>JACAZE010000012.1:0-1200000 GCA_014461115.1 Mycena chlorophos
CATTCGCCATTCGCCCTCCTCGTCCTCGTCCCAACCGTCGTCGTCGCCGTTCAATTACCCTCTCGCTGGACCGATTCTGGCGTTGTCATTCGTGCATTGTCTGTTAGCGAGGATGGTGTGTTTATTTCTGCTTTCTCTTGGACCACGCTGAACTAACTCGTTCTTCGTTCTGTAGCCCGCTCCGCGCGTGCGCATGGCATGCCTCGCCTTCACGTCACAATCGGCTTGGAGAAGAGCGCGAGGTGTGGCGCAGCTCCGAGTCGGCCTCCGGGACGAGCGATGGTTCAGAGTGGGCAAGGGAGACTCGTTGTGTTGCTGGATGAGAGCGAGGAGTCGAAGGCGGGAGCGGATGGCGCGAAGCGACACAGCGCGGAGGTCGTCGTTGTGTGGCGGCGACCACACTGGCAGGCAGCGAAATTAACGTCGGTGAGCGCTTCTTCTCGCAGTCCTTTCCTGCCACATACGACTATCTACCGCGTCTCTCAACCTCTCCGTACCCTTGTCTTCCCGGAAACGTCGCTATACTGGTTCTCCTTCCCTCCCTCCATCCGCAATTCCAAGCTTCCTTGCCGCTTCCGCTCCACATGTGATCTCTTATTCATCTTTCTTTCGTTTCTCTTGTGGTATTTCGGCTTTTCTTCCAACTTGATATATTCCCAACTCACTGCTCCATATCTCTTTCGCCTCTTCTACCTCCATGGACGTTCTTTTACACCTCAGAATGCATACCATACTGTACGGAGAAGGGGTTAGATAGCATACCATAATATTGACCATGTAACCTGCTTTCTCGTAGCGGTTCAAGTTATGAATCAGGCATGGAACCGGACTAGTCAACTCCCAGCAATCCTAAAGCCACGTTAACAACTAATAATTGGCTCGATGATGTTTTTCTAAGCGTAAAAGCCGGCGACGGGCCGAAGCTGAATCAGCGTTTCGTGGTTGCTGCTGACCATCTCGCTCGGATGTCCTCCGCCCATACAACTCGCTGACCTCGCCCAAATACTTCAAGCCACGCATCAACGTGGGTCTAACAAGATGGTTGCACGCGTTGTAGCCGTCCTCGGCGCGACTGGATTGCAAGGTTTGTCAAATCGCGCTCCCAATAAAACCCACGATGATTTCCGCGCTAGGCTCTGCAGTCATTAGCGGTTTGTTGCAAGACGGGACCTTCACTCCGCGCGCCATCTCGCGCAACCCCGAATCCGATGCTAGCAAGGCGCTGAAGGCGAAAGGCGTCGAGGTCGTGCAGGCGGATGCGAGCGACAAGGCATCGCTGGTTGCGGCGTTTGCTGGCTGTGAAGCCGTCTTTGCTGTACGTTGACCCGCCCCTTCAGTTTCTTGTCCGTGTTAATTTCGACGGCGGTAGATGACGCTCACGGCGCCGGGCGTGGACGAGGTCGCGCAAGGCAAGAACATGATTGACGCGGCGAAGCAAGTCGGTGTCGCGTTTTTCTTGTGGACGTGAGCATGCGCTTTATTTTCCTGTGAAAGCATACTAAACGGGACAACGCCAGTGGTCTGCCGAGTATGAAGAAGCTCTCCGACGGCAAATATACACAATGCACCCAATACGATCGTACGCCGTCTCGCACTCATGCTTGCCCTCTCCAACTCAAAGAACTCGTAGAAAAAGCCGAGATCGAAGACTACCTCCACGCCTCCGGGCTCCCCAACACGACCCTCCATCTCGGAATCTTCCTCGACGTCCTACAGCCCGAGCACAAAATGATTCGTCCCAACCCCACCACCGGCGCGCTCGAGCTCTTCTTCCTCGTCCTGGGACCAAACGACATCGAGGCGTTCACCTGGATCAAGCACGACCTCCCCGCAGCCGCATTAGCGCTCTTCCGCGCGCACCCCGACCCGGCGAAGCTCGCGCTGGTGAACAACAAGACGTTCCCTCTGCTCACGGCGCGCATGAGCATGAGCGCGCTTGCGGATAAGGTCGGGATTGCGCTCGGGAAGGACATCGCGTATAACTACCGCGAAGGGACGCTGGGCGTTCCGGAGCTGGACGAGATGCTGCTGGCGCACAAGGACGGCTTCGGCACGTATCGCGATGTGGATGTTTCGGAGCCGACGCTGCGGGAGCTGGGTGTGCAGTTCGGGACCGTGGAGGCGTTCTTGGAGGAAGAGATAAAGCCTCTGTTTAAATAGATTCAAATAGTACCCGCCCTACAGTGTAGGCTTTATAAAATCGAGGCGCAATCGAGGAGCTTTGGTGTTACGCATGATCACACCGCTCCTGCCACAAACGACCATGGTCGTCTCGTCAAACGCCTTCGACCCTTCCTATGCTCATTCTGCACCGTCGCGGATCTTGTCCTGCCGCCAACGCGGCGCTGGCCGTCGAGTTTCAAGCCACGCCGACGGGCCGGGAGGCGATGGCCGCCGAGATTCTCTGCTGTCCTAGGTCGATACGGTACGCTCCACCACCTCGTCCTCCCTCCTGCCTCTCAACGACGTCCTAGTACTCGCACTGAAGCGGAGGCGGACGGAGTGGGCTCGCGAAGACGCGGAGCGGAACTCAAAAGCTGTCTGAGAGAACGACGACCGCGAGGTGCGTGGCTTTTCGTGGTCCCTCGCCTTCTCTCTTTTCTGACTCTCCGCCAGGCTCTTTCCCCGCGATGACATCGTCCACTGCCGCTGCGCAACGACCTCTCCCTAGGCCCGCAGCGACCTATGTGCCCCCGTTGTAGCCCTCGCGCGGACGATGAGCCTGGGCTTTTCTCGGTGAAGTGGGTGCTTGGGGACGCTTCGTGCTCACTTCTCGCTTATGGGCTCTCTCGAGCGTCTCTAGGTGCGTGGCGTCATCCTCGTTCCTTATCTCCGTTCCTCACGACTTTCAGTGCTGTTGCTGTACAAGCGCACCATCTACGCCGCTACACTGCCTACACACCCGTTGCCAGCGCGGCCTTTCTCCGGACGGGCAATGACATCGACCACTGCCGCAGGCCAACGAGCTCCCGCTAGGCCCGAAGCCACGGATGTGCCCCCCGATGTAACCCTTGCGCGGACGAATGCGATGACGACCCTGGGTTTTGCTGGGTGAAGTCCGGGGACGCTTCCGTGCTTGGCGTACGCTTCCGTGCTCGTGCTACGCACGCGCTCGAGCGAGTCGGCGCATATGGGCTCTTTTAAGTGTGTCTTGGTGCGTCGCCGTCGTTTTCTTGCCTCCATTCCTCACTACTTCCAGTGGTGCTGCTGCTCTGTATTCGGGTGTCGCGTCCGGTGGCTTTTGGCGAGCTACCTCCGCGCATTCAGAGGCTGTCGGTGGTCGCGCTACTCGAGACCAAGGGTCGATGCAGTCGACCGAGACGGTGGACCCGTCCTTGCCGAAGAAGCACGACATGCTCGACCGTCGGGCCCCATTCCTTCTGGCCGTATCAACACACGCACGCGGACGACCTCGCATATGTCCTGCATCCGCAAGGCACAGCTCCAAACGCTCCCCGTCGTCCAACGACGCGCTTTCGCAACCAGAAAAGCGCATCACGTCACGTGTGACGCACCTTCCGCTTTCGTCTCGATGCGGCTCTACCACCTCTACGCGCATGCGTCTGAAAACGCTGCACCTCCCGCATCATCCGCATACGCTCCTCTCTGCGACGCGTCGCTTCTGAATTCGTCCTCGCCGTCGGATGGGAGGTGCATTCGCCGTTTTCGCGCGTTTTGCGGGTGGTGGCGACGACTGTTGGTTATTTGCTGCCAGTGCGGCTCAACTATCGTCGTCCGTGCATCACGGTGGATGTACACCGCCGCCGCGTAGAGCCATTTTCGCCGTCGTCGTTCTCCGAGCGCATATCGGTGCGCAAGGGCGGAGAACTTAGCGGACTACAGTACAGATGAGCGGAGTTATGATACTTACTTCTCGTACTTAAACCCCGATTAGTTCTAGACTCACTGCGTGCATGTACATTGCAAGATACCATCGACGGGACGAAATACGAGACGATTTTTTGGCTGCTCCCAAGATGCACGTGATCGGCTGGGCGCTCACCGCAAACGTTCATGGCGCGATCCGGAACTTCATCTCGTCGTGTCCCTAGCACTAGCGTCCACCCTCTTCATCCCAAAGCCGACCTGACCGTCGGGTTTCAAGCTAGTAAGCTTTTTATCCTGATAGAATCCTTGTTCGCTGAATCGATTCAGTTTCCGAGTAGGACCATCTCGCAACCCGTCGAATTGTCGCACCATCGTCGACGCTCTGCTTCACAAGGTCCGCCCCGCTCTGGCGCTGCCGAGGTGCGGGACCAGTGCGTCGGAAATCTCTCGCCAAACTCTATAAAGCTCACCATTCTTCACAGCAAAACAACCAGTCGTCCCCTCAGATGCACTTCTCCACCCTCGCTTCTCTCGTCGTCGTCGTGGGCTTCGGCACCCTCCGCGTCGCCGCCCAATTCCAGCTCGTCGACCCGTTCGCCGAAATGCAGCGCCCTCAGGCCGCGAACACCGCCAGCGGCACGCCCGTGTACACCAACATGCTCATCCAGGACTACCAAAACGGCAACGCCGACCTCGCCTACAGAGCGACCTACGACCTGGCTCCCATCCAGTCGCTCGAGAACAAACCCGACGAGAAGGCCCAGCAGGTACGCATACCAGTCCTTTCCACCCCAACCCGGAACCTCCACCGACGCATTTCTCTTACTATGACTTTCCAGTGGAACTTTACGACGACGGGCAACAAGGGCGAGTACATCATCCAGAACGTCGCCTCGGGCACCTTCATGTCGTACACCCTCGTCGGCGTCCCCGACGCCGCCGCCAACTTGGCCGCTTCTCAGGTCTGCGGCAACAACGCGCAGCTCGTGTGGACGTTCTACCGCCCGGTTGGCGACGAATCGACGACGTTCCTGTATGTCCTTCAAGTTTTCCTTCCTCCCAGTTGTTCCACCAGTCGACTGACCTACTCATCTTGTACTAGTCCAGCATGTCGCCAGACCCATACGATCCGCTCAACCCTCCAAAGGTCGCCGTGCGCAGCTGGCCCTCGGGCGGGTCGACCATCGTCGGAGACACCAATCCGGTGCGTGTGTCGAATCCCTTGCCTTAAACATTATTGACGCCAGGCGCCTACAGTTGACTTTGGAGCACATCGACGGCAAGGATGAACAACAGCGATTCTCTCTCGATCCCGGTCCTTCGACGGCGCCCCAGTCGTGAACCGTTGAGATTGCTTCAAATAATCATCCAACGACAGGCTGACGGACAAATCTTGGTAGTGGTTCTCAATAAATACATAGCATTGTATTTTCCTTCCAGCGGTTGCGTTATTTGAGCAAGAAAAAAAAGTGTTTACCAATAACGCCGTCTGTGTCTGAGCCACGCAGCTCACGGCTTGTCTCTTAGTACTCCCATATGCATGCAGCCTGCGTTCATTCGCCTATTGTCGACGCGGGGATTAGTACCCTTGACCTGCGCCAGTCATATTACCCACGTATACGCTCGAACGAGCACTGACGAGCTTCGTGCTGCATCATGACGGACAGGCAGATACGGGCAGTGGGTTCTTGAGCGACGTAAGATCATGGGATTGAGGTCGTACTGTCGACAGATGTACAAACAGCACATCCGTTACGACGCCGTCTTCGTGCCCGTGTCCATCTTCTTCTCCAACTCCGGAACGACTGCGAACAGTTCCCTCCACAATAACACCTCATCCTGGTCGTCCTCCACCGTCATGCCGCCAAGCATGAGCAACGCCCTCGCCGGCGCCGGGCACACTTTAATCTCGACCTTGCACAGCGGGCAGAACTTCTGCTTGCCCAACAGGAACCCCGGATGCGTGCGGTAAAGCCCGTTCATCGTCGGCACGCGCATAGCTTCGAGCATGTCGTGGTCGCGTTGCGTGAGTGGTGCGCTGCGGAACCAGTTGTCGAGGCAGTGGCTGTCGAAGGTGTGGCCGCAGGGATGGAGCGTGTACGGGCTGGAGAGGCGGTCGGTGCAGACGACGCAGGTGAGGGATTGGGAGAGTTCGGCGAGCTGGCGGGTCGTGTGGGTTGCGTAGGACTTGGCGGCGGTGGTCTTGCTGACGAGCTGGAGACGACGCAGTCAGCGAGGAACAACGACAGACGGGTCGCCACGCACCTCGTCGCGCTTGGCGAGCATCTCCCTGCACGAGCCTTCGAGCTGGTTGTTGGTGTAGAGGTAGTGGCCGAGGGCGAAGGCGAGGAACAGCGTCAGCGAGAGCAATCCTCCTTCGCTGACGTCGACGAGGTCGCGGGACTTGACGGTCCAGTCGAAGGGGTCGGGGTTTGCGTTGGCGGCGGTTGCGTCCGAGTCTTCATGCACTGCGAGCGACGATACGACGCCGAGGAGTGCGTAGAATATCCAGAGGAAGACGAAGGTGGCGCAAATGGCGAGGACGGCGAATGGCGTAGACTCGATGAGCAGCTCCAGGAGCTGCTCCGCGTTGCTCTCGAGGTCGTCCAGGAGCTTGGCAGTGCCGTGGTAGAGGGACAGAGCGAGCGAGCCGCGTTTGCTGGCGAACGCGGCCGTGCCCATGGTAGTCCGGAGCAAGAGGTGGCTTGACAGGTAAGCACGCCGCAGCTCTGTCTTGACCGCGACGATGCACCTCCGCCTCCTCCAATGAATCCTTGTGGTCTGGCCCTCTGCTTCGCGAACCTCGCTCCGCTTCCCGTCGCAGGAAACCACGTCCGGCCCGTGGCCCAAGCGCTTAAGCTTTCTTCCCCTCGCGTACCGAATCCCGACGAACGCAGTCTGTCCGGCCTACGACCGTGTCTCGACAGGGACTCGACGGAATCCTATACAGTACGCTTGCCCACCGACCCCGGCCGCCCATCTCCACACTCTGCTTGAGCGTATCTACTCGGAGAACGTCGACGAGTCTCGATATACCGCCGTCGCGTGTCTTCTCATGCTACTGTGCTCTCATGTCTTCGCTCCTCAGCTGACCACGACTGCTGGAAACAGAGAACTCTCTGTTCCAATCCTGTCTGCTCCCAACGGCCATGGTCGGTGCGCCTACGGGCGAATCGACGCATGCAGCGCTCATACTTGTCCTCGCCGAGCTCAACGAAACACTCAAGCCTGGCGTCACTGGCGACTTTCCGTCAACCCAGCGTCAGAACTGGGCGACCGACTGCCTTGATAGCATGCCCAGCGCCTTCAGCAGCATGTCGCGAGGAAGGAATCTCTCCCTCTCGCGGATCTATGGATCACGAGAAACAGAGCTTGAGGTGCGTCGTTGCGATCGAGTATCGACGCTCTCGCCGCTTAGCTATCTATTGCAGGTCGCCATCGCCAGCGGGCACCTCTTAATACTCCACCAAAACCAAACCGAGGTCGGCGCCGCGCTAGAAAGGGTCCTTCCGCCGGCGGACGTCCTACACCGGCGCGAAGAGCTTCGCATTGCGTGCCCGCTAGCACTCAGGCTGGGCCCCGCTGAAGAGGAAGAGAGGCTCGATGAGAAGCCGACAATCGATTATCTGGGGGGATCTCTCCCAGCCGCGCCGTGTGTTCCCTTCGTCGTGTCTTCTCCACATTCTGACAGACAGCTTGGAACTTTTTAGTCATTCGCCAGCCAATCGCGTTCCCGCCGAGCGATGCCACATTCCCTATCCATCCCTCAAACCCCGACTTCGAGGTCGCGCTCGATACAACGACATTGCTCGTCGAAATGGCCGCGTTGCGCCAGAGCAAGGTCCAGAACATCGGCGTCAGCTTCACGATCGAGCATATCAACTCAGAAATCGCCCGGGCTACGGGCGTCGTGCCCATGGTCAACCAGATCGAGGCACATCCTCTGTTGCAGCGGCAGCAGAGGTTTCACCCGCTTGGGAATAACAGTGCGTCGCAGTCGCTCGACTTCTTTTTTAGCTAATTAATCATTATCTTGCAGTCCGCCGCTACTCACGGAACACCCAACCATCACCGAAATCGCGACGATACGCCGCGTATCGGCGGCACGAGTCGCGGATTATCAGCAACTACACACCAAGTGAGCGGAGTGCGAAGGACTTAGACAGGAACACACAGATTGGAGCGGTAACACGGAGAGAGGAACAGCATAACCGGTACGAGCGGGACACAGGATCTTTGGTACTTACCGTGTCGATATCCAGTAGGAACACTTAGTACAGCAGACAATGTACTTACTTATTACTGGATACAGCGTCCGGACCAAGTTAGTTAGAATGATTATTCAGAAAGTACTTAAGTAGTACCAGAATGTACCCCACTTAGGCTCGTATTTATCGCCGATTTAAAGGCCATCCCGCTTGATTCGCTGGAGGAAGAACGGAGGAAAACTACCGAGGAGCTTGGACCGGCACACGCGCGGAGAGAATGGGTAAAAGCTCATTAAGACCCGTAAACTACAATTACGAACACTACAAAATACACGACGCCCCATCTAGCCGCCAGTGTTGAGCAGCATACAGTAGTCGGGGTTCTTGACGTTAAGGTTCGGGTTCTACACACGCGTAAGCGAACGCGATACCACAAACAAGAAAGAAAGATAATGAACGCACCAAGCCCCAAGTTGGGAACGGAGTAACCTTGCCACCCGCACCGCCGACCGCGAACGTGAAGACGAAAATCATGACCGACGTTCCACCGTCGAGCGCAGCGGAGAGCAGGAAGTTGTACTTCCGGAACCACGTCGCGCGGTACTTGCGGAGGTAGTACTAGAGAACGAGCGCGTCAGCATGAGGATCCGAGAACCAAACGAGACGAGACAAACCTGAGAGAAGATGGCGAGCAAGAACGACGTGAACACGCTCGAGTTGATGCCGACCGAGAGGTACCCGAGCTCGGCAGTGAGGATGGGCGTGAAGACGTGGTCGAAACCGAACTTGGGGAAGCGCCGGTGGAGGTACCAGAACGGCAGCGGGAAGAGGAGCCCGACGAGCAGCATGTACGGGACGAACGCGTACTGCGTTCCCGGCGCGTACAGCGGCTTGCCGAGCGCGCCCCACGAGATGGCGTCCGAGTTGAACGACTGCACCTGCTGCCCGGACCAGATGTTCGTGCCTTGGACCGAGAGCAGGATGGGCGCGTGCGCCTTGATGATAACCTTCATGATGACGAAGTTGAGCAGGCCACCGACGATGGAGCCGATGACCTGGACGAGGAAGGTCGCGCGCGGCGGAAGCTTGGTGTATTGGCCCTGGAGAATCTCGATGAGTGAAAGCCAGGAGCGCTGAGAAAAAGATACACACAGTCTTGAGATCGGCGCAAAGAGTGTTGGCCTGGACGACGGGCTGGTAGCCGTACATGGAGAAGTACATGTTGGCGACGGGCTTGCCAGGGATCAACGCGCCGCCGAGCATCTGGATAAGGTTCTCGATGGACGGCGCGTAGCCGACGGTCGCATAGAGGGTGCCGATGACGGGGATGAAGATAAAGGCGAACTACAACGGACGAGTCGTCAACATCGCGACATAGAGGAAAAGACGCGCGACGTACGAGCAACGCGATAATCGTGCCCCAAGCGGGGAGCTGCGAGTGAGCACCGTACGTCGTGCCAATGGCGACACCAAGGCAAACGAGGAAGACGGCAAGGTAGGACCAGTTGCTAAGCTCCGGGTAAACCTTCATCTTCTTGTAGTGCGGGTCGTCGATGGCGTCCTTGCCGGCGCGGATGATCTTCCAGACGGTCTTGGAGTGCCAGAGCAGGAAGTGCGTGACGGCGGCTGCGTAGAAGCACGTCGGCGACGAAGGAAAGGATTCGAAGGAACGAATCACGTACCACCAATGTACATCGTACGCGAAACCTTGTACAGCAGCTGCGAAGCGGCGTACCAAGGGAGACCTTGCTGCGCGAGCTTCTCCTCATTGAGAGTAAAGTCGTCTGGGTTACGCTTAGACACGAACGATGCACGAGAGAAAGAAGACGACATACCGTTGAGGATGAGAAGCTGGTTGTACTCCGTGCCGTTTTCGTAGTACAGGAGCTGAGTGAGGAAGGGGAAGTTCTGCGCATGCCAAGTGTTGGCCGCGAAACAGGCACAGAACGCGATCATGCAAACGGCGCAACCGGCGTAGAGCGACAGTTGCGTCGAGAGCGGCGTGAAAAGAGAGCCGATAGCACCACCGCCGGAGCCGACCTATCGCGCAGTGTCACTAAGCAAAACGTGCCCGCGGAAAGCAAGCAACACGCACGTAGGCCCAATCGAAGCAGAGCGAGAAAGCACCAAGACCCTCGTTACCGGCGGAGCCGCCGAAGATACGCGACACCCAAGGGCTCTTCTGGTCAGCGAGACAGAAGATCGAGACGCCGGTGAGCGTGGGCGCGATGTACTCGGGGAACCATTCCTGCGCTGTCTTAGCTCATCGCTCTCCGGAAGCCACAAACGCGAAACGCACCCAAACGAAGATGGCAATGAAGGTGCCCCAGAAGAACCGCTTGCGCTTGGACTGCGCCATCATGCCGTCTCCGCGGTGCAGCGCCTCGAAGAGCTGGACGGTGGGCATGACCTGCGGGTAGACGGCGAAGGTGGGGTAGACGAGGAAAGTGCGCATAACGCCGGCCATGCCGTAGCCAATCAGCTGCGAGGAGATAATCCTGAGGTCGGTGATTAGATGCGGGGGCTTCATAACGGGAATAGAGAGGACATACGTGAAGATACCGACGGCGACGTTGGTCTCGACGTTGTAGTAGAGCTCCTGCGCCGCGAAGATAGAGATGGCGAGCGCGGAGGAGGAAGCAGTGCTAGCCATGATCGTAATGGCGACGTGCTCCTTCATCGCTAAATGAGCTGTTAGCGCCGGCGTCGGCGAGAGAAAGGCGGCGAGTAAACGCACTAAAGTGTCCGTGATTCATGAAGCGCCAGAATATGTTGTCCCTGGTTTTGAGGATGGCCAGGTCAGACGGTCCGGGGATGATGTATTCGAGAGCGCGGCCGAGGATGAAGCTGATGATCTGGATGAAGAGCTGCGAGACGTAGATCTACGGAGGACGAGCGATCAGAGTGGGAGTGACGTAGGGTAATAGCGGGAGCTTACCGTCTGCGGACGGAAGTACTGGAGCAACGAAGTTAGCGTCCAGCGTCGGGTACAGGAGGAAGATTGGGCGCACGAAGATTTGACCGAGGACGGAGCTGGCAGAGCGGAGCTATCGTGAGATGAACGGCATTGAGAAGACAGCGAGCAAGACGCACGCAAAGCAACTAAGACCGAGACCAAGGAACCACATGCGGAACGTGAACCAGCGCATCGTCGGGTCGTCGTCGAGGGAAATGAGACGCGTCGCGTAGTCGATGTCGGTCACTAGAGGCCGAGAATCAGCGACAGCGTGGACAGCAGACAACGCGCGACGCACCGATGGGCCGTTCGTGGCCGTCCTCGCCCAAGTCGATAAGACGAGGGCCGTCGGTGAAGACATCCCCAACTTCCTCTGCGTCGTCGAGATTGACCTTCTCGTTGACGTAGGCGCCCTTCTCGTCGGCGAACGAGCCATTGGAGCTGTGCTTGTCCTCCTTCTCGTTGAGAACCGGGACCGCGTCGACCGCTGCCATTGTGGGCGAGGGACGAGACGTGAAGCGAGCAAACGAGACTGCTTCAAAGAAGCCTCCCAGGCCCGGACATGGGGTCTTTTAAACGATTGGCGAGCTCCGCATGGGACGATCAGGAAGGGCCCGAGGGCCAGAATACAGGCGAGATAAGGCGTGATCATGATGGCACACGACACGGGCGGCGTGGGCGTAGATAAGACGTCTTTCGGCTTGCAAATTGCGCCCGCTCAGTCCTATTGAATTTCAGTCTCGAATGACACGAGAACGGCAAAGTATATTTACCTGAAGCCGCGGCCATCTCGCTGGTTCTCGTAGTGAATGAGCGCTCTAAGCTCTAGCCAAGGAACACCAACCCCCCATGTCAACCGCGTTCCATGCTGGCGCACGCAGCAAGTGGATCTGGTTGCAACCCAGAGCACGCCGGAATGGGTATCTGCACCGGGGTTGATGCGTGCGTTGACAGGGAAGCAGAAGCCAGCAACGAAATTCCAGCAAGAGTTCAGGAACGCGACCGGCGTTGCTGCCCACAGAAGAAGGGTCGAGCGAAGAGGAACGAACGGACGGACTCCACAGATCCGCGCGTAGGTAGATAGCTGGCCGATTCGCCGGGCTTGGCTCTTGGCTGGTCTATTTGCCCATCACACGACCGGTGCTACCCGAGATAAGAAGTCCGCAGTGGAGCGAAAACTGTACGCTACGCACCTACGCAGTCCGCTCGTCCAAAACATCCGAGGGACCAAGTGGGCGCGTGGCCCGCCATCGACAGATCTGAGGTTGTGGTGGTCATGGCAAGAGAAATGGAAGGGTGACAGCCAGCTTGACAGCGCCGCCACGTGTCCCTCCATCCGGCATCCCCCGGCTGCGGCGCCAAGCCGCGAAACCCGACCCCGATTCGGCTTGCCGCTGGTGTTCCGTGCGCGCCGTGCCGACGCGTGGACGGGAGTTCATCAAGGACCCTCCTTCCCTCGATACCCCAGTGGCTTCCCAACTTCTTGACAGATACCAGCGCGGCGTCATTGAGCTTCATATCGCGGGATTACCGCCGATGCGGGAGGCGATCTCAATTGCGCCAAAACTGCCAGGCACAATCGCTTCCACCAATCACAAGGGCTAAACTGAGCGCTCGGTGCCAACGGGGATGTCTGCTTGAAGCGTCCACCCTTGATGCATTTTCTTGAATCCGAGGCGACATGGCTGGCAAACCGCGGCCTCAGATCCCATATGTCGAGCGAAATTTCTTTAGAGACACCCGAGCCGGAGTCGAGATTGAACCTGAACCCAATCAGCCGCGGTCTCGATCCAGAAACGTGCAAGGAACAGACCTACACCTTGTTGAACTCGGCAAACTTGGCTCATTAGCCGAGTCCGTTGCTGGCTTATGACGGATTCGGCATGAGCCACTTAGTCCACTTGATTGATGTAGTCGCACACCTGTCTGCTGGCTTGATCTTCTCACACGCCGTCCCGTGCTGCCCGACGACGCGCAATCGACGCGTTCTACAGGACCACATTCTCCAAAGACGCTGCGAGAGGACCCCGGCCAATCCCCCATGAGGCCGTTATGAATTCAGGCAAAAATCACCCGATTTGGGGCAAAATACCAATCGGAGATTCGGGCACTGCGGCCAAAAGGCTCTGGGCGGCCGGAGGCCGCCCAAAAATTCTGTATATCCTCAGTTTCGTCTAGTTTGTTATGGGTTTCTGTTCGATTCTGAGTTTTTGCTTGTTTTTTGGCGCGTTATTTGTCCCAGCCAACTCGGAAGAGCTCGGAAGTGACGCAGACAGCGGCCAAACTGCCAATGTTTATTTCACGTTTTCTGAATGATTTTACGCGTTCGCAGCGCGATTTGAGGTGTTTTGAGCGCAAAAAAACCCGCGAAAATGCACAAAAACCGCGAAAAAATGCGATATTTCGGGCAAAAGTGGGCCAATTTGCTGCCAAAAATTCGGGCAAGGCCCTCGGCAATCTCATAACGGCCTCATGGGGGGATAGTCAAGACACGCACCCGGGATGCAGACGCGAGAATGGTCAAATGAGCCCTGCCGAATTGACCACGCTTGGCGCAGAGAGTCAGCGTGAATGACGTGTTCTGCTTTCGGAGGACTCGGGTCGCGCATCGCCGAGCACCGGAGATTCATACCTTGATTTTCATTGGCTGGGGCTTATCTCGTTTGGGTAGTCTGCCCCATTCGACATAGGCTTGATATCCTCCATCAGCCCGCCAACTTGAAGGCGCCAACTTGATATCCGTACTTGTTGGATTTCTAGCGCTGCTCCGGTACAGGATATGGACCAGATGGTGTGTGTGGATGGTATAAGAGGTGATGTACAATGTTTCTCTGATTTCTCTCTTTTCCCTCTCTTTTCCTTCTTGATAAACTTGATAAACTTTGCGCCGACAACAGACATAAGCCATGAACCGCAAACATGGCCATCTGGGGCCAAGCGGAGATTATGAGAGCCTCGGAGCGGCACGCCACGCGCTGTGGCGCAAAATAGGGATGGCGGCCGCGGTACCTTCATTAGCTTACCGCAGCCCTTTCCGGTATAGCGCCTTGGGCATGGCGTCCCACGCGAGCCACCTATCTCGTTGGCTATCTCAGAATCTAACTCGATAAGGAAGGGATTAGACTAACCTCGATTATGTTCCTGCGGAGGATTTGCGACCCGGTGTCGGCGTCGCCGGTACCGCCGGTGCGTATTCACGGTCGGGACCGGAAATCATTCTCCCGCTTGCCGGGGCGGAAAAAGTCGTCCGGACGGCGGCGGACGCGCCCATTGAGGCAAAATCTTCCTGAGAACGTTGAACGGCTCGGTGCCGGCGCGGTGCCGATGGGGAAAGTTCATTAGTATTCTCGTTGTCGGGCGCAAGACGGTCGGTGAATGCCGGCCCGGGATGGTCCGGAGCGGTCCGGTCAAACCCTCTCTCCCTAACTTGAAAGAAAGTCAACCACTGTACGAACGACGCGCTCTCATAACGGAACACTCACCGCAATAACCGCCCTCCACCTCCGACACTTTGTCGTCCTCTGACCAAACCTCCCCGCATGCTCCGACTCAGCCTCCGAGCCTCCGACGGAGACAGTACAAAATGCCTTGCCCGCCGGCGGCATCTCGTTCAAGTCCCGCCTATAGTGTATGCGTCCAAGATGCGGCTAGCAAACCCCGTCGCGGCGATTTCTCCCCGAAGTCGTTGAATCGTTCACGGCACTGGTGGAGACGTCGGGTCGTCGCCGTCGGACCACAAGAATAGCTCGTGCTCCTCGGACCCAAGTGAACATCAGGACGGGCCTGGACGGCGGCGGAGATTACGGAGCAGTTGCGAGCGAGGTCCACAGAAGTTGTACGAAAGCGAAAGCCTCCCGACGGCGCTCATGGAAGTCGGGACGAAGGTTGTTGACTGTGACGCCATTCCCACGTGCGTCCGAGTCTGTCTGACTCGAACGCGGACCCGCGCCGACGATCTGCATGCCCGGAGCCGTCTTACCCACCGAGCTCGTCGAGCTCATCGTCTCCTACGTCCTCGACACCGACTCCCTCAAATCCTGCTCCTTCTCCGCCTCCGTATTCGTCCCCTCATGCCAAAAACGCCTGCTCCGCAAACTCGAGCTCAGCTCCTCCCCCAGCGGGCGGTTCAAAACGTGGGCCCAAGCCGAAGAACGCTTCGCCGAGGCGCCCCATCTCGCTGGGTATATCACCAAAGTGACTCTCGGGCTGGAGGACCACGCGTTCAGTCCGAACACCCCCGAGTTCATCCGCGCGGTATCGTCCGTCCTCTCGCGGCTCTCGAACGTGCAGAATTGCATACTCGAGCCGCGCGGGTGTCTCTTCTGGGATAGGTACTCGCCCGTCCTCAGGGACAGCATCCTCGATTGGCTACAACGCGTTCAACCACTCCAATCGTTGCGCCTCAGCAACTTCGCCAATCTGCCTCTACATATCCTCCCGAGGGTTTTATCTGCGACTCGCGCGCTTCATGTTTGGAACGTCCGTCTGGATCCCGAAGACCAGTCGTATTCCGCGTATTCCGATCGGCCCGCGACGGGGACACTCACTTCACTGAGTTGTGAAAACAGCTCGAGCATCACCCTCGTGCTGCGACGACACGATCTCGTGCGATACCTACGAAACCTACGTAGGATCGTGGTATTCCCCGGCGCCAGCGATCCGTACTTTGTCGGGCTTTTCTTCGCGGCGGCAGATACATTGGAAGAAATCACGCTCTACTTCGGTGCGTTCCTCCTCCTCCTATCGCTACTCATTCCTACGAAGACGTTAACTTCCTCCCCGACGCAGATCCGGTGCCGTACCACGACCTCCAACCAACCTACCCAACCCTCCTCCCCGCTCTGAGCATCTTCACCATCAACACCTCCTACCTCTCCCTCATCGACACCAACACCGCGCCCCTCATCACGCCGCTCTTCTCCGACGTCCTATCCCCCGACCGAACCCCGGTCCTCCAGGAACTTATACTGGAAGTCCGGCTGGCAGTCGCGCCCGCACAGCGCGCTATCCAATACGACTTCCACAAACCCACGATGCAAGTCCTCGACCACCTCTTCGTCGCGCACCCCTCTCTCACGACGGTTCGTTGGCGACCGCACTTTCGCGTCCAAGTCGCAGAAACCAATCGTTCAGCCCACTTCGAGGCGTTCTTTGGCGGACTGAGGCAGGCGATTCCAGCAGCGTTCGCGAGCCAGCGGATCCGGGTCGTCGTCGAGCAGATTCCGGAATTCGAGGGATATTTCGATTGATTGAGATGGGAGTGGACGTATCTGCGTACAGCGCGCGCGCGCCGGAATATAGTTGTTTCTCGTTGGCGCACATGGTGAAGGATCCACCAAAGGAGACCACCGGCGTCCAGTAGAGCAGATTCTGCTCTCAAGCCCAGCGCCAAGAACTGGCAAATGAGCGACATCCATCGTACATCGGACTAATGCGTCGAGGCAAACGAACAGCGTTGAGGGCCGTAGTGAACATAGGAGCATCCGATCTCCGCTCAGAGGCGCGGAGGGAAAGTGCCCGGAGGCGAGGTCGACAGCCAAAGGCACGTGATATTCACGTGAGTCGAAGGGAGCGCGCCTCGCCTTGCTCCGTTGCAGTCGAGTTGGCGGGAGAATGCACTCAAAATGGGATTGGAGGTGATAGATTCGTTGGATCTTCGTACGACTGTAAACGCACGTTATTAATTCGTTGCCCGAGACGGAAGCGCCAGCACGTACCGATGGAACCTTACTGTCCTCGTCAGGCATCCTCTCCGGCTTCGATGCTCGTGCTCCACAAAGTAAACAAACGCCCTACATACACGCTGAACACGGTCAGTACATATCGTAAAAGCAGTACCTCGACATACCTGACTGAACCCTGACATTTCTCGACCAACACCAGCAACGCGTTATGTACAGCGCGGAAATCGGACACTTCTCCGTCGTCTTGGAGAGAGAATCCACTCGACCAACGGGCCAGAGCCCGCGAGATGGAAGACATTCTCTCGCGCAACGACCCCTCGCCCAGCACAAAAAGTCCCGACCATCGCCACCCGAACGACATCCATGACTCTGGACGGGTGCGCCGGCGAAGACGCGTAGTGGCCACGGTAAGCTGAACGTGTGCGCATCCGATAGGTCCGCAGAGGTTTGGATGAAATGGGCCCGGATGCGTCGCGGTCGAGGCGGGGCGGCATTGCGAGGACAACCTCGAGACGACGATAGGTTTGCGGGTGCATGCTCTTTCGAGCTGGACGCGGTGTGGTCCTCAGCGGCGCATATGCACGCATGCGCAAACGGGAAAGACGGTGCTGCGACCAACGGCCAGAGCCGATCTGGGTACGATGACGACCAAGGTGTACCCAAACTGCTCGTAGACGAGGTGGTCGCCTACGCCAAATCCTGGTTGTAGCGTCGAGAGTCGAGGCTCTTGCCACCCGTAATGCAGCAGCTCGACCGCAGGCTTCGCGGCGTCGACGTTGGCGACCGGGGGTCGGGATATGGTATCGGGAGCAGGCGTTCTGCCACCGATACCCGTTGCTGGCGTTAACGAGGTCGACGCGCGTAGGCCTGAGTGCGTCGACGTGCTGACCGTATGTTCTGGAGCAGCGGGATAACTGAGATTGGGCTGAACCGCGTTCGACGATAGCCCCAAAGGTCGTCGTCGTGAGTGGGTTTCGAGTCGTCCAACCCAGAGCCAGGTGTTCGACGAAGGGATACACGGGAAGTGCGCGTGCGCGATGCGCTCGTCTGAGTTGTGGTGAGGCTGGTAGGGCAGCTTCGCTACCGGAAGACCAAGTCAAGACCGGAAAAGATCAAGAAACGACCGCGTACCTGCCGTGCTCATTCTTACTCGAGAACCATCTTTCCGACGCCTAGGTCGGGTACAGATAGTGGGGGCGACTTCTGGTAGTACGACGACAATGAGTAACAAGAAAGCTTGGAGCACGACAGACGTACCGTCCGACCAGAGGCGAGGATTCTTCAATCCATAACACGCGAATCGCGGTTGCTGCTCATGCGGTCTAGTCGGCGCGGCGACTCGGGAACAAGGCTGCGAGGACGTGTGGCCGGCACCGATACCGCAAGTCGGTGGTGGTCAAGAGCAAGAGTAGAGATTCGAGCGTGATCACACCCAGCTTGGTCCCAACTTCCATGTCTCCCTCCCCAACCCGCTACAACCCGCCGCATGCGCTCTTCGCGCCTCCCACGAACACCGCAGCCGGCTGAAATCCTCGTCGTACGGCCCCCAGACCAGCCGCACCCGACCGACCATACCACCCTTCCAAGCGAGCTGAGTGGGACGAGACGGAGAGAGAGTTGCATGGGCATCGCGGCGTTGCTCGTTCAGGGCATACCTGTTCTATCTGGGCACTGGCCTGTGGCGGGAGCACGGGGGATATACGGCCACGACGGGTACGTCGTCTTTTTCGCGTTCCTGCTTCTCTTCTGAGGCGATCCCAGCCTCGTCCGTTTCCACCACCTCCACCCACATACCCTCCCTTGCCACGTTGCATACATCCTCCGCCATTCGAGCTCGACACTAGCTCGAGGGTCTCCGTTGCTAGCCCCACTCGCGTTGGCGTTGCCCAGCTGCCAGCACACAAAACGACGACGAAGCTCTGCGAAAAGGCGCGAAGCGAGCACTTCCGCAGGCCGCGCCGCCGATGCGCCTCGCAGAAACTCTGCGAGGACAAGCACGGAGCTCGCGACAACGCTTCCTGGTCGCCTTCTCGTTGAGGGAATGGCCGTCGTCCGCTGCATTCACGGCTCCGGAGGTCGAGTCTCTGTCTGCCATCGCGTACGACGAGTATAAGTGCGTTGTCGTTTCGCTTCTATGCTATCCCTTCTGACCACGGTTATAGCGTCATTGGTGCAATGTAGCAAGATCTCCCCTCCCGACCCGTTACTCCTCTTGCTGCATTCGTGTCAGTCTTGCTCATTCGCCAACGCATACCTTGGACCCGGATACACCAGGGGCGGATGCCTGCGCGCCTTCAACGAAAGCACGTCGTTCGTCGGCTGCTGCTCAGAGCAACGAACAATCCTGTTACAACACCTCCGCCGTTTCGCACCTACCATTCTATGCCATTCTCTTCGCGCTTGCGCATCTATCCTCGTCAACTACCCCTTAACCTCCCCATTCGCGTCTTCTTTCTTCGCCTCTGCTTCCAGTTCCTGCGTCTTTATATCCACGAACGGTCTTCATTTGCACGATACCTTGTTTCTGTTACTTATCCTTCACTTTCTGCTGTCTTCTCTTCCCATGGACACTTTCTCCCTCTCCCCCTTCGCTTTACTATACGACACGACTCGCGGAATAGGCCGGGGAGGACGGTCGACGGGGCGTTGGGAAGGGATATGGAGGATGGAGATAAGGACGCGGCGAGCACCCGGCGACTTAAAGTTCCCTGCGCTTGCGTTGCTCTTCCACCGCACTTCGCGCCTGCGCACGCAACCTCGGACCTCCCCGGCACCGTGGTGTGCCTACGCGGGATCGCCCTCGTCATGGCCCAGGCAACGACGAGACCGCCTTCGAGCGCCACCTCCGCTCCAGCCTCCATGGCATTCCGCACCGTGCCGTCTTTCCTCTCACCCATATGGCGTTCTCCGCTCCATCCGCACTCATCCCCACCACAACCACTATCGCCCACATCTCTCCACGCCCGCCCTCGACGTACGAGGACCGGATCCTTCGCTGGCCCATCCAGGTCACGTGACGAGCCACTTGCTCTTGCGCGTTTTCGCGGCGACGACAACGCGCGATTTCGGTGCTGGCGCATGCATATGCACACAAGCGAAAGTCGCTCACGCTCACTAGCGACGTCGAGAGCAATGCTGCATAGGGACCACCACTCGAGTTTCAAATTTTACCAGTCGTCCTCGCCGAATGCGCCGTAAATACTTGTCTATTCTGTAAGCCCATTACAAAGATACCCTAAACGAGGATATTGTCCGCGATATATTTCATCTGCTCTGCGCGGAAATTCTAGACGATCTCGCAATTAGCAAGAAGTTGTCGAGCAACACTGGCAAGAACTAGAAACTCACATCCTTCTCGACGAACGATCCCTGTGTCTGCCACACCATATTCTCCGCACCCTCATCGTACTTCGGCCAATGGACCTTACTCGACACTTCAAGTTGCTCAAAGTCAGCACCGGAAACCGAATCCAAATCACAAAGCACACACCATTCGCGTTATTCGGATCCCCGGTCGCCACGAACGCAGCCCACGAGCGGCTCATGTACACCGCAAGGAACCGGTCGGCGATGGGCGCGCCGGGGCCGAGGTAGGTCGCGGTTCCGTGGTTCGCTTTGAAGAATGCCGTTCTGGAGAGAATTTTACTCATCGCAATGAAAAGGGATTTAGACGACTTACTCGTCGTTCTGCGTATAAAACACATACGCCATCTCCATGAAATGCCCGACAAAGTCGGTGACGCCGAAGGTAACGTCGTACGGGAGGTGGTTGAAGCTGAGTTGTGGGTGTCAGCGGGGCTGGAAGAGGACAATGCGGACGTACCGATACTTATAATACGGCACCTCACTCGACAACAGCTCGCCCAACAGCCTCGGCCCACTACAATCCCCATGAGCCTCCAAGAAACGAGAAACGCAACGGCACTCACGCAGCCATATAAATATCCCCCGTCATCGCCGCAACCCTCTTATTCTGCGTCCCAGGCACCACAAAAATCCCATTCTGCCACGGCGGCATCTGAAACTCGCCCGTATTCCACGGACTCCCAAGCGCAGGATCGTCGGGGTAGAGCTCGAACAGCGCTTCGAGCTGCGTGGTGTTGGTGGTCAGCGCGGCCATCGCGGCGCTCGCTTCGGCGGTGGTGTTGGCGCCTGGTGCGAAGAAGGTGCAGCCTTCGTCTGTGTTGCTGCCGACCTGCGGTGGATTCCGTATGAGTTCTTCAGAATTTGAAGGTTGAGAGAGGCACACGCACCAACAACGGCACCTTCACCCACCTCCCCGCCCGAAACGCCTCAAACGAGCTGATCATATCCACCATCCCCCCATCGAAAAGCACCCCAACCGGGCCCACCGCCGCCCTTCTAAACTCATCCACAGGCAACGCGCGCACGCACACGCCAGCTTCTCCTGCGTCGTCCCCGTATACGTAGTGGCGCAGCTCGTCCCGTTGAGCAGCGCGTCGAACGTCGCTTGCGCCGGCGCGATGCTGGCGGGCGGGTATTGTCCCGGGACGACGCCGCTTTGGATGATGGCTTGCTGGAAGAGGTGGTCGTTCCGCCCGCGGTAGGCTGTGAGGTGGGTTACGAGGACGATGCCGCCTGCCTGCGAGAGGAGTTTTTTTCAGTCGGTTTAAAGGAACTGGAACAGAAACGCGCATACACTGCAAACGGTCAAAATGGCGAAGCAGCCGGAAGAGGAAAATTACGCACCTTTCTCCCTGAACCGTCACCCTCCCCGGGTCCCCACCGAACCGCGCGATGTTGTCCTGCACCCACTGCATCGCCAACCGCTGGTCGTGCATCCCGAGGTTGAGCGACCCGTCCGCTTCGAGCTCCGCGCCGCCCATGAAGCCGAACGCCGCGAGGCGATAGCTGCCAGTGAGGAAAATAATGAGCGCGACGAAGGACTTGAGACGAAGGAGAGCACTTACTTCATGGAGACGAAGATCATGGGATGCCCGTTAGCGACGGAGGCTTCGACGAGGTAGGTCCCGTTAAAGCGATAGTCGCCCTGGAGTAAGATTAGCGTGAGGGTATTATCCAGGGAAGAGAACGTACGCTTCCGCTCTCTGTCTATCCGTCAATGAGACTTTGGTCGTACGGCGAAACCAGAGAACAACACACCAATCCACCACCGTGAACTACCATATCGTCAGTAAACGACGAAAAGAAAACCCAATAACGCACTCCAGATGAGCACAGGCACGGGTTTCTTCCCCATGGCAGCATACGGCCGCACGATATTCAGCGTCAAGCAATCTTCTGAGCTATTGAAGCCCGAGTTGTCGTCCTACGTCCGCAGGTCGGTGAGAACACGCTCGAGTAGAATAACGGCGTACGAATCCAGTCGTATACGCAGACAAACAATGTGGTCCGTACGCCGTCGCGTCGACGTGGCCGCCAGTAAACGTCGCGTTACTGCATGAGCTGGTCAATCCCCCGGAAGGTGCGTGAATGACGACGCACATAGGCTGCGGACGCCTCAGCCGTAGATCCCCAAGCGGGGGCTGCGCGTACGGGATGCCGAGGAAGAGCTGCTGTCCGTTCTGGGGTAGGTCGACGCCGCTGGATGCAGAAAAACGCGTCATCGCCCGCTCGAAAACAGAAAAACGTGAAGACGCACAGCACAGTCCCGTTCCCAATCGTCACCACGGGCTGCGAAGCCCACGCGCCGACGACCGAGGCTGCTGCGACGACGAAAGACACCAGCCGGTACATCGTTCGGAGGTGAAAGTAGGTGGGTCGGTCGAGTCACCCCGGCGACGCGTCCGACTTATATCGCGTCCGAGTCGGCTTGGCCTTCTCCCGTCGCGTACGCGTCTAAGGTGGCACCACGAGCTGCAGCGCAATGCGACAGATGCGATGATGACCATCCATTGGATGCCCTGAGCTAACAGCGCTGGCTTTGACGCAAAGCTGTGGGCGGCGCAAACGCCAGATGTGACTCGGAGCGGGCGCGAGGCATCCGCGGGAGGACGGAGGCTCGGCTCCTAGGCCATCCGGGGTTGTTTTAAGGAAGCGAAAGAGGGTGGTGGACGTTCGGAGCAAGAGGGCTCGGGCCGAAGTCGCCGGCTCAGGCTGTCATAGTACACCTCAGCCTGGCGAATGTATTTCCCGTCCTCTCTTCCTCGAAAACTGCGTGTACCAAACCAAAAACTCAACCAATTTTTTTATTCAAACAAATCAAAGGCTCAAAGCCCCAATATTCCGAATTTCCGATGCCGATGAATCCATATCCTTTTGCCGTTCCGTGGACTTACAGTACCCAAATATTCATCCAAGTCCTCTGCCGATTCACTGCGGCTTGTACAGCACAAACTCCTGCTCGGCAGCCGGGGAGCCGGGGTTGTACGGCTGCAGAGTGAGCTGAAAGCGTCACGGTCGTCAGCCTCCGCGTCTATTTTGTAGCAAACAAGGCCAGAACAACGCACCGGTGTCGCGTTCCCAACGGACGACGAATCCTTCGACCAGCTAGTGATCGCCAGCGCCGGCCCGCCGCTCGGCGAGATCACGATGCTACATACACATGCAAGTCAGCCTCAACCCTCGAGCAACCTGAGAGGAACTTGAACAAACTTGTAGAACCCCGGTCCCTTACTCGTCTCATAGAACGTCCACCCAACAGGATCATACTGACTCCCACAAAGCTGCGCGCCGAGCGGCTGCGCGCCGGTGTACGCCGCAGTGTACGAGAGGTACGTCCCCGAGTTGACGTTCCGGATGCTGTACCCGCCGTCGCCGTTCTGGTCTTGAATGATGCCCCACTGGAGCCGTCGTCAGCAATTGCAACGCGGTCCATTACGACGGACGGAGAGCGAAGGAACGAACGAACCTGCTGGTCCAGCTCCCCGCTCTGGATCGCATTCGTCCCCACAGGCGTGAGCTCATCGCTACTCCCGCCCGTAAGGTCCGCGCCGTTCCCCTGGAAATCGACGATCCACGCGACGACGCCGTTCGCGAGCGGGGTCGGCGTGGGGCCCGCCGCGACGCTGACGGCGAGGGTGCTCACGATAAGTGCGGTGAGAGTCTTGAAATGCATGAGAGCTGATGTAGCTGGTTCGTGCTGCTTTGCTTCGAGTATCAGGTCAGGCTTTTATACCAGAGGGATGGGAGGGAAGACGTACAGCGACCGAAATTCGCGTGATACAACATTCCGCTGGGACTGGTAACTTGGTGGGGGAGCCGAAATTACTCGAGTGTCGGAGCCGGTCGAGGTATTTGGCGACGGTCAGAAACGGGACCGCTGGCATGAGCCCACAGTGCTCTCTAAGATCTAGAATGGGAAACATCCGACAGTGAGGGTGCCACCACTGGTCCGCTGGAATGGAATCAACCACAGCTTCGCAGTAGGATCGCGAGGGTGCGGAGAAAGAAAGACCGTCCGCTTCATCCGCTCCAGTGTCCGCCGCCACCATCAACTTGCGAGGCTTGAAACTCAGCCTTGGCGCCGGGATTCGCAAACCCCGGCTCTAGGGACAAGATGCAACAAACTTCGACGGAGATGAAGTCTTATGCTAATATCCAATGTCCGCTTGCAGCGCGAGGTATCCCATCGCACGCACAAATCGCCGTATCATCGCCGCCGCCGGCAGTACGAGCGGATGATAGCCTCGCACCTTGACGCCCGTCGTTGCCGGCTAAACGACATCCAGTGCAGATCGGAGAGGTGCGTCAGTGCAGCCACACAGTGGGTAATGCAGTCGTGGACATACAAGCCTCCGATAGGTTATCAGAGGCTCAGATGAAGAGGCCCGGGGCGGTTCGGGTCAAGAGCGAAGCACGTGATCATGGCGTCAGGCACGCTCTTCCGGCTACGTCGTCGTTAGCAAATGCACGGAGAAAGCGTATTGAAGGGTTAGATTGACGGGAGTTAGGTACGACTGTAAAATCACGTTATTCACTAACTCTCGAAACGGAAGCGCAAGAACGGGCACATACCAAATGTAACGAAGCCCTGCTCGTCAGAGCGCTTCTGAGCACAGAAAACGAGGCTTCCCGCATCGTCCTGCATGATCAACCCGTATTACCATCGGGCCTGCACCCGCGAGAACGACGATCTCGCCTCACTGCGAGCAACCTCTCCCACCACCCACTGCCAGTGCGTAACCTACATCCAGAGCGCATCAGCGAGGCGCATCTATGCAAACGCACAGCATGCATGGTCGGATTGGACATACACGCATGCGATGGCTCCAAAGAGGCTCGGCTGAAAAGTGGCTTGCGGGCGAAGGTCGATGGCCAGCGCACGTGACCTCCCGACCACCGCGAGGCTGCTTTTTTCTTCGCGCGTGGGTCATGGAAGAGTCCGCAGACGCATGGGATGAGGAGCTCCGGTAGTGATGCGATAGATTCGCTGGTATTTGGTCCGACTAGACCAGACGAACAAGTTAGTCCCTATCGGGAGGCAGATGAAGGCACGCACCAAACGGGCTAGCTCCTTATCGACACCCATCCTCGTCTCTACCACCCTCTGCGACAACCGTCTCGCGCCTACAGGAACAAGACGGTCAGCGCGTTCACTCGACGAGAGAACGAAGACATACCTGATCCCGATATGCCCTCGACGATATGCGCCCACTCCGTCGTCGCCTACTCCTTGTCTTGTCGTCTTCCTCTCGGCCGACCGTGTTGTACTCGCCCTGAACACAAGGCAGTCAGCGCATGCACTACGAGCCCGGTTGACCAAGAAGGGAATGAAGACATACCTGCTCAACGACCCCCGTATGCCAATGCCCTTCGACGAGGTATGCAGGGTCTCCGTCGTCGCGTACATCGTGTCCGCGACAACGACACGCGTTTACGCAATGACATGCTCCATGTCGTCAAGCTCCTGCAGTTGGTGGTATAGCTCCTGCGAGTTGGTCAGTTGATACAGCCGAGGGACAAGAACGGGACGGGAACGCACCTTATACGAATCAGCCTTATCCTCCATATCTGCTGCTTGCAGCCGTCGTCCCGAAGCACGCGATAAAGGCGGTCGCAGTGGAGCTCGCGCACGACGTGTGGTTCTTCTGGAGGACTCGTGGTATACCGAGGAACGGGGCCGTACACCGAAGATGCAGGCGACGCCCTCTCGCTGAGGGCGATGGCGCTAACGCTGCCAGCGGCGAAGCAACGTGGCGGATCGCACCCAGCACGCGTCGCGACGCGGACTAGGGTATGGAGCAGGAACTCGCTCAAGCTGTGGGAGGTTGCCTCTGCATCCAGCAAGGAGTCAGCGAACTGCCCGGAACGGAGGCTAGTAGTTGACGCACCATAGGCACCAAAAGTCCTTGCGCATCCGCGCGCCGACTGAGACGGGCTGACCGTTTACAGCGCTTGGTAGGCGTTTGTAGGTGTGGACAGACGATTGTGAAGCCGCCACCGTTCTCCGGGAGTCCGCTTGGACTCGTTCTGAGCTCGTCGTCTTGAGCGTGAAGTCGTCCTGGACGCAGCACGGTGGACAGGGCTAAACAGCTACGAAGAACACATTAGCGGGGAAGCGCTTGACGAAACAGACTCACCAGCGCTACGCAGGGATACTGGGTTGGCGTTTGTAGGGACAGGATGCCTGCCAGTGTGAGGGGTTGCTGACGCCGTTCTTCGTACACGACACCATTCCGGAGAAGCAGCGAACGACTTGTACGCCCGTTGGCTTGGATTTGCGTGGAACTCGTCCTTTGAGCGCGACGTCGTACATAAAACGGGGCTGGCCGCTGCAGCCACGGAAAAGACGTCAACAGCGAAAGCGCGCTTCAAGAAGGCGACTCACCAGCGGCACCCGGATCGGCTTCACCACCGACTACGACCTCGTCCACATCGTCTCCACCAGTGACCTGCTTGCTCCATTGCTCTCCCACTTTCTCGTCCCAGCCTCCCTCTCGTCGCATGTCCCTTCTGTGCCCGAGGCGCAAGACCCAGAGACGCTGGCCGCGACAGACGCGTCTTCTGTGGCATCGGTTTTCGGGTATCCTGAGGCCCGAGCCGCTGTGGGCTAGACGGCAGGACGTAGAGGCGAGCTCGGTTGGGCCAGATACGCGCGGTGTTGGACATGGCCCGGATAAGAACGAGCGGAGAGAAGAGAGAGGGTGCGCGTTCAATAGGAGTGGCACCGAAATGGCGACGAGGTGGACGACATGGAGGCAGAAGGAGAGTTTGTTGACACGACCGTCAGTGACGTCGACAGCCTCTCCGATCTGCGCTTGCTCTCGACTTCGATGGCGGCTTCCATATTCCGCCGGAGCTCATCGACGCCATCGTCGAGCACATCCCCGACGTCGCCTCTCTCAAATCCTGCTGCCTCATCTCCCCGATCTTCCGCTTCCCGTGCCAAAAGCGCCTACACCACACGCTCCACCTCGAATTCACCGGCCCCGACTCGCAAAGACATTCGCAGCGGACGTTAGAGGCCGTGTCGCGGAGATTCGACGAGAGCCCTCACCTCACGGGCTTCATCACGCGCCTCTCCGTCCAAGCACACACGACGCCAGCGCTGACCCTCGTGAACATCCCGTTCCTCCGCAACGCGGGCATCCGTTCAAAATTCACACTCGCACCCGACGGAACGCACTACACGTATGCATTCGAACATGCCGCGCCGAGTCTGCTTGCGCATCTGGACGAAATAGTCGCGGCGCATCCTGCTCTGCAGCAGGTGCGCTGGATGTTCTTTCGGGATGTAACGATGGCAGACAACGTTCACCACTGGTTTGATTATATTATCAGCGGCGTTGTATGGAGCGATGCCCATGAGTATGGAGAGAGGGTTGTTGGTCTTCGAGGAGGATTCAGACGTGAACTGGGAACACTGAGATTTTGATTGGCAATTATAAACCTTCACTGCAGACCCATACATTTCAGTTTCCGACGGTCCTCATCCCCGCCCTTCATGGCGCCAACCACCTTCTACATCTTTGCCTTCGTCGAGCGGGACGTCTTCAGCGGGTAGGACCCTGGCTTCATCTGCGCGCCGAGACGCGGGCGGGCTACGAAATAGGTCAGCATGTGTGTTCTTACAAAGCAATGCAAAGAAGCGGAAAGTGTGGTATAATGAAGAGAAGAGATGAAAACGAAAACGAAAACGAAAACGAAAGAAAAGAACGACGAATATTAATGTAAGCGCCAAAGAGTCGGATAGCCGCGTCGGGAGCGACGAACGGGCGCCGATAGCGACATGACGCGCTCCTCGGTGGGTCGATATTGCAGACGTGTCCACGCCCACAGTCCGTGTGAGAGCGGAATGCGGGTTCTAACGAGAATGCGGTGTGGAAGAGAGGGACGGAATAGGTACAGTGAACGGTGGAGGGATAGGACAAGCAGGGAATGTGGAGGCAAAGGATGGCAAATAAGCGAGTTGCGCCATGCGGACGCCGATGTCGTGGACGGGTAAGCACCCAAGAGGCATCGAGTATGTGTTTGGCGGCGACACCAGTAGAGCGGCAGAGGGCCGCAACGTCGCGGAATCGGTTGGGGATACAAAGAACGGAAGAATGAGGGCATAACTGGAGGGAGTAACAAAGGATGAATGAGAATGGGAAGGGAAAAGTGTACGTGCAAGTACACAACGGGGACGAGGACAACGCCAAGCAGGGAATCGTCCCCCCAGCGGTGGCGGTCAAAGAGCACAAGTCGACGCATGGAGAGTAGCGCCAGCCAAATGATATCGTAATGGTGTGGGGGAGGATGAAAAAGGACAAGAAGGGCAGAGTAAAGACGCACCCGGGGCGTCCACAAGTCGGGCCATTCCGTCTTCTTGACCATAGTCCCGTTGCGGCACAGGTGCGGCAGCGCAGCATGTCCTTGGACGTGGTTTTTGTGACGGCGACAGCGCCAGCGCTTTGCTTGGACGAGAAGGTGACGACGCCGCCGGGCTCGCGGACGTTGACGGTCTGCAGCCAGTTTTTCGTCAGCGAGGGCAGAGAGTGTTGGAGACGCCCACGCACCTGGTAGCTGGCCAGCCTCGCCAGCTTGTACGAGTGGAATTCGCACAGGTTGCCCCGCCGTGACGGCGCTGGGCTCCTTCGTCAGGCATTCGAGAACGTCTTCCCGACGTCGACACCGCGCTTCACGACGAAGGAATTGCGAGCTGTTGAACTCAGTCAGTGACGGGGACAACTGGAAAGGAAGCCAGCGTACGCGGAGGAGCACCGACTGGGGGTGGTCGGTGGGCATGGTGAAGGTTTCCGCAGAGAAATTTTCACCCGCTGATGGGGCTCACGATGTCAGACATGCGGCGCCGGCAAGCGCGTGCCTCCGCGTTCCTTGTCAGAAACGTCCACCATGCCTCCTCCTCAGCTCCTGGCCGAACTCATCGCCCACATAAATCGTAGCGGCGGCGGCCAGCGCCTGTCCCCGACTCTAACTCCGCTTCCTCATGGACGGCGCAAACAGTACATCGTAGGTTGTTCTGAATCGTAATACTTAGGCTGAGTAACTCACCACAAGACATCGAACTGGCGGGGGATGTCAGGCGGAAGCGACAGGCGCCTGGTGGGTGGCCAACGTTATCTGACGCGCCGGTCCGCGGCGGTTACTTCCAGCCCACGCACCCCATGGCTACATCAGGAAAAAACGAGACCTCTATGTCAAGCTACGTGTAGTATATAGCAGCTATAGCGGTATTGCATGGTCCCCCCTTTGTAGCATGGTATAGCAAAGCGGCCGATGACATAGCAAGAAATAGCAATATATAGCAACCCGCCTTGCTCTCAGAGCACAACCATAGCATCACATAGCAAGCCCTTTTAGCAATGGTAGAGCCACTGTAGTACGACAGAGCCCAACTATTGTACCTTGTTGCATATTCATGGGCACCGCAGGAAAGTAGATAATAAATAATAGATTGGGTTGAGGGGGAGCATACAATTGAGAAATAAGCTTAATCATTGGTCGCCGCCGCCGCACGCTCGACCCGCTGCTCCGCCATCCGACGCTGCATCTCCTGGATCTCTTGCAGCGCCTGCGCCTGACGCGCGTCCGAGAGCCCCGTGACCGGCTTTACAATCGCCGGGGCACCCGCGGCCTCACTGAAGGACAGTCAGACAAGCCAAAACATGCAGTCGCACACGTACCGACAATCGTCGTGCAGCTGCTGGCGGTACTCGAGTGTCGCCTCGGGAAGCATGGAGTCCCACTCCTTCAGCCGCTTGAGGTGACGCTGGAAGCGGGATTTGTTGTCGGTCTCGTCGAACGCGGCGTCGGTATCGTACTTGCCCGTCGAGTACCGATTAATCACGTACTCGATCTACGACATAGTTAGCCAGCAGTTAAAAAGAACAGAGTACATACCGCCGTGAGAAGCAGCGCAAGCGTCGGCACCGGGATTGGGCTGAAATACTCCTCATGCTGGATACCGCGACTCTTCTTCTTTTCGAACCAGATGGTCTGCAGGGCGGTCTTGATGATTGGGTGATACGGGTACTTCTTGCGCGCATCGACGTCCTGCGAGAATTGAGATGGGGACGGGAGAGAATGGCATCGTACCTCATGTGCAAACCCATCCTCGGTAAGAAGCACCTTGCACTTAGCCTTCAGGGCCGTGCCCGACAAAACGGCGAGGCCCCAGGTAGCGTCGACGAGGGTGGCGACGACCTTCGCAACCGTTCCGCGTGCGTGCCAACCGTAGTCCGTGATCTACGAAGCGGTTAGCGTCACTCAGAGAAACACACGAACCAAAAAAAAAGCGAGATGCAGACGTACCATGGTCCGGAGACGATCAGTCAGCTCCAGCATCTCTCCGCGCTGCTCACAGACCTGGATCCAAATGTCCACCACCCAGCCCTGTGCCTGCTCGACAGAGGGGAACGCGCAAACACACCAGATGCGCGCCTCAAAGAGATGGCGACAGCGCTTGATGTGGACGTGAAATTCGGGCATGAGTGTCCAACTAATCCGCGGCGCTAGGGAAAGATTCGCGTCGGCCACATGGTGGTTCCGGTGATTATTGGGACCGACGAGACTCAACTCTCTCGGTTCAGTGGCGACAAGAAAGCATGGCCGGTATACGCCACTGTTGGGAACATCGACTTCGAAATCCGCCGCAAACCCAGCAAACACGCCGCCGTCCTTCTTGGTTACATCCCTGTCTCCAAATTCCACGGTTACTCGAACACGAAGCGCTCCGGTGCGCGGCACCAGCTCTTCCACGACTGTATGCAGAAGCTGCTGTCGAGTCTGGTGGATGCGGGGAACAACGGCGTTCGTATGCTGTGTTCTGACCAGCACTTCCGCACCGGTCATCCGATCTACGCGGCACATCTGGCAGACCATCCGGAGCGTTGCCTCGCCTCATGCTGTGAGCAAACCCGGTGTGAATTTTGCAAAGTTCCCGACAAGAAACGCGGGGACCCAATTGCCTCGGAACCACGCGATCCTGAAGAAACCCTCCGAGTTCTCCAGCAGCAAGCAAACGGACTTAAACCGGCAGCCTTCGACGAGCTCGGCCTTCGTCGCACCGATCCTTTCTGGAAGGATCTTCCCCATGCGAATATCCATACATCTTTCCCGCCCGACCTCCTACATCAACTCGACAAGGGTGTTTTTAAGGACCACATGGTGCAATGGGCCACGGCCGCCTTCGATCTCGGCAGCATCAACCAAAACGAAGCCGAGGTCGATAAGCGCTTCCAGGCGATGCCCAACCATCCAAGCACACGCCATTTCAGCCAGGGAATATCCCTCGTTTCGCAGTGGACGGGGAATGAGTACGGCCACATGGAGAAACTCTTCCTCGGTGTTATAAATGGCATCGGTGATCCGGACGTTATCGCCGCTGTCCGAGCGATCCTCGATTTCATCTATTATGCGCACTTCGAAACCCACACAGACAAGTCGCTCCAAAAGCTCCACGAAGCCTGGCTTAAATTCCACCAGCACAAGCACGTCTTCGTCACCCTCGGTATTCGGGAGCACTTCAACATCCCCAAAGTCCACGCCATGTGGCATTACGTCCACCTCATCCGGCTATTTGGCTCCACGGGCGGGACCAGTACAGAGCTGAGCGAGCGCTTACACATCGACTGCGCAAAGCTGGGTTATCGGGCTTCCAATCGGAAGAACTACACGGCTCAGATGACGCGCTGGCTTTCTCGCCGGGAGGCCATCTGGCGTTTTACGGCGTATCTCGAGTGGGCAATCCCGACGTACGACTCGACGCGTCACTCGGCGGCGGGTGTGCGGGATGCGGAGGATATTGACGATGACGAGGAGCTTGGCGCAGGTGGAGATCAACCCGAGTCTGCTCGCTTGCACAACAGCCAAACCTCGGAGAAATCACCCGCGCCATTCAAGATTGCCAAGAAGGCGCCGTTTAAGGTCTCCGTCGAGACGTTGCAGACGGAATTCGGCGCCAACAACTTCTTGCAACACCTCCGTGCTTTTCTGGACAAGCAATCTACGCTGGGCGTCCCCTCCAGTTTCGAGTCTATTGACACAAGCTTCTCCCGTTTATAGACGCATCACGATCTTCATTCCGCCTGTCGTCCAAGTCTCGAAACGTCCCATTGCCGATTCAATTCGTGCCACCCGCGCGGTTCCTGCCCGCGATCTCAAGAAGGCAGTCCCTGCTCACTTCGACACCATCCTGGCTCATCCAGATGCACCGCCGAAGAAGCAGCTGAAGCGGCTCAGTCTTGAAGGTGAAAATAAACCTCTTCTATTTTTGTCTCTGACGACATTTTTTTCTAGGACTGGTCCCGGGCCGTGTCCGGGTCATCTTTGCACTACCCTCGCAGTATGGTGTCTTCTCGATGCCGTTGGCATACGTGGAGTGGTACCGACCACTTACCACTCGCGATGAAAACCTCGGAATGTTCAAAATCACTCCCGCCACACAGCAGAACCAGCGTCGCGCATCAATTATTCCAGTCAGCTACATCAACCGGAGCTGCCATCTTATCCCTCGATTTCCCCGCCTCATTCCCAGTGGGTATTACCTCGGAGAATGTGCTGGACAAAGTGAAGGAATTTTATTTGAATCCATACCTTAGACACATTGACTTTGTATTGCTGCGTGGAGCAGAATAACTTGTATTATTGCTCATAAAATCTCGTTTTAGACGGTCCCGGGGGCGCAGTCAATAGATAGCATGGATAGCATCCCACTTTGCTATATACTGCAACATTTTGCTATGTTAAAGGCCGCTTTGCTATGCCTCACAATATTCTGCTATGTAACGGGTCGGCATGCTATCACAGCTATATTATGCTCTATTTAAGGCTGCTTAGCTATGTGGAATTTTTTTTTTCCTGATGTACTCCCTCGGTGCTGGGTCCGTAGCAACCTCCTGCCGACTGGAATACCACACTCAACGTACGTCCGCACCTCGGGCGCTGATTTTCGCTTGAGGGACACACTTCCTCTAACCCATGAGCACACAGAGAACCTAACCGCTGCAGCGCCTCGAACCAACGGCGTTTTCCATTCATGGTCTTCATCCTTTCCCGCCCCACAGCACTCAACGGGGATCATAGAATGAACGCAGAGCGCTGGAGGTGAGTCATGCGCGCCCTGCTTGGCCTGGACGACGAGCTGCCGCGGCGTTGATTGTGTCCCTCTTTTCTTGGCACGGAGCGTATAAAGGCTCGTCCTCGATCGTTCGTTCTCCTCAGCAACAAACACCCGCTCCAACCAACCCGGCGGCCCAACTTCAAACCAAACCATGTCCTACAACGACCACCCCGCCGCAGGCGAGCGCATCATCCTCAACACCGCCGAGCGTGTCACCGACTACGACCTCGAGCGTTTCGGCGGCATCCACTTCCACGACCTCGGCGGCGAGCCGATGTTCGTCGGCTCCGCCGTCTTCACCCACGACGACGGGCGCATCAAGTCCGTGCATCCGTGCAAGATCGGCCCGCACCTGCACCCGCACGTGTGCTCCGTCGCGTACGGCGGCGAGGAAATCTCGCATCGCGGGCGGTACGACCTGCTCGTCATCAACGACGAGAAGATGGAGTGGGTGCCGACCGGGCACGGCCGCGTCCCCGAGGGCCGCATCCCCGTCGACGGCGGACACGAGGAGGACGGGAAGAAGCTCTTCCACGCCCGCGCGCGTCTGCACAACCACAACAACGTCGGCGTGCCCGGCAAGACCGGCCACCACCTCGGTTCAGCGCATGTCAGCTTCGGCGGCGAAGAGATTGAAGTGCGCGAGCATTATGATATTCTGTGGGCTCCCTACCTCTCCTTTTGCGAAGTTGCTGAGGATCTTTTAGCTGCTGGCGCCCCGAGCACCACTCTTTCCTGGGCTATTGAAGACCGGAAGCGGAATATGACTTGTAACCCTGTTTTACGTGTGCAGTTTCCAGTATTTTTGCCCTGATAACATCCGGGAAGATGTAAATGCATTTGATGAGCGTCTCCATAAAATTTCAGAAGTTTCTATGCACTTTGGCGCCAACAGTAAATATTTCAAAGTGCCATCACTTCACGATGGAAGTTGATCACTTCCATCAAGTGGCTTCAATCGAGTATTCCAACCTCAGAAAACCTCATCTCAAACACCCATAAAACACTAGAGATATGGCATTCCAAATGGTACCGCTACTGTCGCAAATGCGACCTTATCCAGGAAGGCAAATACGAGGATACAGCGTGTAATCAATCCCCAAGGCGGAAAACCAGCAGTCCCTTCCCGTGTGCCTTGGGCATCACACGCTGCGTCTCTCCACAGAACCTTTCGAATTCATGTCGTCTGGCATCGTCGTCCCTGACATCTCCAAGTGTCAACGCGTAGAATTTCGCCTCCCAGACGAAAGATGTCAAACTGGGATGGTCGGTGACGAACTCGTCATACGATGTCAGCCAGTCCGCTTTGAAGGTTTCAAATGCTCGTGCTGTAGAATGTAAGTTGGTGTTCATAGGAAGAATTCGTGTTTCCAGTCGGAGGTAAACAATGTAGGTGATCTGGGTCAGGCACGGCAGGAGAGCGGGGCTCATTACACGCCGAAGAACCCAAAGGCTGCTGTCCAATTCATCGGGCGATCGCAGCGCCTCAAGTATCACGCTGACTGCGCGGACGTGTGGCAGGGCTGCGGTGAATCGTTGAAGAAGAAGTTCCCTCTGTCGGGGGTCGATGACTGGAACGATATGAGTAGTTGATTTTATCTCAGCGGTGGCTCACTTGGAATCCAGAGTTTGAGACTGGTTAGCGTGTCGGCGCTCGATGCGCACAAGTCGGCGAACATTCCGAGGGATGTATTGTCGTTCATGATTCCGAGTCGTAGCGCGAGACTACGAAGAGCCGAGACGTGCCAGTGGTGCTCTTGCCGACATAGCAATTCTACAACCCTCCAACTTGAATGCGCCTCGAAGCGTCGGAGTGCCCGAGCCTGGGCCCGGACCTGAGGCGCCGACTTAACCGTCGCCTGTTGCTGCGAAGCGGGCATATGTTCCAGTGTACAATTGTGTAAAACGAGAGACGCCGCGGAGCTGAAAATGACTGGCACGGCCGCCTCGGGAAGACAGATGTTCGCGAGAACAAGCTCTTGGAGGGGCTCCGTGCTTCCTCGATGCGCCAGCCATTCCAGTACCGCAGAATCCAGGTCCGGCGGAAGTGAGCTCCACATTGCTCCTCCAAGCCGGCCACCAAAAATGCTCGTCTTCTTGACATGACCGAGACGGGCGAATACGTGTCGCGCGAAAGCGCTTTGGTCGTCCGGCCCATTCCACGGGGAGACAATCTCGAGGATGAGGTGCGTGATGAAGGCCGCGAGATGAGGACTTTCTTCGAATCTCCGCGAAACTGCCTCTGACGTCCTCCGATATCTTTGGGAGTCGGGACCGACAAATTCGAGATGGAGCGAGGGATGCAGGCGTTTTTGGCATGGGACGCGGAAGGTCGGAGAGACGAGGCTGCATGACTTGAGCGACGCGACGTTCGGGATGTGCTCGACGATGGCCTCGATGAGCTCTGGCGGAATGGAGGCCGCCATCGAGGTCAAGAGCAAGCGCGGAGATGCTGTGACGGTCGTGTCGACACTCTCTTTCTGCGTCCATGTCGTCCACCTCGTCGCCAGTTCAGAGGCATTCGCACCCGCCCTCTTCTTCTCCTCGTCAGCTCACGCGGGCATGTCGAGCTCCGCGAATATTTGGCCGAGCTCAGCCCCGCCTCCGCACCCCCGGCTCAAAATACCCGCTACGGGTGTAGCTCTCGGTGACGAAGCCGACTCCGTCGCGGCCGGCGTCCTAGAGTCTCGGATTAGGGGTACAGAAGGAGCATGCGAGGCGACGGGCGGTTGGGAGGGAGAGAGGTCGAGACGAGCTGATAGTGGACGACGAAGCCGACGTGCAGACTGCTGGTGAGTCTCCTTCGTGAAGCGCACTTCGCCACTAACCTCTTTTCTTCGTAGTCCTCACAGCCAGCCCACTCGTAGCTTACGAGGTCAGAATGGCTTCGCGGTTCATTGGGTGTACACGGAGAACGACGGCACCCCTCATCCCCATCCACACCTACAATCGTCTACGCAGTACCCGCCATGAACAACAAATCGTCGAAGTCGCCAGCCATACGCACTCGGAGCAGTGGTTGTTCTCTGGTGCGTCGACGCGCGTCCATCTTTGCCCGTATTGACCTTGCTCCACGCAGAAGAAATCCGCGGTGGCTTGACCAAGTTCAGGGCCCATACCCTCGTCGACATTGCGACGGGCGCTAGGTGCGATTCGCCGCGTTGTTTCGTCACTGGCAGCGTTAGCGACATCGTCTTCTGGACATGTCTTCGCTTGCATCCTCGGCGTACCGCCCCCGTTCCTCGGTATATCACGAGCCCTCCGGAAGAGCCACGCCGCGGGCCAGACTCGACGCGACTGCTCCTTCCGCGTGCTTCTGGACGATGACACAAGCTGCAGATACGGAGAATAAGGCTCATTCGTGTAAGGTGCGTTTTTGTCCCGTTTTTGTGTCCCTCGGCTGTATCAACTGACCAAGCTGTCGGAGGTGTACCACCAACCGCAGGAGGCCATTTGAGTCGACGCGTGTCAATTTCGCTGACACTAAGTAGGCAAAGAGGGATAAGAGCCGGTATACGTCGTGGAAGGGCATGCGGGGGGTCGTTGAGCAGGTATGTGTACCTTCGTTGTCTGTTTCGTTAACGGCGCTGGTGATACATCCGCTGACCGTCTTGTGCGTTTAGTGCGTTAAGCGACCCAGACTTGGCGACGACGACAGAGTCGGCGCATAACGTCGAGGGCATACTTATCGTCGTTGGTCCTTGTCAGGTATGTCTTTGTTCTCTCGTCGAGGCCCGAGGGTATGCGCTGACCAACTTGGGTGTAGGGTGTTAACTGAGAAAGAACCGGCTGACGGAGAGGGTGGCAGAGACGAGGACGAGCGTCGATGAGTAGCCAGCCCGCTTGGTGCGTGTCTACTAGTACATCTGTGGTCCGACAGGGACTAACTCGTGCATTTCCTCTAGTTGTAGGAAGCGACATCCAATCTATCGCCTCGCCACCGCACCTCCTCATTCCCGCACTCCACCACGACCCCACACGCGAAGAAAAGCAGCCTCGCTCTTGTGTCAAGGTCACGTGATGAGCTTACAGATACAGGTACCCTAGGTGTGAACCATGTTCTGTGTATGCATTCCAGGGTATCATTGGTCCTGATTATCCGGGAGCATGTAGACAAATTCGAGGGACACTTCCACAAATTTTCAGAGGGCCTCGAGCACTGTGGCGCGAACAGTGAATATTTCAAAGCGCCATCACCCGGGAGAGGGAAATTGATCAGTCGTGTATTCCAATCCCGGAAAACTTCATCTCATAGATCCGCTAGACACTTGGTATTCCAAATGGTACCATTCAGCGAGTTCTGTCCGAGATTGCGCTCTTTGCTCCAAAAATTCAGTTGCCCCGCCGGAAAACCAGGCGTCCCATCTCATGCGCCCTAGGCATAACGCGCTTCATGCCCACACAAAACCTCTCGAAATATCGCGCCTTGTCCTCCGCCTCCATCTCTCCGCTTTCCAGGTGCTAAGTCAAGATAATTCGACTCCCAGACGAATGCCTTCAGAGTGGGATGCTCGACGACGAACGCGTCGAACGGGGTTAACTCCTCCGAGGTGAAGGTCGGCGGAAGACCGTCCGGGCCGGCGATGGGATCCGAGTCTGGGGAGAGGGAGAGGAAGTTGTAGACGATGCAGGTGATCCGGGATAGGGACGGCAGGAGGGCGGGGCGGAATGCGTGCTGGAGGACCCAGAGGATGGTGTGCAGTTCGTCGGGCGAAGCCGTCCCGTTGACTATTATGCTGACTGCGCGGAGGTGCGGAAGGGGTGTGGTGAATCGTTGGAGGAGGAATGCGCACTGTCGTGGATGGAAAACTGGGAAGATTTCAATATTCGGCTTGCGTGAATGAGTGGTGGTGCCTTACTAGTACTTTCCAGGCCAAGCTTGAGGCTTTTTAGCGTTCCAGCGCTGGATGCGCACAAATCGGCAAACATGCCGAGGTAGGTGTTGTTGTTTGCTAGTTGTATTGCGAGGCGACCAAGGGAAGAGACGCCGTACCCTCGCCGAGCGGTGCATAGAGTTTCGACGATAGTCCAGCTTGAATGCGCCTCGAAGCGCCGGAGTGCCCGAATCTCCGGCGAAGGCGCGGACTGGACCGATGGCGGAGTGGCCATATTTTCGAGTGCGCAATCTTGCAAAGCAAGAGACGCCGTGGCACTGAGCAGGACTGGAATCACCGCCTCGGGAAGACTGATGGACTGGAAGGCGAGCCCTTGCATGGGCACCGTGGTGCGTCCCCGATGTGCGAGCCAATCCAGCACAGCGGACGCCAGATCCGGCGGAAGTGAGCCCCAGGAAGATTTGGAGGATACCATTGGAAATGGTCGCTTTTTGCACATGGCCGAGGCTGTTGAATACGCGTCGGGCGAAAGCGCTCTGGTCGTCCGGTCCGCGCCAAGGCGAGATGATTTGGATGGAGAGACGCGTAATATAGCCCGCGAGATGAGGACTTTCGTCGAATCTCCGCGACACGGCCTCTAACGTTCGCCGTGGATCACGTTGGGAGTCGGGGCCGGCGAATTCGAGTTGGAGCGTGTGGTGCAGGCGTTTTTGGCATGGGAAGCGGAAGATCCGGGAGACGAGGCTGCAAGACTTGAGAGAAGCGACGTCGGGGATGTGCTCGACGATGGCGTCGATGAGCTCTGGTGGAATATCAACGAGAGTCGCCATCGAAGTCGAGAGTAAAGCGCCGACTCGTGACAGCTCCGTCAACAACTCTCCTTCTGCGTCCATGTCGTCCGCCTCGGCGCAATCTTTGTCCCATTCCTGTTGGATGCGCACCTACCCTCCTCTTTCCGCTTGTCGTTTCACGCGGGCCGTGTCGAACACCGCGCGGATTTGACTCAGCTGGAGCCCGCCTCTTTCGCCATGCCGTCTGGACCGTGGTCCCTCACAACGCCGCTGCTACGCGCGTAGTTCCCGCTGGAGAAGACGCCTCTGTCTCGGTCGGCGTCGCTGGGTCCCGGATGTAGTGGCACAGAAGGGCTATGCGAGGAGAGGACGGTGGGAGTAGGAGAGGACGGTGGGACAGGCGGGTGGGAAAGCATGGAGGAAGCAGGTCCCTGTCGGAGAAGATGTGGACGAGGTCGTAGTGGACGGTGAAGGGGGACCCACGTACCGCTGGTAAGTCTGTTTCGTGGAACGCGCTTCGCCGCTGACGCCTTTCTCGTAGCTGCCACGGCCCGTCCACCCTTCGTGCCCGACTCCGTACTCGAGACCTCAAGCCAGCGCAACCAAGGCGCTCGAGACTTCTCAGAATGGCGCCGTGTGTCGTGTGCGGGAACCGGTGGCAGCACCCAACGTGTATTACCCACCCCTGCACCTCCGTCTATCCACACCTACAAACGCCTACCCAGCATGGGCGTCGCAAACGGCAAGACCGTCGAACGGACGCGAAGGGGCGAATGGAGATTGGTGCGTCGACCCGTCCTGCGCCATTCGCAGTCTATTGACCGCTTGCGGCATGCAGACACAATCTGGGGCGGCTCCACCGACTTCAAGGCGACAAGGCCCATACCCTCATCGACGCCGCCGTGCTTGCTAGGTGCGTCTTCCGTTTCTACGATTCGCCCCCGTTGATTCGCCGATCGTAGCGCTACGGATATTGCCCTTGGAGGGGGCCTTCACCCCAGCAAGCTCTCCCTCTAACCCTCCGGAAGCGCTGTATGCCGCGGGCGAGACCCGGCACGACAGCCTCTCGCACGCGTTTCTGGACGAACACAACAGGCTACAGTACAGACGAGTATTGGACCGATTCGTGTTATGTGCGTTTCTCGTTCCTGTCCCTCATCCCCGTCTTGTTCCTCGGCTGCACCAAACTGACTGCCAACGACAGCCCGACGAGTACTCCCGGGGCGTTACTAGAAGCCGTCATCGACGAGATCGATGGCACGGAGTTGGCGAAGACTGGGTAGGGGCATATTATCGAGGGCATACCGCCGTTTGTTAGTCGGGTAAGTAACCGAATCCGAATCACAAAGCACACACCATTCACTTCATTCGGATCCCCAGTCGCCACAAAGGCAGCCCACGCGCGGCTCATCTCCACGGCAGGGAACCGGTCGGAGATGGGCGCGCCGGGGCCGAGGTACGTGGCGGTTCCGTGGTTCACTTTGAAGAATGCCGTTCTGGGGGAAATTCTTCATCAGCATTGAAACTTGGGATTCGGACGACTTCCTCGTCATTCTGCGTGTAGAACACATACACCATCTCCATGAAATGCCCGACAGAGTCGGTGACGCCGAAGGTAACATCGTACGGGAGGTGGTTGAAGCTGAGTGCCTGGATATGAGCGCGGCTCAGGAAGTGGGGAATGCGGACGTACCGATACTTATAATACGGTACCTCGTTCGACAACAGCTCGCCCAAAGCCGCGGCCCACTACAATCCTCATACCTCAGCCAACACCGCACATAGAAGCAAAAACGCAGCACTCACGCAGCCATGTAAATATCCCCCGTCATCGCCGCAACCCTCTTATTCTGCTTCCCAGGCACCACATAAATCCCATTCTGCCACGGCGGCATCTGAAACTCTCCGGTATTCCACGGACTCCCCAGCGCAGGGTCGTCAGGGTAGAGCTCAAAGAGCACGTCGAGCTGCGTGGTGTTGGTGGTCAGCGCGGCCATCGCGGCGGACGCTTCGGCGGTGGTGTTGGCGCCGGGCGCGAAGAAGGTGCAGCCTTCGTCTGTGTTGCTTCCGACCTGCGACGAATTCCGTATGAGTTCTTCAGAATTTGAAGGTTGAGAGAGCCACACGCACCAACAACGGCACCTTCACCCACCTCCCCGCCCGAAACGCCTCAAACGAGCTGATCATATCCACCATCCCCCCATCGAAAAGCACCCCAACCGGGCCCACCGCCGCCCTTCTAAACTCATCCACAGGCAACGCCCGCACACACGCCAGCTTCTCCTCCGTCGTCCCCGTATACGTAGAGGCGCAGCTCGTCCCGTTGAGCAGCGCGTCGAACGTCGCTTGCGCGGGTGCGATGCTGGCGGGTGGGTATTGTCCCGGGACGACCCCGCTTTGGATGATGGCTTGCTGGAAGAGGTGGTCGTTCCGCCCGCGGTAGGCTGTGAGATGCGTGACGAGGACGATGCCGCCTGCCTGCGGGACGAGTCGTTAATATTGCCTCTTCTCCGACGAGAGTGAAACGCGCATACACTGCAAAGTGGTTAAAACGGTGAAAGACACAGAAGAGCAAGACACACCTCTCTCCCTGCACCGTCACTCTCCCTGGGTCCCCACCAAACCGCCCGATATTCTCCTGCACCCACTGCATCGCCAACCGCTGGTCGTGCATCCCGAGGTTAAGCGACCCGTCCGCTTCGAGCTCCGCGCCGCCCATGAAGCCGAACGCGGCGAGACGATAGCTGCGGAAACAATGAGGTATACAGTACTGGTAGCATTCGAAGTGAGAGAACGCGTACTTCATGGAGACAAAGACCATGGGATGCCCGTTAGCGACGGATGCTTCGACGAGGTAGGTCCCATTGAAGCGGTAGTCGCCCTTGCGTAGAGTCAGCCATGAAAATCGCCGAGTCTGAAGAAGGGAACGCACGCTTCCGCTCTCTGTCTATCCGTCGATGAGAGTCTAGTTCTTCCTCGATGCAAACGCAGAACAACACACCAATCCACCACCATGAACTACAGCATCGTCAGCAAACGAATACGAGACAGCCCAGCAACGCACTCCAAATGAGCACAGGCACGGGCTTCTTCTCCGTCGCAGCATACGGCCGCACGATATTCAGCGTCAAGCAATCTTCTGAGCTATTGAAGCCCGAGTTGTCGTCCTACGTCCGCAGGTCGGCGAGAACTCGCTCGAGTAGAAGACGGATAACGCACGAATCCAGTCATATACGCAGACAAACAATGTGGCCCGTACGCCGTCGCGTCGAAGTGGCCGCCAGGAAACGTCGCGTTACTGCAAGAGCTGGTCAACCTCTGGATAAACGCGTGAATGACGACGCACATAGGCTGCGGACGCCTCAGCCGCAGGTTCCCCAGCGGAGGCTGCGCGTACGGGATGCCGAGGAAGAGATGCTGTTCGTTCTGAGGGAGGTCGACGCCGCTGGATGCAGAAAAACGCGTCATCGCCCGCTTGAAGACAGAAAAAACGTGAAGACGCACAGGACAGTCCCGTTTCGAATCGTCACCGCGGGCTGCGACGCCAACGCGCCGACGACCGAGGCTGTTGCGACGACGAAAGACGCCAACGGGTGCATTGGTCGGGGGTTGAAGCGCTGGGTCGGTCGAGTCATCGCGGCGACGCGTCCGACTTATATCGCGTCCGAGTCGGCTTGGCCTTCTCCCGCCGCGTACGCGTCTAAGGTGGCGCCACGAGCTGCAGCGCAATGCGACAGATCCGATGATGACCAGCCATTGGATGCCCTGAGCTAACAGCGTTCGCCCTGACGCAAAGCTGTGGGCGCAAACGCCAGAAGTGACTCGGAGCGGGCGCGAGGCATCCGCGGGAGGACGGAGGCTCGGCTCCTAGGCCATCCGGGGTTTGTTGAGTGGGAAGCGAAAGAGGGTGGTGGACGTTCGGAGCAAGAGGGCTCGGGCCGAAGTCGCCGGCTCAGGCTGTCATAGTACACCTCAGCCTGGCGAATGTATTTCCCGTCCTCTCTTCCTCGAAAACTGCGTGTACCAAACCAAAAACTCAACCAATTTTTTTATTCAAACAAATCAAAGGCTCAAAGCCCTAGTACACTATTCCGAATTTCCGATGCCGATGAATCCATATCCTTTTGCCGTTCCGTGGACTTACAGTACCCAAATATTCATCCAAGTCCTCCGCCGATTCACTGCGGCTTGTACAGCACAAACTCCTGCTCGGCAGCCGGAGAGCCGGGGTTGTACGGCTGCAAAGTGAGCTGAAAGCGTCACGGTCGTCAGCCTCCGCGTCTATTTTGTAGCAAACAAGGCCAGAAAAACGCACCGGAGTCGTGTTCCCAACGGACGACGAATCCTTCGACCAGCTAGTGATCGCCAGCGCCGGCCCGCCGCTCGGCGAGATCACGATGCTACATACACATGCAAGTCAGCCTCAACCCTCAAGAAGCGTGAGAGGAACTTGAACAAACTTGTAGAACCCGGGCCCCTTACTCGTCTGATAGAACGTCCACCCAACAGGATCATACTGACTTCCACAAAGCTGCGCGCCGAGCGGCTGCGCGCCGGTGTACGCCGCAGTGTACGAGAGGTACGTCCCCGAGTTGACGTTCCGGATGTTGTACCCGCCGTCGCCGCTCTGGTCTTGAATGATGCCCCACTGGAGCCGCGTCAGCAACGCGGTCCAGTACGGCGACGGAGAGCGAACAAACGAACCTGCTGGTCCAGCTCCCCGCTCTGGATCGCATTCGTCCCAACAGGCGTGAGCTCGTCGCTGCTCCCGCCCACAAGGTCCGCGCCGTTCCCCTGGAAGTCGACAATCCACGCGACGACGCCGTTCGCGAGCGGGGTCGGCGCGGGGCCCGCCGCGATGCTGACGGCCAGGGTGCTCAGGATAAACGCGGTAAGAGTCTTGAAGTGCATGAGAGCTGCAGGTGTAGCTGGGTCTTGCTGCTTTGCTTCGAGTATCAGGTCAGACCTTTATACCAGAGGGATGGGAGGGAAGACGTACAGCTACCGAAATTCGCGGTTCCGCTGGACGTCGTGCCACGGGGAACTTGGTGGGGGGAGGGGGAGCCGAAATTACTCGAGTGTCGGAGCTGATCGAGATGTTTGGTGGCTCTGAGGAACGGGACCGCTGGCATGAGCCCACAGTGCTCTCTAAGATCTAGAATGGGAAACATCCGACAGTGAGGGTGCCACCACTGGTCCGCTGGAATGGAATCAACCACAGCTTCGCAGTAGAATCGCGAGGACGCGGAGAGAGAAAGACCGTCTCCGCATCCGCTCCAGCGTCCGCCGCCACCATCAATTTGCGAGGCTTGAAACTCAGCCTTGGCGCCGGGATTCGCAAACCCCGGCTCCCAGCCACAAGATGCAACCAAGTTCGACGGATATGAATTCTCGGGCTAATAGCCAATGTCCGCTTGCAGCGCGAGGGGCCATTGCGCGCACGAATCGCGGTGTCATCGCCGCCGCCGGCAGTACGAGCGGATGATACTTAGCACCTCGCACCTTGACGCCGGCTAAACGACATCCAGTGCAGATCGGAGAGGTGCGTCAGTGCAGCCACACAGTGGGTAATGCAGTCGTGGACATACAAGCCTCCGATAGGTTATCAGAGGCTCAGATGAAGAGAAGAGCGAGGCACGTGATCATGGCGTCAGGCAAGAAGAGCGCGCTCTTCCCGGCTGCGTCGCGGTCGAGCCGATGAGTAAATGAATCGGGACAGCGTGTTGAAGGGTTAGATTGACGAGAGTTGGGTACGACTGTAAAAGCACGTTATTCCCCGACTCTCGAAACGGAGGCGCAAGAACGGGCACATACCAAATGTAATGAAGCCTGCTCGTCGGGGTGCTTCTGAGCACAGAAGACGAGGCTTCCCGCATCGTCCTGCATGATCAACCCGCAATACCATCGGGCCCGCACCCGCGAGAACGACGATCTCGCCTCACTGCGAGCACCCTCTCCCACCAGGGCCACCACCCACTGGCACTGCTTAACCTACATCCAGAGCGCATCAGCGAGGCGCGTCTATGCAAGCGCCCAGCATGCATGCTCGGATTGGACATACACGCATGCGATGGCTCCGAAGAGGCTCGGCTGAAAAGTGGCTTGCGGGCGAAGGTCGATGGCCACCACACGTGACCTCCCGACCACCGCGAGGCTGCTTTTTTCTTCGCGCGGGGGTCGTGGAAGAGTCCGCAGACGCATGGGATGATGAGGTCCGGTAGTGATGCGATAGATTCGCTGGTATTTGGTCCGACTAGACCAGACGGACAAGTTAGTCCCTGTCGGGAGGCAGATGTAGGCACGCACCAAACGGGCTAGCTCCTTAACGACACTCATCCTCATCTCTACCACCCTCTGCGACAACCGTCTCGCGCCTAAAGGAACAAGACGGTGAGCGCGTACCCTCGACGAGAGAACGAAGACATACCCTCGACGATACTTATGCGCCCACTCCGTCGTCGCCTACTCCTTGTCGTCTTCCTCTCGGCCGACCGTGTTGTACTCGCCCTGAACACAAGGCAGTGAGCGCATGCACTACGAGCCCGGTTGACCAACGAGGGAATGAAGAAGGCATACCTGCTCAACGACCCCCGTATGCCCTTCGACGAGGTATGCAGGGTCTCCGTCGTCGCGTACATCGTGTCCGCGACAACGACACGCGGTTACGCAATGACATGCTCCATGTCGTCGAGCTCCTGCAGTTGGTGGTATAGCTCCTGCGAGGTCAGTTTATACACCCGAGGGACAAGAACGGGACGGGAACGCACCTTATACGAATATCTGCTGCTTGTAGCCGTCGTCCCGAAGCACGCGCTAAAGGCGGTCGCAGTGGACCTCGCGCGCGGCGTGTGGTTCTTCTGGAGCACTCGTGGTATACCGAGGAACGGAGCCGTACACCGAGGATGCAGGCGAAGCCCTCCCGCCGAGGGCGATGGCGCTAACGCTGCCAGCGGCGAAGCAACGCGTCGGATCGCACCCAGCACGCGTCGCGACGCGGACTAGGGTATGGAGCAGGAACTCGGTCAAGCTGTGGGAGGTTGCCTCTGCATCCAGCCAGGAGTCAGCGAACTGCCCGGAACGGAGGCTAGTAGTTGACGCACCATAGGCACCAAACGTCCTTGCGCATCCGCCCGCCCACTGAGACGGGCTGGCCGTTTACAGCGCTTGGTAGGCGTTTGTAGGTGTGGACAGACAGATTGTGAAGCTGCCACCGTTCTCCGGGAGTCCGCTTGGACTTGTTCTGGGCTCGTCGTATTGAGCGTGAAGTCGTCCTGGACGCAGCACGGTGGACAGGGCTAAACAGCTACGAAGAACACATTAGCGGGGGAAGCTTGGGGGAAGCGCTTGACGAAACAGACTCACCAGCGCTACGCAGGGATACTGGGTTGGCGTTTGTAGGGACAGGATGCCTGCCAGTGTGAGGGGTTGCTGCCGCCGTTCTTCGTACACGACACCATTCCGTAGAAGCAACGAACGACTTGGACGCCCGTTGGCTTGGATTTGCGTGGAACTCGTCCTTTGAGCGCGACGTCGTACATGAAACGGGGCTGGCCGCTACAGCCACGGAAAAGACGTCAACAGCGAAAGGGCGCTTCACGAAGGCGACTCACCAGCGGCACCCGGATCGGCTTCACCGCCGACTAAGACCTCGTCCACATCGTCTCCACCAGTGACCTGCTTGCTCCATTGCTCTCCCACTTTCTCGTCCCAGCCTCCCTCTCCTCGCCCTTCTGTGCCCCAGGCGCAGGACCCAGAGACGCTGGCCGCGACAAAGTCGTCTCTTCCAGCGGGGACTACGCGAGTAGCATCGGTTTTCGGGTATCCTGAGACCCGAGCCGCTGTGGGCCAGACGGCAGGACGTAGAGGCGGGCTCGGCTGGGCCAGATACGCGTGGTGTTGGACATGGCCCGGATAAGAACGAGCGGAGAGGGTGCGCGTTCATTAGGAGTGGCACCGAAATGGCGACGAGGTGGACGACATGGAGGCAGAAGGAGAGTTTGTTGACACTACCGTCAGTGACGTCGACAGCCTCTCCGATCTGCGCTTGCTCTCGACTTCGATGGCGGCTTCCATTCCGCCGGAGCTCATCGACGCCATCGTCGAGCACATCCCCGACTTCGCCTCTCTCAAATCCTGCTGCCTCATCTCCCCGATCTTCCGCTTCCCGTGCCAGAAACTTGAACGCTTACACCACACGCTCCACCTCGAATTCACCGGCCCCGACTCGCAGAGACATCCGCAGCGGACGTTAGAGGCCGTGTCGCGGAGATTTGACGAGAGCCCTCACCTCACGGGCTTCATCACGCGTCTCTCCTCCAAGCACACACGACGCCAGCGCTGACCCTCGTAAACATCCCGTTCCTCCGCAACGCGGGCAGCCGTTCAAAATTCACACTCGCACCCGACGGAACGCACTACACGTGCACATTCGAACATGCCGCGCCGGGTCTGCTTGCACATCTGGACGAGATACTCGCGGCGCATCCTGCTCTGCAGCAGGTGCGCTGGGTGTTCTTTCGGGATGTAACGATGGCAGACAACGTTCGCGACTGGTTTGATATATTATCAGCGGCGTTGTATGGAGCGATGCCCATGAGTATGGAGAGAGGGTTGTTGGTCTTCGAGGAGGATTCAGACGTGAACTGGGAACACTGAGATTTTGATTGGCAATTATAAACCTTCACTGCATACCCATACATTTCAGTTTCCGACGGTCCTCATCCCCGCCCTTCATGGCGCCAACCACATTCTGCATCTTTGCCTTCGTCGAGCGGGACGTCTTCAGCGGGTAGGACCTTGGCTCCATCTGCGCGCCGAGACGCGGGCGGGCTACGAAATAGGTCAGCATGTGTGTTCTGACAAAGCAATGCAAAGAAGCGGAAAGTGTGGTATAAGGAAAAGAGATGAGACGAAAAGGAAAAGGACAGAAAAGAACGACGAATATTAATGTAAGCGCCAAAGAGTCGGTCACAGCCGCGTCGGGAGCGACGGACGGGCGCCGATAGCGACATGGCGCGCTCCTCGGTGGGTCGATATTGCAGACGTGTCCACGCCCACAGTCCGTGTGAGAGCGGAATGCGGGTTCTAACGAGAATGCGGTGTGGAAGAGAGGGATGGGAACACATACGGTGAACGGTGGAGGGATGCGACAAGCAGGGAATGTGGAGGCAAAGGATGGCAAATAAGCGAGTTGCGCCATGCGGACGCCGATGTCGTGGACGGGTAAGCACCCAGAAAGCATCGAGTATGAGTCCCGGTGTTTGGCGGCGACACCAGTCGAGCGGCAGAGGGCCGCAACATCGCGAAATCGGTTGGGGATACAAAGAAGGGAAGAATAAGGGCATACGTGGAGTGATTAACAACGGAGGGGAGAATGGGAAGGGAAAAGTGTATGTGCAAGTACACAACGGGGACGAGGACAACGGGGAATCGTCCCCCAGCAGTGGCGGGCGAAGAACACAAGTCGACGCATGGAGCATAGCGGCAGCCAAATGATATCGTAATGGTGTGGGGGGAGGAGGAAAAAGGACAAGAAGGGCAGAGTAAAGACGCACCCGGGGCGTCCACAAGTCGGGCCATTCCGTCTTCTTGACCATAGTCTCGTTGCGGCACAGGTGCGGCAGCGCAGCATGTCCTTGGACGTGGTTTTTGTGACGGCGACGGCGCCAGCGCTTTGCTTGGACGAGAAGGTGACGACGCCGCCGGGCTCGCGGACGTCGACGGTCTGTAGCCAGTTTTTCGTCAGCGAGGGCAGAGAGTGTTGTCGGAGACGCCCACGCACCTGGTAGCTGGCCAGCCTCGCCAGCTTGTACGAGTGGAAGTCGCACAGGTTGCCCCGCAGTGACGGCGCTGGGCTCCTTCGTCAGGCATTCGAGAACGTCTTCCCGACGACGACAGCGCTTCACGACGAAGGAGTTGCTAGCTGTTGAACTCAGTCAGTGACGGGGACAACTGGAAAGGAAGCCAGCGTACGCGGAGGAGCACCGACTGGGGGTGGTCGGTGGGCATGGTGAAGGTTTCCGCAGAGAAATTTTCACCCGCTGATGGGGCTCACGATGTCAGACATGCGGCGCCGGCAAGCGCGTGCCTCCGCGTTCCTTGTCAGAAACGTCCACCATGCCTCCTCCTCAGCTCCTGGCCGAACTCATCGCCCACATAAATCGTAGCGGCGGCGGCCAGCGCCTGTCCCCGACTCTAACTCCGCTTCCTCATGGACGGCGCAAACAGTACATCGTAGGTTGTTCTGAATCGTAATACTTAGGCTGAGTAACTCACCACAAGACATCGAACTGGCGGGGGATGTCAGGCGGAAGCGACAGGCGCCTGGTGGGTGGCCAACGTTATCTGACGCGCCGGTCCGCGGCGGTTACTTCCAGCCCACGCACCCCATGGCTACATCAGGAAAAAACGAGACCTCTATGTCAAGCTATGTGTAGTATATAGCAGCTATAGCGGTATTGCATGGTCCCCCCCTTTGTAGCATGGTATAGCAAAGCGGCCGGTAACATAGCAAGAAATAGCATTCTATAGCAGAGCACCGAGCTCTGATAGCACAACCATAGCACCATATAGCTAGGCGTTTTAGCAATGGTAGAGCCACTGTAGTACGACAGAGCCCAACTATTGTACCTTGTTGCATATTCATGGGCACCGCAGGAAAGTAGATAATAAATAATAGATTGGGTTGAGGGGGAGCATACAATTGAGAAATAAGCTTAATCATTGGTCGCGGCCGCCGCCTGAGCCACCCGCTGCGCCGCCATGCTACGCTGCATCGCCTGGATCTCCTCCAACGCTTGCGCCCGACGATTATCCGACAGTCCCGTGACCGGCTTTACAATCGCCGGGGCACCCGCGGCCTCACTGAAGGACAGTCAGACAAGCCAAAACATGCAGTCGCACACGTACCGGCACTCGTCGTAAAGCTGCTGGCGGTACTCCAGTGTCGCCTCGGGCAGCAGTGAGTCCCACTCAGTCAGTCGCTTTAGGTGGCGCTGGAAGGGGGTCTTGTTGTTTGCTTCGTCGAACGAAGCGTCGGTATCGCGCTTGCCGGTCGCGCAACGCTCAATACAGTACTCCATCTACGACATAGTTAGCCAGCAGTTAAAAAGAACAGAGTACATACCGCCGTGAGAAGCAGCGCAAGCGTCGGCACCGGGATTGGGCTGAAATACTCCTCATGCTGGATACCGCGACTCTTCTTCTTTTCGAACCAGATGGTCTGCAGGGCGGTCTTGATGATTGGGTGATACGGGTACTTCTTGCGCGCATCGACGTCCTGCGAGAATTGAGATGGGGACGGGAGAGAATGGCATCGTACCTCATGTGCAAACCCATCCTCGGTAAGAAGCACCTTGCACTTAGCCTTCAGGGCCGTGCCCGACAAAACGGCGAGGCCCCAGGTAGCGTCGACGAGGGTGGCGACGACCTTCGCAACCGTTCCGCGTGCGTGCCAACCGTAGTCCGTGATCTACGAAGCGGTTAGCGTCACTCAGAGAAACACACGAACCAAAAAAAAAGCGAGATGCAGACGTACCATGGTCCGGAGACGATCAGTCAGCTCCAGCATCTCTCCGCGCTGCTCACAGACCTGGATCCAAATGTCCACCACCCAGCCCTGTGCCTGCTCGACAGAGGGGAACGCGCAAACACACCAGATGCGCGCCTCAAAGAGATGGCGACAGCGCTTGATGTGGACGTGAAATTCGGGCATGAGTGTCCCACTAATCCGCGGCGTAGGGAAAGATTGACGTCGGCCATATGGTGGTCCCGGTGATTATTGGGACCGACGAAACTCAGCTGTCCCGGTTCAGTGGCGACAAGAAGGCCTGGCCGGTGTACGCAACGGTTGGGAACATCGACTTCGACATCCGCCGGAAACCCAGCAAACACGCCGCCGTCCTTCTCGGATATATCCCGGTGTCCAAATTCCATGGCTTCTCAAATGCGAAGCGCTCCGGCGCGCGGCACCAGCTCTTCCACGACTCGATGCGAAAGCTACTATCAAGCTTGGTGGACGCGGGGAAGAATGGCGTGCGGATGCTGTGTTCCGACCAGCACTTCCGTACCGGACATCCGATATACGCCGGGCATCTGGCGGACCACCCGGAGCGTTGCCTTGCGTCGTGCTGCGAGCAGAACCGGTGCGAATTCTGCAAGGTTCCGGACAAGAAACGCGGGGATCCGATTGTCTCCGAGCCGCGCAATCAGGACGAAACCCTCCGAGTTCTTCAGCAGCAGGCAAACGGACTTAAGCCGGCAGCTTTTGACGACCTCGGACTCCGCTTGACAGATCCGTTTTGGAAGGATCTTCCGCACGCCAACATCCACACGGCATTCCCGCCCGACCTCCTACATCAACTCGACAAGGGCGTTTTCAAAGACCACACGGTGCAGTGGGCGACGGCGGCCTTCGATCTCGGCAGCGTCAATCAAAACGAAGCCGAGGTCGATAAGCGCTTCCAGGCGATGCCCAACCATCCTAGCCTGCGGCATTTCAGCCAGGGAATATCACTCGTGTCGCAGTGGACGGGGAACGAGTACGGCGAGATGGAGAAGCTGTTTCTCGGTGTCATGAATGGCATCGGCGATCCGGACGTCATCGCCGCGGTCCGAGCGATCCTCGATTTCATCTACTATGCGCACTTCGAAGTCCACACAGACAAGTCCCTCCAAAAGCTCCACGAAACCTGGCTCAAATTCCACGCGCACAAGCACGTCTTCGTCACGCTCGGTATTCGCGAGCACTTCAACATCCCCAAAGTCCACGCCATGTGGCATTACGTTCACCTCATCCGGCTGTTCGGCTCTACGAGTGGGACCAGTACGGAGCTCAGCGAGCGCTTACACATTGATTGCGCAAAACTGGGCTACCGGGCTTCCAATCGGAAGAATTACACGGCTCAGATGACGCGGTGGCTTTCCCGCCGGGAGGCCATCTGGCGTTTTACGGCGTATCTGGAGTGGGCGATCCCGGGATACGACTCAACGCGTGGCTCGGCGGCTGCTCTGCGGGATGCGGAGGATATGGATGACGATGAGGAGTTGGGCGCGGGTGGTGCTCAACCAGAGTCTGTGGGCCGGCGCCGCGGCGACTACGAAACCTCGGAGAAATCACCCGCGCCATTCAAGATTGCCAAGAAGGCGCCGTTTAAGGTCTCCGTCGAGACGTTGCAGACGGAATTCGGCGCCAACAACTTCTTGCAACACCTCCGTGCTTTCCTGGAAAAGCAATCTACGCTGGACATTCCCCCCAATTTCGAGTCCATTTCCACGGGCTTTCCCGTCTACAATCGCGTTACGATCTCCATTCCTCCGGTCATCCAGGTTTCGAAAACGCCGATCAGCGACCCAATCCGTGCCACGCGGGCCGTTCCTGCCCGCGATCTCAAGAAGGCAGTCCCTGCTCACTTCGACACCATCCTGGCTCATCCAGATGCACCGCCGAAGAAGCAGCTGAAGCGGCTCAGTCTTGAAGGTGGACATGAATTCCGCATTCCAGTTTGGCGCTGACTGATTTTTCCATAGGACTGGTTCCGGGTCGTGTCCGGGTCATTTTTGCGCTGCCGCCAGCGTATGGCCTCTTCTCGGAGCCCTTGGCCTATGTCGAGTGGTACAGGCCATTAACCTCTCGGGATGAGGCCCTCGGCATGTTCAAAATTTCCGCCGCTACACACAATCACCAGCGCCGAGCATCAATTGTCCCAGTCAGTTACATCAACCGGAGCTGCCATCTGATCCCCCGCTTTCCGCGACGCATCCCCAGTGGTATCACAACAGAGAATGCACTGGATACAGTCAAGGATTTCTATTTGAACCCATATCTCAGGCATATTGACTTTGTATTACTTCGCGGAGCAGAATAAATTCAATAGAGTGTTTCCCTGCTATTAAAATCTCTCCCTGGACGGCCCAGGGTGGCATAGCAAACAGATAGCATGGGTAGCATCACACATTGCTATATACAGCTATGGTTTGCTATGTCGTAGCTCACTTTGCTATAGCACACAATATTCTGCTATATAACAGAGCGGTGTGCTATACCCGCTATATTATGCTATATTTAACCCTGCTCAGCTATGTTGATTTCCTTTTTTCCTGATGAACTCCCTCGGTGCTGGGTCCGTAGCAACCTCCTGCCGACTGGAATACCACACTCAACGTACGTCCGCACCTCGGGCGCTGATTTTCGCTTGAGGGACACACTTCCTCTAACCCATGAGCACACAGAGAACCTAACCGCTGCAGCGCCTCGAACCAACGGCGTTTTCCATTCATGGTCTTCATCCTTTCCCGCCCCACAGCACTCGACGGGGATCATAAAATGAGCGCTGGAGGTGAGTCATGCGCGCCCTGCTTGGCCTGGACGACGAGCTGCCGCGGCGCTGATTGCGTCCCTCTTTTCTTGGCACGGAGCGTATAAAGGCTCGTTCTCCCCAGCAACAAGCACCAGCTCCAACCAACCCCAATCTCCAACCAAACCATGTCCTACAGCGACCACCCCGCCGCAGGCGAGCGCATCATCCTCAACACCGCCGAGCGCGTCACCGACTACGACCTCGAGCGTTTCGGCGGCATCCACTTCCACGACCTCGGCGGCGAGCCGATGTTCGTCGGCTCCGCCGTCTTCACGCACGACGACGGGCGGATCAAGTCCGTCCATCCGTGCAAGATCGGCCCGCACCTCCACCCGCATGTGTGCTCCGTCGCATACGGCGGCGAGGAAATCTCGCATCGCGGGCGGTACGACCTGCTCGTCATCAACGACGAGAAGATGGAGTGGGTGCCGACCGGGCATGGGCGCGTCCCCGAGGGCCGCATCCCCGTCGACGGCGGACACGAGGAGGACGGGAAGAAGCTCTTCCACGCCCGCGCGCGTCTGCACAACCACAACAACGTTGGCGTGCCCGGCAAGACCGGTCACCACCTCGGCTCGGCGCATGTCAGCTTCGGTGGCGAAGAGATTGAAGTGCGCGAGCATTATGATATTCTGTGGGTTCCCTGCGTCTCCTTTTGCGAAGGTGCCGATGATTTTTCAGTTGCTGGCGCCCCGAACACCACTCTTTCTTGGGCTATTGAAGCCCCGAAGCGGAGAGACGTTAAATACCTGTCCTGTCTTGTAACCCAGTTTTACGTGTGCAGTTCCGAGTATTATTGCCCTGATAACATCCGGAAAGATGTAAATGCATTTGATGAGCGTCTCTATAAAATTTCAGAAGTTTCTATGCACTTTGGCGCCAACAGTAAATATTTCCAGCTGCCATCACTTCAAGATATAAGTTGATCATTTCCATCAATTGGCTTCAATCGAGTATTCCAACCTCAGAAAACCTCATCCCAAACACTCATAAAACACTAGAGATACAGTATGGCATTTATCCAGGAAGGTAAATACGAGGATACAGCGTATAATCAATCCCCAAGGCGGAAAACCAGCAGTCCCTTCCCGTGTGCCTTGGGCATCACACGCTGCGTCTCTCCACAGAACCTTTCGAATTCATGTCGTCTGGCATCGTTGTCCCTGACATCTCCAAGTGCCAACACGTAGAATTTCGCCTCCCAGACGAAAGATGTCAAATTGGGATGGTCGGTGACGAACTCGTCGTACGACGTCAGCCAGTCCGCTTTGAAGGTTTCAGATGCTCGTGGTGTAGAAGGGAAGTTGGTGTTCATAGGAAGAATTCGTGTTTCCAGTCGGAGGTAAACAATGTAGATGATCTGGGTCAGGCACGGCAGGAGAGCAGGGCTCATTACACGCCGAAGAACCCAAAGGCTGCTGTCCAATTCATCGGACGATCGCAGCGCCTCAAGTATCACGCTGACTTCGCGGAGGTGAGGGAGGGTTGCGGTGAATCGTTGAAGAAGAAATTCCCTCTGTGGAAGATCGACGACTGGAAGGATATCAGCACTGTGGTTGTTTTCATCTCAGCGGTGGCTCACCGCGAATCCACAAGCTTGAGACTCGTTAGCGTGTCAGCGCTCGATGCGCACAAGTCGGCGAACATTCCGAGGCATGTGTTGTCGTTTGTGATTCCGAGTCGTAGCGCGAGACTACGAAGAGCCGAGAAGTGCCAGTGGTGCTCTTGCCGACCTAGCAATTCCACAACGCTCCAACTTGAATGCGCCTCGAAGCGTCGCAGTGCCCGAGTCTGGGCCCGGAGCTGAGGCGCCGACAGGACAGTCGCCTGTTGCTGCGAAGCGGGCATAGGTTCCAGCGTACAGTCGTATAAAACGAGAGACGCCGCGGCGCTGAAGATGACTGGCAGGACCGCCTCGGGAAGCATGATGTTCCGGAGAACGAGCTCCTGGAGGGGCTCCGTGCTTCCTCGATGCGCCAGCCATTCCAGTACAGCAGACTCCAGGTCCGGCGGAAGTGAGCTCCAACTTGCTCCTCCAAGCCGGCCACCAAAAATGCTCGTCTTCTTGACATGACCGAGACGGGCGAATACGTGTCGCGCGAAAGCGCTCTGGTCGTCCGGCCCATTCCACGGGGAGACAATCTCGAGGATGAGGTGCGTGATAAAGGCCGCGAGATGAGGACTTTCTTCGAATCTCCGCGAAACTGCCTCTGACGTCCTCCGATATCTTTGGGAATCGGGACCGACAAATTCGAGATGGAGCGAGGGATGCAGGCGTTTTTGGCATGGGACGCGGAACGTCGGAGAGACGAGGCTGCAGGACTTGAGAGACGCGATGCCCTGGACGTGCTCGACAATGGCCTCGATGAGCTCTGGCGGGATGGAGGCCGCCATCGAAGTCAAGAGCAAGCGCGGAGATGCTGTGACGGTCGTATCGACACTCTCTTTCTGCGTCCATGTCGTCCACCTCGTCGCCAGTTCAGAGGCATTCGCACCCGCCCTCTTCTTCTCCTCGTCAGCTCACGCGGGCATTGTCGAGCTCCGCGAATATTCGGCCAAGCTCAGCCCCGCCTCCGCACCCCCGGCTCAAAATGCCCGCTACGGGTGTAGCTCTCGGTGAAGAAGCCGACTCCGTCGCGGCCGGCGTCCTAGAGTCTCGGATTTGTGGTACAGAAGGAGCATGCGAGGCGACGGGCGGTTGGGAGGGAGAGAGGTCGAGACGAGCTGATAGTGCACGACGAAGTCGACGTGCAGACTGCTGGTGAGTCTCCTTCGTGAAGCGCACTTCGCCACTAACCTCTTTTTTTCGTAGTCCTCGCAGCCAGCCAACCTCGTTGCGTACGAGGTCAGAATGGCTTCGCGGTTCATTGGGTGTACACGGAGCACGACGGCACCCTCATCCCCATCCACACCTACAATCGTCGACGCAGTACCCGCCATGAACAACAAATCGTCGAAGTCGCCAGCCACTGGCATACGCACTCGGAGAAGTGGTTTCTTATCTGGTGCGTCGACGCGCGTCCATCTTTGCCCGTATTGACCTTGCTCCACGCAGAAGAAATCCGCGGTCGCTTGACCAAGTTCAGGGCCCATACCCTCGTCGACATTGCGACGGGTGCTGGGTGCGATTCGCCGCGTTGTTTCGTCACTGGCAGCGTTAGCGACATCGTCTTCTGGACATGTCTTCGCTTGCATCCTCGGCGTACCGCCCCGTTCCTCGGTATAACACGAGCCCTCCGGAAGAGCCGTACGGCGCGGGCCAGACTCAACACGACTGTCTGTTCCGCGTGCTTCTCGACGACGACACGAGCTGCAGATACGGAGAATAAGGCTCATTCGTGTAAGGTGCGTTTTTGTCCCGTTTTTGTGTCCCTCGGCTGTATCAACTGACCAACCTGTAGGAGGTGTACCACCAACCGCAGGAGCTCGACGACACAGAGAATGCCATTTGAGTCGACGCGTGTCAATTTCGCGGACACTAAGTAGGCAAAGAGGGACAAGAGCCGGTATAGGTGGTGGAAGGGCATGCGGGGGGGTCGTTGAGCAGGTAAGTATGTGTACCTTCGTTGTCTGTTTCGTTAACGGCGCTGGGATACATCCGCTGACCGTCTTGTGCGTGTAGTGCGTTAATCGAGTGCGACACGGTCCGCGGAGAGGGAAACGACCCTGACTTGGCGACGACGACAGAGTCGGCGCGTAACGTCGAGGGCATACTTATCGTCGTTGGTCCTTGTCAGGTATGTCTTCGTTCTCTCGTCGAGGGTATGCGCTGACCAACTTGTGTGTAGGGTGTTAACTGAGGAAGAACCGGCTGAAGGAGAGGGTGTTAGAGACGAGGACGAGCGTCGATGAGCCAGGCCGTTTGGTGCGTGTCTACATCTGTGGTCCGACTCAGACAGGGACTAACTCGTGCATTTCCTCTAGTTCTAGGAAGCGACATCCGCCTCGCCACCGCACCTCCTCACTCCATGCATCTCCTCCACAACCCACACGCGAAGAAAAGCAGCCTCGCTCTTGTGTCCAGGTCACGTGATGCTCTTACATATCAGGTAGTACAGGTAGCCTAGGTGTGAACCATGTTCTGTGTATGCATTCCAGGGTACTATCCTTGGTCCTGATTATCCGCGAGCATGTAGACAAATTCGAGGTACACTTCCACAAACTTTCAGAAGGCTTCGAGCACTGCGGCGCGAACAGTGAATATTTCAAAGCGCCATCACCGGGAGAGGGAATTCGAAGTTGATCAGTTGTGTATTCCAATCCCGGAAAACTTCATCTCTTACATCCGTACAAAGCTAGAGGCCTGGTATTCCGAATGGTACCACTACTTTGGCAAAGTACATGAGTATCTTAGCCTCAAAAATTCAGTTACCCCGACGGAAAACCAGGCGTTCCATCTCGTCCGACCTCGGCATAACGCGCTTCATCCCCACACAAAACCTCTCGAAATACCGCGCCTTGTCCTCCGCCTCCAGATCGCCCAGGCCGTTTCCCGGTGCTAGGTCAAGAAAATTCGACTCCCAGACGAATGCCTTCAGAGTGGGATGCTCGACGACGAGCGCGTCGAAGGGGGTTAACTCATCCGATGTGAAGGTCGGCGGAAGACCCTCTGGGCCGGCGATGGGGAGTGATTCTGGGGAGAGGGAGCGGAAGTTGTAGACGATGCAGGTGATCCGGGATAGGGACGGCAGGACGGCGGGGCGGAATGCGTGCTGGAGGACCCAGAGGATGGTGCGCAGTTCGTCGGGCGGAGCCGTCCCGTTGAGGATTATGCTGACTGTGCGGATGTGCGGAAGGGGCGTGGTGAATCGTTGGAGGAGGAATGCGCACTGTGGTGGGTGGATAACTGGGAAGATTTCAATATTCGGCTTGCATGATCATGAGTGGTGGTGCCTTACTAGTGCTTTCCAGCCCAAGCTTGAGGCTTTTTAGCGTTCCAGCGCTGGATGCGCACAAATCGGCGAACATGCCGAGGTAGGCGTTGTTGTTTGCTAGTTGTATTGCAAGGCGACCAAGGGAAGAGACGCCGTACCCTCGCCGAGCGGTGCACAGAGTTTCGACGATAGTCCAGCTTGAATGAGCCTCGAAGCGCCGGAGTGCCCGAATCTCCGGCGAAGGCGCGGACTGAACCGATGGCAAAGTGGCCATATTTTCGAGTGCGCAATCTTGCAAAGCAAGAGACGCCGCGGCACCCAGAATGACTGGTATAACCGCCTCGGGAAGATTGATGTACTGGAATGTAAGCCCTTGCAGCGGCTCCGTCCTCCCTCGCCGTGCGAGCCATTCCAGCACAGCAGATCCCAGGTCCGGCGGAAGTGAGCCCCAGGAAGCGGTCTGGCGCAAGCCATTCTCGAACGTCGCTTTCTTGACATGCCCGAGGGCGTTGAATACGCGTCGCGCGAAAGCGCTTTGGTCGTCCGGCCCGGCCCACGGAGAGATGACTTGCACAGAGAGGCGCGTAATGAAGCCCGATAGATGAGGACTTTCGTCGAATCTCCGCGACACGGCCTCTAGCCTCCGCCGTGGATCTCGTTGGGAGTCGGGGCCGGTGAATTCGAGTTGGAGCGTGTGGTGTAGGCGCTTTTGGCATGGGAAGCGAAAGATCGGGGAGACGAGGCTGCAGGATTTGAGAGATGCGACGTCGGGGATGTGCTCGACGATGGCGTCGATGAGCTCTGGTGGAATATCAACGAGAGTCGCCATCGAAGTCGAGAGGAAAGCGCCGACTCGTGACACCTCAACAACTCTCCTTCGGCGTCCAAAGTCGTCCGCTTCCTCGCAGTCTTTGTGCCATTCTTGTTGTATGCGCATCTGCCATCCTCTTTTCGCTTGTCGTTTCACCCGGGCCGTGTCGAATACTCCACGTTTTTGGCCCAGCCGACTTGGAGCTCGTCTCTATCGCCATACCGCCTGGACCGTGGTCCCTCACAACGCCCGAAAACCGCGTAGTTCCCGCTGGAGAAGACACCTCTGTCTCGGCCGGCGTCGCTGGGTCCCGGATGTATGGCACACAAGGGCCATACAAGGAGTGGGCGGTAGGAGTAGGAGAGGACGGTGGGACAGGCGGGTGGGAAAGCATGGAGGAAGCAGGTCCCTGTCGGAGAAGATGTGGACGAGGTCGTAGTGGACGGTGAAGGGGGACCCACGTACCGCTGGTAAGTCTGTTTCGTGGAACGCGCTTCGCCGCTGACGCCTTTCTCGTAGCTGCCACGGCCCGTCCACCCTTCGTGCCCGACTCCGTACTCGAGACCTCAAGCCAGCGCAACCAAGGCGCTCGAGACTTCTCAGAATGGCGCCGTGTGTCGTGTGCGGGAACCGGTGGCAGCACCCAACGTGTATTACCCACCCCTCACCTCCATCCGTCAACACCCACAAACGTCTACCCAGTATCCGCACCATGAACGGCAAGACCGTCGAACGGACACGGAGGGGCGCTTGGTGTCTGGTGCGTCGACCCAGCTCCGTCCTGCCCCGTTTATTGACCGCTTGCTGGATGCAGAGGCAGCCTCCGCCGGCTTGACCGATTTCATGGCGACAAGGCCCATACCCTCATCGACGCCGCCGTGCTTGCTAGGTGCGTCTTCCGTTTCTACGATTCGCCACATTGATTCGCCGCTCGTAGCGCTACGGATATTGCCCTTGGAGGGGGCCTTCACCCCAGCGAGCTCTCCCTTTAACCCTCCGGAAGCGCTGTATGCCGCGGGCAAGACCCGGCATGAAAGCCTCTTGCGCGTGCTTCTGGACGACCACAACAGGCTACAGACGAGGATTCGGACCGATTCGTGTTATGTGCGTTCTCGTTCCTGTCCCTCGTCCCCGTCTTGTTCCTCAGCTGCACCAAACTGACTGCCAACGACAGCCCGACGAGTACTCCCGGGGCGTTACTAGAAGCCGTCATCGACGAGATCGATGGCACGGAGTTGGCGAAGACTGGGTAGGGGCATATTATCGAGGGCATACCGCCGTTTGTTAGTCGGGTAAGTATGTCTTCGTTCTCCGACCGGTGGACGGTGCTGTTGGTGCATAAGTTGACCTTCCCATGCGTCTAGAGCGGAGATAAAGGTGGGCCAGCTGGTGGGGCGGGATGCAGAGACAAGCACCGATGAGTGGAGGACTTTTGGTGCGTCTTTTCGTTTGCGTTGCGATACCAGTACAGTAACGAGGAACTGAGTTGCTTGGGCATAGTCGTACAAGCAACATCGTATCGCATCGATATCGCATCAGCACATCCGCTCATGGCACTCGTCCGCAGACTCTTCCACGACGCAAGCGCGAAAAAAAAACGTAGCGCCATTCGCCAGATCACGTGCGCGTGGCCATCGACCCTCGCCCTCAAGGCACTTTTCATCCGATGCCCTGCGGTCCTATCGCACGAGTGTATGTCCAGTCAAACGACGGACACTGCGTGTTTGCATCGACACGTCACGTCGATGTGCCCCGGATGTCGTTCTAGCAGTGGGCGGTGAGCAAGTGCTCGTAGAGGTAATATCTTCGTTCTCGAGAGTGCAGGTAATACTCAATCGTCCTGTAGGAAGACTGGGTCGTTTTCCGCGCTGCTGAGCACTAAGCTCGCGGCCGGCTGAAACGCTGGTCGGAATGGCGCTCGCGGTGGTATGCAGTCAGGCATGTCGAAATACTGCTGTTTGTGTATAGGCTCACTGTGTTTTGCGTGCAGAGCGTCATTTGTATACGAGTATAGGGCGGCGAAATTGAAGACAGGCGACCAAGAAAAGTACGGCGGGTTGTACTACTATGATGAACAGTATCTTACATCTTCGAATTGAACACCCCAAAGAAAATATCATCGTACTGGTAGCACGCCCACTTGAACAACCCTCTTCTGATCGTCACCGGCATCTGGCTCTTCACGGCCTCCTCGACCGTGCGACTCGGAGACGCCGCAGGGTAGCCCACAGGCTGAAACATCCACTCACACCGCACCCGCCGGCCACCATGACCGGAGACGGATATGTACCGCTCCAGTTGGGAAGCGACAACCTCCAAGGGGCGCAGATCCCACATCTCAGTCCCCGCACTCCACATGATCTTGATGGTCACTTTCTCGAGGCGAGGGCACGAAAAGAGCGTGCTGTAGAATGTGTTGGCGCGATCATTGCCAGCCAAAGCTTGAAGAGCGTCTGGTAGAGAGGTGACTTGGAACTCGATTTCGCGCAGGTTGGGCATCGAGGCTGGGAGGGCAAGATTGAAGGCCAAGAGTCCCATGAAAACAGTGCGCGCTGAGGAGGCTTTCAGAATATAGTACCGAGAAAAAAAAATTGCAAGACGGACAGGTGAAATCCGCAACTATTCTTTCAATAGTCGACGTCGCTGTACCCGCGAGAAAGACGTCGCTGGCATTACCATGGTACGGGATTTCACGAAGACGGCGAATATACGGGGTGAAAGCCGGTGTTTTGAGAAGATTGGTGACGTGCTTGCTGGAATAAAAGTCGAAATCGAGGACCTCGAGCGACGAGGGAGGCGGCTCGAGCTCTTTGCCCGGCGCATCCATGTCGTCCAGCTCGGTGCCTGCCACCGGGTTCGGCATCTCGTCGAACACTCTCTGCAATTTAAGACAGGGAGCAGCGGAGAAGAACGCATGGACGACCGACACCGGGGCGGCAGTGAGGTACGTGACCGTCAGACTGCGCAGCTGGCCGCGATGTTTGGCCAGGAGGTCGCGGACCATGTACAGACGTTGCACGGCCGTCTCGCGGTCGCTGTTGCGGAGGGTGAGCCCGGCGGCACGGATGGCGACGTGGCGGAGAATGGGGATCTTGGCCAAGACAGCCTGCACGGCCTCGATTTGGGCCGGGGAGACGACCTCTTCCTTGGAATTGCCGATGTCCAGGCTGAGATGCGTGATAAAGTTGGGCAAACGCGGGTCGGAGTCAAGGAAGGCGCGCGCCGTCTTGGGAGAGAAATGGTCATCGTTGTCGTAGTCGGTGATGCATGCGAGTTTGAGCACGCGGAAGAGGAAACGCTGGCTTGGCTGGCGGAAAATGGAGTGCGTCAGGGACAGCTTGCCCAGCCGCCGGCGACCGTCGTAGATATCTTCTGCGATATACTCTGCGATGCGCTCCAAAAGCTCGGGTGGCATGCGTAGGACGGGGCTCGAGGACGACATGGTGGCACAGGAGAAGGAGGACGGCCCACAATGGGTCCATTTTATACCCCTGATTTGACCCACAATTTCCGCCTGATTTGGGCTGTCACTCGTCAGCGTTCTTTCCTTCACCCTACTGGATGACCTCCGAGTCTACACCCACGAAATCACCCTGCCCACTGCACGAAACCTCTCCAACGGCTCTAAATCCTGCTCAATCCCCTCCCTCTCCTCCGGCATGACCGCATTAAACACCACCCCAAGCGGCTCCAACCGCGACGTCTCGCTCTCGCCATCCCAGTTCCTCGCAATCTCCTTGATCAACACCGGGACCTGCGTCCTCCGCGGGCTCAGCACGACGCCCTTGAGCTTGGGGAGCAGTTCGCCGGAGAAGAGAGCGGCCCAGAACGCGTCGGGGAGGTGTTCCGTCGACGCGAGGAAGGAGCCGAAGATCTCGAGGCTCGGAGAGAGCGCGGCGCAGAGCGCGTACGCGTCGGGCGTGGGGATGTGGAACGTCGTGAAGAGGTTTCGCAGCGCGGGGTTGTCGGAGCGGGTGTGTAAGTCGAGGATGGACGGGACGGTGTACGCCCCGCGGAGGACGGCGGAGCTGAGGACGGGCGTGCGCAGGAAGGCGAGCGTCAGGTCGCCGGCATCCTCCACTGCGGAGAGGTTGAGCTCTGCTAGCGAAGTCAGCTCGACGACGGGGAACGGTTGCTCCGGATTGTCGCCGCGGCAGACAAGGGCGGTGAGGTGCTCCAGGCGGGCACACTGCGCAAGCGCATCGTGCCACGTCCCGACGCTCTGCGGCGTCTCGAGGAACTTGACGACGCGGAGCTCGCGCCAAGGGAGCACAATACGCGCGCTGGGGATGCGCACGGTGGCGTAGGTGCCCGTCCCGCCAATGCTGGTCATCTCGTCTAAGCTGCCTTGAACCGTGTCGGTACCGAGCATGTCGATGACGTCCGCGATGGTGGGGACGTCGGTGTTGTATTCGATCGACCGCAGATTCGGGGCGGAGGAAAAGGCGGGTGTGGATGCTGGCCATTGCCAGGCGGGTGTGATTGTCGGTGCTTCGGGAAGCTGCATGTCGTTTTCAAAGTCGGAAAAGAAGACGTGTGTTTTGAGAGAGAGTGCTTCCAGCAGCGGGAAGGTTGTCTCGGGGAGGGCATACAGGGAGCAGAGCATCTCTCTCGGCAAAGTCAAGTCCAATTGCTTGATCCTCGACGCGTTCGGGACGACGATGGTGTCGGCAAAAACCCCAAGCTGCGACGATTCTTCTGAATTGTGCAGGTATTCCGCGAAAGCGCGTGTGCATGCGACTTGAATCGAGAGGGCGGTGGTCCCGTTGGCCGAGTTCTGCAGCCATGCGGAATAGACCTCGCATGCCGTCCGCAGCTCGCTCATACTCGAGAACGTGAGTGACACGTTCGCCCATAACTCGGGTATCGAGCGGAGGATCGTCGAGCGCCACACAGAACAAGTATGCAGCAGCGGCCACCATGGGCTATTCCACCTGGGAGGAAGGACCGTACGCGTGGGCTGCGTATCCGTATCCGGGTCGTCCCTGGCGCAGAGGATGAATAGCTCCACGAGCAGCTCAGTCGGTAGCCTCTCGTGCAGCGGGACGCCAAACGACGCGAGGACGCGGGCGAATTCGTCCCGCAACTCGAGCAGGTCTTCGTCTGGGTTCGGGAATTGTTCGAGGGTGAGCTCGACGGATTGGAGATCGATGTAGGCTGCGAGCCACCGGGCTTGTCGGTCTTGTGCCGCAGCGGACATGAAGGGTGTGGAAGGAAGTGAGTTGCGGCGACGCTATATCTGTCGAGCAAAGATCGGCGAATGAGTTAGAATGACGATGGGCGGGGGCCATGGCCGAGGTCCATGACGCAGCTCGACACAGCGAGTGTGAATATGCTAGTACGTGCGTCGTCGAGGCAGGAACGAGCTAGGGGAGTGGCGGAACCTCAGTGACGCGCTAGCGCTCTTTGCTTCTTGACCACCACCACCCACTCACACCGCACAATCCCTCCCAATGCAGTTCCGCGACATGGCAAAGCAATTTCGCAGGCAGCCCGGGCCCTGCGTGTGGCTTCCGGGACTCAGCTGGATTGAAGTATTGTACGCGTGGAGGAAAACCCGTACGCCTGTCGTGCTCAATATTTGCTCCTTGCTTATTACTCCTTAGCCTCCGGCATCTGGCTCAGCGCGCCTCGACGAACTGAGCGTTAGGATGGAGCCGCGGCTTCTTCCCGGGCAAGAACGAGAACGGGCATGGCCAGTGGGCATAGACGGTGCGTGGCCGCTTTTTGCTTCTTGCTCGTCGTCTTCCGCTTTCTGACCTGTTTCTCTGAATCCAGGCTGCGGAGGATCGCGCTACTCACCGCGCCACGACTCGGGACATGCGCATGCTTCTCGCGTTCCATGTCAGACCGCTTGCGGCCTGTATTACATCGGTCGCCCTCAATCTCTCGCCGGCGCGTCACCCATTGGCCACTGGCGCCCAGAATTCTGAACACGCTCCAACTGCCGGTACGCACGCGTGGGCGGGAGGAAGACGCTTGTTTGTTGGGAGAGACTAGGCACGGAATGTACGCGACGGTTACCGTTTACTTGCTCTTTTCCCCGTTCCTGACCTCCTCCAGTCGTCAAGTCAGACGGATGCTGCTCACACGCACGCATGCTTCGCCTCCTCGACCGGCCCGTTCTGTTCTGGGTCGGCCAAGGCGCGACGTCGCTGGGTCCCGAATGTGCGGCGTAGAAGGGTTAGGAGGGCGCGCAATGGATCAAGCAGGTAGCTGCTGGAGAGGTTTTGACCGAAGTTGTAGTGAGTTATGAAGCCGAAGCCGACCTGCCTACCGCTGGTGAGTCTGCTTCGACAAACGCACTCCGCTCTGCTAACGTCTTTTTCGTAGCTGTCGTGGCCAGCCCACCGCATGTACCCCCTCACCCCGTCCATCCACACCTACAAACGCCTACCAAGCATCCTAAACGGCAAGACCGTTCAAGTCGACGCTTCGTGCATGTAGTGCGTGAACCAGCTTCCGCTCTGAGCTCTTCACTGACCGCTTGCTCGATGCAGGCGCAATCGACGACTCGGACGGGGCTCAAAGATTTCGCGGCTCTGGCTAGGTGCGTTTTTTCGTTTCTGTTTCTGGTGTTCGTCTCGTTGATTCGCCGCGGCCAGCGCTAGCGCTAGCGACATCGCCCTCGAGGAGAGGCCTTCGCTTGCATCCTTGGCGTCCGGCTCCTCGGCCTTTCCTCGGTATACCACGAACCTTCGCCCCGTCGGTCTTCGGCCCAATGGGCAGCCCTTCGTCGTTCTTCGGAAACACTACACGCCGCGGGCGAGGCTCGTACTTTCGGACGAGGGCTACAACGGGTTATGGGCCGCAGATTCGTGTAAAGTGCGTTCCCGCCCTCAGGCTTTTCGCGTCTCTCGGTCAGCACAAGCTTACTGCCAACGACAGACCGACCACCAACTCAGACACCGCGGAGTAGGCCACGGAGTAGGGCCATATCGACATCGGGGATACGACGGAGGCGACGAGGGAGAGGAATCCGTATACGTCGAAGGGCATACGGTGTAACGGGTCGTTGAGCAGGTATGTCTTCGTTTTTCTACTAGTATTCGGTCAAGGTTGCTGGTGGTACATGCGCTGACCGTCTTGTGTTCAGTGCGCGGACTGAGCGCGACACGCTCGACGGAGAGGAAGACGACAAGGATTGGGCGCAGATTGTCGACGGCATACCAGAGGCCAGGGCCGTTTGGTCATGGTCAGGTATGTCTTCCTTCTCTGTTTGAAGGTACGCGCTAACCGTCTTGTGTGTAGGGCGTTTACCGGGAGCTCGCCGGTTGGCGGAGAGGAAGCTGGAGAACGAGACTAGACGAGGAGGACGTTTGGTGCGTCTTCTCATGCCATCGGGCAGCGAGTAACTGACTTGCTTCATTTCGTCTAGTCGTACGAAACACCAACCCATCTATCGCTTCACCACCAACCCTCTCCATCCCACTCGTCCACGACCTCTTGCACGACGCGCGCGAAGACAAAGCAACCTCGCTGTGCTCCGGAGGTCACGTGATCATGGCATCGACCCTCGCCCGCAAGCCACTTTCCATCCGAGCCTCAGCGGAGCCATCGCATGCGTGTATGTCCAATCCGAGGATACCCACTGCGCGTTCGTACAGACGCACATGCCCGATGTGCTCTGCAAGTCGTCCAAGTCGTCCAAGACGCCGACGGGGCGTTGGTCGGGTATGTATGTTTTCGGTCTCTCGAATCACTGCTGTTGGTTTGTATGCTAACGGTGTCCTGTGTGTAGCGGCGTTGGATGTTTACGAGATGCGATGCGTTGGCGACTCGGGGGCTGGAGGCGGAGGCCATCTTCGACGCGTACGGTACGGGGAAGAGCGGGGGCGGGGGGCAAGGTAGAAGGTGTTGTCAGTGAGCGGCGAGTATAGCGCGTGGTACAGACAATGAGCGTCGTTTGTCTTCTATAAAGCTCAGCGCTCAGAGCTGCTTCGTTTTGGACGTTGATTGGAAGTTTCCTTTTTCGGACGCGTTGGCCCGTCTGCGCGCAGCTCAAGTATCGTGAGGTATTGGAGCCAGAGAGGCGTGCAGTGCTCATCCCGAGGAAGAAGAATTAGGCTGCGTCGAAGGCAGAGAGCCGAAGAACGTCGATAGTTTGGGAAAGTAGACGGAAAACGCATCGCAGGTTCCGGGCTGGCTTGTCAGTGGTCGGAGAGGCATACAATACACTCGCTCGAGGTGGCATCATCGAGAACAGAGACAACCAGAACGCGGTTTGCGCATTTGACGATGACCGAACGGGTGGAAGATACGATGTGGCTGTGCACGGCCAAATTCAAGATCGCCCCCGTTTTCTGCACGCTACAAGTCTCGTCAGCCTCCAAAACCAGCACCAATCGATAGAGCGACCTCAAAAACATCTAACCCGCGCAAATCCAGCGGATGACGGCCCTTTCTTCGAGCGAGATAAAGGGATCATGGCAATTGGGATCTTCCGAGTGCCAAATCGTCTCCACTGGTGATCACGTGCAAAGATTCCGACGTCTTTTGGGGGTCTGGACGACTCATCTCGTCCAGTCGCTTTTCTCTTCCCCCCACCACAAGCCCCGCCTCAAGACTCTCTCCATGGCCCGTACCAAGGTCCGTCTGCCCCCTCGGCGCCCACAGAGCCCTCTCCGCTGACGCCACACTGCCAGCAAACCGCCCGCAAGTCCACCGGAGGTCCGTCGTCGTCGTCGGCGCTGTCGCCAGCGTGGCATCCATCCCTGACTCCTCCCCCTGCGCTTCTCTAGGCAAAGCCCCGCGCAAGCAGCTCGCCACCAAGGCCGCACGCAAGACCGCCCCCGTGAGTCCCTCTCCGTCGATCCCCATCATTCCCCGATGTCGTCGGCGTCGGGCGTCGGTCGTCGTTGCACAGCCACGCCGCCACCGCCCTGTCACACGTCCCGTCCCGCCCTGTCACTGTGACCCGACCGCTGTCGCTGACATAACAACACAAATGCAGGGCCCGACTGGCGGTGTCAAGAAGCCGCATCGTTTCCGGCCGGGAACCGTCGCCCTCCGTGAAATCCGGCGCTACCAGAAATCCACCGAGCTGCTCATCCGCAAGCTGCCCTTCCAGCGCCTCGTGCGTGAGATTGCGCAGGACTTCAAGACGGATCTGCGTTTCCAGAGTAGCGCGGTGATGGCGCTGCAGGAGGCTGCTGAGGCTGTGAGTGCTTTTCGTCCCTTTTGTTTTTATTCTCTTTTTCTTGCATGCACTCATGCTTGGACAGTACCTCGTGTCGCTCTTCGAGGACACCAACCTCGCGGCCATCCACGCCAAGCGCGTCACCATCCAGCCCAAGGACCTCGCGCTCGCCCGCCGTCTCCGTGGCGAGCGCTCGTAAACGCCTACCAGCTCCACATCCTCATCCACTACCGTCCATCCACACGACACCCACTACTGCTGCTCGTTTCTCCTACGCGTACTGTACATATGCTGTAAACAAGATACGGATGGACTACGTCGCGCTCCATACATATGTGATTCCGATTCTCTTCTCTTGTTTGTTTGTCTGCGTCTGCGTCTGCGTCCACGGTTCGATGTATGTATGTACCGCGTTGGCTTGTGATTGTAATTCCATGGCGCTCGTTTATTTATGCAAAGTATGCGTACGGTGTGTGTGTGTGTGTTTGTGGGCCGGCGGGCGGGTGGGTGCATCCGAGGACCACGTTCATTCGCATCACGGACACGTAGAAGTTACACTGGCATCCGTATGCGGTAGAGGACGTTCTCGCCTGATCATGAGTGTTTCTCTCTAGGCCTGCTGATCGACCCGGACCCGGACGACCCCACGTCGCCGTACCCAGCCCAACCAAGACCACCGCTCAGGCTTGCCGCTTGCACCGGGCGAGAGTAAGCCGTTATAACTAACACTCGCAGTCAGCAGAGGAGAAAGATAAGCACAGAACGGTGGGTTTGAGGAACGTACCATCACTGGTATGCCGCATGCGGGCCACGAACGAGTTGCTGCGCGCGAGCGGAGTTGTCGCCATCTAGAGAGAAGTTACAGTCGTGTCAAGACTCGGGCGAGCAAACAGGCACTGGCAGGATGGCACGCATAAGGGAGGTGGTAGGTATGTACATCCCGGGTCGATGTAACGCATTGCAGAGTGTGTTGAGGACGTCCCTAGCCGTCATCCCGGAAGGTGGCGGCGCGTCGAAGGCGTCTCAGGCTTGCCCGTCCCGTCGACGCTGGTGACGATGCGTCTAATCCCAGTCCGTCATGGATGTACTCGAGACGAGACAGCTCTTGCTCGATTGCAGCGGAACGCGGCGCAGCGCGGCATTTGGCGGTCGTTGGGGAAGTGCTACCAGTACGAGTGGACGGGGCGGAATGGAAAGTGAAGTGGCTCGTGAGCAGCTGGAGCACTCGGGTCAGGCGGCCGTTTACTGGTAGACGGATTCAAGTTGGTTAGACGCGACACGCACTGCTTGGAATACCGACCACTGAGAAGCCAAGTCTGGTCTTGCAGCGGTGCGAGAGGGCGCCGGCCGGCCCTGGGGTAGGGAAAGAAACCGCTGCGATTCTGCGACGACGTGGTGAAGCTAGCGGCGTCTTGTGCTGGAGATACACAGAGTATCATGCCTAGCGATGAAGGGTTATGAGCTTATGAACACTGAGCTGCAAGACGACGCACGGAAGGCAACTTTCTCCTGCGGCGCTCCCACTCGACTCGGACTTTCCTGCTGCTCGGGTGGAAGGGGAGCAAAAGCATTGGCAGGCTCGGGCCTCGGCCAAATTTGGATGGCGAGTGTAGGCGGTGACGGTCACCGCACCGCGCAGACGGACGGTGGGGTTAATGTTGCGCTGAGAAGGGCGGAGAAGTCACGACGGGCGTGGTCGTTCGGAGCAAGATTGCTAGGCGTCACGTGTTTCATTCTCTCGGCTTCTATGCATCGTCCTTGTTCTTAGTCTCCGGAGACACGAGGCGAGTTCCCGGTCCACAACGTGTCCATAGCTGTGCGTCCGCAGTAAGACGCTGTGAGATTTAAGCCGACTTGCCCCGGGCAAGGAGAAAGCGGAGTACCTGAAGGGCAACTCGGTGAGGTGCATTTACGCAGCTACGCTACTTTATCGCAGCGGCGCAAGAGCCAGTCCCCGACTCTGACTCGGCTCAGCTCCGGCATCGTCGTGGGAGACTTGCTCAGCCTCTGTGTGTGTCAGATCCAAGAATATGACATCGCGAGAGAAGCTTCGGCATCTTCGCGGGTCAAGAGAAAGTGACAGTAAGTGAAGTCGGCGCTGTCCGGATCACCTACATCTGCCAAAATTTGATAGCATGAATTAAGGAAAACTCGATTGCCTCTCAAAACCCTCCCTGTCCCTTCGGTCCAGAGTCGGGGATATACCAAGGCTGTGCCTTGTAGTCAGAACAAGTAGAAGCATGGTACCGGACCGAGAACAACGCCCGCAGTGAGATCAGTCCTGAGCGCACAGGCTGCACAGCAGCTTGCTCAGATGAACCGGATCCTCCAAATCCAACAGACGCCAGAGTGACGCCAGGCTGTGGAACTTGAATCGACTGGCATCGCCATCGCCACTTCCCTCCCTCCTTCGCCCTCCCAAGATCTCAGCCCCCTCATCCCCCGGCCCCGCCGACGATCGTAATGGCCGCATCTTCCGAGTTGCAACCCCAGCTGCAGCGCACGAGCACCCTCAGCAGCACCAGCGGCTCCGTCTCCGTCCACTGGCATCCACAGCTGGTGGTCCGACAGAAACCCCGGTGGCGCGACCATCAACCTGCACGCTCTCGCAAAGCCGCTCATCCGCGCCATGTACGGCCGCGAAGTGGCCAAGCTCATTGCGGCGCATACGCGCGCGGCTCTCCGGCTGGACACGCTGAGGATCTTTAGGCGATATCTCGAGTAAGTCAAAATTCACTCCGGGTAGCCTGGTCCACTCACAGATCTTACAGATCCCCGTTAGTGGGAACCAAAACGAAAGCCAACATCCTACAGTATCTGCGGCCTTCGTTACCGGTCCCCGCTGGTGGACGGAGAAGACGCCGTCATCGAGGACTGGTTGCGCAATGGTCCCAGCGTCAGCGGAGATGCCCTCCGAGGCGTGTTAAACGTCGAGGACTGGTCCCAGTCTAAGCCAACTCCGACCCGGATGCAGGCGACCATCTTCTTCACTGGAGACTTGCCTCTTCCATTTCGTACTACTAGTAGTAAAAAGAAGTTCAAGTTGGTGCGAGACTCTTTTGATGCCATGCTGGAGTCTCGGTAAGTCTGAACTTTACTCCACAGCCTGAGCTGAAATTACATTTGACAAAACCGCCAGCGCCAACAGTGTCAAATTGGAAGAGGTCACTACAATGATGCACGAAAGCATGTTCAGTTCCAACTGGATGAAGCGGATGAAGTCAAAGTTCTCGGGTTCGGTAGCATCTGGCAGCGTCAAGTTCCATCGCGGTGCCAGTGGATTATACGCTTGGGGGCGGATCATATTCAAATTGCCAGGACCCGGGAACCGTAGCGTGCTCGAAGTTACCGCTTTTTGGTTCGGAACTCAGGTTGCGACCAGAGACATGCACCACACCAGGGAATTAAGTGGAGTACTTAGTTTTACAGCTAGGATGAAAGTTCACACCAAGTAAGTATGTTGCACCACGTTACAGATGCTAAATTCGGCATGCGCGCCTGTACATAAGCACAGTGGGTATCCTCAAATTGGACATACCCACATGCGATCGCTCCGCAGAGGCTCGGATGAGAAGTGGCTTGTGATCACATGACCTCCGGCCTGCAGCAAAACTCTGCTGTTTTCGCGCGCGGGCGTCATGGAAGAGGTCGTGGATGAGTGTTGGGAGGAGGTCCGGAGGTGGTGAAGTGAGGTATTCGTCGTTGTTCTCAGACTGAGTGAAGCAAGTCAGTTACTCGCCATCCGGCGGTAAGTATGATAAGACGCACCAACTTGAAAGTCCTCGTCATCTACTCTCGTCTCTCGCTTTCTCTCCGCCCAACCGTCTCGTACTCTAGACACGCGCTACACACAAGACGGTTAGCGCGTGCCCTCGACGAGACAACGAAGACATACCAACGACCGTAATACTGTATACCCCCGACGATATGGGCCGGCTTCGTCGTCGCCTACTCTTTGTCGCCGTCCTCTCCACCAACAGTTTCGCAGTCAATCCGCGCACTGAACACACAAGATGGTCAGCACATGCACCACCAGCATCGATCACCAAACGAAGACATACCTGCCAAACGACCCCGTATGGCCTTCGGACTCTTCTCGCTCGTCGCCTCCGTCGCATCCGCGATGTCCATATGCGCCTACTCCGTATCTTGTTCCGCCGTGTACGAGTTGGTCGTCGGTCTGTCGTTGGCAGTAAGCTTGTGCCGACCGAGGGACGAGAAAAGGGCGGGAAAGCATCTTTCACGAACCGGCCTTATTCCCCGTAGTAACCCGTAGCCCGTTCTAGGCATCGTCCGTATGCACGAGCCTCGCCCGCGGCGTGTAGTGTTTCCGACGACCTCAGACGACGAAGGGCTGCACATTGGGCCGAAGACCGACGGGGCGAAGGTTCGTGGTATAACGAGGAAATGCCAGTGGGCGGAACGCCAAGGAGGCAAGCGAAGACGTCTGTCTCCTTGAGGGCGACGTCGCTAGCGCTGCCGCGGCGAATCAACGAGACGAACACCAGAAACGGAAGACGCACCTAGCCAGAGCGGCGAAATCTTTGAGCCCCGTCCGAGTCGTCGATTGCGCCTGCATCGAGCAAGCGGTCAGCGGTGCTCAGAACGGAGGCTTGTTGACACACTACATGCACCAAGCGTCGACTTGGACGGTCTTGCTTTGCCGTTGACGATTCTGGGCAGGCGTTTGTTGGTGTGGATGGATGGGGTGACTCCGGGGAAGCCTCCGCTGTTGTCGAAGTCGACGGTCTTGCTGTTGACGATGCTCGATAGACGTTTGCAAGAGGCCGCCGGGATTTCGAAGAGGAAGGTTCCGCTTGGACTCGTTTTGAGCTCGGCCTGTGCGCACCGCGGTGGACTGGCCACGACAGCTACGAAAAGAGACGTCAGCAGCGAAGCGCATTTGACGAAGCAGACTCACCAGGTCGGCTTCGGCTTCACCGTCCACCATTAACTCGTCCACATCCACTCCAACAGCGACCTGCTTGTTCCATTGCGCGCCCCACCACTCTTTCCCTCGCCCGGCGCTTCTACGCCGCGATTTCGAGACCCAGCGACGCCGCCTGCGACAGAGTCGCCTTCTTCAGCGAGAGCGACACGCATAGCACCGGCTTTCTGGTGGTAGACGCAGGCTGAGCTAGCGCGACGAGCGGAAAGACGAGGCCGAGTACGCGTTGAACCAAAACGCCACCAAAATCGCGAGGATGGACGCAGAAGGAGAGTTGTTGACAAGGCCGTCACAGTGCGCTTGCTCTCGACTTCAATGGCGACTCTCATCCCGCCAGAGCTCATCGACGCCATCGTCGAGCACATCCCGGACGTCGCGTCGCTCAAGTCCTGCAGCCTCGCCTCTCCGATCTTCCGCTTCCCGTGCCAAAAACGCTTGCACCACTCCCTCCATCTCGAATTCGCGGCCCGGGGTCCCGACTCCCAAAGACATCCGAGGAGGACGCTAGAGGCGGTTTCGCGGAGATTAGAAGAAGTTCCTCATCTCGCGGGCTTCATTACTCGCCTCACCCTCGGTATTATCTCTTGGCGCGGGCTGGACGACCAAAGTGCCTTCCCCCGACTTGGACGGGTATTCAACAGCCTCGGTCGTGTCAAGAAAGTGACGATTGTTGCTCCGGGTACCTGGAGCTCATTTCCGCCGGGCATACAGTCTGCTGTGCTGGAATGGCTGGCCCCGGTGGCCCGTCGAGGAAGCACGGAGCTCCTCCACGAACTTGTTCTCACTTGCATCATGCTTCCCGAGGCGGTTCTGCCAGTCATCTTCAGCGCCGCGGCATCTCTCGCTTTACGTATCTGCTCACTCGAAGCTATGCCCACTTCGGAGACTGCCCTGTCGGCGCCTCAGCTCCGGGCCCAGACTCGTCCACTGCGACGCTTGGAGGCGCATTCTAGTTGGAGCGTTGTGGAATTGCTAGGTCGGCAAGAGCACCACTGGCACGTCTTGGCTCTTCGTGGTCTCGCACTGGCCATTGCAAACCACAAAAAAGCCCTGAGAATGTTCTCGCACTTGTGCGCATTGAGCGCTGACACGCTGACGAGTCTCGAGCTTTGGCCTGAATTCCAGAGTGAGCCACAGCGCCGCTCACTGGCAGCTGACACCGGAGGCAAGGGCCGGAGCACCCGGGCGCCAGGTGCCTGACGCTCACCGGAGCGATCGCTAGCGGGCCCTAGAACAGTACCTGGGAGGCACTCAGCAAGCACCTGGCGTTCAAGCGCGTGTAGTCAGTGAGGCTTTTGAGAGTCTGTAGCGTGTGTATGATTTAGATTGTCAGAACTCGGTCATGCTGTTTTCATTTCCCTTTGTCCAAGACCGCGAGGATCAAGCGCGTCGCGATTGGCCGCATGTTAGCTGCGAGGGCTCTGGCACCTCTCTCTTCCCCTCCATCTCAGCTGCCCTTTGCGTTGCTCATGTCCAGTGTAAGCCGCACTGCCAGCCACCGTGACCACAGCTCGGCGGACTCCATACGATCAGGAGCGCCGGGGGGAGCGAGCTCGACGAGAGCCCTTGCCGGACCCATTCGCTGACATCGATCCCGATGTATTTGGCGGGCCACCGTCCCCCGAGCGCGAAAAGAAGAAGAAGAAACGCAAAAAGAAGGGGAAGAGGGGCACAGAGGCGGCAGACACACCTTCCGTACCCACCGATCCCTTCGCCTTCCCTTCTACGCCAAATGCTCAGGCTGGGTCCTCAAGCAACCCCCGAGCATCTTCGACAACTCCTCGTCCGCGTCGTTCACCTCCCGCAATGCCGGTCGCGACATCATCGCAGGAAATACCGAGCAGCACTCAACCCACGGTTCCGAATTGGCCGCCCGCGCTAAGGTATCCTGTTCCGCTTGCGATTTCAAGTGCGTGCATCTGCAGGTGTTTTATTCTCTCACTCAGTCACGAGGAGCGGAGCTGGATGCCGCATCGGACACGAGTGCGGCCGGTGGATTCAGGATTCCAATCCCAGCAGGTGCATTGCCAGTCCTTGCTATTCGAATATTTGTTCACCTTCCTGTTCATAGCGCGCCAGACCGACTCGACCATCAAAGTTTGGCCAAGTGCTATTCCGTCGCGAATTCCTCGTCTCGCAGCTCATCGGCTTCGTACTGGGATTATGGATGAAGGCTCTGCTCATCGGGGTCGTTCTCCCAGTCAGGGTCCATCTCGTCATCGAGATTCTCGTTCTCGCTCACCGCACGAGCGTGGACGATCCCGCACAGCTCGGCGCCGTTCCCCAATCATTCGTCCCAAGTCTCCGTCCCTCGGTCCTGAGGAATCTGCCTCGCAAACAGGGATGGAAGTGGAGAACGACCCAGCGCCACCTTCCCCCAAAAAACAACCTCCGCGTCGTGTAACTCGAACACCGTCTCCGGCGCAGCAGGCGCGACCAATGTCTCTTCATCCTGAGGATGTGGAACTCCCAGTATCGCGCCCGCATTCACGCCTCCCATCGTTGCCGCCTCCCCGCTCACAATCCAGCTCGCTCCCATCGCTCTCACTGCGAAGTATGCCAGCAAAACAATCGAGTACGCATTCACACCGGGGTCGTTCGCCAACACGTCCAACGGCACCAACACGTTCCCCGATGTGTTCCCCGACGCGTTCTCCCCAGCCAGGGCCTTCCTTGCAGCATCGCGCATCTCATGCTGGCTCGCAGGTTACAACGTCTCATCGTGCAGAGTCCCCGCCACCTAGACCATCTCCGACGCCCCCCCGTTGTTGTGAGGAAATTTAAATGTCCTCCGTGGCCTTCAGGAAGTAAGTTATTCGTGAAGGTTCACGTTTAGTTCGGGGAAACAGGGAGGTGTAGTTTGATAGGAAAATTGCTACGTTCGGGGGATTTAGGTTGCTCGTTTGAGAAGAAGACTAATCAGTAGTCTCCCTCAGTTAGAGTTAAAGATCGCAATTAACTCGTAACTGGACTCACTCGTAAGCGCTCGTAAAGGCTGACTTGGACTTGGACTTGGACTTGGTAAAGGCTGACTTGGACTTGATAAAGGCTGACTTGGACTTGTTAGGCTGACTTGGACTTGGACTTGCTTTGAACGAGAAGAAGACTATTCAAATAGCCTCCCTCAGTTAGAGTCAAAGATCGCAATTGACCTGCTAACTGGACTCGTTGACAGAGAGAAGAAAGTTACCAAAGCAACTTCCCTCAGCAAGAGAATTAATCTCTTACTGGACTCACTTGTCAGGTATATCAATTCACCAGGACAAAGTTGGTGGAAACTTGGTCCTCTTGTTCAGACTCAACAAAGATCACCTTCCTTAGTCTGAAGAGACTATGAAGGACAATCAAAGCAAGCAAACAGTGTAGAAGGATAACTGCCAATTCAATTGGAAGCTAGACTTTTAGAGTACAAGTGAACTGGAGTTGGGGGGAGAACTCTCTACAGCTGTCGAAACTGGGCCCTTATATACCTTTTCCCGTGGGAACCATCACCCTTTTATGGTAACTCTGATCCGACTCTTACCGACTCGTTCCGACTCTCGCCGACTCTCTGCGACTCAGTCCGACTCAGTCTGACTGGTTCCATTCAGTTTTCCACCGACTCAAAGCGACTCTTGACTGACTCAAGCTGACTCTGGTTGACTCTTCCCATGACTCTGAATGACTGTGATCCTGACTCTTTGTTCCAGTCACCTGATCTATTGAATTTCTGCTTGGGGCTTTAAGGTTTCCTGCTTTGTCTTTGTGGGTTTTATTTTCCATGCACATCATCCGCGGCGAACGGAAAATTCCAACTGTCCCCAGTTGGCACAAAGACAAAGTAGGTAATTAAAAGCGAACAAGTGGAAATTCAAGCATTATTTCGATTCCAATTCCGTCTCTAGTAATCGTCTGCTGGGTATAAGAAGCTGACGTCATTAGACACCCAGCTTGCAAGGCAGAGTAGCATCCATCCGATTGCCGATAAAACCTCTTTGCCCAGTTCTCGACCAAATTCGCCTGCGCTGGGTGTCGTTCGTCCTACGTGCTTCGGCTCCATGTAAAGCTGAATAAACCCTTCTTCCTCGACTTTCTCCAATACCGCATAAGCCCAAACGAAACTGGCTTGATCGATCTGGCAAACCCGCCACTTCCCTTGGATCTGGTTGGAAAGAATGACCTCCGAGCCAATACGCAGGGGCTGGGTAGGTACATGGGTAGTAGTGAAGAATCGGTTGCGGGCTCTGATGCGGTTGAAATAGAATGCCTGCACGGGGAGGACATCGAGGCCGTTTTCCTGTCGAGCGGGTGTGTTGAACCGCTGCGCAAGATCACGTGCAGGAGGGTATAGCAGCTGTTTCCAGCGCGAAGGATGACGAGTCTGCGGCACCGGAGGAAGACACGAGTTCCGGTTGGGGAAATAGGCGTTAGGAACGTCTCCGGTGCGCGACCGTCCAGTAGTGATGATGTAGTTATAGTTGGAGTAGTAGGAACGGTTCGAATTGGTGCGATGAATAGGTGTTACGGAGTCATGGGCTGAGAGCGCCACGGAAGGAAGGGCCGAGGGCACCATTGACGGAGTCGAACGCGTACGCGAACGCTCCATAGCTGGTGTCGGTGGGTAGAAACTGGGGGTAGTTTCGTTGCTGGCATTGGTATGTTGAAAGGAAAGCTGGGTGGAAAGATCCTCAGAGCTCGGTACAACTCCTACGGTTATTGTTAATAAAGAAACGACCCGGCTCTTGCAAGCCAATGGTTAACGCACCTTGGTCCTGAGCCTGCGGACGCGTCTCCGTACGAGATTCCATCGAATCGACTGAGTTCGAGTGAGCGACTTCGTGACTGAACATATTGTGACCGAAAGAGGGGGGGAAGAATGGAGAGAACGTTCCAGTTGCGAGCAGGCTTTTATACCCACTGTGTATTTTTAGGATTATGACTTGTTCGGCGTCTCCAGAGTCATAGCGAATCAACAAGTTCTTAATTTAGGAAGTTTCCGAATCGGAATCAGTGGAAGCACTGTCGTCATATGATTCATTTTTGCTTGTTGTTCGCCGTCGAAGATCTGGCTCCGCTCCGTCCTCATCGCGCCACCCTTTCTTCATGAACCAGTGCTGCCGCGTTATGTATGGAAGTAATCGAAACGCAGCCACAGGTGATTGAATTGTTGTTCCATCCAGTTCTTGTAATTCGTATGCGCCTCCGTAGTTCTTGCGAACAACTTCGTATGGGCCTAAATACCGATCATCCGTCTTTCGCCTCGAGCTGACTTCCATTTCAATGCCCACGTTTCGAATCAATACAAGTTCACCCTGTCGGTAAACTTCCTTCTGAAGCTTCTTGATGAACTTTCGTTCGAAGTCGGCCTTAGAGGCAAATCTTGATTTCCGTAGGGTCGCCGCGGCATGGTCAATATCATCTTGATGCTTCTCTAATTGCCGTATTCGCAGGGCTAATAATTTTTCCGTACTCATTCCTGAATGAAACCCTTCAACCAGAAATGTAACTTCTGCTAGATCGAACGGCAAAATGGGATCCGTAGCATGCAAAAGTCGGAAAGGAGAAGTCCCCGTGACTCGGCTGACAGTGATGCGATCAGCAAAAACTGCCAATGGCAATTTTGTAGGCCACTGTTTAATCTTCCCTTCGCATGCTCGAACAATGGCTTCGCGCATGGTAAAGTGTCCTCGTTCCACAACTCCATTTGCATGCTTATTGTATGGCGTTATGTGCACCTGAGGAATTTGAAGTCGAGTCATCAATTCTTGAAAGCCTGCCTTGACCTCAGGTCCATTGTCTGTAACCACTCTTCGTACGCATCCATATCGGCAATAGATGTAGGCCCAAAAGAAATGAGCTAATGCTTTCGCAGTGGCTGCGCTGAGAGCTTTTGCCTCACATACTCCTGTTAGATCATCGCGGGCGGCTACGATCATCTGGAGTTTTCCAACCCGAGGCATTCTCATAATATCAATGTACAGCTTCTGAAAAATAGCCACTGGTGTTGAAGGTGTAGGTGGAATCTCCATTCGTTTGGTGTTTCGAACTTGACAGGTATGACATGATGCAACATGATGCTGGATATCATTCCGCATCTTGGGCCAATAGAAACGTTCTTTGAGAAGTTCCCACAATGCTCGAGTTCCTTTGTGTCCCAGTTGTTCATGAGCTTGAATCAGAATTTTCAATCGATCGTCTGCAATGAGAATTACCCGCAATGGGTTTCCTCTTGGATGTCGCTTGAAGAGTTTATCCTCTTGGATCATATATTGACTGGCCTGAGTAAGGAACCGTTTCTGTTTGGTTTCATCATGAAAGTTTGGTGCCTCCAGTGTTCTCAGGAAGTGATCAATTTGCAAGAGTGTTTGCTCTTGAATAGATCGAGAAAGATTAAAAATAGTTGCTGACTGTTGTTTCCTTTCCAATTGTTCAGAGTTGGATTGAGTAGCCATTAAGGCAATATCATCCAGCCATGCATCATCATCACTGACAACTTCTTCTCCTTCTGCTAATCTTCTCCTGGAAAGTGCATCTGGCCCAGCAAATTTCGTTGCCGGAACATGAAGTAATTCAAAATCATAGAGTAAAATCCCTTGAATCCAACGATTTACAGCGGCGTCTGGCTGTAGATCTGGACTATTTAGGAGGCCTCGTATAAATTGTGCATCCACTTCCACTTGTAGCTTCTTGGCTGAATATATATAGAGTCTCCAATGACGTAGAGCTCTATATAAACCAAACAACTCAAGCTTCGGCTGCGAATACCGGGATTCTCGTTCCGACATGGGAAGCGAACCGTACCGAGCAGGTCGCCTTCGTCCATCTTGATCTTCTTGAGATAGAATCATACCAGTTGCAATTCGACTGGAGTCAACTGATAGGATGATCGGACGCGAACAACTGTAATCAATTGGCTGTAGAGCAGGGGCCGAAGCAACTAGTTGTTTGATATGTTCGAAAGCATTGGCGCGGCGAACGGACCAAATAAATTCCACGTCTCTCCGGTAAAGCTCCGTCAATGGACGTATAATTTCTGAATATTTCTCGATCCAGACTCGAACTGTTCCACATAGTCCTAAGAATTGGCGGACCTCCTTAGGATTGGTTAATGGTGGCCAATCAAGGATTGTTGAAATCTTCTTGCGTTCTGGAAGTCGTCCTTCAGGAGTGCAGAGTTGTCCCAGAATAGAAGCTTCCTCTACACATAACTGAATTTTATCTGCAGAAAAAGTTCCTCCTGCACATTTGATCTTGTGCATTATCCTATGAGCAGTTTCAGCATGCTCCCAAATAAACTTGCGGATTCCAGGATTCTGAGGGAGGACCATTGGTTTTCCAGTTTCATCTGGGTATATTGAAGCTGGTCCCTTAATAGCTAAGTCATCAATAAAGACATTAGCATGTTCAGGGATTTCTTCCTTGAGAATGAAAAGCATACACTTCTGAAACTCAGCTGGTGAGTTGGTATATCCTGTTGGCATAGAGGTTATTCGTAAGAGGCCTAATGGTGTCATAAAGGCAGTCATATCTCGACTTTCAGGGGACATCTTTCGTGCATCAAATCCCCAATATAAATCAAGAACGGTGTAGCATTGCCGTCCTGCAAATCCTTCCACAAAATCATCAAGGATAGGAAGCATGGTAGCGTCACGAATAGATACTTTGTTGAGTGGCTGAAGATCATGAACAATCCTCAATTTTCCACTTTTCTTGACAACACAGAACCAGCGTGATCGGTAAGAGGACTGGCAACTCTCGTAAACCCCAGCCTCTATTTTTAACTTGAGCACCTCAATTACTTTGTCCAGAATGGCAGGTGGAATGGGAATGTTCTTGTATTCCCAGGGCACATGAGGGACTGTCGCAATTTTGTAAGGTGAAAAATAATCATCCCGAAAGGTCCCTCGCTCAGAGTCTTCAAATGCTATGACTTGTTCATTGAGTTTGAGAACATGCAAGAAGAGCTTTTCCTCTTCAGGCCAAAGGAATTTATCTTTATTTATTCCAAGGCGAGGAAGCCGCTCTGCCGTTATTCGTTCAGTAGGTTCAAAGTCAGGTGGTTGTTGAGGGAGTTCTGCCAGGGAGTCCAAGGGAGGTTCAGGAATATTTCGTTTAACCTCATATTCTGGAGAAAAGGTAGTAGAAACAGGTTTAATCTTCTTATCAACCCGTTTATACATGGTGAAGGCTTGGAATTCTTCCCCATTCACTTTTCTCATAGTTACTGGGTAGAAAATGTATTCATCATCATCTTCCAGCATGTCCATGTCCTGTTGTGGGTCCAAGCCTATTATTGAGACATCTGCTTGTACAGACTCCCATTCTAACTCTGAGTTGGATTTCCTCATTGGAATTTGGGTGTAGCCTTCTAAAGGCTTAGGGAGTATTGTGGAATTCTTGCAGGTTGAGGAGGTATATGTTATGACCAAAGTTTTTGAGCAAGATGTGGAGTTGTATCAATACCAACAAGGTATTGTTGTCCAAGTCCAAGTCCAAAAACGATCTCGTGATACTCAGCTCTCGTTCCTGAAGTACAAGTCAACAAGTTTTGGATTGATAGCAAGTAACATCAGTAGCAAGCAAGAGTAGATGGTAGTACAATGTATTTACAAGCAAATACTTCTACTATCTGCGCAGGATTCTTGTATACCTACTCTATACATCAAGTAGTAATTTGCTAGTCACAGCAAGAACAACACATCTTGACCAAAACATCGTAGCAGGACAAGGGTGGTACATTGTGAGAGGAAAGAGAGAGGACGATCAGGAAAAGCACCAGCCAGACAAAAGACAGCAAGAAAAGAAACCAACTCTAATGACCGACTACATACCAATCATGTTAGCAAACCCGCGGCGAACGGAATAAATAGAACTCATACCTCGTTCAGTACTCAGAACTCGAGCAGCTTGCCGAGCGAAGCTGCGCGTTGTACGCGTCATGCTCGGGATCGTCGAGGGTGAGCGACTGTATGACCTCGTCCTCGTCGTCATCTATCTCCTCATCGCGGTGGCGCTGGAACAGACGCGGGCGACGACGAAGATCGCGCGCCGGAACTTGATCGCGATTGGCGATACGGCTGGGGCCAGCTTCGGCGTTAGACTCGCGGGTCAACGACCGTCCCCGCTCAACGCCCACATACCCGGAAGACCGCCGACCAGTCGCGCCGGGCTGGTGAGGACATTCGTTGTAGTCGTGTTGAGCATGTTCACAGTTGCAGCGATTAGACACAGCTGGAGCAGGGTTGGCGAGCTGGGCCGCGGCAGCAACAAGTTGCTCGAGTCCCGACTCGCGCAGCCGATCCTGGTACGAGGGAAGAACGGGTGCCGGTGCCGGAGTATCGGGATCAAGGAAGGGATTGGTTGGGGAGGTGGCGAGCGGCGGATGTTCGTGCAGATCTATCGAAGTGGTGGAGATGTCCATCGGCGTCGCGTCGTAGTTCTCCATCGGCTCGAGGACTGCCCAACGGGGCATCGTCAGGTAGCGATCAAGGTCGTGGCCGTGAAATGGATGCTGCGTCGGGTAGTTGTAGCTGTTGTCGAGATAGCCCGTGTTGAGTAGAATGCGAATGAGATCCTCGTTGTGGTAGCGTTGGCGAAGGATATTCTCGAGCCCGACGGCGACGGTGTACCTCTTGAAGACGTGCTCGGGCCTCGACCAGTGCCACCAACAACCGCGCGTGGACCTGGGTCATCGTCTCGACGTGCTGGGCGATATGCGCCGGGTTCTTGGACAGAGTCGAGCTTCCGTGTTCATTGAATTTTTCCTATTGGTCGACAAAACAGTCGGCTCCGCAACAATTGACGCGTCGTCCGATTGGATCTTGGTGGTGAAGAGCGGGAAGGACTGGTGATGAGATTCGGGATAACCAGTGGGTGGCTCGTATGGGATAGCTAATAATTCGTACCGTGGTCGTCGTGTTTTTGGGTCTTTGAACACCAGATATGTACCTTCTCGTCGTTCGTCAATGCTTACCAGGTTTCCTCGTTGCCAAGGCCGTCCCAGCAATAGATCGAAGGGAGCAATGTGGGAAATCCAGAGATCGGCGGTGGTTCTTGCGCCCCCACAATCAAATTCCACACCCATTATCATACCTTGAAGTTTCCCTTGGCCACCATTGACATCATTGACATTGGTTTCATAGCTCATGTCCACTGACCGCTTGATTTTGAGTGCAGCAATGTCTGAACGTGCTACGTTTAATTGTGAACCAGTGTCAATAATAGCTGTTATGGGTTCTCCTGCAGTTTGCATTTCAACTTTAATGAGAATGCCATCTGTAGGTTGATGAGGGTGTCCATAACTAGCCAATTCAGGATGATGATGCCTGGGTCCAAGTAGGACTGCCTTGACATTCTTAACCTTGATAAGGTCTTGAAATTCATTTCTAACGTCCTTGGCCGTTTCCATGATTTCGCGAACACTCATCATGATGGGTAGGTCTAGAATACGCTCAGCAATAATCCGTCGGTTAACAGTGCCACTTATTGCAGATTGTCGTCCTGTAGTCTTAGCAGAATTGTGTTCCTCCACAATTTTAGCCTGTTCCGAAGTTTGCTTTTCAGCTTTCTTTGCTTCCGAACGGGATTCCTGTGAATCGTTAGCAGATGTCCTGAACCGTACTTTACGTGCATCCACTGGGGTTAAATGTGGGAGCTCGTCTGATGCTGGTTTTGGCGGCGTAGGTGGTCTAGCTTGGGGCATGGGAACATCCTCCATTATGGGTTCCTTGACTGGTTTGGGAGTAGCTGCAGGGGTAGTTGTGGCCTTACCATTGTCCTTTTGAAGGTCTCGAACTGTTCCTGCCTTCTGCGGTGGACGATACGGAGGTATTTCGACTCCATCAAATGTGCTCTTTCGTGGAGGAGTTTTACTAATCCCAGGAATGTCCTTGAAGGAGGTTTTCCGTGTTGTGCGAGTACTTGGAACAGTACGATCAGCAGCAGCCACGTATTTCACCTTTTCGCTCATTCGTTTGGGCATGGTAAGGTATATCACGTCATCATCAGAGGATTCTGTATCTTCCCTATCACTCACAGAGTTAGGATGATCAGATGATCCTGAATCAGAGTGGATTTCCCTAATGCGGGTGACTTGGCGTTGAGTATAATATGACTCAGCACCCCTCGGTGATTGCCGTCCTGTATCATTGGCAATGACACTGAACATGATTCGTGGTATGTTGCCTGACTGGACTATCCTGGATACAGTTGCCGCCATACTTTCGCCACTGATACGAGGTATTTCTGCTCCAGTTCCGAACTCGTATCTCCGTTTGGCCTGATTGTACACAATGGTCTTGTCCTGAATATACTTTTGCAAGTCAGGACAATTGGAGATGCGATGGCCTGTTTTGTAGCAACCATAGCACCGTTGTTCTCCCAAGGGAACATTATTGGGGTACGTAGCTGCGTTGGCTGGATATTCGTTCCGTGATTGTGTCGGGGGTCCGCGTGATGGTGGTCGAGGAGCTGGCGGTGCATAAGGCTCTGGCTTATACAAGGTTGGAGCTTTTACACACTTCATCGCCATTCCAGACTGGTCCATGGTCATTACCTTGTAGTAAATGGGTGCATACTCAGGGTCCTCGGTCTTCATGGCGTTCAGTTGGCGAATCATGTTGGCAATTTCGTCCTGAGTTCCGGAATACTTGAGTTTGTCTTTCGAGTTATCGTAAGATGCAGAGGTCTTCTTGTCGTTCTTAGACTTTCGAGCCTTGCGTTTCTTCTTCTTGTGCTGTAAATATTCTTCAAAGTCAGAAGCATCATCAGAGTCAGTTCCTTGTCCAGATTCATCATCAGAGTCATCTCCAGCTACATCAACTCCATAGTCAGCAGCATTGACCAGCATAGTTTCAAACCTGTTGCGTTTGAACACTACTTCTGCTGCAGCGTTGATTTCCTGAACCGTATAGGGCGTATCCACAGGACCATTATCCCGTGTGCGGCTCCACTGCATGTGGATCTCTAACTTGGTTCGGAGTGCCGGATGAATTCCAAGCCAGAAATATCCTTGGTAGGACTCACTGGTCAACTGATGGTTAAGAAGAAGTCCTCCAGCCATGGTGTGGTACTTGCGATTGTACTTGCGCCACTGAGTTAGACTAGTGAACTGCTCCTTTTGAGTTCCTAGTGTGTAGTGCACAATATCTGCTGGACGGTACTTCCGGGTTGCCCTTTCTGCATCATAGTATTGCAGAATCTCCTTGCGAAGTTCATCCCAATCTGACATGATGTAACCACCCATAGTGATGATGGTGTTCTTGACATCAGTTGAACAGTAGTCCAAGATGAAATGGCATTTGTCCCGTCTGTCGATAACATGGTAGCGGTCCAGTAATCGTTCGTAATGGCGAACAAAGTCATCTACCTCAGTATACTTGCCTTTGAATTTCTTTGGAGCTTCCCGAGATCCAGGAACAGGCAAGTCTACTGGCGTGCGATGTACTGGTGGAAGCACTGGATAAGCTGGCATTCCATAGTAAGGAGGATTTCGTATTCCGTAAGGCATTTGATAAGTGGGCAATGGATAAGATGCTTGATTCTGTTGTGGAACGTAAGATGATGAAAAACCCTTGTTCTTCTGTCTTGCCATTTGCCTAATTGTTTGAGGAGGATAATCATCATCTGAATCCTCATTATCCCAGAACTGAACCTTGGCTTTCCCTTTTTCGGCTGTCGTATATGCCTTTGAAGGTGGTTCCATTCCAGTTAGGTCCGGGGTCGAACGCCGGCGGGGCATATCAAGATATTCAACCTCTTCACCGTCTTCAACTACCACTCGTCCTCTGGGTCTTGGAGTACGAATGTAAGATGGTTGAGGAGGGTTTATGAATTGTGGGCGCTCAGTAAACTCATTCTCAGAGTCTACTGGTGCATGCTGACTTGCTGCAACTCCTTCTCTGGCTTTAGAGGTTCCTGCCTGAGAGGAATTCCTGTAGGTTTCGTCTGCTTGCATTTGAGCAGCCAAGAGAGCGTCATAACTCTCTTGCTGCTTTGAAGTACGATCTTGTGCTGTCATTGTCGAATACTGAGTTGAACAATCAAATTCCAATCAAACACCTTTGTTTCCCCTCGCGGTGGGCTCCAATGATGTTGTGAGGAAATTTAAATGTCCTCCGTGGCCTTCAGGAAGTAAGTTATTCGTGAAGGTTCACGTTTAGTTCGGGGAAACAGGGAGGTGTAGTTTGATAGGAAAATTGCTACGTTCGGGGGATTTAGGTTGCTCGTTTGAGAAGAAGACTAATCAGTAGTCTCCCTCAGTTAGAGTTAAAGATCGCAATTAACTCGTAACTGGACTCACTCGTAAGCGCTCGTAAAGGCTGACTTGGACTTGGACTTGGACTTGGTAAAGGCTGACTTGGACTTGATAAAGGCTGACTTGGACTTGTTAGGCTGACTTGGACTTGTTAGGCTGACTTGGACTTGGACTTGCTTTCCGGAACGAGAAGAAGACTATTCAAATAGCCTCCCTCAGTTAGAGTCAAAGATCGCAATTGACCTGCTAACTGGACTCGTTGACAGAGAGAAGAAAGTTACCAAAGCAACTTCCCTCAGCAAGAGAATTAATCTCTTACTGGACTCACTTGTCAGGTATATCAATTCACCAGGACAAAGTTGGTGGAAACTTGGTCCTCTTGTTCAGACTCAACAAAGATCACCTTCCTTAGTCTGAAGAGACTATGAAGGACAATCAAAGCAAGCAAACAGTGTAGAAGGATAACTGCCAATTCAATTGGAAGCTAGACTTTTAGAGTACAAGTGAACTGGAGTTGGGGGGAGAACTCTCTACAGCTGTCGAAACTGGGCCCTTATATACCTTTTCCCGTGGGAACCATCACCCTTTTATGGTAACTCTGATCCGACTCTTACCGACTCGTTCCGACTCTCGCCGACTCTCTGCGACTCAGTCCGACTCAGTCTGACTGGTTCCATTCAGTTTTCCACCGACTCAAAGCGACTCTTGACTGACTCAAGCTGACTCTGGTTGACTCTTCCCATGACTCTGAATGACTGTGATCCTGACTCTTTGTTCCAGTCACCTGATCTATTGAATTTCTGCTTGGGGCTTTAAGGTTTCCTGCTTTGTCTTTGTGGGTTTTATTTTCCATGCACATCACCGTCCCCTGGGCCTTCGCGTCGGAAGCATGACGACGATGCAGGATACAAGAGCTGGAAGAAGAAGGACGACCGTCATAGGAAGTCACAGGCGCGTTCAAAGTCCAAGCCTGCGGCAGAGCGTGAGCACGCGCGTTATAACCCTCACCACATTCCAACCAAGGGCGAAGGTGCTTTATCTGACAAAGATGTGAAACTGCTCGTACGTTGATATATCTCCTGCGTAATGTTTGTTTGCTGATTTTGTGTTCAGAAAGGCGCCTGGCTCCACTTCCAGATAATGGCCGGCATCGAACAGGGCAACCAGGCGTTGGCCATCCCTACGCCTGTCGATCTTGCTGCGTTTGAGGCCCAATTTGTTTCGGCGGAGGCTTGGCGGGCCAAGCTTTCGTCGCTCAACTACTCGGACGAGCGCGGGATGGACCGGGTCAGAGCCCTTCGGCTCGGCTGATCGTCTGCGCAAGGGCCGGCGCGGGCCAATTACAAGCGCAATTGTGCAGGTCAAGGACCCCCATCTTGGCAACCATCTTCAGCGCCGTCTTGGAAGCGGGCCTTACCCGATTCCTCCCCGATGTCCTCGGCTCCCCGGACAGCCTGTACAATATTGTACATGAAGACCTGGCCCTTGAGTCATTTGAGCGCGTCGCAATTCGCCATGCGTATGCCTTCCTCGGGGCCGATCTCACCAACCTTCGGAACCGAGTCCTCACGCGCCGTATTTATCGCCATTTCTTCTTCTATCATATGTACGACAAGGTTCAGCGCGTTGCCAAGGATCCTGCGGCATTGGAGGAGCGAGCTGAGTTGACGAACATGTTCAAGCGCCGCATTCAGGTATGTTGTCCCTTTTATTGTTTCTCAACTAACAGGTCTGGACAGGATGCTGACCGCTGCGATGACTTCCTTCGAAAAGACGGCTGGCCCTATGTCACGCGCCGAATGCTCAAGTATCCCGAATGCAACAGCGAGGACGAGGGTAATGGTGATGGAACGTTCACTCGAATTCCCATCGAGCTCCGCAGCGATGTCGGGACGATGTTCAAGACGAGCATCGAAAAGCGGATCCTGCATGAGGCTCGGGCGCAAAACAGATTCACTGTCCGCACACGTATAACTGTCGACGATCCTCCTGCTCCCAAATCCAAGCGTCGTTTTGCATTTGGTGCCCCAATCGACTGGTTCAAACCAGAGGCGTACAACGAGTTCAGTGCCCACACCCGCGACATCATCTATCGCAATGGTGTTGCTCTTCCTGCGGCGCGCCACTGGGAAAAGGATGATGACGGGGATTATTTCGTTCCCAGCCACTTCAAGACGATGACGGAGGATGAGTTCAACGAGCACTATGTGTAGAGATGGGCGCGTTCGGTTCGGCAAATCGGTTCGAACCCGAACCGGACCGAACCGAACGCGCGTTCAGGTTCGAAGTTCGGCGTGAGAGCCGAACCGAACCCGAAGTTCCGGTTCAAGTTCTCTCCGAGGCCGACTTTTGCCGAACGCGTTCTGAACGCGTTCGAACGCCGAACGCCGGAGCAACCGGCCCGGTTGTCCAATCAAATTTGATGGCCTGATGTGCCATATCGGGAAGATCTGAGGGAGCCGACGCGCGTCCGACACCGGCATCTCACGTATCTCCGAAGCCGTGCCGAGCTCCTCCGTTGGCATGAGCAAGCCGAGCCATGTGAACTGCTAACGCGGATGGCGGCCCGCGTTGCCCCGAGGCTTCGGATGGGCTTGGCGAGCACCCGCGGGAGGGGCGGGTAGAAAGATGACGATGGAGCTGGAGCAAGCAAAGCGGCAAGGGATGAATACTGTTTCCTCCCTCGCCGTATGAACACTTAATGGTCCATCACACCTTCCATCACGCGTTCGGAGTTCGAACGCGTTCCGAACCCGAACCGAACCGTTCCGAACCTGAACCGAAGTTCGGGTTCAAGGTTCGACGTGAGAGCCGAACCGAACCAGAAGTTCAGGTTCGAGTTCGCCGAAAAACGGCCCGAACTCGAACCGAACCGAACCGACCCATCTCTAACTATGCACCCGAGGTTTTGGAGCCATACAATGTGCCGACAGAGGAGGAGTTGCTGAATGCAGATGTAGACTCAGAGGCGGAGGGCGAAGAGGAGGGCGAAGAGGAGGGCGAGGCGTAGTTGGAGTCCGAGGATGTGCTATGTTTTATGCCAGTACACCGCCAAAGTGCCACCGGGCGACGATCGCCCGAGCTGTCAAGCCGAATGACAGATGTTCCGCCACATGGGTCCGGCCAATTGACGGCTGGTTACTAGGTGATGCCGGTACCTGGCAACGCCGGCTGCGAGGCATCTGCGTTGCCAGCTGGGATTTGGCCGGGTGCACGGACTGGGCAGGGCCTCGAGGAAAACTTGTTTTATGCTCGGAGTAGGATAGCTGTGTGGTTACTCATCGTCCCCGACAATTCCTCCGAGTTGTAACCGCCGCCTTCATGATTATCACGCTCAGAATCATCCTCCGACAAAGGCGGTTCGACTTCCGGCCCCTCGGAATCCCATTCGGCCTCTTGTAATGCGGATTGCTGGGCTCGGGCCGTTTTCCTGATAGTCCGCTTGGTGCGTCCGGCTGCCAGACTCGTGTTCCCCGTGATTGCAGCCGAGACAGCGGGGAGAACAACCGGGGGATCGACTGGCGCCTTCCGTTTTCGCCCACGTTTGCGGGGAGGGGCTTCCTCGTGCGAAGCAGCGGAATTGGCGCGTTTCCGTGCTGGTGGACCGCCGCCCCGAGCTGTACCTCGCCCTCGCCCTCGCCCTCTTCCTGTCCCACGTCCTCGAGTACTCTCCGATGACTGCTCGGAAGCCGCATCGGGGTCGGGTGTATCGGCCGAGGCTAGCTCCACTGTGTCTGCGCTGATGACCTTCTTCCGGCGCAATTGTTTTGCAAGTTCGTCATGCTTTAAGCGACGATCAAGGAAGAGCGGCGCTGGTGCCCAAAGGACGCGATCCAAGGTTGCACGGAGCAGGTGGGCGTTGTGGAACGAATGAGTGTTGAGGATGAAGCGCTCAAGTTCGCCATGGACGATGTACCGCTCGGTTTTTTGGGACTCGACACGTTCCTGCATGACGGGACGCATGCCAGAGGCTTCGCAGGCTGCGGCCCGACAATCGTGCTGCACATTCACGATGAACTTGACAGACTGGAATAATTGAGAGCCGAACGCTGCAAATGAAAGGCACGCACGGCGGCCAAAATGATGACGGAAATATGCTCGTCGTTGGGCCGAGTGAGAATAGGCATCCCGTAGGTAGGCACCGGCACGGGTAAACCCGCGGATACCGGAAGCCCGATCCGTACCCGTACCCGCGGCTGACCCGTACCCGCGGGTACGGGTACGGGTACGGGTACCCGCGCGGGTATATGCCGCTGACGCCGGTGTGAAGCCGGGTGAGAGACAGTACGGCTTTCACACTTGGTCAATCTGCCATGTACAACCCCGTACATGGCAGATTGACATGCCAACGGTGCCGCGGCAGCGTAAATACGCGCGCCATGCGGCACCGGACACACTGTGGGAAGTGAAAGGACTGATATTAAGTCCCGGGTACTGACCAGGAGGAGAAGGGACTGATAATCAGCGCCTCCAAGCAGTAGTACCTCGGAGGGACTGATAATCAGTCCCTGTTTTCCGCAGTCCCTCGGAGGGACTGATAATCAGTCCCCGTTTTCCACAGTACCTCTGGAGGACTGATTTTCAGTCCCTCCGAGGTACTGACCGCGGAGTATAGACCAGATTTGAGTTCTCGGCGACCATCCTTGGTTGAATACTTACATTCGGAGATCATAGATGTGTAGCGGCTATAGCTATGTAATCTCCCAGCGGACGCGCGCCCTTGCACTGTGGGAAGTGAAAGGACTGATATTAAGTCCCGGGTACTGACCAGGAGGAGAAGGGACTGATAATCAGCGCCTCCAAGCAGTAGTACCTCGGAGGGACTGATAATCAGTCCCTGTTTTCCGCAGTCCCTCGGAGGGACTGATAATCAGTCCCCGTTTTCCACAGTACCTCTGGAGGACTGATTTTCAGTCCCTCCGAGGTACTGACCGCGGAGTATAGACCAGATTTGAGTTCTCGGCGACCATCCTTGGTTGAATACTTACATTCGGAGATCATAGATGTGTAGCGGCTATAGCTATGTAATCTCCCAGCGGACGCGCGCCCTTGCCGCCAGATTCCGTCCCGGCGCTGCAAAATACCTTTTGCCCCAGCACCCGTCGGCACCGGTTGTGGCCGAGCAAAACGATCAAGTACTCCAAGGTCCTTCAGCGTATGTATATCCGCATTTTATCCGATTTTTTTAAAATTTATTCTGAGCTGTTACATCTTCGGTCATAACTTAAGTACTGGCTACGGGGCACAAAGACGTTTTCGCGGAGCTGCGGACGACGCTCTTCTCTCCTGCACTCCTCCCGGGCTTCCCGGAGCTGGGCCCGAAGACGACGCCGAGGTTGTACCTCTACTCGAATGCGGATGAGATTCGTGGAACCGGCGTGGATCGCGAAGCACGCGGAGGAGGCGATGGATCCATGGAGCGGGGGTTTATGGGCGTCTTGAAACTCTCTGTCGGAGGTCGTCTTGAAACTCTGTTTATAATTTATTGTAATTGAGAGCAACTTGAAGGAGAAGAACTCACGGGCAGCCGCTCAATATTTGTCCATGCTCGTTGTTCTTATTCGCACCCTAGAGTCCTAGACTCGAGTTCTTTCATCAGCATCCGCGGAAGAAATACAGCGCCGATAGTACATTCCTTATCATCGTCCGAGTCGGTTGCGGTGGAAAAGGCATCTGTGAGCCGCACCAGTAAACCCGGTTCGACTTTCGCGAGACGCAGTAGATATGGGCCATCAACGTGGCCTGGTCGTCGCCGTCGTCGCATAGCGCGAGCGCGAGGTCGAGGACAAGAGAGAGAGAAAAGTGACGTCAGCTGACTGGTAACGCGCTTGTCTCTCTCCCTCATCGTCGTCGCCCACCCCGCTGGCATTGCGCCCAGCCCCGGCTACGGCCTTTAACGCACAGCGGCGGTGCTACTCATGGCGTTCACCGTCTATATACCCGGCGCCTCGGCCAAGGTTCCCCGTCGACTCGTTTCGCTACCGGCCCAGCGACGCAGTCGCCGGATACGAGGATCAGAAGGACGACGGGCTGCTGTAGAGCTGAGTGGCGCGTAGCCAAGGTACGTATTCTGGCGGCTCTCCCTCGTTGTTCTCTCAAATGCGCTTCTTCTCCCAGCAACGAGCCCCCACTGGATTCACCGCTGTGGCAGCCGGATGGCTGCATAGCATGTGCACGATATACCGTACAGTGGTGCGTTGTCGCCCATCCGTCTTTCTCCCCACGCCTCTGTCGTCAGGGTGGACGCTTCGTTCGTACCCTCGTCCTATCGCCCACCTCCGACGTGCTGCTCGTCGTCAAACACCCGCTGCTGCACACTCTGCCGTCGTGCCCATCCTTCCCCATACCGCGCCCGCCCGTCGCGCGAGCAACCATCTCGAGGGAACCCGCATCAGCAGATGCAGAGAGAGGACGGTGTGCAAGTAGGCTTGGAGCTCGACGATGCGCCGGTCGATGGATTGTGCGGGGAAGTAGAGGCACACGGCGACGGTGCGTGGCTTCACTTCGTCGGGCAGACATTTGCTGACCTTGGCTTTCGCTTCAGGCACGCCGCAGAGGCTGTTCTGCGGCTTTGTCGGCGGCGTGTAGGCGGTTGGGAGGCACGAAGAAGCGCGCGCGCGGGGATGCTTGAGGTGCGTTGTCCCTCGTCTTTTCGTGTCTTGCATCGCTGACTTCTCCCCGTAGAGCATCCATGTAGTCCCTGCGACGCTGCCTCGCATCCCAGCCCCGCGTACTCACCGCCTCTATTCCACCGACTACTGGATTGTCGCCGGCTGCCCCGCTCACGACGAAGCATCCATCGGCGGAAGGCTTTTCGCGGCTATCATCCGAGGCTGCTACCTCTGGCGTCCGGCTCTCGGTGCGTCGTATTTCGTTTGCCTGCGGTCGTGGCTAACTTCTTCCACGCAGGTGCTCTCGCCTTGCTGTAGCTACACCCACGCGGCTCGACGACGCATCCCATTCCCTATCGTGTCCCTGGACGCTCCGCTCATCCTTATCCTCGTGCACCCCATGCTCCGTCCCCGCTTCCTGTCCTGTGCTCCAGTGGTTGGCTTAGTCACGGTGCTGAGCAGGCGATACCGTGTGTGGTAGCTACGAATGCGGATTCAAGCCTACCCTATTCCCCCCGTTTGCGTGGTTTGAGATCGAGTCTTCGTGCCTCCTTGAACTATTGCGGCGCATATCTGCCTCGCATAGGCGGTGAGTAAGGACAAAGTGAGCAGATGCCTCGGTCGAGCCGGGGAAGACTCTTGGTTTCTAATGACTTGACCGATTATTTTGTTTTACCAGCGTCGCATCGGGACCTTCTAAGTCGTTTAACATACTCGTCATTCTTTGCCTGTGTCCAGTCTTTTGTTGTGTACATCGATTGTACGCCTGCTCAAAGCGCGCTGGAACGCTAGCAATCGCGTTAGCGCTGGTGGTGGATGGTCCGCCGAAGAAGAAGCGCAAATCTGCTGACCTTCACATGGCATCTGGAGCTTTTTTAGTGATGTATAACATGTATCTTCAACTTTCACAACTAAGTTTCTTCTCTCGGCGACTCAATTTTGGGATTTTTCCAAGGAAAACTGAGATTTCTGCGAAGTAAAATGCTTTAGACAGTAATTGGGGGTGTAACCACGTCAGAGGAGGACTTCAGTGCCAGTTCCAACATCTCCCAGGCTCTGAGAGACTGCGGGATGGGGGGAAGCTCGCTCATCATGAGCGCCGTCTAGGCGTGCACGTGACCCTGGCTCTCTTGTCCCGAACCCTCATGTCGTCCCTCGCGCACCCACACCATCGCGTCCACGCGTACCTCCCGCTCCCTTCTACCCCAGGACCGCATCCCAATGCGCAAGTATGGGTCCTCTAACGCGAAACACGGTCGAGAACGACGCGTCACCATATCCGAGACGACTTTCTCGGCTGGCGTCATCGGCGTCCAGGGCGCCTTCATCCGGGGTATCATTCGTCCCGGAAGGTGCGAGGACGGTCCCACGTCGCGAATCAGGCTCACAGAGTTCACCATTTTCGAGAACGAGGGTGTTGTTCCCCAGCGGAGCAGGAAGTGGGGCGGGACACGGGCGGGACAGCAAATGGCGATGGGACAGAGCAAGGGTGTGTCGCCTCTACCCCATGCCTCGGCGTTTCGCTAACCGCATGCGCCTCTAGCTTGTCCCGCTTGTCACCGCAGAGCTTGTCAGACATGCAGCTGCGCTGGATCCAGCTTTTCCCTTCCGGCTCACCTCACTGACGCACTCGTCATGTCATCGCACGTCGACCCGACATCCTGTACCAACATCCTGACCGTCGCCGCTGCTGCCCAGAGACCCGCAGGCCGGGCCGGGCCTTTGCCTTATCCAATGCAAGCAGTCGGCGGTCGCAGCAAAACCGAAGATCGGAGGGTTATGGCACGATGTGCGTGCTCGGTGGCCGACGTCCGATGGACTACTCACTAGCTTCCGTGTCTAGGTTGTTCCGACCTTCAGAATGTCAAGATGAGTTCTCGTATATTCGCGTTCCTCGTGCTGATCTTCGATATTCAGACCCGAAGAACCGCTCTCGAGATTCACCTTAGACTTTGGTGCGTCGACCGTCCCAGCAATGTCCTGCCTCCCACTCACTCGTCACTTGCGTCATGGCCCCGCCCATATGAAGCAGTGCGTCGTCTTCTGGTTCCCGTGGTGGAGAACGAAGCTGAAAACGGCCAGGTCGCACGATCTCCTTCCCAAGTCGACACGGTGAGTTCATTCCGCTCAACACTGGTGCGTTACTCGCCATGCTCTCCAGCGTATCTGTATGCTTCTCGCATCGCTGGGCTGTCGAGAGGTATGTCGCGCTTGTATTTGCTCGAACCCGACGCACCTCTGACGTTGAGCGCGTCTTCAGGGTTTGCCTTCTCGTCAATCGACCTTGAGCCTGTAAGTTGTTTCCCTCGTCCGAACGCTCGTTTACTGATAGTCTCACGATTTTTACTCGCAGTGTCACGATGCGACCAGAAGAATTGCGCCCGCCTATCGCGCGCCCGCCTATGTACGTCGCTGGTTTTTCGTCATGAAGTCGCCAGTCTAACGTTTCTCTGCCCTCACCACAGTAATACAGACGGCGACGCGATGAGACGACTTCCCGTTCATCAACGCGGTCGTTTGCACCTGCCGTCCCTTTGCTGCCTTCAAGTTCGCAGCTTGTGCTGATCATTATTCGCAGGCTTCTCGCTCGTCGCCGCGGCCTCCGGCCTGCGCGTCCGCTCACCCGCCATCGCCGCGGCCTCCGGCCTGCGCGTCCGCTCACCGCTCACCGTCGTCGCCGTCCACTACCGCCGTACGCGACTCCGATCTCGACTTAGCGAAAATCGCCGCAAGCTGCATTAGCTGGTGAGTTATCCCTTCTCTTAGCCTCGGCGGTCGGCTTACCGTCTTCAGGATCGTCTCGTGGGTGCAGGGCGACGCGGGAATGGGGCGGGGAACGCGGGGGTGTACCGGAGGAGCACGAGGATGTAGTAGGATACTACCTAAATATATCGATTGCAAGCTACCTATGGGTACTGAAGAGCAGTACCTAGGAACTGATAGGCAGTACCCGGAGGGACTGAAAAGCAGTACCCGGAGGGACTGATATTCAGTCCCCGTGCGCTGATAATCAGTCCTTTTTCCGCAAAAAGGTACTGATAATCAGTACCGGGTACTGCGCTTCCAGTATGCATAGTGGCGCTATTGGGTACTGATAAGCAGTACCTGGGGCTTATTTTCAGTACCCCTGGAGGTACTGATTATCAGTTGCTCCAGTGCCCACAGTGGACATCTTATCCGCGGGTCACGGGTAGCCGACCCGGCTATCCGTAAGTACTCGTACCCGCGCGGGTCAAAGCGGCGGGTACCCGCGGGTCGGGCCAACCCGTGCCAGTGCCTACCCGTAGGCGGGATCCCGTGAGGACGACGACTGGAAGCGCTCGACAATCAATATATTCGACCGCACACCTTTCCAGATTTCGGCGATCCGTGCCGGGAAGAGTATTGACTGCATCATCAGCCCAAATCAGAATTTGATCGCCCCGGAATACGCACCGAGTCTGAGGGAAGAGTGGCGAAAATCCATGACCCATCGACACATTCATCGCCAGATTGTGCGGTGACTGATTTGCAGCGATCCCATGCCGAGTCCGCGGCAAAGTCGGCGAAGTTGACCGCTTTTGCGGCAAGCGTGTTGATAAGAGGATGAGCGGTGCGGGTCTTTTCGCCGTGTTTGAGAGAAACAAGCTTGATATCGCCTGGACAATCCTGAGAGTTATCCAGGCAGAAGATCCGGAGCACATACCGGGGCGGACCGTTGGCTGCGGAGTCCAACCAAGGAGTTTTTGCAACACCGCATGTCTTTCCAAAAAAAGCCGCACCCCGGGACCAGCACGCTCCCAATGATTGGTTGTTGAACTGAGCCAGAGCCCGCCCGTCAAACGATGTTTGAGGCCTTCCTGGTCACCGAGCTGAAGTGCAATGTCACGGCTAGGGGCGAGGTGATTGGAAAAAATTGAGCAGTAACGGAAAACTGCATTGAAGCTTTCAAAAAGCTCCGTTGCAAGACCAACAAGCGGCCCGAATGCAGTGGCATCATCCGGTGTATGGCTGAGCAGATGGTATTTGATCTTTGTGATTATTTTTGATGGATCGATGATGGCAACCGCGTCGAGAAGATTTGCGACGGCCTGCTTGAGATCGGCCTGGAAAAGCACCTCAGCCAAGAATCGGCACGCAAAATGCTTGATTGCGTACTGTCGCGAACTGAGATCCCGGACATGGCCAGAATCCGGACGGCCATAGGACGGCCACATCTCCGATAAAAGTGAGGGCTGAAAATTTGTCAATAAAAACCTTGGATATTCATTAACCAATCCTCCAAATATGGAAGTGCTATGAGGAGTTATCATCCCGCAATAAATGATTTAGTGTTGAGCCTGAGATTTTGGCCATCACGAAATGCATGTCATTGTGAGGGGTCGTGAGACCGCAATACTGCATCTCCTGGGCTATAACCCTGTTGTCAGATGAAGGATATGATACTGTAGTTATCCTAGTTTTTGTTCTATAGATGGACTTCACCAGGGAGCCGAAATCGCTGTTTGTCCGGTTTCCTGGTACTTACCATATCGGGTAATGAAATGTATGGCCCCCATAAACCCACCCCAGACGCGTCAATACGTTTGAAACTTGGGGAGCATATAGCCTGCCCTATTCCTAATAGATGGACAAAGTCTTGTCTGGATACAAGGAGAATTGAGGCCACAACGAGGAAAATGGCAGGCCGTCCGGTTTCCCAGTTCACGACAGTACGTGATATTGGTTTGCATCCCGGATCTCGGGGACCCAGAGCATGGCCGAAAGCTCACCCAGGGCACGCCAAGCGACGAGATGATCGTCCGAGACTATACCATGGACATGAAAGATCCCAGTCTGCACGATCGTCTTGAGTTGTTTTTCGATCAAGGAATTGGCGTATTGCATGATATAGTTGGCTCGAATTGCGTGGACGGACAGGCCATCAGTCTCGGTGGCTTGGAGTCGAAGCGCATAGGTCTCTTTCGCTTCGGCGGACCAGGATTTGTGAGAGACCCACCACACATATTTGACTGCGCCGAGCAAGATTGTGTGCAGCAGTTCAACGGGTGTATCGCGGTAGGTTGGATCAAACCCTTTCAAATCATGATAATCAATCAAAAAGGTCAATCAAATCAGTTGCGCACCTTTCGTTGTCAAGAAGGCGCTATAAATTTTCTCGTCATTTTCACTGGGCCCACTTGCGCAGCTCTGCTTTGATCTCAGCAATATCCCGCTCAGGATCTGAAATGCGCAGCTGCTTGTGTCGATCAATGAGCCCGAGAATCCAATATTGTGTGTACGCATCCTTGACCCCGGTCTTGCGTTGCTTGGTCTCCATTTTCGTCCGAGATGTCCCAGTACAGGCATCATCCACCTGCTTCCGAAGCTCTTCCAGCACATATTCCTTGGTTCGCGGAATCCCGGGCTGAGCATCTATCAGCCCATCATGATGTGTTGGAAAAATAATCTGACCTCGAAAAGCTCATGAAACCCAGCATCAGAGTTCTTGTGAACCGTAGTTCCCCCGACGCGGCACTTGCGACAAAAACGATTGCCTTTAGAGCCGATGTGGCCGGAGACTTCGCTTTGCATGGGATTGTCCGATGGGCCGGCATTCACGGAGAGGCAGATTTTTGTTGTCTTTCCCAGCTCATCTTGAACCTCAATTGGATTTGTTCGAGTTGATCTAATCGAAGGGATCAGATTCAAATGATATCGCTCAGAAAACAGCGCTTGCTCACTCGACGGCTGATTTAAATTCGCGGAATTGCTCGGAAATAGTTGCGTGCGGAGAGGTTGACATGAAGTGAATATAGAACTCTTGCATCAGGAGTTTCTGCGGGAGATTTCGGTGCGTCATGTACCCATTCCAATGCTTGTTACAGGATTTGCTCCGATTTCCGGACACATCATCGCCGAAGAAGTCGATGAAGCTGGTATAAATCGGATCACCGTGGGCGATCTCTCGAATTGGGTTGGGCATCCGAGCGGGATGGCCATTTTCAGCCGTCGCACCTATGTCATTGTCAGCTAGAATATTCAGTCAATATAACAAAAACACACGGCTCCACACTGGGACTTCATTCTGCTCTTGGAGATCGAAATAATTCGCCACAAGATCTGCCGCCCGAACTGGCTCAGTTTTATGGTCTTCGATCGTTGCTTCGCCGGCCTAAATAAAATAAAATAAAATAACCATAAGAGAAGAATAAAATAAAATTAAACCCACTGCACTGAGCGTAACTGGAAAACAATCGGCATGGACCTCTCCGTGGCGGATGATCCAACGAACAGGCACCACCAGTGAGCCTGACTTTGTACGTGCAAGCTCATTGACATAGAAGTGAGCGTGCCCGGCGTCATACATTGGACTAAGCCCGTCGAGTTCCATGTGCTTGCACCACTTCTCGGCATGCCAGATTTCGCGGATTACTCCGTCATCGGGGACCTCCGGATAGACTTGGATGAACCGGCGGATGTTTGGGTTGGCCCAATCCTGGAAAGAGTCAGTTCAAGTTTGTCGGATTTTTGTGTGTACTTGCATGCTGGATTATTGTGCATGGATCATTCATAAAGAAAACATTTCCCAGTGGGGAGAGACATGGAATGCTGGGAATTCCAGCCTCCGCGCGGATCTTCTTTTGGGTTGCACGCAAGCTGTCGAAGGAAGGGACATCGGAGGCACCAGACTCGCGTAATATCCACAGAAATACACGCATCAAAGAGCTGGAGATGCGAAGGCGCGGGAGGTTGTCCAGGACATCCAGCAAGAACATCTATGACGGTGCTGAGCGACGGCAAAATCGACAGCCACCGGAAACACACCATCTTGCTGGGATATGGGAAATATTGTGCCGCCGGTGCCGGGAGCTTCTCTCCCGCTGCTTGAACTTCCTCCACACTGGGCTCGGATATCCCTGTTATTTGTGTTAGCCAAGAAGACGCGTCGGCAGTCCAAAGACGCGTCGCGCTGACGCCAGGGCGGCGTTCACACGTGTCTGTGATCCGTGCGACACTGGTTGCTCTTGCCACTCACCTGCGTTGTGCAGTATCTCTGCCAGAAAGTCGTCCTCGTCATCTTTCTCTCGAATCTCCTCCTCCAACGACCCCTCCCCAAAGCCTAACCGCTGCGCCACACCCTCTGGGTCCAAAATGCCGAGTACCTCCGCCTGTCGATCCAGCAGTGCGATATCGGCCCCATCTTCCGGTGGCACTTCCCCGGCGCTGAACGCACCTCCAACCTCTTCGAATCGTGCCCACATCTCACGCTCTTCGAGGCCGGGCTGGCTTTCCGGTGCCGACGAGGCTGTCGGCACTGGGGGATTAAGCCGCGGTGTAACCCGCACAGGCACATTCTGCATTGGTGCGTTTGCCCGATGCTCCGCCTCGCGTGCCACCCGTAAAGCAGCGCCATCTCTAGCTGCCCCGATCCCCGTGGCATGCGCCTCTGATCCCAGATGGGCATCCCGACTTCGCCATGCAATCCATTCCCGTTGCTCCGGCGGCACACCACCAAAGCAGATTCGACACGATACACGGTCATCGGAGGCACGGGTTATCCATTCTGGTGCGTGTTAGACACTCTTCTCGCCAATCGGGCACTGATTGCGCACCAGTGGGGTTGGGAGCCTTTTTCGGCGGCATGAAGGACGACTGCAAGGTGATTCGGGGATATCACTGGCGACCCATGCGACGCACGCAAAGATCGACACTCGGCAACCGCTTATAAAACGTCGTTCCTCCCGTACTTTTTTTCTTCGCCCCCCATGTCCCTCCCCACCACCCCCGTCGTTCCTCGGCGCGCCAACATCTTCGCTGCAATGAGCCAGGTGACGCCCACTCATGGCTCGAGTCCACCGCCAGCCAATGGCTCGTCGTCAAGCCCTGCAAACCGCTTCTCGTCACCGGGCCCCGAGGGCGAGCAGCCCCCCGTCGAGACGGTGCTTCCGGTCTCCATCTTCAGCACTGGTGGCCGTAACGCGACCGAGGCGGTGGAGCGGTTTGCGGCGAGGCATGGTCTAGAGCCTCAGCAGACGGCGGACTGCGTCGCACTCCTTCGGGTGCGTGTTTTTCGCTTTTTTCTGCCCCGGAACTGACTGCCCCAAGGATCCCTTCATGGTGACGCTCGCGAAGATGTTCGTCCTCCTCTACCTCCTTCTCAACAAGGTCACCATCATTGTCCTTGCGCAGCCAACGTTCGAGCCCTCGGAGGCTCTTCTGGTGTGTTTTGGTCCTTATTGGCGCCAGCGCTGACGTCCCTGTAGAAAAACATGAAGAAGTACGCGATGGCTATTATGTTCTCGCCTATGCAGGCTAGCTACAAGAAGAACGGTGCGCCGCTCCGTGTCTTGTTGGTATGTCCATTTCTTCTTTGCCATGCATGTCTTTCGTGACGTCGCCGACCCTTAGAACTTGCTCAAAATTCACCGCTTCGACCTGCCCCCCAACATCGAGGGCAATGCTGCCGACTACGCCATTCTTAAGAGGGCCGGTCAGGAGATCTTCACGCAAATCCGCTCGGACATCAAGAAGGAGGTCAGCGTCCTCGGCCGCTTCTGTTTCATCCCAGTCACTGACCACCTCCGTAGATTGCTGGCTCGCTGGGGTACACCTACAAGCACCCCAAGGTCAAGCCCCTCGACAAATGCAAGAACATCTACACAACGACGAAGGCCATCGTTGCCCGGTCCGACAGCGCCGTCACTGTCGAACTATGCGCGCGCGTCGCGCTCATGGTATGTCCATCACATCCTCCTTCTTTTCTCCCGTTGACGTGCTCTCGCAGCGGCAGGTGTGGGTCGAGACGTACAAGAACCCGAAGGCCGACTACTGGAAGGAGGTCGACGGGTTTTTGGCAGAGATTCGTGAGAAGGCGGATGGGGATGACACCCAAGTTGCTCGGTGCGTGCCTCGTTTCTCCCATCTGTTCTGTCTAACGTTCTTCTAGTGCATTTCGCGAGCTGCTCACCACCGACCGCCAAGCCTATGGCACGGACAACTACACGATCGTCAACGGCACGGCGGATTCTATCCAGGCGGAGGTTGACACGGCCGTCGAGAAGGTGGCGATGGACGCGGCGGGTGACGACTGCGACGCGATGGACGAGGACTAGCTACACTACATATACATAATGGCGGCGGCGACAACCATGACCCGGCTCTAATGCATTTTATTATCCCATTTGCATCGTGCGCGAGAACCCGAATGGCGCTGGACTGCCCGAAGCCGCCCGAGGAAGGCGCTGAGCGGTCACAACCACCAGGCGCTTTGGCTGGCAGCCAGCGCTGTCCCCACCTGAAGCCAGCTGGCGTCGCAGGTGGATTGATTGACTCTGGATCCAGGCCGGATCTATTGTCGAATTGCCCTGGAAACCATGTCGCAACCGGCCCAAGTCCACGCGCCGATCACCACCGCTCCATCACGCCGATCCCAGGCGATTGACACCTGGGCGCGCTTCGGCGGTGTATGCATATGCAATATGGTCTATGTGCTCAAGTTTGCTGCCCCCATTGCTTAATGCTACACTTGTATCCCAAACTTATTTGAACGTCAAAGTTCATTTGAGACTGTCGCTGGTCAAATGTTTTCAATCAGACAAGATTTTGGGGGAATATCACGTGTATGGCTTGCCACATGACTTTCCCTCAGCAAATGGTCAAGCGCAAGTTCGACTCCTGACCTAGCCTCTTTTTTTTTTTTGGGATCTGGTACACTTGTACTAAGTTATCTAATTGACCCAATGCCTAACCTTGAAAGTAATAGCTTATGAGAGTCCTTAGATCAAGTCTTGTCTTTTATTTTCTTGAATCACTTACTGAGTTATTCCAAACCAAAAAAATAAATAAAGAGGTAGATATATATGTATTGTGCTAAAAGAAAATAAAAAGACTGATATAGACTACACACGTCTTTTGCGGTTCAGTGCCCATGAAACAACCATACATTGCCAGTTCAAGCCATATGCCCCAATCCCTGGCTTGTAAATAGCCAGATGTGTGATAATATGATGAGGCTGGATAATGCAAAAGTCATTGGAGGGAGTTTCATCAAAAATATCTGCTTGGAACCATGGCCGTTGATAGAATGGTAGAGTTTCACGCAGAGGAGACATAATTGGCCGATGTTTCTGAATCATCAGGAAGCTTTCCAGCATTCCATTCAAGGGTATTGTCCAAATTTTCTCAATGTTGCCAGTAAGAAGGGTCTCTGTATCAGTTGGATCCATAAACTGAATACCACTGTTTCCTTCATGAGAGTGTTTGCAGCTATAGGTGCGGCCATTAAATTCAATCTGAGGAGGCTGCAAACCGCGTCCAGGCAGCACTGATTGCTGCTGGTGGGGAAGAGTTCCAATGTCCTCAATCCATGAAAGCCAATGGTTTTGTCCTACAGAATGAAGGTACTGTAGGATCTGAGTATATTCGTGTTCGGCAATCTCAGCTCCCTTGTACAGAATTTCTGTTTGCTCTCCCTCACCATCTCGGAATGCTCCTCGTGGCCCCGAGCCTGCTGTATAAAAGGCTAGCCCGTGAGCGGTCGGAATAGAGGCTTAGGTGAACCCAGCAAACTGCGAAACCAAAACCTTACCCGCTGCGAGGCCCCTCATGTCAAATAATAATACCTCAAGCAACAACCTATTGAGTGGGTGTTTTGTCAGACGCTCGCGCTTGGATGTTGATTAAATCACCTCTTTTAGACTCGGCGGGTGGCTCAAATGGCAACATATTCGACGGCCATCGCAACGACGCGGCCATCGCCTCTGAAGGCCAACGTACTAGTAGAGCCTGCTCTGGAACGTCGCCCTGCGATGCGGTCGTCGATATGAATACCGACTCGGAGTGCACACTCTCATCTCGCCGGAAGACGCGGAAGCACTGTTCATTTCCGCATGTGTCTGCCGGGCATCAGACTGAGGACGAGCAGAGTGTGTAGGATAAGCAATACTGTAGGAAGATGTCAAAAGACTTCAACTTGAATTAGTCTGGACACTGTTTTCAACTATATTTGTTGCTCAGAATTCCGCTGGCCAGCAGAAACTCACCACTGGAGAATCCATAGAGTCTTCAGGCTTGCAAGAGGCTCTGGTGCTCGTGTAGTGAATCTAAGGACGGTAAGCTTTACATTTCCTGAGCGTGAAGATGACGGCTCTGAAGACGCGCGTACACAGCGCCAAGTCGCGTGCAGGTACTTGGAGATACCGAGTCCGAGAAGGTGGAGGGCCGTTCGGACGACGATCAACGGTCTTAGCATTTACTTTTTATTCAGCGGTGAGTACACGTTCAGACTACAAATTGATCATATATCCTATAAATTGTCCGCAGCCTCGCGACCTACACCGCACTCACTCGTCGTTTCAAAACCAATCTCCGCCGCATCCTACATTCTCATCCGTGGTATTCCTCCCCTCCCCAGCGGATCCAAGAGCCCTGCGCCAGCGATGACGGAGAAGAAAGCCGGAGCGAAATCGATGGCGCACCGGGTTTGTGCATCGTGACGGCGCCGACTTCGAATACGGGGGCGAGGGATGTAATACGGGGGCAAGGGATGGCGGCAGCGAGCCTTGCGACCAGGCCTGTATGGTTTCTGTCAGTTGTTGGAGTAATCGCGCAAGAGCGCCATAAATGGGCGCGGCTGGCATCCCTCCCTCCCGCCGGGAGGCTCATTCCGGGCTCGGAGCAGCACCACCAGCTCCATCCTTCAGCTCTATCCCGTCGCCATCGCACTGGGATATCCACAAAATACACGCACCTGGGCCGAAACCTCATTTATGCCCTCTCCGAAACCCATGCCGCCGCCGCTCCTTCCAATCGCGACCTCCCGGGCCCCTCCGTCGGGTCGTCTGCCGCATTTCTGATGTTCCTAAGCAACAGTGAGTGACCAGACGACGACGACGAGGCCGAAGACATACCTGGTTGTTGCCCGAGAGTAAACCGGGGCGCTGTGGGCCATGATGGGCTCGGGGTCCATGGCGGGATGACGTGGGTGAAGCAGGAGGTACCGCGAGCGACGAAACCTGAATATCCGGGTCAGCACCCGAAAAATCGCGCGTAAGCGCCGCTTGAGTGACGCACCTAGCACCCATAACCGCGCTCATTCCAGCCTCATCGCTGCTCTATCCCCATCAATCCTCCTCCTTCCACTCCCATCTTAACGCACGTCCGACGTGCCTGGAACGACGGTGAGCAGCTGGGTGAGGAGGAAAAACCGACGGCGCACCGAATTACCGCAGGGTGCGGCGGCGGCGGATGCATGCTGTGCCGGAAGAGCGCTCAGCAACGCTGCGACGGGTGCCAACGGACCATACCTGATGCAGGATGCATCGGGCAGCAGGGCGCGACGGCGGCGGGTGGGCGGGCGAAAGGATGGTGGTGGCCGGAAGCAAGGTGGACAGGCCGTTACGGGCTGTGACCAAACAAGCTGTCCGGCGCGGCCCGGCCAACAATTCGGCGCTGATCTGTGCGACCCGCGCGGCCGCCTCGCGCGCGGCTTAATCACACATAGTAGCAGCAGATTTGTGTGATTGATGCACATATGTGCGATCAGACGAGTCGCACTCGCACACTTCGTGTACCAACTCTGAGGGGTGGGAGTTGTATCCTCATCATCCTCAGGCTCTTCTGCATTATCAACATCCATGCTATCTCCAATATCTGCTTGTCCACTAGGTTGTAGGTCAGCAACCACAGACGAAGCAGTTATCTCAGAATCTGATAGAGCAGCCTCGTCATTTCCTAGATCATCTATTGCTTTCTGAAGTGCAAGTTTTTTTGAAAATTTATCTGTACGCCCCAGACCCCAGACTTCACGAAGATGATTCTCTGCAATGCCCTCAAGTGAATTATGCATATAACCCAAGACAAGTCTCTGTACAGGATTCCATCTGAACAAGTCATGCAGAGGGGTCCATCGTACTCCTGTGATCTTTGAAAGTGTATCTCGAGCTTTTGTAGATGTAAGCTCAAGCCACTGTTTGCCTTGTTCCAGTACAGTAGTGCCATCACGCAAGACCCAAGTGTCCCAGTTCAGGTCATCAAGATCATCGATGCTGAGAAGGCAATAGGAGCAAAACATTTTTGCATTATGTGCCAAGAATCCAGCAACCTTCCGAATAGCAGCAAGATCAGCAATCAGAGCCAGGACCAGAACCTGTACCATGATAATTTGGCCATCAGGTGTTTCAACAAATTTTCCTGGTGGGCTGTATTGATTTAATGCCTGGACTAAGCTTTCGAGAATATGAGAAATTGTCCAGACATCAGGCATTGTTGGGCCTGGAATAATACCAAGCACAAAGATATTCTCCAGCTTGAATCTCAGCTCATATGGCAAGCTCAAGCAATACAAGATGATGGCACCACAGGAGACAATCTTGCCTGAAGAAAAATATGTCAAATAAGACTACAAGAAAAAACAAATATGTACCTGCAATCTTGTTTGAGAATGGGTTGAACCAGTCAATATAGATAGCCCAGACAAGATTATTTGCAGCATGAGTAAAGGTTCCAAGGCTTTTCCAGGCAGGACTTTCTTGAATATCTGACATTTCTTTAGGATATCCATTCATAGTACGTTGAAATGCTGATGTTGCAGATTTTTCTAGTGCATCTCGGATCACAGAACGCCCCAGAAAGTAAGACAAAAAGGAACCAAAGTCCTGGACAGCATAGTAAAGTTGTGGAACACGTTTTAATCCATTTCTTGTCTTTCTGTATTTCCAGAGATTTGTATTGCAGAATTTGCCCCGCCGAGGATTTTTGCGCCAGAGACAGATTTCAGGAATAGGCTGGTTGTCTGGATACATGGTGAAGCACCGAGAGCAGCAGACAATGCGATTGATTCGGGGTTGAAGTTCAGCACCATAGAGAGTCCGAGGGTCAGCTGGAACTGGAATATGATTGGGCATTTGGGCTGCAGCAGTAGGGCCCAAGAATGCAGCAATCAGAGCTTGGAGTAGTGTTGTAAAGATGAAACGAAGGGCCTTCATGATCTTGCTGGTCTTCTCACGACCTATTCCAACACATAGATTTAGCCACAAGACCAAAGTCAGAACCTGCTTTATTGCTGGGGAAATGGCTGGAATCATCAATATTATACCAATATGTGAGTTGTATTTTACATACCTGCATTGATGTGATCATTAATATCTGGCACCTCTTCCTCCTCAGAGTCTTCCCTCTCATGGTCCGCTGGCAGCTCAGGACTTGCTGATGCATTGCGAGCATCGCGTTTGAGATGCTGTGATCGAGTTGTGCGGGAGACTTCACGGCGACCCCCGGGAAACTCTGAGCACTCAGTGCAGCTGCACCATGCCATCGCAAAGGGAAGGAAGGGAAGATAGTTGGGAGCAACGCTCACAGCTTTAGATAAAGGATTCAGGGAGCGCTGACAGCTGTCAATTTTGGTTATCTATGCGACACATCTGTGATAGATTGATTCCCTGGGCCGCGCAAGAACATGCGTCAAGCCGCCGGCTCTAGGAAAGTCACGAAGGCTGATTTACATCCAAAGGAAAGCAGCCTCGAGAAGGATGAATAGTAGCCTATGGAAGGATATTATTTTAGGCTGAAAACATGTATCCTACACCAGGTTGAAAACTTCAAATTTCAGCCTAGCACTTGGACGAGGCTTTTGCAGCTAAATACCATCCAACACAAGGCTAGTTTTCATCCTCAGCGAAATCAGCCACAGGCAGGCTGCTTTTAATTTCATCCTTCGCATGGCTAATTCCGCATTGACATCCAAATGGCTGATTTTTCAGTCTACCGCTGGCTGAAGATATAAAAGGCAATTGTTCTGGGCCTCGATACACGCTCTACCCTAGGCTGTACAATGTTGCGACGCGTCGGAGGCCTATCCCTTCTGAACGCGATGACAAGTCGCGCGATTCGGCGCCGCCGAGCCACCCTCACACCCGCCGCTATACCACGCCCGTGACGCGCACCCGCCCCCTGCCCCGCTTCTCCGCCGCTCAGAATGGCCACATCGACGGCGAAATACATCCTATCGAGAGCTGGTTAGCGATGAGAAGCTAGAAATGAAAAAGAATATGCACACATACCCTTGTTTGAAACAGGCTTAGCCTCGCAGCCGAGCAAATACGAGATTCCTGGCAGTTATTCCGTCAGCTAGTCGTCGCCGTCTAGGTTGCTTGCTCACCCATATGGACTCGATAACAGTGGTGAAGTTGTCTAGAAAAAGGTGTAAGCAAAAGCCGGTACGAACAAATCAATCCTCACCTCGTTGCTTATTCTTCACTGTAGACGAGGCCAAGAACATTAGCAGATGCCGCCACCGAGAACGAAAACTCACTCTTAATCTGATGTAGTCGCCGCCGGCCCTGCAGAGGCGAGCCTCGCATCGAGTGTGTCCAAGTCGAGTGTTGTGAATGCAGTTGGCTGACGAGATATCGATTCAGCAGAGAACCAATCCCTTCAGCATATATTACACACCGTTAATGCCTTTAGGTAGGGAGGACAAGCGGAGAGACCGGAGAGTGGGCTGAATCCTCGAGCGCAGACCAAATTGCCGAGCAGATGGGTGGCAGAAAGGACAAGGCCTGCAGGGAGCAAGCGGACGCGGTGTGTGTACAACGACTGAGGCTTTAAGGACGCGCACGTTAGCGGGTACGCAGGTTGTAGCTCGAGCACGCACCGTCTCTCGATTTTGTCCGTTGGAACAACGTCGGGGATGGCTTTGACAAGAGTATGCGGCGGGTGAGTCTTAAAAGTCGGCGTGGATTCGTCGCTGGTGGGTGCTGTGACTGCATGCGCACGACGCCGACTGGGACTCGTGCTGGGATGGCGTGTGGAGCTGTGTGGTCGAGCAGAGAGGTTCCTGGGTCGCAGACCAGACAGAGCATGCAGGGGATTGACGAGAAAATCGCCGTGGCGCGGTGTGTGTGCAAGAAATCAACCAACGCTGTCCAAAGACATGCAGATTAGCGATCTACACGGTCTACAACTCGAGCACGCACCTTTCCTCGATGCTATACATCGAAGGGGACATCGGAGATGGCACAGGTGAGAGTGCGTTGCGGCTGGACTGTCGCAGTCGGGTTCGGTCGAGTTCACGTTGGCGCAGAGCTTGAGGTTTGTCCTTTGCGGTTACGACGGTCACCGTCATCGCGCGGCCAGTGCGCGTGCAGGCATGAGCCCAGGAATGGGAGGGGATGCGGAGAGGTGTTGGGCGCACGGACAAGACGGAGAGGTGGTGGTGGTTTTGGTCAACCCAAGGCTGATTTTTTCCCCGTGACCTTTCGTGTCTCTCTCAACAACTTTCTCGTCGACTCTCTGTCGACTTCAATATAGCGTGTTTCTGCGCCTCGGACTACGCGAATACAAGATGTAACGACTCGATAAATAACAACACTCGAAAAGGGAACAACAAGGCAACGAAAATTAACGGCATAATCTGGTTTCTTGGGTTGCGCGACTCGACCCGCGACTTACAGTACACATGATGCAGTCTGCCCTCAGTCGTCGCCTTCTTCGACGTCCTGGTCGGCGTCGGGGTCATCATCCATCTCGGCGTCGCTGTCCGCCGGCACGTAGTTCTTGTCGAACGTCGGACGCGCATCCCACTCGTTCGTCGGCTCGTCCTCGTCCATGTGGTCTCCCTGGCTGTCGCGAGACGAGCCTTGGACGAATTCCTGGCGAGCGACAGGTGCTCGCTGACGACCTGGCGCTGCAGCAGCAGCCTTTGCAGCCGCACGACGCTCGCGGTACGTTTTCACGAGCTTGGTGCGGGATGCGTGCGGGTCACGTTTGGCCGAGTTCGCAACCAGATGGTCGTATTTCGGATCGCGTTTCTTGCGGCCCTGGCGAACTGCTATAGCGCACTGATTCTTGAGGTACTGCGCGAGAATGCGCTTTGTTCCCCAATCTTTGGGGCAACGTGCAAGACGCGGGAACTGTTCGCGGGCCTATTTCTGTGGTCAGTATTTATTCTGGCTCAATGGCAATAGCTTACCGCCTGGCAGACCAGCAGAACCGCCGCATCATCCTGCTCGCTGAGAGGGAGCAGGCGATTCAGCCCCGCATGCTTTGCAAGATCACGAACCCCGCTCTAGAAGACAGTGAGTACACGACCAGGTTCAAGATGACCAGCTACGCGCCGTGTAAGCGTTGTATTCTTTCCCTTTGTTGGTCATGCCCAGTGCCATCTGGATGCTGATGCCTTTCTTAGGATCGACAGTATCGGGAATCGGAGCTCTGTCTAGGGAGGAAGGAATGGTAAGTGTGGGTCCGTTACCGGAATGCATTGGAAGCTCACCGGTGTTGCCAGTATTTTCCGTCGTGGCCGGTGTGTGATGCGTCGCAGTCGATGCCGACGCGTTACTGTGTGCCGAGGTCGCGTTATTCGGTGGCGATGTCGAGTTAGCACGCGCCGGAATCGCGTTGATCGACGAGGACGCGCTCGACGGCGTCAGGCCAGTGCTGCCCGACGCGTCACTAGGTCCAGCGGCGTTCCCTGCGCCGTTGCTGACCTGGTTGAGCATGTTGGTAACACCGAGGGCGCCGTACTTTGCGATGAGGCGCTCAAACAAAGCTGAAGATACGTCAAGTCTGGCATGGATGCAAGAATGGCGGCGCACCATGTTCGTCGGTGCCGGAGGGCTGCATGGTGACGCCCTCTGACGCGTTACGAGCTGGGTTGGGCGCGTTCTGGGGTGTCTTGGATGCGTTCTGAGGCGCGTTGGACGCGTTCTGGGGCGTGTTTTGGCCACGCGCACCAGCCCCCGAAACCTTCTTGCGCGGCTTGGGTGGAACGGACCCGGCACCATTGGCGCGACTAGGAGGCTGCCTACCAGGCGGCTGGTTGTTGGTGTTGTCGGAGAGCGGAGTGTTTGGGCGTGCTTGCGCTCGACATGGTGGTTCAGGAGAGAGAGAGCAGGAAGTAAACGAGCTTTTATATCGCCCGCATTACCTCACATGACTGACCACGAATTTCAAAGATCGTAACGATGCACCACTGCCGCCGCTCCTCTTCCTCAACCCTCATCCTCCAGGTGTGTTTTCCAGTTTCCTTTCCTCCCCTTGCTCTAACCTTCTTATCAGATGCCGCCGACAGCCAAGGACGACGACAAGGTGCAGTGCTACTGCTGGCGCTGCACTAAGCAGCACACCCGCGCCGCAGGCAAGAGCGTCACCCGCTACATCGCTAGCCAGCATAAGCGCAGCGACTACATTGTTTCTCGTCCCGCTGCACGCTCCCGGATGACGCCCCTCGTGCCTGTGGTCAATGACGACGACGAGTCGGACTACGGCGATGCCCCCACTTCCGATCTTCGTGCACCAAGCTCACCAACGATGGAGACGCCGTCAAGCCCTATGCATGCCACCACTCCCAGCGATAATCCTGCGTCGTTGAAAGACGATGCGACCGATGCTGGTGGGTCCGACGCCATGGACGAGTTAACCGACTCCTTTGGGCGCATTTCCATCCCTCGTCTGGTCACCGAGAATCGCGCGGTACATGGGCATGACGGGGAATTGTGGGAACCACCGGAGGACGAAGAGGCTGGCTTTGATGGGCCGCCGCCGTTCATGGACGAGCTTGATGAGTCGGGTGACGACGAGCCGGATCGGGACGGAGCACAAGTCGACCTCGAATGGTACCGCCGTCTTGCGGGGAGTGGTCTCACGGCGGCGGAGAAGTTGGCTGGCTCGCTTTACTCACTTATTGCAAAAGGGAGTAAGTCAATTTGTTCTTTGTTGTTTCTACACACGTCCTCATCCATACGCAGACCAGGAACTTCCAGAACACGACCGCAAAATCTGTCGCTCGTATGCATGGAAGCTCAAGAGCCATGCGACGGACGCGGCATTCAAGCGCATGCCATTTGCGTATCCCGAGCTATTCGAGGGCGACGATGGACTGCCCAGCATCGACGAGCAGCGGTCGCGTGTCCAGTTCCTTTCCGGGCTGCAATGCGAGACCTATGACTGCTGCATCAATTCGTGCATCTGCTTCGTCGGACCCTACGAGGACGAAACCCAGTGCCCTTTCTGCAAGGAGCTGCGCTACCGTACCAATGGCAAGCCTCGAAAAGTCTTCAACTACCTGCCGCTGACGCCGCGTCTGCAGGCGTTCTTTCGAAATCGCGAAATGGCTGCGAAGCTTCGCTACCGAGCGGATTTCAAGCCAACAGAGGACGGCATTAGTGACGTCTTCGACTCCGAGTTGTACAACGAACTGCGCAATAAACATATTCCCGTCGATGACGACGACGAGCGAGCGGGTTTGAAGTATTTTGAGGATGATCGGGATATTGCGTTGGGGCTTTCAACGGATGGATTTGCGCCGTTCAAGCGTCGGCGACAAACAGCCTGGCCGCTGATTGTGTTCCTCTACAACCTCGCACCCGAAATCCGCTTTCATCTTGAGCACATCCTGTCACTGGGTGTAATTCCCGGCCCGCTCAAGCCCAAGGACATCTGTTCCTTTCTCTACCCACTGGTCATGGAGCTCCTTCGGCTTGAGCAGGGTATCAACACATACGACATCTCATCCGACAAGCAGTTCTTGCTGCGAGCGTTCCTCATCCTTGTGTTTGGTGATATCCCGGCCGTGTCCATGGTCATGCGTGTCAAGGGCCACAACGGCTTTGCTCCCTGCCGCACCTGCAACATCCACGGTGTTTCAGTCCCCAATGGCGGAAACAAGACCCTTTACGTTCCTGTGGATCGCTCAACTCACCCTGCTGTTGTCGCAGCCGCAGATCCCGCGACGTCCCCGTCCCGCTACGACCCACGAAACCTCCCACTCCGAACGCACGCTGAATTCATTCAGCAGGCACGTGAGGTCGATAACGCTCCAACGAAAACCCGCGCAGAAGAGCTTGCTCGTCTGTACGGTATCAAGGGCACCCCTATACTGAGCTACCTAAGCTCGCTCGACTTTCCACGCTCGTTCCCGTACGACTTCATGCATCTCATCTGGGAGAACCTCATCCCCAACCTCATTCTCTTGTGGACGGGCCAGTTCAAGGGACTTGACGAGGGGCGGGAGCAGTACTGCATCGATGATGCTCTCTGGGATGCCATTGGAAAGGATACCGCCAAGGCGGGCTCGACCATCCCCAGTGCGTTCGGCACTCGTGTCCCTGATCTCGCAAAAGGTGGTGTGCCTGTGTCCGCCGAAATGCACTCGATCTGGGTCCAGTTCATCGGACCGACCCGCCTGCGCCGCGCTTTCAGCCACGTCAAGTACTACGACCATTTTGTCTTGCTCGTGCAGATCCTGAACAAGTGTCTTGCATTTGAGATTTCGACAAAGGAGGTTGAATGGTTGGAGGAGAAGATTCCGGACTGGGTTGAGACATACGAGCGGTGACTTCATTCTTTTCTTTCTCAAGTTCACTCAACCAACTTCTTTCTAGGTTCTACTACCAGCACGATCCATCACGTCTCTCGACCTGCACTCTCACTGTCCATGCTCTACTCCATATCCCTGCTGCAATCCGTGCTGCTGGCCCTCAGTGGTGCTACTGGGCATACCCAATGGAGCGTTACTGTGGGAGCCTTCAGCCCGGCATTCGCAGCCGCCGCTTTCCCTTTGCATCCCTTGATCGTTATGTCCTGGAGACAGCTCAACTCTCCCAGATTGGGGTTCTCTATAACTTGACCTCCGAATTGGCACTGAAGCGTCGTCGCGGTGATCCACAAGGCTCACGACGGGTGACGGGATGTGCGTGTTCTCTTCTCCTTTATATCGTCAGCTCAGCTTGATTTTATTAGACGATGCGGCCCTGCTTCTCGGACCACACTCGTCCCTCGCTGTTCTTCCTCCCCGCGTTATCAGTGCTCTCGGTACACGGTTTAAAGTTGCGAGCGGTACCAATTCGGTTCGGAAGATTCGCCATATCCTCCGAGATGCGACTTTGACCGAATGGACAAAAATCCGTCGCATCGACTCGGAGGCAGGCGACACCATGGTCGCCCAGTTGTCTGGATCATCCGCGCATGGCAATCGAACCGACCTTCGTGACCCTACCTTTGTTCGGGTGAGTATATCAAGCTATACACCATAAACTGCCTCAACCCCAGTCCAGTATGAAATGCTCGTGGACGTGAATGCACGTTTTCTCCGCCGCAGATCCAAATTTCAGCTGCAAACATTTTATGGCCAACTGCAGAAGATTTATCTTATCGAGCTTAACAACCCACTCCCGCTCCTTGACCACTCGATCCTCAACCCCAATGAATGCATCATCATGGTCGAGATCCGGAGCTGCAGGATTAACGGCGGAGACGATCGACTCGACCTTCATTTTTATTCCGACATGTCCACGACGCACGCAGTCGACGCTACTGTGTTGCAATGTCTTGTCGGGCGTGTGCCTGACGGAGTGGGCGGCTGGGGTATTGTAGATCGCAGCGGTAATTTAGCTTGCGCCGTGTATTTAGATGATGACGACGCATAAATCGATTCAACCAAAGTTAGGTTACCTCGTTCACGCGAGCCTACACGTGAGGGTGTGACTTATGGCGCGCTTAAACATCAACAACCATGTCCGACGATTCAGACGCGGACTACCGCCCCACTTATGAATCTCAGCCACGCGTGGCAAGCTCGGAAGAAGCTTCCGACTCACCGGCCTCGCGGAATGCACGTAAACGCGGACGACAGCTTAACCGCGTACACGACGGTGCTTCGGCGTCGCGCTCCAACAATTCCAGCCCGGAACCGCGACTGACCGCCAAGAAGTCTCGCCTGGACACGGCGTGAGTGCTGTTCTCTCCTCTTCCACGCAAACAAACTCAGCCTGCAGGGACTTCTACAAGCCCGGAGGCTTGCTGGACTCGCAGATCGGAGAACAGACATTCATAGCTCGTCTGTTTGGGCTGGAGCAAGGCCAATCCCATGGCCAGCGGGAGACTGCGCCAGATTCCGGTGCGTGGGCAGTTCTGCTCGTCGTCTCTCGACACTCATCTAGCCGTACAGCGCCCGAAGCGGACAGAATCAAGAACGAAGAATGTTCTCAAGCTCCCATTCCAGAGTACTGGGCTCTGCAATGCGAGCACGAAGCGTTACAACGCGCCGACGAAGAGGCGCAGGCCTATCGCAATGAACTCAAGGCCATTGCAGCCGAACGCGACGATTTGCGCGACGAATGCGCGCGCCTGTCGGACGAGAATCACATCCTGCGCCAGAGTCTCAAGGGAGTGGAGGAATTTGGTGGAGAATACACGTGGGAGGTGGATGAGTTGCGTGTCGCAAAAGAGAAGTGGGATTTGGAGCGGAAGAAGTTGAAGGAGGAGATTGAGGTGAAGGAGGCCGCTTTGAAGAAGTGGCGGGAAGGTTGCTTTCCCCGTCTATCACCAGCTTGTCTTGACTCTTCCTTAAATACCTCGCAATTGTACGCCGGGCTCGCAAAACAAGCAATAAATTCACACCTGAGCCTTTTTGGGAAACAACCTAACCGGGAAATCAACCTAACCACTTCAGCCTAAAAAACAACCTGACGGTGGCTAACGGAACTAGCCTAACGAGGCCAACCTACGCGCGAACCTATTGCAGGATAAAAAATATCAACCTACAAAATCAGCCTGCTAAAAACATCCTGGCATTGGCTGGTGTTCAGACGGCTACTCTCCGTAGGTTGAAACAGAAAAATCAGCCTAGATTGAAAATAGCCTACAACAGGATGGCCTAACTAGATCAGCCAATATTAGGCTACTGGTAACCTACGGGAGGCTGACAATCAGCCTGTGCGGCCTTCACAGTGCGGGTGCCTGCCAGGTGCCTCTCAACTGCCACTCTGCGGTCCGATAGGTGCCCGCCAGGTGAGTGTTAGGCACCCGGCTGCCGGGTGCCTCGGGCCTTGCCTCCGGTGTGAAGCTCATCATACAAATCATTCCAGGCATCGACTCCGAACATAAAACATTCCTCCTTCAACAATTCACCACGACCCTCCCCTGCCTCTGCGAAGTTAGCGTGATGCTTCAACGTTACGGGCTGGCATTGAACACTGCATTGGACAACAGCCTTTGGGTTCTCCGGAGTGCATTGCGCCCTGCTCTTCTGCCGCGCCTGATCCAGATAACCTACAGTGTTTCTATCGGACACTGTCCGGATGGTGCAGGACTTCCTCCAACCTTCGACTCGGACTGGTTGGCACCGCACGACGAGTTCATCGTCGACCATCCCACTTTGACATCCTTCGTCTGGGAACCCAGTATCATCCTCCCGGGAGTCCTACTTGGGGAGGATCAGAAACAGCAGCAATTCGAGAGGTTCCGGACAGAGATGCAGCGCATCATGCCCAAGGCGCACGGGAAGGGACTTCTTGTTTTCCGCCGTAGTGATTAATCTGTTGTAGCAAAACTTACGATGTAATCTCGCATATACGTATATAACTGTTAGGATTTGATATGTCGAGTGCGCGCATCGAGGCGCCGGCGGCGGAGAATCCACGGCCCCGGGATGGGCGGACCGGTCACCGGGACAGGTGGCAGGATGACAAGGATAACGCCTTACGCGTTTGCCTCCGTACTACCACGACTGTACACTACGAGGGAGGACCAAACGCGAACATCTTGTTCTAGGGTGCTGTAAGTGAGCCCGGTATACATACCGGTTTGTAAACCGGTGTTTATAAACCCGGTTTACATTGGGTTCCGGAGGGCCAGCTGTTTATAAACCCTGTGACAAGGTGTTACACATGCTCTAAAAGGCAATTTGTTGATCACAAATTGATGTGGTGTGCACTTGTGAGTATAGGAAACCAAATTAGAGGCCAACCACAACTTAAACACACACTAAACACTCCAAAGCACTACCTTGGATGCACTCTGAGCGAAAAATCAATTTGGTGCTTGGAAAATGATCAAAATCACGTGTCTTGGCTGCCTGGTTTGCAAACCGGTTTATAAACCGGCTTTTGAGGCCAAAAAATCCTTACATGTAAGTAATTGGCCTGAAACAACACTTACAGCACCCTATCTTGTTCGGCACGCGATCGTCAAGCCAGCGGCATTCGGAATATCGCTAACAATAACTCTCTCTGAATATGGTACGATTTGAAGGAGGAGACCTTCAAAATCAGGCGGTCTGCGGCAGAAATACTCAACCCAAGTCATTTGATGAAAGTGATCAACTTCCATCTGCGAAGTGATGGCCCCCCTCAAAATATTCACCATCCATCGGTGCCACAGTGCTCCGAATCTTCTGAAATTTTGTGGAGATGTTTTCCGAATGTATTTCCAACTTTTTAGATGTATCTGGGACATAAATACTGAGCTGCACGGTAGGAGAGGGAACTCCCGCTGGTGCAGTCACAGTCGACGAATCCGGCCAAGGAACAGGTACTCAGAGTCTCAGAAGAAGGAGTGCGGCTTGAATTCGTACGTCGATCGAGACCAAGACACATTATTTTGTAGTGCGTAAGTACACTAGTCGAGTACAAACAAACAAACGAATGGATGTGCGAAAATACACGAAAAAAAGAGCGTGGTGTAGGGAGTAGTAACGACAGTAAAGGTCCAACAACATCGAAAAAAAAGCCAAGCAAAGCGGTCAGTGAGTGTCTGGGGCTACAGTGGAAACAACAACCAACCAACCAACCAACCAACCTAATAAAAACGAACGAACGAAAAGCGCTTGTACATCCGAGGAAAGAGAACGACAAAAGTGGGTTGAAGCCTGAAGGCAAAGCGGATAGCACAGATTTAAGGGCTGAAAAAAGAGGTACAGAAGTAAGTAGCACTAGGGAAGGAAGGGAAGTAATATCGTTCTGTAGCCGCCAGTTATAGGTAGATCGGTAGGGCGGTAGGTAGGGAGATAGGTATGTAAGGGTGGCGGATATGGCGCGCGCGTGTGTGTGGATCACCGCTGAGGATGTGTAGAGCGCGGTGTGGGTGTCGCGACATTCACGTTCACATTTTGAGCATGCACATGCGCATGAGCATGCGCAAGCGCATGAGACCCCGACCCGGACGGCGGCGTCGGCGTCGCAGGGCTCAAACTAGCATCGCCCTCGCCCCCACCGCCGACGTTGGTCTCGAGCGGCGGGAGCAGCCGCGGCGGACGCATCGCCTGTGGCTGGTGCGGATGCGGAATCGCCACGACTGGACCACGATGGTGTTGTTGCTGGTGATGTGCGTACGCGTCGTATTCGTACTCGCCGTACCCCGGATGCGGATGTGGATGTTGATGTGGATGTGGGTGCGGGACGCCGTACGCCCACCGCTGCGGATGCGGATGTTGGTCGTACACGGGTACCGGGACCGGGACCGGAGGTGCATGGCGCGGGTCGGGGTACATCGCCTGCGCCTGCGCCTGAGGCTGCGAACGAATGGACATTTGCGGCTGCATCTGCACGGACATCGGGATCGCTACGGGCACAGGGCCGGGGCCGGGCCCTGGACGCGCGTATCCATGCCCATGCCCGTGCGGGCCGTGGGCCAACGGAGTCGCTGACGGAATGTCGATCGGCGGCGGACGCGCGCGTTGCGGGTGGGGATACGACCGAGACCCGTCTGGATGTACGAGCGTGCCTTGGTCAAGCGGGCGGTACTCATGTGCGTGTGGTGGTGGTGGTGGCAGTGGTTGTGGCGGTGGCGGTTGGTGTTGGTGCGGCATATTTTCGGGCTGCGAGGCCGGGCGCGGGACGTAGTGCCGCGACGGTGGGAGGTCCAATGGCGGCGCAGACCGCGGCGGCTGCTCGTACGCGGGAACGTTGTACGCGAATTGGTTTTGCGCTTGTGATTGCGCCGCTTGCGACTGCGTTTGTGGTGGTGGGTGTTGTTGTGGGTGCGCGAACCGGCTCCCGAACTGCTCCTCCAGCTCCTCCATCGCCTCCTCCCCCATCCCGCCCTCGACATCCGCCCAGAACAGCTCGTCCATCTCCGGTTCCGCCCCGCTGACGAGCATCTCGAAGGTCTCGCCGCGAACTGGTGTCGGTATGCGAGCAACGCCGCCGGCTCGGTCGCGCCACTCGTTGACCTCCCGGCGCAGCGCGTCGCATTCCTCCGTCAATGCGCGAAGCTGGTTGGTCGCGAGGGCGCGGTGTCGTTGCGCGGCATGGACATGGGCTATCGAGCTGTTGACGATACTGGACTTGGACGGCCGCCGAATCGTCGCCAGAGGCGGAAGCAGCCCCGCAAGGTCCTGCAGTAGTCTCGTCAGCAAACAGCCAAACAAGCAAACAAGCTGGCAACGCACCAGAAACCGGGCATTCAACGCCTCCCTCCGCTGCCTCTCAACCGCATTATGTGATGCCCTTCTCTCCGCGCTGCTCCGCATACGAGGCTTCGGCGACCGCGGCTGGCCGGACGACGCGTCGAACGTGAGCGTCGACATCATCCCGCCCATGGTCGCCTCGTGCGGGCTGACCGACATTTGCGACACAAGTATGTGCGACCCGGAAGTGTTTTGCGAGTCTTGCTGCGGCGGCTGCTGCTCCTTCTTGACTTTGGGGCTCGCTGCTGGTGGTTCCGCTGACTCGGTGCTCGAGCCCGACTCCCGCTTCACGCGTGGGCTCGAGGTGTTTGTGGATGTGTTAGGGGTCGTCATTTGGGGGGGCGTTAAGTACTTGTCTAAACAAAGGAGCGTTGTTATCGCCGTCTCCATAGAAAGCACCCAGAAACACGCAACGCACCTCAGCAGAAGAAACGAGGGAGGGAGGGCATCTGCGCGTGCGCAGGCGGGAAGGAGGGAGAGAGATGGTGGGAGTCGCAGCGAAAGCCGCACCGAGCATGACGCAGCGGCGATAAAATTTGCATCCCTTTGCGTTCGAGCAGCTGGTCTCGGGCATCAAGTGGCAACGCGAAGATCTCCACGTTTTCGTTGCGTGCAAACGTCCTTTGTCAGGTGTCATCCGGGCGATCCCACTCCCAGGCACGCACCAGGCCTGTTTTTGCCAATGTAGAGATGCCGAGGAAAGCGGGAGAGCATGCATGAGCTCGGGAGTTGAGAGATATGTAGGCAAGAATCTGGCCCGCATGCATGCTCAACGAGTGGCGCTGGGTTATATATGGCAAGTCGTCCCGCCGAGGTATAGTGTTGGGGCAAAATCGGTCTCCGTCGACTGGGGCGGCTTGAATATATTCGCCGCCCATTTCCTCGTGCTCTGCGTGTGCGTCGGTGCCGTTGGATAGTGATTTACGCGGACTGAATGGATCGTCGGGACGGAGATGTTGCCGAGATACCGATGTCCCGGCCTTGAATTCGGAATTGGCGGCGTCGTCAAGGTCGAAGACAAGACGCCGGTGATGTTACGCATTACTGTGCAGTTCACGTGTTTCCTACATTTAGGAGCGTTGCCTTGCGCGAAATTGGCACGAAAATCTAGGGCCTCCTCGAGATGCAAATCCGGGGCTTGGCTGCCGCAAATCATCCTTGCGCTCTGCTCCGAACGGTCTTTGATCGCCGTGTGAGACGGATGCCGGCGGTGATTGCTTACTCTCGATCTCCATCTTTGGCGATGCCTCTTCGCCTCGGAATTATCTCAATACACTGTTCAGGTGAGAGGTGAGCTCAGAAGGAAACACATGCATCTCTGTTTCTAATCTAACACAACTACTCCAGGAGATTCATCCACGGCAACAAGCGCAGTTTGCCATGCGTGCACCTCGAATTCAGACGCCCAGACTGACCCATCGCACCTCTTGAGCGTCGGGATCCACTGGCAGAAAGTCGCTAGGTCGTTTCAGACACCTTACAGTCAACTTCCCCGCGCATCGTCCGAATTTGGACAAGCTAGCAACATTCCAGAGACGATTGCCCGGATTAATTTTGGGTGTGATCCCCGTGTGCCCATGTGCACGGAGCGGATGCCGGCGATTCCCGTCGCCGCTCCGAGGGCAAGCACGTTTGCCAAGCTTTGAGCGGACATGTGCCTCAATCCCTCCGCCTGGTTTGCTTCTCTCAGCGCGGTACGCTCCAGTAATTGAGTCTTCCATATAGCACTGGAATTCTAGGCATCATCCCCGATAGCAGCCAAGATCAATCGATCTTGATGGCCGATGCATGCGCATCAATCTTGAATCATTTCTTGATGTTGGCAAGCTCTATCTGTAACTTCCTCGGCCAACAATACATCAATCAACGGATCCAGATATATCAGGTCAATCAGTCAGTTCATCAATTTTCAAGCTTAAGGTGATTTTCACTTACGAGTCTGCGTTAAAAGCGCTCCCAAGACGGATCCCGCAAAGCAGAAAGCATCATGATTGGGCTATTTTCTGTGCCAGTGCAGGTGCCGGGCCTACTTTCTCCGTGAGCTGACTGAGCTAAGATGAATTCAACAACAACTGGCATTCGAGGCCCAGGACCGCCATCCGCACCGCTTTCTATCGCCGTGCCGCGCCACTTGCACTCCGTTGAAAGCCGGTTTAATGAAACGGCAGTGCCGGTTAAGACAGCTCCGGACAAGCCTGCGCGCTTAAAACTTCAAACTCGAATGAAGGACACTGCACCGCACCTTGAACGTTGTGTTGTGTGTCCTTCAGCTGAGGCTTGTTCCCCGCGAAGCAGTGCGTAAGCTAGCTCCGAGTCGGACCTGGATGCGCTGACGATCATTAAATCAAGGTGGCGAAATTAAATTTACTGTACTGTTCTTGCCATGTTGATTCCAGACTGCGTGCAGACTGCAGGGCATCCGCACTGAGCTCCGAATCTCGCTGGCTGGAGAAGCGTCGCCGTTTTCTTCCTTCCGGCGTCGGATCTTTCCTCAAGCGCTTCCGAGTCCGCTACTCACGCCAACCTCAACGTCGCGGGCAGTGCAGTGCAGACTTGGTGCAGACAGACACACGCATGTGCGATCAAATGACGGCGGGATCCTGCAGCCTGCAGCCAATGAGAACGCGGCGGTGTGTCGGGGGCGGCGCATCACCATGTCAACGAGCATATGAAATGGTGACAGCGAAGGGCGCGGCGCGCGATGATGGCGCTGATTCCCGTTATCGCGCTTTGAGGACGGGAGAAGAAGCAGAGAAGCAGACGCTTGTCGTTACGCGCTGCGCCTCAGTGCATGTGCGGATGCGCAAGCGCGTGAAGGGCCAGCGTCGGGTGTAGGTGAGGGCCGTCGAGATCGATGTGGGGCCTGGCCAGAACTGGGAAACAAAATTTCAGCAGCTCGCACGCTCCAACGTCCATGTTCGCCGTCTGGCGTCCTTCATTGTGGGTCCAAGTAGACCCCGAACGCAGAACCGTTCGCCGGACCAAGCACTGCACCAATTCGCCGTCCATTGAGTTCTCTCCGCGGCGCCTATTTCGCGCCGCTGTGCTTCTACACAGAATTCCGGATTTGCATTCAAGGAGGAAGATGCGAGCCGACTTTCGCACCCCGAAGTGAATTGAGGGGGCGGCGTGGCGCTGAGGCTGTACGGGGCGGGGCGCGATTAGGCGGTGCGTCGGGATTGTTCGTTGCCGGGTTCTTATGAATGACGTCGTGGGTGATGGCGTTAGTTTTGGGCTTTGGAGGGGTTGTGCCTGGTCGAAGAAATCCAAGAAAATTGGGGACGGAGAGGAGGACGCATCGGTAGCGTATAGTGCTGTACTCGGTGCCGACAGCGACGTGTAGAGTGAGCAATGGTCAACGTTGAGGAGACCGGCGATTGACGTGCGAGTGATTGATGCACGCCTCAAGCGATGCGCCTCGCACCGCCTTTTGCACTGCACAGCGCCTTCGCGCCGCCGACCGGCTCAACAGCACTATAAAGCCCTCCAAGTCATCTCTTCCAGAAACCAGTCATCCCACGTCCCCCACAGTGTTCTAGAAACCTGCCATCCCCGAACCGAAACCCAATAAACACAAAGACAAGCGCCGGAATGTCGAACGCCATCTACGCCCACTACGACGCCTACGCTGCGGTCATGGACGGAGGCTACTACGCCCCCAACGGTGGCTACGCGCCTTCGTCGGCCGGCTCCTCCCCCACGTCGCCTTCGCATCCCCTTGCGCCCCTACCTTCCTCTGTCGGTCCCGCGCGGACCCACCCTTCCTTGGGCACCTCGAGCCGTCGTCGTCCTTACGACGCCATGCCGCTCGACGCCCCCACGGCCTCCCGGACATACTCCAGCCCATCCATGACCTCCCGTCGGGACGTTCCGGCCTTCTTCGCCTCTCGTCGCCCTCCTTCCCATCCCTCAGATGAGGAGGAGGACGAGCTGACCGAGGAGCCGCCGGCCGCCAACGCCACCGACCAGGAGAAGATCGAGTACAAGCGGCGCCAGAACACCCTCGCCGCGCGTCGCTCGCGCAAGCGCAAGCTCATGCACCAGCAGGCGCTCGAGGAGGCCGTCGACCGCCTCACGCGCGAGAAGGAGATCTGGCGCACACGGGCATTCATGCTCTGCAACATGCTCCGCACACACGGGATCACCGCGCCCGAGTTCCCCGCCGAATAAACACCCCCCAATCGATTCGACTCGACTCGTCCTCGACTTGATCACCCGCCTATTCGCTATTCGCTTATTGTAGTCTACGAATAACCGTCAGTTGTTATTCGTCCTGGACACGCGTGCAGACGTCCGACATGTACGTTCTTCCCTTCCCTTGCTGTTTCCTTTCCTCGCTGACCCTTCCACTTTCAGATTCGTGCTATCGATATGTTAAAGCCGAGACGTACTGGCATGGAGGCTGCTGGAAGCGACGCAGCCCTGTAAACACGGCCCCGCGTACACGTACGCGCGAGTGCCGCTCTTTATCGGCGCGCAAGCCGCCCGCCCCAGTCCGCGCAATTCGTTGCGCGATATATATGCCCCCATTTCGTGTCTTCTCGAAGATATCTCGGGGGTTGGTTCCCTATGTTATTTCCCTTCTAGTTACACTACCCATGTACTCTCAGAGCAAGCAATTTTGATTTGGACTTGACGACTACTAGTAGCGTTGGGCCAGCGTTGGAATGGCGTTGCTGTTGGCCAGTCAGTACCGCCCAGGATGGCTCAAGACGCGTCGAAACGCGTCGGAATGAGTAATCTATTTACCTCCACGGAGCCTGTGGCACCCGGCCAGAGGGTCAAATTAAACGGCGATGATCTTGTGGTTAGTCCAAGTAATCTTGAGCGCGGTGAAGAAGTTTGGTGCCAAGACCTAGAGCAGGAACAAGTAGCATCACTTAACATACGGACCCCCATAAAACACGTCCTTTTTCTATCATACGACCCCAACCACACCCGCAGCAGCGGCCATCGCCGCAACCGCAACCCCCATCCCTCCAACGTGCCCTTGTAACCGCGTCCCAATCGCCCCACTCACCCCAGCCGCCAACGCCGGACACGCCCCACCCCCGCCCTTACTCAACAACGTATCCGGCACCAGCACCTTCGGCATCCCCCCGCTCGCAGTGACCCCCGACCCCGCGCTCGCGTTAGCGTTGATCGTAAACTTCTGGCAGGCGAGAACATCGACCAGCGTGGTATTCGCCGGGTACGTTCCAGGGGGAATGACCCATGTCGGCTGGTTGTTGTTGCTTGACCCGACGTTGGTCATGAGCGCCAGCAACGGCGGCTTCGACAGCATCACCGCGCCTTGGTTGGGCTGTGCGAGCCATTGCGACTATGGCCAGTCAGCAGATAATATCGACAGAATAGTGAAAACGCACCCTGCTGGCCAAGAACGTCTTGTTGCTCGCAATCGCCATCTTCCGCGCCGCATTGAGAGAAGTTACGTGCGCGACAAGCGGCTTGTCCGTCGCGTATCCGCTAAGCCAGAGCCTATTCCCCGTCAGCACCGACCAAACACTCGGTAAAAACACTCACGCTTCCCGATTTGAAGGATCTTGACCCCCCGTATATCCCTGCTCTTGCCCATAATACAGAATCGGTATCCCATCGCCGACAAACGTCCAGGTCATTGCGTTCATGAGGAGCGCCGGGTCGGAATTGACCGACGGGAACCGCGGCTGATCGTGGTTCTCCAGAAACGACGCGGTGAGCGCCGAACTATTCACCGTACTCGTCGCAAGCGCGGCCAACGACGGGGCCTCGAACAACGCCGACAAGTTGCCCGTGGTGTTCCCAAACGCCGTCATGACGTTGTACCACGCCGGATAGTCCAGCACCGCGTCGACGGCAGTCCCGATGTACGACGATGCGTACGTCGCGTTGTCGGTCAAGACCTCGCCAAGCGTGAAGACGCCGCCGCTGTCCGAGAACCCGCGCCAAAAGTCCTGCCGGATGTGCTTGACGGTGTCGATCCGCACCCCGTCGGCGCCGTATTCGTTGACCATGTTCTTGACCCACGCGTACAGCTCCGCCTGCACGGTCTCGTCCTCCGTGTCAACGTCGGGCAGCGGCAGTAGCGTATCGCCAAGCCAGCAATGCTCGACGTCGGTCTGGTTCGTGTAGTCCGAGATGAAACGCGGTGGGTGAAAGTCGGACGACGTCGAGAAGGGCTGCAGCACCGTGTAGTTGAGCTTCAGCAGCGCAGCCGCATTGGCAAACACCTCGGTCGACACGTTCGACGCGAGGGTGACGTTGTTGAGCGGCGGGGCAGCGAAATGGTTGACCACGACGTCGAGCATGAGGTACATTCCGCGCTTGTGTAACGCCGCGCTCAACGCTTTCAGGTCGTCCGTGGACCCGAAGTGCGACGTTGGCGTGGTGAGATCGAGTGTCCAGTAGCCGTGATACCCGTCGCCATACGCGGTGCCGTCGACGTTGGTGACGATGGGCGAGATCCAGATGGCGTCGAAACCCATGCTCTGGATGTAGTCGAGGTGGTTGGTGATGCCCGACCACGACCCGCCGCAGAAGGTGCGTTTGGTCGTGTCGCATGGAGTGCTGGACGAGGAGGAAGGGAGGGCGAAGCGGTCCGTGACGAGCTGAAGAAGAAAAAGTGAGGACGCAATTCAGCGAGAGTAGACACGACACGCACCTGGTATATCGACCTTGAAGCCCAATCTGCGGCGTTGGCGGCGAGAGAGGGTACCGGCGAGGCCAGTATGAGGAGCGGTAGAAGACGCATCGCGGGTGCGTGGTGGGACGAGCAGAGGTGGCTCAAAGCCCCTGTGCGTCTGCCGCCAAATTTCTCTCCTTTGCGTCGAGCGAATGACGGAGTTCGTGCCTAAGAGAACAGAGTTATTTTCGAGTAGAATTGTGAGAGAAAGACGCACAAGAACGCCTCCTTGTCCTCTTCACCGCGGCCCAATCGTCCTCCCCGGAACGCCTGAGCAGCCTCTGGGACCACTAGCAGATCCCAGAACATTCGTTGTCGCGGAAACTCTTCTCGTCGCCGGGCATGAGCCCATCTGCGGGCAGGCCGTGGAGTAAAGTCCGTCTGGATGCGGTCCCGTTCTACAGTTTGAGGAACAAGTCCCCACGAAGTCTCGACCGTCTCCGACGTCCACTCAGCATCCTCCTGACGAGTTTGCCGCAGTTGTTTTCCAGTCCCTCGTTCCGGACTTGCTGGTGCCATGAAGGTCGGGAGCAAGGAAAATCAAGATGTGATGAGTCCCAAATCGGAAACGCGGGTTGACCAGGTCCTCCACCTCCCCACAACCATGCTACGCCCAGCTAGAATTTGCGAATACCGCAAAGCGGCTGTTATGGTGACGCATGCAGCGAAAATCCCATTGTTCGCCACTTGCTCCCGACCACCATCTCAACTATGCACGTCGCTCCCATCCACAAACTCCCGCCCGAGCTCATGTCGCTCATCTTCCTGCATGCCACCGACGCGCCCGTGGTCATTGGTGACTGCCCGTTTACGAGCAATCGACCATTGCTGCCCGCCAGCGTGTGCCGACGATGGAGAGCAATCTGTCTCTCCACTCCTTCCCTCTGGACGAGTCTACGCGTGTTTTTACGCGACGTCGACGCGACCGCGCAGCATCAGCTCACAGACATCTTCGAATTGTGGCTGGTCCGCGCGGGAAGAATGCCGCTTGACCTGGTTGTCGAGCGCTCGGAGCGGTGCCAAGGGCTCGGGCCTCTCCTGGAGCTTCTCTATCGCCACGAAACGACGCTTCGCTCTCTCGAGCTCACCCTGGACGACGCGCTGGCGGACCCCAAACTGCACGACCAGCTATCCAAAGTCGAGCATGTCGTTCTTCGACCGCGACGTGGGCTTGACGGCTTCGACTCGAGCGTTCGTGTTACCGCTTGGCGCGACGCGCCTCGTCTCAGACGCGCAGAAATCTCGTACATCGACGTCGAGAACATCGACCTTCCATGGCGGCAGCTCACGCATCTCACTATCCACCACAACATCGACGCCACATTCGCGTTCCTCCATCAGTCTCCGGAACTCGAATACTTTTGTATGAGGGACGCTGTTTCCAGGCCAGGCACCTACCCATCGCGGTTGAAGCTCCAGCGACTGCACACTCTGCGCATCTCGACCACCATCCACGGCTACTTCTTGGACGGCCTCGACCTCCCGGCGCTGCGAGTGCTGGAACTCGAAATTTTCTCCAGCGCCGACGCCATGGCCCGCCTCGTCGCACTCGCGACCCACTCTCGCTGGAAGCTCCGCCGCTACTCCTGTCGCGATGTCTGCGCTTCGGCGGACATCCTGGCGTACGTTTGGCACCACCCTCGAGCAAGTCGAGATTCCGTGGCAGACCCTCGTCGACTTGACGCGGAACCCGCTGCCACTGTTTCTGCCCAATCTGCGGGCGCTCACGGCACTTCGCTGGGATCCTCATAACGGGGAAGCCCTTCAACGCACGCTCAAGTTTGTGAGCAGTCGGTTCGAAGGCGTTCCTGGTGCGGTGCGGTTGAAGGAATTCCGCACTTCGTTCACGCCAAACTCGGATCCCGCACTCAAGGCCGCGGTTCGCGAGTTCTTGGGGTCGCTCGCTGATGCGGGACTGGAGGTAATGATAGAGAAATAGATGTGCTAGGCACTCTTCTAGTGATTCGTTGAGGATACAAATGTCAAACAACTTGAAGGACTTGTATGCTTACAGTACATCGAGAGAAGCATAGGATTGTGAGTTGTTTTCTGGTTGGATTTCAGTGTCAGACACATCCCAAGCGAGGCACCCAATAAATCGCCACACAGGGCGGAGATACTCGAGCTGGGTTGCGGCGCCGGCGTCCCAGCGACGCAAGTCCTCGTCTCGCACGAGAAAGAGTTCGCCGTCACTGGCAATGACATCTCCGCTGCGCAAATCGCGCTCGCGAAGGAACACGTCCCAAAGGCCAAGGCGTTCATCCAGGGAGACATGCTCGGGCTGGACTTCCCCGCGGCATCGCTCGACGCGGTGCTCGCATTCTACTCGATTTTCCACCTGGCTGCGGAGGAGCAGGGAAAGATGATCGAGAAGATTTACGGGTGGCTCAAGCCCGGCGGGTGGTTCCTATGCAATTTTGGTGTCGAGGAAGGCGATATCAAACGTGAGGGCTGGTTCAAGCCGGAGGTTACTATGTATTCGAGCGGGCTCGGAGTGGAAGGGACGCGCGAGGTGTTTAAGCAGGAGAAGCTGGCTGGATTCAAGGTCGTTGTTGATAGTGTTGCTGTAGAAACAGTTGGTCGTTTCGAGGAGCGATTCCATTGGATTATGGCGCAGAAGGAAGCGTAGACAAATGTGTATGTCCCGCAAGAGAATCCATGTTGCCGCGTTCGGCGATCTGCTGTATCTCCATGACGGTTTTCTCAATATTGGATCGGACGATAACGAATCTCTCTGGGCGATAGCATCTTCCTATTCACATTCACGTATTCCACGCGGCCGATTGACCGATCTGAAAGCGCAGAATATTTGAGCACAAAATGGCCTTTCTCGGAGCCGTCACACGTAATGGCAGTTGACCAAAGCCACCTTGTTACGCGCGTCCATGGCTGGCGACGGCGACGACGAGCAGGGATTCAGCAAGCGCCGGAGGCTGCAGGGCAGCTGCGATGCATGCAAACGGAAGAAAAGTGCGTGCTCCGCGCCGTTCTCCTCTCATTTTCTGACTCGTCCCTGCAGTCCGGTGTTAGCCCTCTCCACCCTCCCGAAGACGACGGCTAAATCCTCGCAGGCGACAGCGCCGAGATGCCCAACAACCGCTGTACCAACTGCATCTCGTCGGGGATAGCGTGTATCCACTCCCGCGCGAAAACCCAGACGAACGACGGGGGGTTCTCAGCAGAGCGGCTCAAGGCGGCGCAGGAATACGTCGCCAACAGCGTTTCGACGACCTACACACCTCCCAAGGACCTCACCACCTCGAACCACATGCTCCTCGAAGTGTGCCAGTACGCACGAAGCCTCGAGGAGAAGCTAGCCGAGGCGGAGGACAAGCTGCGGGCGCAGACGACCAAGCCGCCAAAGGACCCACCAGCACCATACGGAGTCCTCGTCGACTACCACAGCCCCGTCATCGCGGGCTGCTTCAACGAGACCCTCGACCCGTACAGCGGCTACCAGAAGACCAATCGATACTACGGCACCTCAAGCACCTCCCAGTTCGTCAAGAACGCCATCCGGCACGTCCACGACGGCCAAACATACATCGTCGGCATTCAACGGGTGGATTTCTGGACACCTCCATTAGTGCGTCGTTTTCAATGCGTTCCGATATCGACCTAACCTGTGCCCAGTGGGAGAAATTCACGATCATGACCCCCGCCTTGGTGTTCCCCGACACGGATCTTCTCCAAACACTCGTCCACATCTACTTCGAGCAAGTCATTCCCGTTGTCGGCATCCTTCACCGGCCGTCGTTCGAGCGCTTCTTTGCTGCCAACCGCCATCTTGCGGACCGGGCCTTTGGGGACGTCGTGCTGGCCGTATGCGCCGTCGCGAGCAAATACAGCGACGACCCGCGCGTCTTCCTGGACGACGCGCCGCGGGACGACGAGCACAGCGCCGGCTGGAAGTGGTTTGCGCAGGTCAGACCGACTTCCGCGACGCTCGACTCGAGCCAAGCACTGTTGCAGCTGCAGAAGATCGCCGTATGTCCCTCTTTTCGCGCTTCCAATGCACGATCTGACGCGGTTCGCAGCTCGGAACCATCTTCTTTTCCGGGAGCTCGACGCCGGACGAGTGCTGGTTCCACGTCGGCGTCGGTCTGCGCTACCTCAAGGTCATCGGAGCGGAGAATCCGGAATGGTACCAACGGCCCAGTCTGACACCGCTCGACGCCGAGCTGTACAAGCGCGTCTTCTGGATGTTCGTCTTCTGGGAGTATATCATGACGGTGTACGTCGACTTGCTCGTTTCGTGCATGTGAGCTAACGAAGCCTAGATTCAAGGGTCGAGTAGGAGCCATAACCTCGTTCGTTCCACTCTCCGCGCTTGCTCTCCGTCCTCATTCAACGCCAATAGCTTCAAGGCGCCGCTGCCCACGACGCTCGATTACGAATACTGGGACCTCCCAGCCGACGAACTCGCAGAGGTGGAAAAGCAGCACCAACAGGCCGGGAAGACGTCCCTCAATGGATTCCTGCGCCCGTATATGGGGCTGATACCGCTGTATCGGAATATTCAGCAGCGGGTGGTATGCAGACTCTCTCCAAGCCGTAATTCACGTGATCAAGCCTATGTCTAGTATCCGCACGACAAACACGCCCCAACTAACGACGATATCATGGCGCTCGAGTATGCTTCTTGCTTGTGGACGTTCTGCGTGTCCTGATTACTTTTATAGCTCGGCGGTCAACGAATGGGTCGACAGCATCCCGGAATATCGTACGTGGTCGTCGTCCCAGTCAGGATTCGAGCATTGACTGTCTTGGCGCAGTCAAATGGGACCCTCAGCAAGATAACCAGGTGGGTCTGCGTTTGCGCCCGTCGCGTTCTGCTACTGACGCGACTGTTAGACTTGGCTTGACCAGTCCGCGATGCTATACGCGTCGTACTATCATGGTACGCGATCCCGAAGCATTTCGCTTGACATCTACTCACTACGTGCCGGCGAATAGCACAAATACTCATCCACCGGCCGTTCATTACTGCCCCGGGAAAGGACTCCGGCACCTCAATAGGCGTGAGTTTGTGTCTTCCTCACCTCCTTCCGTTTCTCATGCAGTCCCGATCAGAGCACCTTCCCCTCCATGGCCATCTGCGCCAACGCTGCACGTTCGCTCGGGCATGTGCTGGAAACCCAGACAAGGCGGGGCCGCGGCGTTGTCTCGTGCCCCGGGGCAATCGTACGTTCCTGGATCTTGTTCCGCGCCTTCTCCCACTCAAAGACGTCGCTTACACAGACGATGCTCTTCGACGCATCGGTGGTGTTACTCATCAACGTCTGGCGACTTGGGTCGAACAACCGCTCGAACGACTTCAATCGCGCCAACGCCGATGTGAGGAACTGCTTGAAGGTGCTGCGGTTGTACGAACGACGGTGTGTTTACTCTCTCTCTTATTCTCTGGTTGTTGCTGAGCTGATGCGCGAGTAGATGGCGAGTCGCGGGTCGTTGCTGCGACATCATCACCGCCATGCTCAACTTCGGCAAGACGCGGTCTGAGCTCAAACGGCCCCGACGACACGAGGAGGATGCGGCTCCCAGCCAACCAAACCCAGCCGCCACTAATGCGCCGACACCTTCCGACGGGACCACCAGTCGCTCCAGCGCGGAGCCGTCGGAAGCGTCGCCCTCTGTTAGCTCTCAGCCTGCGTCCGTCGAGGAGCAGATGGAGGCGCTCGAGCGGTCGATGGCAGAGACGGACCACCTCTTCATGGACGCGAACCCGAGCTCGAGCTCGATGGACATGGGGATGGACTTCGCGGACCTGATGAACATGCGCATGCCGATCTACTCGACGGAGCTGGGGCAGTTGCCCGTTTCGCTGGATCTGCCCCAGGCGCAAGAGCAGCAGCAGTTCCCGTATACGGTGCAACAGCAGATCCACCAGTCGATTCAGTCGAGTCTGTATCTCCCGCACTCGCGTCTGGTTGACGAGGTGCCGGGGGTGTTGCCGCCGGAGCTCGAGTTCCTTGCTCAATGTGCGTTTCTTCTTCGTTTTGTGTCAGTGATAGTAGACTAACCCGATGCCCGCAGCTCAATTCGTGGAATCCGAGTCTCAGTCGACAAGCGCGTCTGCGACGGACCCGCAAGGGAACGCGTTCGAGGTCCCGCTCGCTCCCTAGTGCGTTTTAACTTTTCTTTCCCCATTCTCCGAGTCCCGTCTCTTGTTTATTTCTGCTCTAGTTGGGACCAGTGGAGCGCTTATATCTTGAACGTCGGCGGAATGCAGGGATAGGTGTAGGTCCGGGATGCGATGCGATGCGATGGGCTGAATTCGGGGACGAGGAGGTAGCCCGGCCGAGTCACGTGGTTTGGCGCTGGGGGGCGGGGGGCGAGATAGCGTTCTATCCGGCCCGTCCTGCCTCTGGCGCGGCTAGCAGCAAGATGTTGCCTCATGGCGCTCCTGCTCTTTGGTCGCCGTCGAGCCGTCGCCCAGCCTGAGGAGAGCTCCAGCCATCTCAAGCTTCTCTGAAAACTTGGTGGCTAATAGTTTACATGTACACAAACAGTCACCAATCCTCCAGCGTCGACGACAAAAACTCTTTGTCTGCCGTCCTCGGCAATGCGCTCCGTACTATCGCTGTATATTTCTCGTTGAAGCCACCAGATGCGGTCCCATCTGAATCATTTCCGAAGCAGAATGCCTTCATAACCCAGACAACGTTGACGAGGGTCGGATGGTCAACGAAAAGGCCGTCCAGAAAAGCCATAAACGCGGCCGGCACCGGAGGCATGGGGTCGTTGGCGCGGGCAAATATTTTGTGCGAGATGGCGACCTTCTTCAGTCCGGGGGTGATGCTGGGCGCGAGGATTGCGGAGAAGAGTCTTTGCAAGGGGGCGAGGTACAACGCAGGGCCCGAAGGGAATAAGAAGTTCTCCCGAAGGACCAGGCGTAAAGTCTGGAGACGAGGTAGAGTGGGAAACTCGAATATCTGATTGTAGGCAAAGTCTGAAAATTTCCGCATTAGCAATCTTGAAACGGAGTTCAAGCAGGGATGGAAGCCACGCACGCTCGCTGAGGAGCTCCAGAGTCTCGAGTGTTTCGGCAACGATGCGACAGAGGGCCACTGTTTGTTGGATTTCGCGTCCATAATCCATCCTGAGATTGGTTAAACGCATCGTGTACGGGAGGAACTCGGGCTGGATGAGCAGCCCGTGGACCTCAATGTGGTTGCTTGTGTGAATGGCCCGTGGGCCGTTCGACACGACGTATGGACTCGTCGCAGGCTCACACTCGTTGAAGTCCAGGTTGTGGAGATTCAGCGAGTCGGTGCGCGCGAGGAGGAGGTGCATCACTCTGCGGGGGACGTCGTATGGATTCCACAGAGAGAGCTCTTGCGAGCCTGCATGGCCAGTAGACAGCCACACTTCGACCAGTCGGGTCATCTCCCGCGAGATTTTCTTCCATGCGCAAAGCGGAGGGCAGATAATCGTGACTCGGGGAACTGAGACGAGTAGGGGAAGAATCTGACGTGCAGCAAGGGTTTGTTTCGGCTGCTCGTCCAGCGCGGCGGGAAGACTGATGGAGAGAGTCGTCACGTAGCCAGGTAGACGAGGGTTTTGTGCAAAAGCCTCCGCAGCTTCGGTGTAGGTTGCGGCGAACCTCGAGCTCGGATGTCCGAAGAAGTCACCGGGTTCCAGCCGCAAAGACGTCAGGAGACGTTTCTGGCACAAGTCGCGAAAGACGGGGCCGACGAGGCTACACAGCTTGAGAGTGGCCTTCTCTGGGTCCGGGACGTGGCTGAGGATGGCTTCGAAGAGTTCCGGCGGAAGGGAGGACATAAGTATTATGGGTGAGAGTCGAAGACAAGATACAAACTTCTCCTTAACGTCCATCATGATCTTGGGCCGGAATGGATCAAAGATGCCGACTGAAGCCGTGGTGCCTGTCGGCGCGGCAGAGCGGCCCACGCCCGGCATCAAGCGGCATCTGCTCGGATCAATGATTTACTCGGCTGTGCCGCAAGCGAGAGCGGCTTGACCCACATGGACTTGAACGCACTGAAAGTATTTTTCCCCGCTACAAGTCGACTTTACCATGGCAGTGGCCCTTCCTTCTCGGAAAACGTCGCCGTCATTCCATCTTCTTCCAACGTCGCCAACCTGACTGCATTCCGCGCCCCATCCTCCAACGTTCCTGGCCCGGTTCCGAAATTGAGATCCGTCGCCGTATATCCGGGATTGTCAATGTTGACGCGCCAACCTTGTCCTCGGAAGCGCGCTACATACACCAGAGCAAGCATATTCATCGCGGCCTTGCTGGAGCGATATGCAGGCAAATGCATCGGTGCATCTTGCCATTTGCTCTCTGGATCAGCAAACTGCCCGAGGGACCCCATGTCCGACGACACGAAGACGACGTTCGGCTTGCCCGTGAGGGCTTTGGAGAGCAGCGGCACGAATGCTTCCGTAACCATCGCTGCGCTGGTGGCGTTGGTGTTGAAGGTCTTTTGAAAGATCTCTCTCGTGGCCATCTGCACCTTCGGATCCCATGCGTCAAGCAAAACACCCGCGTTGTTCACCAACACGTCCAGACGGCCGAATTTGGACTCGACTGTCTTCACGGCGGCAGCGATGGATGCATCATCGTCGATGTCAAGCGGCAGGAATTCGACGGGCAGCCCGCTGAGCGTCTCGGCGGCTTTCTGCCCGCGCTCCGCGTCCCGCGCACCGAGAAGGACATGATAGCCGGTTTTGTTCGCGATTTGACGGACGATTTCGAGGCCGATGCCTTTGTTTGCGCCGGTGACGAGGACAATCTTGAGAGCCATTATAGACGGCCTTCTGGGTGGCCTTGAGGGTTTTATATCCGATTGTGCGGTGCAATGCGCATGTAAGCCATCGCAGTTACTCAGCAAGCAGGTTGTTGACTCAGCTTTTATTAAGACGGTTTGTTCCGTATGGCCGGGTTCATCGAAGCCTACGATTTTCACCCAGTTGAGCCGGAGAAAGATATTTCAAGCTTGAAGCGGCGGTGGAAAAGCGGAGCATGGGCATACAGACTACGCGATGCTTCCGAGTTGAATGCACCCTGCTGGCGCCGCGGCGGAGGTGAGCTCGATGCGAACTGGCAGTTTTTTTTCGCAGTTGGCAAGCTTGGACTCAGGATTCTTGTGTCGCTAATTATAATTTCGATGATTTCAGGACGATATTCTCCACGCTGAGCCGCAGCCTGTGCGGAGGACTTGGAGCGACTTGGGAGTTCCGACTGAAGGAGCCCGACGCGTCGACGGTCGGAGTCAGATCAGGTCTCGTGACTCACGGTCTCTGACTTGGACGTCAACCACCTCCAACGCACCGGACGCGCATGCGCGGCGCGCCAGCGGACGATATCTGGTCCCTCGCGCGCTTTCTCTCCTATGGGACACTCTCCGTCGCCATCCAACCGGGCTCGTTCCCGAATATCCGTCGAGAATGCGCCAACGACGCACTCGCGGAAGACGGCTGGAGCCCGTTCAACGCCAACTTAATCCTCAAACACGTCAAGAGCAGCGCAGACTACTCGCTTGTAGAGGGACTTGCCTTCCTTACCGCCCAGAAATTCGTCGAGGCCACGTATTTCGCTCCGACGCCGGAAACGCTCGTGGTTCGGGTGTATATGATTCCGTACGACCTGGCGGGTGTTCAAGGACGGCTTCGGACGCGTGCGGAGCCGCTCGTTACGACCGCTCGTCGTCTCCTTGCGGATTTGCTTCCGCGGCTTTCCCGGTCCGTGGCAAGCTGGGACGGCCAACTCACTCCGGAGCCTCCGTCAAGCGCTTCTGTAAGTCAGCCCATTGCCTTAAAACCCAAGTATCTCAAGAGCAATGTAGGGAACGACGCTCTCGGGGCTCTACGAGGACCTCCCTTCGCCACCTGGCACCATCGACACAGCCTCACTCCCGATAACCGAGCGGCTTCTCAACTACGACGACGACCTCGAAAACCTCGGCTTACGGTCGACGCTACATCGCTACCAGCGACGATCCGTCGGCGCCATGGTCCAACGCGAGATGTCCTTCCGCTCCGAACCCGACCCGCTCTTCTTAGCCGTCCGGGGCATGAACGGGCAGGAGTTTTACTTCCAGCCCGGCATGATGGAGGTCCTTCTGGAGCGTCCGATGGTCGAGCCGTGCCGCGGCGGAATCCTATGCGAGGAGCTCGGGACGGGCAAGACCGTGATGTGCCTCGCGCTCATCCTATCCACCATCAACCAGCTCTCCGCGCCCGAGCCCTCGATCCTCGACAGCCGACCCGTCCTCACCCCGTTATCGTTCCGCCATTTCCCGTCATCCGAATCGGACGCTGCTCGCGCCCGGTTCTCTCTCGACAAGCGGAAGGTTGGCGCCAAAGACGACGGTCCGCGTGTGCCTTCGCTTGTCGAGCTGCTCTTGCATAAGTTGGCCGTCGAACCCGTCGCCTTCGTCCCCGAACGTCGGACAGAGCACTTTGAAGCTCTGAAAGAAGCCGTCGAGAGCCTCGAGCAATATGCGTCCCCGCGCAAGCACAACCTCCCGTTCTATCTCGACTATCAGGGCGAGCCCGTGGACAACGAACGTACGAACCGACGCGGAGGCGCGAATCTCAAGCCCAGCGGGCCCATTCGGTTGTATTTGACCTCTGCCTTGCTGGTCGTCGGTGTGTATATCTTGCCGTATTCGCATTTTACTGATGCATTCTATAGTACCTACGAATCTGTTGCTTCAGTGGACGCAAGAGATTTCTCTGCATTGCGACGACCGTATTCGTGTCTGCGTGCTGAAAGGCAACGACCCGATGCCGCCTGCACGTACCCTAGCCTCCGACTTTGACGTATGTATTCGTCTCCCGTCTCGTACTTCCGCTAACTGGCGGGTAGATCATCCTCCTCACCTATAATCGTCAGTAACCACGCAGTCGCATTTTCATGTGCCGCATACATCTCTTGAGTTTACTGACTCCTCGCCAGGCTTCACCGTGGAAGACAAAACCTTCCCCTCCGACCCCAAGAAACGCATCTGGACCGGCTGTCCCTGCCCTCCCCACCCAACCTCGCGCGTCCCGCAGTGCATCTGCAAACCACCCGAGTGCTCGCCGCTCCTCCAAGTCCGCTGGAAGCGCCTCATCATCGACGAAGGGCACGTCTCCGCGACGCTGGAGACGGTGCTCAATGGGTTCACCAAGTCGTTGAGCGTGGAGCGGAGGTGGATCGTCAGCGGGACGCCGACGACGAATCTGCTTGGGTTGAGCCTTGGGAGGGCGCAGACGATGATGGGCGTGCCTGAGGACCGCGACGAGTCGAATCCGATGGCGGCGGCGGCGGCCATCGACCGGTCACGTGCACCTTCGCCGTCGTCGGCGCCGGCGACGGTCGTGGTCGACACCGCCGCGGCGACTGCGGGTCCGCGTATTTGGACGCGAGAAGACGGCGAGGACCTACGCAAACTCGGCAACATGATCACCCATTTCGTCGGGATGCCCCAGCTGCTCGCCAAGCCCAGCCTTATGGACACCCACGTCAAGGAGCCACTGCTGAACGGGAAGGGCAACGCGCGCAAGGAGCCGAGGCCTGGGGCGGTGGATGTGTTGCGGCAGCTGATGGCGGCGACGATGATTCGGCATCGGTACGTGGTTCACTACCACACCCGCCTCCCGTAAAAACTAACGATAAATGCTTCATTCAGGATTGCGGACGTCGAGCTCGAGGTCAAGCTTCCTCCGGTCACGCACGACCTGGTCTTCCTTGACCTTCATCCGCTCGCGGTCAAGTCGTACAACGCGCTGCAAGCGGCTATTGCGATCAACGCCGTTAGTTCTGAGCGGAAAGATCAGGTTTGTGAGACGAGTAGAAAGCGCGTACACGTACTGACCTGTGGCTACAGGACTATATGTTCCATCCTCAGGTGCGAAAGCCAGAGTTACGAGGGTAACACATCCGACTTTCTTCTAGAATGTTGCCTTCCTAGCGCAGACCGTGGAGAACATGTCGCAGTAGGTGATCGTCGACATTCATGGACCTCGTCGACTAAACCAATCTTAGGCTTTGCTTCTGGCACGTCGACGAGAACATGTACAACGCTGTCGACAACGTCGCCGACGGCGGCGTAAAGCTGCGCAGCAAAGTCCCGCGCAATACGAACCAGGCAGACTGGAACCTCCTTGAGGAGGCCATTCGACGATAGTGCGTCCTTTTCCCTCTCTGGTCCGCAGCTACTTAACGTGTTCTCAGCGAAATAGCATTCAACGACCCCCTCTGGCGCGCGATACAAACCCACGAAGACGTCCCGTACCTCGTCTCCAACCTCTCCGTCGAGATCTACGAAGCGTGGTCCCGTACCGCAAAGCCATCTCTCGCAGCAAACTCGCAAGCCTACATTCACCCAGACCGGGCACGCAAGCTCCGCGAGCTTATGATCAGGCAACCACTCGCCTCCGAAGAGCTGGTCTGTCAAGTCGGCCAGCAGACCGCGAAGGAGGACGCGGAGTGGCGGGAACACTACCAGGAAGTCGAGAGGCGGAAGTCGAAGGGCAAGGGCCGGACGGGCGGGAAGGAGCGGACCGCCGCGGCGTCGATGCTGCGCAAGGCCAAGTCGACGCAAGCGGTCAAAGACGCTTCGGACGCGAGTACCGTGCAGGCGATGCAGAAGGAGCTCAAGGAGGCGATCGAGGCGGAGATGGAGTTGGAGTTGGATTTGGGGTTGAGGACGGTTGAGAGGACGGCGACGGTGGTTCCGTCGGTGCTCTTGGCGCAGTCGCACATCGCGAAGACGAGGCTCGGGACGACGGCGAGCAGCAAGCTTAATTTCATCATCCAAGAGGTACGTTCTTACTAGAATATGCCCGGCTTTGAGATGAACGTCGGTCTAGGTCCTGAAGTACTCTCCGGATGAGAAGTTCCTCATCTTCTCCAACTCGGAGCTCACTCTGGCACACATTGGCGAAGCCCTCGCGCTCATCTCGGTCGACTTTCTCCGGTTCTCGACCTCGATCGATGCCGAGGTCCGCAAGCAGTTCGTCTTGACCTTCGAAACGTCGGAAAAGTACAGGGTCTTCCTCATGGAGCTGAAGCATGGCGCTCGAGGCTTGTGAGTTTTTCCTCTCTCTCTGCTGCACGTGACCAGGACTATTTCTCATGCGTGCCCAACAGGAACCTAACGAGCGCGTCTCGCGTCATCTTCTGCGAGCCCGTCTGGCGTCCCGACATCGAGAGTCAGGCTATCAAGCGTTGTCACCGAATTGGCCAAACGCGCCCGATTACTGGTATGTCCCCAGTCTTGGAAAAGCGACAAACTACTCACTCACCCGCAGTAAAAACGCTCGCAATCCGCGCAACCGCAGAGGAGAACATGGCTGCACGACGCAAGGCGCTCAAAGACGCGGAGAAGATGCCCAAGCTCCTCGAAGAAGCGGGCTTCCGCGCATTCATTGCGGTCCGTTCCGTTCTCATCTCGTTTGCTGCTGCTGCGGACGACGCTGATGTCGACTTAGAACCCCAAATTCTTGCCAGAAACACCCCCGGACGCCATCCCGCACTTTGAGGTCCCGCTCGTCAAATTAGCGCCTACGGCGTCTGATTTGTCAGCACTTGAGGAAGACGTCGACATGGACCCTGCTCCTCAACCACGACGATACCGGACCCCACCTTCGAGCCCGTTTGCTGCATTGCAGCTTTCTACACCACCTGCAGCTGCGCGGCGACGGATTCGGTTCCGGGACGAGGATGAGGATGACGATGATGAGGATGAGGGGCGTGTGGACGCATCGCCGCCAAAACGGGTGAAGGTGCATACGCCGCTGCCGCGGCCTTTGCCACGGGTGCGATTGCTGTTGCCCGAGCCGCCGACAGCGCGCAGGAGCGAGGAATCGTTGTCTTCGAGTGCCAGTGGGTCGACGCAGGAGCGACCGAGGGGTGTCCGTTTCGCGAGTTGATTGTTCTCCATCTTCAAGTTTCTGTATTATCTACCTCTGCTCGAGTACTTATTCGCTTTCCATCTGCTGTTCTATCTACCTTTACGCTCTGTTGGCTCTCATTCTTGAATATAGAACCAACCCCATTTGCGAGTTCTTGGAATCCCTGTCTCACAACGGGGGATACTAGTAATTTTGATAGATGGGAGTAGAGGAGTGTATCCTTGAGCGCCGTGTGTCGTCGAGCGTGGTTGCCTCGAGGCATTGAATGAGTACATATGTCGCCGCCCAGGCTCAGGCGTGCCCTGTACCTGGAATGTCATCGCGTCGATAAAATCGCCGATGGAGGCTCCCTCGCCAGTAAGGAGACCTCCAAGGAGAGTGTAGCATGGTATAATATGCGAGCGAGTCTAAGATGGCCCGTTAAAGTCTACTGTGCTACTCAAGACGAACTACCACTGGCATGCACTTTCGGGTGGTAAAAACATCAGGGAGAAATCGCAGTTGGCGCCCACACAACACGTTCCCAGCCAGCGCCAAGCCTCTCCTTCAATCTGCACAGCTACAGCCCAAACGTCGATCTTGCAAGCGAACTAACCTCAAATTTCACCCGTTTATTAGTACCTAGGAAGCGCGGGCACTTCTAGATCTTACTTAAAGCGCGGTCTTCTTCGAGGACGACCTTAGACTATCGCCCCATCCCCACTGGCAAGAGGAAACCCCATCCGCGTCTTACGCAGACAATGAGACGCCACAGCTATGTTCACCCCAGAACAAAACGCGTCGCATGCGCGCCTCGTACGGATTCTACTGTGCGTAATATTGCTATCGCCCCATGCCCATGCATGCCCGCCGGCGCAAGGCCCTAGTAGCTGACAGCAACACCTCCACTGGCAGTATCATCGCCTTCATCGTCGCCATCTTCCTCGCCCTCGGGGTGCTCGTCCTCTGCAGCAGCAGTCGCCACATGTACAGTCGCGGCTGGCCATGGCGAAGACGAAGGCGCCAAGCGGCCCCGCTCTCGACGACCCTCGGCCTATTGGAAGCCCCGCCAGCAGTTGAAGACGAAGCCAAGTCTAAGGCACATTCGCTTCTAGATCTGCCACCAACCGCCGGCGGCGACCCGCTACCGCTACCGACTCGGGCATTGACTGTAGCGTCGCCAAGTAGCTATAGTGGGTGTCTCGTTTCGCCGCGTACCCTAGGAACGCGACACATTTCATCTCTTCCAGGTACCCCGGCCGCTAGCGACGACGGACCGTCGACGGTATCGACGATGGGCAGCGGAGCGAGATCCAACGCGTATCGGACCAGCGGGACGCCCTAGACGTGTATTTCGCGTAGCCGGATTGGACATACACGGTCGGATATCCACTCCGAGGCCGGATGAAAAGGTGTCTGCGAGGTCGTAGGCAGGCACGTGATCTGGAGGAGGGATGAAAGCAGCGCCCTCTATTTGCGAAGGTGGTGCGGTTAAACCGGCCGATAATTGGATTGAGAAGACGCGGTGGTAGAGTGATAGATTCAATGCTGTTTTGGTATGACTGTAGCAAGTTAGTTCCTCGTCCTCGAAACAGCCTGACAAGAGCAAACACGTACCAAATATGCTCTACTCAGTAGCGTTCATCTCCGTGTCCGTGTCCGCCTGCCTCTCCGCCAACCGGCTCGCATACTCAATCAACGCCCTTCGCTCATGCGTCAGTACCTTCACTCGCAGAGAACATATGCATACCTGACCCCCGACCCCGTCATCCCCTTCAACAAATACGGCTTCTCCCTCGTCGCCTCCATCGTGCCCGCGATGTCGATATGCGCCCACTCGATCGGCTTCTCCGCGTCGAGTCCGTGCACGAAGGATTTGAGGAATAGAGCGGCGGTACAGCTGCCTGCGGGTTTACCGCCCGTCTGTCGTTTGTCCATGAGTTTTCGGTTTGCGCGGTTAAGAGGACACGTACGTTGCATAGATCGGCGTTACTCCCCGAGATCTGTGGCGCGTAGTCGTCGTCGAGCGGCATACGCCAGAAGCGGTCGTATTCGTGCTCGCCCGCAACGTAGAGTTGGTCCCAAAGCGTGTCCGAAGGCTGCGAAGAGTGAGCAGACAGCCCGTGGTCGATTAGAAGAAGAAGCGTACGGTGAAGACGCCCGTGAAAACCTCCCCGAGAGCGATGTCCATAGCGCTGCCAAGAACCAATCAATATAGTGAATGGCGCGGATGGAAAACGTACCCAGTAAGCGTCGCCACGTCGATGAGGGTATGCGCATTGAACTCGGTCGACCCGTAGTAGATCGCGTCTATATTGGGTCAGCAAACCCAGCGAGGGACAGGGGAAGACGTACCAGCAAGCACCAATCGCCCTTCCGCGTCCGTGTTGTCCACCTCGACGGTCTTGCCGTTCATGGCGTAGATGCTGAAGAGTCATTACAGATGCGGGAGACGACAAGGATAAAGGCGTACATATCGCCGGGTTTAGTCGCGCTGCCGCTGGGCATGTTCTCCGTGAGCGGCGTGAGCGCGACGACGTTGATACTGGAAGATGGTGAGCAGGAGCGGGAGCATGGGCCAAAGGCGTATACGTACGGGAGCTTGAGTTTGGCGATGGCTTGAATGGCAGCGACCACGGCCGCAGCGCCGCCTGTCGAATTTGTGAGTAGGGTATCGTCGAAGAACCGAGAAACACGAACCCATGTCGCCGCGCATGAGCTTCATATCCTGTAAATGCATAAGAAACTACAGACCTCGAAAAGACAAGCACATACCGCGGCTGGTTTGAGGCTGATTCCTCCGGTGTCAAACGTTATACCCTTCCCGACGAGAACGAGCGGGGCGGCGTCTGAAGATGGCGCGCCTTGGTAGTGCCTGGCAACGAATGAGCATCATGAACGGGATGAGATTGGAACACACATTTCGACGAATTTGCCGTCCTCGTTGCTTCCGGCGCAGACCGACAGGAAAGTTCGCATGCCCTTCTCTCTCGCCCAGTCTGAAGAAATACATCAGCAACTGGACGAAGAACGGAAGTCGCGTACGCACCCTCGTCGCGGACCCAAACTGTGGTATCAGCCAGCCCAGCAAACTCTTGTTGTATCCGCTCAGCGAAGATAGACGGCGTCAGCATGTTGGATGGGAGTTCCATGAGCTGCAGACGTTCCTTAGCACGACAGCATGAGGACGAGAGAACAGAGACACGTACCGTCCGAGCCAGGTTTTGAGCCTCTCCGTAAACGACGCCTCGGTCCCATTCCGCAGAGCTCTCGAGCGCTTTGATTGCGCTGCTTTGAACGCGTTTGGGGCCAGAGGTTTTGAGGGTGAACCTGTAGGCAGCGAGGTGCGCCGCGACAGCTGCAAAAAGGGCTGTTAGCAAAAGAAGGGCGCGTTGAAAGCAAAAGCACACACCAGCCGCGTGAGGGTCAGCCTCGCCGTCCACAACGACCTCATTGACATCTTCTACAGCCGCCACCTGCTTCATTGCGCTCCCCACCGCTCGTCTGACGACCTCCCTCCTCGCATGGCCCTTCTTTGCCCCGAATTCTGGGCCCAGCGACGCCAACGCCGTTACTGAGTCGTCTTCTGCGCTGAAGACGACGCGCGTTGCGCTAGCTTTTGGGTGTTTTGAGGCTGCTGCTGGCCAGAGGGCAGCGGCGGCAGACGCGGGTTTGGTGGGGTCGAATACGTGGATTTTGGCGGTTGTGGACATGGCCCGAGTGAGATGACGAGTGGAGAGGAGCGCGCGGGTGATCATTCAACAAGAACACCCCCAAAGTCGCGAGCGAATTGGGACATGAACGCGGAGGAAGAGGTTGTTGTGTCGCACGTGACTCTTGGTGCTCTCGACTTCGATGACGACTCACATTCCTCCAGAGCTCATCAACGCCATCGTCGAGCACATTCCCGACGACGCCTCTCTGCGGTCGTGCTGCCTCGCCGCTTCGATCTTTCGTTCACCGTGCCAAAAACGCTTGTTCCATTCGTTATCCCTCCATCTCCCGAGTGGTGGTGGCACTAGCGATCGGAAACCCTTCCATGCCCTCGCAAAGCGCTTCGAGGAGAATCCACACCTCACCAGCCTCGTCAAGCATCTATCTCTCCACCTCCCGGCCATTAGAGGTCCGATATTCTTTGGAACGGTCGGGGACCACACCGTCTATCGCAGCGACCCGCCCCGCCCCGAGCTTTATCACGAGCCGGGTACCGTGGACGTCGTCAGAGCCGTATTCAAGCATCTCGAGAACGTAGAGCAGGTGCACATCGGTCATGACTCTTGGAACGCGTTGCCGCTTCAGCTGGAACCAGTCGTCCTGGACTGGCTGATTCGCTGCGGAAACAGCCGAAGCCTCTCCCAGCTCACTATCCAAGGAATCAACGACATTCCGGAAGCGGCACTCCCGATTTTCCTCCATGCTGCGCGAGTCCTCTTCGTCTGGAAGTGCGAGCTGGAACCCGAAGCTCAGCTCGAAGAATCTATCTGCCGCGCTGCGCTGCAGGCCCCCGCGAACCTTAAGCAGCTGGAGATCGACGGGAGTAGATCTATGCTTGTGCGCTCAACAGCTCCGGGCGCGAAGGGGCAACGCTGAAGTGCCGCGTCAGGGCCGCGGGCCGCTGACGCGGCTCTGCACTTGGACATGTGTCGATTCCAGCCTCCCCACAGTGCCGCAGCCGCTGTGTGTGGGTCAGGCCTGTAAATGTCGTTAGTTCTCTACCCTGTACACTAGTATGTAGCCCAAGATAAACAGCCTTCCGCGGCTCCGCATATCAGCCCAAGTGCCGCGCCGCATAAACTCACGCGGCCCTGCCGCGGCTCTACCGCGGCTCCCCAGTTTCCCACACGCGGCCCTTCCCTGACAGATTGCTGATGCGTACGCGGCTCTGCACTCAGCCTTCGAGTGCCGCCGCAAAATTTTGGAAGAGGTTTTTATTCGTGCAATGGGGACCTAGCGACATATCTTAGCTGGCACCACACTCAGATTGGCACCCTCTTATGCTAGAGGTGCCAAAATATGGATACTTAGTGGAGTCCCGCCAGTCTGGCACGGCCGCGGCACTTCCGCATTTGGAGCACAGAGCCGTTCAAGCTCAGTAGTTGTCCGCATCGGTCGCCGTTTACTATTTCCGCGCTGCCTGAACATTGAGAAACAATACCGGAACCATTTTTGTGCCCGAGCTGCTCAGAAGCCGTCAGCTAAAACTCTCGGAAAGCTTGTTTACTGCCAGTGACCTGGGGAACGGCTTGCATTAGCTTCATCAAGCTATAACTTCGTATTTTGGGCTCGAAAGGGACCCTACTACTGTTCCAGGTACTTACTTTGCTCCGCTGACCCTGTAAACGATCCAAAAAAACTAACAGGCTAAATTGATTGCAAGATTAGATCAGGCCGCGCGGCGCCAATATTACAGCTATTTAAATTCTGTCAACGCCGCTCGATAGCCCTACAAGGCTACTATCCTCCGGCCCCATAAACCCAAAACTTAAAAGTTAGAGATTCTATCTCACTCCGGCACCGTGACAGAACGCGGCTCTGCGCTGTCACATGCGGCCCTTGCACATCAAATTTGCGGCTCTGCATTTGATATACATCTTGATCGCGGCTCTACCGCGGCCCTTCCGCGGCTCTGCGCGGCACATTAGACGAGCCCGGCCGCGAAGGACTTGGTTTCGCATCTTGCCTATTTGTCTCTCGTAACCTTCGAGATCCATCGGGACTTTTTCGAATCGCTCGTCAAAATCTGTGCTTGCAGTGCCGAGACGCTTGAGTGCCTCCAACTTTGGATCATGCGAGGTATCTCTTTCGTCGAAGTCCAGTTGGTTAGCAGTCGCTGAAATATGAGTCTAGGAATCAATGCAGAGTACAAGACCTTGGTCGAGAGCCAATTCACAAAAACCCTGCCGCATCTTCAACACTTCATGATGCACTCCGGCTTGCCTTCTTCGCCAGACCACGACCTGTGGATCCTTCAGACCATCATTTCTCCTGCCGTTGCTCCATCCCTCACATCAGGAAAAACCTCCACGGCCGTAGTCACCAGCCAAGATATGTAGTCGCTGTAGTCGCCGTAGTAGGAGGTCGGGATTTGTAGTACGTTGTAGTCTCTGTCGTCGCTGAGGAGTTTCTGTAGTTAGTTGTAGTTATCCAATGCGGATCTGTAGTCGCTGTTGACTATGAAGTTTTAAGGAAGTGTCTGGCTCAATACGAAGTCCGCCTGTGTGCTCTGAAGACAGACAGGAAGAAACAAGCAAGTTCAACTGAATTTCTGCCTAGTGAATGTATCGACGTGAATGTAGGGATTAAAATAAAATGTGTCCGCCTTGTCCAGAACGTTCGACGACGTCCAGCTCGTGTCGATCTTCCGTGTCGTCTTGCCTGTGAGATGGCAGATGCGAGCGATTTGGTCTACGGATATGACGGCGGTGTTGGGGCGATTGGAGCGGGTCGAGCGACGTGTGGTGAGCATCCCCGAGACGGGCTCGGGCCCATTGAGCGGCGTAAACCACTCAATATAGGCCAAGTGGATGGTCGAGAGTGCCAAGATGCGGGGGGAGATCGAAGATGCAGCGAATGCGAGCAGGACGAAGGCCTTGGATGCTACTTCAGCGAATTGGTGGTGATTAACGGAGGAAATCTACCGTCGAGACCCGAGGAAGGATGGTACTCGGTGGGTTGCTCGATGATTAATGCGGTGTCGAAGACGGCGGGAACCTCGGCGCGTCTCTGGCGCGCGGGAACAGAAGGGACAGCGCGGATGCGATGCGTGAGCGGCTTGGAGCTGAGGTAGCGGTTGCGGGAGAGGTGGATGTGTATTTGATTGAATATATCGAAGCGGTCGTAATGACCAGGTAGGTTTGGGTTGCGGAAATGGTGTTTGAGGAACGTTGAGAGGGCGGAAACGAAGAGTGTGGGGTCGGTCGCATAAGTCGTAGCGATCCAAGCGATGGTCTTGTCTTTCTTGGCGGGGAATTTGGCGATGGAGTATGTGGTGGTGGGGATTGCTCGGGGAATCCCCAGCTGCGCGTCGTCTGACTCGTCATCCGAGTCGAACCCGTCCTCCGCATCGCCCGAGTTCGCTCCTGGGCGACGTTGCAGCACCCAGTTGATGTACGCGGAGCGCAGCACGATGGCCTCTTGGCGTTGCAGCCAGAGGGTCATCTGCTCCGTGTAGTCGCGTTTGTTGCTGGCGCGATACGCGTTCTTGGCAAAGTCGATGTGCAGGCGTTCCGGCGACTCGGTGTTGTAGCCGTCAGCGGTCCCGAGGCGCCAAATCGAGTCGATGTAGTGTTGGAGGGAGTGGAGTTTGGGGATATTAAAGTGGGAGCGGATACCGTATTCGACAATGACGTTTTTGTGCTCGTGGAAGGTGTCGAGGGCGGCTTGCATCGCGTTGAGAGTCCCGGTGGTGTGCGACTGGAGTTGGGCGTAGAAGATGAAGTCGATGAGGGCCCGGATGACTGTGAGCACGTCATCACTCACGGCTCCTGCCATAACCGCCATGAAGACGCGCTGCATCTCCTTGTGCTCGCGCCCCGTCCACTGGGATACCGTGGATATTCCCTTCTTGAAGTGGCGAAGCGCGGGGAAGGCGTTCATGGCCTTGAAACGTGCGTCCATCTCTTTTTTTCCTATGATTGCCGTGCACCAGCTGACGAGGTGGTCTTTGAAGACGCCCTTGTGGAGCTGGTGGAGGAGGTCGGGCGTGAAGCAAGAGAAGATGTCGGTGTGCGGGAGCTTCGCCCAGAATGGCTCGTAGACGGCGGTGAGGCCGTGCTGCTCGAATTCAGGTGCGTCGCGCCTGTGTCTGTGGTCATCAAGCCACTGGAGCGTTGACTCCTTGTCTCTCCAGACGACATCCTCCTCGTTGAGGTTCTCCCCGCGACGCTTAGGCGCCACCAGACACCGCGGGCAGCGGTTTTGCTTCACGCATGCAACCAGGCACTGCTCGGGGTAGTCTGCCACGTAGGCTGCCAGGATTGGGAAGACCTTCCGTACCCGCCCGTCCGCGCACACCATGTCGACGCCATGGGTACCAGCTTCGACGAGAGGGTTGAGCAGGAGCGACATGCAGTGGTGGAAGAGGCGGTAGCCCTCGAGGCCGCGTGCGTCTTCCGTGAAGCATTCGAGCTTCGACACGGGTATGTAACCGATGAGTACTGTCGCGTTTGCGGATGGCTGACGACGCAATTCTTTAGGAATGTTCCCAATCGTCAAATACACCGGCCAGGCGGACTTGTCGCCTGCGAAATTCGACAGCTTCGTTTTGTCTGAGGACAGCACAACGCCGCTAATCGTCGCGCCGGCGGGCAGGCGTTGCTGGTAAACTCAGTGAGTATCTCCGGACCGCAAGGAAACTTGAACTTACGCACCTGCAGCTTCCACCACCAACTCGCCGTCCACATCTCGTCAACGAGCATGCTCTCGTCGTCCCGATCCTCCGACGTATACACCTTCTCCGGCGCGTACACAAGATCATCCTGCATGGCTGGATTGCCCATGAGCTGCCGAATACACGCAACAGGATCGCGCATCCACAACTCCAGCTCCTCCTTCATCAACGCACCATCCTCGCCGGTCCGGTTCCCTGTAACCGAGACCATCTTGCACTTCCACTCCGGGCCAGTCGGAAGCTCGTCGACCTTCTGGACGAATGCGCGGTTGTTATGGAACGACAAGTTGAGCTTCTTCGTCTGCTCAAAGCCGTCAGCAACGCGCAGCTGAAGCCGACACGAAGAAACATACGGTGGGTAAACTCAGATATTCTTCCGTCGCCGTTTGATTGACGTTCTTTGCCAGCCATTTCGCCAAGTCCCATTCTTCGTCGTCTGCAAACGGCGCATACACCGAGAACGGCACACCGTTGTGCGTCGCAGTCGCCTCCTGCTTCTCCCGCATCGCTTCAAACAGCGTCGCCCCGGGCATTTCCGAGCACCACCCTGCCATGGGCTGCTTCGTATCCGGGTGTGCGTAGGACTCGCTCACGCGCTCGAAATTGCTGGGATCATCCACGTCGGGCACGTCTTCCACAGTCACTTTACGCTTGGCCAGGCGGATGGGCTCGGGCGGTGGAGGTGGGGGTCGGGCACGGTCAGGGAGACCGAATGCGGGGTTGTCGAACGGAGAGGCGTCGACGTCGGGCATAGGGGACGTCGACATCGCGTCTCTGAAGCTCTATGGCCAGCTTTACCACACACTCCGGTGTCGCCGCGATATGGCGATTTACGGACCCTTTGGCGACGCGCTGATAAGCCATAAAACAGAATGGTGCCAAAAACTCGCGTTTTTGCGCTTTTCTGGGCTGAATCAGGTTCCAAATAGGACTAACACGTTCCCGCGTGGTTAGTTAGAGCCAATCTACAAGTAGGGATCTGCGCCCAACGTGTAAAAGCGCTGAAGTCCAGTTTCCTTTAATTGCCTTGTAATTAGGGCGGCTTGGAGAGGAACTCGACACGCGGAAAGTCCCGTCGCGTGAATATACCATTTGAGAAATCGGGATTAGAGCTTAGATGAAGCGCGGCTAGCTGGAATGCTTAATCGTGAACTCAAGAACTCGGTACTGGGGACTTAGGGCGAGCACGGCGGTTCTGACATCGGATCATTCGGGTCGGACAGCGGCGGGACGATCTGGGCGGGCCTACCGGCGAAACACGGCTAGTTGGATAATGAGGATGACGAAGAAGATCAGTCATGGGCGCGCCTGCCTACGGCGATCAGGGACAGGAGTGAGGAGGAAAACACTACCGATAGGGACGACCTCTTGGACGATAACGACGAATTCGGTACCATTCGAACCGGAATAATCGCCCCTACGCGATCCCGAATAGATCGCTCGAGGGACTCGCCATTTGAGGATGGCCAAATCGGGAGCAAAGCACCATCTTGACACCAGGATGGTCTCGACACGACCAGCATGCGACTTTGGGACGCCAAGCATCGCAACACGGCTCGGGAATCCTCCCGGACCAATGGGAAGACGCATATTTTGGACTGCAGCGCGCGCTTGTATCAACATATTTAGTTTATATCTCACGGTTCATGTATTTAAGTAGGCCTGGGGGCCTCAAGTCGGCACGAATACCTCCCCGGAGCCAAGGGAAAGGAACGTGACTTGATCTGGGACGCTCGGATTGCTGAGTTGTAACAACGAGTTTGGGATTTTGATTGGAATTGGAGTTTGCCGTATACTTGGGAGAGAACCCACTTGGAGAATTGAAGGAAATCGACTTTGGAACGAAGCCACGCCGAGTGGGCTTCGAGCGAACGAGTAGAGCGAAGGATCGGAAATTGTGATTAAGGTTGAGCTGGCTGTTTAGCGCTCCCTTTACCCGAATTGCCGTATTTGTTGTTTGAGCTCTCTTAATCGAGAACTTTGGACCACACTTGGTGCTAATTCACAACCACCCAACAACCACACACACACACACACTGTTGGATTGTCTTCGGACAGCTCAATCGAGATTTTATAAATCGCGTTTGAGTTTTCTGAATCCTCTCGAACAAGCTTTTGAAACCCCACTTGAGTTTTGCCTCAATACCTGTTATCCCCTTGCATACTACTGGTTAGCCTTGCAAGAGGCCGACTACTCGCATTGGTCGCTATTACGATTAAGACCTTGCTCCATTAAATTACCCTACCGCGCTTTATAAGTGTTTTGGTTTGGTGGTTTGGAGTGTTGTTTTGGTTGTTTTGGTGTTAGGCCGATAGCACACGTATCATCTGGAGCCCACCTAGGGTAACGTTAACAAATGGATTGTTAAAAATTGTTTTGTTATTAACACGTTACTTACACGTTATTAACAATATTAACAATTCCTGGGCCAGAGAGGCATGTTAGAAAGGGTTAATAATCACTGCAGATCAAGCGATGGATCTGGCCTTCCAACAGCTATGGGTCCTTGCCAGTCCAGCTGCACAAGTAAGGTTCTGTGTGAGATACCCAAATCATGCAAAATGGTATCTAAAGCAGCTTCTGTAGGCCAAAGAGCTCCCACAATGAAGATTTTGGCCATTGACTGGCATAACCAATTTTCTACAATTAACTTCAGGTTTTTAGCCTTTTATTTACTTGTTATTATCATATCACGTGCCGTATTGATGGAGTCACGTGCATGTTAATTAACATTGATGTTAAAAATTGTTAATAACATGGCTTGTAAGTAACAATATTAATAAATGCTCAGGAATTTTTAACGTTACCCTAAGCCCACCGCGAGGGAGTAGCAGATTTTGAGTTTATTTGAGTTGGAGCAAAAACTTGCTTATTCGAGAGCTTCGTAGTGGTCCGCCATTGCGAATAAAAGGAAGAGGAGTTTCTCTGATTCCAAACCATCGGACTTCTCGTCTCTACTTCGTGGAGAGAGTAGTTTTCGAACCAATACCCGTACTGTGCCCAAAATTCCGGACACGCGTACATCAGCAAACGCTGCTGCATCGCTAGTTGCACCACTAGTGAAAGAACCTCGTTATTCTGCACCGAAAGCCAAGGGAGGAAAGAACTCCGGTTCCGCATCTCGAGGCCCGAGTTTTACGAATAACGTCAACCAACCATCCGCTTCTGCTTCAAGTAATTCCTCGAGAATGGCGAATCAAGGAGGAGCACAACCAAACGTAGGGAATGTAGGGGGACCGGCAGCGCAACAGGGCGCTCAGCAGCAGGGTCAAGGTGGAGGACAACCGGGAGGCGGAGGTCCTGGAGGGAATGCGAATAATCCACAAGGTGGACAGCAGCAGGGAGCGCAAGCTGGTCAGGGACAGGCCCAGCGTCAAGCAAGTAGCCAGCGTCTTCCTGAATGGTGGCATCGGGATAAACCAACGTTCAACGGCGAACATGCCGCGGAATATCTCCCGCCCTTCATAAGCGCGATACGAGAAGCTTTCGACCGCGGGATGGTGCCGGATCAGAAGCGCAAAGAGCGGACTGTCGAGTTGTTGGAGGGCTGGCAGACGAAGGATTTGTGGAGAGGGATTGAAGGATATTCGGATCAGAACGTGTCTTGGCAAGACTGGATTGACAAAGTCCTTGAAAACTACCCTGAGATCAAGGATAGGGACATTGGATCGATGGCCATGCTAAAAGACTTGATTCGGATGACCTCGACTCTATATCGGTCGGATGTGGGACGGATTATGAGAACTGGAGCGCATTTCAAGGGCTTGGGGGCGAAGTTGACACAAGCGCCGGCGGCGATCACTAGTCGGGAACTCATTACGATGTGGATGCAGTTACTGGATCCGAACTTCTCGGAAGAAGTCCGCCGGGCGCTAAACACGATTGACGTGCAGACTGTTCTGGGAGGATAAGCGCCGGGACAGGTTCTTCGCCGAGAAGATCCGTATACCTACGAACAAGTGATCGACTTGACTATTCGGATGGCGAATCAGTCGACGGGCGGCGGATGGTCAGCCGGGGTCCGCGTATGCGGAGCCAGCGGGTCGCAGTGGGCCGCTGACGCCGTATGTTAAGACGGAGAACACCGAGCGGTTGAATGCGCTGGAGCAGCAGGTCGCAGCTGTGCAGGACTCGATTAAGGTCCAAGAGAAGAATGTTACTGGGTCGATTTCTCGATTAGAGCAAACTTTGGATGAAACATTCAAGGCGTTCAAACAAGAAAGAGCCCAGGGATTCTCCTCCTCTCACGCGATGCAAGGGCCTCCGAGAGCGGTGCATCAGACGCCGCCGCACTTCAAACAATCAGCACCGAACTCGTGGTGTATGTGGTGTGGGAAGCAACATGCAGAGGAAGACTGTACAGAGAAAAAGGGACGTATCCTCAGAGGGGAGATATTGGTGGACGAGCGCGGGATGTCTATGCTACCAGGGAACGTTCGGATCCCGGTTTTCGAGCCGAACACGACCAGGGAGCAGCGGGTTGCGGAGTATTACCGGAGATTGCAAGCAGGGGAGCCGACGGAAGGGCGCGGTGGCTTCGGCCCGCGGGCCCGACAGCAGAACCTGAGTGCGGTTTACGATGATGAGGAATACGAGCGAGGAGCCGTGTCGGCTTCTTACGATCATTTGGTGTCAAGCTTGGTTCAACAGAATCTGGCGCACAACCGGTCGTATCAAGGCTCGACTCCGGGGCAGTTACGGGGGCAGCTGTATTATGGGGGACCTATGTTCCATGGGCAAGGTGGTTACCAACCGCCGATGGCACCTCAGGTCCCTTGGAATCAGCCAGCCTTACAGTATGCACAGGCCCCGGCTTCGCAATTAGCACCCACGCCACCGTCAATGTCGCCGCCACCTGCGATCAGCGGGATTCCGGCTGGGCTGGACTTACAGCAGTTTGTCCAAGTCCTGGACTTCACAAGGAGCCTAACGGGAAATGATGCCCAGCGTCAGTCGAGCCAATTCGTAAACACGAGGACCGGCGCCGGAGCGGATGTCCCGTCATCCCACCCAAATTTCTAGACCGTTCGATGAGGGGAGGGGGAAAGCCCAAAGCTCGGGCACCCCAAGCGACAAAACTCCCTGAGGACCGGGCATCTGTCGCAGACAAGTCTAGAAATTGGAGGAAGGAAAAGGGGCGAGATGTTCGTATATCGGCGGAAGTTGAAGAGAACAGTGACCCTGGGGATGAGTATGACCGTAGTCTACGCGTACCGGAGCGACGTGCGACGAGGAGAATCATAATGGATGACGAGGACTCGGATGATGAAGAGTTTCCGCCGATCCGATTAGAGACTCCGAAACCGAGCGAAGCCCGCGCTGATGACGGAGAGCGAGAGCGTTCCTGGAGGATAGTTTCCAAGTATGACAACGTTGGAGCACTCAAGCGAATTATCGCGAGAGCGGAAAACGCGTCATTGGAAGGAATCTCGATCAGCGAACTAGCTGCCATGTCTCCCGAGTTCGCGAAAGCGATGCGCCAAGCCTTGACACGCAAGAGGAAGCCAGTGAAAGAAGTACATGCCAACACAGTTCTCTATCAGGGGGGAGATTTTCCATTTATGGAAGACGAGGGGTCGATCAGTCTGGAATATGACGCGATCGCGCTCTCGGACCTACCGGACGGAGGATGGTGTTATACAGCTACGGAGGAGGATGAGTCGTGCTTGCCAGGGACGACTATTTGCGGTGACCCTGTTGTGGTGTACATGGCTTCCGTACCGGAAGATAAGCTACCTAAGCAAATCTTCACGGCGGCGGAGTCAGATTCGCTCCGAGTCATTTTCCCGACGATCGGTGGGACTCGAAGAGTGGAGTGCGTCATCGACAGCGGATCACAAATAGTGTCAATGTCGCTTCAGTTAGCCGAGCAATTGGGACTGCAGTGGGATCCGGATGTTACAATTTTCATGCAGAGCGCAAACGGACAATTGAAGCGTTCGGCTGGTTTAGCCAAGAATGTGCCGTTCCTACTGGGGGACATCACTGTGTACTTGCAAGTGCACATCATTGACCAAACGGGCGCACGACGTGCTATTGGGGAGACCGTTTGACGTTTTGACGGCCTCAGTGATCGAGAATCAGCGATCCGGGCATCAGACGACACGATTAAGGATCCAAGCACCCAACGACGGTTGAGTCTACCTACTTTTGCACGGGGAGAGTTCATGATCAGGGAGGCAGTCAAACCTGCTAATCCGAAACCAGTGGACCAACCCAGGAGGCCAACCGGTAACGATTCTAGTTCTCGAGAGTCGGAGCCGCGGGTAGCTCAAGCGATGTGGAGCCGTGCCGGACCGGATTCGAAGGGCGGAAATGCTGGGTCGAGTAGACCAAGATGGGGTGAACGACGGACGTCAGAGACCTTCCAATCCCAATTCGGGAAAGGGAAGGATCGACTAAATATACCCACGTCGGAGTCGAGCCCTGGGTTGAAAGTCGCAAGCATCAAGGCCGAAGAGGAAGGTTACGGTAGAGGAAGTGGAGGACAGAGACGACGTCCGAATCAAAACGCGCAAGAGCAGCGACCCATTGGAGCCCGTTATGCGACTTAGAGATCCAACTCTCGAAGCGCAGAGAATTTTTCCCATGGGGGATTCAACTCCCCCATTAGAGGGACCACCTAGGGGAGGAGCGAAACCGGACTGGGTAAATCAGCGACCAAAGTTTAGAGGCACTGAACCTGGCCATGGTGGGGTTCGAACCCAGGCGGAGCAGAAAATTGAGGATCCAAGGAACCGCTGGAGCGAGATGCAAGACGTTGACTCCCTACTCGGGTCAGATGGAAGTGATGAAGAAGGGATGCCGAGTTCCCGAGTAAGTGAAGAGAGTGAGAAAGAGACGCGAGCGGATTTTCGGAGGTCTGGGAAGTTTTGAAGAGTGAAGTCGGCGGGGCGGACAAATTGGAATCAGTGGCGGTACAGTTTGGGCTCGACGACGAAGGGAATTTGAGGATAGAAGGAGTTTTGGAGCCACGTAATGGTGTGGACTTCCGGGGTGATGAAGTTCAAGAAGCTTACCTGTTGGCCTCTCGGGATGCTGAGGCATTTCAGAGGGACCGACCGGCTGCCCAGCTCTTTAACCAATTTGTGGGGTTGGAGGAGAAGACTCGATTAGAGGACGGACGGATCATGGAGGTGTTTACGTTTTCGGGAAGGGGAGCTGATCCAAAGGCGGATCAGCCGGAGAACGTAAATGGGTTCCATCAATCAGTGGAGGAGCTAGAGAAATGCGTTCGCTGCAAGCATCGGTGCAAGCACGCGAAGTCGATTAACGAATTAACACAGTTTTTGGGCGTGAAATCCCAATTCGCGGGAAAGAAGTATAAACCCGTGGCCCTGAAAACGAGGCCGGTTTATACGGACTTACCGGAGCGGTACCGGATCAAGCGAGACATCACAGGAAACCCTCTCGAGGATATGCCTGGGCTGGATCCACAGCCGAGCGAGTATTGCCCGACTGGGAGGTACACTGTGGACAGAATGGAGTTAATCGACAAGGTGCACGATGGGGATTTCTTATGGCCAGAAGAGCGGAAACTCTTGCATCACTTTATGATGATGCACGAGTCGGCCTTCGCTTGGGATGATTCGGAGCGGGGAACGCTTCGCTCGGATTTCTTCCCTCCTATAGAAATTCCGACGGTCGAACACAAAGTATGGATAGAGCGAAGTATTCCTATTCCGCGGGGCCAACTCGATGAATTTTGCAAGATAATTAGGAAGAAAATGGATGCGGGCGTTTACGAACGATCCAACGCTTCCTATAGGTCGAAATTCTTCGGGGTAGTCAAGAAGGACGGAAAAAGCATCCGACTAGTCCACGCGTTGGAGCCTCTGAATGCGGTTACAATAGCGCATTCGGGACTGCCGCCGGCGACGGAGGAGCTTGCCGATCACTTTGCGGGCCGAGCTTGTGGGGGATGCTTAGATCTATACGCTGGGTATGACCAGAGGGAATTGGCAGAGTCGTCTCGCGACTTCACAACGTTTCAGTCGCCGTTTGGGGCTTTACGATTAGTAAAGTTACCTATGGGGTGGACTAACTCGGTGCCAATATTCCACGACGACGTAACGTACATTCTGCAGGATGAGATTCCGCATGTTACTTGGCCGTATATCGACGACGCACCCGCAAGGGGACCAGCGACGCGGTATCAGGACAAGGATGGGACTTATGAGACTCATAAGGATAACCCAGGCATACGGCGTTTTGTTTGGGAACACTCCGAGAACCTGAATAAGGTAGTTCAGAGGCTGAAGTACAGCGGTTTGACTATCTCGGGTCATAAGGCGGTGCTCTGCGCAGAGACGTTTAACGTAGTGGGTCATACATGCTCGTATGAAGGGCGAAGGCCAGAAACGGACAAAGTTGGTGTCATCTTGAGGTGGCCTCCCTTGGAGGACGTTTCTCAAGTAAGACAGTTCCTGGGTGTAGTGGGCTACGTGAGGAATTTCATTCGCAATTATGGGATTAAGGCGAGGCCCTTGACCAAACTGTTGAAAGCGGATGCGGAGTTCGTGTGGGGACCTAAGGAGCAAGCCTCCATGGACCAAATCAAGGACGCGATTGCTAACTGCGATGCGCTGCGACCACTTAACTACGACGACGATTGGGAGACCTTTGTTGCCGTCGACACTTCACATTTGGCGATCGGCATTGAAGTTGGGCAGATTGATCCGAACGATCCGAAGAAACGCTACTTCGCGAAGTTCGCATCAATACCGCTAAACGACCGTGAGCGGAACTTCTCGCAGCCTAAGCGTGAATTATATGGCTTGAAACGGGCATTGGAATATCTGCAGTACTGGATATTGGGCTGCCGGAACCTGACGGTGGAGACCGACGCTCTATATTAAGGGCATGTTGGACAATCCCGGCATGGGGCCGAACGCGACTATAAACCGGTGGATTGAGCAAATCCTAATGTTCCATTTCACGCTAAAACACGTTCGGGGGTCCACTTTCTCGCCGGATGGATTATCACGAAGGAAGCGGGTTGATGGAGATGAAGTAGTCCCGAACACAGAGGAGGGGTACGATGAAAATCCGTCTCCACCTATGCACGAGGATTGGGATTACAGCATTAAGCAGCCTATGGACTTCGAAGACTTCCGGAATGAGATCGACACGAGAGGAGGTTTCCTGTATGCACTAGACCTAGAATCCTTGACGGAGCAAGAATTATTTCAGGCCTTCGAGGAGGATTGTTGGGAGAGGTACATGACCAACCGGAGCGAGATAGAGGCGGTGCGGAATGCGTACGCGCAAGCGAACGTGGACATGCCGGAGTATCTATCAAGCGATGTTCGGGAGCCGGAGCCGATGCTTCCGGACACGGCGTTCAAGTGGGATGCGACTAAGCGAGAACCATACGAGGAAGGGCACAGAAGTGCAAGAGCTATCCGGATGGAGGAACGTATCGACCTGGTGAAAGAATACCTGCGGGGAGGATGTTTGCCCTTGGACCGATTGTCGGAAAAGGATAATCGGGAACTGAGGTACTACGTGCAGAGATTCTTCCTAGGGAAAGACGGGCGGCTTTTCAAGAAAGCCGGAGATGGGATGAATAAAATCGTGGTAGAGAAGGAGCACAGAACGTTTATTCTGCGCGCCGCTCATGACAGTCTGGGGCATCGGGGCGTATACGCAACCAAATCCTTAATTGAGATCCGGTTGTGGTGGCCCGAGATGGAAGCCGATGTCGCGTGGTATGTCAAGACCTGTCATATGTGTCAGGTCCGACAACGGAACCTTTCGCGAATACCGCCGATCCCTACGATGACTCCGAGTCTGTTTCAGAAGATTCATGTGGACGTCATGGTCATGAGCGAGGTGTCGAATGGGCATAAACTGGTCGTAGCAGCAAGGGACTCTTTGAGCAGGTGGATTGAGGCTAAGGCATTGCGAGCCGACAATGCTGCGGCACTTGGGATGTTCTTACTCGAACACATCATTTGCCGTTGGGGATGTCCAGTGGAAATCGTAACTGATAACGCGGGACAATTCCTCGCAGCACTGGAGTGGCTGAGCCGGAAATATGGAATTGTGGGAATTAGGATTTCACCCTATAACTCACAAGCCAACGGCCCGGTAGAGCGAGGCCATGCTGATATTCGCCAGTCGCTGGCAAAGGCGACAGGCGGAGATGGCAATAAATGGTACTGGTTCTTGCCTCAAGTTATCTGGTCGGACAGGGTTACAACGCGGCGAGGACTGGGGTGCACGCCGTATTTCGCGGTTACGGGTTGCCACCCGATACTTCCGTTTGACTTGGTTGAGGCAACTTGGCTGGTCGAGTATCCTGGAGAAATTATTTCCACTGCTGAATTGGTTGGTCTACGCGCGAAAGCGCTAGCCAAGCATCGCATACACATAGAGGAAATGAGAGCCCGGGTGGATAAGGAAAAGCTGGCAGCTGTACAGCGGTACGAGCGTGTCCACAAGTTTACGATTAAGGACTATAACTTCGAACCCGGAGATATAGTGCTCGCGAGACACACAAAAATAGAAAAGAGCCTGAATCGCAAGTCAAAGTTGCGATATTTGGGGCCTTTGGTGGTAGTGCGTCGAACGAAGGGAGGATCGTATCTTCTGTGTGAACTCAACGGGGCGATGTGGCCAGGAAAGGTGGCGGCGTTCCGGGTTATCCCGTATGCAGCTCGAACCAAGATTAAATTCGCGGCGGATGTGGAAGCGTTAATCGACTTGACGAAGGAAGAACTGGACGAACTTACAGCGAAAGCGGAAGTTAATGATGTCTCGTTCGGCCGGGATCTACACCGACAACATCCACATCGGGGTTCGAACCGGCGGTAGCGACGATGACGCTTCGGATGACGAGAATTGATGGCGGCGGCTTAATCGGAAACGCAAAAAGTACGCAGAAGTCAAGTTCGATTCCCGAAGAGGCAGTACATTTAAACTACAACTGGGCATGGGTAAAGAGCGGAAGTAGCGAGAGGCTGGTAAAGAACGGATCCGATGCGGACGGATATCCCGACTTGGAACTGACTATCTGGGGGACGCACGGGCGCGTCTAGCTGCGCTTGCTGGAACTGGACTTCTTGGGGCCAGTAGGCGTGCGCTTGACGACTTCGACGATGGGGACCGGGCGAAGGCGATTGTCGCGGTTCGCCAGGAACGCCTGAACGACGACCGTGGGAAGACCGTAATTGAGATCCCTGACAGAGATTTCAATTAGCGGGTAGTCAGTGACGAAGAGGAGATGGCGCACGAAATACGGTTCGGAGGGACGAAGTTCATGTTGGCGAGCCGGTTGAGGATAGCTGTGTGGCGAGAGCGCGCCGCGAGGAACTCTTCAACGCCCGAAGCCAAGGCGCTGAACGGAGAGTACGACGGCAGAATTGAGCCGTTCCTCCTCCTGCATGAGTTCCTCGTAGCGAATCTGCTTCGTCGAGTGCGTGTTCACTGAGACGGCTTGATAAATGAGGCGAGCAAGCTGAACGACTTCGATACCGATTCCGTCGTGCTGCTGGGTGTGCGGCCCGGTAACGCCGGTCTGTGGCGAGGATTCCAATTAGAAGGGAGGCACAATGATCCGTGATTAAATGGACGCACCTCCATGGCGTCAACGGTTTTTCGCGGGCGTCTTCGACAACGAGCTCGATGCTATCGTTCTTCGAGGAGGATTTGCCCTTGTTCTTTTGGAATTTCGGCTGGCAGTAGGATGGGGAGTGCGGAACGCAATGGTGGCTATGACGCACGAGCTTTTGTTTCTTAGCAGGCAGCTGCAGTTCGGGAGACGGCTATCATGGGACGTGAGAACGAAGTTCTCGATTAAGGGAGTGAAGTGGGCGCACCTCACGAACGGGAGGGGCCTCGGGCATTTCGGTGTCCTCTTCGCCCTCGGCGTCCTGTGTGTCCTGAGACGACGCGTTAACCTCGACATCGTCGTCGGACTTGTCGAGAAAATCGTCGATTTCGTCCTGAGATCGCGATTAGTCCCGAATCAAGAAAAAGGAGGGCCTGCGTGGAGGAAAAGAGACGTACAGGAGCAGCCGTAAAAAGGGCGCGTAGACATGCGCAGCAAACGGTCAATGCTCTTGACAAGAGCCTTGAACTCCGCGGGGACTCGCTGTGGCTATGAGCAGTCAGGAAGTTCTGCGCGACCTGCGTGGTCTTGTTCTTGAGGCTGTGGATGTGGTTGACGATGACCTTGTCGTGCGTAGAATACGCGATGTGCGCGGGTTCGAACGCGGGAGCCTGCGGCGTCTTTAGCATTAGAAGGAAAAATGCTAAGTGCGCCGCGGTGATCAAGCGAGACGCACCAACAGCTTCGCGATTCCGGCGGCTTGAACGCCAAGAACGGGAGGGTCGTTGGGGTTGAGCGGTTGAGCTACCGCGACGCCGAGCGTGGCCGCAAAGACGGCGGACTGCGCGGGGAATTCGGCTTGGTACGCGGCAAGCTGGGTAGCAGGAATGGAAGGAACGCGGTTAGGCGCCATGAGAGCAGAGATGTTGTCGAGCAGCGAAGGGAAGCGAGTCGACAACGGGACGTATTCGACCCAGTGGTGCATTTTATATGCTTCGCTGGGGACAGCGAAATTTCTAAAAATGGGGGAGAGTCGGGTCGAATATCACCCGGGGTCCTTAAAATTTTTCGAGATTTCGCCAAGCAACGAATACGCGTGTGGCGAAAGAATGGGAGTAGCTGGATATCATGGAGATGCACGAGTTGGATCAGGAAAAGCAGATGGACTCGGTGTTGAGCCCAGGTCTAGAACGCGTGTAGTTGTGGAGATCGAGCTCCGGGAAGCGCGCGTCTACGCGGCGTCGCAGCCCCGGCTGCAGAAAGAACACGAAAATCCAGGAGTGGGCGCACGATCGACAAAGGTTTCCAGGCACAGCCTAATTGGGAAATTTGCAATCGCGCGCTGCGCTTAATCGAGATCCATGGATGATGCATATTCTACCAAGTGCAAGTTGGTAGCCCGGAGTTACTTAGTCGAAGAAACGACTTAAGGGACTGAGCGTAGGATGCGGACATGATAAGGGCGATTGAGGATCTAATCTAGCCGCCGGCATGACATCAGACTTCTATTCTTGATGATCGGAGATGCATGCGCAGAAGGCAGTGAGGATCCGCGACGCCTGGATGTGGGCGTGGAGATAATCAAGCGCGTTGGTTCGGACGGGTAATCGGACGGTTACTACTGAACAGAACACGGGAGATATATTTTCACGCTCGAACCTTGGATTCGGTTCGGCGGAGCTCGGAGTGAGGAATACAAAATACCTTCGACTTCTTCGGGATGTCGACCTCCATCCCGTCGTCGCTCTCGCCCTCCGCGTCGCCGTCGTCAGGATACGACAAGACCGTGGGATCCGCGCCTTCTTCTTCACCGACAGGCGTCGGCTTCGCGTCGGCAGGCGGCGTGAAGAGCATGCGAGAGATCCACTCGCGGACCGCAGCGAGCTTCGCGTCGTCGGTCTCTGGAGTGACGAATCGGTCGAGCAGGGCCGTGATCCCGTCGGACTTGACGATCTCGGCCATCACGTCGCTCAACGCGGCGGCGGCGTTGCGAGTCTGATCGTCGAGCATCTCGGACAACTTGACGACGTGGGAGAGCTGCTCGAACGAGGCGGCGTATTGTTCGAAGAGGATGTTGAGCGCTAGAAATAAACGAGAGCATCAGCAAAGGACGAAAGAGCTTATTCGGAATGCATGGGACTTACACTCGCCGTAACGATCCATCTGCGGGCCCAACTGCGAGAAGAGCTCGACGAGCTCCTCGCTGTTGAGGGCGTGGTCGCACGCGGGGAGCGTCTTCTTGCGGCAACGGTGGCAAGGCGTGCCGCGCGCGATGGCGACGCACGTTTTGCGGGCCGCGATGCAACTAAGGCACGACCAGTGAACCTGATCAACGATTGATCAGCTAATTGGAAACGGAATCGAAGCCGAGGAAAACGAGAAGACGTACCGTGGCATCCAATCCGACGACGCGCGAGATGTAGGCGTTGAGGTCGATGCCCGGCGGCAACTCGAAGAACTGCGGCAGCGAGGCCTTGTCGCTGGAACGCGCGAACCGAGCGGGATGAAGGACCGGCATGCGACGGATCGCCTTCGGCTGGCCGATCGACATGGTGACGGCGACGCGCTCGTGATTAGCGAGGACCGTGTCGACTGTACCCCCTCGATTAGTATCAGGAAGGTCCGCCTTTCGAGAATAAGAATCGGACGTACCGAGATGTCCTTCGGCTTTGTGGGTCGTCGACAACTGGTACAGGTCGGCCATGAGTCGATTGAACTCGGGGACCGAGACGCGAGGATTCGTCTTGCCGGAGACGAGGAGGTCGATAGACGGCTTTTGGGTTGCGCCGGCTGTCAAAAAGATGTCAGCCGGTGAATCGGAAAAGTGCGGATCGGCAACTTACACGAACGGCGAGGGCGGCTGGGACCTTCTTCGTGATCCGACTCCTCGGCAACCGTGTTACGCGTGGAGCGGCGAGGCCGGCGGATCACCTAAAAAGGGGATAAAGTTAATTCGAGAAAATAAAATGGAGGGACGACGAACCGCAGGTTCTTCGTCCTCGCTCTCGATTTCCACCACCGAAGGAGTTTTCGGCTTGGCCGGCACGGTCCTCTTGGTCAGACGGCTGCGAGAAAACGGGCGTGAGCAAGGAGAAAGGGGACGTTTGGAAAGCAACATACCGGGGAGCTGGGCGCGGAGGCGCGAGCTGTTTGGTCGGCAGCGAACTCTGCGGGACCGTCGAGTTCTCGTCTCTGCGAGGACGGCGTCTCGGCCGAGGGTTGTCGGACTCGGCTCCCGGCTCGGGTGCTTTTGGCGCGCTAATCGGGAATGACAAGACGTCAGTACGGAGATAGTTCGGGAGAAAAAAAGGAATACGTACATTGGGGCGCGACGCGGACGCTTGGGCGGTGGCGGAGGCAACTTCGGCACCGGCGTTTTCAACTCGTCCTTCTCGGACTCGTCGTCTTCGGTGTCACTGCCGTCGCTCTTTTCGGAAGCTTCGGCTTTGCGAACCTCGTCGCTATAGTGCTCGTCGATCTGTTGGACGACGCGCTTCGCTAGAGAAAAAGAAAAGCAAGACGGTTAGCTAAATCGAGATCGATGGGGACAAACGGGACGTACAGGAAAATGCGGAACAGGGTCTTGAGGCGCTTGTCGTCGAAGGCGCCCGAGCGGTCCAGCACGGCCGCGTCATGGAGGGTCTTGCGATGCGTCGCGACGGTGTCGTCGTCGCTGGCGTTGCACGAGTCGTACGCCGCATCGTAGGAGTCCTCTTCCGCGGACATATCCTCGATCTCGTCTTCGGCGGGGTGACTGTGGCGCTGCGCGCGCAAGCAGGGCGCGTTCAGGAGTTGTTCGCGCGTAGGAGGGAAAGTGTCGGGAACGGTTGGGATGAGGAAGTCGAATGGAAGACGAGGGACGGTCTAAACGAGAGTGGAGCGTTAATACCTGCTTAATCGAAATGCGGATAAGTAGGGGGGCGACGCACCTCGTCAGTGACGAAATTGGGGAACGAGCCATAGTCGACGTCGATGCCTTGAGCGAACTTCGACTCCAAGACGACCTCGATGAGATGGGCGATGAGCAACCCGATCCCATGGACTCCGCAACGGCGCGCTTCCTTACTCTCGAAGCGGCCGGAGATGCTGGCGACGTAGCACTGGAAAAAGCGCGAAGTCAGCATTTTCGACGAAAATCGAGAAAAAGAAAAGACGTACGATGAAAGGACGAGAGATCGAGAGCAAGTCGAGAGCCTCTTCGGGATCGAAGTCGAGGTCGAGGGCGAAAAGACGGGCGGCGACGACGAGCGAGGCGGAGTCGGGATGCATGAACGGCACCCACAGCGCGCTGCGTTGAGTCGACATCGCCTTGAACTTGGCCTTAGCGAACGCGGGGGCCACGGTTTTGGGCGTCCGAGAGGACGAGGGTTTTGGAGGAGACGATTTGGTGGGCGTTTTGGGGGTGCGAGACGACATGGCGACGACGACGTAGAGGGGAAACGCGAATAAGGGGACTTGGAAAAACGAGCCGTCTTTTATGACAGGCCCCAAGCGGAGTTTGAATCCCTTTGCGTTTCAGCGAAGCGTCTGTCTGGAAAGAGAAAAGTCTGTCTGGAAGGGAAGGCGCAGTCTGTCCGGAAAACAGAGTCAGAAGCTCGACCTACGGCACGAAATAAGCTTGAATTCATACATGAAGGCTTATTTGGCTCCGAGATCGACAAAAACGCGTAAAGTTACGCGGGCTTTGAAGGATGCATGGACTTGCGGGTATCGCTGGAAAGCAGGGATCAGCGCGCCCACTGATGACGCGACGGATCAAGGGACGAGCTTGTGGCGCTTGGAAGTGTCAAAACTTCTCGTGGGAAGTGCCAAAGCATAATGCCGATCAGCCATCACGCCAGGCACAGGGCCTTGGAAACTAAGCTTTCCGCAGCTGAGTTTGTGCTCGCTTAGCGAAAAAGAGACTTTGGATTGAGTTGGAAGGGGACGCGTGTCTTAGGACGAGCATCAGCGAAGTCGGGTTCAAGCTCTGAAGGGGCCAAAAGCCTATAGAGTCGACTGGGGGCAGTCGAGAGCTAAAAATGGGGGAGATGATAAGCCATAAAACAGAATGGTGCCAAAAACTCGCGTTTTTGCGCTTTTCTGGGCTGAATCAGGTTCCAAATAGGACTAACACGTTCCCGCGTGGTTAGTTAGAGCCAATCTACAAGTAGGGATCTGCGCCCAACGCGTGTAAAAGCGCTGAAGTCCAGTTTCCTTTAATTGCCTTGTAATTAGGGCGGCTTGGAGAGGAACTCGACACGCGGAAAGCCCCGTCGCGTGAATATACCATTTGAGAAATCGGGATTAGAGCTTAGATGAAGCGCGGCTAGCTGGAATGCTTAATCGTGAACTCAAGAACTCGGTACTGGGGACTTAGGGCGAGCACGGCGGTTCTGACATCGGATCATTCGGGTCGGACAGCGGCGGGACGATCTGGGCGGGCCTACCGGCGAAACACGGCTAGTTGGATAATGAGGATGACGAAGAAGACCAGCTCGGGCGCGCCTGCCTACGGCGATCAGGGACAGGAGTGAGGAGGAAAACACCACCGATAGGGACGACCTCTTGGACGATAACGACGAATTCGGTACCATTCGAACCGGAATAATCGCCCCTACGCGATCCCGAATAGATCGCTCGAGGGACTCGCCATTTGAGGATGGCCAAATCGGGAGCAAAGCACCATCTTGACACCAGGATGGTCTCGACACGACCAGCATGCGACTTTGGGACGCCAAGCATCGCAACACGGCTCGGGAATCCTCCCGGACCAATGGGAAGACGCATATTTTGGACTGCAGCGCTTGTATCAACATATTTAGTTTATATCTCACGGTTCATGTATTTAAGTAGGCCTGGGGGCCTCAAGTCGGCACGAATACCTCCCCGGAGCCAAGGGAAAGGAACGTGACTTGATTTGGGACGCTCGGATTGCTGAGTTGTAACAACGAGTTTGGGATTTGGATTGGAATTGGAGTTTGCCACATATTTGGGAGAGAACCCACTTGGAGAATTGAAGGAAATCGACTTTGGAACTAAGCCACGCCAAGTAGGCTTTGAGCAAACGAGTAGAGCGAAGGATCGGAGATTGTGATTAAGGTTGAGCTGGCTGTTTAGCGCTCCCTTTACCCGAATTGCCGTATTTGTTGTTTGAGCTCTCTTAATCGAGAACTTTGGACCACACTTGGTGCTAATTCACAACCACCCAACAACCACACACACACACACACTGTTGGATTGTCTTCGGACAGCTCAATCGAGATTTTATAAATCGCGTTTGAGTTTTCTGAATCCTCTCGAACAAGCTTTTAAAACCCCACTTGAGTTTTGCCTCAATACCTGTTATCCCCTTGCATACTACTGGTTAGCCTTGCAAGAGGCCGACTACTCGCATTGGTCGCTATTACGATTAAGACCTTGCTCCATTAAATTACCCTACCGCGCTTTATAAGTGTTTTGGTTTGGTGGTTTGGAGTGTTGTTTTGGTTGTTTTGGTGTTAGGCCGATAGCACACGTATCAGCGCCTGGCAGTACGGGCAGCGCTCTGTCTTCGTCGACTTCGCACTCTTGCCCATTGTGGTCGGGAGGAGACTAAGGTACGTTTTTCTCCTCAATGCCAAGTCTTTGAATTGACCAAACATTAGGAGCACTGCTTTCCAAATAACGCGCGCACGTCTCGCGCACGAGATCGTCAACAAACGACGCGTCGGTACAAAAGAACAAGACGGTCGTGATTGCCCCTCTTCGTCTCTTACTCCCGACAACCACCTACCACTTCACCATGTCCTCCAATCCTCGTCGTTCCACCACCGCTCGCACTTCTGGCGTGACGGCAGGCAAACCAGCTGCTACAGCGCCTCGCAAGGAACCACTCACCAAGAAGCAAGAGGCCGCCGCTGCCAAGGCTGCAAAGAAGGCTGCCGCCGCCGCCAAGAAGGCTGTCCCAGCGAAGACCAACGGCACGCAGGCCACGACCTTGACCTCGAAGAATGCGGGCAACGCTCTTAGCCCTGGTAAGCCACCTCCTCTCCCTCTTGTTTCTTCCCGTTCTTACCCCTCGTAGGCTATGTCGCTATCGCGATGAAGGCCGCCAATGCTGCCGATGCAGCTTCGAGTACGACTCGTCCTCCCAAGCGTGGTTCGTCATCCATTCCCGTTCAAGTATGCTGCTCACTGTGTATCTAGCTGCTGCGGCCAACAACATCTATGTCAACGGCAACCAGCTCAGCAACGAAGGTACTTCTGCTTGTTCTTTTTTCGACCTCATTAACATTCTCCAGAATTCGCCAAGGACGTCAACTCGCTAGACAATGACCACCCCCAGGACCATCACCGCTCGCGCGAGGATGATGAAGAGGATGGGTCGCAGGACGGCCACGGCGACAACACCGAGTACCAACAGGAGGACGAGGAAGACGCGTCCGATGACGACGAGGGCGCCCGTCGCCAGCGTCGCCCGAGCGCGAAGCAACAGCAGCTCAGTACGTGGCTTTCTCTTTGCCAGCTTTTCTGCCATCGCACATCTATTGACCCAGATTTTTAGATGAAGAACGCATGGCGATGCAGTACAAACAGAACAGAGAGGCTGCTCGTCGCGCTGGCTTTGCTACTCCGGAGCCGGAGTTCGAGCCCCGTGAGTACACCGAGGTATGTGGTATTTGTTTCTTCTTCATCTTCTGCTAACGAACCTCTAAGTACCCAACCCGCGACGTCGATACCCGCCTCGACACTATCAAGACCGCCGCTCATCGTCGCACGTACAACGGAGCGCGTCATGGCTCCCAGCCTGACGCCGACGATCTTGCGCCGTTGGGCAAGGTGGTCTTCAGTGCGCCTCCTCGCAAGGTTCCGCAGGAGGAACGCCCGGTACGTGATCTTGTCCTTCATCTCTCTGCTTCTTTCTCTGATATCGTTTCAGGTTATCTACAATAGCAACGGCCAGCGTGCTCTGCTGCCCGTCAAGCTCAACCTCCACATGCCTGAGCGCTGGGAGACCGTTCCCGACCACATCCTCAACCCAACCAACGCGTCGTCGTCGCGCTCCCGCCCTGCACGTGACCCCACTCCCGACGACGACATGTCGCGTCCCGCTTCACCTGAGGTCGGCGACAAGCGCTCCGTCTCGCCCTCCATCGGTGACGACGACGTTCGTTACGCGGCTGCCGCCGCTACCGGTCGCGGGCGCCCGACGGCCGGTGCTCTCCCAGAGGACATCAAGGAGGTAACCAACGCGGCGATCAAGTACCTGCGTTGCGATGTGATGGTCAATGAAGGATTCCCCGACCACACGGAGGAGCGTGAAATGGTCAAGAACGCGTTCGGCGCAGCGAAGGAGGATCTGGCCGTTGAGGCATCTCTCACGACGCCGGTTTACAAAGTGGTATGTCTTTTCTTTTGCTTATCTGTCTTGCCTTTGCTGACGTTGATGCAGATGGCATATCGCTTCTCGCACACACGCGGAGAGCTGAAGTCGAAGGCGCGCCCCATCGTCGAGAGTGTGTATGGCTTCCAGGCTGGCAGCAGCAAGAAGACGATCAGGCGTAACCGCAAGCTAACCGAGGATCTCAAGGAAGATATCTCGTTCGTATATCGTGTACGTTAATCACATTCCTGCTTTCCACTCTCTCCGGTGACGCGTTTGGAGCTGACACTTGTTTAGTTCCCCGAGGACAAGTCCGGCATCTACCAGAACAGCGCCATCCAGAAGGTGACCAACGCCATGCTGTTCGCCAACCGCCGCGACGAAGGCCCCTCCCATCCCGAGTGGTTCAATCCATTCCCTCTCAACGCGCTCGCGCTCATCCTCACTGCGGCGCGTGATATTTCCTCGTCTTCACGTGTGCTCAGCTAACGCCCTACAAAGATTGAGAACTGCATCGACGAGTGGGCGACGGGCTCTCGCACTGACATCAACTTCACGGCCAACGAGTACCGCCCGGTCTACGAGGCCCACATTGCAGCTCTCGAGGCTTTCAAGGTTGCCGGCTCGAAGAACCAGATCCTCGAGAAGATCTTGGCGCGTATCCACACTGTTGGCCGGTGCGTTCTTTGCCTCTGCCCGTTCTCGTTCTGATCTCGTATGTGCAGCTTCAACTCTGGTGCCGAGCCGCTCACCAACGACAAGCCCAAGCCGCTCATGTCGGCGGACATGATCGCGGCAGCTGTCGCTGACTTCGAGGACAAGGGTGGACTCTCCGACGACGACTCCGATGTCGAGTAGATAGCCTGTGTCTGTATATACGTGCTCCAAATCTGATCTTTTGTACCCATTTTTTTGTGTGTATTGAGCTCGGAAAGCTGCTCTAGGTCTGAAGAATAGCGATCTACCTTGCACATAACACTTTCTATGGTGTCCTACAGTGCACTACAGGTCACTCAATGGAGTCTACGAGGGACTACCACGACATGGCGGGTGACTACGGTGAGCTATATTTCAGGGGGCTGTCGACAGGGCTACCGGTACTACATACACTACAGACAACGACAGAGGCGGTGAACATTTTCCTGATGCACCAAGATAACGCTCATTCTCAATCTCTCGAAGAAAGAAGCAGACCCCGACAACGCACTCGCCCGATTCGGGCTGGATCTCGACGCTACGTGGGCACTCCGCGCCCTCTACGACGAGTTCGCCGCGAGCCATCCCACCTTGCAGCAGCTTTGTTGGCAGCCGAGGATGTACCGATACAGCCAGTCGGCGGAGGAGAAACAGCGTCAGTTTGAGGAATTCTGTGCCGGGATGAGAGCTGCGATGCCGAGAGCACACGCGAAAGGACTGCTTGGGTTTGACCGCACATTTTGAGATATTGAATTGGGATTTGAATATCTGATGAGTAGTCTTGGAGTATCCTGAAAACCCGCACGAGGTAGGGCGGGAAACACTAAGACGTCTTCTCAGAGGCAACCAATCTCCGAATAAACCCTGCGGTGGGGTGATAGCACGAGGTACGGAGTACAGGATGAGAGCGGAAGACAAAAGAGAAACGTGACGTCACATCCATCAACCAGAGAGCTGTGAGCCCCAGGCTTACACCCTCCCCCACTTAGAGAAAACCCTATCCACACACAAACCAACTGCGGGCGCTTCGCATACGGCCAAAGCCGGTTACGCGGCAGACGTGGTTGAACCTCTAACCCTCGACGGAACTTTTCCACCAACTCGCTTGCGGAGGCCGTAGCGCGGCGGTGGCGAAGCAGGGCCAGCTGGGTAGGCCGCCGAGTGCGTCGGAGCGTCGTCGCAGACACCATTGGGCCGGTCGGGCACCGTCGAGTCTTGCAGAGCAGGGGAGTCGGCCGGGGGATCTGAAAAGGTGTCAGCAATGTTTGGATCGGGTAAGTCAGAAATCCCAGATTGGCTCAAGCCGTTCTGAAAAGCCTCCAGGTGGGCCGAGTCAACCAGTTCGGATTCGTCGAGCCAGTCGTCTGATTCGCGTCCATATCCACGCCAACGGACACGGTATTCGGTATTACCGTACCGCTCGCGTTTGTCGATGATTTCGTCCACATAGAACTCTTCTTGGCCATCCAGCGTGACCACTGGGCCAGGATGTGTAAGTTCGCGGCCAGGGAAGAGCGCGTTGTCATTCTCGTTCCATGGTGTGACTTCAGCAGTGTGGAACACAGGATACATCTTGGAGTTGGGCCCTAGGTCCAAAGTCACGGTAGAGCATTCGTTGTGCACGGCAGTGATCTTGTAAGGACCCTCGTTGCGAACCATGAACTTCGCGACACGCTTCTTCCCCGATGCCAGGAAGTGTTTTCGTCGTTTGCGTGTTGCAAGTGATACACGATCCCCAACCTTGTAGTTCGGGGTCGGAAGGCGTGTCTTATTGGCCTGGTGTGCTTGTGATGCTTTGGCCAGCAGGAGGTTGTCGCGGGCTTCCGCGATATCATCATGGAGGAGCGCCAGCAGCTTCTCTGCGGCCTTCGCATCTCGTGTTCGGTCCAAGGGCTTGATAGTCCCCAGTGCTGGGATCACCCTTGGCATCTGGCCAAAGCGTAGTTGGAATGGGGCGAAGCCGGTAGAAGCATTCACAGTGCTCATCATATTGAAGCGAACCCGTGGTAGTGCACGAACCCAATTGTTCTGTGCAGCGGAGACATGGTAGCGGAGGCATTGGATCAGAGTCTTGTTGGTGCGTTCACTGGACCCATCGGTTTCAGGGTGGTAAGCCGTGGACATCTTAAGCTTGACACCCGTGAGCTTGTGTAGAGCGCGCCAGAATTTCGAAACAAAGATTTTGTCCCGGTCTGAGACGATCTCTTGTGGTAAGCCATTCTCACAGTACCAGTTTTCAAAAAACTGGAGTGCAAAATCTTCGGCTGTGACGTTCGTGCGAGTAGGGACAAAGCGGAATTCTGAGCCCAAACGATCTGTCAGCGTTGCGCAGCAGTTGAAACCGGAGTCCTCTGGAAGAGGTCCTATGAAGTCGATTGCAACCGAGTCACACCGGCCGTCAGGCACTGGTAGAGGGTGGAGGGGCCCAGCTTTGCGCTTTGTGGACGACTTGTTGCGTTGGCAGTCGGGACATGCTGGGATGTATGCCGTCTCAAGCTCGTCGCGCATGCGCGGCCAGTAGTATCCCTCGCGGAGGGCAGCATATGACTTGTCAAAGCCAAAGTGTCCCAGAGCGTCGTGTGCCAGTCGGAAAACGTTTCGCGGAGGTTATTTGCCCGAGGAATGATCAGGCGTTGGCCTATAAACCACAAGCCATTCTCAGACCGTAATCCAGGGAGAGAGTCCACCATCTCTGGCAGCTTCTTCGTCCATGAGTCGTGCTCGTAGCCAGAACGAATGGAGTCTAGCAGTTCAACATCCGTTTCAATGCTCAGGACCGAAGAGATGGGCTTGGGGTTGCGAATACGTGTGTAGGACATGGCCTCGGCTGCCTCTAGTGTTGGGCAGGTAGCCGCCACTGTTGGGGCAACCTCCTCGTCGTAGAAGTTGGTGCGAGAGAGAGCATCAGCGCCTGCGTTCTCCTCGCCTGGAACGTAAATAATCTTCAGGTCAAATTGTGACATGAATTCCATCCATCGTGCTTGGCGCCTGGAGAGATCTTTTTGGGTTTGGAAGTTTTCCAGAGTGCGGTGGTCGGTATAAACATAGATCTTGGCGCCAATAAGGTCGGTGCGCCACTTCTTCAGAGCGCGAATAATAGCAAGCAGCTCCTTCTCGTGAACAGGATAGTTGAGCTCAGCGCCCTTGAACGTCATCGAGTCAAAGGCTACTGGACGAGCAGTCTCCCAAGACAGGCCATAGGACAAAATGCCACCGGAGCGAGTGTCGCTAGCATCGGTTGTGACAAAAATTTTATTATCACCAGGGTTCTGGTGGTCAATCGTCGTCAGGCAATCCGCGCTTACAACCAGCTGCTTGATCGCATCAAACGCCGTCTGGTGTTTGTCGCTCCAGCCGGGCCAGTTAAGCTCTGCGGCTTTGTGCGTCAGTGGAGATAGTACCTCAGTGTGCATTGCCAGGTTCGGCAGGAACTGAGCAACAAAACGCACAAGGCCAAGGAAGGCACGAACGTTGGTGGCAGACTTAGGCACAGGCCAGTACTTGATGCGCTCGACCTTCGACTTGTCTGGTTCGATGCCGCGTTGGGAAATGTGGTGTCCCAAGAAGTCTATCTCATAGCAGAAGAGTTGTGTCTTTTTTTCATTACAGTACAGGTGAGCCTTTTGTAGAGCAGCAAAGATCTTGCGGATGTGTTCCGCATGCTCCTCCTCTGATTGCGACCAGATGATCACATCATCCAGGTAGACATGGCAGAATTTGCCAATGTACTCGCGTAGCGCGGCGGTTACCCTCCGCTGCTGTATGGAAGGTGCATTGCGTAGTCCTTGTGGCATCACGAGCCATTCGTAAAGGCCCAAGGGTGTAGTGACTGCGGTGTACTTCACCGAGTCCGGATGTAGTCTCGTCTGGAAGAAGGAGTCTGTGAAGTCAATCTTGGACCAGATCTTGCCCTTTGCGCAATCTGCAAGAATGTCGTCGACCCGCGGCAGCGGGAATTGGTCCTGCACTGTAATGGAGTTTAAGACGCGGAAGTCGTTAACCCATCGTGGAAGGACCGCCTTGTCCGCCTTTGGTATCAGCATAGCCGGCGAGGCAAACGACGAGTTGGATGGTCGAATGCGACCTGCTGTTATGGATAATTACTATTTGTATCTATTTATTGTTACTGGCTCTGGAAATTAGCCTATCTATACTCTCAATTGTATTTATGTACCTCCCAATTGTTTTCTTCTGTCTCTATTGTGCAGAGTCATTTGCCATACAATTAACTTGACTGCATAATAACTCTGAGTCAGTTTAGAACAATAAGGAGACTGTGCCCGCAGTTCAACTCGGCTGCGCCTAGGGTTAGAACTGCAGCTTAGTCAGCCTTCCGGAGGGTATAAATAATGCCTGAATTCACCTGTAGTCTACATCTATCTCATCCTGCAAATATCTCTGTGCAATTCACAACTGTGAATCACCTTTACGTTGTCTCAGACGTGCTGAGTCGCTAAGCCTACCGTCGGTGTATAGACGGAACCCGTTGTCTCAGACGTGCTGAGTACAAATAAGTTGTCTTGGACTTGCCAAGTCGCCCTCATAAATTCAAAACTCAAATATAATTCAACTAGTTTACCTTTCGCTCTCAACCTAGCTAAAGATAAACTCGCTCATTATCGACTTGGATTATCGTATAGAGGTACTGGTGTGCGAACGAGCCGCTTGTATTTCTTTATCACACAGATAAAGCCAAATCGCATCAATAGTATTTTTATTCTAAAATACTACGTTCGCTAACATTGGTGATTCGACCCAGGTACCCCTTGTTAATCGGTTCTACAAGTCGTCTTACCATACAACATGTCCACTACTGAAACAGTGAGACCTGAAACCCCGCCTAATCGTTCTCGTTCACCGCTCAGTTACCTTGATACTCCTGGTGGTGAAACTGAATTTGCAATTCACCCACTTGAACCTACATGGCTTACAGATGGCAAATCAGTTCCAAGCATTTACAAGAGTCCAAACTTGTTCCGGTTGTCTAATTCCCTCATTATGTCACCCCATACACATAAGTCCCCTTCAGAGAAGGATATCATTGCAATATATCCAAGGATTGTTGATGCTCTGAAACCTGAGTGGACAGGACCTGTTCCACAGGAGGATGTTCGTGCACCACCTGGTCCTACTCCATCTATCTTAATCACCTGTCCAACACGGTTTCCATACTTAGCCCTGGATCCTATGTTCAGGGGTCGTAGAGAAGAACTTCTTACTGCCTTTGGAAAACGTTTTGAATGGCCTAATGGAGTTATGCCTAAATACAAGCGAATGAGTCTAAAGGTGGCTGAATTGTTTGAACGTGAACTATCACTTGTTATGGAGCTTGTTAGTATTGCATACTACAGGCAGACCTTTTCAAATGAGAACCATGTCTTTCAACTTTCTCAGAGGCTTCATGCAAAGATTACCATTATTCTTGAGCAACTTCTTTCACATGCTAATAGATCATTTGAATTACGTCAACATCCACGTCCACAGACCCCTCAGATGGAATCATCTTTGACAAATAATTGGCACAATGCTATTGACATAGAAATTGCAATTGTCTCCTATATGGCTGAGGTTGAGAATTTCCTTGTTGATATTGCCGATCATTGGGATCCCCAAACTGGGACTACTGTTGGTGTGGATGAAGATCTAGTACGTGAGGCTGAAGAATTTCTTAAAGTGTCAAGCAGACGCTGGCAGAGTTCACAGCTCCCTGCAGTCGCAGAAGAGAATCAATGGGAAAGTGCTTCACAAGCTGGAACAACAGCTAAACCTACTGGACAACGTCCATGGCGAAGATCAACAACATATGGTTTCAGTGGAATTGCTAAGTCTTCAGCACCCTACACATCCTCAATTTTCTCTACTATTGCAAAGCCAGTGGCCGAGCATGCTAGTGCAGCTCCACGACCCAGAATCAACATTGAACGCAAGGAAGCTGAACAAATGCGTGAAATGGCTTATTCTCCACCTCCAAGGAGAAAGGAGCAAGCTCCGCATGTTGGGCGTCCTGACTTATTTGCTGGAGGAATACCTTATGGAAGAGGTACTGCTGATCCTGCAGAACCACCATCAAGAGATGATGGTAATGGTCCACCTACTTCACCATCTTCAAATCCGTCAACACCTGTTGAAAGATCTGGAGGGAATGGAGATGCCCCACCACCACCACCTCAACGTTTTGGCAGGGCAGCAGCACCAAATCCAGGTGATGATCCTAGTGATTCTGACAATTCTGATGATGATCCTCGTGGACGTGGACCACCTAATTTGCCTGGAAGAGTACCAAGACAACCTACTGGAAATAATAATCCCCAAGGGAATAATAATGCAAGACCTAACCCTAATCATAGTACCGAATTGTACTTTGATGTTAAACTCAAGGAAGAAAATGTGCCTAAATGGGATGGCAATACTGACCTTGTAATGCGGTGGATTATGAAAATTGATCACATTGCAAAACAGTCAAATTTGTTGAACCGCCAATTAGGACTTATTATTCCTCGACGATTGGAGGGCTCTGCAGAAACTTGGTATTGGTCTCTTCCAGACACATATCGTGCAAGGATTGAGAGAAGTTGGGATGATCTGAAGAATGCAGTCACTGAGTACTTCATGAATCGTAAATGGCTCGATAAACAACGGATGCGCGCTCATAAAGCTCGGTATAGAGAGCTTGGCCACAGCCAGGAAACACCCACTGAGTACTTCATTCGGAAGAGTGAGCTGCTGAATATTGTATATAACCTCGATGATTCAGCCATGATGATGGAAGTCATGGAAGGTGCACCTTCACTTTGGAACACTATTTTGACTACTCAGATGTATGAGACTGTTGTGGAGTTCCAAGCTGCTATTCGCTACCATGAGGAAGCTCTTATGAAACTGGATAATCGGGTCAATAATTACTCTTATTATGATCGTGACCGCGATCGTGATAGACGTCGAGACCAGAATTCTAATCGAAATGCTCGGGTGACTTTGGTAGGCACCACACGTCAAATGGAACCTCCAAAATTCCCCAAGGATGATCGAAATGTTTCAAAGAGGGCTACTCCTGAGTCAAAAGGTGCCAGACCATGCAGGCATTGTGGCAGTGGCAAACATTGGGACAATGAATGCAAACATTCATTCAAAGGAAATCGTATGGCACGTACACATTTGGTAAACTCATCTCCAGAAGACCTTGAAGCACAACAAGAATATGATGATTTATACTATGGTTTGGACTCAAAACGAAAACTCAACCTCTGATGATGAACAGTCTTTTGAGCAACCCCTCCAGATTACTGAAGCCTCTGAACAAGAGCTCACCTCAGCCCTGGAGGGGGTAACATCTTATAATATTAGTTCAAGGATTGAAAATACATCGGAAATCGTTTTGGAAGACCATTCTCCTGATCCAGATGTTCTTAGTGAACCCCAGTTAAAGGATAGTCCCGACAGTTCCGTCACAAGTGCTAACGCACGCGCTGCTGTACATGAAAAACTACCCTTGAATCGGAGAACAAGAAGACGTCTAGCTAAGGATATTCAAGCTAAGAATCATTATATTCGACATTCTGCTGGAACGTCTATAATTGAACTGCGGAAATTCATGGCAAGGCCACCTGGAACTTCTTTTCTAGGATCCAAGGCTACGGAAACCACAGTTACAATTGGGAGTATTGAAGGCCAGGCAGTGAAAGTTGTCATTGATTCTGGTTCAGATATCACTTTGATTTCAGAAAAGGCTCTTGCCAACCTCATAGATCGGCCAAAAGTGAAAACTGGTCAGCGCATTAATCTCATTCAAGTTACTGGGAAATCCTCAATTTCAGGCTTTGTTGATGTGGATTTATACTTCCATACTCAAGAAGGTCCAGTAAAGTTGAATGTTGAAGCATACGTTGTTAAGGGAATGACCACTCCTTTTATTTTAGGGAATGATTTCTCTGATCAGTATTCTATTTCGATTATGAGGCGTGGAGGAGAATCTTTTCTGTTATTAGGAGATTCTGGCCGAGAAGTGCAAGTTCAGACATCAACATCATCTTCCTTAGTAGATGATGAAGGTCATGCATTCAAAATCAATGTATTGCATGCAAATAGGGGCAATAATGCAAAGTCTCGAATACATATGAAGCACCAACGACTGAAGAAGAAGATACACAAACGTGAACGCAATCAAGAAGTTCGTGCAACAACCCGAACAGTTATCATGCCAAATACGAGTGTCGCAATTCCGGTTGACGTCTACTTTCGAAAGGGAGAAGACTCAATTTTTGTGGAGCGAAGCATGCATTTAGTTGATAATGAACAGGGCATGTATGGATCTCCTGATATGCTGATTTCACGTGCAAAACCTGTTCTTCATGTTGCAAATTTCTCACAAACTCCCGTTACCATCTCTGTTGGACAAGTTCTGGGAATAGCACAAAATCCTAAGACTTGGCTGGATCGAATAAATAAATTTTCGAAAGAACAACAGAGTCAGATCAATGCTCATGCAGCATTAATGCGGTCATTGGTGAAGGAAAATTCTGAGAAATATACTTCAGATGTACCTGCATCAACAGTGCGATCAGAATCGGAAGTTGCTTCTAAAGCACAAAGGAATGCAACAGATCCAGATGATCCTTTAGCAGAAGAGCCTTTGGAAGGAGGACCCAAGACTGCAGAAACACCACCTGAATCGATTCCACACAATAGGCTTCTTGATGAAATTGATATTTCTTCTAGTGTTACACCTGAACAGCGTAAACAACTGGAAGATGTTGTTCTAAAACATGAGAAAGCCTTTGGTTTAGATGGAAGATTGGGCAATTATCCAGGCAAAATTGAAATCCCAATGAAACCTGATGCCCAACCAGTCTCACTACCTCCTTTTCCTGTTTCACCTGCAAACCGTGAAGTCATTGACAAACAGATGGATTCATGGATTCAACTTGGAGTCATTGAGCCATCCAAGAGTCCTTGGGCAGCACCAGTATTCATTGTGTATAGGAACAGTAAACCTCGCATGGTTATTGACTTGCGCAAAATGAATGAAATGGCAGTACCTGATGAGTTTCCATTGCCAAGGCAAGAGGACATTCTTCAGGCACTTTCAGGTGCTCAATGGTTGACAACATTGGATGCGCTGGCTGGTTTTACACAGCTAACAATGTCAGACTCTGCAGCAGAGAAATTGGCCTTTCGTACTCATCGAGGATTATGGCAATTCAGACGTATGCCATTTGGATACCGTAATGGTCCTAGTATATTTCAACGTGTAATGCAGAATATTCTAGCACCATTTTTGTGGGTATTTGCTTTGGTTTACATTGATGATATTGTGATTTATTCGAAGACCTTCGACGAACACATACATCATCTCGATCAGGTCTTTTCAGCAATAGAAGAAGCATGTATCACTTTGTCACCCCCTAAGTGTCACTTGGGATACCAGTCCCTATTGCTACTCGGTCAGAAGGTTTCACGTCTAGGACTTTCAACACACAAAGAAAAGGTTGATGCAATTGTGCAATTAGATGAGCCAAAAAATGTCCATGAATTACAACAATTTTTGGGCATGATGGTTTATTTCTCTGCATATATTCCATTTTATTCGTGGATAGCGCATCCATTCTTTCAACTGTTGAAAAAGGGCATTAAATGGCAATGGACCGATCTTCACCAAGAAGCGTTTGAACTTGCAAAACAGGTACTTACAAATGCACCTGTGCGTGGGTATGCTATTGCAGGACATCCATATCGTGTCTATACAGATGCATGCGACTATGGCCTTGCAGGTATTCTGCAACAAGTTCAGCCAGTGAAGATCAAAGACTTGAAAGGTACTAAACTGTATGAGAGGCTGGAAAAGGCATATAAAAATAATGAACCGATTCCAACTCTTGTTGCGGCTATCAAGGGTGTACAAGACATTCCACCATCTGGCGAATGGGCAGTAGAGTTTGAAGACACTACAGTTCACATTGAACGGGTGATTTGTTATTGGTCAAGAGTTCTGAAATCACCTGAACGCAATTATTCACCAACTGAGAGGGAAGCTCTTGCTTTGAAGGAAGCGTTGATTAAATTTCAACCCTATCTTGAAGGCGAAGTTGTGCTAGCAATTACAGATCATGCAGCTTTAACTTGGAGCAGAACATTTCAGAATGTGAATCGTAGACTCTTGACATGGGGCACAGTATTTGCTGCATATCCTGGACTCAAGATTGTCCACCGCGCAGGTCGAGTTCACTCCAATGTGGATCCGATCTCTCGTTTACGTCGCCGGGTACCACGACAGGACAGTCCCACCACTGATACAATTCCCACAGTAGAGCTCAGTGGAGGGGAAGATCCTTTAAAAAATATGTATGATGAATTAGGACCACTATTTGAGGAGAAGTTGCTTACAATGGGTCATAAAACAATTAGCATGGAGGAGAACTCCCTTGCTGATGATTCCATAGTCCTTGATCTCAATAACGAGACAATGACAGAGACAACAGAAATTCTTCCTATGCCAGGGTCCTACTCAACCTCAGCATCATATAATATTTTAGTTGGTATTTCAGAAGACGAGCTCCAGAAATGGAAGCATGCCTATTCTAAGGATCAATACTTCAAGAAGGTCTTGAATGGCATGAAAGCAGAATCAGATTGGTCAAACCCAGTCTATCCTCAGTATCATTATACTGATTCAGGTCTCCTCTATTTTGAGGACTGGAATGGAAATAATCGGCTTTGCATTCCTGAATCACTCCGAGTCGAACTTATGAGTGATGTCCACAACACCCTCATTGAATCGGCTCATGCCGGATATCACCGGACATATAACCGCATGGCTGCCATGTATTATTGGCCAAAGATGTCAAGAGATTTGAAACGTTATGTTTCAACTTGTGATATTTGTCAAAAAACAAAGCCAAAAAGACATGCACCAGTTGGTTTACTTCAACCAATCCCAATCCCTAGTCAACCTTTTGAAGTCATTACTATGGACTTTATTCCTGAACTTCCTATGTCAGAAGGCTTAGATAACTGTCTGGTTATAGTTGATAAGTTGACGAAATATGGAATTTTCATTCCTTGCACTACCAAGATATCTGCGGTTGAGACCGCTCAACTCTTCTTCAAACACGTCATATGTAAATTTGGAATCCCTCGTCAGGTTATTAGCGACCGAGATACGAAGTGGAAGAATGATTTCTGGGCAAAAACCTGTCAACTTATGGGAATGAAACGAGCACTTACGACTGCTTATCATCCTCAAGCTGATGGTCAGTCTGAAATTTTAAATCAGACACTAGAAATTGCACTTCGTGCATATATCAGTCCAGACCGGGATGACTGGGTCCAGTTCATTGACGGTTTCGGACTCTCCTACAATACAACACCCCACTCCAGCACTAATTTTGCGCCAGCATACCTTTTAAGAGGCTATCATCCAATTACCCAGGCAAACATTCTTTCAAGTCCCGATGTTGTTCCGCGAACAGGAGACTCCATCGAGACTGGGGGGGATATAACCCAGGAAATTTTGGATGAACAAGCGCAGAAAATGGTTGATGCATTCGACGCACATCGTACTCAGGCTAAGGAAGCTTTACTTCTTGCTCAAGTTTTTCAGAAAAAGGCTTATAATAATGGTCGTCTAATTACTGAGTTTGAAGAAGGTGACTTGGTTCTAATTAATCCACATAGCTTGCGCCTCCTTCGTAAAGAGAAAGGCAAAGGCCAGAAACTACTTATGCGCTATGATGGACCTTTTGAAATTAACAGGAAGCTGAGCCCTGTTACCTATCAACTACGTCTCCCAATCTCCTATGCAATCCATCCAATACTTAATATTGCTCACTTGGAAGCATACAAATCATCTCCACCCGAATTTGGGCAACGACCATTGAAAACTCTGAATCGCGATGATTTCGATGCACTTCCAGAAGTCGAGATTGATCGTATCATTGATCAGAGATGGAGTCGGCGCAAGAAGGGACGCCGTGTGCGTGAATACAAAGTGCGTTGGAAAGGATTTGATGCTGGTCATGATGAATGGCTGTCCAAGCACAAGTTGCGCAATGCGCCGGAAGTCCTAGAGAAGTGGGAGCACGCACAAAGACAATAAGCGCTGCATGCAAAACAATAGGCGCTGATGTGGTGCTACACCGGAGACAATTGGATTGGCATCTTATGAGAAAGCTATTCAATCACATGACAATAGCTTTTCCGAGTCGTTCCAGAGTTCCGGATCTGAGAGGACAAAGTGGGCGCACCTACAATAAGCGCTCAATCAACAAGACATCACGGAGAGATGATGCATCCGAAATGGATCACGCTTCTGTCAAACTCCAATTTATTAGCAATTTTCCGCTGTTCCTTAGAATCAGCGCTGTGCACGACAACAATAACCAAAAACCTACCCAACCAGAGTGCACTGTTCCAAAGGCCTATAAATTGGAGTCCCAACCTGAGCAGACCTTCATCCAGCTTCGTTCCTGCACTCCTTCTCGCTCTACACCCACTATTTTGCGCACCCATCAATCAAGATGTCAACTCCGAGCGCCGATGCCACGGTCTCTTTCAGCAATGCCGACATCGGTTACATCACCGGTCCGCGCACCGTTCTCGGCGCTACTGCCCCTGTGCCGCTGTACCTTGTGCCGGACAGTTGGGGCGGCATGACGCACATCCCGGACCACATCAAATGTGCACCAGCGGATGCATGCGCTGTTTCGTCACACTACCTGTTGCACAATGGTACGCTGCGCAACAGCATTTATCCATTTGTGTGGCCGCTAAGTCCGACGTCAGAAGCTTACGGCTTCCGGTCCGAGGATCTGTCATCTTCGACAGAGAGCGTGGCATCCTCCTCCGAGTCCTCGGACATCCCACACTCTGCACACACCCACTCTGCACACGCTGCCGCCACTACAACTCCGCCCGAGGGCACCTTCTTTGTTCACGCGCCAACTGCCGAAACTCCGGATATCAGCAACCACAACGGAGTTCCGCCGGTTGACATTCTCGCGTCGGTTCTGCCTGATCCGGCCACACGCCAACATATGCTTCTTCGGCTGTCCCCGCTGCTGCAGATCGGCTCCCACACCTCGTCACTAGCTGACGGGTATGAGAAGAATGGAGTCTATTTCCTCCAGCCGGCATTTGCCAACCCGGTCTTCGCTGGTCTGCACACGGGCTTCGAGGTCGTCAGCTCCATCATCAACGACACTCCCACCTTCCATCACGGCACTACCCAGCTGTTCCGGCCCGATGCCAGCAACGCTGCTCTGGCCAGCATCAATCTCCGGAAAATCCCGGGCATTTGGCTGCTGGGACAGTACGGCAACAATTGGGCGCTTCGGCCTTACGAGAGTGCCGAGTTAGTGGAGTGCGGGTCGAATAATGCCGTGTTTGCAGCGAGTCACACGCTGTTGCTCATCGCGTGGCTCATTTCGGTGCATTTGCGGAACCCGGACTCTCTCATCAACCCCGGCGCCCCACTCGGCATGTCAGCTCTGGACTTTTGTGAAACCAACCAACATTTCTCCACTACCCACTTTGCGTACCTGGATTACATCATCGGTCACCTGCTGCTTACCAACTCACTGGACTTTGCCCTTGCGGACATGTTCTCTGACGTTGACAGCAAGGTCCTGATCCGCACGAGCATCCATGGCGCGTCCACGCTGAGCATCTTCCCACCAATCAACGAAGAATTCACGGTCCACCGCGGTGACATGGCGCTGAATGCCTTGGTTTGGCGTGCGGCCCGCGCAACTGATCTACACCCCCTCTACAACGCTGTCGAAGCTAACCGGCCCGATTATGTTGCTCGGTTGCTCCGGGAGCGTGTTATTTTTGACGCTTCATCTGACTCTGATGCTAGCTCTTCCCCGGAGGCAGAGGAAGTTGATTAGTAAGAGTATATCTAGGCTGGGGGGAAATGTTATGGATAACTACTATTTGTACATATTTATTGTTACTGGCTCTGGAAATTAGCCTATCTATACTCTCAATTGTATTTATGTACCTCCCAATTGTTTTCTTCTGTCTCTATTGTGCAGAGTCATTTGCCATACAATTAACTTGACTGCACAATAACTCTGAGTCAGTTTAGAACAATAAGGAGACTGTGCCCCGCAGTTCAACCCGGCTGCGCCTAGGGTTAGAACTGCGGCTTAGTCAGCCTTCCGGAGGGTATAAATACTGCTTGAATTCACCTGTAGTCTACATCTATCTCATCCTGTAACCTCTCTGTGCAATTCACGACTGTGAATCACTTTTACGTTGTCTCAGACGTGCTGAGTCGCTAAGCCTACCGTCGGTGTATAGACGGAATCCGTTGTCTCAGACGTGCTGAGTACAAATAAGTTGTCTTGGACTTGCCAAGTCGCCCTCATAAATTCAAAACTCAAATATAATTCAACTAGTTTACCTTTCGCTCTCAACCTAGCTAAAGATAAACTCGCTCATTATCGACTTGGATTATCGTATAGAGGTACTGGTGTGCGAACGAGCCGCTTGTATTTCTTTATCACACAGATAAAGCCAAATCGCATCAATAGTATTTTTATTCTAAAATACTACGTTCGCTAACACCTGCGTCCAGGTGTTTCTTGATCAGGATACTCCAAGCCTCCTTGTATTTGCGGGGACTCGAGTATGACCGTCGGGTCAATGTCTCCGACGCGTCTTTGACCTTGATCTCGCAGGTGACGTCTGTTGGCAAGTCGTCTACGTGAGGAATAGGCTCAAAAATAGAGCGGTACTCATTCTTACAGCTGTTGGCATATTGCGAGGCCACTGCGCCGCAGACTGACAAGTCGGCGCACCGCCCGGCATGACGCTTTCCCCGTGACTTTCCCCCACCTCTCACACCACCCCGCTCCACCGGATAATCCTCTTCGCCATTCTTTCCATGCCCTCCAATACGCACTACATAGATCCTGAGCGCAAGAGGCTCATCCCTATCATCAAGAGGACTGTCCCCGACAATACCGACATCGCGGAGATGACGCAGATGGGCACACGCACCATCCGTCGTGCTCTTCGGAACAACGCGTTATACGGCGACGTTGTCCCGCCACCGCGAGGACAGGTGGGAAGGCCGAGAGCAGCCACGGGTCTCGATGAGTTTGTGCGTGTCTGTGCTCGTTTGCTAGTATATCAACTCAAATTCACAGTATCTCCAATGCTTGGTCGAGGATCGCCCAGATTCGACACTCCAGGAGCTTCGGGACAACCTTTATGATGGAATGGGGATCGACCTCGATGAGGCTACCATCTATCGCACCCTGATTCGACGCGGGTTCTCTCGCAAACAGGTGCGTATACTGTGCATGCGGCCAGATTTTAATTGAAATGTGCAAGGTATCCCACGCGGCTCGAGAGCGCGACGACAACAAACGACTGGACTATCAAGCCCTAATCGGCGATCTGTACCCCGCCGAGACGCTCGTCTGCCTTGACGAGTCCCACTGTGACCGCCGTACCATGCAGCGCAGGTGGGGTTGGGCTCCCGTTGGTGACCGTGCCTACCGTAGTGATTTCTTTATTCGTGGAACCAAGTGCGTCTAGTGTTTTTGTCCGTCCATCTCGCTGAGCTATGTGATCAGGTACTCCGTCCTCCCAGCCATTTCCCTCGACGGAATCCTGTACCTCGACATTATCACGCGTTCCTGGACGGCCGAAGAATTCGAAAAATACATCCTTACACTGCTGGATCATATGAATCCCCTATCCGCAGCCCAACTCCGTGCTCGTTATGGACAACGCGAGCACTCATCACTTTGACGGCTTGCGAGAGATCGTCGAGGGCCGGTATGCGTCACTGTTGCCTTACCGTGCTGCAAGATGCTGAAGCGTAACTAGCGGCATGCGTTTGGTTTACCTCCCTCCATACTCGCCCGACTACAATCCCATCGAAGAGGGCTTCTCTTCGATGAAGGCGTGGCTACGCTCTAATCGGGACTACGCTTTACTCGAGTTGACTGGTAACGGAGATGCATTTGACGTGCTTTGGGAAGCGGTGTTCACGTCGATGACACCCGAAAACATTGCAGGCTGGTTTGCCGATTGTGGATACATCGCTTGAATGTCATTATCACAACTTGTAAGTAGAGAGAGCGCTACAAATACACTATATACGAGGGACTGCGTTACAAATACAACTATGTAGATGTGTCGGATAGCGAGCTAGAAATACAGTATGTACGATGGTTGCGTGCGGTACAATATGTATGGGGAACCGTGTAGAAATGCTCACCGTCTACTCAATCTCAACGACATTCTCCTTGTCGGCAACTCGACGCTTCTTTGCCGCGTGCAGCGCCTTCCGAGCACCGTTCAGCAGATCCTTCACGCTGCCTCTCGAGACACCGATCTCGCGCAGCTCAGCCTCCGAAAACCCGACCAGTTGGTGGCAGTAGTGAATCTCGTCGCGCTCGAGGACCTCGGCATACCGCGAGAAGTTCGACGCGGGCATCTTGGCATCGAGCTCATTGATGAGGGTCGAGATGGGCACAATCTCCTCGCCATAGCCGTCGGCCGGCACCTGCTCGTCCTCGTCCTCGCCCTCGCCCTCGTCCCGCGCATGCTTCCGCGCCGACCTCGGTGCCCCCGTCCGTACATGGTTGGTGAACGCGGGTCCCAGAGGACCGTCGGCGAGGTGTATGTGAATATCGGGCTGCTTGACCTCGACGCTGGCCCCGGGACGCGATGTGCGCTGACGTCGCTCCTTGGGATTGACGATCGTGTCGAAGGTGATGGTGTTGGGAGGAATGCTGCAGTCCCGCGGCAGGGTTGGGATCGTTTTTCTGCAAGAAATAAGACGATATCATGCGTGAAATCACAGGAGCGCACCAAGAGCCGAGCCCAGAGCATTGCCTTTTGGAGCGTGACTGGTGTTGTGAGGACCGGACTTGTCGCCGTTGGGGGCTTTCTTCCGGAAGCAGAGCCCTGTGGTGCATTCCTCGCAATGCAGCGCTGTCTTGACGAGGGCCAGCTCCTCACGAATGGCCACCTCGGTCTCCTTCGGCTCCTTCGCTGATTTTGTAGCCTGTGGGGAGTTGTTAACGGCGTGCGACGATGAGGAGACGAGACAAAACAAATGCACACCTTTTCGGGAGCAGGACGCGGGTCGATAATCCGCAGGCCGACGCGCAAGGTCCGCCGCGGGTTGTCAATCAGCTCACAAACGTGGTCAATCGCCTTCTTCGCCTCACTCGCCGTTAGCAAGCGGTTGGCCGGGTCGGATGGTCCGTCCTTCGAGGACTTCCAACCGAGAGCGATGTCCGGACCGGTGCCCATGTTAGCCTGCACACGCGCGAGGAAATCGCCTGGCTCCATCCCGCGGTCCAGGTTGAGAGTAACATTGAGCGGCTTGCCGCCGTGCGGATTGACGGTGGGGATGGTAACCGAAAGTCTTTGAACGGTGAGTGCGCCCTGAGTTGCCGCGGGGAGCCCTGGCTGCATGGGTGTTTGGGCCAGGACTGCCAAATGCTGCGTCGCTGGTCTGACCCGCTCCCGGGTGTCTTGGGGTGAACGGGTCCCATCGAAATATCCACTGTCGAGCATGTGCCTCATCTGCGCCGCAGCGTAGGTTGGCTGCGTTACAGGCGGCATTGCGTTGGTCATCCCGAGGAGGTACTGCGCCGTTGCGTATCGCTCAGGCGCCGGGTTCTGTGGCTGCTGGAGTCCCCGCTGCATCTCCTGCTGGCGCGCAGTCTGGTACGTGTAGAATTCGTCGTAGTTGCGGTAGTTCATGGTAGATGGAGAGAAAGCCAGCGCCCATGCTGGTGGAGCGTCGTTGGCAAGGGCAACGTGGAGCAGAGCACGTGTGCAGCGTCATGCCGGCGGTGCGCCGACTTGTCAGTCTGCGGCGCAGTGGCCTCGCAATATGCCAACAGCTGTAATTGAGTCGCCTTTCAACTTCAACCGTTCCCATTCAGCCAAGACCTGGACGGCGCTCGTGTACAGCAGCGACCACGTCGACTGGCTTCACGTGTTCGAACAGGCCCTTCGCCTCCATGTCCGCCCCACGCGCCTCGCAAACAGCCTTCAATTCCTTGGCTAGGTCACGACGGTAGCCCTGGATCTCATTGAAGCGTTCGCGTAGCTTCTTGATAGGCTGCGGCTTGGGCGGCAATGGTGGCGGGTGTAGCAAATCATAGTTGTAGTTCTTGTCGACTACAGTCCGCGCGTCATGGTCGACAACTATTTTATTTCGGGAGAGGAACGGCATGCCAAGTAGTACGGGGTAACACAGGTTTGGTACTACAATTGCGGCGGATGGTACGAGTCGAGTATGCGGAATCATGGGAATGTAAACGTATTTTTACATATTTTGTACACGGGGGTGGGGTCACATTTGAATTGGAGAGTGCAAGAGAGAAATGGAATGGATTGGAGAGATTGTAACGCGGAAGGTCGAGGCAGGTCACCAACGCTTCGTCGATCAAGTCTACATGGGAACCATTGTCAACGAGCGCCGTGATATGGTACGGGAGAGAATGAGCAGGGCCGTCGACGGCGCAGTGCCAAGCCAGGTGATGGCGTTGGTCTACATCGTCTGCGGCGGCGTGCGGGGAGAGCGTGGAGCGCGGCGCACATTGGGCAAGATGAGGCGTGGCTGACGGTGTGTCAGCCACCGCCGCGACAAGTGGAGGAGTGGGAGTGGGCAGGGGACTCACGTTACGTGTAGCGATGTCGTCCTCGCTGTCCGAATCGTAGACTTCTTCGAAGCGGTGCATCTGTACAGCCGCGACGGGCGCCTTGCCTTTGCCCTTGGCGTTGGCGTTTGACGTTGCGGCGTCGTTGTCCTTCTTGGGCGGCGGGACCGAACGGCGGGCCACCTCGTCCTTGTTGGCGGCAATGTACGCGTCGAGCTGAGCGCGTTGGGCAGGCGTGAGTGCAGCGAGGAAGACGGTCGCGGTGCGCGTTGTCAACGACGACGTAGTCGTTGGGGTCCGGCCAGGTGTCGCAGTGGAAGTGCCAGATGAAGACCTGACGACAGTGCGAGCACCCGCCGAGCGCCGCGATGTTGGGACGTTCGTCGCCATCGCGTATCTTCCCGCAGTGTGCTTGCCCGCGGTACGTGCCCTTGCCCGACTGCATCGACGACGGGAACCCGTGCGACGAGTGGACCGTGGGTGCGGAGGAGCTAGCGATGGAGGGGACGAAGGAGGTGTTGTGGTTGCTGCGCCCCTTCTTCGCTGGACGGTCGTCGTTGCGGTCGTCGTTCGAGCGCTTGGAGCCGGTGTTGGCAAAGACTCCCTTGGACGAGAGGACCTGCTGGACGCGTTCTTCGAGCTCCTTCTCGTCCTTAAGGCGCTGCGTATCGATCTCCACCATCTTCTTGTACCAGTCGTCGTAATCAACGAGACCGAGGAGCGTGGTGCGGTGCTTGTCGGTGTCGCACACGTCCTGGAGACGACGGGTGAGGTTCGGCGACGACGTGGACGCGGAGCTGGGCCTCGTCCCAATAGCGCTCGTGTCCGGCCAGAAGCTCGTTCTTGTCGCTGACACGATCGACGAACGTCGCGAACGACTCGTCTTTCGTCATGCGGAGCTGGCGCATGTCGCGCTCGTGGGCGACGGCCCAGTCGAGGGGTAGGAAGCGGCGGAGGGCAACGATGAAGTCGGTGAGGGACATGTTCTTGATATCTTCCGTGGTAGTGCGAGCCCATTTAGCCATTTGGCCCATCTTGAGACCACGCGAAGCGCGGGTGGCCAGGTCCTTGAGGCCTGGTCGCCGTAGTCGGTAATCGCCTCTTCGAAGACGCGGAGCGTCTCGATGGTCAACGGGAGGCCTTGGGTCCCGCCGACGAGTTCGGGGTAATTCTTCCCGAACCCGCGAATAACGACGTACGCGTCGTCGCGTGGCAGCGTCGCAGTGCCGTTGCGGACATCTTGATCGTGGACGAAGGACATGAGGGTGGGGGAGGTTGAAAGGGAAGGGGAACGCGGACGGAAGAACGAGACGAGAGACTGTTATTCGTCGGTTAGTGGACGAAAGGCAACGCGCGTTCGATTGCGCACTCGTGTTTTGCAAAAGGTCGTGGTTGTTCGTGTGGGTCCGGGGGGACGCGCGGCAGAGAGGGCAGTGGTGGTGGTACGAGATTAAGGTGGACCGAAGGACGTCACACCCCAAAAAATCGTACGATTTGGTCCCGCGGAGGCTTTCGTGGGGTTGGTCCCGCGGAAGCTTCTAGGCCCTTGGCGCACGGACCAGGTCCTGACTCAGCGTCAGGTGCTTGGATTTGGGTGGGGCGAGTGCGCCGTGTGCGACTCGGATCGTTTCCTCGCGCGGTGTGCGACGAAGGGGACGTGTGGCTAAGCTCAACGCCGTGTGCGTGTGAGGCTGTCCGTGTGTGTATGCTCGGCGTCGTGTGCGCGAGCGAGTGAGCGTGAGCGTGTGTGTAAGCCCGGGTTGGTTCTGGGCGAGTCGGGGCTCTCGAGACGGCGTTCTCACGTCGCGGGTCGCCTGGCTGAGGTCGAGAACGTGTTCTGGGCCTGGGCGAGGGCGCGGCGTGAATCGGGGATTCTCGGGGATGCCTCGGGGATCTGTGATGCGGCTCTTCGGGCCTCGGGGTTCTTCGGACTTCTTCGTTGGCCGACGGGTAGCCGACGGAGAGTTCGGGTGAGCCGGCGGGTTGTCCGAACGAGGCGAGAGAGCGCGGGGAAGCGCGATCTGGGGGTGCGTGAAGTGCAGGGATATGGGGATTCGGAAAAAAAGTGAAAACCCGCACTAGTCGTGGGCGGGAAACACTGAGACGATCTCCACAAGACAACCAACTCCGAATGAACCCTGCTGTGGGGTGCTTGCACAAGGTACGGAGTACAGGATCGGAGCGGAAGACAAAGAGAAGAACGTGACGTCACATCCATCAACCAGAGAGCTGTGAGCCCCAGGCTTACATATCCACGCCCTGATGGCTGCAGCCGCGGCTGATCACATAATCACGGCACGTGTCTCTGACGCGCTATGCGCCGGACGCGTCTGCGGCCGCAGCAAGAGAAGGATTTCAACGAAAATACATTAAGAAGAGTCGGAAAGACTATTAGGACTCATCGGACAAAGAAAAAAAGTGAATAAGAGTGAGGTATACATCGTAAACACAAGATTGCCGCTGCAACTCGGGAAGCGAACACAACATATCCGAGGTCGGTGTGTTGCCCTCGGAAAGGGATGGGAGGCACTGGAATAGGACGCAGAAGTGATCTAGAGCACAGGGAACAAGCTGAAACTAACGAAAATGGGCGGGGTGGATGAGGTGGCGGCCGGCGACCTCGATGACAGCGTCCAGCTGCTAATTCGCGTGTGCTGGGGTCCTCGCACATCATTCCCAAGCTTGCATGCATGAAGGCGTGGCGCATAAAGGGGAGGGGAGGGCTCAGGATGCGACACCATGAGGACCCGGGTCGGCATCGCAGAGCACGACAGTGAGAGGTCAGCCTGTGCTGGAACTCGCTGTGTGCAAGGGGACGGGGTCGCTGGGAGCGGGGAGGTCTGCGGAGAAGCGCGGAAGGGGCGGGAAACGCCAAAACAACAGTGGGCTTCGTGAGGGTCCAAAGCGGTGCTCTGTCCACGGCCGTCAGCGGGGAAAAGACGCCAAAATTCAGCCTGTGGCGCACCTTGGGGTCCATACACCAGCACTGAGCCTTGCAGCGCTCTCGGGCTTGCCCTCTAGTCCTCCATGTCGTCCTCTTGGCTCCCTGACTGTCCCGACCCTTGTGGCCGCTGCTGAGGCGGTGATTGCAGGAGAACTGCGAGCCGGGGTGTTCTGAGGGTGCTCGGATGCTGAGGAGAGCGCCCAGTACGCTGTGCTTGTGCAGCGACGCGTGGAAAGAGCTAAGAGCGGGAAGCCACGCGTCATGCACGTGCTTCAATTATGTCATCCGCCCCGGCTGAAGCCATCACTGGCGTGATTACGACCAGACCCTTCCTGGAACATTGGCCTACCATGTTCCGGGAAGTGTCTGGCGTGGGGAGACTAATCTGATGAGCGATGCGCGTTGTAGAATAATGAATCTGCACATCCGAAGGTCGAAAGGGAAAGATTTTTTGTAAATGCCAGTGTAAATTATCGTCTACTCGAAAAAACTCCTTGAAATGCCTTCTCGCTCTCCTCATCAATCCTTCCGCACCTCAACAACCTCCTCTCCGACGCAAACGGCATCTGCCTCTCAATCGCCTTCGCAATCTTTTCCATGCACTCTTCGCGTTCCTCCGCCAGGATATCAGGCTTGCAGAGCTGGAACAACCAAGTGCAGCGCGGCAGACGCGGACGCGGATCCGTCCTGAGCCGCTCATCGATCTTCCGCGCGATTTGCCCCACGATGTCGAGCTCTATCGCCGCAGGAAATGGGGACCCCAGTTTGCGGGTCCATTTGATTTTGAATATGATTTCCTCTAGCGCGGGACAGTCCTCGGGGGAAAGCAGCGTGGACAATAACGGCTGGCTTGAGTCGCGTAGGTAGTGGTCTAGCAGGTCGACGTTGGCGTGGAGGTGAAATTCGACCTCGCGGAGGCAAGGAAAAGTATCGGGGAGAGTAAGAACCGGTAGAGTAAACTGCAAAGATAGACCTAATGACGCGTCGTGAGTTTAACGAGGCAAAATACAAGTTGATGAAGTGCACATCACCGAGATTGATGACCAGCCTTTCAAGTGTGAATGGCGAGAGAATCCCAAGATGAGTGTGGGCCGTCTCGCGGAGATTCCGGAGGTACGGCTCGAACGGTGGTGTTTGAAATAACATAATCAAGTCGGTCCCTGCTTCGATATCCAGCGCCCGAGGAATGCTTGATTCACTGTCAGCGAGGGACGCGACGTGCCCGCGTTCTGCTTCTAGCGGTGTAATGTTGCTGGGCGACAAAGCATAGAACTTCAGGTTCGGGCGCAGCGGTGATGAAGCAATGAAGTAGCCACAAGGGCACGCTCCGAAGATAGTTGACTGTCAGCCGAACGAGGCGGCCTTTGCGGTTGGCAAGCAAGTCGCGAACGATATGCAAGCGCACCAGGTCCTTCGAGCCAGGATCCGCGTACCTCTCCTGGCGCCGGGAGTAGTAACTTCCGCCATCGATAGTGATGTAGCGGAGATTGTGAAGCTTTCAAAAGCCGCTTGGACCGCCACATTGGCCTCCGCATTGAGGAGGTCATGGTGAAACCTGAGTCCGAGTGTTAATTCCAGATGTGTGATGTACACGGCTATCCGTGGGTCCGAGTCAAGCAACGCAATGACTTTTTCGGCACTGTGATATTCGCTGTTCCAGCCAGGTTCTTGGCTGTCATGGGCAAAGACCATCTTGAGGCGGCGAAAGAGAAAGCGCTGGCTCTGTTCGCGGAATATCGGGTGGGCGAGCGAGAGATTGGCGAGAGATTGACGAGAGAGCCGACTGTCCTCGGCCAGCTCTGCCGCGATGTGCTCGATGAGCTCTGGCGGTATGTGGAGGACAGGGCTCCCGACGAAGGTCATGGTCGAGGAGGAATCGGAACGACGCCGGAGCGCTCGATGTCAGAAGCAAGTGTATGTTGACAGCTTTTTCGGATCAAGACGCGTTCAGTCAAAGTGACTTCACACGTCCCGAATCGTCAGTTCGAGGCCGGAAGGATGGGCGACTCAGGGCAAAATTCAGTATTTTGAGACTGCAGCTAATTCGGCAAACTGATATCAACCCGAACTTGACCGGACCGAGCCGCGGTTCGGCCAGGGGTTTGGGCTCGGCCACTGAAAGCTTGAGCATGGGTTCGGCCCGGGCGCCGGCGACCCAGCCGAGCCGGTACCAGACTGGCCGGACTCAGCGCCGAATCGGCCGAGCCTACGTCACAACTGATGCCAGCTGCAGTGTTCATGATGCCTTGAATCTGCGACTCGGAATTATTCACCGCCCATAGCCATCACTCCACTTAATCAACTTTAATCCGACTGCAAACGCCCTCGCCAACCCACCCCGCAAGGCCTCACTGAACGCCGCATAGTGCTCCTCCAAATCCGCCCTCCGTTCCTCCGGCGTTTCCGGCTCGTACATCAAGTGATGCCGAATCCCCAATTCTACAGCTATCGCACTCGAGGCGCAGTAGGGTAGGAGCGCTTCGTCTAGTTCCGCGAAATGCGGCGAGAGAACGTAGCGCGGGGCGAATGGCGGGTCGATGGGATCGTCCGTGGCGATCCCGACGAGAATCACCAGTTTTGTAAGGGCTGGGAGTTTGGAGGCATCGTGGAGGAGGTTGGTGAGCGCTCGAGGAAGGTTCCAGGAGCTGATTTCTTCAAGCTGTTGATGTTCTGAGACGAGGGTTAACTTGCGCAGATTTGGCAAGCGATGCTGGAGGGTGTTGTGCTCGTCTATCCGCCAACCTGTGGGTAGAAGTGAGTCCTGAACATGTAGAAAACGACCAACACACTGTTGAAGATGACCGTGAGATCCTCTAGTGTCGTAGAGCACAGAGCTGCGAGCTCAAGTCCCAACGCGATATGATCGCCAAATGGTGGACCGAACCCATCGAAGGACAACGCAGTGAGGGAGTTTGTGTATCTTCTCAACGCGGGTTGTAGGAGCACGCTGTACAGGTAGTTCGTGCCGAAGAGCTTCAGCCTCCTAAGAGCCGGCTCTCCGACGGGATGCTGATCAGCGGGCGCCACCACCGTGTATTGACCCTCGCTCGAGCACAAGTCCTTCAGCGAGACCGACTGGCTACTCCATAGAGCACGATATATGTCGTTGAGAGGAATATTGTCCATCGTCTTCAGCGAGAGATGGTGAGCCCGGGCTGGATTTCGCACTGCGTGCTCAATGAGACGTCGAGCGCCCATGAGCATCCAGTCTTCCCAGTCCCGCACTCGCGACGGAACGCGTATCTTGATGCGCTGGATCGGTACATCGAGACGCTCCAATAGATCGAGGAACGAATTCAACGCGGCCAGGTCATCCTTGGGAAGATCGGACGTGGACCCGAATCGCCAGGGCTTTTGGAGGTAAATTTTGAGATTTTTGATGTATGTTGCGAGTCGCGGGTGCGCAGAGAAATGTGCGGCGGCGCCGCGATAAGAGGCCCAGTTCCCTCTGCGTTCGTTCGAGGGGAGGCGCGGCTCTACCTTCATAGCGGAGAAGAGTCGGCGTTGGCCACCTGATGTGCACCTAAAACCCGTCTCATCAGACGGGGGGTGTGGTACCCCCCGTCTCATGAGACGGGTTTTAACGTTGCGCCCGAGGTTTCTTAAAAACCAGGGGTCTGGGGACCCCCGGGGGTGCTTTCTGGCGCCAAGTCCGGGGGTGAAAGTGACCGTGTAAGTGACGGGGGGTGTTTTGTAGTATAGATAGCTATGTAGGGGGTAGGGTGGGTACCTGGGAGATGGGGTGGGGTGGGTAGGGGGTCGAGGTAGGGTATGTGTAAGTGACTGTGTAAGTGACCTCTAAAGGACATTGAGCCAGGTATACATGTAAGTGACCTGGGTGGTGTAGATAGCTATGTAAGGGGTAGGTAAATACCCAGGGGGTTGGGGAGGGGGTCGAGGTAGGTGTGTGTGTAAGTGACCTGAACAGGATATAGAGCTGTTTGTAGGCTGGGGGTAAGTAACCATTAGGTCGGTCTAGATAGTAGAATAGTGGTCAGGGTAGTGATGGGAGTTCAATAAATATTGATGGGATCAAAAAATACAGAACTAACATGGCTTGCAGAGGTCCTATCAGGTCCGGCATGATTCCGGATCACATTCTATCAAACTTGCGCCTTGGTGTGGGGAGCATAGAGCAATACACAGAATCTCAATAGCTGCTCTAATTGTGGAGATATGCAATTTTCTTTCGGTGTGATCGGGATCAAAGTGCATTGGAAGGTACTGGACCTCGTCCAAGGTCCTTACAGAGTTGTAGATACGATGGTAGATGATGTATGCGACAGTCAGTGGGGGTCCAGGCTACAAAGCTCTCCCAGGGTTGGCGGGGTCACTTACCCACCCCCAAGGCCAGGGCCCCTCCTCGCAAGTTGGCGGGTCACTTACCCGGGTCACTTACCCACCCCCAAGGCCAGGGCCCTCCCTCACAAGTTGGCGGGTCACTTACCCGGGTCACTTACCCACCCCAAGGCCAGGGCCCTCCCTCCCAAGTTGGCGGGTCACTTACCCACCCCCAAGGCCAGGTCACTTACCCGGTCACTTACCCACCCGAAGGTAAGGGTCACTTACCCGGTCACTTACCCGGCTCAGCGGTGTAAGTGACCGGTAGGTGACCGGGTAAGTGACCAGGTAAGCGACTGTAAGTGACTGCAAATGACTGTAAGATCCTCGTGTAAGTGACTTGGCTTCAGTTTTACTCTGCTTCGTCTACATGTCCCTGTTCTTCATCTGTCCATGCCATCAGGGCAGCATGTGCAAAGTAGGCATACTCCTCTTCGTCTTCATGGTCCTCATCATCCTGGGCCCCAGTGCCATCTCCCCCATCCTGCTCCTCCTCTTGAGCCACCTGCTGCAGAGCCTGCACAATCTCCGCCTCCTGGTCTGCATCCAAGGTCACTGGAGCATCCCTAACAGACCTACGGATCTCGCACACCCCCACCCCGGGCTCAATGTCCCCTGTGAACCCCTCCATATTCCGGAGCTTCTCCAGCCTCTCCCTGTGAATGGCAAAGAACCTTCCTTGTAACATCCGGTGCTTCCGAATCTGGAGAGCCCCTTGCATCCCGTCCCTCTGATACCAGGCGAAGCTCCTGGTACACCAGGAATTCCCGTTCCTCCTTCATCCATGTGGAGAACTGCTTGATCTCCACGTTACAGCGGAGGATCTCCTCATGAGCACGGAGCAGCCGGAAATGGAGGTCCATGGCCACTCGGGCTCCGGGCTGAGCCCAGGCTGCATCACGGATGTCTTCGCGGCCCAGGCGAAGCAAATCAAAGTCCTCTAGCACACCCATCTCCAGGATCTGCTCCCAGGTGAGCTGGGGATGGCCCTCCCCCAGCTCATCTGCAGCAGTGTTGTACTCGGAGAGGGCATTCTGGAGTGCATTGGCGCCGGAGCTAATAGCCTTGGCAATATGCTGCCGCATGTGGTAGCCTGGGGTACTATTAGTACATGACGAGTGCGGGTCACTTACCCGGTCACTTACCGGGTCACTTACCGGGTCACTTACACCGCTGAGCCGGGTAAGTGACCCGGTAAGTGACCCGGGTAAGTGACTGGGTAAGTGACGATCTCCACAATAAGCACTCACTGGTCCCGACCATGTGTGTCTTGGACAGCTGAAGGAGCCTTGAGACCACACAGTACTGCAGCCTATCCAGCGCCCTCTGGAAGCGTCTCTTGCGTAGCAGTGCCTCCGCTGCCTTCCACTCCTGGCTGTTCCTCTTCCATCGTTGCCCTGTCCTGAGGTCCAACTGTTCCTCCATGGCCTCCACTGCAGTTGCCAGCCTCTCCAGTTTGTTCTCAGTCCTCCTCCTCTCTGCGTTTTGCTTGTTCCACTTGGCCATCCTGGCTGGAAAGTCCCTTGCCCGCCCACCCGGGATCGGCTCCTGGCCAATGGACTCCACCAGAGCTTCGAGCTTGGCCCTAATTCCTAGTCCAGTAAAGAAAGCAGGGAGCAATTTGTCACTCACTGGCAAGTATAGTAATCCCCCAGCTTCCTTACATACTCCATTTGCAGGGTCTCCTCCAATGGCTCCTTGCTCAGTTTCTGCAGGGCAGCCTCCTCATCCACCAACCACTGCTCAAAGACAGACCTCTCAGTGATGTTGTTAGTGTTCATGTAGTCCAGGAGGTCTTCTTCCTTGGAGAGTACCTCCAATGCCCGACGGTACTTGTTGTGGATCAGGGAGACTAAGATCAAGTTAGATTCTGAGAGGATGTAAGTGACCCTCTCACCTATGTTGGCCAGAGCATCAAAGTTGTCTGAGTGAGAGAAGTAGTTTACGATGTCCTGGCGGCGATGAAAGGCGCTGGCATGCCTGGTAGTACCTGTGAGGGCATTGGACTTGGAGAAAATGTTCTCTGCATTCTCCACTGCATCGAGGCCCATGCCGTCTCTGTAGAGGGGCATATTGCGGAGCTGGCACTGCCGGAGGTGGCCGGTTATGTGGAAAGCACCAACCACTGCTGAAAAGCCCTTCTCCTCGGCCAGCTTGCAGACCAAGGGATGCTCGTACACCCACTGCTCAAACTTGCATCCGATGTCGTAGCCCAGGACGTGCTTCCCAAGGACAGCGAGTAGATGGCAGGTGATTGACAGCCCATACTTTGCGCTGGAAAGGAAGTGAGGATCAAATGAGATGAAGGTCACTTACCAAGGTCACTTACCCAGGTCACTTACCCGGTCACTTACCCAAGGGACCGGGTAAGTGACCGGGTAAGTGACCGGGTAAGTGACCGGGTAAGTGACCTCCTGGTCTTGGGGCACTTGACTCACGACTCTCCACTCTCAATCATATCCACCAGCACGAGGGTGACGCTATGGCGACAAAATGACGCAAAGAGGCCGGTCTCCTTGAAGATGCCACGGGCCTTGTCGGTAAGATTCTCCTGAGAGGGGCTAAGTCTTTTCCTGAGACAGATGGTCACTTACCCGGTCACTTACACAGTGGGCCTGTGTAAGTGACCGGGTAAGTGACCTGTGTAAGTGACCTGACCTTCATGTTATGCCAACCCTCGCCACAGCCGTCGTCAGGCTTGACCCGATTTGGATTTGGCTGGAAGTCCTTCATAGCCTCGGCCACCTCTGGGCTATTCTTGGCGAAGCGGTTCACCACCTCTGGCTCCAAGTAGTAGTCCTGAGGCGTCTTTCTGTCATCCGGGACCTCGTTGCATCCCCCAACAACCTTCTCCCCATTCTCCGAGTATTGGACGTGCCTTGATTCTACTCTCTTGAGTGCGGAGTTGCCGTCATGAGTGCAGAGGAATGGAGGGTTGAGCTCCGGCTGCCCTTGTACCTTGTAAAGGCAAGCGGGGCAGGCGTTCTTCAGACGCCAGTGCAGGGAGTCACGCCCAAGGTCCCTGGCTACCCGGATTCGGATTTCCTCTCTCCCCCGAAGGTAGACATCATATGCGACAGAGAACTGGACCTGCATGTAGGGTCTGGGAGCAATGCCGTGGATATCGTTGAGGCTTCGGAGGAACGCTTGCTTGCCTAGCCGAGGACAGCGCATCTTCATGGCATGGAAGGCGGCAAGGGTACGGGTAGTGAAGGCCACGGTGGCATAGATGGGGGTGCAGGGAATTAGGCCCTGCTTGACAAGAGTTGGTGCAACACGGTCGTCGCCGACCAAGAAGGGCACCTCCCGGAAGCCTTCCTCTGCCGCAGTGTCAGCTTGACAAGAGCAAAGGGAAAGGGTGCTCACGGAAGATGTCCACCACGTAGACCTTCTTGTACCGCACAGGCACTCCTTCTGGAGGGTTGTAAACGGCATCAGGCCCCTCTTGTTCGACGAGGTAATCCCAGTCCTCCATTCCGTCCGCAATGGGGTCCATCTGAGCCTCGAAGCGGCGCATGGTATCGCGTTGTCGGGTGCGCTGATTTCTGCGGTACCCTCGCCTAGAACCAAGGGTTAGCTGGCTCTTACCCTGGTCACTTACCGGGTCACTTACCCGGTCTTACCCGGTCACTTACCCGGTCCCCTGGGTAAGTGACCGGGTAAGTGACCGGGTAAGTGACTTGGGTAAGTGACCCGGTAAGTGACTTCTAAAGAACAATCCGCGAGCACTCACCTGTGCTGTGCCATGATGAAATGAAATAGCTCAACCTGAGCAGGCTGGACCACTGGAGCATGCGGCATGTCAATGTCGCCGCCGAGGAAGGAGAAGTCTTGCATCTCAGTGTCGCTCTCCCCGTCCAACTCCATATTGTCTGGGCCTTGCTCCATTCCTGCTGCCTCCCGCTCGCGTCGGATGGTAGCTACATGCACGCATCAGCCCCAAAGCCGGCACGCAAGTAGTGTGCGCACCCTCTGCCTGTAGAGCGGCAGCTACGCTCTTCCTCACCTTTTCTGCGGCCCGCACCGCAGAAAGAGTGGTTACCTTACGTCCCCCCACGGGACGCTCATACGGGCGACGGCGGCTAGTGATGCGGATACCACCACCGAGTCCCTTGCTGCCCTTCATTGTGACGGGGCTCAGGAGGGAAAAAGATGGAGTCACGTCTTGTTGATAGACACAACCACCGCGGTAAGCACCCCCCCCCCCCCCCCCCCCCCCCCCCCATCGCTCCCTCCTTCCTCTGCCCTGTGCATGCGTCCACGTCGGGTTGAGCTCAAAATGGGCTCCCCGACGCGTCCTGTACCCCACGCCACCCACATCGAGCTCTGCGTTGCGAGCCACCACCCCCTCGCCGCTTGCTGACACACCCCACAGATGCTGTGGCTGCCTGCTACACCCGAAACGGTAAGGCCCACCTGCATTTGGACCGTAGACGCTCACTAGCAATTGCAGACACGCATTTTTGCCGACTTCTTCCAGTCCCGTGTTTTCTCCGTTGCACCGGCGCTCAGGGCCGCCGTCCATGCAGAGTCTGACGCGCAGGGAGACGAGGAGCCGCTGAGCGTCCCGGTGGTGGATTGGGTGAACCCATGCCGCCCCGTACGGCCGGAGGCTGCAGTTGGCCAGCCACCGCGGAAACGACAAAGGCTGGATGGACCGCCGGTCCGGATTGACGGCGTTGGCCCACCGCCGCCCGGGCCTGCCTCACGGGCACACCGCAAGCGAAAGCAGCAGCGGCAGGCCAAGGTTGTGGCTGAGGGGCACACACCGCGGCCTGCTGCATACGCCGTGCTGTGGACCGCGCCGCTGTCCAAACAGCCCTGGACAGCGAGGAGCTACCCGTGGAGTGGGGGGCGTACAGGGCGGGGATGGCTGATGCAAGGGAACTGCGCGGGTCGAAGAAGGCACGCAGTGTTGATGACTTCCTGAAACTTGGGTTTCAAGTGAAGGAATGGGATGGAATGTGCGTCACTTACATAGTCACTTACACGGTCACTTACACGGTTCCACCCTGTAAGTGACCGTGTAGGTGACCTCCTCACGGAGCTGATCCATGCTCCAGAGACGGAGTTCCGTTAGTCGACTCCAGCGGCCGAGTCTTCGCTGCGCTTGCTGGACGCCCCCAAGGGTCCAGCCTATGATGCCCACATTCAGCGAGCCTTTTGCCTCATGGTTGCGGCTGCTGCTGCCCGAGCTGCGGCGAAGACGGCCGTGCAAACTCATCGCAGGGGCTTCTATGCCGCAATTACCGTCGGTATATCCTACGGCCAGGGCCAGACGGAGGCATGTTCCCTTGAGGCAGAATACCCAGAGCTAGCAGAGCAGCTTGTCGAGGACTCGGCCTTCCAGGAGCTGGCCTCCTTCGCTAGCTGTGAGTGGAGCCCTATTTGGTTGTGAGTCACTTACCCGGTCACTTACCCAGTCACTTACCCAAGGGACCGGGTAAGTGACCGGGTAAGTGACCGGGTAAGTGACCGTGTCAGTGACCAGGCTGCTAATGGCCTACCTTCTAGCGATGCTAGCGTTCTGGGTGTACCAGGAGCTTCGCCTGGTATCAGAGGGACGGGATGCAAGGGCTCTCCAGATTCGGAAGCACCGGATGTTACAAGGAAGGTTCTTTGCCATTCACAGGGAGAGGCTGGAGAAGCTCCGGAATATGGGAGGGTTCACAGGGGACATTGAGCCCGGGGTGGGGGTGTGCGAGATCCGTAGGTCTGTTAGGGATGCTCCAGTGACCTTGGATGCAGACCAGGGAGGCGGAGATTGTGCAGGCTCTGCAGCAGGTGGCTCAAGAGGAGGAGCAGGATGGGGGAGATGGCACTGGGGCCCAGGATGATGAGGACCATGAAGACGAAGAGGAGTATGCCTACTTTGCACATGCTGCCCTGATGGCATGGACAGATGAAGAACAGGGACATGTAGACGAAGCAGAGTAAAACTGAAGCGAAGTCACTTACACGAGGATCTTACAGTCATTTGCAGTCACTTACAGTCGCACCTGGTCACTTACCCGGTCACCTACCGGTCACTTACACCGCTGAGGCGGGTAAGTGACCGGGTAAGTGACCCTTACCTTCGGGTGGGTAAGTGACCGGGTAAGTGACCTTGGCTTGGGGGTGGGTAAGTGACCCGCCAACTTGGGAGGGAGGGCCCTGGCCTTGGGGGTGGGTAAGTGACCCGCCAACTTGCGAGGGAGGGCCCTGGCCTTGGGGGTGGGTAAGTGACCCACCAACTTGGGAGGGAGGGCCCTGGCCTTGGGGGACCCGCCAACCTGGGAGAGCTTTGTAGCCTGGACCCCCAATGACTGTCGCATACATCATCTACCATCGTATCTACAACTCTGTAAGCACCTTGGACGAGGTCCAGTACCTTCCAATGCACTTTGATCCCGATCACACCGAAAGAAAATTGCATATCTCCACAATTAGAGCAGCTATCAAGATTCTGTGTATTGCTCTATGCTCCCCACACCAAGGCGCAAGTTTGATAGAATGTGATCCGGAATCATGCCGGACCTGATAGGACCTCTGCAAGCCATGTAAGTTCTGTATTTTTTGATCCCATCAATAAGTATTGAACTCTCATCACTTCCCCGACCTATCTGTACCAACCTAATGGTTACTTACCCAAGCCTACTGTTCAGGTCACTTACACACACCCACCTCGACCCCCTCCCCAACTCCCTGGGTACGTACCTACCCCTTACATAGCTATCTACACCACCCAGGTCACTTACATGTATACCTGGCTCAATGTCCTTTAGAGGTCACTTACACAGTCACTTACACATACCCTACCTCGACCCCCCTACCCACCCCTCCCTATCCCCAGGGTACCCACCCTACCCCCTACATAGCTATCAATACTACCAAAACACCCCCCGTCACTTACACGGTCACTTTCACCCCCCAGACTTGGCGCCAGAAAGCACCCCCCGGGGGTCCCCAGACCCTGGTTTTTAAGAAACCTCGGGCGGAACGTTAAAACCCGTCTCATGAGACGGGGGGTACCCACACCCCCCCGTCTGATGAGACGGGTTTTAGGTGCACATCAGGTGGCGTTGGCAGAGCACGGTGAATTGCGAGCTGGTGAGTGAGAGCGAGCGGAGGGACGTGTGGGGTAAGTCGGAGACGATAAGTTGGGTGACTTCGACTGGGATATTGGAGAACGCGCTCATGGAAGTTTGGGGCAAGAGAGGCAGTGGGATCAACACCGGGCCGAGTCAGTCCCGTGGTCTTCCCAGCGCTTGTTTACTCCCACTACATACCCCCTCGTTCCAAGAAAGCGCAAAACATGACCTTCGCGCACCTCTTTCACTGAGCGCACTCGAGAGCGGTCAAGAGACAGCGGGGACTGGCCCGGAAGAGTCAAAGACGGAGAAGGGCGGGAGACGGTGCGTTTGCCGTTTTTTCTTCGACGGCGGATGCTCATAGACGCGCGCCAGTGTCGGACCTCTGTGAATCTATCCGAGAGATGGAACTCCGGCCGAGGATTTAGCACGTCCTTGGACGAGCTCGGCCGTTAGCACACGACCAGTACCAGTGGGGCCCACCAACCATGGCTGCAAAAGAAGAAGACGATTTGGCGCGCAAAAGTACGTGGGTCCTCCGCGAAAGATGCGCTCAAGTACTCATTCCTATTGCGCAACGATAGAACCAGGTTGTCTCGCTCATCCTTCCTCGTCAACCTCCCAGCGACAATCCCGGGTCTGTGCCTCCCTTCGAAGGCGAAATCGGATGCTGACATTCCCATATAGCACCAACTCTGCGCCAGACACTCCCGGAACGAGAGTTTCCGCTTAGTGGACGACCAAGCCGCAATTACGACCAACGACCCGCCAGCACAGACCAAACGCCACTCTGTAGCAGCAATATCGCCTACCAGGTTCGCTCTTGCCCCGGAGCATGAGCCATTAGAGCTCCAGAGGTGCGTAGGCAACACACAACACAAAAAAAAACTTACGCATGCTGCGCAGCTACCAAGTCGGCCTTCCCTTCTTCCCTTCCCACATGCCCATGTACCTCCCGACGCCCGTCCGGCCCAATCGCAACTAGCCCGCACCTACCAACCGACCAAACACTCCCCAACTTTCGTCTTCGCTGGCACGTCTTGGATAACGCCACGTCCTAGGTCCAGAGACGACATCGGCGAAGCATGGCGTCCGCAATACGCGTCGCAGGGCAGCCTCCTACGACGAGGCGCAGACCGACCGTCCCCGAGCGCGAGGACCCAATCCGCGTACGGTGAAGGCCAGTGCCAGCGGAGGGCGCCTAGGCCAAGCTCGAAAACGCGCCTCGTCCTTCTGCGGTCACGCTCCACCGCCGCGATGTCGGTCGCGTTGGTACAAGCACATCCGTTGCAGTGGTCGTGTTAACGGAGGGCATGCCGAAGGAGGTGCGGCGCGAGGAAGACCAACGGTTTCGTCCGACGCCGTAGCTGTCGACGAGGCAGGGAGAAGAGACCGTTGTTGTGCGCCGCTACGCGGATGGGATGGTAGAGATGGATATGGGTGGCGTTTGCCCAGCGGAAACTTTGGTCTTGACGGACTGGACACTGGTGAATGGTCTTCTTATTCTACTCGCCCTTCTTTTTTCCGGCTTACCCAGACCATTTGTCTTCACGCTATCTGATCACGTCACGGTGCATCGAGATATCCCCTTCGTCGTATTTCCGCTGCTTGTTTCCCTCGCTCCCCCACACTTCCTTCTTCCATTCCACTACCCTCGTCACCTACTAGTTCGTCCCCATCGTCCATACTTTCGATATCGCAGCTTTTTGGAATTACTGTATTATCTAGCTAGGTACAGTAGCGAGTGGGTGTCGTTAAAACACAATGTTACGAGCCCGCTCAGCAAGCATGCAACGAGTAACCCAAAGCTCGAACTAGCCTAGCACATATCTGCGAGAGCCTCTGTGTAATCGTGAAGTATTCCGGCCGGGTCCGGTACGTATGTATGTAGGTTTTCCCGTCCATATTCTGACTGAAAACGCCACTAACTCCCACACAGATACACCGCAACACTCCTCCAGACCGGCATATCCACAAACTCGGTCGCCCGCACGACGACCTCCGTCACCGTAATCGCCTCGCCAAACAAATCGATCCTCTTATGACCGATACTCTGCCCACTCGACACGAGCGCCAGCGTCCCGTTCATCCCGACGGCGGCGGCATCAACGATCCTCGCGTAGACTTCGTACGCGCGGATGACTTGCCCGTTCGTCTGGTCCTCCATGATCACGATTCGGTCAATCGAGGTGGGGGGTATCGAATGTGAGGGTCACGTTCGCGCCGCGTCGGGACTCGACGGCGTTCTCCGCGGCGTTTCCAGCGCCGTAGCACGAGCGAATAAAGTCCCCAAGCTGTTTATACCGCGCGGCATACGCAGCAGGTACCAACCCGCTCCGGTCCGGCGACAAGTCGAGCTCGAGCAGACAGTTCCGCCCGACAGTCTGGTGGTACACCTCGATCATCTCCTCGAGTGGACGGAGCGTTGTGTTCGCGCCCCAGAACCAGCGGTCGCCCTCCTGGAGCGTCGTATCGCACTCTGCGGGCGCGAAGAACGGGGATGTAGGATCGCCGCCGTCGTTGGTGACGCCCGTGGACCAGATCTCCGCGTTCGGAAGCCCGGTCTCGGTGCCGATCCAGCGAATCGAGTTGTTCGAGAGGCAGGCGGACCCGTCGGCGTCGCATGAGTTGAAGATGCATGCGTGCGGCTGCAGCTCTTGGAGCAACGAGGTGATTTGGTCTTGGACGCTCTCAGAATACCCGCCGTCGAACCAGAGCTGCACAATCGTTAGCATGATAATGTGTAGAAGCGGACACGAACCTCCGTAAGCGACCCGTAGTTCGTCCACAACTCGGTCAACATCGCAATGACGACCTCGTCGTACGTCTCGTTCGTGATGCGAATCTCTCCCGGTCCCCAAGTCGCGTTGACCAACGAGTTTTGGACGTTCAAGAAGTTGTTGACCGTCGTCGAGTAGTAGAACCCGTGCCCAATCCCCGCCTTCTCCGCGCTGGCAGTGAACATGGCCGGAACGTCCTCGCCCTTGACCGGACTATCCGCAACGGTGTAGTTGTACCCGCTCGTCGTGTTATCCCGCGTCTCGAACCGGACTTTGCTGGGCCACGTCGCAAAGCCACAGTTATGCTTGGCCACGAGTGTTGCGTATTGCGCACCGGACGCGACGATGGTCGCCATCCACTGGTCCGTATTGAGCAACGTCGGGTCGAAAAGCGATGGTTCGGGGACGAGTCCCGGGACGCCGTTGCACCCGTCGATGGAGATGTACGTTGCGAGGTTAAAGTGGATGAGCATCCCGAACTCGCGGTCTTGGAAGGCGAGCTGGTCGGCGGTGGGGAGTGCGATGATTGAGCCGTCGAGTGGGGAGATGCGGAAGCGCGGGTTTGGCGCCGCCGCGAGTGTCGTGCATGCTCCGAGGCATGCGAGAAGGATGTGTAGAAGCATTCGGAGTGAGATTTTGCCGGTGGGAGGTTTTTATGGCGCTGGAGGGATCACGAGTGGTTTGCGGCGGTCCGGCGACGAGTCTCGACGGTCTTCGCGAAGTCTGCGAGGTTTCTTATGACCATGAGCCGCTCTAGGTTCTTGCGCTGAGCGTGGTTTCTGGGTGAGAGACCGGTCAGCACCATCTTCGGCGAGGAAAAGATGCACATACGGACCTTGGGCTTGCATGTCGTGGGCTTCAGTCCACTCCGAACGTTCTGAGACCGCTTTCTCCACCTTCTTCAGCTGCATTATCCCGCGGAATCCATCCCATTTTCCGGCTCAGAGCCTGTTTGGTCCCGCCACCACTCGCGCGCGAGGCACCATCTTGCGGCGAGGGAGTCGGATGCAGTGTTCTTCTACTCGGTTTCGAGCACACAGCCAGCGATGAGGCTGATGAGCCCGGCAAGGAGAGCGAATTGCAGCGCTCAGAGGGAGCGAGATGAGGGCTGCGGCCAAGATGCCCGTCAACGCGTCTTGACCGCAAACCACAACCAAATGGAAACCACTCTGCTCTCCCTTCCCCCGGAGCTCATCGACATGATAGTCGGCCACATATCTCATCGCGACTCGCTGGAAGCAACCAGCCTCGTCTCCTCGATCTTCCGCGAGCCATCTCAGAAACGTCTGCTCTGCCTGCTCAGTCTATGCGTGGAGAGACCGCCCAACGCATATCATAATCAAACGCGCAAGACCTTCCTGGAGGCTTCCAAACGCTTTAATTCACGTCCCCGCCTGGCCACGTACATCACCACCCTCACAATCGCCCTCGAGCCCGTCGAGACATCCGTCGAGGACACCCAGCTTTCTGTCGTCCAACAGGTCCTCGCCCAGCTTGGCTCGGTGCCAAAAGTCAGCCTAGGGACGATGGGTCGCGGCGAATGGAGCGCGTATCCTCATCGGATCGTTGCTGCTGTCGAGGCGTGGATCGCAAGTGGGGCTGGCTCTCAGCGAATGGCCCTCTGGAACTTCCACAGCGTCCCGCGCAGTCTGCTTCACTCCGCTTTGGACACCACAGAATGCTTGGGGCTCCTCGGCGTCAACATAGCTGAGGAGCCTGCCGAGAATATAGAAGGCTCGCGTCAACCCTTCTATATTCCCCGCTCGAGCCGGGATAAACCTTTGGAGATTAAACCAAGCGGAGGCGCCGAAGCCATCAACAAACTCATGCTTGAGCCTGAGTTCCGACAGTACACTGCGCGCTTGACCAATTTGGTTCTCGACTTTGCCCAATCCACTCACTGGTCCTTCGAGCTTTCGCATATCCTGGCCGAAAGTCTCAAAGAGCTTACCTTGGATTGCAGCAGTAAGCATATTTCCTTAAATCCATCTTCTTCGGTCTCTGAGACGCACACCAAGTATTCCCAGCCGACACCGTCGTCAAGTTTCCGCCAACATTCCCCCACCTACACACTCTCTATATCACCCTACGCCACAATGCCCTCATCACCGACCTACCGCAAGATGTCTCCTTCTCCCCTTCCGCACTCCGCGATCTTTTCGTCACACTCCTCTCGCCGCAGTTCACTCCCGCGTTGACCACAGTCACAATCACCGCCAAAATCTACGCGGACGGGGCCTCCTCGATGCCTCCGCTTCCGCTGGCGCTCACGCAGTTACTCGATGATCTCTTCTCAAGGCATCCAAAGCTAGCACGCGTGCTGTGGCCCAGCCGTGGCTTTGCTTTCCTCCAAAATCAGTCCCAGGCATGGACATTTTTGACTGCTTTTGCGAGGATGATACATGAAGTGTTACCGAAGACGGCGGGGAAGGGATTGCTTGAGGTGGAGGAGACGGTGGAAGGTTGACCTTGCAGACAGAGACGCGCTGGTGGCGAGTGTTTCGGTGGAAGGAGTTAATGTAGTTCTAATTCTTGACGGTTCGCGTGCTGAGGACCTGTGCTTATTCATCATGATCACGTGGAGAGACGTCAACAAAACGACCTTGCTGCCGACTCTCATCTCCTTCGCGTCTGCCGGCCTCAAACCGTGCCAACGGACATTGCGCGTCCTTCTGCAGTGCTTGTGCCTGAAATCGAGCCGATGTCTTGAGTACAAATAGGTGCGTAGCCCTGCGAAACGTACCCGATCGTGTCTTGACCATAAAATTGTAGCTCCGCAGTTTGACTCGCGACTTCGTCGCCATCGACCCTCTCTGGAGCCAGAGACACGCGCTGAGACGCCCTCCTGCTCCGGAGATGGGTTGCCCGAGACGTGAGAACCACCCCTCGTCTCGAAAAAAGCCTCCTGTTCCGAGAGCCCCTGCCGCTGGTCAGACTCCGCGGAACCTATAAAGCGTTGAGCGCTGGGGTGTAGTCCTCACGCTTCTTGCTCTCGACTTTCGTCTCCTGCGCCTGAATCGTCTTCCAAACCATCCGCCTTGCGAATTTTTTCGAGTTTTTACGATGTCTGTTGCTTTCGAGAACTCGGCTTCGGCCTCTACTTTGGTGCGTCTTCGTTGTTCTCTCCGTCGTCGTCGTCGCTGACATTCTCTACGCAGTTTGTTTCGTCATCTTCGCTCAAAATCTCTGAATCGGTCGACCGGGTCGCACCTGTACGTCCTTCGCCACCTCCGCAAGCCCTCGCTGATGCCTTTCGTCACCAGAATACGGCTTCTCCTCTGCTATCTCCGCCTGCGGAGCACAACGCTGCCTTTAGCGCTCAAGCCGTGCGTTCTCCTCGTCCTCTTCGGTCTGTTTTGGGCTGACTGTATCTCCCGCAGAACGATATCGCTATTCCCGACGTTGGTTTCGGTTTGCTTGGGGTATGGTTTCGCCTACTCGTTGTGTCGCGACTTGTTTCCTGACGCTTTCGCAGGGTCTTGTCGCTTCGCCATCCATATACGAAAATCTTTCTGGTATGGCGGACGACGATGCCGCTCTTTCTTCTGATTTTTCTTCTTTCACTTCGGGCTTGGTCCCTTCTCCTTCTATTTACGAAGGCCTTTCTTCTTTGGGGGACGACGTTTTTTCTACTTCTGGTGTCGATGTTTTTGTTTCCAGTCTGGTTCCTTCTCCTTCTCCTTGTTTTGTTTCGAGCTTGGTTGCTTCGCCTTCTACCTACGAGAACCTTTCTTCTTTGGGGGACGATGATTCTTCTACTTCTGGCGTCGACGTTTTTGTTTCAGGCCTTGTTTCTTCTCCCTCTGTTTACGCAGACCTTTCTTCTTTGGGCGACGACGATGTTGTTCTCAGTTCGCACCTTTCTTCCACTTCTTTTGTTTCGGGTCTTGTTTCTTCGCCTTCTACCTACGAAAACCTTTCTTCGTTGGGCGACGACGTTGTTACTTCTTCGATTTGCCCTTGTTTCTTCTCTTACTTACAACAACCTCTCAACCTTGGGCAACGCGGACGCGGATGACACCGCAGATGTATGTCTCCCACTTGCCTACTACTCTGCTAATCATCCCCTAGAAATCGACTGCCGGTAGAGTATCTAACAACGACGCGCCCGCGCCGACCATCCCCACCTCCAAACTCGAGTCGTCCAGCAAAGCCAAATCCAAAGCCGGGCTGTATGGTGGCGGCCGACGCGTCCCAACCGCACGGTCGACGAACGATTCCGATTCTCAAGAGCCATCGCGGTCATGCTCATCGACCAGCGACAAACCGGACGATACCGTTCCTGCCCGAGCTTTCGCTCCCGTCCCGCGCGAAAAACGCGTCCGTACACGTATCGCCAGCACACGCCAGCGCCAGCGCGGCGCGAGCACCACCTTGAAGGCTGGTCGTGGGCGGCAGAGCTCGGCGCTGCGCATCTCGGTGTTGGTGAAGAACGCGTTCCGGGTCAAGGCGGAGGCGAAGATGCGCTCGATGTCGGTTGCGCAGAAGGAGAAGCGGTCGGGGGAGGAGCGGCGGTGAGTGGGCTCAGGCTGTCAGTGAGAGGGAACGGGTGGTGGGTGGTGGTGAGGGCGGAGGGTGAGGCGGAGGGGCCAAGGATGGGTGCACTAACAAGGTAGGATGGCGACGCCTGGAGATCCGCCCTTTTCAGGGCGCGACACGGTCGCTATCGGGTCCTGCAGTGCACCTTCGCCTTCCGCCTTTCTCATGAGAGGGAGTGCAAGGCTCGATGGCGACGTCTGGAGATCCGTCCTTATCAGGGCGCGACACGGTCGCTATTCGATCCTGCATTCTCACGACTCACGAGAGGGAACGCGAGGCTGGATGGCGATGCCTGGAGATCCGTCCTTTTGGGGGCGCGACACGGTCGCTATCTAGTCCTGTTCCATCGCCTTCCGCCTTTCTCGCGAGAGGGAGTGCGAGGTTGGGTAGCGACGTCTGGAGATCCGCCCTTTTCAGGGCGCGACCCGGTCGCTATTCGGTCCTGCATTCTCACGACTCACGAGAGGGAGTGCAAGGTTGGATGGCGATGCCTGGAGATCCGTCCTCTCAAGGGCGCGACACGGTCGCCATCTGAACTTGTACCACCACCCGCCTTGCCCCATGCCACCAAGTCCCCATGCCACGAAGCCAGCCGAGCGCGACGATTCAAGGGCCGGAGACGAAGTTCGAGTTTGAGATTGTGTAGGAACGGACTGAATGTGCAAAGTGTACAATATAACGCGAACCGGATACGGTGTACATTGATTGTAAACCTTCCTTTCGAGCGGCCATACTTACAGTAACACCAAGTTTTCAGAGAGGCTCACATTCTCCGAAACAACAGCTCGACGGGGACCAAAGAGCAGTAGCGCTCATGAGGCAACGCCTTGCTCCTACCCGCATGCGCAGGTTGGCCGCGCCTGAGGCATACCGCGCCGGATAGAGCGCCATCTCGCCCAGAGCGCCGAACCACGTGACTCGGCCTGGCTACCTCCTCGTCCCCGAATTCAGCCCATCGCATCGCATCGCATCCTGGACCTACACCTATCCCTGCATTCCGCCGACGTTCAAGATATAAGCGCTCCACTGGTCCCAACTAGAGCAGAAATAAACAAGAGACGGGAGAATGGCGAAAGAAAAGTTAAAACGCACTAGGGAGCGAGCGGGACCTCGAACGCGTTCCCTTGCGGGTCCGTCGCAGACGCGCTTGTCGATTGAGACTCGGATTCCACGAATTGAGCTGCGCGCGCGGCGCCGGGTTAGTCTACTATCACTGACAAAACGAAGAAGAAACGCACATTGAGCAAGGAACTCGAGCTCCGGCGGCAACACCCCAGGCACCTCGTCAACCAGATCCGAGTGCGGGAGATACAGACTCGACTGGATCGACTGGTGGATCTGCTGTTGCACCGTATACGGGAACCGCTGCTGCTCTTGCGCCTGGGGCAGCGAAACGGGCAACTGCCCCAGCTCCGTCGAGTAGATGGGCATCCGCATGTTCATCAGGTCCGCGAAGTCCATCCCCAGGTCCATCGAGCTCGGGTTCGGGTTCGCGTCCATGAAGAGGTGGTCCGTCTCTGCCATCGACCGCTCGAGCGCCTCCATCTGTTCCTCGACGGACCCAGGCCTAGGCTGAGTGCCCCCAATAGAAGGCGACGCTTCCGCTTCCGACGGCTCCGCGCTGGAACCAGTGGTGGTCCCGTCGGAAGGTGTCGGTGTAGAGGCCGCTGGGTTTAGTTGCGGCGCTTCAAGCTCTTCATCGTGTCGTCGGGGCCGTTTGAGCTCAGATCGCGTCTTGCCGAAGTTAAGCATGGCGGTGATGATGTCGCAGCAACGACCCGCGACTCGCCATCTACTCGTGCATCAGCCCCAGTTCCAGTTACGAGACCAAAAGAGAGAGAGAGAGAGAGAGCAAACACACCGTCGTTCGTACAACCGCAGCACCTTCAAGCAGTTCCTCACATCGGCGTTGGCGCGGTTAAAGTCGTTCGAGCGGTTGTTCGACCCGAGCCGCCAGACGTTGATGAGTAGCACCACCGATGCGTCGAAGAGCATCGTCTGCGCCACGTCCGTCAGCGCGAGAAGATGCGCAAGAGGATAAAGGAACGTACGATGGTGCCGGGGCACAAGACGACGCCGCGGCCCCGCCTTGTCTGGGTTTCTAGTACGTGTCCGAGTGAGCGCGCGGCGTTGGCGCAGATGGCCATGGAGGGGAAAGTGCTCTTCGAGATCGAATGAAAAACAGAAGAATAACGAAAAGCACCAACTCACGTTCATGGAGGTGCCGGAGTCCTTTCCCGGAGCGGTAATGAACGGTCGGTGAATGAGGATCTGCGCTATTCACCGGCACGGAGTTAGCAGATGCAGAGCGAAGTGCTTCGGGACCGCGTACCATGATAGTACGACGCGTACAGCATCGCAGACTGGTCGAGCCAAGTCTACCAGCGACATGAGAAACCAAACACGATGGGCGAGAACAGACCCACCTGGTTATCTTGCTGAGGGTCCCATTTGACTGCGCCAAGACGGTCAATGCGCGGATCCTAGCTGGGACGACGAGCACGTACGATATTCCGGGATGCTGTCGACCCATTCGTTGACCGCCGAGCTATAAAAGTAATCAGGACACGCAGAGTGTCCACAAGCAAGAAACATACTCGAGCGCCATGATATCGTCGTTGGTCGGGGCGTGTTTGTCGTGCGGATACTAGACATAGGCCTGATCACGTGAATTACGGATTGGAGAGAGTCTACGTACCACCCGCTGCTGAATATCCCGATACAGAGGTATCAGCCCCATGTACGGGCGCAGGAAGCCGTTGAGCGACGTCTTCCCGGCTTGTTTGTGCTGCTTTTCCACCTCTGCGAGTTCGTCGGCTGGGAGGTCCCAGTATTCGTAATCGAGGGTCGTGGGCAGCGGCGCCTTGAAGCTATTGGTGTTGAGTGAGGACGGAGAGCAAGCGCGGAGAGTGGAACGAACGAGGTTATGGCTGGTACTCGACCCTTGAATCTATGCGCGTCGTTAGCACAAGCACAATGGTACAAAGTCGACGTACACTGTCATGATATACTCCCAGAAGACGAGCATCCAGAAGACGCGCTTGTACAGCTCAGCGTCGAGCGGTGTCAGACTGGGCCGTTGGTACCATTCCGGATTCTCCGCTCCGATGACCTTGAGGTAGCGCAGACCAACGCCAACGTGGAACCAGCACTCGTCGGGCGTCGAGCTGCCCGAGAAGAAGATGGTTCCCAGCTGCGAAACGCGTCAAACGGGCAGTGTGAGAGCGGTAAAAGGAACGGACAGCGATCTTCTGCAGCTGCAACAGTGCTTGGTTCGAGTCGAGCGTCGCGGAAGTGGGTCTGACCTGCGCAAACCACTTCCAGCCGGCGCTGTGCTCGTCGTCCCGCGGCGCGTCGTCGAGGAATACGCGCGGGTCGTCGCAGTATTTGCTCGCGACGGCGCATATGGCCAGCACGACCTCGCCAAAGGCCCGGTCGGCGAGATGGCGGTTGGCAGCAAAGAAGCGCTCGAACGACGGCCGGTGGAGGATGCCCACGACGGGGTCGACCTGCTCGAAGTAGATGTGCACGAGCGTTTGGAGGAGGTCCGTTTCGGGGAACACGAGGGCGGGGGTCATGATCGTGAATTTCTCCCACTAAGCACAAGTCAGCTCGGCACCGGGACGTATTGCGAACGACGCACCAGTGGGGGTGTCCAGAAATCCACCCGTTGAATGCCGACGATGTATGTTTGGCCGTCGTGGACGTGCCGGATGGCGTTCTTGACGAACTGCGAGGTGCTTGAGGTGCCGTAGTATCGATTCGTCCTCTGGTAGCCGCTGCACGGGTCGAGGGTCTCGTTGAAGCACCCCGCGATGACGGGGCTGTGGTAGTCGACGAGGACTCCGTGTGGTGCTGGTGGGTCCTTTGGCGGCTTGGTCGTCTGCGACCGCAGCTTGTCCTCCGCCTCGGCTAGCTTCTCCTCGAGGCTTCGTGCGTACTGGCACACTTCGAGGAGCATGTGGTTCGAGGTGGTGAGGTCCTTCGGAGGGGTGTAGGTCGTCGAAATGCTGTTGGCAACGTATTCCTGCGCCGCCTTGAGTCGTTCCCCGTCGTTCGTCTGGGTTTTCGCGCGGGAGTGGATGCACGCTATCCCCGACGAGATGCAGTTGGTACAGCGGTTGTTGGGCATCTCGGCGCTGTCGCCTGCGAGGATTTAGCCGTTGGTTTGGCGAGGGAGGGTAGAGAGGGCTAACACCGGACTGTAGGGACGAGTCAGAAAATGAGAGGAGGATGGGGAGCACGCACTTTTCTTCCGCTTGCATGCATCACAGCTGCCCTGCAGCCTCCGGCGCTTGCTGGACCCCTGCTCGTCGTCGCCGTCGCCAGCCATGGACGCGCGTAACAGGGTGGCTTTGGTCAAATGCCATCACGTGTGGCGGCTCTAAGAAAGGGATTTTTCTGATTAAATATTCTGGGCCTTCATATCGGACAATCGGCTGGCTGGAGTAGGTGAATATGGATAGAGAAGTGCTATATCCCAGAGAGATTCGTTATCGCCCGTTCCAATATTGAGAAAACCGTCATGGAGATACAGCAGATCGCCGAACGCGGCAACATGGATTCTCTTGGAAGGCATACACGTTCCTCTACGCTTCCTTCTGCGCCATAATCCAATGGAATCGCTCCTCGAAACGACCAACTGTTTCTACAGCAACATTATCAACGACGACCTTGAATCCGGCCAGCTTCTCCTGCTTAAACACCTCACGCGTCCCTTCCACTCCAAGCCCGCTCGAGTACATAGTAACCTCCGGCTTAAACCAGCCCTCGCGCTTAATATCGCCTTCCTCGACCCCAAAATTGCATAGGAACCACCCGCCGGGCTTGAGCCACCCGTAGATCTTCTCGATCATCTTCCCCTGCTCCTCCGCAGGGAGGTGGAAGATCGAGTAGAACGCGAGCACCGCGTCGAGCGACGCCGCGGGAAACTCCAGCCCGAGCATGTCTCCCTGGATGAACGCCTTGGCCTTGGGGACGTGTTCCTTCGCGAGCGCGATCTGCGCAGCGGAGATGTCGTTGCCAGTGACGGCGAACTCTTTCTCGTGCGAGACGAGGACTTGCGTCGCTGGGACGCCGGCGCCGCAGCCCAGCTCGAGGATCTCGGCTTTGGCTGGGAGTTTGTTCATCAGCTCGGCGATGTATTCCATCCGGGTCGTGGTCGGACGCGGGCCCGACCTGAAGGGAGCCTGAGTGAGCTTTCAAGTGGTGAGTGAAGGACCTTCGCGGCTCACCAGGCGAGGTACTCGTTGGCAATGGTATCGTAGCCTTTCTCGATGGCTGCTTTCTTCTCGAGGACTGTCGACATGGTGGGCGAGTACAGAAGAGGGTCTAAATATGACTCGACCTGTCGAGCTAAGATAATCTTATCGGCATCAGATGGCATATGATAAGGCGATTTATTGGGTGTCTCGCTTGGGATGTGTCTGACACTGGAATCCACCCAGAAAACAACTCACAATCCTATGCTTCTCTCGATGTAATGTAAGCATACAAGTCCTTCCAAGTTATTTGACATTTGTATCCTCAACGAATCACTAGAAGAGTGCCTAGCACATCTATTTCTCTATCACCACCTCCAGTCCCACATCAGCGAGCGACCCCAAGAAGTCGCGAACCGCGGCCTTGAGTGCGGGATCCGAGTTTGGCGTGAACGAAGTTCGGAATTCCTTCAACCGCACCGCATCAGCAACGCCTTCGAACCGACTGCTCACAAACTTGAGCGTGCGTTGAAGGGCTTCCCCGTTATGAGGATCCCAGCGAAGTGCCGTGAGCGCCCGCAGATTGGGCAGAAACAGTGGCAGCGGGTTCCGCATCAAGTCGACGAGGGTCTGCCACGGAATCTCGACTTGCTCGAGGGTGGCAAAAGCCGCCAGGACGTCCTCCGTGTGGTATGTGTCGTAACAAGAGAGGCGGCTGAGCTGCCAACGAGAGTGGGTCCCGAGGGCGACGAGACGCGCCATGCCGTCGGCACCGCGGAAGTTCTCAAGTTCCAGCGATCGCAGCGCCGGAAGGTCGAGGCCGTCCAAGAAGTAGCCGTGGATGGTGGTCGAGATGCGCAGAGTGTGCAGTCGCTGGAGCTTCAACCGCAATGGGTAGCTGGCTGGCCTGGAAACGGGCTCGCCCATGCACAGATATTCGATTTGCGGACACTGATGGAGGAAGGCGAATGTGGCGTCGATGTTGTGGCGGATAGTGAGATGCGTGAGCTGCCGCCATGGAAGCTCGATGTTGTCGACATCCATGTACGAGAGGTCTGCGTGTCTGAGACGAGGCGCGTCGCGCCAAGCGGGAACACGAACGCTCGAGTCAAAGCCGTCAAGCGCGTGTCGTGGCCGAAGAACGATGTGCTCGACTTTGGACAGCTGGTGGTGTAGTTTGGGGTCCGCCAGCGCGTCGTCCAGGGTGAGCTCGAGAGAGCGAAGTATCGTTTCGTGGCGATAGATGAGCTCCAGGATTGGCCCGAGCCCTTGGCACCGCTCCGAGCGCTCGACAACCAGGTCAAGCGGCATTCTTCCCGCGCGGACCAGCCACAATTCGAAGAGATCCAGGACGTCTGCGAGCTGATGCTGCGCGGTCGGGTCGACGTCGCGTAGAAACACGCGTAGACTCGTCCAGAGGGCGGGAGTGGAGAGACAGATTGCTCTCCATCGTCGGCACACGCTGGCGGGCAGCAATGGTCGATTGCTCTTGAACGGGCAGTCACCAATGACCACGGGCGCGTCGGTGGCATGCAGGAAGATGAGCGACATGAGCTCCGGCGGGAGTTTGTGGATGTGCATGGTTGGTGGAGATGGTGGTCGGGAGCAAGTGGCGAACAATGGAATTTTTGCTGAGGGCGTCACCATAACAGCCGCTTTGCGCAAATTCTAGGGGGGCGTAGCATGGTTTTGGGAAGGTGGAGGACCTGGTCTGACTCAGTCTGGTCAACCCGCCTCTTCCGATTTGGGACTGGTCACATCTTCATCTTCCTTGCTCCCGACCTTCACGACTCGGAAAACTGACGAGTGCTCGTCGCTACGGCCTCTACAGCGCTGCGTAGTCCAAGCGCGCCAGATTGCAGAGATGGGTTGTGAGTTCTCAGGCAGACATTCAAACTGAACTCCTCGCTGACTGACGACTCTCATTGGCTTCCAGAGACACGCAGTGGAGATAGCGAGGGTTTTTGGTTGAAGGAGACAATGTAGTTCTAATGCTGAACGGTTTGCGTTCTGAGGATCCGCTGGATACCTGTGCTTATTCATTATGATCACGTGGAGCGACGTCAACAAAACCACCTTGCCGCCAACTCTCATCTCTGCCGGCCTCAAACCGTGCCAACGGACATTGCGCGTGCTTCTGCAGTGCTTGCGCCTGAAATCCAGCCGATGTCTTGAGTACGGATAGGTGCGTAGCCCTGCGAAACGTACTGTACCCGATCGTGTCTTGACCATGGAATTGTAGGTCCGCGGTTTGACTCGCGACTCCGGCGCCATTGACCCTCTCAGAAGCCAGAGACACGCTCTATGTAAGACGCCCTCCTGCTCCGGAGATAGGCTCCCCGAGACGTAAGAACCACCCCTCATCTCGAAAAAAGACTCCTGTGCCGAGAGCCCCTGCTCCCGGTCAGACTCCGCGGAACCTATAAAGCATGGGGCGCAGGGGTGTATTCCTCACGTTTCTCGCTCTCGACTTTCGTCTCCTGCGCCTGAATCGTTTTCCAACCCGTCCGCTCTTCAAATTACTTCAAGTTTCTACAATGTCTGTTGCTTTCGAGAACTCGGCTTCGGCCTCCAATTTGGTGCGTCTTTGTTATCCTTTCCGCCGTCGTCGTCGCTGACATTCTCTTCACAGCTTGTTTCGTCATCTTCGCTCAAAATCTCTGAATCGGTCGACCGGGTCGCATCTGTACGTCCTTCGCCACCTCCACAGGCCCTCGCTGATCCCCTTCGTCGCTAGAATACGGCTTCTCCTCTCCTATCTCCGCCTGCGGGACACAACGCTGCCTTCGGCGCTCAAGTCGTACGTTCTCCTTGTCCTCTTCACTCTGTTTTGGGCTGACTGTAGTTCCCACAGAACGACATCGCGATTCTGAATGTTGGTTTTGGCTCTCTCGGGGTACGAATTCACCTGGTGCTCGTGCCTGAACCTTGCCTCACGCTTTGGCAGGGTCTCGTCGCTTCGCCATCCATCTACGAAAACCTTTCTGGTATGGCGGACGACGATGCCGCTCTTTCTTCTGATCTCACTTCCTTCACTTCCGGCCTCGTCGCCTCTCCTTCTATTTATGAAGGTCTTTCTTCTTTGGGGGACGATGATTCTTCTGCTTCTGGCGTCGATGTTTTCGTTTCCGGTCTTGTTTCTTCTCCCTCTGTTTACGCAGACCTTTCTTCTTTGGGCGACAACGATGTTGTTTTCAATTCTTGTACTTCTTTTGTTTCAGGTCTGGTTGCTTCGCCATCGACATACGAGAACCTTTCTTCTTTGGGCGACGATATTACTTCTTGCGTTTTTGTTTCTTCCCCTACTTACGACGACTTTTCGACCTTGGGCAAGGCGGATGGTGCAGAAGATGTACGTCTCCTCGCTCTTTCGTCTACAAGGCTGACCTTCCACTAGAAGTCGATGCGAGTACGAGTACCCACCGATGAGGCGCCATCAGTCCCCAAGTCCAGCAAAGCCAAAGCCGGGCTCTACGGTGACGGCAGACGCGTCCCTACCGCGCGCTCTGCGAACGACTCTCAAGAAGCGTCGCGGTCGTCTTCTTCCACTGCCGACAAGCCCGACGCTGCTGCTCCTTCATTCGCTCCCGTCCCGCGCGAAAAACGTGTCCGTACACGTATCGCCAGCACACGCCAGCGTGGCGCAAACACCAAGGCCGCTAGTGGTCGTGGACGGCAGAGCTCAGCGCTGCGGATATCGGTGTTGCTGAGGAATGCGTTTCGGGTCAAGGCGGATGCGAAGATGCGTTCGATTTCGATTGCGAAGAGGGAGGAGCGCCTCAGAGTGAAGAAAGAGCGGGCCGAGAGGGAACGGGAGGTTGTGAGGGCTGAGAGAAAGGTGGAGGAGCGGACAAGGGCAAGCCGATGTGTCGAGCAGGCGAGGACGAAGGCCCAGGCTGAGGAGAGTCGGGCGACGGTTACTGAGCAAAGTGCCGGCGGGTACGAGTCGGAGCGCGAGCAGCTGAGTGCGACGATGGAAGGGCCGGAGATGGAGATCGAGTTTGAGATGATTTGAAACGGTAAAACGGACAAATCGCGCGAATGTACGATATAATGCGGATGTGGTCTACAGGAAAAGTGGATCCGGAAATAAACGTGACTTTTGCGTCTTGCTCCCGACCGCCATGGCCCGACCCGCTCTGCTTGCTGCTTGTCCAGCACGACGACGACGCTCCTCATGCGGCTCCGTGCACACGGCGGAATGACTGCGCGAGCCCTGCCTGCAACTGTCTCGAAACACGGGCACGAAGAGGACAACCGCGCGTCCATCCAAGTCGGGACCGCCGGGAAAAGAGCCGCCAGAACCTCGTTGGGATGGTGAGTGGCCGTTAGAGACGGTACGGACATCGTGTTGACTCGTTTCACAGGCTGTAGAATGGGACCGCATCCAGGCCGACGAAGGATATTCTATGCTGGATGGGCGCCTACCCACGAATCGGCATAGGCTCGGCTACCACGAGAATACCTGCCCCCAGGAACTCTTTGGGATGCTGCTAGCGGTTGCAGATGCTGCTCAGACGGTCTTTTCTGAAGAGGCAGGGAGCTTGGCTTGCGGAGAGGTTCGTTTTCGTCTTGCAATTCCCGTCCACAAGACACTCAAAAATAATCTGTCCTGTTAGGCACGAACTCAGTCATTCACCCGACGCAAAGGAGACAAATTTGGCGGCAGATGCACTGAGACTTGCCGCGACTCTGCTCGTCCCACTACGCAGACTCGATACGCATTTTACGACTGCTCTTGTTGGCCCTGCTGGTACCTCTCTCGCCGCCAACGCCGTAGATGGGGCTTCAAGGTCGATATACCAGGTGCGTGTCGTCTCCACTCTCGCTGAATAGCGTCCTGATATTCCTCAGCCGGTCACGGACCGCTTAGCCCTCCCTCCCTCCTCGTCAAAACACTCCCTGCGATACCACCACGCGCAACTTTCGCGGCGGTCATGGTCGGGCATCACCAACCACCTCGACTACATCCAGAGCATAGGTTTCGACGCCATCTGGACTTCGCCCAGTGTCATCACGTCGACGGGACCGCGTACAGCGACGGGACCTCACCGCGCCGCGCCCACGCCGCGCTTCGGGTCTCCGGACGACCTGAAAGCATTGAGCGCCGCGCTACATAAATGCGGGCTGTACCTCATGCTCGAAGTCGTGGTCAACACTTTGCTGCCCCGCCGCTCAACAACGTCACCCTCGCCTCGAACGTGTCGACCGAGGTGTTTGCTGACTCGGCGGCACTGCAGCAGCTCAACTACACCGTTCTGCGGCCCTTCTCGACGTCGTCCGACTTCCGCCCGCCGCGTTTCATCTCGGGCTACACGACCCAAACCGACGACGAGCATTGCTGGCTTGGCGATACGCTGTTGCCGTTGCCTAACGTCAACACGGAGGTGCAGGCGGCGTCGTATGCGTGCTTTTGGCGCGGGTTCTCGGATAGTGAGGCCATCTTCACCCTCGGCGGGGTCCGTACCCATCGTCGTACGTCTGGACCGCCGTCAATGCGGCGCTGGACTATCCGGCATGTTACCACGTCATGACAGCGTTTGGGAACACCACGGGTAACCTGTCGGCGTTCTCGATGCCCCGTCGTTGGCCGCGCTCGCGACGAGCACGGGAAACAGTTCGGCGCTTACGACGTCGTGTCCCAGTAGCGATGGATGGTTTGGATGTGCTGGGTAACAGATGGGTTGATTGCTTGTAGAGAAGGGGCAGGAGGAGGTCGGGACGGATAGATAGTAACACCGGCCTCGAACCACGGGTAAAATAGGTACAGCGAACCTGCGAACGGACATCTACCAATATATTTCAAGCTTAAACTCCGCCGCAGTCACGCTCAAACCGCCGAAGGCTCCTGCTTCTGACGTCCATGGGCAAACGACAAAAAATAACGATTCCTGCAAACTGTGAGGAACAGTGGTATGTCGGTGAGCTTGAATCTTTCAAGTACTTGCCAACAACTTCAATTCACGTCAATGCCTCCAGAGGCCATCGTGTCCGCGAAGCGGGTCATGACACCGCGGGGCGAGATCATCGAGTTCGATATAACGCACGACGGCTGGGTGAGCGAGCCTCCCTCCCTTCATCGTCGATGTTGACTTCCGATGTAGCTGTACTTGATCAAGGTTGGTCTCTGGAGTCCAGCTGGTTGTGAAATCCATCGACCTTGACTTCAGTGGGCGGACTGGCCCTCGTCCGACAACACGTACGTGCCAATTATCTTCGACGTGCTCTGAGTCCTGACCTTCATTCTTGTAGCTGGGAACCAATTAGTAGTCTCGACGGCGAAGGTTGCCACGACTTGATCAAGCGATTCTGGGAGAATGTGCCGGGAGGACAGCGGCAGTTCATGACGAACCGGCTGGACTACGTCGTGTCGTCCAACGAACAGTACATAAGTACGTCCTCTTGGGATCCTTTCCTTCTTCGTCGCATTAATCTAGAGCTGTGCATCGCTAGAAAAAGAAATCCTTCGATTCGCACAACTCACCCCAAGAAATGAAGTGGACGCACAGAACGCAAACCCGCTCAGAAGCGTATGTGGGCAACTTTGTATGTATGCTGGTTTTGCACCTCTGATACTGTCTGCGTTCCAGCCCTATGAACGAATTTCGCTCCAGCGCATGATGAGCGCCGGGCCGCCACATACTCCGCCCTCGTCCCTCAAATCCGCTCTCTCCGCACTGAGAACACCAGCCAAATCCAGACAACCACAACGCAAAATCTCCTTTGCCGACAAGAATGAAATCAGCGAGATCATCGGGAGCGGCGAATGGGCGAAGAAGGGTACGCGAAAATATTGCGGCGTGCGGAATACGGCGCAGCATGAGGCAGTCTATACACTGCCGATGAAGAGACATGGGCCGGGGTCGGTGTCGAGCGGGTCAAGGTCGCGTTCAGCGTCCAGTGGGGAATTTTCCGGTAGTGACAGCGCTGCGGCCAGCACCAGTGCGGCATTGATGGAATCCAGTGGTGCGCGATCCAGGAAACGGAAACGCGGGAGAGGACGCTCGAAGAGGCTGGCCAGCGATTCAGCCGCCGGCGACGCGCTCGCGTTCGGACAGCCGTCTCTTCTGTTGAGCGTTCAACCACCTTCTCTCCCAGTACCGTTTGTCAGCCAGTACACTGGCAGAGACGCCGATTCCGAGCCGATGCTTGTTCCGGACGACACAAGCATCCCATTGGTCGACTCGATGAACAGCGCCGGTCCGACGATGGCTTTTTTGAAGCAGGCAGGGATCATCGGCGGAGGGTATACCGTGTTTTGTGGTGTCTTTTAGGATGCTCACTTCAAGTTGCAGCAGAACAATTTCTGGTCTCTATTTGGCGCAGAACGAATCCCGGCCCGACGATGAGATGATGCCCAACCTCGATGGACAGTTTTTGGTCGAGTTTTGAGTCAGGCAAGCAGAAGATGAAGCATCGTTCAATGCAGTGAATAAGGCTAGTGTATGTGAACTACTTGCTACAGTGATTGTTATGCTTGTACAAGGTCGTGAATCTCATGAGTTTCTATATCTAATGGGTAGCGTATCGAGACCGTTCCCTCAGAACATGTCCATACTTCAACAGAAGCCAGTAAACCGGCATCAACAAGAACGAGATACCCGCCAACAACGCTGAAGCTGGTCCCAGCCCAAGGTTTGTGAAGAACGCGCGTCCGAAGAGTGGGAACACGCTCGCGATGGTGGACCTGAAGAGGTCGTTCCCCGCCAGAACACTCGCCGCATGTGCTTGATAGGCCGTCGCGCAGTACATGAGGATACTTTGGAAGATCAAGAAGATCCCCGGGAGGTAGAGTGCGGCACCGATGACGGGGACGATCCATGGGATGCTGGCTTTGGACGCGAAGCCAAAGATGAGGATGGATGTGGGGATGAAGATGCTGGCCATGAGCCCGATCTCGAGTCGGATTTCGGGGGCGACTTCGGTGCCGGCGGCTGTGGCGCGATCGAAACGAGGCTCTATGTGGTATTTCTGGTAGAGACAGTAGACGGTATACTGGGGTTTTTGTCAGCGAGAGCGAAAAAAAGAAGACACAAGGCAACGTACAGTCAGGCTGCCCGAGACGATGAACCCGAGGAACGGAAGCGCCGAGACGCCGAGGTTGAAGTGGTAGATGTCGGTAAAGACCAACGGGAAGGCCTCGAACCACAGGTAGAACAGGCCATAGACGAAGCCCAGATAGATGCTCGCAAAGGCCAATGCCGGCTCCTTGAGCAGCAGCAACGGCCGAACAAGCGACTCGTAGGCAATTTCTTGCGCGTTCTTCGACCCTTCGTCGCGTTCAGCCGCCGTCCGAAGCTCGGGGTTGCCCGTCAGCTTCCGCAGTCGCTGTGCCCGACGCAGAAGAATGGTCGGCTCGTACGTCTCCGGCAGGAAAATCGACAGAAACACGACCGCAAAGGACGTGATCCAGATGAGCTCCATCATCGGCCACCGCCACGACTTGGCCTGCGCTGCGAACGACCCAATGACGGGGCCTGTAATCGGACCAGCGACCGCGCCGAGGGCCCAAACGCCCAGGACGTAGGCAAGCTGGCTGACGGGGAAAATATCGCCCATCGACGCGCCGCCAGTCGCCAGAGCGGGGCTTCCGAAAAAGCCGGTGAAGAAGCGCATCGCAAGGACAGTGTTGATGTTCTTGGCGGTGACGATGGGGATTTGGAAGACGACGAACAGCAGGAGCCCCGCCATGTAGACGGGATTGCGTCCGAGAATGGGGAGTTCTTGCAGCGGCGACAGGAACATGGGCCCAATGCCATACCCGAGGACGTAGAGCGTCAACCCGAGTGTGGCTTTTGTGAGCGAGACATCGTATTCAGCCATGAGGCCCGGTATTGAGGAAGTGTAGATGGCGGAGCCGATGTATATGCTGAATGTGAGGAAGGAGATGCAGAACGCAACGAATGCGCGTTTTTTGAACGTCCAGTTCCTTAGATTCTCGTGTTAGCGGCGAAGAAAACGATGCTGAAGTGCGCACCTTGGGTTTTCAGGGTCGGATTCGCCGTCCCAGCCAACAACGTATGGGTCTGGTATCTCGACCTCCTCGTCAGTTGGTTTGTTCTTCTCTGGGTCGGCCACGAGCGTCGACTCGCGCCTCAGAGTCGTGTCTGGAGTGGTCGCGCCGTCTTTTGGTTTGGAGTCGCCGCATAGTGTTGCTGCATCGGATGCAGGGACGGTCTCGTCGTCGAGGCCAATAGATTTGGCAGGCAAGAGGTACCGTTTAGGCACCACGTAGTCTGCTCGCTGCTCCGGGTACGGCAGAAGTCGCCCATTGGAGAGGAAGTTGACGAGTTGGCCCAAGGTCGAGTCGCGAATGAGGTCGGCGACCATTGTGGATGGGGGAGAGGACGGTTTCGAGAGGAGGGTGTGGAGGATTTTCGATTACTGAAGTCTGCGGCGGTTTTATACGTGCCGTAGCGCAGATAGCGCCAAGTCGCCGCTGCTGAATCATGGTGGTCGCTGAGCAAGCCCGTAATTTCCTAATTGGGACATTGGCTTGCTCAGCGCGACGACCCACTCGGGGCCGTTCCTTCCATTATGACTGGGAACAGAATCGCAGTAGTCATCCAAACGTTGGAAAGTAACACAGCAGAGTTCAAAATCTTACGAACTCGCAGGTATCCAAAACAACTATCCAGCCGCGATATGTCTTGGGGAGAATCTCGGGCAGACAGGCAGGCAAAACACAGCCAAGAACATGCACATCACAAGTACGACGCTGTTCAGCGCTCAGGCCTAAGCAAGAATTATAAGAACGACATAAAGCATTCACCTTGACTGTCAGCAGCCTTCCCACCTTTGAATCTACGGGGGTTTTGCGTTTCTGCGCTTCTCCCAACTCCCATACACCGTCCGTGCAAGGCGACGTAGAGCCCAGCACGGCTCCGACGACCATTCCGACACACACAGCATCTACTGCTGCTTGCACTCCTCCGCGCTGACGATGGCCGTCCCACCACCACCATCCTCAACGTCGCTAGGATCCTAGTAGCCGGGTCAGCATCCACTTGGACGAGAGAGGACCACAAACATATACACAAACGCACCTTGTCAAACTCGTCTTCATCTTCCTTCATCCTCGTCGTCGTCATCATCGTCAAACTCGTCGTCGTCGCTTTCGACCAGCTCGTCCCAAATGACCCTGTGAAGTAGAGCGTGGTGTAGAGTTTTCTCTCCTTCTCTCGTTTTACAAAAGCAAATCGATAACGCCTATCATACACAAAACACGACTGCTACAAGACACTTCGTCAGTGTCTTCGCAAGCACAGAGAGTAAGCAGCGGGGACATACCTTCTTCTACGCGAACATCGCTTCCTCCGCCCAGGCACCGGCGCCTCCCGACATCGCATACAACTCTTCCTCCTGCCCGGGGCCCCACATACTCGCGCCATCCTGGCCCTTGACCGCCTTACTGATAAACTCGCGGCTCCGCGCCATATCCAAATCAAGACCTTCGAGCAACGCGCTCTGGGTCTGTGCAGAGCGCAGCACCGCATCGACTTCCTCTCTCGTGAACTGCGGCGGCGGGTCGGAGAAGGTGACCGTTCCCGACGCGGAGATTTGTGCAGAGATGTCCCCAGCCTCGATCTGTTCTTCGCGTGAGCACGGAAGAAGGAAAGAAAAGTATGAGGGGATCTCACCATGCTCAGTAGCAACGCCCTCACCTCGTCCTCACTCGGAATCCCCACCAGCCGCGCGATATCCGCCAACCCCAGCGCAACATACGTCGCCGTCAGCTTGCGCAGCGTCCACCGCGGCGCACGGTCAATCGCCTGCATGATCAACCCCAAGTTCTTCTCCGTTCCGAAGAGCTGCTTCTCCTTCTCCACCAACGCTGATATCTTGTCGATGTTCTGCGGGTACAAGCTGACCAGGTCGCTGTACGGCGTGTTTTTGAAGATCCGGGGCAAGCCCGCGTGTGCGTATTTCGGCAATGAGGTCGTCTCCCCGCGCGAGATGAGCTGCACGAGGCGGAGTTTCTTGAGCGCCTCAAGTTGCAGCGCGGCGGGGACAGCGCCCGGGGCCGTCACGCAGATCTCGAAGAACTCTTCCGCCTCGGGCCACCGTTTGAGCATCGCCAGGGCCATGCCGCCGAGGTAGTGGTACATGAGGTTGTCGTTGTAGGTGATGTCGGAGAGGGCAGGGACGACGTTGGCAATGGGGTTGGCCAGCACAGGGAGTGCGGCGGAGGGTTGTTGCGCGACGACGCAGGTCTAAGGAGCGTCAGTGGAAGCGACGAGGAAGATATGCTGTTGCGCACATTGAGGAAGATCGTGTGGATCGTGGTCAAGTACGAGGTGTCGGGAGGATAGCGCATGAGCAGATCCAATAGTGGCCCAATGGCCCAGGAAAGCTGCAATAGTTGTGAGCCGAGCTCAGTCGAGTGGTAGGTCAACGCACGACTCCGTTGGATACTGCATACTTGACAATGCCTTTCGCTAGCAGAGTCACTACAGACGCGTCGGTCAATCGAGGCATGGAGGGCGGGCCAATCTCACGCACCTCGTTCCGGGGCCAACCGCGCTTGCTCAGGCAAGAAACGGGCGCAGAAAAGCTTGATGAACTCGGGAGGAACAGCGGCATTGGGGGTGTTGAGTCGTGCGGACCTGAAAGTGACAGTTAGCGAGGAAAGCTTGTACGACGCGCACGCACAGGATATAAAGCGCCCCCAGAGTGTTTTGCCGCGCGTCCAGGATGCTCAGAGGGTCCTGACCACTGGCAAGCGCGCTGGAGAGAATCGTGTCTCTTGACTCCTTCGGAAGGCTGTTCTTGAGGGTCTGATTGAGCGCAGCGACGTTGGTCGTCGTGGTTATTTCCTGCAAGATACGGTCCAGGGACATGTCTGGGGCCATGGTGTGCGCTGGGAAACGAGTCAGATCTCGTAGAATCGGGGATGTGCAGCGCCTCGTTTCTGGGACTTACAGGATGAAGCGAGTAGATCTGAGCTCTTCGGTGGCGCGCAACACGCTTGTGCGCAGTGCTCGCTGTAGGACCACTACCAGGCAACTGGTTTGCAGGCGGGTGGTGAAAGACGAGGACAGGTAGCGTGCGCACGTGACTCCCCCGGGCCTTGACCTTGACCACTGGCCGAACCATGGTACCAGAACTACCAGCAGAAGTAATGCAGCTTATAGCAAGCCAAATAAGCAATCGTCAAGCCCTCAAATCCTGCAGCTTGGCGGCCTCCGTCTTCGTAGAGCCTTGCCAACGCAAGATTTACGAGCACATCTACCTCTCGTGCGACAAGGAAAACCCGGGATTCGATTGCTCGACGCTCGTTGCCCTCTTAGACCAATCGCCGCATATTTCAAACTATATCGTGGACGTTTTTCTGCACGTCGCGGACTCCAACGCCATGGACGACGATATCTTCGAAGGGTTCGGCGCGGCGCTGGAACACCTGAACAACGTCCACACCCTTAACTTGATCAGCTTCGGGACCAGGTACTGGAATACCCTGCCAGTCGAAGTCGCTGGTGCATTCCTCTCCTGGCTCGACCGCTTGACGCTCAGGCGTTTGAAGCTGTGGAATATAGAAAAGATGCCGGGAACGACGCTTCTCCGCGTTTTAACTGCATCCCCGTGGGTCCAGCTCGACAGCATAAACCTTGCTGTTGAGTCACTGGGCATAAACAAGACGCGACCAGGTCGAGAGCTGGAGACGCTGGACTTGATCAGGTGTGGCGACGTGGGCGACGTTCTCCTCCATCCCGAACACCCATATCTCGTCGCGTCTCTCCGAACTCTTTACATCGTGCTGAATCGCGATGGCACCGCCGGGACGGATCTCCATCGACTATGCGTTGCGGCTGCTGAAACACTCGAGCACATCACCCTACGCTACGGTAAGCCCAGTTCTCCAGCCGCGATACTATTGCTAATCTATCGCGAACTACAGAGATCTCGAGAAGACCTCCCTCCGTTTCGCTCCCGACATGGCTTCCTAAACTGCAGCACTTTGCGGTCATATTCGGGATTCACTACGACGCTCCCAGCAACGTCGATATATCCGCCCCCTTCATCCATTCTCTCGTCGACGTGGTTTTGCGGCCTTCCCGGGCCCCAGTGCTCACGACCTTATCGTTCCATTCCATCATCGTGACGCGTGGGGCGGACCAACAGGACCTCAAATACGTCTTTGAAGATGCCGCGTGTCTGGTGCTCGTCGACGAGCTTGTCGACCAGCACCCAACCATGAAGCCCATAGTCTGGCTCGTCTCAACGCAGTTCTCTGCGGTCTCTGAGTCGGGACAAGACGCGCATTTCGCTGCGTTTGAGCGCGCGATTCGAGCCGCGTTCCCAAAGGCATCGGCAAAAGGGATGTTGAAAATAAGGCAAGAAAGTGAGTTGACTTGTTGCGTGGCCTTGAAAGCGTACCGACGGTTTACAGAGCCGACTCCTGGAATCGTGGCCCTCACGTGATTTTGGATTTGGGCGACCAAGCCTCATTTAACTGCTTGTAGACTGTCTATACGGACCAAATTCGGGATGAATGACCCTTCGAATTCTGTGCGTGAGCATCCGCCACAACATCGCTCGAGTTTGGAGAAGCAAAGGTGGCCATGGCCCAACACCCCGCACCTCGCTGCATTGCGGATTCCTTCGCAACTCGCGCTCGACGAGCGAAATGTACATCTTGTACTCCTCAAAGCACAGTCTGAGGCATTTGAGGCCGCTGGCACGTAGAATTACGTGCAATGCGTCGAGAAGAAAGCGGCGACGGGAAGGGTAGTTTCGTATCGTGTCGATTAAGCAGCGACACCTGTGTACACCCGGCGTCCACGACTGGGGCTTTGGAGACCGCTCGCGTAAAACAGTATCGATGCAGGACCAGACTACAGCTGGCGGCGTGAACCGTAGACGCATTGGGGGTTCCGCAGAAGGTCAGCAGTAGGGAGATGGGAAGAATTGGAGGTTTCGCAGTGCGCACGGAATGTTTCACGACCGCAAGTCCGCATAAACACGTCCAGGCTTGTCCACGGCCCTGTTCGGCGCCACGACGGAGACGTGATCATTGGCAGTCTAGACGGCGGGTCCGGACCTCGTCTCGACATATTTCGGAAGAGACACAAGTCGGTCCCGGGGCACACGACGATGAGGGCTCTATGAATGTTTCTATTCACGGATGGCTGTTTGGTGGTATTATCGTAGTGCGACGTAGCCATTTTGGATTCACACCCCCGACCGACGGAGCGGCAGACCTGAGTGAAAAGTCGTTAAAAAGGCGATAACGAGTAGAAGACACGACGACGCACGCTCTGCGAGCCGTTCATGACGCCTCCGGGTACAGCTCTTCCTCGAGCACGATGCCTAGCACCGAAGTCAGCAAACGCCGGCAGCGTGGAGCGAAAACACGCACCGAGCTCTTCCCGCAGCCCTTTGAGCTCGTCAAGGTACTCCTGGTACTGCTTCTTGTTCTCGACCTTGACCTTGACGCCGTTGAAGATGCGCACGGCGGTCGCAAAGTCGTCTACGCGTCGCGAGGCACGGACGGCAGCCTCGACGACGGACGGAGCCGGCACGAGGTCATGGGCGAAGCAGTTGTTGAGCCCGCGCTGGACCTCGAAGATGTCCTCCGCCTGGTTGAAGAACTCGACGTAGCGCTGGGTGAACGACTCGAACGACTCGGCCGGGTGGTCGCTGTAGGCGCGGCTCCGGGTTGGCAGTGCGGCCAGCCGTGGCACAGCGGCGAGTGTAGGGCGTGTAGCGGCGCGGAGGACGGTAGCGACGAGCTGGGCACGCATCGGCGGGAGAATTAGGAATATCGGGGGTCACGTGCGTCGCCTTCCTATTCCGGACGCTCATCCCGAGCTTGCCGCGCCGACGCGCAATGTCCTCCGACGCCCCAAAGACGAAGCGGCGGCGGCTCCCAAATGCTTGCGACATCTGTAGAAAGCAGAAGGGTGCGACCCGAGACCTTGGTTCAGTAGTTCTAGCTGACAACCACCAGCACGATGTACGCTCTTGTTCTGGACGGGAACGGCCACTGAGCCTTTGTAGGCGACAGCGCAGAGATGCCAGGCAATCGATGCTCGAACTGCATTGCGTTTGGATCTGAGTGTACGCGAACATACGCGCCGAGGGGCAAAGAGGTCCGTTACACCTTCCAGGCCGCAGCCAGCCCAATGACCCCAACGCCAGGCGCAGCCCAAGTCGGCCTCGGTTCCGGAACGCTCTGCGCAAGAACATGTCTCCTCCATTCTCTCTGGGTCGCAAGAATACACGGCTGGAGACTACAAAGTCCTCGTCGCCCTTGCGCAGTACGCCAGAAGACTCGAGGAGGCGTTGAGCGTAACCACCACCCTCGCAACCCCCGAAGACGTGCTCTCGGTGTATCCCTCGCCCGAGAATTCATCGTCTGACGATGCGAGCAACGTCGACAGCGAGGACGACGGCGTCCTATTCGACGAGAAGGTCCCTTCCGAATGGCCAATGCGGCAAATCGTCCGACACAACGCTTCGGAACGGTTCTACGGTCGCACCAGCAGCATCAACTTTGTCAAGGCCCTCATGCGAGTCAGAGCTGAGGCCGGCGACAACCACGCTCCGCAAATCCAATGGGCGAGACCTCAGTTTTGGAGTATCAAGCCTGTATGTTTTCAACTCTTCAGTTCTCGCCACTAATGCGTTCTACAGTGGGAAATAACTCCGGAGATATACGTACCCCAGATCTTCCCCGAACCCGACCTCCTCGACGCATTCATCAAGCTATTCTTCTTGCACGTCAACCCGCTGGTTTTCGTCCTGCATGCACCCACATTCCATCGCGCAGTCGCTGCGGGCCTCCATCTGGTGGACCAAGACTTCGGTTCGGTGGTGCTCGTTGTGTGTGCCGTTGGGGCGAAACTGTCCGACGACCCTCGAGCGCTACTCGAAGGCACCTCGGACCCACTCAGCGCCGGCTGGCGATGGTGGTCCCAAGTGCGACCTATCCCAGCCAGTTTCGCCCAAAGCGCGACCTTGCACCAGCTGCAAGTCATCGCGGTACGTGTTCTCTGAGTCTGCGTCTCGTATTAAACGACGCTACAGCTGACCGCACTCTACCTGGGGTCGTCGTCTACACCCGAATCCTGCTGGTCCACCATCGGCGCTGGTCTCCGGATGGCCACAGACGTCGGCGCGCACAGGCGCATGCGCTCGAGCGGCGACACCATCCAGTCGGAGATGTACAAGAGAGTGTTCTGGATCCTCTTGCTTTCGGACGCGATCATGAGTACCCTCCTGGGGCGACCGCGAGGCGCTCCGTGGCAAGAGTAGGCATCCTTTATTCGCCGTTGCTCTCGCGCTAACACCTCCAGTGTCGATCTCGACTATCCGACCCCGCTCGAAGGAGAAGACGTGATTTGTCGGCCATACGGCACCTGTCTCATCAAACTGCTGCAAATTCAGACGCGGGTCCAGGATATCATCGTGCGTTTGTTTGTTCTCTCATTGGGCGACTCTCATTCGCTCGTCGTTCCAGTACATGACGAAGGATTGGCACCGTCGACATGAGATGGTCGCTGAGCTGGAGTATGTGCCCCTCCGCGCTGTTGTTTTCGTTATCTCATATCTACTCCTCGTTCAGCTCGGCCCTCAACCAATGGGCAGACTCGATACCCGAAGAACGTGTGTTCATACATGGGCTGGCAGTCTTCGTTTGTTGACGCGTTGCCAGTGCGATGGGATCCAAACCAGCCCAACCCGATACGCTTGAATCAGTCAGCCATCCTCTACACGACCTACTACGTGTGTTTTTTCTCTTCTTTAAAACGTTCCTGCTAATCGTCGTTGCAGCACAGTAACTCTAGCGTTGCTCGCAAATGCGTTACTGAAACGTCGTTAGCGCAAATACAGCTCCATCGTCCGTTCATACAGCCCAAAGACCCTTCATCATCCGCGGTGCGCGCCTATATCTCTGTTTACCTGCTTCCTGACCCGTTTTCGTAGACCTCATTCCCGTCGCTCGCGATTTGCTGGAACGCTGCGAGGTCATGTGGCCACGTCATGGAACTGCAGTGCAAGAATGGGCCGGGGCTCGTTTGGAGTCCGCATATCTCGGTCCGTGGTCCGTTTTTCTACGAGTGATTTTGCGACTGAGTGCGTTGAATGTAGTCCGCGATGTTCGATTCCGCGACGGTTCTGCTCATGAGCGGCTTCCACCGGTCGCGTCCGACGACGGACGAGAATGTGTTGAGGTGTTTGAGCGTGCTGAGGGTGTACGAGTCGCGTTTCCAGACTGCTGGTCGGCTTGTGTGGGTCTCTTCTCTTTCTCCCGCGTCGTCTTCGTGTGCTGATGCGTTAACAGCGACATATTGGAGGGCATGCTCGAGGTCGGGAAGATGTCGCCGTCCTTGAAACGCGGAAGGAACACCGAAGACGATGCATGGAGCACCGTTACACCACCGTCTTCCAACGGCAGCATCGATATCGTTGCAGCTGCGGCGTCTGGCAGTCAGGCTCGGGATCTTCGCGCAGGGCTCCCACCGGCCAACGCGCATTTCGACTCGGTCGTCGAGGGCCAGTTCTACATGCCCCTCCGGACGGAGGATCTCGGGAGGTTGCCGACGTACACGACGACGGATGTCGATTCGCTGTTTTTCTATCCTGATGCGTTCACGGCGTTGCAGGCTCTTGAGGGGAGTGATGAGTCTGAGGTGCAGAATGGTGCGTGTGTTACGGGTTGCGCTGTGCTGCTTGAACAGCTTTGCTGATATGTTCTCTGTCCTTTTAGATGTGGCTTTGAGCGACCAGTTGCTTGATCAGAGCTGGGAGGGTTGGCGAGTGTACGGAGGGGGCTTGTGATCACCATATTTGTATGCGTGTGTTATTGTACGATAGACACCCGCGAGTGTCACGGCGGACAATCTTTTGTCGTTTGGCACATCAGTTGCAGTTGTCGTTTGGCGAATCGAGCTGCATGGTGTTGAGTTGTGCTGCAGCATGGCAGGCTCAGGTGTGTGGCATGGGCCCGGCACACGGAGGCGAGCGTCGGCACACTGCTGGGACTTTGATTGCGAGCGGAGCGAGCATATCCGGTAAAGCACGTGAGGCACTCAGACACGATTTCCAACGGTACAATCAAAATTCTCTGATGGGAAAAGAGCCCACTATTCCGCAACCATCTTTGCATCTCTGGGCCCAGTATTTTTTCCTCTTCCTTTGTACCGGAAGGCCTACAGGATTCCCGGCTCTCATGGTGAAAGACGAAGAATTGGTCAAGTTTGAATTTTCAGGCATTTTTCTGTGCCACCGTGACTCTGTGTGATAAAATCTCACCCATTGTGATTCGAAGCGAGCCTCATACGCTCGCGTATTCCATATTATTATCAAAAATCGGAAGGCCGAGGGTGATCCGACGGGGCACGACCTCAGAATATTTACACGCCTTGCGAAAATGCTGCCCACACGCATGGCACCAATAGAGTTGGCCAAACGACGCCTCAGCGATGTACCAAACGACAACTGCAACTGATGTGCCAAACGACACCAAGTTGTCCGCCGTGTGTACTCGCAGCTGGCCTTAATGTATTAGAATCCCACTTTCACTTACTGAGCTTTAGTTCAGACGCATTTGTCAAGACAAGCGAAAAGGCAAAGCAGGGGCTACTAAAGAGCTAGCACTTTTGCAAGAGAGGACAATAAAGCATTGGGCCAGGGTCGAGAATGCAGACGGAATGGAGATGGTCTTCGCTGGAAAAAGACGGAGATCGCGTTCAAGTATGTAAACTACTGGATGGGTAAAGGAAGAAAAGTTATTCACCGGGAAGCTCTGGGAACCGCATTTTTCAGAAATTTCGACTATTGAGAAAACCGGAGTGTGACCGGTGGTGACGCCGGTTCCGGTGGCAGCTGTCATCGTTCCCCGCTGGCACGTCTCTTCCCCTCCACCATTCACGCGCTCGCCCGTCCCGGTGCGCGACCCGCCTGGCCCCACTGCTGCGTCGACTCACAGCTCCCCACAGCAGCCATGACCGCCGGCCAATGCGCAAACCCGAAGTGCAAGCGAAACCGATACGACCCTGCCTGCGACCGGCTTATGTGTCGCAAGGACTGCAGCGACATCGGGCCGTGCTCGCTGGCTCCGCACAACAAGCGGTGGCGCGAGAAGCAGGCTGCTAAGGGCAACACAACGACCTCCACGGCGCCGACACCGACATCATCTGCAGCCGGCTCCCGTTCTCGCTTCCGCCCCCATCCTCGCTCCGTCTGTGCCCCCACCTCAGCCGACCTGGGCGAACCAAGACCCGTCTCGCAGCGCCGTCTCGGGGCCACTCTCGTTACTGTATGTCCTCTTCAGTCTCTTTTGTTTGTTGCTGACGAAGAGTTCTAGCCCGGAAAACGCGAGAAGGTGGTCTGCATCGACCAGTGCCCGTCCTGGCCATGTCCCTTGATAGTCTTCACGGCGAGAGGTCGTTTGTAGCATTGGTCTATGGGACATACGCAGGTTGTCGGGTCATCGGGGTTTGGGAGGGGAAGACCAGCGACGATGTAGCGGCGGAGGCCAACGGACAGTGTGATTTGCTGGAGCGTTGCGTACATGGTGGGGGAAGAGAGGAAGAAGCGCTGGCGAGACGGGCGCCGTTTGACAGCTGATAAGACATCACGCTAGCATCAGCCGCGGCGGCAATCACACCGGATACCGAACCGGATCCCGGACACCTGTCCGGTTTTCCCATAGTCGAAAAGTTCTCGCATTTTTTCCCGTCGAACCCATTCCTTGTCTTCAAATCTTTCCACCACTTGATCTAAATATCTCACAAACTTCTCGCCTATCTCTGTCCCAAGGCGCAGCACGCCGCTCCATTCCGTGGTCTCTTTACCGGCAAAGAACACGAGTGGATCTCTGGTTTCAAACACGGCCGCACGCTGTTCAACATTGACGCGCCGGGCTGTGAATGCGCGGTGATACAAGTCGAGGTCGCGAATGGAGAAATCGGGTACTGCGCCACTTCTGTTGGGCAGCACGCGGACACCAAACTCGGTCACGGCTGCGAAGAGCTCTTCGACGCGCTCGGTCAGCGTGTCGTATAGCTGAGCGCTACGAGCCATAAGACGGCGTGTCGCGGATGGAAAAGGAAAGCGGTCACGCATGGTGTAGACGGCAAAACCCAGAACACGGTCAGAGGAAACCCCTTCACAAACGCGCCTACGGCGCTCCGACGCGTTCAGACACGCATTGACGGTCCAAGGGGAGCAGGGCAAAGAAAGAAAAGGGAGGAGGTGGATGAAAGGCACAATCCGAGGGAAGGATTGTGTCGGGCGTCGTCGGGGGCGTGTGGCAGGAAGGTCGGGAGCGGGCCCATCGCAGGCAATGCGTTCCGAGCTTCTGAAAAAGCCACCGCCAAACCCCGCACGATGCTGTCGCGAGACTGGGCCTCTCACGTCCGACGCCGACGCGAAAAGCCGGATAGCCCACACGGAGCAACGCAAGCCAGCGACCTGATGGGAGCGCGGACGGCGCATGAGCAACGGCGGACACCCACAAGGAGCGGTGCGAGGTGGAAGTGTGATTGTTGATTGGATGTACAACGAATTGAGGACAGCGGCTTGCTCGTATACAGGAATCTGAAACGGAAACGGTTAGTGCCGGCATGAAGCCACATTCGGAGACGCGAGAAAGATCCGTGGCCGGCCAGAGGCAGCGAGAAAACAGCTCAAAGCCCGAGAAAGGAAGAGGCTCGAAGCCATAACAATGAGAGGCTCAATGCCAGATGGGGAAGAAAAGGCTGAACGCCAAACGGGAAATAAGGCACGAGGCCAAACAGACGATGAGGCTCTACGCCAAAAGGAAAACAAGGCTGACCGCCAAACAAGAGATAAGGCTCAAGGCCAGAGGAGAAACAAAGGCACAAGGCCAAATGAGAGCGAGGCACGAGGCCAAATGGGAGCGAGGCACGAGGCCAAAGAAAGGGAGAAAGGCTCGAGGCCAAAGGAAGATATAAGGCTCGCGGCCAAACGGGTATCGGGCTCGAGGCCAGAGAAGGAAAAAACACACCTCTACTCAGAATGGTTGACGGTACTGCTGCGTGTAGGTCGGCGGCATAGGTGGAGGCGCGTAGTAGGGCGGCTGCGGAACCCAGGGAGCGACTGGGCTTGCAGCGCAGGTTCCTGCCTCTGGTGGTACTCCTCGTAATTGCCATGCGCCATAAAATCGTGAGGAGGATCGACCTGGTGATTACGCGGACCCTCTTCGACGGGCGGCGCTGCACCGGTCGTTGAAAGTCATTGCGATAGCGATCCTGCGCCCGTTCCAACCAGTCCTCGTGCGACAACCGCGAAACGGGCGACGGTCAACCAGCATCGCATTAATCTCCCGACAACACCACGAGAACCAGCGCTGAAGGGGGATCTCGGCATGAGCCACCTTGGTGTCGACGAAATTGACGTGACGACGGATGTGAGAGGCGAGGTTGCTACCCGGGGACGATGCGGGGTTGGTTATGTGGTTGCAGATGGTGACGAGTGTCTTCAACGCGTCAAGGATGAACGCGACATCGCCAAACGCGCTGGCATCATCCGCCGAGACGCCTCTGGCATCGAGGAACACCTCTCCGTCGAATATAGGCATGGAATTGCCAGTCGCACGGGAAACAATGTTCTTGGTCGGCATCTTCCCATGTCGGTTGAAGTCGCGGAGCGATGCGGTGGTGAGGGCAAGAAGCGGGGAGGGTGAATGCCTTGCGCGAAGGCAGCGATGATGGGGACGGGAATGGTAACACCCGAGGCGTTCGTGAGACTGGCGGCGATTGGGGGTAGCGAGCCCTGCAATTGGGCAGTATCGACTCTTGTCCCTTCTTCGACGCCATGGCCTTCGTCGCGTCCAGAAGCGCAGTCGAGAAACGCCGAGCCGCGATGACCATCTGCGATTGCAGCGCCTCGATGGCTTCCTCCTCCGTGAAAGCAAACGAGGCCCGCAACTTGCCACCAACGTCTGGGACTTCGTCGTCGCCAGCCAATGCGGCTGTCTCCGCATCGGTGGTCGCGAAACGCGACATCTGGTTGAGGCGATCGCATTCTCGGTTGTACGCGTTCTTGTCCACGGAATTCATGTTCGTGTCGAGGCGGAGTGGGGGCTCGGCGCGTCGCGCGTTGAAGTCGAAGGTGGGGTCGTAGGGGACGGTGCAACCCGCGTTCGGAAGGCGCTCATTACGCTTGTAGAGCTTCCGCGGAGTCGTCTGTGTCATGGTGTGCGGCGCGAAAAGGCGGGACGGGAGATGGTAGTGGTTCGAGGTCAAGAGGTCATCGGTCACGTGTGCGCAGAAACGAGGAGCGTTTCCATCCTGCTCCTTCGCCGTCTTATCTCGCGCTGAGCGCGCTCGTGCCTCGCACAGTCAGCTTCCAGGAGCACTTGCGAGCAGCTGATCGCGTCCCGCACGGCCATCCCGCTGTTTTCTGCGTCGTTCTTCGCGGTCTTCCCGTCGCTTGGCCCTTTCTCTGCGAGTTTGTCGCGTTTGTGAGCCGGGCGCCGGGTCCGCGTCCGAGTCGGTGTCGTCCTCAATCGGGGCTGCATCCGCTTCAGCATTTGCGACTCGTTTCTTAAAGTCGTCGTAGGCTGTCTTCGCGACATCCCGTTCTGCGAGCTTGGCGCTGAGATCTTGCCGAGCTGAGTGATGTCCGAGTCGGGGTCCTCCGAGTCGTCCGCTTGGTTGGCGGCCGAGGCTAATTGGTTGTCCAGCTGCTCGAGTTTGTCCGAGTACTGCTGAATGCGCTCTCTATCTCTCTCCATCCGGTCGGTGCTGCAGAGATTGTATTGGGCGAGCTTGCGGGCGTAGCGATCCCTTTTCTGCTCCGCCGGTAGAGCGTCGACCGCATCGTCATCCGTTTCATTGAAATCGGAATCACTGTCTTCCTCTTCCTCCGAGGAGTGGTCGGCGGCACCATCCGCACTTCCATCGCCCTCCTGTAAGTTTGCGCGAGATGCAGGACGTATGGGATCCGACCCGGTTGAGGATTCGTCAGGGACGGCCCGGGGGAGCTCGCGGAGAAACGCTCTGGTTGGGGCGGTTCCTCGTCTCCATCGGCCCGGAACTCGGCCCTCTGCTGCTTGCCCTTGAGGCGAAGCAACGTCTTCCTGGTGACGGCTTCGGCGTTTCGAACGCCGCACCGTGAAGTAGTCTCCGGCACCTGCGACGGAAATGACGAATTCCTGCTCCATGAACCGCCACGAGCCCCATAGCGCAAGCACTTGATCCTCCGACTGGATTTCAGCAGATCGGAGAGAGGTCATCAAGCCAGCGTAGAATGTGGCCAAGTTGGCCGCGCTGCGCGAGGGACCGCTCTTCAACTCGACCGTGATCGGCGCTTGTAAGCCGACAACGGTAAGGGAATTCGGCCAGGAAGAAGCGGTGCCGGGGCAGAAACTCCCGGAAGAACCATGCGAGGGTCTGTCCCGCAGTCTGGGGAACGTCCGCCGAGTTGAGAGCATCGGGCCAGCGCGTGATGCGAGGAGCCGTCTCGATGATGACCACTGCGAAATCCAGGAAGTAGCTCTTGGAGTTGCGGGCGGGAGTGGTCATTCGAGACAGCAATTGAATGTCGGCGAGCCTCCGCATGTCGTCTTGCCTCGAAGACCAGATCGGGAACTGAGGTTGGACGATGGCGACGACGGAGCGGTGGACGGAGCGATATTGCATGAACACCATTGACCAAAAGCCGTAAATGTACGATTCCAAGTGACGAGGGTCCATTGCGGATCCGGAAGCCAGGGAAAGACATCTCCCGACGAACATGCCACCAACGTAGTAGTCGTAGAAGGAGAAGTCTCGAACGGGGCTAGATACCCGGATTCGGAGTCCGAGTCATCGGACGCCTTTCCTCGCCGCCGTCGCTTGGATCGAGGACCACTTGTCTTAGTGCGTTCAGAGACCGAGACTTTGCGCTTTGTGCCGGGCATCGCTAAAAAGATCTTTTTTTTTTCAGTAATGGGGACGTAGAGAGTGCCAGTGTGCTTGTCCTCACCAGCGACGGGAAATGTCCGGCGACTACTGTCGCAAGTTTTTTTTTCTCCGTATCAGGGCCGATATGGCCGCATCGGCGCCAATAAGGGAACAAGGCTGACGCGCCCTTATATGAGGTAGAAAGGGCTAATCAGACCCTTAGCGGCCCCGCGTAAGGGCGGGTCAGCCTTATTCTCCATGTCGGGTTACGGCCTTTATCAGGCCTGGCCAGGCATTGCTGGGTCACCAAATAAGACCGAAAAAGTATATCATTATTCTGGATCTTTTTCGATTCATTTTTTCCTATAGAGGGCTTCGGTACTATCTTACATGTTGTCTCGGACAGGCAGTATATCTTAATGGTAGCTATTTGCTTCGAACACACGATCTCCTGGACTCAGACAGGTTGGGCGCACTGTTCTTACAGTTGGTCTACGCGACCACAAGACTAAGTTGGGCTGATATTAAGGACATTCAACAACTCAACTTTTTTTCCTGTACAGCTATGGGTCCAATTTTTGGGGGGCCAGGTGGGGACATGACTTGCGCATTTATTGAGTGCCGAAACTTAGTCGTGATGCCGATTGATTCTTGGGTTCAAGTCCTATTAGTGTCCAGATTGCTCACCGGGACGAGGAGCACGAGGCTGTCGCGCGTACGCGGATGGCCATCGATGATTTCAATCGTGCTTTGGCTGGCGATCTGTCGCCGTCCTCTGATAGGGACCACGACGATGCCTGCATGCGGCAAGAGGCTGCCCAGTTCCGGCACGGCTCCGCTCGCCGCATCCCGCGCTCCAATGCACTACCTGGTCGACGTTGTTGATAACGACAAGTTTTTACGCTGCCTCAACGCTGAGAAGCATGTATGTTTCTAATTAAATTTAATTTGCATAGATACCTCCCAATCTGTCCCTGTATGTTGCGACAAGGCCTGGTAAGGCACTGGTCAGGACCTTATCCTTCACCGATACTCGCAGATCCTGCCTGATGCGCCTTATCAGCCCAAATTCCTGCCTTGTTCAGCCCTGATCCGGCCTGACATGGCGGTAAGGCCCGATAGGGGGAAAAAATAAATTTGCGACAACATCAGGAAAACTACACAAAAGTCTTTGGCATCTTTGGTCTTTGGAACGAGTCTTTGGTCTTTGAAATAGGTCTTTGGAGTCTTTGGTCTTTGAGAAAAAAGTCTTTGGTCTTTGGATTGGGTCTTTGGTCTTTGGCTACAAAGTCTTTAGCCATTTACCAGCCAGAGCCCTCAAAGACTCCAAAGATTTTTCTGCTGAAATGACCGCACCACGAGTCTGACCGGCGACGGATCAAGCGGGACTTGTCATCAGCGTCGTCGCGCCACTTGCTATCGTCGGCAACCGGGAACGGCGCAGAGCCGGCCTTGGGTCATCTTGTGGTCGTTAACTATAGTGCACTCAGTTGGAAGACAGCCAACCATGCTGCATGGGGTGCACGGTGCATTATCATCGCTCGAGATAGCGAGGACTGGGTGCCGAGGAGCGGCCAACCTTGCCACAATGCCAGAGCCTCCGAGCACTGATAGTCTGATAGGCACCGACGGAGGCGCGAGGGCCTTGAGGGAGTTGTGAGGGAGCGCCCGTCATCAGAGCGCCGCGTGGAGCAGGTGGAGATCGATGTGATGCGATCTGTCATCCGAGTTTTATAAATGGCAACGAGCAACGCACTGCCCTTCGCCTCTGTCTCCCACCTCCCCTTCCTCCCTTTTCCCCCGTCGTCGTCGCCTGTGAAGTCGCCCGCCCCGCCATTTGCCGCTCACCCGGGTTGCCGCCAGTCCTCTAATCAGCTTGCCCCCCCCGCGCCAAACCCCGAACGCATGCTCGCGACGGCCCTATCCGCCCGGCACCACCCAGCCCGCGCCCGAACCACCACAGCGTCGCCGGCCCCGCTCCACCCTCCCGCCAAACCCCAACTATCCCCAAGTCTCTATCAACGAGAAGACACGCCACTCTGCACGCCAGCCCCCGTACGTCCGTCAGCCCGTCAGCACACGCAAGACGTCAAGCTTCCGGCAGCGAGAAACCAGTCTATCCCAAGAATCCTCAAGGTCTGCGTTAGCCGGTGGTCGTGTCGAAGGTAGTGGTGTCGATGAGCTGATACTAAGGTGTGTTTCATCTCTTTCTACCCCCTCCTGCTCATCGGCTCCTTAGATACGGTGAAGGCCCTGCATTCCCTTTGGAGATGCTGGTCGCGGCCAGTCCAATCGCGGCCAGTCCCACGGCCAGCCTCGAGCCTATTGGCTTCGGTATCATGGGCGGCGGCCGCGTGAGTACGTCGCGCTTTGATTCAAGAGGTGGGCGGATCAGCCATCAGGAAAACCATGCCCCCGCATCAGCTGTCAAAAATGGTCGCTCATGCCAATCCAATGCTAGTTAACGCGATTTCACAAAATAGTCCACCACTCGTTCAATTCTGCACCAAATCCTTAGCTGTAAACTGGTGTACCCCCATTTTCATTGTTTCTTAACACGCCTGTACAGTCAGAATCAGGAAATACTCATTTTTTGTCGAGAACTGGGTGCTGGCGAGGCGTGACATGTACCGCGGAACTCTACCTCTGACCACCACGACCACGTCCTAATTCTCGGCCCCAACGCGCAGGCGGTGGCCTCGGGCCTCTAATCCACCCTCTCTACGTCTCTCCTCCTCGATAATCTCCCTCCATTCTCCGCTACGACCTCACGATGAGCACACCCAGCTCAAACTCTCCCCGGCATGAACGCTCCCCATTACGGCCTCTCAACACCAATCATCCCCTCGTTCAACGCTCTCCAGCAAAGGATGGTGTAGAAGGTGCGCCCAGTTGCTTCGTTTGCCCTCTGCACAATGCACTAACTATGCTCAAGGTTTTGGGGGCGCGGTTTTCATGCCCGCTTCATTCATTTCGAAATTCAACACCCCGTCCCTTCACGGAGGTCCAGTCTCGAGTGGAAGCTTGAGATTAGGCCACTCTTCGCTTTCGTTACCGCTTCCACCCACCTTGAGCGACCGCACCCTCTTACCGACGCGAACCCACTACCATCTTTCCCGAGGTCCAGAATGGGCCATCCCTTCTTTTCGGCTTCACGAACCGCAATAATACTACGCATATATTGACGTTTTCGCGTCAGGACGACGCAAATAATACATCAGCGGACCCGCTACCCACCTCTTCGAATCCAACGAGCGATACCTCTGCGCCATCCCCAAACACTTCCCAAGAGCCGTCGACGAGTCGGGACGCGTCATCCTCCAACTCGTCTTCGAGTCCATCCCCGTCTGGCGACACAGACACGTTTGTGTTGCCCGAGAAACCCACTCGCGAGGACTTCCTCGAATTCTCCCGTGCCGGAAATCTCACGAGCGTCCCACCAACAAGCAGAAGTGGGAAATGCGCTGCCCATCCTGTGCCGACTGGATTCCGTCGAGTGTTGCATGCACGCGCCAACCGAAGTCGCCCGATGACTTCCAGCAGTTGCATGGTCATTACGACGGCGCGAAGTGCAAGAAGAACAGTCGGAAGCTGGAGAAGGAGAAAGAGAAGCAGAACAAGGCTCTCGACGACAACACAGACGACGAAATGGAGGACGTTGAACCACGGCACGTTCTAAAACCACTTTTCTTTTCGTTTTACTAACTTGCATCTCAGGATTCCGCCGCCGCAAGTCACTATGGTCAATGGTTGCACTGGTGTCCTTGTTCACTGGCCCGTGACGAAGGGGACCACCTTCGAGACCTTCCCGTTCCACCGAATCGGCGACAAGCCCGGGTCCGTCTCGTTCAACGTCGAGATCCGGGACCGAGGAGGTACTTTGGTCGCGTTCTCCAAGAAGTGCGATGGAACGGGTCTCAATGGAGGTTGCTGTGCTGCGTGTCGTAGGATTCCGGCGGAGGTAGCGATGCTTGCACAGCTGGCCATGGACGCGGCACCGCAAACAAACTTCGTCTACCTGTCAGATCAACAGAAGACGAACCTTTTGCGCAAGCGGGCGGAGGAGATTCGCCAGTTCCGCGTCAAGGTGTGTTGATTCTTGCTTGCTTTTGATGCGCTCTTGCTGATGATCTGAAAGGGCCTCAATTTCTCTCGCAAGCTCGGCACGGCGCTCCGCAAAATCTCCGACTACAAGCGTTTCATCAACGCTGTCGCCGAGCAGGACATCCCTCGCCTCCGCAACCTCGTCAACGTTGGGCTGAACCGCGGTGCGAGCGTCTCGCAAATTATCCGCACGATGCAGATGGCGGTCGATGGTGTCTCACCGACCGCGCCCCACCATCTGCCAGAAGACGCTCGACATGGCCCTTCTCATCTTTCGGCTCGGCGGACGCAAGCTGCTATACGCGGTCAACCAGAGTCTCGACATTCCATCGCTACGGACGCTGCGAAACAACATGCAGTTCACGCGTGTCATGCCCACCGTCGGTTGGATCAACACGGACGATATCGAGCACAATATCGCGGAGGTCGTTCTCAAGCCACTTGCAGCCGCCTCCAAGTCGCAGCCGGCGCGCGGCGTTAGCCTGCAGATTGACGAGGTTGCTATCGAGGAACGGGTCGCGCATTCGTGTTACGGGCTGCTGGGCTTTTGCTGGTGTCATTCCATGAACGCAAAGCTGCGCCTCGACACGTTCCAAGACGCACTGGACCTGTCGAAGATGGTCAAGGACGGAGACGTGCACATGGGCAGTGAGATGACCGTCGTCGCCGCCGGCTGTTTTGGCGGCCGGCCAGTCTTCCCAATCCTCGCACTCCCTACCTGCAAATCGACCGGCCCCGAGGAGTCGAAGACCATCTACCAGACTGTTATCGAGGTCTGGAACCGGTGCGCAAGAAACCTCGTTGGCCCTGTTTGGTCATTCGCTACCGACGGCGACGCCAAACGGCGCAAAGCGGGCTTCGACGAGTTCTGCAAGACCAAGTTGCCTGTTACCTCCCCGCTGTACTCCACACTTGCGGGTATGGTCGGTATGAACCTTTACACCGGCCTCTTCGACATCACCCTCGACTCTGATTACAAGCACATTTTCAAGCGTATGTAGTAATGCGCTTCCGTTTCGCCGCAGCTGACGGCCCTAATGCAGGAGTTTGTACCCAACTGCGCTCTCGTCGAGGGATCGTTCTCCGGAACGGTCGTATCATCAACGCCGACGTCCTCAAGCGGTTCCTCCTTCGTCTCCCAGGCCAGACTGAGGCTTCTGTTCAGCGGCTTCTCTACCCCGACGACCCGCAGGACGTTCCGCGCTCGGTGGAGTTGATGGAGAAGATCGTCGAGATTGGAGGAGCAGGGTTTGAGGCCAGCGATCCCGAGGTCTTGGCCGACTTGGACTCGGTGACCCTGCTCGGGAGGTCCTCAAGAACCTGCTGACACCGTTCACCGAGCCTTCCATGTCGCTCACGGAGCAAATGACGCGGCTCTCGACATTCGCTCACCTTTCCTTCTCCATCTTCCGGACGCGCCGTACCGACTTCTTCTCGAACCAGCTCTACATCGACTCGCAGACCATGGTCAAGAATGCGTTCTTCTGCTTGGCCAAGCAGCAGCAACTCGAGCGCGAGCAGCCGTTCTACCTCTTCCAGACCGGGGACGACCGTCTTGAGCGCCTCTTTGGGAAGCTGCGCATGCTCGGAGGGCACAACTCCGCAATGAGCTATCACCAGGCCATTGAGCGTCTCGGGCATGCATGCGACCTGCAGGGCTTGTACCTCCGCAATCCCGAGCTCGAGCAAACCGCGGTCCGCCTGAACATGACGCGTTCCGAGCATGTGGACCACCTCAACATGGACTCGTGGACTGGCGATGTCATCTCCGGACTCTGCCATGCGCCTGGGGCTTGGTTCAGTGGCTCCAAGCGTGCCGCGGTCATCTTTGAGCGCCCGGTTCGAGAAGGCAACGCACGACTATTGCACCATCTTCGCCGTGCCTGGTGTCGACATGATGCGTCCGCTCGGGGATGGCAAGTACCCTGGTGTTGACGAGATTGACGCAGAGGACCCCTCGGCGATTCCGGGCGGCGTCAACGGCAGCGGCGACACCCTCGACCGAGACGGGGACGGGAGAAGCTGCTGCAGACGCGAGTCGGCCAGTGGAACAGCCAGCGGACGACGAGGACGACGAGGGTTATACGTTTGACGAACGTCTTCCCCAACTCCCCGAACTCGAAGCTTCCTCAAAACCGCCCCGGCTTCAATCCCAAAGCGTATCTCGACGTCGGTGGCGGCAAGATGGTGCACCTTCAACGTATCTGCCGGCTTCTCTTCAACCGCCACTACGACCCCAAGTCGCTCGACCGGCTCAAACGTGTCTGCGGGTTCAAGAAGCTGAACTCGCATCGACACAATCTCGATCCGAATGACGTCCATGGCATCGACACATTCCTTATCGGCGACCTCTTCCTCACATCAGCAAAAGGCAAACAGTCTTTGAATCCTGTGTAATGTGTCAATCACCATATAATGCAATACATCGGATCAGACATGTTGCCGGGAGATTACAATCTTCTGCCGACGAGTGCAGATGCCTTACAATCCCGCGGCGCATCTTCCCCGACATTACATTCCCCAATCCGACATTACTAGACCTGGTATTGGCGCCTTGGGGCGCGCGACGACAGCACGGCTGTGTGGGTACCGCATCAAACTTCATTGCCCCAGTTCCGACCCATCCCGGCAACCTCCGTCCCCAACCAGCGCTGGCAGTGCTTCCTCAAGTTCTACATCTTCGTCGTTGCCGACGCCGGGCCGGGAGAGCCTTCCATCTAGAGAGGTATCAGCGAGCAGAGGATAGCAGATAAAATGCATACAATCTCGCAGGAGATGAGGTCGGCAGAACCCAGTAGCCAGAGGTGGAATATGTAGTGTACCATTATTTGGTACATGGAGGGGCGGAGCGAGGGGAATTGCGCGCGAAGTCCGCGCATCACACACGTGGAGCATGACAGATTGCGTGCTTTCATCACGCAACGATCACCGCCCATCCGCCGCCTATATATGAACAGAGACGGGCGCTTGTCCGTCTGCCCGTCTCCCTTTTCCCTTCGCCCTCCCACTGCCCCGCTGGCAGACACACCCCGCCTGCCGACCCTTCACTCAACGCCGCCAACGCAAGGCCACACCCCCGTCCCGAAGCCCACACCCCCGGCCCCGAAGCCCACACCCCCGGTCCCGAAGCCCACTCCGCCAACAGCGGTCCTTGCCACCCAGCCCCAGTAACACATTGCCCACAAGACGATTGCCAGCCGAAGAGATGCCGACACTCAAGATTCACACTCAAGACCAACCCGACGCGCAAGGCATGGCCGCCGCAGAAGACTCCCGAAGCACAAGCACACACACCCCGGCCGCATTGTTTCGATATTGGCGCCGCCTTCGCCTGTTCTCGGTCGCCAAGTAGTCAACCAACAACTCAACGCAGGTGCAGAGGGCTGGGATGGCTGGTGTAGGTGTGCGGGAAGGTCCAGGTATGTCCGGTGTGCGTTCCTCGTGCTGCTCTAGCTCTCTAACTGAAACTCAGTACAGATACACCGACCATTGAGCAGCCGGCCTCTCGTTCGTCGGTGATGGGGGCACGATGGATTAGCACGACGCGCCTGTTCCGCGGTACCTACTCTACTAGCACTATACACTACAGCGCAAATACAAGCAGTTTTATTGCATTTTTTCTGGCTGGAATGAATGGAAACAAGCGCCAGAAGCGGGGATGATGAGAAAGCTCGAAGTAAATCACATGGTCTGGCATCACATTACAAGACATTTTGATGACATTACAATCTCTTGTAGCGCTCGTGTATTCTTGTTTGGTGCATTTTGGGACATTGTGGCATTGTGGCCATTATATTCTCATACATTCCAGTGCAATGTTTTTCTCAATTTGCTGATGCACCCTCCTCCGCGTCGAGCAGACCGTTTCGCTCGCCGTTGTTCGTTGCACTGCCATCCACGACGGCTCGACGCTGCTCAAGAGCACGTTTGGGGCGACGCTCCGCGATCCCAAGTCCAAGATCAAACTTACGGGCCAGGTCTTGACGATGGAGCTCATCCCTACCCTCTCCGATTCCGACACTGTCCTCCCGGACTCGCTACCCGCAACCTCTGCCGATATACGATCTGACGATTGGACAAAGGATTCCGAGTCAGCTCACTCGTGGATTTGGACTGGATCATACCTTGTCGCGGACTCGGCGATGGGAGGCACGAGCAAATCGACGGACAAAGTTATCACCGTGTCCATTCCGGGCATACTCGTCGAGCCCATTGACCCCGACGCCGTCGATGCCGTTCCACGCATTGGCACGGACCGCGCTCAAGATCAACTCCGAGGGCAAGACGTGGGAGATGCGGGACGGGGCAATGGGTGCGGGATGCGAGCTGTTGTGGTCGACAATGGTAGAGAACAAGCTGCTTCCGAAGGACCTTCCGAGCGTCAAGAGCAACGGTGGCTTCCCTTACTCCTTCAGCGACGGTCAGTCCTCTGTTCTTTCTTTTCTTGATGCTCATACTCCCCCAGGGACTCATGCGCTCCTCTGCAAACCCGCAACCGACCGACTCGTGGCTCATCTCCAAGATAAGACCAACCGCGACTGCCATCTTTGCGGAGAGAAGAAGATCACCAACTGGTAGTCTTATAGGCATCAGCACTCTGATGTCGAGCGGCCCACTGATGATGTAATCAAGGCGCTGTGGGGCGCATCTCCCCCACCATTTCCGGTTATCTGGAGCCAATAATGTGTAGAAAATTTTGCGGCACGTGGTCACGTGCCGTGACGTCACATGGTCACGTCGCCGACGCTGGCATGATGGCGGGTCAAGGGCGGCGGCACAATTACATAATCAGGCGGCCGCCTGACATCAACCGGCACTTTGCCAACAGACTTTATACTGATCATCATCACTCCCTCTAGATCAGTATAAGCTAGTCTGTCCTAGAGACTAACCAACTGGCGCGTCCATATCGGCACACATCTGTATCGCTTCCAGCGCGGAATGAATGATGAGCTGCTTGACGAGGTGCGCCATGATTTTTTGTGGGCACATTTTACCATCTTAACTTGGGTTAGTTGGAACACGGGCATGCATGCGGCTTCTGCGGACGGTGCAACGCTCCAGAGTGCGCGGTTTCGCTGACGCGGACGCAGTCGTCATTCAATGTTGTCTCGGAATGCCCACGGTACAGCGAATTCCGCTATGGTTCCGCAGAAACGATGGCCTCGCGCAACATTCCCGTCGTATGCACCCTCTGCCACCCTTCCACCCACAAACGCAACGAGACACTGCCAGCGCATTGGCGGTACAACATGCGCTTGCACCTCAAGGAAAAACACCCGGAGTACGCATCACCCGACAACGCCGACGGCATCCATCCCCTTCCGCACGCGCTTTGGGAGAACATCCGTATCCAGAGCTTGGAGGAGGAGAAGCTGGGGATTCCGGAAGCGCTGCGCTCGGCGCTGTTCAGCAATGTCGAGCCACCGCCTGACGAATCGGCACCGGCTGCAGGCGCGAAGAAGAAGAGTGGGGGGAGAAAGCGGAAGGCCGCCGCCGCTGGGCTTCCGGAGAGCAGCCAAACACAGAAACGGACCAACAACACGACACAGTAGTGTATTTTTACGCTGTACTTCAACATCTTGTAGCGCTACCTCATCGTACTCGCAAACGAGGCCTTTTTGACGACCTCGCCCGGCGCCGGAGCCCCGGTCCGGTCACGTGCGGACCACCCCCACCCCCTAGGGTGCTAGTCAGGCATGATATCACAAATTAGTTATCCGCCCACCTCTTGCTTTGATTGTTTCGTTCTGTACTCGCTGTAGTTACTTGTTGTAGATAGCGCTTGAATATATTATATTTTCATTTGCATTGACCGTGGATGGAGCAACGAAAACCCGCCAAACAAGTCTTTGACGACGTCAAGTAAGTCTCTCGGCTGGTCGTTCAGGTCTCTAGCAGTGCTTTGAGAAAGACTCGAAGGTCTTTGGAAAGACTTCGCGAGTCTCTGGAAAGACTTGAAAGTCTTTGCCAGGTCCGGGTCCAAGTCTCCACAAAGACTCGAGTCTCTCGAGTCTTTCAGATCTTTGGCGTCTCTGAGGTCTTTGCCAAAGACCTCAAAGACTCCAAAGACGAATGTGCAGTTTTACTGATGTACGACCACCCCCAGACAGCCGTCAAGTATTTATCGCGAGCCAGCGGACAAGGGCCCATCATGCGGCCCATGAGGTGAATCTGCCGTACAGGGCGCTTCCATAATGTTTGGCGAGGTGTATTGTTGTTGGGCCAAGTGGGTGCGGTCCAGGTGACAGGCACATGACATCGCGTCAACCACTGCCCGCCGACCACCACCGCCGTTCTACACACAGCTGCTGCGCCGCTCGATGGCCCGTACCACGTAGGCGCCCCACAGGCAGGCTCTCGTTGCCGCTCACAACTCTTCAGAACCCAACCCCCGCCGGGCCCAGTCCCGTCGTCCAGCACCGGCATGTCCAGCAAGGGTGGTAAAGCCCGTGCCACAGCACCAGAATCGAGGCAAGCCTGCTATCTAGTCTGTGAGCCATCCTCTCACTCTCCTAGACACGACCAAAGCGCGAAGAAAGTTGCCCGAAAGCAAACTGAGGCAACTCGCATGCTGTAAGCTCTATTGTTGTTGTCGCTGCGCGTCTCTCAAGTACGCTGGGTATAGATTCCCGGAATACCGCACCTTCGACGACAAACCACCGAAGCGGGGCACCATGGTCGAAGGCAAAGGCCCGACGCCGCTGTACGCTCTTGCCTGGCGTTTTAATCCACTGGCCCTCCTGCCCGGTCCGTCTGGCGGGTCCCTCACGGCGCTTGAATCCGATTTCATTACGCGATGGGCCGAAAGCTTTAGGACCAAGGCCGACAGGCAACGGTGAGCCTGAGTCAGTTGCATATGGAGCGCGGGCCTGTGCTCACGTTGCTTTGCTTTATAGTATCGACCAGATCTACCGACCGCTCGTCCTCGAGTCGCTGGACGGGTACCGGGACTATTATGTCTATTATATTGCAGCGTCCAACGCTGACGATCCCGCCAAAATCACTCTTGGGGACGTCAAGTTTGCTAAACGGGCGCTTCCCCCGAAATTCGTGCCTGAAGCGAACGTCGACGTCGATTCGGATGGGGTCTTTGGCTGGTTTAGGACGGACAAGTAGAGAGTTGTTGGAAGACATGTGTATTTGTACTGAGAACCATAAGCCCGTCAATATTTCTGCTAGGCAAGGCGTCGGACCCGCGCCAACTTGAATGACCAGACTTCTTGTTGTCAATGGCCCTCACCACGCTTTCGTCCTCGACGCGTTTTACGCGATGGAAGCCCATGCTCCGCTACGAGCTTATCCACGAGATCCTCCGTTCAATCCTGGATGTCCGGGACCAAGATTTCTGTAATGGTCGATCATGTGCCGGACATCATACCTTTCAGCGAACTTCCACACAACTTCCACAAGTCCAAGCACTCGTCGTTCGACGCGACGCTGCCACCCGCGACGCAGACCACTCGACTATGTCGCTCCCCGATGAACTGCTGTCCGAGATTCTCTGCCCTGCGTTGAGAGTGTCCGATGAGCACTTCGCCGACAAGACCTCAGCGGAGATCTTCAAGTGGCGGTCCCCCTTCGCCAACTACTCCGAATCCACGTCTGCATACTTGCTTGTGTGCAAGTCGTGGCTACGGGTAGCGACTCCGCTGCTTTACCACGTCGTTGTGTTACGCTCAAAGTGGCAAGCGAAAGCACTGGCAAACGCTCTCGAGCAGAACCAGGCGCTCGGGCGGTTCATCAAGAAGCTGCGCGTCGAAGGCGGGTACGGGCCGCCCATGGAGACGATTCTGCGGCTCTCACCCAACATCTCCGACATATTCCTCACTTTCGAGGTGTATTCGCCGGATTCGACAGAGGGACTGTGTGCGGGGCTCAAACATATAAACCCGACCCGCCTGATTCTGGCCGAACGCGAGCTAAATGTCCTCATGAACAAGATGGTGCTCAGTCTCTTTAAAGAGGTGTTGAGGGTGATCAAAGAGGATTGGGATCGTTTGGTGAGCAAGACGCATTGGTTGCTCCTACTTCGAGATCTGACGTTGGCCGTAGCGCATTTTCCACCCACCTAACGATTGGAACTGTCCTGAACGCAGGGTCGCCTTCGTTGCTGCGTTCAAGGCCGCAGGCAAGCTGGAGACTGTTGTCGTCGCCGACGTTGACAGTGCGCTGGGTTCCAGAGATGTGTTCGAGGGCTGTTCCTTGAAGGAAATCGTCATCAAAGAGCCTGTCTCGAAAAGTCACTGGCACTTACCTCGGCTCATAAACGCGTTTGGAGCAGGAAAACCCCATCTCAAATACACGCTTGTGTGAGTCCCAGCTTGATTTTCGCTGTGGTGACATGACCTCACTTCAGACCCGAACAAAACACCCTGTCCATTGCGCCCTCTCTCAACCCCTTCTTCGTCCCTCTAGGCGACGCGCCGGAAGACGTCCAAGATGCGATTTGGTCTCGCATCTTATATTGGACGATGGGCGTTCACAACGGGCCGCACTGGCAAGGTGGATATCGTTCGCTGAGCACGCGAAAGACGGATTTATTGCGCGTTTCCCGTCAGTTCCACGTGAGTTACCTTCCGTTAACATTTTGCGGATGAGTACTCAACAAAAGTTACAGCGTGCGGGGCTGCCCCATTTCTATGCGCATACTACAGTCCGAAGCAACGCCCATTTCGCGAAGCTTGCCCAAGTGATGCGTCAGCACCCTTCCGTCGCTCCGTTCTCCCAATCGGTCTCCGCAAACCCATATTTCAACGACAGGACCCCCGGCGACGAGGATGCAGCACTCCTGCTCTTCTCCCAGTGCCTGAGCATCCGCGAGCTTCATCTGGATAACCGGAGTCCTCACTCTCGGCACTCATCATCACCGTCGCTCCCGATCTCTTGGCTCGCCTTCACTGCCCTTGCACAATACTCGGCGTCATCTTTGACGCGTTGCTTCGTCGAGATTCGTTGTCTCGACTCGGATCCTCCAGTTTCTCCCTCCGCGTTCGAGCACTTGACTACGTTGGATACATTGCACTGGTCCTCTCCTGTCAAGTTCGCTGGTGCGATAGACCCGAAAGCGCTCCCTGGACTGCGTGAACTTCGCGTATGTCTCGCGGACGTTTCGTTTTACCAGCTGCTCTCTAGTGTCGAGTATGTCGTCTGCTGCGCGCCGTGATTTGTACCTCAGGCTAACTCCTCGAAACAGACTGCCCTCCCTCTCGAAACTTGTCTATTACGATCAGGCTGAGGCCGCTTCACCCAGCCCCGACTTCTGGGCAGCTCACGGGTCACGTCTGACGGAGCTCGAAGTCTCGGGCAGCCGTTTATCGGAACTGAGTGAGACCGTCAGCATCCTCGACCTCTGCCGGAATCTCGAGGTCCTTACCGTCGTTTGGATGTCAATCCCCGTGAGTGGAATGCCTTCTTTGTAGGCGGTCAATTCCTAACGAGTGGTTCGATAGTACCCAGAGCACCTGGAGGGGACACTATCTCCGACTGAGCCGGCCGTATCGCTCGCGCAACTCAAATTGACTGCAACACCCTTCAATTACCTGTGAGTGTTCCTGCTTCTCTCTTGCTTGCTGCGTCGCCAGTTGATGATGTGAACCAGTGAAAAGCCGGTTCTTAGCCAGTGGGGCGAGTTTTTTTACTCAGCTGTCTGCGACTTCGCTCCCAGCCTTGCGCGAGGTCGCAATGACGAGTGTCAATTGGCCAACCACCGAGTGTGTAGTTGACCTTCCGTATTGTGTCGGTGCTTACTTCTGCGTAGGCGAGATATCTCGAAGAATAGCTGGGTAAGAATTGCAGAAAAACTGCTAAAGAAGGGTATAAGCATGTCGGATAGCAGTGGTGTAAAGTGGCGCTCGAGGCTCAAGGCAAGGACAGTCACTGGCATTGGTGCTGGAGCCAAGTCGCGATCGACAAAAAAGCGAAAAACAACGAAGTGAGGACTTATAGAGCTCGAATGCGACGTAAATTGCACTGGAAACCTAAAACGTACTTGTAGTAGGCCCTAATCGGGGAATAACGTGACGACAGACTTCTTGTTGTTTACCCTCACCTCCATTTCGTCCTCGACGCGTTTCACGCGACGGACGCCATGACGCTCCCCTACGAGCTCATCCACGAGATCCTTTGTCCCATCATGGACGTCCGCGACCACGATTTCATCAATACGAGGGCTTCACCTTTTGCAAAAATTTCCGAGTCCACGGCCGCCTACCTGCTCGTTTCCAAGTCCTGGCTTCGAGCTGCGACTCCGCTGCTATACCGAATCGTCATCATACGCTCTAAATGCCAAGCGGAGGCACTGGCGCGCACGCTTTCGGGAAACAAGGTCCTGGGACAATTCGTGAAGCATCTTCGCGTCGAAGGTGGTTATGGGTTGCCCATGCACACGATTCTACGCTTCTCGCCGAATATAGAGGACCTGTTTCTCACTCTCGAGATCTATTCGCCGGATACGACGCAAGGATTATGCGCAGGGTTGAAGGAGATCAATCCCACTCGCCTAATTTTGGCTGAGCACCCTTCGGGAGCTGGTCAAATGCATAACGCGCCAGTTACGCAGCTGGTGCAAGCACTTTTACAGGCGATTGAGAATAAATGGGATCGCTTGGTGAGTCGTCCGAGTCCGCCAGACATATTTTTTTTTTGCATACTGACCCGTTGACAGCGCGTTTTACACCCACCCAACTGGAGCGCAAGCGCCTCGCGTCAATCCCAGTTCTCCTCCGCGTTTAAAACTGCCAACCGTCTCGAGCAAGTGGTCGTTTTCGACCTTTGGGGTGCCATCTTTGCTGTCCATAGCCGCATTGGGTTCCAAATCTGCGATTCATTGGAAGAGGTTGTGGTCCAAAAGCCGGTGCAGCCAAACTGGCTACCGCAGCTCATAGGAGAATTCGATAAGAAGAAACCTCGTCCGAAGTACACTATGTGAGCCCATGTCTTGAATTGCATGCAAGGAATAACGTTGCATGCAAAGTTTGTCGAACACCGCCAGCCTCGCTCCTGCTTTCAATCTGTCCTACCCGCCAATGGAATCCGCATCACGCGAGGTACAAGACTCGGTATGGTCTCGTGTCCTGTCTTTCGCCATGGACCGGCCCATAGTACCCGCGGTCTACTACGCCACTTCAGATTGGCGTTCTCGAAACCTTCGTTTGCTGCTCGTATCTCGTCAATTTCACGTAGGCGCTTATTCGCTACGTCGGTATCCCGGTCTAAACTAATCCACGTCCAGCGCGTCGGTCTACCACACTTCTACGCCAACGTCTACCTCAAAACCGCAAAACACACTGCAAGGCTCGTCAACATACTGAACAGCAACCCGTCACTGCGTCCACACGTCCACACTATCTACGGGCCCATGACAACCGCAGACTTTGGACGCGCAGATGCCGCCCTGCGCTTGGAAGATCCGGCTCTATCGCTGTTCTCGCAAACTCCTGCGATTCGTCGTCTCGACATGAACCGCGTCAATCCGTACGTGGACAACTACAAGAGCCGTCCCGTCCGCATCTCGTGGGCGTCGCTCTGCGCTCTTGCACAGAATGCAGGCGCGAGTTTGACGCACTGTTTTGTGGTTGTCGGCGCTGCGGATCCGGAGTCTGCTGGTGTTTCGCCTAGCGCTTTCCGAGATTTCCGAGCGCTGGAGGTGCTTTCGTGGATGTCGAATGTCAAGTTTGTAGGAGCGGCGGATGCGCACGCGTTGCCCAAGCTGCGCGAGCTCCAGCTGTGCGAAGCAGACCCGTCGTTTCTGGTGGTCTTGTCGAACATGGAGTACGTCGATCGCTTGCATGCAAGTCCTGCAAGTCTAATTTGCGCCAGCTTGCCCTCCCTGACAACGTTGACGATGTATCCCGGGAGCGGGCTCTCCAAGAACAACTTCTGGACGACACATGGGCCGCGCATCACAGAGCTGGAGATTTCTGCCGAGATAATAACATCGGAGAAGCCTCGCCTCTTATCTCTTTTTCCCGGCCTCCGCTTGCTCTGCGTTGTGTGGACGAAATACGTTGTATGTCGCGTTCGTCTGTTGTCCTTCCGTCGCTCACTCTTTTCCAGGAACACGAGCCTGCTCCCCTCCAAGAAAGTCTGCTGTGCGACCAACCAGCGACGGCGCTGGAGCACATCCGGTTCGAGGGACCTCATTTCGATGGACTGTGAGTGGCCATCGTACAGATCTCCACCGTCCAACCAAGCCAGCAGGGATTGGGACTTCATGAGCGAGTGGGAGGCGTTTTTCGCTGATCTGCCAGTCGACGTTCTGCCGGCGTTGCGCGAGATCTCTGTGTCTTCTATCCATTGGCCGTTGACCGAGTACGTCCCCCTCTCTCTGGAACAACTGGATCGAACTCAGCGCGCAATTGAACAGACGCGCGATCGCGAAGAGTATGTGGGTTCGCGCAGCGGAGAGGCTGTTGAAGCAGGGTGTGTTCATGGTGGATAATAGTGGGGACAGGTGGCGGTCGAGAATGCAGTCGCGCAAGGCAATTGAGGACTAGACTGCTTTCGTTCGTTCGGTAAGTGTGTTGTATTCGTGCCAGAGGCAGTTGAACGAGACTCGTTACGAGAGTAGCACACGGCGCTCTACAGGACTCGGACTACGTTGGCTTCGTCGTCCCCGAAGGGATGTATGAGGAGCATGGGGTACAATACGAGTTCCAGATGTCCTTTCTGCTCTAGCGCGTCGTTAGCCGTCCGAAATAACACGGAAGAGGCAGCAGACGCGCCTGTTTATGCTTGGGGGTTCTCGACCTCCGGAGAACGCCGGCGCTGCTCTCCCGCACACGACTTCACTCGAGGTATGCACTTCATCCCGCGCGCCAGCTCGCGCCAACACAAACCGGAGATCGGATGGGACGAGACGCGGAAGGTAGCAGCAGACTCAAGAAGAGCAAGCACGACGTGGTCAACGGCGAAAAGCCAGGCCGCGACAGCTGCAGTCACAGTGACCTTCCCACATGCCGCTCCTCTCTTCACCTCGTTCATGACATGGCTCCAATTCTTCGTTTTCGCCGCGTCGCTCCCCGCGTTTGTGGTGGGAGATTGGGTTGACGCATTTCCGACCCACCCGCGATGAACAACTGAGCCCAAAAACCAGAAATAGAGACGCCGTTTGGACGCCGCCGCGTCGGCGTCTGTCCATTGCCATCTGTGGGCTCAAGTTCGCCGTCCACTGGCCCTCCATAACGTGCCGCTGAAAGCGCCGCATCTTGGTCCAGGACTTGACCAACCATGGACTTCAAGCAAACCAAGACCCAGCGGGGCTTCACCTACTCCTACCACTTTGCGCCTGCCGCGTCGGGCAAGCCGACCTTCTTGTTCTCGCATGGCTTCCCGACGCCGGCGTACGTGTGGCGCAAGCAAATCGTGTTCTTCGAGTCCTTGGGCTTCGGCATCGTCGCGCCTGATCTTTTGGGATACGGCGGCACCGACAAGCCGACCGATCCAAAGGCCTACGTCGGGAGCGGCCTTGCGCAGGACATTGTTGACCTCCTCGACAAAGAGGGCGTCGAGAAGGTCATTGGTGTTGGCCACGATTGGTGAGGCTTGTCGTTGTTCGTCGAACAGCGCGTTCTGACGAGGTTCACCAGGGGTTCGCGCGTCGTCTCCCGCATCGCGAACTACCATCCCGAGCGCCTTGTTGGTTGCGCCTTCCTCGGCGTCGGCTATGGCCCACCGGCCTCGCGCTACGCCGACCCCATCGCTCAGTCGGCACAGATCAAGGAGGCAGTCGGCTACGATGTGCTGGCTTACATGCAATATTTCATCGAGCCCGACGCGCACGTCCTAATGGAGAAGAACGTACGTGTCCCACTTGCAGTTTTCCTCTACTGACTTTGCTTGATAGTTCGATTCGTTCTTCAGCTTGCTCTTCCCGGTTCCGAAATCGGAGAGCCAGCCCGAGGACGTGTGGCTTGAGAACATGTGTGCCGCTGGCAAGGCCAAAGAATGGATCGTGGCCAACAAAACGACGGGGCTTCCGCCATACATGACCTTCGAGGCAAGTCGATCCGTTGTTCAGTGAAGCAGTCTATAACTCCACAACAGGATAAAGAGTACTACCGCAAGGCGCTCTCGCAAGAAGGCGGCCTCTGCGCCCCACTTTGTTGGTACAAGGTTCTCGTGGACAACTACAACGCGGAAGACGACAGCAGTGTGTCTTTTTTCCCTCTTTACTCGCTGAATCTCTTCCTGATTCACGTCTCAGAGATCCCCGAATCGGCCTACGTGCTCAACAAGCCCGTCCTTTTCATCGCGTTCAACAAGGACCCGATCGGGTTACCGATGTTTGGGATGGCCACGCACGCGGCGTTCGTCAAGCCGGAGAGCAACCTGACGAACAAGGCGGTCGAGGGAGACCATTGGGCTGTCATGTCGCATGCGGACGAGCTGAACAAGTTGCTTTTGGAGTGGACGGAGGGACTCAAGTTGTGAAATGTCGTTAGCAGAAGCGTGAAACCAGATGTAAAGACTTCGAGCGCCAGCTAGCTATTGATCAACTTCCTCGCACTGCTCATAAACCGTCCGGCCAACACAAAAATATCTGCAGGGTCACTCTGCCAAACAGAACCACAGCGACAACGATCGAAGCAGTGAAGAGAGGAGCGAGAGGATTTGGATTGTGTACACTATGACCCATTCGGATTATTGCTGTTTCCCTTCTTCCGTTTCTTCTTCTTACGCGACGAGCCCTCTCCATTCGCCGCGTCTGCCGTGGGTTTTGCTGCGGGTGCAGCAGCTTGCGCGGGCTCGGGAACGTCTTCCCCGTCGTCTTCTTCCTCTCGCGGCCGTTTCTTCGTTTCGGTGGGGCTGATCTCCACAGCCTCTTGGTTCGGGATGACAAGGACAGGCTCGGAGAAGACGGCGCGATATGTTTGACGTGTTTCTAGACTGGTCTGAGTATATGCAGCAACACAATAGATCCCACTCACGAGCGCGCAAAACGAGCGACTTGGCCACCTTCGTCGACGCAGCGTGTGCTACGTCCTGCGGAAGGCCAAGTAGTGAAATCCTGCAGGAAGGTTAGACGTGTAAAACAATGTCGAAAGCACGTACAGGTTGGCCACATCCTTCGGCGCCCTCAGGTCCGCCTCTGCGACGACCCCACCACTGACCATGATGCTCTTGCCCTTCGTAATTCGCACAATCTCCTTCCCGACCGCCCACCAGTTGCGTTTCGCAGATACCCCGCTCTCTGCTGCGCCAGCATCCTTCAAGACCGCGTCATGCTCGCCGCCCAAAGCCCCGACGTAGCTGATCTCGAAGACGGCGCCGTTCTTGATGGCCCCGCGGACGATGGTGTGCCGGAGACGGTAGTCCATGCGCAGCGTGAGCGGGATGGAAATAATGTGCGCTGTGAGCGCGGAAGCGACGGTGTGTGAGAGGCATGCGAGCGCAAAGGTGTTTTGCGAGGTCGGCATGAGTGCGATGAGGTCGTAGGGCTTGAAGACGGGCGCGTTGGCGAGGATGAGTCCTGTCCCTTTCTCGCTGTCCTGGTCCAGGACAATCGTGAGCCGTTTGAGGTACACGATGCCCGGACGCGGTTTTAGCTTCGCGAGGAGTGGTTCGAGGGTGTTTGCGTGTGTTTTCGCGTTGACGGAAGAGACGACGGTTTGGTTGAAGGCAATTGCGGTGTATCCTACTGCGATAGTGAGAACAAGAAACGAAAACATTTGCGGCAAAGAGGCATCGCGGACGAGGACCGGTCTCCTTGCTTCTAGCTGCCTCCGGACGAGTAGCAGGCTTCGAGGCCCCCGTCCACCAGCATCTCTACCTGCACTGAAGAAAGATACTCACAATGAACGAGCACATCGACGCGAGCCTCAATGGCCGCTATTTGTCCCGGCGAATAGACGACATCTATGGGCGCCTGTTGCTGTTTGCCCTTGCCCTTTTTCGACGACGCTGCGGACACTGCTGCTTGAGATTGGGGATGGTGAACGGGGACGTTGAGGTCAAAGAACATGGGCGTTCTTGCGAGAGGCCGTTACCGGATTGGGACGCGAATCACCGTCTTGCCGAAAGCATTCATCATCGTTCCGCCGCCGAGCTTGGGCCATCCCGCAGCCCACCACATACCGTAGCTCTCGCCTCTCATGGCTCCTGCGCCGAAGGAAGACCGGCCCCGGAAGAAACCAGGAAGAGTGTGCGTTTTGTTGTCGAGCTCGCTCCCTCGTTGCTTATTCACCCACAGCCCAACGTCTTGTGCAGAGTGTCGGCGACTGAAGCTCCGTTGCGACAAGAATGTGAGCATCTGGAGAGTCCCCGGGGGCGCAGGCTCATGGTTCCGCCCAGATTCCCTGCGGGAAATGCGTGAGCAGGTGAGTTTCACTTGTCGCGGCGCAGCACAATTCTCAATCCACGCAGAGGATGCTCAGCAATATGCCCAGATGGTCCGCTCGTTACCTTACCTTCAAAAGTCCCATTCTGACCGTGTTGCTGGGATTCAGGTCAACTAGCATCCGGTGCGCAACCGTCTACTTTCTGCTGCGCATCTGCTGACTTCGAGCCCAGCGAAAGGCCACCGGCTGGTTCTCGCAAACACCGAAGAGCTTCACGACCGCATCGAGACGCTCACATCTCGAGTTCGCGACTTGGAAGATGGGCTGCGGAAGCTGAACGAGTCGTGCACGGACCGACCACATCCCCTGCTCAAACCTGAGCTCCTCGCAATAAAGAATCCGCCCTTGGCCAACTTCCGCGAAAACCTCCATGTCATTCCGCCATTCCGCGAAAGCGATTCTGCGTCCTCTTCCGCCTCACCACCGTCAGACTCGGGTTCAGGACCGCCTCGTACGGACGAGGAAAACCTCATGGACGCGTTCGGGACACTTACGATTGGTCCACATGGAGACTCGAGCTTCATTGGTCAAACGGCGCGCACCGAGGTATGTGTCAACGGATGCTCCACGTCGCTTGCTAATCTTTTTTGAAGTATCTGTTGACCGCCCACATAAAACCATGGTATCCGGATGTGCCCGCGGTCTTCCCGCCTCTGGTTACGCGACTTCCCAAACGTATCTCCGACATCGCGTTCCCCGACGCCGAGGTCAAGGACAATGACTTGGGCCGGGAGGTGTACGAGCTGTTACCGCCGTTGAGCGAGGCCATTCGACTCTGCGACACCTACCTCGAGCATGGGGTATATTTGTGAGCGCGCTGGTTTCCTCCACGAGTCCTTCTCAACGTCTGTAGGCCGTTCTCTCTCCAACGGACTGAACTGCTCGATGATGTATTGGACAACGTGTATCGTGCGGGGTAAGTGGTCTGTTTTCGTTGCCGTCTTGATCTCATACTGTATCAGGTCTTTCGGCTCTCAGCATACACATCGTTCACTATCTCTACTTTTCTCCGTCTTCGCCATCGCGGCCCTCTTCGACCCCAACAAGCCATCCTACTCAGTCGAAGCAGAAGATTATTACCATCTTGCCCGCACCTCGTTGGCGCTTTCCTCGCCCGTCCGGAATCCGACCATCGGCGCCGTACAGTCCTTGGTGAGTGCTTGGTCGTTTCATGCACAACGGGCTTTTAACGTTCTTCCGTTGTAGATCCATATGGCCCAATACGTCGACCTCAGCGATTGGGTCGGCGATACACCGAGTACGAACACGGCGTGGTTGCATCTCGGCACCGCGTTAAGATTATCTTCTTCGGTACGCTAATGCGCTTGTCGTTGACGGCTGAGCTAACCTCCCTTCAGCTCGGATTGCGTTCGTTGACCGCGTTGACTGCATTCCTCTGCTGACCAAACTACCAGACCTCGATAGTGAGCGCTGGCAACTTGCGAAGGAGGCGTCCCGGAGACGAAGTCGGGTCTACTGGCAGCTGTTTATCCACGATACATGGATGGTAGGTGCTTCCAGTGATTATGCTGCATACAATAGCTCATATTTTATCACAGAGCTTCTCGTTGGGTCGCCCACCATCACTTTCCATGCAACAAATGGACTGCCCGTATCCGCCTGACCCGCCAGAAGTGGTTGCTGAAGATAACGGCAAAGGCGCCAGCTGTAAGTTAAAGCCTTCTAGCATGATTACTTGCTTATACAACGACAGTCTTCACCTGGTCGTGCAACTACAGCATGCTTTTGCACAACGTGATCTCGTCGGCGTTCGCCGTCAAGCCGCCCGCATACAACACCATCCTCGAACTGGACCGCAAGATCCGCGACTTTTTCGTCCCGAACCAACTGCGGCCTACCTGTGGTGGCGAGCACCCGTCCCCGCCGGACCCCGTCCTGATGCAGCGCTTCATTGTGCTGCAGATGAAGGAGGGGACGCTGCTGAACCTGCATCGCGCGTACTTTGGGCAGGCGCTGCAGGAGCAGCCGGATGAGCTTGCCAGCCACCGATTCGTTCCGTCTGTTATGGCCGCGTACCGGTCTGCGTGGCGGTTGATTCGGTCGCTGGTCATGTCTTGGCGAGCGCATCCGCAGATGTTGTCGCGGATAGGCAGTGTTTGGTCGCCGGCGTTGACCGCTGGGGTGCGTTTGCGTTATTTTACTTGGGTCTGCGAGCTGACAAGCATCTGTAGCTGGTTATGTGCATGCTCGTTGTTCGGTCGCCGACGTCGAAGATGGTCCCGTCCGCGATGGAGGAACTCGATGCTCTGGTGCAGTTGTTCCAGGATGCATCCGAGACTTGTCGGTTCGCGGCACAAAACCTCGTATGTCCACTATTCCGTGTGATCTTGCTCGGTGACTGACTTCGCGGTAGCCCTCGATGTTGTTCATCCATCGCAAAGCGCAGCAATCGCTCGACACGAGCATCTTACTCCCTTGCGCCATGACGCCAGCCGACCTGGACCGTCTTGGCGGCAAAACGCATCTCATCGCGGCCCCGCATGCGCATCCGTCTGACCAGCCGGGCGGTTCCTCTGGCTCTGGATCGTCATCGTCACCAAGCCTCTCGCACGGCTCGCGCGGGTCGACGTCGTCAAACTCTGCGTCGCCGAGGGAGATACCGTTGACGGACAACGGGATCGCTACGCCGGACCCGAACAACCCGGCGAACGGGATGCACCCCTTGATCGCAGAGGACATGCGGAGCTTTGATTTGGGCGAGCCGTCGTTGTTCTACGGCGCGACGTTCTCGTCGGACGACATGACGGGCGTGCAGTTTAGCGGCCTTGGAGGTGCTTCGTCGTCGTCGTCGTCTGCGTTTGGTGCCCACCCTATTAGTGGGTACGCCGGGACGGGTGGTGGGTTTGGCGGGATGGGCGGTGTTGGGAGTGGTGCTGGTGGGTTTGGTGGATTCACGGGCGGCTCGCCGTTGGTGTTGGATGCGACCTGGCAGAACTTTGTGGAGCAGCTTGGGTTCTCCGGGTCGTGATTGGATTTGTGAAGACTGTTTTCTTCTTACGACCACATACAGTATATCATAGTGTACGCCTCTTCTCCCCCTCTGTATTAACTGTGCGAATGTAGCAGAAATAGACGATTCTGGTGCTGGTTTTGCGCTCCAGCCAAAATCGAGGTGGTTGTTTGTCAAAGTCACGTGTAGCGCCGGTCTTGCTCCAAACTCTATCCAACGCGCTGGTCGACGCATCCTGCTCCAACTTCACGCAACTCGACTCCTCAAGCAACAGTGGTGCACACATATGGCGCTCGCGAATCCTAACCATGCGAGCTGTCTTCGCTTTCGTGCTAGCTGTCGCTCTTCGTTCAAACGGAGTTGAGCTGCTTCGAGTTCTTTTTTTGGACACCTTGAGCGGCAAGCGCTCTTCCGCTTGACCGTTGGCCTGCCGTTTAACGGTGAACGTTTCTCCTCGGTCGGTGGTCGGCGGTGGTGAGTGCTTCTTCAAGTCTTCCTTTTTCGCGACCGAGGCGCTCATGACCGAGAAGGGCGGCGCGCGCTGGCGGTGTTCGCGGGCTTTTGGGCGGAATTCTGTTCGGTTCGAGGATGAACGGAGGCACAGGGATGCACAGGTGAGTGGCAAGCTCAACGCGGGATTGCGAGAGTGTGAAACTGACCCGATTTTCCAGGAGAAACCGGCGCCATCTATCTTTGAACGACAGACGGAATGGTGGGATCCTCGACACGTTCGCCACTATTGGCTCAGCCCTTGTCCGCTTCGGTCACAAGGAGGCCGGCTTTTTGGAGCTACAAGTATCCGGACTACCGCGTAAGAAGCGCCGGCGGTCTGGATATATAGGCTACGTTTGGCCAGAAGCGGAAGCTCGAGCAAAACCCCGCTGTCTTTCGCTCGACCTTCGACTCTTGGCGGCCATGGCGGTACCCCGGGCAAGCACCAGTCCCCTTTCGCCGACGTTCACGTTGTTCCAACCCAATGAGGCGGACGAGTACCCCGATATCCCGAACCGCTCGTCGTCGCCGCTGCCGATGGACACTGGCAACGGGAACGGGAACGGGAACGGCAAGGGCCGGCGTATGGTGGATCTCGACCGGACGATTCCGCCTGCAGACGACCCGACTCGCCAGCACCGGACGTTGGTGTTGTGCTTCGACGGGACCGGCGACCAGTTTGACGACGATGTGCGTAGTGTCCGCTTATCTGCGAGATGAAGAGGGCTGACCGAGGGCGCACTAGAACTCCAACGTCGTCAACCTCTTCGCGATGCTGCAGAAAGACGACCCGAGCCGACAGCTGGTGTACTATCAGGTAGCCTCTTCGGCCCTCCGAGCCCGCCATTCGTTCTGATGCGCTGACAGGCCGGAATCGGAACGTACACTATCCCGGAAATAGCCCATCCCTGGATGGCGAAGGTTCATCGCACTGTCGATATGATGTTGGGGTCGCATCTCAATGCGCATGTTATGGGCGGATACGAGTTTCTCATGCAGAACTGTGCGTACATGCTCCTGCCGTCCACGAGTCCGTTCTGATGACTTGTAGATCGCAAAGGCGACAAGATTTGCTTGTTTGGGTTTTCTCGAGGCGCATATGTACGGGTTTCTCCGCACTGAAGAGACCGAAGAGCTAATGGGGCTGATTAGACGGCGCGCGCACTTGCGGGAATGTACGTGGTCCGTCTTGTCAACTTGGTGCCTGGCTCATTTGCGAACAACAGGCTGCATAAAGTCAGCTCTTTCGCCGCCTTCATGACTGTCATACTCAACGTTTGCAGGTCGGACTGCTGCCCAAGAACAACCATCAGCAAGTCGCGTTCGCATATAGGATGTACTCGCGTGAAGACGAAGATGGATGGCGGCAAGTGAGCGCCGTTTCGGATTGACGCCCTCCGGTACTAAACAGCCACAGAGCACGGCGTTCAAGAAGTCCTTCAGCATCGACGTAGATGTCGAATTCCTCGGCGTTTGGTGGGTTTTTCCCGACCCTTCGTTCGTCGTATCTCTGACACACGTGACCGGCAGGGACACAGTCTCTTCGGTCGGCTTCATCCCGCAGCGTCTCCCGTTTACGCGGTCCAACACGCATGTCAAGTACTTCCGGCACGCGATTGCGCTGGACGAACATCGTGCGCGGTTCCTGCCGAACTTCTGGCAGCGACGGGTCGAGGGGCTTGCCAGTGAGCCGTTTGGTGTCGGGAGAGGGGAGATGCCCAAGTCGCGGGTGTCGCACAAGAAGCAAGATTCGGAGAGCGGACATTTCGACCCGAAGAAAGAGTCCCATAAGTCGAGGAAGACGCTCCGGGAATTGGAGAGGGAATATAGCGGTGAGTTGCTTCTCTAGCCCAAACTGTGAGGTTCTGATAATGTTGTAGATTCGGATCGACCCACTCACGTCGAAGAAGTATGGTTCGCCGGTGCCCACTGTGGTACATCCACTCCCGTTCTCTGCTTGCCTAAAGCTCATTGATGTCAACAGACGTCGGTGGTGGGGCTGCAAAAAATGGCACCCGCAATTACCTGGCTCGCATCCCCATGCGTTGGATGATCCGCCAGTGCTTCGCTCTCAACACCGGCATTGTCTTCCACGCAGACATGCTTCGTCTCGTCGGCCTCGAGCCCGACATGCTCTATCCGCATGTCCGCCCGCGTCCACCGCCGGTCTTGCCCAGCCATTCCCCGACTACATCCGAGGCGCCATCCTCGACGCGCAAGAAGTGGTCATTACGCAGGAGCACCCGCAGCTCGGCGTCGACGTCCTCGTCTCAGGTTTCGCAAAAGTACAAGAGCGACACCGTCGCGTCGCGGGCTGGGACCATCGCAGAACGCACAGACGACTTTGTCAACGAGGAAGAGGAGGACTTGGCTGACGCGATGTGCGATATCAACGACGAGCTGAAGCTGGCGCCGGCGTGGTGGATCCTCGAGCTCATACCGCAGCAATTGCGGTATCAGGACCACAACCAGGGCGAGATCTGGGTCAAGAAGCTCATGTAGGGTTTTCTTTTTCGTCGCGTCGAAGGAAGGTGCTGAATGTTGTTGTAGGATCCATCGGGCGAAGGGGAGACATATTCCGCGGCAGACTTTGGAGGGTGTGAAGCTGCATCGGACGGTCAAGATGCGTATGGATGCGATGGGGTACGAGCCTAAAGCGAAGCTCAAGCAGGCGACGGAGCGGCATTGGGTGGATTGAGCGTTGGGTTTTCTACATGCATGCTCTTTTTCTTGTGTATGTTGTACCAGTGGTCCTTGTCGAATGGCGACGCAAAACGCATATTGGATATTTCTGGGTGACGCCATGTCCCGATTTGGCAGACCTGATGAAAAAAAAACGCGCTTGTCTTCTGCCTCCATCTCTCGACACACAATGAGCGCCAACGTCCCCATCCAAGGGTCCAACATCACGGCGCCGACGCCACAAAATACGCCTCTGTCGGCTGCCCCCATCGCGGGGATGTCGCGGCCCACCGTCGCGGACATCTCAGAAGAGCCGGAGGAGATCAGCACGTCGGGCGTGCTCGGGATGGTGCAGGGCAAGCTTGCGGGCCTGCTTGGCAGGAGCAGCGGCTACGTCGAGAGCCTGCCGCTGCCTGTGCGCCGCAACGTCGAGGGATTGAAGGCGATCCAGATCAAGCAGACCGAGCTGCAAAATCAGTACAAGAGGGAGTGCTTGGAGCTCGAGAGGAAGGTGCGTTGGTTGTTTTTGAGGTCGTTCCCAGTGCCCCGATGTCTTGGGTGCTGGGATGGACCTCGATCTCGTTGATATCGGTCCATCGCTCACTTTTTCTTGACCAGTACCTCGACCTTCAGAAGCCTCTCTATACACGGCGCCACGAGATCATCCTCGGGACATCTGCTGCTACAGATGCTGAGGTTGCTGAGGCGCAGTCTGCTGCAGAGGCCGAGGCTAAAGAGGACGACGAGGACTTCGTCCCGCTGCCGGCGTTTACACCCAGCGCCGACGATGTCAAGGGCATTCCCGAGTTCTGGCTGACGGCGCTGCGCAACCATCCTGGTCTCGCGGAGCTCATTACCGAGCGCGACGCGGAGGCTCTGGCGTTTTTGAAAGACATCACGCTTGCGTATTTGCCCAAAGCAGGCGAGGAGGGTACGTCCGCGAGCCAGTTTTGTTTCTCGGGAAGCTTATGGGCCCACAGGCGAATTCGCTGGCAAGCCCGGATTCACGATCACCTTCCATTGGGACGAGAACCCGTTCTTTACCAACTCGACGCTCACCAAGACGTATATCTACCAAGAAGAGGTGCGGGCTTGATGCTTTCCTCGTTAGGCCAGTGTTAAGAGCTCGTCTAGGTTGGCTATAGTGGCGACTTTGTCTACGACCGGGCTGTTGGGAGCGAGATTGCCTGGAAAGACGACAAGGACCTGACGCGCGAGTGGGAGATCAAGAAGCAGCGGAATAAGAGTGCGTCTTGTCTCGTCTCGTTAGCAGACTGCTAACCCCGTTAATCTACTCTCAGACACAAACCGCACGCGCCTCGTGCGCAAGTCCCAGCCAACTGCGTCTTTCTTCAACTTCTTTACGCCGCCAGTGATGCCCAGTGATGAGGATGTGCGTCAAGATAGAGCTCTGCCTGCTTTTGTGGTAGCGCTAACACATCCGCAGCTCGAATCTGGCGACGTCGACCCTGAGGACCTTGAGGAGATCGAGGACCGGCTCGAGATGGATTACCAGGTTGGCGAGGATCTGAAGGACAAGGTACTGAATCTTTCTGACCGCGGCGCGGCGCTAACGCCTCCGTCGTAGATCATCCCTCGCGCCGTCGACTACTTCACCGGCAAGGCGCTCGAGTACGAATTGGTCGACAGCGACGACGACGAGTTTGACGATGATGACGACGACGAAGACGAAGATGAAGACGAGTTTGACGAGGTGCGTTTGTGTATATGTTTGTGTTTTATTATCGTCCAAGTGGGTGCTGACCCCACCCGGCTGGTAGGATTCTGACGACGACGAGGATGCGGGGCCTGCCCGCCGCGGTCCGCCCAGGCGACGTGGTGGTGCGCCTGGAGGTGGTGGCGGGGCTGCCAACGTCAGCGCGGAGGAGTGCAAGCAGCAGTAGATGCTGCTGTGTGGATTGGGTCGTTGTCGGAGCCGTGCGGGGTTCCTTGCGTGGGCAGTTGCTCGGAGAAGGCGTAGAAACTACGCAAAACCCCCGTAGATTCAAAGGCGGGAGGGCTACTTACAGTCAAGGTGAATGCTTTATGTCGCTCTTATAATTCTTGCTTGGGCCTCAGCACTGAACGGCGTCGTACTTGTGATGTGCACTTTTTTGGCTGTATTGTGCCTGCTTGCCAGCCGAAGATTCTCCCCAAACATATCGCGGCTGGATAGTTGTTCTGAATGCCTGCGAGTTCCTGCGAGTTGGTATTCCACTGTGTTGCTTTGCAACGCTTGGATGACTACTGCGATTCTGTTCCCAGTCATAATGGACGGTCCCGAGTGGGTCGTCGCGCTGAGCAAGCCAATGTCCCAATTAGGAAATTACGGGCTTGCTCAGCGACCACCATGATTCAGCAGCGGCGACTTGGCGCTATCCGCGCTACGCCGTCTGCGCGTATAAAGCCAGCGCAGGCTTCAGTAATCGACAATCCTCCACTCCCACCAGTCCTCTCCCTAATCCGCAATGGTCGCCGACCTCATTCGCGACTCGACCTTGGGCCAACTCGTCAACTTCCTCTCCAACGGGCGATTCCTGCCCTACCCAGAACAACGACCAGGCTACGTGGTGCCTAAGCGGTACCTCCTGCCTGCCAAGTCTATTGGCCTCGACGACGAGACCGTCCCTGCATCCGATGCAGCAACACTATGCGGCGACTCCAAACCAAAAGACGGCGTAACCACTCCAGACACGACTCTGAGGCGCGAGTCGACGCTCGTGGCCGACCCGGAGAAGAACAAACCGACTGACGACGAGGTCGAGATACCAGACCCATACGTTGTTGGCTGGGACGGCGATTCCGACCCTGAAAACCCAAGGTGCGTTCCCTTCCTTCTTTTCCGCCGTCGCTGACGCTTGAATCCCAGAAATTGGACGTTCAAGAAACGCGCCTTCGTCGCGTTCTGCATCTCATTCCTCACATTCAGCATCTACATTGGCTCCGCCATCTACACCTCCTCAATACCGGGCCTCATGGCGGAGTACGATGTATCGCTCACAAAAGCCACACTCGGGTTGACACTATACGTCCTCGGGTATGGCATTGGGCCCATGTTCCTGTCGCCGCTGCAAGAACTCCCCATTCTCGGACGCAATCCCGTCTACATGGCCGGGCTTTTGCTGTTCGTCGTCTTCCAAATCCCCATCGTCACCGCCAAGAACATGAACACTGTCCTGGCGATGCGCTTCTTCACCGGCTTTTTCGGAAGCCCCGCTCTGGCGACTGGCGGCGCGTCGATGGGTGATATCTTTCCCCGTCAGCCAGCTTGCCTACGTCCTAGGCGTTTGGGCCCTCGGCGCGGTCGCTGGTCCGATTACAGGCCCCGTCATTGGATCGTTCGCAGCGCAGGCCAAGTCGTGGCGGTGGCCGATGATGGAGCTCATCTGGATCACGTCCTTTGCAGTCGGGTTTTTGTCGATCTTCCTCCCGGAGACGTACGAGCCGACCATTCTTCTGCGTCGGGCCCAGCGACTGCGGAAGCTGACGGGCAACCCCGAGCTTCGGACGGCGGCTGAACGCGACGAAGGGTCGAAGAACGCGCAAGAAATTGCCTACGAGTCGCTTGTCCGGCCGTTGCTGCTGCTCAAGGAGCCGGCATTGGCCTTTGCGAGCATCTACCTTGGCTTCGTCTATGGCCTGTTCTACCTGTGGTTCGAGGCCTTCCCGCTGGTCTTTACCGACATCTACCACTTCAACCTCGGCGTCTCGGCGCTTCCGTTCCTCGGGTTCATCGTCTCGGGCAGTCTGACTGTACGTTTCTCTCCGTCCTTATTTTCTCTCTTGCTGACCAAAGTCACAGTATACCGTCTACTGTCTCTACCAGAAATACCACATAGAGCCTCGTTTCGACCGCGCCACAGCCGCCGGCACCGAAGTTGCCCCCGAAATCCGACTCGAGATCGGGCTCATGGCGAGCATCTTCATTCCTACATCCATCCTAATCTTTGGCTTCGCGTCCAAAGCCAGCATCCCATGGATCGTCCCCGTCATCGGCGCTGCACTCTACCTCCCGGGGATCTTCCTCATCTTCCAAAGTATCCTCATGTATTGTGCGACGGCCTATCAAGCACATGCGGCGAGTGTTCTGGCGGGGAACGACCTCTTCAGGTCGACCATCGCGAGCGTATTCCCGCTCTTCGGACGCGCCTTCTTCACGAACCTCGGGTTGGGACCCGCTTCGGCATTGTTGGCGGGCATTTCGTTCCTGCTGATGCCGGTTTACTGGCTGCTGCTCAAGTACGGACATGTTTTGAGGAAACGTTCGCGCTACGCTACCCATTAGATATAGAAGCACATGACATTTACGACCTTGTACGACCACAAAAGCCACTGTAGCAAATAGTTCAAGTATACTAGGGATCTTGATAGCAGTATTCACTGCTTTAAATGACGTTCATTTTTATGTTCAAATACCTCAAGAACTGCCCATGGAAGGTGATTCAAGTTCTGCCCTGAAGAGAGCTAGTGGCTGTGACAGACCTCCCTATGCGTTGTTTCCCCCCCGAACTGGAATGGCAGATCGTCCTCCATGCGGAGGAAAAAGACCTTGCCGCCTGCTCCCTAGTCTGCAGAAGGATGTGCTACTGGTCCCAGTCGCGGCTGTTCCACACCATCGTCTTCAACTCTGAGCCTTCTCCGGGCTCGCGCAACGTGGACCCAAAAACTCAAGCAAGGCGCCTGCTGCAGATTGTGGAATCGTCCCCGCACCTCCTTCTTCACATTCGCAACCTCTCTCTACCAGACAGCTCAGCAGCGCTGCTTGCTATCCTTTCATCCCGGGAGTGGCCGGCAATGGAGGCCCTGCGTCTGCGTTACATTCCTCCGGTCAACGAAGGCTGCATGCGGGACATCCAGCGGCTCGTTGCGTCGCCATCTCTGCGCTCTCTGGAGTTAATATTCACGCACAACGCGTGGAACATCGACTATTTCACGCACATACTCGCACATGCCTCCCAGACGGTGACGAGCTTGCGCCTCAAAGCCTGCGTCGAGCCCTCGGCCCACGCGACACAGGGGACTCCACAGTATCCCCTCAGCAGCCCGTCTCGCAACCCGTCGTTCATCCTTGATCACCTCGACATGATATGCTCTTCGGCAGTGCTGGACGCCCTCGATCAACCATACTTCGCTCAATGTCTGAGCGACGTGCGTGAAATGCGATACGGTTATATTTTGTGGGGGAGCCAGCATCCCCTTCTAAATCGCCTCGGAAGGCAGCTTCAGTGGCTGGAACTCGAATCGAGCGGTACGTTTTCGATGCCTAGTTGAGCGTATACCGGAACTCACACAAGTACATCGTTACGTCCCAAGACTACTCGGTCGCCAATCTTGCTTGGGATGAAATGCCCCTCCTGACGCATCTACGTTGCGACTTGCAGCACGACACGGTCGTGAATGTTCTCAATCGACTTCCGCCTGATAACATGCTGACAACACTCACGCTAACTACCGCACACGAGCTTTGGCAAGCTGAGAGCTTGGATCAACGCAGAATTGGGTTACAGCTGGACCACGTCGTGGCGGAACAGCTGCCGCGCTTGCGTGCGGCTTGCGTGGAGGTTGCCGTGACCCCGAGATATCGGGGCAAGACTCGAATCCCGCGCGTTGATCGTGAAAGAGTGACGCGGGAACTCGAGGATGCTTTGCCTCGACTGAAGGGAAATGGAATGTTGTCCATTATTTTTCTCCGCCGTCAGTATGCGTGGTGGTTGAGTGACGTCGTTCGAGAACTCCCTTTGGAAGAGGATTGATTTGGACTTGCATCCTCGCAGACCTACTATCTTTGTGTACATATTGTAGAGTAGTTTGCAACAAGCAGTGAGATACAGTAGTAATAAGACCATACAATGTCACGAATCAAGCTCTTCAGTAAGAACCTCCTCCAATCGCTCACACAGCTTGCTTAACATCCATTGCGTCTCGCTCACCCCGCTCAACAACGGCCCCTCGTCACCCAACCACGTCCACTCTCCGCTCTTGTCCTCCTTCCCCTCACCCAACAACCCCAACCACTTCTCCCAATCCTCCCAAGCATAGTCGGCATCCCCGCCTTTCGCCGCATCTTGTCCCAGGCGCGTGATCTCCCGCGCGAGCCTCGCACCCAAGCCACCGCCCCTCCCGCGTTTCTCTTCCGCATGTTCGACAGCTTCTCCGAGATGCTCGACATCCGAACCCATGCGCTGCACATCCGAGGCCTGGTCCCCGGCACCCTCACCCTTCTCCTTCCCCTCGTCCACTCCCTGCTGGTGCTCGTTCATCGTCTTCGGGAACACAGTCCACATCAACCCGCCCCGCACCCAACCCACAACCACATCGCCCACATTCGAAATGACGATCGTAACGGTCGGGACCGCAATCATGCTCCAAATGACGAAAAACGGCTTGCCCGCATTCGAGCGCGGGAAAAAGTCGCCGTAGCCAATCGTCAAGAGGGATGTGTAGCAGAAATAGAGCGACTCGAAGTAGGTCCACGACTGCGGCGCCTCGGCGTAGAAGAAGACCAACGCGCCGAGGAACCACAGCACGAAGAACGCCAGCGTCGAGCTCCCGAGCGCGGTGTATTTGTGCACGCGTTCGGCGCGGCGCTGGATCTGGCGCATGACCTCCCATTCTTCGCGCTGCCAGCCCTCGTCGGGTTCGTCGCGTTTGCGAATCCACCTGCGCCGCTCCCGCTCGACGGCTCGGTGCATGATCTTGACCTTCCCGCGCTCGAGGACGAGCCCGCGTATGGACCCGATGACGAGACCAATGAGGATGATGCCCCCAACAGAAAATGGAATGAGGAGAGACCGCGCGGCGTGCGTCTTGGGCGGAAAGTCCGACCCGAGGCCGATTGTGAGGAGGGTGTAGTCCGCCCAGTAAACGCCGTCGAGGTATGTCCAGTCCTCGAGCCGCGAGAAGACGGCCGCACCGCCGGCGAGATACATGACCCATGCGATTGTTTGCAGCATGAGGGTACGTTGCGGAATCGTCAGCGGGTCGAAGGACGCCGGATAGGCTTGGAAGATGTAGGCGCCCATCGCATTGAGGACCAGCAGGGACGGAAGGATAATATAGATTGCTGCGGCGATTATGGCGCAGTAATACGCTTGAGTCATGGTGTACGAGACACCAGGGAGATTAAGAGTCGTGTGGGTCATTCCGAGCGGGATTATGATGAGGATCGAAGAGAGGTACCTGTAATTTGTGTGAACAAAAAAGTGAGCAACAAGAGGGTACCACGCACCATAGGACAATCGTGAGCGGCTGCGCAACAGAATAGCGCATCGCATGGCCAAAGTTTGCCAGCAAGAAAAAGTTTGCCAGCAGAGAGAACGCAAGCGAAAGACCGGTTATTGCGTTTAACCTTTTTTCTCTTGAGCTCAGCGCGAATGTTATGTGCATCCACGTACCACATTGGATCTTGGATACCACTCCCGTCCGCTACATGCTGTCTCCATGGCTGGGACAAGGCACATGCCGAGAAGAAATTCGCCAACGGGCCGAACGTCCCCGCAATGAGCGGGAACATTGTCGAAGTAAACCACCAGCGGCTGCTACAGTCAGTACACGTATAAACCATGCAAGAGACGCGCACTTTGGCTGGGAGAACCCTACTTCCTCTTCCTCTTCATCCTGCTGCAGCTCTTTCTGAAATGCTGCCCGTACGCCCATGCGGCCATTGTCTTTCGTCCCGTCTTCTGGCAGCCGGTCTTTGAGCTTGCCCGCTGCGCTATCGTAGGAGTTCTGGATGGGGTCTTCGAGGCCTGGGTCGTTCATGGTGGCCGGTCGTAACTTGCATTCGGCCGCGTCCAGTAAGGGGTTTTGGAGCCATTGCGTCTCGATGAGGTCATGGGAAAACCACGCGACGATGTGGGCGTTGCCGGGTCTCCGAAAAGAACTCAGGCAGCGTGCACAAGCGGTTTGGCTGCGTGGTTGCAGGCAAGCCCGTGGTAGTTGGGAAGAAGAGGTCTACTACCGTCTGATGAGTGACCGAAAGAGCCAAAGCCAATGCCAAAGCCGACTCTTGCACTCATTTGGCATTTGCGCCCGCCGCCCCCAAGCCGTACACCCTTCCTGCGGACGCGAAACAGTGCCCACGGGTAACGTATCACTAGCAGCCATCGGTCTATTGACGCGCAGTCGCCGAATCAGACATCGTCCGCGACGCGTATTCTGACGCGGGCGCGCGCCAATATCAAGACCTTCAACATCTCCTCCGGGTTCGCATCTTCGCCATGGTGAATGCCACAAGAGAGTCCATGAGCATGCGAGCGATCGCAGAGTTGCGGAAGGCGAATCTTGATTCCACTTCTAGTCGTCCAGGAGAGAAACCCATTATTATCGGTACATGTATTTCCAAAGCTTGCTGGGGTAGCACTCTAATCATCGTCTGAGCCCGAGCCAGATCCCGAGGCATCGTCGTCTAAGAAGGCAGCATAAGCGGATGAAGCCAGCGAAATGAAGCACGCACCACTCGCTACATCATCCAGCGATACCGCTGCTTGCGCGCGCGCCTTGCGGATGAGAGCAAGCACCTGAACATCCCCTGCAGCCACTTCTACGACAGTGTCCCCGTTCTTGTCCTTTATCCTGTGCCGCGGTGAATGATGTGCCCAGCATAGGCGGCAGCAACGCACCCCGTATTTGCGCCAGCGTCTAAAAGGCTCGAAACCACCAGTACCCTCAACTCCGGGTCCTCGATGCGCACGGCGAGATGCAGAGGGGTGGCCTTCTCCAGTCGGTTTATGGGGTCGACATCGCATTCCTCGTGCTCGAGGATCAGCTCAAGGACATCCGTTGAGCCGAGAGAGGCTCTGAAGAGATTGGTTCAGGCGCGAAGATGGCCGAAAAGAACGAAACCTACGCGTAATGCAAGGCTGCGGAGGGCTTGATGAGATTCGTCGACAGCAGAGCAACGGCCGTACCTGTATTCCCCAATCTGCAGCAATCTCAGCGATGGTACTCGGCTTGAAGCGCGTAGACGCACCCATCCTGGAAGTTGATATCGAAACCGCCTTGCTCAAAGACTTCGGTCAGCATTTCTTCGTTGTCGTCTCGTGCTGCGGCGAGCAGGCGTTCATCTAGTGGCGGTCGGCGTTGAACACGGTAACCAGGGTTTTGAACGAAGACAGACTGTTGCTTGCGCCATCTTCAGAGGACATCGGCGGTCAGGGCAGGAGCAGAGACGCAAACGGGTGACAGACTTGCTCTTGACCATCACCTCGATGGACGACTCTTTGGTGAATTTCGGCCGCGACGTCGCAAGGACGCCTCTGAACGCCCGCGCAGACGGAGGGCGACCCGACCTACGTGATTATCGAAGAAGGACCAGCGTCCATCGTCTCGCGAAGCTGGACTGCGTTTGAAGACCGCGAGCCAGACTGGGTTGTCGCGAAATCGGCCAACTACCGCCGTAAGTTCGCCAAGGAGCCTCATGATATCGTCAAAGAGCTCAGGATACTCTCCAAGCTGACACACGAGAACGTGAGCTGTCTTCTTCCACTGGAAACACGTAGCTCACTCCATGCCAAGGTCATCCCCGTCCTCTCGCATTTCAAGGACGAGGAGGCGTTCATGCTCACCATATACCTCCCCTACATTCCCCACTCGCTCGCAGAGCTGCTCTCGGCGCCGTCATTCTCGCCATTCCCCTTGCCTACCACCGACCCCAGCCCCGAGCAGGCGCGGCGTTTCACGCTGCTGGCGAAATCCATCGCGTTCCAAACGCTGCAAGGACTGGCGTTTCTCCATTCGCAGAAGATTGCGCACCGCGACATCAAGCCGGCCAATATCTTGCTGGCCGCAGATGGTCGCGTCGTGCTCATCGACTTTGGTATTGCCTACGAGTCGTCGGATGCGGGCTTCGCTGGAGATATGTGGCCAGAGAAGCCAGACCACATGTATTTCGAGGTTTCCACCAAGTACGTCCTTGTCTAGGGTTTCCTCGCTGTTTACTGATCCCCTCATAGTGCCTACCGTGCCCCGGAACTGTTGTTTGGCACTCGTTGCTACGACGCGGCCGCAATTGACCTCTGGAGCTTTGGCACCGTCCTCGCAGAGATGTTCACAACTCTCCGAGCAGAAGACGACGAAGCCGACGAAGAACCCGTCGCCAGCGCCCAAGCAAACGACCCGCCATTCGTCCACGTCCCTTCTCCGTCCGCAGAGTGGTACCACGACACGCTCTTCAATGGTCGGCGCGGCGAAATCGGGCTCGCATGGAGCATCTTCAAGATTCGCGGAACGCCCACGCCGGATTCGTGGCCGGGCTTTCGCGACCTCCCTGGTTCGTCCAGCGTCGAGTTCAACGTCGTACCGCGGGTGCCGTTGCGAGGCTTCCTCCCAAATCTCCCATCCTCGGAGTCGGATGCGGTACTCGAGCTGCTCGAGGGGTTCCTCGCATATCCGCCGGCCCAGCGCTTATCGGCTTCGGATGCGCAGCGACATGCGTGGTTTTTAGATCGGGCGTTGCTTCCCAGCTCGGAGAGTGGAGATGTCGAGGCGCCGACGGATGTCTTTCGCGGCTTTTTGACATGATGGTTCGGGCCCGTCTGCAATGCGTGGGGATGGCACGACTGAGCTCGACTGGGTCATTCGAGCACTCTGTTCGACTCCGGGCTTTCGCGTACGTCTGTACCGTTCTCGCCACGCTCATCTTGTACTCAGCGGGATTATGAACAGAAAATGCGACCTCGTCTTCACAGCACGTTATCTGCCGCGCAACCCGGCGGCGTTTTGAGCTCGGCGCTTTAATGGCGCGACATACATGTCAGAACAATCGTTCGACCGAGCAAATCATCCGATGCTCATCGATTTATAGTCTCCTGCGTCTCGCCGTCTGTCGACCTCTACAATGTCCTACAACGGTTCAAGCCCTCTCGCCGACGTGTGGTCTGCCCCGGAGCAGCATCAGCGGTGGCTGCTTCTTGCGCTCCTCAATACTCCCATCCTCGCCATCCTCTTCAACGCGTTGTGGCAGGTCGTCGCTCCGCGCAAGGCCTCGGACCCTCCTGTCGTCTTCCACTGGCTGCCCATCGTCGGGTCTGCAGTCTGGTACGGTAACGACCCCATTGGGTTCTTCAAGACGTGCCAGGAGAAGGTGCGTCGTTGCGCATCCGCCGATGCGTTTGTGCTAAAGTGCTGCAGTACGGGAATGTTTTCACATTCGTCCTGCTGGGCCGCAAAGTCACCGTAGCATTGACGCCAAAGGGCAATAACTTTGTCCTCGGCGGCAAGTCCATTGCTTTCAATGCGGAGGACGCGTACAAGGTACTTGACCCCACCCATGTCGTTCGTCGAATAACGCGCCTTTTTACAGCACGTTACGACTCCCGTGTTCGGCAAGGACGTTGTTTACGATGTCCCCAACGAAGTCTTCATGCAGCAGAAGAAGTTCGTCAAGTTTGGACTCACGACCGAGACGTTCCGCGCCTACGTCGGCATGATCGAAGAGGAGGTCGAGCACTTTCTGAACCACGACCAACGCTTCCGCGCATTCCAAACGAACAACATCGACGAGTGGGGCAGCTTCGATGCGGTCGCTGCTATGGCGGAGATCACCATTCTCACCGCGTCGCGTACGCTGCAGGGCAGCGAAGTGCGCGAGAGTCTCAACAAGTCGTTCTCGGCTCTCTACTCGGATCTCGATGGCGGGTTCACGCCGCTCAACTTCATGTTCCCCAACCTGCCGCTGCCGAGCTATCGCAAGCGCGACAAGGCGCACAAGCAGATGAGCGACTTTTACGTCGACATCCTCAACAAACGGCGGACCAATCCCGACGGCGACCATTCGTACGACATGATTTCGTCGCTGCGGGACCAGAAGTACCGCTCCGGCGAGCCGCTTCGGGACCACGAGATTGCGCATCTTATGATTGCGCTGCTCATGGCTGGGCAACATACCAGCTCTGCGACCCTGGCTTGGACGATGCTGCATCTCGCTGCGGACTCAAAAGTCACGTGCGTCTGGGGGACATCTTTCTTTGGACTGTTGTTCATAGTTTCTAGGAGCGCACTCTACGAAGAGCAGGTTAATCGTTTCGGCAACCCCGATGGCTCGTTTCGGTCGATGAGCTACGAGGACCTGCGGCACCTTCCCATTCTCGACGCGACCATCCGCGAGACGCTGCGGATGCACCCGCCAATCACCAGCATCATGCGTCGCGTCCGCGAGGACGTCCCCGTCCCAGCAACGCTCGCGGCGCCGTCCCAAGACGGCATCTACGTTGTCCCGAAGGGCAACTACGTCCTCGCCTCGCCGCTGATGTCTCAGATCGACCCGGACGCGTGGTCGGAGGCGCACAAGTGGATTCCGTCGCGATGGTACGACGAGGACGGTGTGGCGGCTCGGGCGCTCAAGACGTACGTCGATGACGGCGGAGAGAAGGTCGACTTTGGGTTCGGCGCCGTGAGCAAGGGCACGGAGAGCCCGTATCAGCCGTTTGGTGCGGGGAAGCACCGGTGCATTGGTGAACAGGTGGGCTCTATCTCTCTTGCGTGGGTATGGTATTGCGGTGATAGTGAGTTGACCGAACCTCCAGTTCGCGTACCTGCAAATCGGAACCATTGTCGCCACCCTTATCCGCAAGATCGACTTGCGCCTCCCGCACCCGATGCCCGAGAACAACTACCACGTTCGTTACTCCCTTTGTATGCATGCATCTCCTGACTTTGGGCTCGCTAGACGATGATCACGAAACCTAAGGACCCGAAGGACGTGCACTATCGTCGTCGAAAGCTCGATTAGATAGATATGGACGATAGCCGTGTCTTCGTTGGCGCTCGAGATGGAGCAGAGGTGTCCCTAGTCGAGATTCTTGGACGGCGCGGGGCTTGGGGGAAACATCGCGCCTCTGACGCAATGTGTGAGCAGGGTTTGAGCTTAACTTGGTGGGAAACTTTCTGCGGGATGGTTCCTGTTTCATTCGACCAATCCACCGCTGATAGACCTCTATGTCTGTACCGACCGCTAAGCCTGTACCGTCCATATGGCCCCAAAAATGCAATCTCTGAAGGGCGGAGCATCGTGACTGCATACACTGATCCTTGTCCTTTCTCATCCACGACGCTTTCTGCCCGGTCTTCCGACCGACCTCAGCGGAGATGGACAAGACGCTCGTATCCGAGGACACTGCAACAAGGATTCTGATCCTGTGGCGCCCCAATAGCGCGTTTATTGACATGCGGTGTCCCTTGGCGCTCCAAATCTCCAAGTCTGCAAGTTTTCACGGCTGCTCTAGCCTAGTAGGTCGTTCATCCGGTAGGATATCGTTCCGGAGCTCTTCTCCTCCAAAAGATGGGCTTTGCAAAGTCATCTCGACTGTTCGTTGCTACTTATACCCATGCGGAACCAGTCGAGCTGTCCCTGGCACCTCCAACTGAGGTGCATGCTCGAATTAAGCGCCGCTGCTAACATATGGAACCCCGCGATCAGTTTTCACTAGGACCAAACATTCTCCATCCCAAACAGACAGAAACTGACCCTCCGCCACACGTCGTACCGCCATGGAGATTCCGAGCCCGATGCCAGTGCTTCGACGTCGAGTTAAAAGGGCGCCGTGTGTGGCCCTTGTGCCGTTTCTTTTCGACCTTCGTCAAACTTCGACTTCCGAGTCCTTGCCAGTGATTCGTTTTCAGCTTTCTCCCTCCGACGATGGTTAATCCTGTTGCGCCTCTACCGGAGACCCTAGGCGCGATTCTGCTGGGGGGTTTGCTTGCTTCTGTGTACGTCTGCGTATTTTTCGCTGTGGCTCGAGCCGCTTACTGGCGTTAGGTTCGGCGGGGCGGTCAACTTACAAAGCCTTCTCTACTACCGCGAATACAAGGAGGATCCTCTGACAATCAAGGCCATGGTGCGTTTCGCGGAGTCCCGATCCTCTCCATTTCTCCAAGTTCCGAGTCTCCGAGTTTAACTAAACGCGTATTTCCTCTGTAGATTTCCGTAATTTGGTGGGGCTTTTCCGTGTTCATCGCTGTGTTTTGCGACTCGCGTCTCATGAGCTCGCTAGGCTGCTGGATAATATACACACGGCATTCATTTGGGGCACGCTGTGGGTCAAGTTGATCAACAATAATGGTCAGCCGGAGAAGATTGACCATATTCCTTGGTTTGTCCTCTTCTGCGTCTCAGGCGCGTGAGAAAACTAAAAAAAAAATTATAGGTTTCTTCCTGTGAGTCTCTGGCGTCGGATCTTCCCCAGAGAATTCACCCCAGATGCGTTTTTCATGCAGTTGACTGTCACGATCACTGTAGGTGTTCTCATCAATAAATGCGTGATGTGGTTAAGGAAGTCGTTCTAGGCGTTGATCACCGTTATAACCCACTGGTCTGTCCAAAAGTGCATGCGCTTTACATGACTTCTCACTCCATATAGCTTTTTTGCCCACCGAATCTACCGACTGAGCAAAAGAAGCTTGTTGATGGTGGTTCCCGTCGTGAGCCTCTACCCCAGATTTCTTGTCCAAGTGCTTAATTTCTGTTAGCTGCTTCTTACCGTTGCACGACTAGGTATGTATGTTCTGCATCCATGAGATATTAGCTCAAAGCGGTACAGTCTCTGCTTGTGGTGAGTGTGATCAGTGGTTGTTGATGGAAATGATCTTGATCATTTCTCAGTTACAACAGCCAAGATGTAGGCACCAATATTCCGAGGGTCCTGTAAACTTCAAGCAGAGACCTAATTCCATGCCAACAGGTTCATTTATCCGTCATTTTTGGCTTTCCAGCATCACGCTCAAGTCTGACCCTTCCATCCTCGAGAGCACCAATTTTATTGACTCTTATATACAGGGAATTTTCACTCTTGGCCTTGCCCTTTCCGCCACTCTCGATGTTCTCATTACCGGCCTGTTGGTGTATCTCTTCGGGAAAAATCGGAAGGGCAGCCAAGCGTCAGTAGAAACAAAATCGTACGGTTAAACAAACTCTCAGCCGCCCCCAGAATGAACAACATCCTCGATCGCTTGATTCTTTATGGTGTTGAGGCCGGTACGTGACCTCATATTTTGATGGAATATCATTGATTATTTTCCTTCAAGGTTCGCTCACTTGGTACGAGTCCAATGAAGCGGCTTGCGCTTTCCGAATTTACGTGTTTTAGCCTTGGAACAATCTTGTGCATGCTCCTCGTGAGTTCCTTTGCAATGCTTTCTGTTGAAGACGCGCCTCACTGGCAATACCCCGCAGTGGCTCATCCAACCTCATAATCTCATCTTCCTGGGCGTCTATGCTATCATCGGAAAGCGTGAGTTCTCATCTTTCCCACCTCTTAAGGTTCTTGACATGAAATTCGTCCAGTTTACGCCAACTCTCTCCTCGCGACGTGAGTAACATAAAATTCACACCGGTAACTCATCCCCTGCTGACTCAAAAATCAGGCTCAACACGCGGAAGAGCATGCGCCATAATCGTTCTCGCACACCCTCAAACGACCATAAAGGCTCGCGGAAACTTGATGTTGTGTATCTCGACCGCAGGCCCGCTCAACAACCGGCAAGCGTCGAGATTTTGTGTCAGAAGCTTTCGCACTAATAAATGCTTGAAGAGGCAGATTCAGGACTTGGATGATATCATGGGATCCGGTAACTTGAAGAGTTCTTTGGCGGCAAGTGCAGTTTATCGCCCGATTGGCTCTTCGCCTCACCACTATGCGTAGCTCGACGGCGATGAGCCAACCCTGGGTAGCACGAGTGTCGGAGCGGATGAGAGAGCCTTGGCGCGGTCGTGAAATGCACTCAGGCATTGAGGGAGCAAACCTACATCCTTGTCGATCTGCTGGCCGCGGCCAGGCTAAATTTCGCATGCACGTCATCACTAATTTCTCGTGACGCGACCAACCAACTCTTGCCTTTGGCCGTCGAGTCGGTGGACGCGAATTTCTTCCGTCCATCGGTATTTCGGCGGCCTTGTATCATGCAAGTCTCTTGGCTCCTGCCCGCAATTCACCGAGTCTATTGTCGCGCTCCGCCCAAGGCGCGGGTAACGTTTCGGCGAAAGCCTGGAATAGCACTAGCGCTTTTCCAGGATCCGCTCTCTTAATGAGCCCGCGGACAGGCACCGACGCCACATACCTGTCCTTATTGTCAGCAGACCCACGCTCAAGGATAGAACAGGTTCCTTGACCGCGTACCCCCAACCCGGTCAATCCACAGCCTGGGAGGACCCCACGCTGAGCCCACGCCCAGCACCGGGCGTCGAGGCGCTCTTGTCTTTCCTCTACAACCATGTCCATCCCATCTACACTCGGTGCCTTGCTGTTGGGCGCGTTCTTCGCCTCGGTGTACGTGCCAGCGGCAATCCTGGAGTCGTCGTAACTTGGTTTCCTAGGTTCGGCGGGATGGTCAACCTCCAAAGCATGTTGTACTATCGATCCTACAAGAAGGACCCGACGCCAATCAGGGCTCTGGTGAGTCGTTTTACTCCATGCGCGAGCCGCCGACTTGGGACCCACATTTCTGGTAGATTCTGGTCACTTGGTACGTCCACCAAAGTTCTTGATTGCGTCGAGATTGATTCTGTCTTCCAGGGTTCTCGACAACATACACACCGCTTTCGTATGGGGAGCGGTTTGGTTCGCGCTAATATTTCAATACGACACCGACCGAGGGAACGTCCTCATACCCTGGTGCGCTTCTTGTTTCTCCGCGAGACTTGCGCTTCCCTCTGAACGAAGAGACCAGGTTCCTGCCGGTGCGCATTCTTCCAATCTCTCGAACCATCCGATTACATCTTCGCCCAGCTCGTTGTTTTGACGACTGTCCGTTGATTTCCCGCGTCTTTGCTGTCCATGCGACTGAACCTTTTCAGGCTCTGAACACTGTTTTCACCCACTGGTAGACTGCGTTTCACACTTCGACACTGAAGGCCAATTCTGCGACAGTTTCTTTGCCCATCGAATCTACCTACTGAGTAACCGAAATTGGTTTATGGTTGTCCCCGTGGTACGCCGTCGCAGCTTGGTTTTTCGCTCTCTAAGCCGCGCTGTCCAGCTTGTTTTGACCCTGTTCCGACTGGGTACGTTGGAATGTTTCTGCTCTTTCTGCAACTAAACCATCCTTCCATAGGTTGTGCATGCGGTGAGGGTTCATCCAATCGCGGAAACGACGGATTATTGACGCGATACCTCGACAGTCACGGCCTCAAGAATGTTCGTCCCGCGTTTCCTACCCGAGCTCAGTTCTAACATTGTTCAGGTTCCTCTTCACCGATTTCACTTCCTTCCGAATCAACGCACGCGTGCGTCTCAGCCAACGCCCTCCAGTATCCACTGAATAACGAGTGCTTTAGTGGGTATTCAGCCTCGGCCTCGCGGTCTCTGCGACCCTCGACATCCTTATAACCAGCACACTTGTTTACTTGTTCCGCGGCAATCGACGCGGTACCGAAAGGTCAGCGAATCTAGATTCGTGCGCAAAGACCGCTCTAACGTCGTTTGCGTCCAGAATGAACCACGTCATAGACCGCCTAATCCTCTACGGCGTCGAAGCCGGGTCACTGACCAGCCTCGGGACCGTCCTCTCAATGCTCTTCTGGCTCGTCGCGCCACACAACCTCATCTTCCTCGGGATCTACTTCGTCATCGAGAAGCTCTACGCCAACTCGTTATTGGCGACGCTGAACACCCGGAACAGCATCCGACAGGCACATACGGTGACGATGTCCATCTCGAAGGATATCGTGCCCGTCATTCCGCGGGCCATGACCATTTCGCGTCCCGGCGCGATGGTTTACCTCGAATCGCGAGGGCAACGAGTTCAGATCGCTGGGGACACTAGCGTGAGTTGTGTTCATCGTACATTCTTGGTGAGGACTGAAGCAGTTGCAGGAGGACACCGATAACCCTGCCGATTTAAGCAAAGAGTCATTAGGAGTGCGTTGACCAGTTTTGCTTGTGAGCGCAGGACTGAGGTTATCCGCAGGGAGTGCAAATCAACGTCAACGTGGAGACAGAAACGCACGTCCAGTCCATTCAAAGTCTGGTATCCCAAACGTCCAGTCTGCGACCGAGCTCGCAGAGGATACCTTGATGCCTGTTATCTTATCTCATCTTATCGGACCTTTCTCGTTTTTTACGCTTGCTCAGTAGCGATATCCAGTAATGTACATAAGACAGAAAGAACCCGAGTAAGGTAACGAACTACATGCGAATCGTAAATCGTATGAAAAAAGGAATGATCACACATTCTCCTTGAATCGACTCTCCCCACCAGGCATCGTCGCCTCTTCGGCCTCGTCCCCAGCGGGAACGACATGCGGTTCCCGTCCCTCTGGCGCCTTCTCCTGCTGGCGCTTACTGGGCCGACGCGAAACAGTCGCCCCTTCCGCATTCGTCGCCGTCGACGCATGTCTCGAGTGCCCGTTCTTCTTGTCAAGCGGGTAGCCATTCGCACCGGTGACCAACGCCGAATGCGGCATCGAGTAGCTCGGAGGCTCGCCGTCCGCATCAACATACTCGAGCCCATCTTCCTCATCTTCCTCGACACTGCTCCCTTCCTCGCTGCCATCCTCGTCTTCGCTCAAATACCCCGCAGCCCGAACCGCCGCCGCAACTGGCCCACTCCGCTCCATCTGCTCGCTCGCGACGAGATAGCGCGCGCAAAGCATGCGAATATCGTTCCACCATTCCATCATCTCCTCGCGACTGCGCGCGCGGAAGCTCCATGCATGATCACTTCCGCTGAGCCTGCTAATACTCAGCGTCCGACGGACACTACCGCTCTTGGTGGTCCCGCTGCCGTCTTTGCGCCCCTCGATATGGAATTTGTGCGACTTGGCGTTGTTCCCGCTCGGCGGACCAAGCGTGCACATCGGCAGGAACAGGCTGAACAGCGGCTCGCGAGAGTTCACGGGGTCCGAGGACGCGTATTCGTGGAGGAAGCCCGCGGGGGTGAGCACGAAGTAGTGCTCCTTGTACGCGCGTGTGTAGCGTTTCTTGCGCTCCAGCAAGCCAGCATGAACAGGCGCGACACTGGGGTCGTCTTTGCTCGGATACATGATGGTTGCGGGGTTGCGCAGCGGAGTCTCGGGGTCGAGAAGGTGGTCGGTGCGCCCGCTGAACGCAAGCCACTCCCGGTCGGGAGCCAATGAAGCCATATGCGTCGTAAGCTCCGAATGCGTGCTCCCGATGCTCGCCGCCATCCGCGCCTGCCATTCGTCGTACGTCTGCCAAGCAGACTGTATCGCGCGAACGATCCCTTCCTCAAAATGCGCACTGTTTTGCTGCATTATGATGATGGATTTCTGGAGCAGGTTCTCCTCGTGGACCTGCTTCGTGAGCTGTCGGACGACAGCCTGGTTGATGACGAAGGGGTCGGTCTTGTTGGTCACTGCCATGGGCGTGTTCTTGAATGAAGAAATGCCGCTGGACAGTTCGGAGATGAGCCGCGTGGATAGCTCGCGTTCGCGGGCAACGTTGCTTGCGAGCTTTCCCGTGTCGTTTTGGATGTTCTGCATTTGTGAGCGGCAAGTCGACGAACATGGACACAACGAACCTTGAGATGCGCCTTAATCTCCGTTCGTAGTTTCTCCAGGTGTTGCACGATGGAGCTGTCGATAGTTCGCCCCAAATTCGCGTGCTGGTCGGCAATGGCGCGCGTCTTGTCGCGAACATCGTAGTATATGTCCTGTTTCGCTTCAGGAAGAGGTCGAAAATGACCACAATTACACGCACCTGCAGCCCGCCTTCGCCCAAGAACTGGTTGCCGGCTCTGAAAGGGACCTGGATGACGGCCCCGAGTTTCGTCAACTCTTTCGCGTTGCTATTGTGGATGTCCGCGATGCCCTCGAAGTATGCGATAAGCTGCTTGACGATTGCCTTGAAACTACTCGTCAGCGCGGCAGAGAAGAAACACGAGGACTTGCTCACCTTCCAAGCAACGAAGCGCTCGATGAGAATATCGCTCGGCTTGAGGTCGTTTATGGGCGGAGCGACCGCTTTCTTGATGAGAGACTGGTTTCGTGAAAGCGAGGAGCCTGGACGGCTGGCTCGCGAGAGAGACGTTGCGCGGGAGAGAGAGGCTCCTTCGTTCATGAGTGTCGTTTGTGGTATGTCGTGTGCTGCTTTCACGGCGATTGTGGCGCGCGCAAAACGCGAGGTGGTTGTTTGGTTAAGAGAGGGCGCAGCGCTGGGGCCTGCTTAAATGGAGTGGAGAGCGGAGACGCTGCACTGACGTAGCTGATCGGCCGGGAGCTGTCGGCTTCCCGAATAAACAAGACCAAATAGCTCTGTTTGCCTGTGTCTTGGCACTCGCCTCTACTGTCCTGTCTGCGCTTGTTGTGGCGCTTTGGAATCAGATTGAAGAGACTGCAATCTTAAATTTGGGTAGATATTAATAAGATTGGCAGCACGGGGTAGAATTACTAACTTGAAGAAAGGCTGGCGCGCATCGGCGACTCGGACTCGGAGACTGAGATAAGACGTCGTGTCAAAAGATCGTACGGAAGTGGGTGAGGGGCAAGTAGCTCGGAAGTGGAGGCGCGCGATGGGCCCGGGCTCCAAAGGGTCGGAAGGAGGATGGTGGTGGTACGAGGTCAAGCCAGGACTTGGTCATGCCATCCAAACCTGTACGCAGCGTGAGCTTTGAATCCTACTAATCTCCCTGTTATCTTCCTCATAGATTCAGCTTGCAGCATTTCTTGCACTCGGGAACTGAAGCAAGCCGTTCCATCTTATCTTATCTCAGATCATCTTATCGGATCTCCTCAAGTCGCTGCGGCGGATGATCGCGCCTGGGTTTGAAAACTTGGGCGTTTAAGAGGAATTTCGTGTATGTACAGCTCGAATACCCTCATTACTCTATCGTATGTACAAGTCAAAAAAAAAACGTCGATGCAAGTGGTGAACATCACAGCCTAAGTCTTGGTCCCGGACGTCAAAGGGTTCCTCCGTCCGTATTTCTTCTTCTCCGGCAGTGCGACCACGTCCACGGAGACGTTATACTCGACCTCTTGGTCGACATACACTTCCACGGTCTTCAGCGGCAAGTCAGCATCGAGCCAAAAGTTCCCTAGCCACGACGATACGCACCGACTCGATGTCCATCTGCTTCTGCGACTTGTCCATGGACCGTATCTCCTGCCCGTGACCCTCGACGCTCATGCTGGGTCCACGGAAGGTACTCGCAATTGGGCCTTGCCGCTGGGATAGCGGGATCCCAAGCGGACGTTGTCGGCGGTACAGGTTACGGAGATTCAATCTGTGGTGGGGCGTCATTAGTCCACTTTAGGCTGGAGCCAACCGGGCACGTACGTGCACAGAATGGAGTTGGCGTATAATTTCGTGATGCTGAAGTAAATGCCAACCCAGACGAAGTTATGGGGCATAGCAACAAGCTGCGTTTCGTGAGGAAAGAGACTCGAGTGTCGTGAGTCCGAACGCACACAGGCCAACGACGCGAGGACGACAGCACCTAACGGAGAAGTCAGCTTGAGCTTGTCGGCGCGTCGACCCACGTACAAGTCAAGCAGCCGTCGTTGAGCGTGAAGACGACGACCACGTCGACGATCTCTTGCGCTCTGCGCCAAAAAACATCAATCCTGCATCGCTGGCTTCGACCAGACAGGGCTTACCCGGGATAACCCTGCTGAAGGTTGCGCAGGAAGTAGTACCGCGCAGCGGAAATGACGATATCCGTCGCAGCTGATATCGACAGGCCGATGATAAGGTACCTCTTGAGTGTCCTTCAGCAATGAATGTGCCTGATTTGCATCGCGACGCACTTGGTAGGTAGGGGAGAATGCCGTGAAGGTCTTCTTCGTGAGCCTACATTCGTGTGGTTAAATCGGAAGAAGGCGTCCCGAAAGCAGCGCATACATTCCGAAGGTGGATACTGGTGGATCGTTAGTCACCGCTCCCCCAATAGAAGGCTGGCACGCACCGAAGGCCACGCCTGGATGGAAGAGTTCATGACCCCCCACTGGAAACGGAAAAGAACGAGGGCGCACCAGTCCTCGCAAGGCAGAGAATGGTCTGAAACGAATGAGTACAACGACCAGTGGTTTGAGGGAAGACTTACGATGACGCCCGTCAGCACCCAGTTCCTTTGGCTCACTAAATCGACGCGTTATAGTGAGACTCTGCCGCTGGTAACGCTCACTTCTATGTATCCTGGAGCCGTAGAATCTGCAGCGGGTGAGATGTGGTGGAACGTTATAGGAAGAGGCTTACATGTTAACGCTCAGAGTCATGACGGCAGTAAGGGCGACATTGACCTGGGACGATTAGCAGGGTCTTGCGAACAGAGGCGCCACGCACGGGTAGAGTACTGCAAAGTGTCGGACCGGCTCACTGGTACTTCGAAAGCGGCAACGTACGGCGGTATGTGTTCTGCGATGCTAGGGTTCGCGTAGTTGACGATAGCGTAGTCCCAAATCGTAAGGCAGACGACGACGGTATGGGCGGCATCGATGAGCCTTTCGCGGTTCATGGACGACGATTCGAAGAACAGGGAAACAAACACACCAGATCCATGGGACGAACAGCTTGTACTTGGTCACGTCCGAGGGGAAAATCTTGAAGTACAAGAAGGTCTGGAAGCCGAGCACCGCGGAGAGCCTGTACGGAAGTGAGTTGTCTTCGAATCCTGCTTGGCACAGAGAACGCACCCAACAGCCGCCAAAGCTCCTGCAAAAGCTGCACCAATCGTTCCGCGCACATCTACCTCGCCCGCGGCGGACATCGTTTCGGTCCCAAGCCCAGTATGGTAGTGGAAACGAGAGAAACGCGGGGAACAGCGCAGGGTGGAGAGAAGTGGGAAGAAGAGAAGACAGGAAACGTCTTCGTTGCCTTGACTGCCTTCTTGCTCGCTTCCAGTTGCCAGCAATCGTATTGAGTCGGCTTTTTGACCTCGCTCGCGTGCTGTTGGCATGCAATTGGGAAGATGCGTACGACGTCGTCCAACGCGTGCTTGACGATGTCCGTCGGCGGAGCTACGAGGAGATTGTATGCGACATTGAAGCTGGAGCCTCGGAAAACTCCTTCAACTGCTGTTATTCCGAGCCTGCAGGAAGACGGCGCCGCGAGTATTGTATCGTCGGGACGGGATGTGACTGCTCACGTCCATCTCCCTTCAAACCCGCCGCGCGCCCAATCTCGGCCCAACCCGCTCGTTTGCCTCCGCCGCGCCGCATTTCTCCAACGCGAGGCAAGCGATTCACAGGCCAGCCGACCTTTCACGGAACTGACTTGTTCGCAGGCACGCGCCAATCTCGAGCCCAGCTTGACGTCGGGTGCGGTGCGCTGGGTTGCTCTTGTCCGCTGAGCCTGCTGACGTCGTCCCGTCGCAGAAAACGCGCGCTGGCGTTGTCCCGGGCCGTACTCCCGCCTCGACACATCCTTTTTGCGTGCCTCGGCCCTCGCGACATGCACTTCCTACCACCTCCCGACCCCGCCAACTACCATCTCCCGGCCATCGACGCGTGCATCGGCGCCGACCAGAACAAACTACGGGACGGTGCGTATCCGTCACTATCCCCTACCACCCTGCCGCTGACGAAGCTCTGCAGTTCTGGAGACCCCGGCATTCCGCCCCACATCTTGGCTTGGCACGCTCACCGCCGGTCTAACGACCAAGTCGGCCATCCCAACACCGTCGGGACTTCGTTTTCGCAGCCCATCCACTACCCACTTCGCAACAACGCAACAACACCGACCTAAACGGCGTACCCGACTCCACCGCCTCGACGATGTCCTCTACCGGGCCGAATATCTCGAGTCTGCAAATGTCAGGTAAGCAGAGTTAAACACCACCCGAGGAAACTGACCAATTTGCAGACTATCGAGCCCGGGCCAAAGCCAGCGCAGGTTTCTGCAAAGCGACGACGTCAGCAACCTGCTCACCGGACAACACCAAATGGACGTACCGAATGCGAGGCATTCTGCCCGCCCGCTGCTCGTTGGCGGCCAATCTGGAAATTCAAGGTAAGCGAATCAGAAACGAGCCACGCGGCATACTTGACTGACCTTGCATTGCCAGCCCTCGGCACCAACTCTACGATGCGACGACGTCAGCGCTCGGGAACCACGCAAACGACAAAAACGCACCTCACGAGCTCGTCGTCGGCCCTCGACGCCGACCATGTCGCCCGCCCCCCGGTTCTCCCAACGTCGAGCTGGGCCGGGCCGCATGTCGCCCATCTGGATTAATCCAAAGTGAGCGAATCAGCGATAAGTTGACCGTAATAAGTAAATAACTGACCTGGTTTTTAGTGCGTTTTGCTGGCATCAGCAAATGCTCACGTCGAGCCGGCGCCGGCGCCAGTCTCTGCAAAGTGACGACGACGGCGGTTGGACGACATGCGGTTCTAGCGAGAACTTGGACGGCGGGCCGGCGACTGAATCACAAGATTAGTGAGTTTCCGAAAGCAATAGAGGCGAGTTAACTGACCTTTTCATTGTAGGAGCGCCGCGTTTGTTGGCGAAGCCGCCGTTGCGAGAGGGACGGAACGAGCAAAGGGCGAAACGCACCGAAAGAGAACCAACTCGGGAATCGACGCCGGATCGTGTGGATCTGCCCAACAACGCAAGATCGGTGAGGTTTTGAACAAACTCAGAGGCGCAACTGACCTTGTTGGTGTGGTGCTAGGAAGAATGCGCGGCTGGAAATTGGAGGTTAGTGGATTCTATACAACGGATCGAGGCAACACGAACTCACTGTTTTGCAGAGATCGATTCGGCGCGAGCACGAGGGTGCGATGGAGAAGGTCTGGGCGAGTGGTTAGCGAACAGAGCGGCTGTGGGTGGGTTGGTAGAACGGGTGTGGATGGTGCAAATGGCGAGAATGAAAAACTGGTTATGCGAACACGTAACGGACTCGTTCTGTGGACGCGGAGAAAGCGAGTGGGTGGGGAGATGAGGAAGAGAAGGCGCTAGTGAAATGAAGGGATCGATTGAAAAGTAAGGAAACACACCTTAAGGTTATGTGGCGACCACGGACTCGTCAAGCAGGAAGACGCTGTCCAAGATCCCAACGACGAGGAACTGGGAGAACACGGTCAGCGACGAGCATGAGGTGGTACGAAGAAAAGGTAGCACATACCAGGAGGTGTGGTCGAGCTGGGGTTGGGTGCACGAAACAGACAAGATGGCGGGAGAGGACAAGAGGGATTGACGGCGGTGTTGGGCTGCGAGGGTTTTTATACGCGCCGGAGGTAGCTAAGCGAAGTCGGACGGCGAAGTCATGCCGTTGGATACGGGAGAAACGAACTCCGAGCTTGGGAGCGGTTGGCGGCGCGATTACGGTGGTTGACTTTTGGCCCGATTGGGAATATTTGGATTGCGTGTTTGCGTGTTTTCGTGCTTGCCACAGTGGATCTGAGAGCGAAATTTGGGATTAGATACTGAACTGTAGATATTCCAGCGTGCGCCCACAAAATTCAAGGCCAACGGTCCTGGCTAGAGAGCAAAAGGGCGAGTTTGGAATGCATTGAAACTGCAACCCTGAGCGGACACCGGAAAACTCTGGGAAAATTCCCAGCTGTCGGTTCTGCATGACATGTCAAGGGGCAACGTCCCTCGTTTCAGCAGCTCCCGTCGGCGCGCGGCGGAAGCGCATTTTCTGGACCATACGAGCGTGCCGCGGCTATCGCGGCCGCCTTTGCGTTGCTACGGCGCCTGGAAATGGATTATTAGTTGCATTTAATGTGATTACGTACACACACGCAAAGATCGCGGCTATCGGCCAACGCGATACTGCAGGAGAGTGGTGAGTGATGGGGAACACATCTTACAGTCTGAGGCTCATCGAGGGCCTCGATAGAGCTTAAATCTGTAGCAGGAGACGCAGATAACCTAATTTAATTCATTACGTCATTCAGCGGTCTAGATCGGAGCCAGGATGCGCACCTTCGTTGAGGAGAAGATGCGGAGAGCGCACGTGATGCGCCCACAAAGCGCTCGACACCCTCTTCGAAGCCGCTGGCGCATCCCAAAAAAATCAGCGGTGCGGTGCTCGCTCCAGGCCATCAGTAGCTTTCGTTCAGAGCACACTCCGGCTCAAATTAATAATTAAGTCGCTTGGATTTTTAAAAAGGATTCGAACGGACTGCAGCCAAAATAACCACAAGATGTATAGCCGCAGGCGCCAAGGCACATACCACTACGCCAAGAATCTGACAATGCCTGGGGCAGGTCAGCCTACATATCGGCACGGAGCAATTAAGCGAAGTCTTACGGGAAACCCTGAGTTCGCCGCGTCAGTGCTTCCACCGCGCTCCAATCCTACCTTAGAAGCACCCCTGGCGTGTTTCAAGTGTATGACGGCGAACTCGAGCGCGGCGAAGCTTCGCCGTGCACAGAATTCATGCAAACCTTGTTCCTGTGTTGAAGTTCAAGCCGCCGGCCTCAACACGGCTCTAAAATAATATATTTTCACTTCTAACTGCTGCCTACAGATCTAACCAGACCTCTCTGCAGCACCCGCAGCGGGCTTCCCGACGCCGCTGGCGCGCTACAGCGGACGCGATGCTGTCACTCCGTCAAAGACATCACATTTCTTGTCCTGAACCGTCACCATCACCTCACCGCTCCCTCCGTTTTTCGCACTCCCGCAGTCGACCCGACTCTCGAACCCGCCATTTACGCGCTGTACCGAGCGCCGCCGTGCCTGGCCTGGCTATTTAACCCGGTATGTCAGTCTCTTCGCGTTTGTTCCTTTCCATCTCCGAAGTTGACGCGACCTAGACGCCGCTGCAGCCTTTCGACTGGATTCACCTCAGCACTGGGCCGAGTCCCATCGACGTCGCAAACACGGTCGAAGCTGCCCGAGAGCGCCTCGGGGCCCAAACAAGGTGCGCAGCATTTTTCTTTATCCAAACTTCGTCCTAACGACGAGTTTCTCTCCAGCCCTCTCTTTCACGGATTAACCCGCAGCCTGCGCCTGGACCCGCGCCAAACAGTGAGCTCCCTCGGTGCTTATGCCTCGTTTCCCGTTTCATTGTCTCTACAGAACCTGTGCGTTTCAGCCCGCTGGCATCTCGACGCGGTCCGGCGCGCCGCCTATGCATGGACCCGGACAGCGCCTCCCGCCACATCTCGCCGTAGCTGCGGTCTCGTCGTCGCTGAGATCACCCGGCGCAGTTGAAAGGTGCGTTTTTGGGGAGGAAATTGAACCCAATCCTGACTTTTTTTCAGTGTTTTGGCCCCGCGGCGAGCGGCAGACCACTGGGACCAACGCACGCCCGCGTCGACAGCAGTCCCTGCTCTTGGCGGCTCGGCGCTCTCGGCGCATCAACCCGACCATCGGCCGACTTTCCACGGTATGTTCTGGTACCACTTTTTTCGCAGAAAATGCTCACTTTTGCTTCCAGGTTTTTGCCCCGCGGCGAGCGGCAGCCAGCTCTGACTTCGAAGCTGCGTCGACGGCCGACCGCCGTCGCCCCTTTTTTTCTGGTGAGTTCTTCACCGTTCTTATCATCTGCCAGTCATTGACGCTGCTTGCGCAGGGCACCCTTGGGGCACCCTCACGTCCAGGCTCAACCACGCCAGGGCGAAGCTCTCCCGCAGAGGCTGCTCTGTCCGGCTGGCATTCTGCTGCAACTCGACGCCGCGCCGAACCACCAACCTCCGACCGATACACGCGACGGGAGTGCTTGAGCCGAGCCGCGGGCTTGTCTTGTGGTCAGTTGCAACGCATCTTCCCTACGCAATCACTTACTTTGCCCGCGCAGGACATCCCTCGCATCCCTCATCCTTGCGTCCAACTGCTCGCGCCCTTCATCCGGTGCTCTAAGGTACGTTCAGGGAGCGGTTTCTTTCTCCCAAATGGCTCACTTTTTGTTCCAGAAATCTGCCCCGCGGCGAGCGGCAAACAGCTGGGACTTCAACGCTGCGTCGACGGCGGGTCGCCGTCCCGCCCTCGGCCGATGCTCCGAGGTGTGTTTTGGATCGTCTTTTTATCCCTAAAGTCTCACTTTTTTTTGCCCAGGATTTTGCCCCGCGGCGAGCGGCGCCCAATTGGGACTTCAAAGCTACGTCGACGGCGCGCCGCCGTCGGTCCCTTCCCTTGGTGAACCCTTCCTGCCCCTTACTGCGTGCCGGCCGCTGACTTCTCCGCGCAGGCATCCCTCATCTTGCTGTCCGCGTTACTGGATCTATCTATTCCCAGGTCCTGCTCTCCCCAACGCGACTCGACGCGCGTTTGATTGCTGGTGCTGGCGCACCTCGACGTAAACGCCGACTGCACTTGTTGCTTTCTCGGTGAGTTGTTCAGTTCCCAAACGCTTGTCTCCGGCTCACTACCCGCGCAGTGCATTCCTTGCATCCCTCATCCTCGCGTCCAAGTTGGACCGTGTCTGAGCGAAGCTTTCCTCGCCGGCGGAAGGTAAGCTCAGATCTTTCTTTTCAAGTGGGCCTTTGCTGACGCGCCTACTAGGGCTTTAAACGTGAAGCTGCGTTGACGGCGGTGGCTCGCCGTCATGCTGTCGCTACCTCGCTCGGTGGGCATTCAATAGCGCTTGAAGGGCTTTTCCTGTCCAAAATACTGACTTTTGAGCTCAGGATTTGGCCCCGCGGCGAGCGGCGCCGAGTGGGGACTTCAATGCGACGTCGACTGCGGCCAGCCGTCTCGCTGTTGTGCGCGTCCTGTTCCTCGATGCGTGCCAGCCACTCAATTTGCCCGCGCAGGACACCACGTGATCTTCTTCCCTTCCGCTGAGGTTTCCTCAGCACTCTGCTATCATTCGACGCCGCGCCGAACCGCGCTCCCACTGCGCTTCCGACTTGCAGGTGAAGTTCTCGCGCTGCGCCGTTGCTGAACCCTTACCCCAGCGCCGACCCCGACCCCGACTTGCACACGCCAGTGGAGCCCACTATCAGGCGCGCCGCCTCGGCATGATGTGCCATCAGCGCCATCAGATGGTAAAGTGCGTACTTTTTGCTGCTTTTTTGACGCCCAAAGCACTCAAATTTTCCAAGGTTTTTACCGCCGGAGGCCAACGCGTGGCTGGACTCGTGCAGACCGGGCTAGTTAGATTTGTACGCGTCGCTGGAGCGATGCAGTCGAGACTTGGTAGAATCAGCGCTAGTCGCAGTATCGCGCCAATATAATTTCAACCCTGCAATCCACGTAACTGCGAGTTCGCCGCGTTCCATCTCTATGCCTACACGGCCTCGGAACGCCTTTGAAACACGTCTTTCAGGCACTTCCAAGCTGTAAAATACTCGAATTTTTTCTCCGCTGCGCGGCAAGGTGAAGAGTGTGAAGAGGAAAACGGCATGAGTTACGAACGCGCACCCAAAACCTATATAAGAGCGGGGTCGGACTCGAGCAAGACTTTGCGAGAGCAAGACTTCGCGTTGGCAAGAGCAAGGCCACAGATTATCGCATTCACTTCAACTACGACAGATACTCCAGACCGTATGTTCGACGCGTCGACGAGCCACGTACAAGTCAAGCAGCCGTCGTTGAGCGTGAAGACGACAACCACGTCGACGATCTCTTGCGCTCTGCGCCAGAAAACATCAATCCTGCATCGTTGACTTCGACCAGACAGGGCTTACCCGGGATAACCCTGCTGAAGGTTGCGCAGGAAGTAGTACCGCGCAGCGGAAATGACGATATCCGTCGCAGCCGATATCGACAGGCCGATAATAAGGTACCTCTTGAGTGTCCTTTCAGCAATAATGAATGTGCCTGATTTGCATCGCGACGCACTTGGTAGGTAGGGGAGAATGCCGTGAAAGTCTTCTTCGTGAGCCTACATTCTGCGGTTAAATCGGAAGAAGGCATCCCGAACGCAGCGCATACATTCCGAATGTGGATACTGGGGGTGGATCGTCAGTCACCGCTCCCCCAGTAGAAGGCTGGCACGCACCGAAGGCCACGCCTGGATGGATGATCCCCTACTGGAAACGAAAAAGAACGAGGGCGCACCAGTCCTCGCAAGACAGAGAATGGTCTGAAACAAATGAGTACAACGGACCAGTGGTTTGAGGGAAGACTTACGATGACGCCCGTCAACACCCAGTTCCTTTGGCTCACTAAAGCGACGCGTTATAGTGGGACTCTGCCGCTGGTAGCGCTCACTTCTATGTATCCTGGAGCCGTAGAATCTGCAGCGGGTGAGATGTGGTGGAACGTTATAGGAAGAAACTTACATGTTAACACTCAGAGTCATGACGGCAGTAAGGGCGACATTGACCTGCGGCCAATTAGCAGGGTCTTGCGAACAGAGAAGCCACGCACGGGTAGAGTACTGCAAAGTGTCGGACCGGCTCACTGGTACTTCGAAAGCGGCAACGTACGGCGGTATGTGTTCTGCGATGCTAGGGTTCGCGTAGTTGACGATAGCGTAGTCCCAAATCGTAAGGCAGACGACGACGGTATGGGCAGCATCGATGAGCCTTTCGCGGTTCATGAGCGACGATTCGAAGAACACGGAAACAAGCACACCAGATCCATGGGACGAACAGCTTGTATTTGGTCACGTCCGAGGGGAAAATCTTGAAGTACAAGAAGGTCTGGAAGCCGAGCACCGCGGAGAGCCTGTACGGAAGTGAGTTGTCTTCGAATCCTGCTTGGCACAGAGAACGCACCCAACAGCCGCCAAAGCTCCTGCAAAAGCTGCACCAATCGTTCCGCGCACATCTACCTCGCCCGCGGCGGACATCGTTTCGGTCCCAAGCCCAGTATGGTAGTGGAAACGAGAGAAACGCGGGGAACAGCGCAGGGTGGAGAGAAGTCTATGTAAGGGGAAGAAGAGAAGACAGGAAACGTCTTCGTTGCCTTGACTGCCTTCTTGCTCGCTTCCAGTTGCCAGCAATCGTATTGAGTCGGCTTTTTGACCTCGCTCGCGTGCTGTTGGCATGCAATTGGGAAGATGCGTACGACGTCGTCCAACGCGTGCTTGACGATGTCCGTCGGCGGAGCTACGAGGAGATTGTATGCGACATTGAAGCTGGAGCCTCGGAAAACTCCTTCAACTGCTGTTATTCCGAGCCTGCAGGAAGACGGCGCCGCGAGTATTGTATCGTCGGGACGGGATGTGACTGCTCACGTCCATCTCCCTTCAAACCCGCCGCGCGCCCAATCTCGGCCCAACCCGCTCGTTTGCCTCCGCCGCGCCGCATTTCTCCAACGCGAGGCAAGCGATTCACAGGCCAGCCGACCTTTCACGGAACTGACTTGTTCGCAGGCACGCGCCAATCTCGAGCCCAGCTTGACGTCGGGTGCGGTGCGCTGGGTTGCTCTTGTCCGCTGAGCCTGCTGACGTCGTCGCGTCGCAGAAAACGCGCGCTGGCGTTGTCCCGGGCCGTACTCCCGCCTCGACACATCCTTTTTGCGTGCCTCGGCCCTCGCGACATGCACTTCCTACCACCTCCCGACCCCGCCAACTACCATCTCCCGGCCATCGACGCGTGCATCGGCGCCGACCAGAACAAACTACGGGACGGTGCGTATCCGTCACTATCCACTACCACCCTGCCGCTGACGAAGCTCTGCAGTTCTGGAGACCCCGGCATTCCGCCCCGCATCTTGCCTTGGCACGCTCACCGCCGGTCTAACGACCAAGTCGGCCATCCCAACACCGTCGGGACTTCGTTTTCGCAGCCCATCCACTACCCACTTCGCAACAACGCAACAACACCGAGCTAAACGGCGTACCCGACTCCACCGCCTCGACGACGAACCTCTACCGGGCCGAATATCTCAAGTCTGGAAAGGCCAGGTAAGCAGATTTAAACACCACCCGAGGAAACTGACCAATTTGCAGACTATCGAGCCCGGGCCAAAACCAGCGCAGGTTTCTGCAACGCGACGACGTCAGCAACCTGCTCACCGGACAACACCAAATGGACGTACCGAATGCGAGGCATTCTGCCCGCCCGCTGCTCGTTGGCGGCCAATCTGGAAATTCAAGGTAAGCGAATCAGAAACGAGCCACGCGGGATACTTGACTGACCTTGCATCGTCTGTTTCGCCAGCCCTCGGCACCAACTCTACGACGCGCCGACGTCAGCGCTCGGGAGCCACGCAAACGACAAAACGCACCTCACGAGCTCGTCCTCGGTCCTCGACGCCGACCATTCCGCCCGCCCCCGTTTCTCCCAACGTCGAGCTGGGCTGTCGCCCGTCTGGAAATTCGAAATAAGCGAATCAGGGACCAGTCGAGCGTGATAAGTAAGCAACTGACCTGGTTTTAGTGCGTTTTGCTGGCATCCGCAAATGCTCACGTCGAGCCGGCGCCGGCACCAGTCTCTGCAAAGCGACGACGTCAGCGGTTGGACGACGGCGAGAACTTGGACGGCGGGCCAGCAACTGATACTGATTAGTGAGTTTCCGAAAGCAATAGAGGCGAGTTAACTGACCTTGTCCTCGTAGGAGCGCTGCGTTTGTTGGCGAAGCCGCCGTTGCGAGAGCGACGGAACGAGCAAAGGGCGAAACGACTCGGAACCAACTCGGGAATCGACGCCGGATCGTGTGGATCTGCCCAACAACGCAAGGTCGGTGAGGTTTTGAACAAGCTCAGAGGCGCAACTGACCTTGTTGGTGTGGTGCTAGGAGGAATGCGCGGCTGGAAATTAGAGGTTAGTGGATTCTATACAACGGATCGAGGCAACACGAACTCACTGTTTGGCAGAGATTGATTTGGCGCGCGCATGGGGGCGCGATGGACAAGGTCTGGGCGAGTGGTTAGCGGACAGAGCGGCTGTGGGTGGGTTGGTAGAACGGGTGTGGATGGTGCAAATGGCGAGAATGAAAAACGGGTTATGCGAACACGTAACGGACTCGTTCTGTGGACGCGGAGAAAGCGAGTGGGTGGGGAGATGAGGAAGAGAAGGCGCTAGTGAAATGAAGGGAGGAACGTAAAATAAGGAAGCACACCTTCAAGTCGTTTAGTGACCACGGACTGCAACCGCTCGTCTAGCGCGTCCGGAATCCCAACGACGAGAAACTGGGAGCAGAAGGTTAGCGACGAGCGTGAGGTGGACAAGTGGACTTGGCACGTACGCGGGAGTTGGGGTTGGGTGCGCGAAACAGACGAGATGGCGGGAAGGGACAAGAGGGAACGACGGTGGAGCTGGGCTGCGACGGTTTTTATACGCGCCGGAGGTAGCTAAGCGAAGTCGGACGGCGAAGTCATGCCGTTGGACACCCGAGAAACGAACTCCGAGCTTGGGAGCGGTTGGCAGCGCGATTACGGTGGTTGATTTTTGGCCGAATTGGGATATTTGGACTTTGTTTTTGGGTCTTTGCGCGCTTGCTGAAGCCGGTCGGAGAGCGGAAGTTGGAATTAGATAGAAAGATATAGGTACTCCAGCGCGCGCACACAAAATTCAAGGCCACAGGCCCTGGCTAGAGAGCAAAACGGCGAGGTTGGAATCCATTCAAACTGCAGCCCTGAGCGGGCACCGGAAAACTCTGGGAAAATTCCCAGCTGTCGGTTATGTATGTCATGTCAAGGGGAAACGTCCCGCGTTTCAAGAGTCCCCGTCGGCGCGCGGCGGAAGCACATTTTCCAGACCATATGAGCGTGACGCGCCTATCGCGGCCGCCTTTCTGGTCATACGCAGCTAGGAGGACAATGATTAGTGGCCGGTAGGGCTATTACGTACACACACGCAACGATCGCGGTTATCGGCCAGCGCGATGCTGCAGGAGAGTGGTAAGTGATGGGGAAGTTATCTTGCAATCTGAGGCTAATCGAGGACCTCGATAAAGCTTGAATCTGTAGCAGGAGACGCGGATAACCTCAGTGAATTTATTACGTCATTTAGCGATCGAGATCGGGGCCGGGATGCGCACCTTGGTCGAGGAGAAGATGCGGAGAGCGCACGTGATGCGCCCACAAAGAGCTCGACACCCTCTTCGAAGCCGCTGGCGCATCCCAAAAAATCAGCAGTGCGGTTCTCGCTCCAGGCCATCAGTAGCTTTCGTTCAGAGCACACTCCGCCTCAAAGAAAAATTAAGTAGCCTGGATTTTTAAACAAGATTCGAACGGACTGCAGCCAAAATAATCAAAAGGTGCATAGCCGCAGGTGCCAGAGCACATACCACTACGCCAAGAATCTGACGATGCCTGGGGCAGATCAGCCTACATATCGGCGTAGAGCAATTAAGCGAAGTCTTACGCGAAACCCTGAGTTCGCCGCGTCCGTGCTTCCACCGCGCTCCAATATTGCCGTGTGTACTCCCCTGGCGGGTTTCAAGTGTATCACGGCGAACTCGAGCGCGGTCAAGCTTCGCCGTGCTCACGGAATTCAAGCAAACTTTATTCCTTGCTTGAACTTCAGGTTGCCCGCAGCACAAAAATATCTCCACCTTTGAATTCTGCCTAAGATATAGCTACGTCTCTCCGCAGAGTGCCCAGCAGGCTTCCCGACGCCGCCAGCGCGCCGCGCCCGCCAATGCCGACGCGATGCTGTCACCCCGTCGCGGACATCACATTTCTTGTCCTGAACCGTCACCATCACCTCACCGCTCCCTCTGTTTTCTTCGGCACTCCCACATTCGACCCGACTCTCGAACCCTTCGTGGCGACCATTTACGCGCGGCGCCGAGCTCCGCCGTGCCTGGCCAAGCTATTTAACCCGGTATGTCAGTCTCTTCGCGTTCGTTCTTTTCCTTCCCCGAGTCTTGACGCAACCTAGATGCCGCTGCAGCCTTTCGTCTGGATTCACCTCAGCACTGGGCCGAGTCTCACTGACGTCGCAAACACGGTCGAAGCTGCCCGAGGCAGCCTCGGGGCCCAAACAAGGTGCGCAGCTTGTTCTTTCTCGAGACTTGGTCCTGACGACGAGTTTGTCTTCAGCCCTCTCTTTCACGGCTTAACCTCCAGCCTGCACCTGGACCCACGCCAACCAGTGAGCTCCTTCGACGTTTATGCCTCGTTTCCCGTTTCATAGTCTCTACAGAAACTGTGCGTTTCAGCCCACTGGCATCTCGAGGAGGTCCGGCGCGCCGCCTATGCATGGACTGGGACAGCGCCTCCCGCCGTAGCTGCGGTAGCGTCGTCGCTAAGATCACCCAGCGCAGCTCAAAGGTGCGTTTTTGGGGAGGAAATTGAACCTAATACTGACTTTCTTCTAGGCCCCGCGGCGAGCGGCAGACCACTGGGACCAACGCACGCCTGCGTCGACAGCAGTCCCTGCTCTGGGCTCGGCGCTCTCGGCGCATCAACCCGACCCTCGGCCGGCGCTCCACGGTATGTTCTTATATCACTTTTTTCAGCCAAAAATGCTCACTTTTGCTTCTAGGTTTTTGCCCCGCGGCGAGCGGCGCCCAACTCGGACTTCGAAGCTGCGTCGACGGCGGACCGCCGTCGCACCTTTTTTTCCTGGTAAGTTCTTCACCGTTCTTATCATCTGCCAGTCATTGACGCTGCTTGCGCAGGGCACCCTCACGTCCAGGCTCAACCACGCCAGGGCGAAGCTCTCCCGCAGAGGCTGCTCTGTCCGGCTGGCATTCTGCTGCAACTCGACGCCGCGCCGAACCACCAACCTCCGACCGATACACGCGACGGGAGTGCTTGAGCCGAGCTGCAGGTTTGTCTTGTGGTGAGTTGCAACGCGTCTTTTCTACGCAATCACTGACTTTGGCCGCCCAGGACATTCCTCGCAGCCCTCATCGTCGCGTCCAACTGCTCGCGCCCTTCATCCGGTGCTCTAAGGTAAGTTCAGGGAGCGGTTTCTTTCTCCCAAATGGCTCACCTTTGGCTCCAGGAATTTGCCCCGCGGCAAGCGGCAATCAGCTGGGACTTCAAAGCTGCGTGGCCGGCTGGTCGCCGTCCAGCCCTCGGCCGATGCTCCGAGGTGTGTTTTGGACCGTCTTTTTATCCCTAAAGTCTCACTTTTTTTGCCAGGATTTTGCCCCGCGGCGAGCGGCGCCCAATCGGGACTTCAAAGCTACGTCGACGGTGCGCCGCCGTCGGTCCCTTTCCTTGGTGAACCCTTCCTACCCCTTACTGCGTGCCGGCCGCTGACTTCTCCGCGCAGGCATCCCTCATCTTCGCGTCCGCGTTACTGAATCTATTTATTCCCAGGTCCTGCTCTCCCCAACGCAACTCGACGCGCGTTTGATTGCTGGCGCCAGCGTGCCTCGATGCAAACGCCGACTGCACTTGTTGCTTTCTCGGTGAGTTATTCGGCTCCCAAACGCTTGTCTCCGGCTCACTACCCCCGCAGGGCATTCCTCGCATCCCTCATCCTCGCGTCCAAGTTGGACCGTAGGAAGGTAAGCTCAGCTCTCTCTTTTCAAGTGGGCCTTCGCCGACGTGCCCAATAAGGCTTTAAACTCGAAGCTGCGTTGACGGCGGGTCGCCGTCCTGCTGTCGCTACCTCGCTCGGTGGGCATTCAATAGCGCTTGAAGGGCTTTTCCTGTCCAAAATACTGACTTTTGAGCTCAGGATTTGGCCCCGCGGCGAGCGGCGCCGAGTGGGGACTTCAACGCGACCGTCGTGATGTCGACTGCAGTCAGCCGTCTCGCTGTTGTGCAGGTGAGCGCATCCTGTTCCTCGATGCGTGCCAGCCACTCAATTTGCCCGCGCAGGGCACCACGTGATTTTCTTCCCTTCCGCTGAGGTTTCCTCAGCACTCTGCTATCATTCGACGCCGCGCCGAACCGCGAAGGCCACGCTCCCACTGCGCTTCCGACTTGCAGTTGAAGTTCTCGCGCTGCGCCGTTCCTGAACCCTTGCCCCAGCGCCGGGCATTACGACCCCGAACCCGACTTGCACACGCCAGTGGAGCTCGCTATCAGGCGCGCCGCCTCGGCATGATGCGCAATCACCGCCATCAGATGGTAAAGTGCGTACTTTTTGCTGCTTTTTTGACGCCCAAAGCACTCAAATTTTCCAAGGTTTTTACCGCCGGAGGCCAACACGTGGCTGGATTCAAGGAGACTGGGCTAGTTAGATTTGTACGCGTCGCTGGAGCGATGCAGTCAAGACTTGGTAGAATCAGCGCTAGTCGCAGTATCGCGCCAATATAATTTCAACCCTGCAATCCACGTAACTGCGAGTTCGCCGCGTTCCATCTCTATGCCTACACGGCCTCGGAACGCCTTTGAAACACGTCTTTCAGGCACTTCCAAGCCGTAAAATACTCGAATTTTTTCTCCGCTGCGCGGCAAGGTGAAGAATGTGAAGAGGAAAACGGCATGAGTTACGAACGCGCCTGAAAAACCTATATAAGAGCGGGGTCGGACTCGAGCAAGACTTTGCGAGAGCAAGACTTCGCGTAGTCAAGACGAGATTATTTTCATTCACTTCAACTACGACAGATACTCCAGACCGTATGTTCGACGCGTCGACGACCCACGTACAAGTCAAGCAGCCGTCGTTGAGTGTGAAGACGACAACCACGTCGACGATCTCTTGCGCTCTGCGCCAGAAAACATCAATCCTGCATCGTCGGCTCCGACCAGACAGGGCTTACCCGGGATAACCCTGCTGAAGGTTGCGCAGGAAGTAGTACCGCGCAGCGGAAATGACGATATCCGTCGCAGCTGATATCGACAGGCCGATGATAAGGTACCTCTTGAGTGTCCTTCAGCAATGAATGTGCCTGATTTGCATCGCGACGCACTTGGTAGGTAGGGGAGAATGCCGTGAAGGTCTTCTTCGTGAGCCTACATTCGTGTGGTTAAATCGGAAGAAGGCATCCCGAAAGCAGCGCATACATTCCGAATGTGGACACTGGGGGGTGGATCGTTAGTCACTGCTCCCCCAATAGAAGGCTGGCACGCACCGAAGGCCACGCCTGGATGGATGATCCCCTACTGGAAACGAAAAAGAACGAGGGCGCACCAGTCCTCGCAAGACAGAGAATGGTCTGAAACAAATGAGTACAACGACCAGTGGTTTGAGGGGAAGACTTACGATGACGCCCGTCAGCACCCAGTTCCTTTGGCTCACTAAATCGACGCGTTATAGTGAGACTCTGCCGCTGGTAACGCTCACTTCTATGTATCCTGGAGCCGTAGAATCTGCAGCGGGTGAGATGTCGATGGAACGTTGGGAAGAAACTTGCATGTTAACGCTCAGAGTCATGACGGCAGTAAGGGCGACATTGACCTGCGGCCAATTAGCAGGGTCTTGCGAACAGAGAAGCCACGCACGGGTAGAGTACTGCAAAGTGTCGGACCGGCTCACTGGTACTTCGAAAGCGTAAACGTACGGCGGTATGTGTTCTGCGATGCTAGGGTTCGCGTAGTTGACGATAGCGTAGTCCCAAATCGTAAGGCAGACGACGACGGTATGGGCGGCATCGATGAGCCTTTCGCGGTTCATGAGCGACGATTTGGAGAACACGAAAACAAACACACCAGATCCATGGGACGAACAGCTTGTACTTGGTCACGTCCGAGGGGAAAATCTTGAAGTACAAGAAGGTCTGGAAGCCGAGCACCGCGGAGAGCCTGTACGGAAGTGAGTTGTCTTCGAATCCTGCTTGGCACAGAGAACGCACCCAACAGCCGCCAAAGCTCCTGCAAAAGCTGCACCAATCGTTCCGCGCACATCTACCTCGCCCGCGGCGGACATCGTTTCGGTCCCAAGCCCAGTATGGTAGTGGAAACGAGAGAAACGCGGGGAACAGCGCAGGGTGGAGAGAAGTCTATGTAAGGGGAAGAAGAGAAGACAGGAAACGTCTTCGTTGCCTTGACTGCCTTCTTGCTCGCTTCCAGTTGCCAGCAATCGTATTGAGTCGGCTTTTTGACCTCGCTCGCGTGCTGTTGGCATGCAATTGGGAAGATGCGTACGACGTCGTCCAACGCGTGCTTGACGATGTCCGTCGGCGGAGCTACGTGGAGATTGTATGCGACATCTGAAGGTGGAGCCTCGGAAAACTTGTTCGACTGCTGTGATTCCGAGGCTGCAGGAAGACGGCGCCGCGAGTATTGTATCGTCGGGACGGGATGTGACTGCTCACGTCCATCTCCCTTCAAACCCGCCGCGCGCCCAATCTCGGCCCAACCCGCTCGTTTGCCTCCGCCGCGCCGCATTTCTCCAACGCGAGGCAAGCGATTCACAGGCCAGCCGACCTTTCACGGAACTGACTTGTTCGCAGGCACGCGCCAATCTCGAGCCCAGCTTGACGTCGGGTGCGGTGCGCTGGGTTGCTCTTGTCCGCTGAGCCTGCTGACGTCGTCCCGTCGCAGAAAACGCGCGCTGGCGTTGTCCCGGGCCGTACTCCCGCCTCGACACATCCTTTTTGCGTGCCTCGGCCCTCGCGACATGCACTTCCTACCACCTCCCGACCCCGCCAACTACCATCTCCCGGCCATCGACGCGTGCATCGGCGCCGACCAGAACAAACTACGGGACGGTGCGTATCCGTCACTATCCACTACTAGCCTGCCGCTGACGAATCTCCAGTTCTGCAGACCCCGGCATTCCGCCCCACATCTTGGCTCGGCACACTCAGCTCCGGTCTAACGACCAAGTCGGCCATCCCAACACCGTCGGGACTTCGTTTTCGCAGCCCATCCACTACCCACTTCGCAACAACGCAACAACACCGACCTAAACGGCGTACCCGACAGTATCCCTTGACGACGGGCTCTAGCGGGCCGAAGATCCTCAAGTCTGTAAACCCGAGGTAAGCGATTTAAAGACCAGCGGAGGAAACTGACCAATTTGCAGACTGTCGAGCCCCAGCGAACGCCAGTCCAGGTTTCTGCAACGCGACGACGTCAGCGACCTCACCGGACATCACCAAATGGACGCACCAGATGCGAGGCATTCTGCCCGCCCGCTGCTCGTTGGCGGCCCGTCTGGAAATTCAAGGTAAGCAATTCAAAGACGAGCCACGCGGCATACTTGACTGACCTTGCATTGCCAGCCCTCGGCACCAACTCTACGATGCGACGACGTCAGCGCTCGGGAACCACGCAAACGACAAAAACGCACCTCACGAGCTCGTCGTCGGCCCTCGTCGCCGACCATGTCGCCCGCCCCCCGGTTCTCCCAACGTCGAGCTGGGCTGGGCCGCATGTCGCCCATCTGGATTAATCCAAAGTAAGCGAATCAGCGACGAATCGAGCATGATAAGTAAATAACTGACCTGGTTTTAGTGCGTTTTGCTGGCATCCCCAAATGCTCATGTCGAGCCGGCGTCGGCACCAGTCTCTGCAAAGCGACGACATCAGCGGTCGGACGACGGCGAGAACTTGGACGGCGGGCCAGCAACTGATACTGATTAGTGAGTTTCCGAAAGCAATAGAGGCGAGTTAACTGACCTTGTCCTCGTAGGAGCGCTGCGTTTGTTGGCGAAGCCGCCGTTGCGAGAGCGACGGAACGAGCAAAGGGCGAAACGACTCGGAACCAACTCGGGAATCGACGCCGGATCGTGTGGATCTGCCCAACAACGCAAGGTCGGTGAGGTTTTGAACAAGCTCAGAGGCGCAACTGACCTTGTTGGTGTGGTGCTAGGAGGAATGCGCGGCTGGAAATTTGAGGTTAGTGGATTCGATACGACGGGTCGAGGCAACGCGAACTCACTGTTTTGCAGAGGTCGATTTGGCGCAAGTGCGGGGTTCGTGCCGGGCCGTGTAGACGGGTCTGGGCGAGTGGTTAGCGGGCAAAGCGGGTGTGGGTGGGTTGGTAGAACGAGTGTGGATGGTGCAAATGGCGAGAATGAAAAACGAGTTAAGCGAACGCGTAACGGACTCGTTCTGTGGACGCGGAGAAAGCGAGTGGGCGGGGAGATGAGGAAGAGAAGGCGCTAGTGAAATGAAGGGAGTGAATGAAAAATAAGGAAGCACACCTTCAAGTCGTTTGGTGACCACGGACTGCAACCGCTCGTCGAGCGCGTCCGGAATCCCAACGACGAGAAACTGGGAGCAGAAGGTTAGCGACGAGCGTGAGGTGGACAAGTGGACTTGGCACGTACGCGGGAGTTGGGGTCGCTCTGGGGTTGGGTGCGCGAAACAGACGAGATGGCGGGAAGGGACAAGAGGGAACGACGGTGGAGCTGGGCTGCGACGGTTTTTATACGCGCCGGAGGTAGCTAAGCGAAGTCGGACGGCGAAGTCATGCCGTTGGATACGGGAGAAACGAATTCCGAGCTTGGGAGCGGTTGGCGGCGCGATTACGGTGGTTGACTTTTGGCCCAATTGGGAATACTTGGATTGCGTGTTTGCGTGTTTGCGCGCTAGCGGAAGCGGATCGGAGAGCGGAAGCTGGGATTAGATAGTGAGCTGTAGATATATCAGCATGCGCCCACAAAATTCAAGGCCAACAGAGGTGGCTAGAGGGCAAAACGGCGAGGTTGGGATCCATTGAAACTGCAGCCCTGAGCGGGCAGCGGAAAACTCTGGGAAAATTCCCAGCTGTCGGTTATGCATGACATGTCAAGGGGCAACGTCTCGCGTTTCAACAGTCCCCGTCGGCGCGCGGCGGAAGCATATTTTCAGGATGATACAAGCGTGCCGCGCCTATCGCGGCCGCCTTTCTGTTGCTACGCGGCTTGAAAGAGGATTATTAGTCGCCTGCGATGCTATTACGTACACGCACGCAAAGATCGCTGCTATCGGCTGGCGCGATGCTGCAGGAGAGTGGCAAGTGATGGGGAAGGTATCTTGCAATCTGAGGCTCATCGAGGGCCTCGATAGAGCTTGAACTTTGTAGGGGGAGACGCGGATAGCTGAATTCAAGTGATTACGTTATTGAGCGGCCCAAATCGGAGCCGGGATGCGCACCTTCGTCGAGGAGCAGATGGAAAGGGCGGCACGTGCTGCGCCCACCGAGCGCTCGACACCGCCTTCGAAGTCGCCGGCACATTCCAAAAAAATCAGCGGTGCGGTGCTCGTTCCAGACCATCAGTACCTTTCGTTCAGAGCACAGTCCGGCTCAAAAGAGCAATTAAGTCGCCTGGATTTTTAAAAAGGATTCGAACGGACTGCAGCCAAAATAACCAAAAGGTGCATAGCCGCAGGCGCCAGAGCACATACCACTACACCAAGAATCTGACGATGCCTGAGGCAGGTAAGCTTACATATCGGCATAGAACAATTAAGCGAAGTCTTACGCGAAAGCCCTGAGTTCGCCGCGTCCGTGCTTCTACGGCGCTCCAATATTGCCGTAGGAGTGCCCCTTGCGTGTTTCAAGTGTGTCGCGGCGAACTCGAGCACGGCGACGCGTCGCCGTGCTCAGGGAATTCAAGCAAACTTTATTTCTTGCTTGAACTTCAACTTGAAGTTGCCCGCGGCACAAAAATATCTTCACCTTTAAATGCTGCCTAAGATGTAGCTAGGTTTCTCCGCAGAGTGCCCAGCGGGCTCCCCGACGCCGCCAGCGCGCTACGCCCGCCAATGCCGACGCGATGCTGTCACTCAGTCGCAGACATCACATTTCTTGTCCTGAACCGTCACCATCACCTCACCGCTCCCTCTGTTTTCTTCGGCACTCCCACATCCGAGACTCTCGATTTCTCCGCGGTGGCCATTAACGCGCTGCACCGAGCGCCGCCGCCGTGCCTGGCCTGGCTATTTAACCCGGTATGTCGGTTTCTTCGCGTTCGTTCTTTTCCTTCCCCGAGTCTTGACGCAACCTAGATGCCGCTGCAGCCTTTCGTCTGGATTCACCTCAGCACTCCTCCGAGTCCATTCGACGCCGCGAACACGCTCGAAGCGCCCCGAGAGCGCCTCGGGGCCTAGATCAGGTCCGCTGCTGGTTTTTCACCCAAACTCCGACTCGGTCCTGACGACGAGTTTGTCTCCAGCCCTCTCTTTCACTGGCACGGCTTAACCTACAGCCTGCATCTGGACCCACGCCAACCAGTGAGCTCCTTCGACGCTTATGCCTCGTTTCCCATTTCATAATCTCAACAGAAACTGCGCGTTTCAGCCCACTGGATCTCGAGGCGGTCGGGCGCGCCGCCTTTGCATGGACTGGGACAGCGCCTCCCGCCGTAGCTGCGGTAGCGTCGTCGCTAAGATCACCCAGCGCAGCTCAAAGGTGCGTTTTTGGGGAGGAAATTGAACCTAATACTGACTTTCTTCTAGGCCCCGCGGCGAGCGGCAGACCACTGGGACTAACGCACGCCTGCGTCGACAGCAGTCCCTGCTGTCTGCGCTTGGAGTCTGGGCTCCGCGCTCTCGGCGCATCAACCCGACCCTCGGCCGGCGTTCCACGGTATGTTTTGATATCACTTTTTCTTCAGCCAAAAATGCTCACTTTTGCTTCCAGGATTTTGCCCCGCGGCGAGCGGGCGCCAACTCTGACTTCGAAGCTGCGTCGACGGCCGACCGCCGTCGCACCTTTTTTTCCGGGTGAGTTCTTCACCCTTCTTATCATGTGCCTGTGAATGACGCTGCTCGCGCAGGGCATCCTCACGTCAGGTTCAACCACGCCAGGGCGAAGCTCTCCCCAAGCGGCTGCTCTGTTCGGCTGGCATTCTGCTGCAACTCGACGCCGCGCCGAACCGCCAACCTCCGACCGATACACGCGACGGGAGTGCTTGAGCCGAGCTGCAGGTTTGTCTTGTGGTGAGTTGCAACGCGTCTTTTCTACGCAATCACTGACTTTGGCCGCCCAGGGCATTCCTCGCATCCCTCATTCTCGCCTTCAACTGCTCGCGCCCTTCATCCGGTGCTCTAAGGTACGTTCAGGGAGCGGTTTCTCTCTCCCAAATGGCTCACCTTTGGCTCCACTGGCAGGAATTTGCCCCGCGGCGAGCGGCAATCAGCTGGGACTTGAACGCTGCGTGGACGGCTGGTCGCCGTCCAGCCCTCGGCCGATGCTCCGAGGTGTGTTTTGGACTGTCTTTTTCTCCCAAAAGTCTCACTTTTTACCGAAGATTTTGCCCCGCGGCGAGCGGCGCCGAGTGGGGACTTGAAAACTACGTTGACGGTGCGCCGCCGTCGGTCCCTTTCCTTGGTGAACCCTTCCTACCCCTTACTGCGTGCCGGCCGCTGACTTCTCCGCGCAGGCATCCCTCATCTTCGCCTCCGCGTCAGTGAATCTATTTATTCCCAGGTCCTGCTCTCCCCAACGCAACTCGACGCGCGTTTGATTGCTCGCGCTGGCGCGCCTCGACGTAAACGCCGACTGCAATTGTTGCTTTCTCGGTGAGTTGTTCAGTTCCCAAACACTTGTCTCCGGCTCACTACCCGCGCAGAGAATTCCGCGCATCCCTCATCCTCGCGTCCAAGTTGGACCGCGTCCTTTCCTAGGAAGGTAAGCTCAGTTCTTTCTTTTCAATTGGGCCTTTGCTGACGCGCCTACTAGGGCTTTAAACTTGAAGCTCCGTTGACGGCGGTGGGTCGCCGTCATGCTGTCGCTACCTCGTTCGGTGGGCATTCAATAGCGCTTGAACGGCTTTTTCTGTCCAAAATACTGACTTTTGAGCTCAGGATTTGGCCCCGCGGCGAGCGGCGCCGAGTGGGGACTTCAATGCGACGTCGACTGCGGCCAGCCGTCTCGCTGTTGTGCGCGTCCTGTTCCTCGATGCGTGCCAGCCACTCAATTTGCCCGCGCAGGACACCACGTGATCTTCTTCCCTTCCGCTGAGGTTTCCTCAGCACTCTGCTATCATTCGACGCCGCGCCGAACCGCGCTCCCGCTGCGCTTCCGACTTGCAGGTGAAGTCTCTCGCACTGCGCCGTTGCTGAACCCTTACCCTAGCGCCGCGCATTACGACCCCAACCCGACTTGCACACGCTAGCGGAGCCCGCTATCAGGCGCGCCGCCTCGGCATGATGCGCCATCAGCGCCATCAGATGGTAAAGTGCGTACTTTTTGCTGCTTTTTTGACGCCAAAAGCGCTCAATTTTTCCAAGGTTTTTACCGCCGGAGGCCAACGCGTGGCTGGACTCCAGCAAACCGCCGTAGTTAGAGTTGTACGCGTCGCTGGAGCGATGCAGTCGAGACTTGGTAGAATTAGCGCTAGTCGGAGTATCGCGCCAATATAATTTCAACCCTTCAATCCACGTAACTGCGAGTTCGCCGCGTTCCATCTCTATGCCTACACGGCCTTGAAACACTTCTTTCAGGCACCCAGCAGCCGTAAAATACACAATTTTTTCTCCGCTGCGCGGCAAGGTGAAGAGTGTGAAGAGGGAAACGGCATGAGTTACGAACGCGGCTCGAAAACCTATATAAGAGCGGGGTCGGACTCGAGCAAGACTTTGCGAGAGCAAGACTTCGCGTTGGCAGGACGAGACTATTGTCTTTTCGTTCAACTACGACAGATACTCCAGACCGTATGTTCGACGCGTCGACGAGCCACGTACAAGTCAAGCAGCCGTCGTTGAGCGTGAAGACGACGACCACGTCGACGATCTCTTGCGCTCTGCGCCAAAAAACATCAATCCTGCATCGCTGGCTTCGACCAGACAGGGCTTACCCGGGATAACCCTGCTGAAGGTTGCGCAGGAAGTAGTACCGCGCAGCGGAAATGACGATATCCGTCGCAGCCGATATCGACAGGCCGATGATAAGGTACCTCTTGAGTGTCCCTTCAGCAATGAATGTGCCTGATTTGCATCGCGACGCACTTGGTAGGTAGGGGAGAATGCCGTGAAGGTCTTCTTCGTGAGCCTACATTCGTGCGGTTAAATCGGAAGAAGGCATCCCGAAAGCAGCGCATACATTCCGAATGTGGACACTGGGGGGTGGATCGTTAGTCACTGCTCCCCCAATAGAAGGCTGGCACGCACCGAAAGCCACGCCTGGATGGAAGAGTTCGTGACCCCCCACTGGAAACGAAAAAGAACGACGGCGCACCAGTCCTTGCAAGGCAGAGAATGGTCTGAAACAAATGAGTACAACGACCAGTGGTTTGAGGGAAGACTTACGATGACGCCCGTCAACACCCAGTTCCTTTGGCTCACTAAAGCGACGCGTTATAGTGGGACTCTGCCGCTGGTAGCGCTCACTTCTATGTATCCTGGAGCCGTAGAATCTGCAGCGGGTGAGATGTCGATGGAACGTTGGGAAGAAACTTACATGTTAACGCTCAGAGTCATGACGGCAGTAAGGGCGACATTGACCTGGGACGATTAGCAGGGTCTTGCCAACAGAGGAGCCACGCACAGGTAGAGTACTGCAAGGCGTCGGTATGGCTCACTGGTACTTCGAAAGCGTAAACGTACGGCGGTATGTGTTCTGCGATGCTAGGGTTCGCGTAGTTGACGATAGCGTAGTCCCAGATCGTAAGGCAGACGACGACGGTATGGGCGGCATCGATGAGCCTTTCGCGCTTCATGAGCGACGATTTGAAGAACACGGAAACAAACACACCAGATCCATGGGACGAACAGCTTGTACTTGGTCACGTCCGAGGGGAAAATCTTGAAGTACAAGAAGGTCTGGAAGCCGAGCACCGCGGAGAGCCTGTACGGAAGTGAGTTGTCTTCGAATCCTGCTTGGCACAGAGAACGCACCCAACAGCCGCCAAAGCTCCTGCAAAAGCTGCACCAATCGTTCCGCGCACATCTACCTCGCCCGCGGCGGACATCGTTTCGGTCCCAAGCCCAGTATGGTAGTGGAAACGAGAGAAACGCGGGGAACAGCGCAGGGTAAGAGAAGTCTATGTAAGGGGAAGAAGAGAAGACAGGAAACGTCTTCGTTGCCTTGACTGCCTTCTTGCTCGCTTCCAGTTGCCAGAGAACCCAGCAATCGTATTGAGTCGGCTTTTTGACCTCGCTCGCGTGCTGTTGGCATGTGCAATTGGGAAGATGCGTACGACGTCGTCCAACGCGTGCTTGACGATGTCCGTCGGCGGAGCTACGTGGAGATTGTATGCGACATCTGAAGGTGGAGCCTCGGAAAACTTGTTCGACTGCTGTGATTCCGAGGCTGCAGGAAGACGGCGCCGCGAGTATTGTATCGTCGGGACGGGATGTGGATGCACGGCCAGAACTACGCGGAGTCACGTGCTTGCGGTAAACCTCCACCATCACATACTCGCGCAGCGACAATGGCCATATTCCAGCTCAATCCAACGTCTTTTATACTCCAATCCGGCTCTCGCGGCACACAGACACGCCCCCAAAGCCAAGGAAGTTGAAGTCGGGCACGAAATGCAGTCACTCTCAGTGGCACAGACCCACGCCGCAATCCCGCCTTGGCCCCGGGGGTGATACTCTCCTACAAACGGCTACCAGCTCCATGTCCACCTCACAAGAGTCTATAAGGAGCGAAATGGGTCTTGGTCAAGCCAGCAGCGTCGCTCTGTCAGTGTCGAACCCATAGCCTGTTTAGAATGTCGTGCCGCGCTAACCCGTTTCCTTCGCAGATACACTGGCCTCGCGCTAGCCTTTCTGGCTATTGTTATTTGCGTCGAATTGCGGAGGCGAAGCTCTGCTTCGCCACTGAGACTCGATCTGAGCGCCTCGGAAACATGGTCGCAGACTCCGACGCCAGTGCTCTACGACCTCTTTACAACCGCAAACCCCGGTCTGCCGCACTCCCCGGTCGACTCGGAATGTTCCTGTGATTGGTGGCGCGTGCAGGTGCGTGCTTTTCTCATTCGTACACAAAACACGACGCTAACGCACCGCGTAGCCGCTATCGCTGCAACCGGTGGCCAGCCTCTCCCTCAGCGGTCCGCCGACGCGAACAACGTCCTCAGTCTCCGGCGAGAAGGCGCCAGAATCCATCTCTACCAAGCGCCAAGGACACGCACCATCTCACCAGGTCTGCGTGCTCATTGCCATGCCTGGGGTCGCCGAAGCCAATCTCCCCGCAACACATGGCCATGATGTCGATTTCTCGATTGGGGTCGCAAACGCGTTCGTCGTCGTCGAGGCAGTTTTCATTCGATAACGGAACAAATACAAGCATTATTTGTGGTCGACCGGTCCTGTCCTACGCCTCCAGAGGCGCGTCGGTCTCTTGCTGGTTACATGGGATACGCTGGGCAGTGGTCAGAAATATCTCGAGTCCTTGTTGGGCGCTCACCATCTACGACCCGGAGCCTTTGTTTCGCCGCCGCCTTCGGAAACGCTGGACGTAGGCACGCCGTCAAGGCGGCCAAGTGGTCATGCTTGAGCTCCATGATCCAACTTTCTCGTATCACGGTATGAAAGCGGATAGCCCATCGGAGCTCGCGCACATTGGGGTGCACGTCCGCCAGCTGGTCGATCTGTTGGAAGTCGTTCACAACGGTTTGGGACAGCCTATACTCGGTATTTTTGTGCTCGCTGACCACCACATTCGCAGCGAAAATGACTTGCGCTAGATTTGGTGTGGCTTCTGGGATGAGGAGACTTCGTTTGGCGATGGTAGCGAGGACAGCTACCGTGGTGGGATCGACTGTCCGCGGTGGGTGGATGTTCAAGGACAACGTGAGATCGTGTAGCTTGGGGAGTGCTTGTGCAACTAAACCGTCGGCGTCTTCCAGGTTTACCATGTCTGCAGAGCAAAATTGCGCTTGAACGGGCTTCGGTGGAAGAGGGGCGACAAAAACACGCACCTGTGTACACAAACTTCAGGTGCTCCAAGGTCGCGGCAACGGCGCCGAGCAGCCCCACATACGTCCGCAAATGTGACTGGTCGAGAACGAGTTCGAGCGTTGTGATATTCCTCAGGATACCCGCATATCCTGGGGCGATAGTAGGGATCCATGGCATCAGGTCGCTAATTTGGGCGTTCAGCGAGATCAGCCGGCCAGGCTTGAGCGGAAGCGGCCACTGGTCGTCGATGAGCTGGTCAATGGCGTTGACGTTGAAGCCGCTGCGTTCGATTCTCGCCGTACGGAGTTCGAGCTCCTTGGTCGTGGTGTACATCGCAAGAGCGACGTGTCTGGGGAGCATGTTGATGTTGTGGATGGACAAATATTCCATGGCGCGGTTTTGTAGCCAATTCGTAATGGCCGAGGTGATCTGCGGCGGATAGCCAAACGGGCCAGTCCATCTCTGAATCCCGGTCCCAGTTATGCGTGCGCGTCGAACGCCAGGCAGCCGCTGGAGCAGCAGGCCCAGTTTCGGCAACGCCTCGACGCTATTGTTGAGCTCGAGGCGTACGGAGAGGAAGACCGCGTAGCGGGCAAGATGCGGCGCTTCGTCGAATTGGGCAAGGGCCTGTGCACAGGTGCGTAGACGTCTTTGCGGATGAACGTCGGTCGCAACGGTGACTTTGGAATGGAGTTTCTTCTGGCAGGGCCGAAGGAAGACTGGGGCTGCGAGCGAGCAGGCCCGCAGCGTAGAGCTCTCGCGTTCGTCCACTTGGTCGACGATGAGCTCGAGAATCTCGTTGGGGAACATGTCCGTTTTGAGTTCGTCCGAGGAAAAGCGCTAGCGGTTGCGGGGGCCGGGAGGCAATTGCGCAAGGCATTGCTGCTCAAGATTATATACTAGTGGAAAGCATAGACGCTGCGCGACGTACGTGTAGCCTGAGGCCTGAGGTCGCAACCGCTGCCTCACATTTGTCGGACCGGAAAAAGAAACCACGTAGATGACTGCTGCAGAGTCATAATCGCATGTGACGACCCGGAGATCGTCGCTATCTTATCTGCTTCCCCACGGAATTAACGCGCCCGCTGGCAGCGGCTGTCCATTGGCCAGGGAGGGCTTGATTTCTTCGAACTACACTATGATGCCACACTCAGATCCAAGACCCCAGGTAGCACCTTCTTCAACGCCGCGTTCTGCGTCCGCAATATCGTCGTCATCGCCGCCGTATCGTAAAAGTCCCCCGCGGACTTTGGGTGCCCAGGCGCCTGCAGAATCGTCTCGAGCGCCGCCGTGCACTGCTCGAGCGTATTGATGATCGAGAACCAGCACGCCGAGAGGATCGGGTCGAGGTGCGCATAGTCGTGCTGCTCGAACAGGTTCGACATCTGCACAATCTCCGCGATCGCCTCGTGCTTCTTGTTCATGAGCTCGCGGTTGTCGCGCTCAAACACGGACAGGAGCGTCGCGAGCCCCGTGAGGACGAGGATCTGCGCGACTTTGAGCGTCATGTTGACGGGCCAGAGGGTCGGGCAGAACGCGATGCGGGTGAGGATGAGTGCGATGAAGGCCTTGTGCGAGTGCAGCGCGTCGATGAGGTCCCAGTACCGCTCGAGCCACGCTTCTTTGCAGTCGTCGCTCAGTCCACCGCTGACCCATTGCATGACCATGGTCCGCACTTCGAAGAACAGGACTAGGCTCTTTGCGCGAACGAAGTTGACCTCTCCGTGGGGGTTGGGTGCACTCTGCAAGTAGTTAGATGACGTCTCGGTGGCTGGGAGAGCACTGACGATTTGTTCGCGAAAACGTCCAAGTAGTCGAGAGTCGATGAGGCTCGGCTCGTTGAGCAAGATCGCATACGAAAGGTCGAGGTACACGATCTGCGCAATGGACGCAATGCCTTCGGATGTGTACGAGTCGGGTCGTATCCGGAACCCGTGTTTGGGAGGCGGCGGAGAGCTCGGGATCATGCAGGTGTCGAGGGAGTGTTCCCGGATGAGCCGGTCAGCACGAGAGATCATCTCTCGTGCGCGAGCAGTGTCGCCTTTGTTGAAGAAGTACAGGCTCAGCAGCGCAGACGTCTGCACGTATGCGAACGGGCACAGGGAGTTCTCCTTTGACTGCAGAACCGAAAGGGTCGCTTGTGCCTGCTCGACCTCTCCCTGGCACGGACCGGGCAACGCGACCCACTCTCCGTCGGCAACGGGACGGTGTTGCGCGAGCATGAACCCGAGTAGCTGGCAGGCGTGAAGAAGCACAGGGTGCAGCTTTGATTCGAGATCGCCCTCAGCGACGGCTGTAAGTAAGGTATCGGAGAGGTTGAGCCCGAATTGCGTGTGGTACTCGAGGAAGAGCTTTCGTCTATGAACGGTAAGTTGGAGCTGTGCGAATTAGGACGATCCTCACATTCCCCCGAGCTCTTCTTCGGGCGGCGGTTGCGGGAAGGACAGGACGTGAGTGATAGTGATATCGTAGGGCGAGTCCTTCGAAGTCGCTGGCGGTATGATGAGTCCCTTGTCTGAGATATCCTCTATTGCGCTGGGGTAGATGCAAAATCAGTCCTATTTCACGAATCACAGGCAAGGATTGCACCTACCCATGAGGATTTTCCGCCCATGAAGTGGCATCGGCGACGGCGGGGTCGCGGGTTTGAGGTTCTGACATGATTACATCGCGGTCCGGAGTCGCGGGAGAGTTGGCTGAGGAACCAGAGCTCGAGGAAGACGCCTGTGGCTGCGCATCTTGCGGCTCGAGGTCGCCGTACTCGCACTGCACTTTGGAACGCGACAATTGGCAAGTGTTGCATGGAAGCTTGCCGTCGCAGCGCTGGTCTTGTTCTCAGAACAAGAAAAAACGCGATATTCAAGTGCACAGACCTTCTTCTTTCGTCTGCAACGCCGTTGGCTTGGTCTTCGCAAGGTTCTCTTTCGCTCACCGGCATTGCAAACACGCCGCCCCTCGTTTGAGCTCCGGAACTGGGAGCTTTCCACCCGACCGTCCTTCATACTGACACTCTATCTGCATCTTCTCGCAGGTCTTGCATGGCGTTTGGCCGTCGCAACGCTGCACCCGAGATTAAACAACGCAGAGACGGTTTGAACTTTGAACGCGTACAATTTTCCTTCGTTTACATCTTGTACACGTAGCAGTCTTGAGTTTGGGCAAGGGCTCCATAGCGGAGTCAAGGCAGGAGGCAAGCGCGTCTTACTGGCGCTGAATAATGAGCGGGGTTGATAGGGATCGACATGCCGTTTCCGTTTTAGGCCAAGTCAGCGACACCCCTCTCTTCCTGCCAGTTCCTGGTCCTCACTGACCTTCTCGTTGCCGGTGGGAGGCATCTTTACAGGCGCTCCGGTCCTTGGCTGTCCTGTGTATTGCGGCTCGTAACCAGAGCGTCCTAATGGAGCTTATTTCCAATCGGCTTATGAAGACTCATCACTTGCTTAGAGAGGCTTGCAAAGCTTCCATTCATTCGGGAACAGGCGGGGAGACCTTCACGTGCAAGAAACGCCTTCTTGCGAGCCCTGACGGAAACCCTCTGTGCCATGCGACTAACTTATAAGAGCGAAGACATGGAACAACCAAAGCGACCACTTTTACTTGCGCACAATCCCTCACAATGAGCACTCGTATTGTTTCGATCATCGGCGCGACTGGCCTCCAAGGCTCCTCAGTCGTCAAAGCGCTCCTCAAGGACGGCACCTTCAAACCTCGCGCTATTTCGCGCAACCCATCCTCGGACGCGTCCAAAGCGCTTCAGGCGCTTGGCGCCGAAGTCGTTGCTGGTGATTCGCTCGACAAGGACTCATTGGTGAAGGCGCTTCAAGGCAGTGAGGCTGTGTTTGCAGTGAGTTTTACTGCCTTTCGTCCCCTTCGACATGCTCATCGAACGCAGGTTACCGTCCCGATGTTCCGCCTGGGCGACGACACGGGAAAAGACGAGACCGTTCAAGGAAAGAACATGGTCGACGCGGCGAAGCAAGCGGGTGTCAAGTTTTTCATCCTCAGCTCGCTTCCGAGTCTTAAGCAAGTCACCAATGGGAAACATCCAAAAGCGAAGGGCTACGAAGGTCGGTCGTCTCTTGCAAAATTTATCTTCGTTTCGCGGTGCTGAGACTACGAACAGACAAGGCTGTCGCGGAAGAATACCTCAAGGCCTCTGGACTTGCGCATGCGTCTATTCACACAGCATTTTTCTTGGAGAACTTCTGGCGGTAGGTTTCTATGTTTTCCGCCGTCTCTTTCGCTGACCTAGATACAGATTTGGCTTCCTAAAGCCATCCGACACCGGCTTTTCTGTTACGCTTCCGATCGTCGTTGCTGAAACGCACCCATCTATGGTGTGGGTCGAGCGCGACGTTCCCGCAGCGGTCCTTGGGCTGTTAAAAGGCTACAACCAGCCTGCAACCGCCAGCCTCGTGAATGGCGGGGTTTTCCCCGTCGTGTCAACCCGCCAGTCGTTTGGGGAGGTCACGGAAGCGCTCTCAAAAGGCATGTCTGCCTTGTTGAAGCTTCTAAGAAGCTTGCTGACCCGTTTCAAAGCTCTTGGCAAGCCCGTCGAGTTCAAGACCAGCCCACCAACGGGCATGCTTCCCGTCGACGAAATGGTGGGTCAAATCCAGTTCTCCCCTGCGTTAAACTAACACCCGTATACAGTGGACGGTACACAAAGAGCTCGACGGGCTGTACGGCGACATCCCTCACCCCAATCCCGATCTCGTGAAGCTGGGCGTCAAGCTGAGCACTCTTGACGAGTTCATCGAGAATGATATAAAGCCTCGTTTCTCTTCGTAGACGGTTATGTTCAGATTGTTGTAAATACTATGCGCGACGCTACTAAGAACTGCGCCCAAATGCGAGCTGCAAGGACATCGGCACGAAATCCCGAAGTCACAACACACGCATCTTGCCTTCCGCCACGACTTATGCCCGTCGCTCCGATCGCGCCCATCGGGTCGTTCGACATCGACGATGACGATGACGAGGGATGGGAGGACATGCCGGTCGTTCGCGAGGACCACTCGTTGAGCGGGCTGGACGAAGAAGACCAGAGGAAATACCACTACGACACCTCGGCCAAAGTTGCGGGCTCCAAGAACGCCACCGGGAACCTTATCGACTTTGACGACAGCGGATACGAGTGGCGCACGAAGCTGGACAACCAGAACGAGAGCGAGTATACGCGGTTGCGTGGGCATGAAGAGGACGAGTCGGACGAGGTCCACATGCGCACCAAGTACCTGTTCGACGAGGACAAGGCCATGACACCGCTCAGCCAGATGCAGGCGACCAAGAACCTGCTCACTGAGGCTCAGAGGATCGCCTACGTCGGTCTCTGCTCGCTCATAACGCAAGAAATGGTCCAGGATCTAAAGCGGCCCAACCGCAAAGAATTCAAGGGCGCGGTCCAGAACATGGAGCTGTGGGGACTCAAGATAATGGGTCGGCTGTATTATCATATGGAAGTCTTGACCCAAGGTGCGTTTCCCATCGAGCAAACGAGCAGCTGAAGAACTTGCAGGCAGAGCAGAAGATGATAGAGAGTCTTGCCCAACATGGCGTACAAGCCGCGGACCTTGTGCCCGCCCTCATGACAACCCACACCGTCGCAAACCCCGAATACGACCCCGCAGAGGCCAGGCGGCAGGCCGAGGTCCTCTTCGACGTTCCTCCCACTCCCGCACCAACGAGTACCGCGACTCCCATCCCTGAAACACCCGCAACCTCCACATTCCAAACAACTGCGCGCGTTCTAGCGGACACCACCACCGCTGCGATACCTGGTGTCTCCACCAAGCTTTCGACAGCCGAGGAGAACGTGACGCTCGACATCCGATGGACGGTCCTGTGCGACTTGTTCCTCATCCTTATCGCCGACAGCGTCTACGATGCCCGTTCACGCGTCCTTCTCGAACGAGCCGCGTTTAAGCTCGGTCTCGGGTGGATCGACGTCGTACGATTCGAGAGTCGCGTGACCGAGGCGCTCGAAATCCAGGAGGACGTGGACAAGATCGAGCAGCAGGAGGTTATCGAGGGACGTCAGAAGGCCGCGCGCAAGAAGCGGTACATGATGCTGGGGCTCGCCACGCTAGGTGGCGGGCTGGTCATCGGTCTTTCGGCAGGGTTGCTTGCACCCGTCATTGGTGCGGGATTGGGTGCAGCGCTGGGGACCGTTGGGATAACGGGCACGACGGGATTCTTAGCGGGAGCTGGCGGGGCTGCGGTCATCACCACTGGCGGTGTTCTGACCGGGTCGGGGATTGCGATGAAGGGCATGATCAACCGGACGCAGTTCGTCAGGACGTTCGAGATTCTACCGCTCCACAACAACAAGCGCGTCAGTGCCATCCTTACTGTCCCTGGGTATGTTTTCTTCGCAAACTCGCTAGAGATGCTCATAGCCGTAGGTTCATGACCGGCAAAGAAGACGATGTACGACTACCGTTCAGCGTTCTCGACCCTGTCGTCGGAGACGTGTTCAGCGTCTTATGGGAGCCGGAGATGATCCAAGAGACCGGCAGTGCGCTCAAGATTTTGACGACGGAGGTCTTGACGCAGATTGGTCAAACGGTGCTACAGGCCACCGTCATGACCGCGCTTATGAGTGCCCTTCAATGGCCAATCAGTGCGCAGTTTCCTCTTTTTCAAGCGTTATCTAATGTTCTGCAGTCCTGACCAAACTCGGGTATCTCATCGACAACCCATGGAACAACGCCCTGGACCGCGCAAAGGCAGCAGGCAGCGTTCTCGCGCAGGTCCTGATGCAACGGCATCTCGGCGTCCGCCCCATTACCCTGGTCGGGTTCTCTCTAGGCGCGCGCGTCATCTTCTACGCTCTCGTCGAGCTGGCCAAGCAGAAGGCGTACGGGATCGTCCAGGACGTCTTCCTTATGGGTGCCACGCTCTCCGTGTCGACCGCCATGTGGTGCGAAACGCGTTCGGTCGTTTCGGGACGCTACGTCAACGCGTATGCGCGCAGCGACTGGGTATTAAACTACCTCTTCCGCGCAACGAGCGGTGGTGTTGGTACCGTCGCGGGCTTGCGGCCGGTCGAGAACGTTCCTGGTCTCGAGAACGTTGATGTCACAGACAAGATCGCGGGCCATATGAGCTACCGGACGTTCACGCCGCTCATCCTCGACCAACTTGGATTCCCTGTGTTTGCGGACTTTTTCGACGACCCTGTCGAGCCGGACTTCGAGGGCGATCGGATCGTGGAGCGGGAGGAGGACAAGAAGAAGAAGGCGGGGTGGTTTGGGGGCAGCAAGACGCCTCCGAGGCCGCAGAGCGTGTCCAGGCCTCCAACGGCGAGTTCGTTCGTGCGCAAACCGCCAACGAAGGCGACCGTCGAGGACGACGATGACGAGTTACCGCCGCGGATAGAATCGCCTCCGCCGTCGTCAGCCAAAGCCGACGAAGGCAGCGAAGAGAGCAAACTCCCAACCAAAGCCGGCTTTGACTTTGCTGCGATCAAGGACGTGCTGGGCAAGGCGGAACTGAACGAGGAGGAACTGCAGGTCCCGACCCAAAATCCTTTCGAGCCACCACACATTCCCCCACCGACGAATCGATCCGAGTCGGCACCACCTCCTTCGCAGAGCGCGAGCACGACGCCGACCATGGAACGGCCGCCGTCTCCGGAGTTTGCTGCGTCGTTTGCGAGATCGATGTCGGTGAACGACGTACATGGGCCCATTCCGGACGAGGCTGGGGACGACACGGAGACGGAGGACGAACCTGTTCCGCCGCCACTACCCGAAAAAGCGCCGTATTTGTCGTTTGGCGAAGCAGCAACGGCGTCTTCGTCTGGATGGTCACCGGCTGCAGAGGTCGGTGGTGGGTTTGGCTCGCAGCCAAGATCGTTTGGGTACCCGGCGCCGTCGAATCCGTTCGCTTCGTCCGAAGCCTCACTTTCCTTCGGCGCGTCGGATGGGTCGATATCGTTCGGCGGGTCGGACGGCTCGATATCGTTTGGCGCCGGAGATGGGTCATTAACGCACAATGCGTTTGCGACACCGGCTTCCTCCAAGACGGATTCGTGGACTATCCCGAACGATATCGGGCGGGGGAAGAAGCCGACGTTTGGGACTTCGAATCCTTGGGGATAGCGTAGTGGTAGATTCGTGTGCTGGGACGAGGGTTTTTCGTGGCATTTTGTTGTAAATGAGCATACATTGGCATACTAACCATTATTGACGAACCTTTAGGTTGGTCTTCCTTGCAGGAACCCGGTTTTCGTCCATCCCAATGTAGTAGTCCGATGTGATCGCATTTTCCTCCTGCTCCAGCGTCCTGGATCTCGTCCATCCCAATAAGGAAATATCGCTCACGTGTGCTCGATCCGTTTCTTCCGGCCCTGAGGCTCGTCTTGCCTTCGCGTATACTATCTGAGCTGCCTGACCCCGGGCCCCGATCCCCTCGTCTATGCCTCACGTTGCACGCCGCGCCATCAGCACCATGGCTGTAAAAACCAGTCGAGCACGGCCATGTCGAGCCCCCTGCCATTCACAACGGTCACCCCCGGAGCACCGATTACGCCATGCTCAAGAAGGGACCACGATATGGGCACCACCGGGCCGCAGACGACGGCCAAAGGTCGAGAAGACCTTTGGGAGGGGAGAACTCGACGAGGAGACGCAGATTGGGACGAGAACGGTCGCATATGAGGGCAAAGCACTGCGGTCTTGGGTACAGCTGCCTCCAGAGCTTATCTGGTGCGTGTGCGTCTATGGCCCTTCACCTTGCCCTCCTTCCCCCATTCTCCTTCTGTTGCTCTCTTTTTTGCGCCTCATTGTCCTTTTTTGTGTGGCGATGGTGGCATTAAGCTTGTTCTTCCCTCCTCCGACTCGTCACGTCCTGACGCGTCATCCACGTCGTCCAACCTTCCCTGGGCTTCACGGAGACCCAGGTAAGAGTCAGCGACGACGCGTTCATCTATCCCTGCGTCTTCGCACGGGCCAGGCAATGCTCCATTTGCATTGCGGTGGGGACGTCGACGGTGTTTACTTTCTTTGGGCTGACACGTCGTCAAGCATGGCCCGGACGGACATGTAGTCGCTATTGCCACCGACGACCGAGACTGGGACGACTCGAGGGCCTTGCTGTGCCATCTTCGCTGCCTGGCATCTTTGGATATGGCCTGTGTTTTTGTCCATTTCCCTCCCTTCGTGTTGCTTTACCTGGCTTGAGGACGATACTACAGAACCCTCGCTGACCAGATATCGCCGGCCGGTGACGCCGCTTTCGTATCCCTGCCAAGTTTGACTGCAAGCGCCAGCCCTCTTATTCTTCTGCTCTTCCTTCTACCCTTCTATCTCTTGCCCCCGTTACAACGGGGCTGTTATTCACGACGCTGTGGTTATGCAGCGTGCCTGGATGCTAGATAGCGCTGTTGTCGACAACAGCAGCCTATTTGATCATTTCCTTGTAGTCTGTCCACCCTCTTCCTCGTCGATTCTCGCGCACTGACGCTCTTGTAGCCTTATCACCAACTATTACACCACAGCCATGCAAGAGACGAGCGCTGGTATTCTCCCGCTCACCTGGGCACCCATGTCTGGCATCGCCGAGTCCGGAGATACTTACGCGTGTTTGCCCCAGAATGGGCCATTGCCAGTACGTTTTTACCCTGTTTCCTTCTGTTTCTGCTGACCGGTATAGTCGAGGACCTCTCGTTCTGTCGCATCGCTATCAAGCTCTTCGACCCATTCATTCGTCACTACAACTACGCCTGAGCCATACCACCCAACGCGCTAGGCGGATCCGCTGTGTCCGCCGGTGTCCCAACACTGCGTACCGACACTTTCAATCCGTGCACAATATTGCATGCCTGCCCTGCCGCATCAACCCCGCATTCGCAAATGGGCGTCGGTGGAGCCCGCAAGGTCACCGAGACCCTGCGATTCGAGCATGTCGCAGTGTCCAAGGACCACTACACTGCCCCGCGTAGGCGAGGGCGTGAGGTGTGTTCCAAGGCCAGGAACTGGTCCGCCATCTGCGGCGCGAGTCCGTGAACCACACACGGGAGGAGTATGCCAGGGCCCAGCAACGACTTAAGTCGCTGAGGCACTACTCGGCCGCGGGTCACCGCGTCTCGCAGGATGTGTATGCCCATGCGCATAACCATGCGAAGTAGGCGTTGCCGGCAGCACAGAATCTTCCATGACAAGAGCATGGACCCGACGCTCGGTGGTCGCATGCTGGACCATTTCGAGGAAGAAGGCAGCGAGAACTCGTTTAACGGCGGTGTTATCGGGTGCGCCTGCCGGGCAGAGTGGTCTGGCGCTGGGCCGCATCTATTCCGGGTTGCACGTGACCCGAAGTGGGACTCGACGGGAGGTCGCAGGGCATGCCGAGGCTGGAAACAAGGCCCACCGAAGGGATTGAGCGATGGCAGTCTTTTGGTCATTATCCGCAGCAAAATCGCGAGCGGTCGCTGTCGCCGACAAATGCTACTCTGAGGACTAATCGTCGTTGGACAAGCTGGAGATGGAGATTGCAGTTGAGGAAGAGATGAATATGCGCGAGCTGCCGGTGGGTGATTAGGCGCGCGAGAGGGTCTTGGATGAGAGCTGGTTGAGCCTTGTCGACATCTATTTTATTGATGGGCATGCGTGAAGCAACAAGGCATATGCATCAGGGAAGCTACTAAGTACTTACACTGTGCTGTTGAGTTGAAATGCAGAAGGTTCGTCTCTTGCCGCCTGCGGCTTTACCCTCACTGATTCTTTTTCGCGACGAGGAGACATGCGGCAAGCTGCCGAAGTACAATTCTTGTAGACGGATTCAAGTTCACGAAGAACTTGAACGAATATTACACCATGCAAAGCAGCTCTCCATGCATAACTCCAAACCACGCATCCGGCGCTGCGCACCACTCTCTCCATGCCGCTGCCATCTCCTCCAGATCGGACATCGTAGCGGTTCCATGCTTTACCGCGCTCTCCGCCAACGTCGAGCTAACAAGGCGTTCCGCATGCGTCTGGCTCCAATATTCTTTGTCCGCTTGGCTCGCAAAACACCACGTCCCGATCGTCGTCTCGATGCCTTCACGCGGAATGCCTGCCTTGAGCGCCCACGAAAGCAAAACGCGACCCGCATTCGGCTCGCCTCCGTTGGCTCGTGCCGTGCGCTGGTACATTGTGTGCCATCTGGTCATCCCCTCCGAGGGAGGGTGCCAAGTCATCTTCGCGTAGTCGCATTCGCGAACGGCGATGATCCCGCCAGGCTTTTTGACGACGCGCCTCATCTCCGCAAGCATCTTGACCGGGTCCGAGACGTGTTGGAGGACTTGATGCGCGTGAACGACGTCGAAGGTGTTGTCGGCGAACGGGAGCGCGTATCCGTTACCGACACCGAATGTAACATTGGCGACTCCTTGTTGGGCAGCGGTCTCGCGCGCCTGTTGGAGGACAGGCTCTTGCGCTGCGGTAGGTTCGGTGCCAGTGACGTGCCCCTGCGGAACGAGACGCGCTAGGTCGATGGTGATCGTTCCGGGGCCGCAACCAACGTCGAGGATCTTCATGTCAGGCTTGAGGGAGCCGAGCAGATAAGCGCAAGAGTTTTGCGCGGTGCGCCAGGAGTGCGCGCGCAGGACAGAAGCTTGGTGGCCGTGAGTGTAGGAAGACATGGAGGCAAGTGAGATCAACTGAAAATATCTGGACTCGGAGATCCGTTACGGCCGAAGGCGGAGCTCCGTTCGGGGCCGATAGTTTGAGCTGCCCTCGCGCCCAAGCAGAATTTTGAGTCTTAAAACTTGACCAAGGCGAATGTTTTGAGCATCGAGCAGCTTCAATCTAATAAATTTACACCATGTCCCATGGTCGCATCACATTCAAATCCTAATTAATCCTCTTCTAAGCGGAGTTTTCGAAAGAAGTCACTCAACCACCACGGATACTCCTGGCGGAGAAAAATGATGGACAACACCCCGCTTTGCTTCAGTCGGGGCAACGCTTCCTCGAGTTCCCGCATCACTCTGGCGTGATCAACGCGCGGGATTCGAGTTATGCCCTGATATCTCGGGATCACAGTGACTTCCACGCAAACCACACGCAAGCGCGGCAGCTTTTCCACCACGACGCGGTCCAGCTGTAATCCGATTCCCCGCTGATCCAAGCTCTCAGCCTGCCAACGCTGGTGTGTCGTGGTAAGCGTGAGTGTTGTTAGCGTGTTATCAGGCGGAAGTCGAGCGAGAATATTGACGACCGTGTCGTGCTGCAAGTCGCAACGTAGATGCGTCAGGAGGGGCATTTGAGCCCACGCAAGATTGGCGACCGAATCATCTAGGAACAACAGCAATGTATATGAGCACTGATACGTCTTCAACTAACCCAGACATACCTCTCGATTCGAGTTCCAGCGAATGGAGCTTCCTTCCGATGCGATTCAGAAGAGGATGAGGGGTTTCGCACAAAGCATGATAGTATCGCAGCTCGCGGACTTTCCTCAGACATTGAGCGAAGTATGGTTGGGCAAGGACGTCCAGCGCTGCCGGAACGCAGATCACCTCGAGGCGATCAAGGATGAACGATGGGCTGCGAGACGGGCAAATGAAGGGGGAGGGTGGAATGCGGCGGGCCTGGGGTTCGAGGTAGGCCTTGAGACACAACGTCGTCACCGTCGGGGAGGCATACGCGAGTATGCGCGTGAAATAGCCGGCGTTCCATGCGTTGGGCCTGAAGAGCAACTCCAGAGAACGCAGGGATGGCGACGCAACAAGCTTCTGGATGTCCGGCATGCAGCCTTCGTCGGCCGGAGGAAGATAACGCAGACGCAAGTCCTCCAATGCCGGCCAGTCGCGCGATGAAAGGATCGCAAGCAGCGCTGCTGAGCTGTATCGCAGAGAGAGGTTGCGAATGTGAAGCAAGAGGTGCGGGGACGATTCGACGACCTGCAGCAGGCGCCATGCTTGAGTTTCCAGTGGGTACGTGTCCCTCCATTCCGAAGTAGGCTTGGAGTTGAAGACGATTGTGTGGAACAGCCGCGACTGGGACCAGTAGCACATCCTTATGCAGACTAGGGAGCACGCCGCAAGGTCCTGTTCCTCTACATGATGGAGGATGATTTGCCTCTCCAGTTCGGGGGGGAGAAACGGTCCTTCACCGACGCGGCGGATGCCAAGATTTCGCAAGAGCGGTGATGAATCGAGGATGGCGCTGGCGAAGAGGCGCCAAGCGTGCGTTTGCGAGGTGGGCGGGTGGCTTCTCAAACGTTAACGTTCTTCCCGCGCGTCAAGGCTGGTCTCCGTGGCGTACCCGAAATCAAACTGCGCCCAATGGTGGAGTCGCTCGGAAATGAAGGAGGCAGTACGAAGGACTTGCTCCGAGTCGTTGTCCGAGAGGAATCCGCGGAGGATGCAGCGTTCGAGATTTAAAGGCAAAGGTGGCAGCAGCCCAGGCCCCGTCACTTGCTGGTAGCTTTGAACGAGGCCTTGGACGAATCCAGCTGCAATAATGAATGCGTCCATGGATGAGGAGTGCAGAGGCTCATGATGCCCCTGAGAGTTTCTGGCACACGAGTCCGTCATGTGACACGACGGACGTCGTTTACCAGAAGGATTCGCAAAGAAGTACTTAGAGCGGCCAAGCCAAGGATATACTGGCGATCACTACACGCTTAATCCGAAGCCGCACAGGCCCGCGGATACCCACACAAACCTGCGGCTCTTGCCGCATAGCAAATCTCTACGGGAACTTCAAATTTCCTCTCCTCCCTCCAACTTCAAACGCGGTTGACAACTCGATGCCCTGCACAGATCGACGCGAACACGTAGTCCTTGGAGTCGAGGACCACTGTCCCTGGCGTCACTTCCTCGCTGACTGGCACCGACGGCGACGGCCCAGGATAGCAAATGTGGGTGTGGTCGTCGAATATGTACCGCGCCGGCAGGTCGGGTAGCCATATTCTGTGGTAGCCAAAGGAAGCGGTCATATCGCGCAGCGTCTGGGTGTCTGGAGATAGCATGTAAGATGCAGCACAATGGATCAGAAGAGCCGCGGCGCACCAAAGGTCTGGTGCCGCGTCTCGCCCTCTCGGACGGCAATGACCTGGTCAATCCGCCAGATCCAGTCGTTTATATCGCCGCTCCGGACGTCCTCGCGCCTCCAGACGAATTGGGTGATACTGTAGCATTATATTCAATTCGCTACGGGTTGTGACCGTGACCCATTTTGGCGAAGTTTTGACTTCGCCAAATTGCCTTATTTGGAAGGATTAGGCGCCGAAGGCGCCGAAAATTTTGCGGAATTGCCTTATTGGGAGGGTCCGAAGAGGTTGTGACCAGTGACCGTGGCCAAAAACTTCGCCATTTGGAGGGCCTGTGACCCGTGACTAGCGAATTGAATATAATGCTACAGTATGGCCCATGCGATGCCGCTCGAACGTGGCCCCAGCATCTGCTGCTCCACTGTGAGGGTCGACCTCAAAGTCTGGGATCCTCGATGTCACAGGTCTGGATAGGATATGCTTCGACGCTGCCCGCACGCCTTCATGCAGGGCGATGAGCACCAGAAAATACTCGAGCGCTGCTTGGACGAATGCGAAACGTTGGTGGCTTGACGGAGTCTATGGCTAGTATGAGCAAAATCAAAGCAGTAGAGGCCGCGTACTTGAGACGGAGATGTGGTAACAAGGACACGTTCAATGGCGAGGTGGACGTAGATATTGTGCTCATCCTCGTTGTTGTCCACGTACGTCCAGGTGAGGTCCCCGTCGGTACGCTGGATGTCCTTGAAAACGACGTTGATCGGCATCTCCGTGAAGAACTGCTCAATCTCCGTATCCGACACCTTCGGCCCTAGCTGTCGCGCCTCCCGCATTTGCTGGGTTTGCGGCGAGGCAGCAAGCATTCGGTTCATGATATAGACGAAGGTCGAAGAGGGCCCGAGACCCTTGAGCATGTACGTGAAGCTCATCTTGACGAGATGCAGGATACGTTGGTGGGCACCGTCGCCGGTGAACTCGCGCCGTCGCTGGCCATCCTCTTGAACGTATATGCGGAGATGCGGGAAGGCGAGCGATGGGAGTGAGCGCACTGTGCTGATGTGTTGCGCGAAGGTGAGCGGGGGAGTAGCGGGTCGACTGCTAGCCATGGTGGTGGGACGTTAGGAGCTTGGATTTGGATCAGGGATTCGACAGGTCCAGTCCCCAGCACGTCCACGGCTCAACACGTCGCGGTCTGCGCCATACTTATCCGCGCTTTGAGCACGCACTGCGCGTTTAGAATTGAACAGAGCCTGCCGCGACTGAAGGAGTTGGGGAAGTTGTCGTAGTTTTTTTTTTCCATGCGGTTTAGATACAGTTGCTCGGAGACGCGGGATTAATAGCTGGGATTTTGGGGACTAGAGTCTACTCTTCTCGGAGCGGAGCAGCCTTGCGGCGGTACTTGTTTTGGTCGCGCAGCCACTGCAGCAAACAAACGCGCGCGTCAGCCATGCCATGCTGCCCAAGAAGACTACTTGGCGCCCACGCACCTGTCTATACTGCGCCAGCGACCCAACCTTCTCTCCTACACAAGTCCTCAGCTTTGATTATCCCGTCGAAGAAACGGCCGAACGCACCGTAATAGTCGGGTATGGGGTTGGTCGCGCTCTGCAACGTCGCGTCGACCCGATTGCGGGCAACGTGTTTGAAGAATTCGCGGTCGAGCGCGTCGATCTGCGCGACGCTCTGTCGGTGGAAGACGCGCCATATGGAGCCGCCGACCGAAGGGCCGACCACCCAGCCGGCGCCTGCAAGGCATTGTATTGTGGTGAGAACGCGGAGGATTTACTCGGACGCACCTCCACAGAGGATGACGCAGCCACCGTAGAACAGCAGCGGGTCAATGCCCTGCGGGTGGGTGGATGAGAACGAGCATAGATGGGGTGAGTGAGCGGACGCGCCATAACTGGTTTCGTAGCATCCGCTTGCAGAGACCCAAAGTACGCCGAGCCGGCCAAGAATCCTATTGCAGCAGTTGGAATAGTCGCTGCCTGCACGCAAGGTCAACACGGGCTCGCAACTTGAATGACCCACGCACCGTCTGGAAGTACCTCCTCCGTTTTCGCTGCGCAAAGTATTCCGACCAGGACGGCTGCCCGCTGGCCGTCGTAGTAGAGTTGAATCGTGTCGAGTGCGGAGCGCGGCCGACGGTGCGTAGTGGCTGCCGCAGAGCCGACGCGAATTTTTGCATGACGGTCCGAGGCAGGTGCGGATTCATCTTGCCATTCGCGTCTTTCTCGCACAACCTTTTATGACCGCTCTTCTCCAGCCCATATAACGGAATCCATCGTCAACGACTGAATAAGCGTGCAGCGGCACTGATACTCTGCATTGGGAACTCGCGACGCGTTACAGCTCTTTGGGTACAGGTTGAAGTACGGACACGAGACGAGTGGTGAATGGACCCATAGAGCAGTGTAGCATGACCATACAGCAACATATTCTCGACGCGACACGTTTACTCCTCATCCTCCTCATCGCCACCCTCCTCCTTCTTGGCCGCGGCGGCAGCGCGCTTGCGCTTGACACGACCGGGGCGGCCTCCACCGTACGGCGAGGTGAGGGCAAAGTCGATGTGCTTCTGGGCGTCGAGGCGGACGACGAACGAGGGCACGTTGACGATTTGGCGGCCGACGCTACGGAGAAGATCGGTTAGCGTATGAAGAAGGGGCGACGAGGAAGCAAAAAAAGAGACGGGGATGTGGAAAGCGGGACTACCCAGATGCGTATGGAAGGCCAACAAAATGCCGGAGTAGAAAGAGAAGGCAAGGAAATGGTAGAGAAAGGGATCAACGGGAATGAGGATAGGGCAGGGCACAGGCGCGCGGCGGTCTGCGTGCAAGGCAACCCAGTTACGAAAATGTAGCAGATAGAAAAAAAGGCTGGAAGGGCAAAGCGGGCACGAACGGTGTGCATCGTGCACCCGTACATCCAGGCACTCGCTTCTGCCTCAGCATGCGCCCCAAGGAAAAGAAGAAAACGAAAACGAAGCAAGGAAAGAAGCAGCGACAAGAAGAAACTCACCGAATGTGGCGCTGACGAATGAGCACACGGGCATGGTGAATGCTCTTGGCGAGGCCGCTCTTGAAGACCTGCGTCTGCAGACGACGCTCCAAGAAGTCCTCGATCTTGAGAGCCAGCACGTAATCGAGCCGCATGCGGCTCTCGTCGAGCACACCGATACGGACGAGACGGCGGATGAGCGCGTTGCCCTCGAAGAGACGCTTGGGGTCCTTGTCATCGAGCTTGAGCAGCTCACGGGCAGCACGCCGGATTTTGGAGAGGATGAGGGCGATACGCCAGATTTCGCGCTTGGACTTGAGGCCGTATTCGCCGGCGAGCTGGGCTTGTGCTTAACACCTACTGTGTTAAGAGATAAAGGACACACACCTTGAGCTCAGAGTCGAGACGCGCGGACTCAAAAGGCCGACGGGGGACCTTGTAGCTGAATAAAATGGCATTTTAGCCGCCACACAAGGTGGATCTTGAGGATTATTGCTGTCTGCTCACGTTTTGGAGTGGTTGCGCGGGGCCCTGAAGAGTGTGAGCACCGTGTAGCGTGGCGCGGAGCACGTACCTCGACATTTTGGCGCGAGTCTTGAGGGGGCGGAGGAAAGGACGAAAACGGCTGTCGCCGTCTGACACCTCTGGCGCAGCTACATCTCGGAGGAAAACAGAACTTGAATTGTGACGCGATGTGACTGCGTCTGAAGTGAAAGAAAATAGTCTCGTCTTGCTCTCGCGAAGTCTTGCTCTCGCAAAGTCTTGCTCGAGTCCGACCCCGCTCTTATATATGTTTTTGGAGCCGTGCCGTGAATTTCGCCAATCAAAAAGTAAACATACTTAGTACCGTTAGCCCGCGCAGCGGAGGAAAAATTTACGGCTGCTGGGTGCCTGAAAGAAGTGTTTCAAAGGCGTTCCGAGGCCGCCTTCAGGGTTGCAGAGCCAGAGTATTGGGTGCTTACAGCACAACTTTATTGAGCGGTACTCGACGTGTAAGTACAACTCTAACTACGGTGATTTGCTGGAGTCCAGCCACGCGTTGGCCTCCGGCGGTAAAAACCTTGGAAAAATTGAGCGCTTTCGGCGTCAAAAAAGCAGCAAAAAGTACGCACTTTACCATCTGATGGCGCTGATGGCGCATCATGCCGAGACGGCGCGCCTCCGGTGCAGCGCCAACATTCGCCCGCGCACGTTGGCGGTTCGGCGCGGCGTCGATTCAAACCTGGACGACAAGTCAGTGAAAGCCGGCTTGAAAAGAAGGAGCTCAACTTATCTCCCCAAGACGTTCGCCCAGATCCGGTCCAGCTCGGAAGCGAGGATGAGGGCCGTGCCGTGCGGACCAAGCCCGTGATTCGAACGCGTTGGGATGTCGGAAGCGAGTCGAGCTCGAGCTTGGCGCGTTGGCGGTTCGGCGAGGTGTCGATTCACAGCGGAGTATTCCGACGCTGAGTCTGCAGGACCAGCTCCGCACAGGTGTGCTTGCGCTCCAGCGCGAGGATGCGAGGAATGCCCTGCGCCGCAATTCAGCCATTTATTCCGAGTAAAAAGCACGAAGGACTCACGTCGAACCAGGCGGAACAGCATCTTTGGGTTGAGAACTCACTGCAAGCCAGACGGCACCCCGGGCCAGCCGTGATCGAGCTATTTCAAGCCCGAGTTGACTGCCGCTGAAGTCGAAAGTCAGTCATTTAGATAACAGAACCTTGTCCCTGAACGCACCTCAGGCTCAAAGTTGCGAGGCGCGAGGAGGGATGCGAGGAATGCCCTGCGTGGGTAGCGTGAGTGGCTGGCAAGTGGTAAGGAAGGCGAAGAACCCACCTGGGAAACAGTGAGACGGCGCTCCGCCGTCAACGCAGCTTTGAAGTCCCCATTTGGCGCCGCTCGCCGCGGGCAAAATCCTGGGCACAAAAAGTCAGTACTTTTGGGAGAAAAAGACAGTCCAAAACGCACCTCGGAGCATCGGCCGACAGCTGTCCACGCAGCGTTTGAAGTCCCAGCTGTTTGCCGCTCGCTGGCGGGGCAGATTTCTGGAACAGGAAGTCAGCATTTTTTGGTGAAAAACGCTGCCGAAACGCACCTCCGAAGCTCGGCCGATGATCCCGTGAATGCCGAGCATGCCGGCACTGGCCAGCTGGGGACGGACGCAAGCAACAGCGCCGGCGCGCTGTTTACGCCGCGGTTTTTGAGCGTCGGGCGGGGTGCCGCTCGCCGCGGGGCAGAAACCTGGAAACAAAAATCAGTATTTTTCGCTGAAAAAGTGCTACTGGAACGTACCCGGAGATATCGGCCGGTGGTCGGGTTGATGCGCCGAGAATACCGTAAGAGCGGAGCGCAGACCGCAACAGCGGGAACAGCTGTCGACGCAGGCGTGCGTTAGTCCCAGCGTTCTGCCGCTCGCCGCGGGGCCGAATCACTGGAAATAAATTCAGGATTGTGTTCAATTTCTCCCAAAAAGACGCACCTTTGAACGCGAGGGATTTTCTCGGCGGGAGGCGCTGTCCGAGTCCACGCGTACGACGCCGCGCGGTAAAACTGTGCAGCAGCGGCGCTACGAGGGTTCGGTTCATTGAAGAGCTGCAGTGAAAGGATCTGGAAAAAGCTCACCTTCAAGTTGTGAGTTTGGATCTCTGCGTCTCCAGCGTGCAGCTCTGGACGCTGCACGGTAAGGCGACCCCAACGCGTAGTTGAGACGGCGTCGCTCGCGGATAAGCTTGCGCGGACGGTCAATCTGGCGGGAGTGAGTACTCAACACAAGAAAACAGCGGGACATCCAACGTACCTCGAGATTAAACAGGGACATCCGCGCTCTCAACGAGGAGCGAGCCCAAATTCAGACGGCACGGCGACGACGCATTCGGGGGACGAATACAGGCCGAGAGTCCCTAGAAACTAATGAGCGCAAGAATGAATAAAATCGAGGTGAACTGACCCAGTCCAAGAGCAAGGGGGATGGTGTCTGCGTTCACAGCCGTTGGGTCAAGTTCTGAGGGCATGGATTAGTGATGCTCCTTAGGTTAAAAGCGACAAGGAGACTCACCATTTGGCGTCGGTCTAAGTACAGGCTGCTGTTCAAGTCGCGAAAGACAGGGCTGGAGACAAACTCGTTGTCAGGACCGACTTTGGATAAAAAAACCAGCAGCGACCCACCTAGTCTAGGCCCCGAGGCGCTCTCGGGCAGCTTCGACCGCGTTCGCGACGTCGATGGGACTCGACAGAGTGCCGCTGAGGTGGATTCAGACGAGCGGCTGCAGCGGTGCCTGGGTCGCGTTCAGACTCGGTGAAGGAAAAGAACAAACAGGACGAGACCGACATACCGGGTTAAATAGCCTGGTCAAGCACGGCGGCGTTCGGTGCGCAGCTTCGAGCATGTTCGCGACGTCGATTAGACTTGGGAGAGTGCCGAGGAAGGGCCAAATGAGTGGCTGCGACGGCGTCTAGGTCGCGTCAAGACTCGGAGAAGAAGAAGAACAAACGCGAAGAGGCTGACATACCGGGTTAAATAGCCAGGCCAGGCACGGCGGCGCTCGGTGCAGCGCGTAAATGGCGGGTTCGAGAGTCGGGTCGGCTGCGGGAGTGCGAAAAACGGAGGGAGCGGTGAGGTGATGGTGACGGTTCAGGACAAGAAATGTGATGTCTGCGACGGAGTGACAGCATCGCGTCGGCATTGGGGCTGTAGCGCGCTAGCGGCGTCGGGAAGCCCGCTGCGGGTGCTGCAGAGAGGTCTGGTTAGATCTTAGGCAGCATTTAGAGGCGAAGATATATTATTTTAGAGCCGTGTTGAGGCCGGCGGCTTGAACTTCAACACAGGAATAAGGTTTGCGTAAATTCCATGAGCATGGCGAAGCTTCGCCGAACTCGAGTTCGCCGTGATACACTTGAAACCCGCCAGGGGCGCTCCTACGGCAATATTGGAGCGCCGTAGCAGCACGGACGCGGCGAACTCAGGGTTTTGCGTAACACTTCGCTTAGTTGTTCCATGCCGATATGTACCTTTACCTCCGCTCGGCATTGTCAGATTCCTGGTGTAGTGGTATGTGCGTTGGCGCCCGCGGCTCTCCACCTTTTGATTATTTTGCCTGCAGTCCGTTCGAACCTTTTTCGAAAATCCTGGCTCCTTAATTTTTATTTGAGGCGGAGGGCGCTCTGAGAAAAACCTACTGATGGCCTAGAACGAGCGCCGCACCGCTGTAATTTTGGGGAATGAACTTGCGGCGTCGACGGGGCCCTGAGCGCTTTGTGGGCGCAGCACGTGCCGCCCTCTCCATCTGCTCCTCGACCAAGGTGCGCCTCCCCGCTCCGATCCAAATGAAATAAGTACGTAACGGCTTCTATTGATTCATACGCATCCCCTCCCGCAAATCCCAGCACTATCGAGGCCCTCGATGAGCCTCAGATTGTGAGATGTGTTCCCCATCACTCACCACTCTCCTGCAGCATCGCGCCAGCCGATAGCCGCGATCTTTGCATGTGTGCACGTGAGATCATTACGGTCCACTACTCACTCTGCTCCAAGCTGCGTAGCAACAGAAAGGCGGCCGCGATAGGCGCGGCACGCTTGTATCATCCTGAAAATATGCTTCCGCCGCGCGCCGACGGGGACTGCTGAAACAAGAGACGCTGCCCCTTGACACGACATGCAGACCTGACAGCTGGGAATTTTCCCAGAGTTTTCCGGTGCCCGCTCAGGGCTGCAGTTTGAATGGATTCCAACCTCGCCGTTTTGCCCTCTAGCCATATCTGTTGGCCTTGAATCTTTTGGGCGCACCTTGGAATACCTACGCATTATCATTTATTTCCAGCCTCCGCTCTCCGATTCGCTTGCTCCAGCGCCCAAACCCGCAACCCAAATATCCCAATTCGGCCAAAAGTCAACCACCGTAATCGCTCGGTTTTATTTCTCCCGCTCCAAACGGCAAGACTTCGCCGTCCGACTTCGCTTAGATACCTCCGGCGCGTATAAAAACCCTCGCAGCCCAACACCGCCCTCATTCCCACTTGTCCCCTCCCTCCATCTTGCGTTGTTTGCGCACCCAATCCCATGTCGACCCCGTACGTGCCAAGTCCACTCGTCCACGCCTCACGCTCGTCACTGACTAAATTTCCCAGTTTCTCGTCGTCGGGGTCGACCGTCAACCGTCGGTGGTGAAACAAGGTGCGCCTGCTTGCTCCATTGATTCACTTTCTATCCCTTCCAATACCGGTACCCTTTTCGATTGATCTCCCCACTCACTCACTCACTCAACCACACAACGATTCCGCAACGGGTTCGCTTCATTATCACCTATCTGCACTGGTTCTACCCACCCAAACCCGCTGACCCCTCGCCCAGACCTGTCCATCGCGCGCCCATGCTCGCGCCAAACCAAACCAATCTCTGCAAAACAGTGAGTTCGTGTTGCCTCGATCCGTTGTATAGAATCCACTAACCTCCGATTTCCAGCCGCGCATTCTTCCTAGCACAACACCAACAAGGTCAGTTGCGCCTTTGAGTTTGGTTAGAACCTCACCGACCTTGTGCGTTGTGGGCAGATCCACACTCCTCGGCGTCGTCCCGAGTTGGTGCTTATTCGGTGCGTTTCGCCTTTGCTCGTTCCGTCCCTCTCACGCTTTTTGTCAGCAGAAACAACGGCGGCTTCGCCAACAAACGCGGCGCTCCTACAATGACAAGGTCAGTTAACTCGCCTCTATTTCTTTTGGAACCTCACTAACCTTGAGATTCAGTCGCGTCCAAGTTCTCGGTAGAACTGCATCGGGTGCGTGTCGCCGCTTGCGTCGTCCAACCGCTGACGTCGTCGCTTTGCAGAGAACTGGTGCCGGTGCCGGCTCGACATGAGCATTTGCGGATGCCAGCAAAACGCACTAAAACCAGGTCAGTTATTTCTTGACTCGTCGCTGATTCGCTTACTTTGGATTAATTCAGATGGGCTACATGGATCCCGCCCAGCTCGACGTTGGGAGAAACGGGGGCCGGCGAGATGGTCGGCGTCGGGGGGCCGAAGACGAGCTCGTGAGGTGAGTTCCACCGCTTGCGTGGTCCCGACCGCTGACGGCGTCGCGTGGTAGAGTTGGTGCCGGCGCCTGGCGAAACATACTATGCAAGGTCAGTCAATGCATGACGCGCGGCTGGTCTTTGAATGGCTTACCTTGAAGTTCCAGACGGGCGAGATTGGCCTCGACGTCGGGCGGGCGGAATGCCTCGTTGGGAGGCGCCGTCGGGGTGTCGTCCGGCGAGCTCGATGGCATTGTCGTGTTGCAGGAAAAGGCGCGCTGGCGTTGGCACGGGCCGCCATCGGGGCTCGACTCAGTCTGCAAACAGGTCAGTTCCTTCTCACTCCCGGTCTTTTAAATCTGCTTACCTGGCCTTTCCAGATTTGAGGTAGAGGTCGTCGTCGAGGCATACGAGCATTGGTACGCCGTTTAGCTCGGTGTTGCTTGGCGACGCTGACTGGGCAGATGTGGCTCTTTGCAGACGGCGGACATGATCTTGGTGGATGCGAGTTGTAGCGGGTTTGGCTGCGGGAACGGGTAAGCAAGCGGTAGTTGAGACAAAAACCCGTGTAAACGGCTAACTTGGCGTCTAGATGCGAGCTGCGTCTCGGGTTTGGCAGACGGGGCCGGCGGGATACAAGAACTGCAGATTCGTCAGCGGCAGGCTCGTAGTACCTTGCCGTAGTTTGTCCTGGTCCGTATTGTTCGGGTCGCAAAGGGACGGTTCGGGGACGAGTGCGGGCCGGCGTTGCGCCGGTGGAATGGCGCGATGCCGGAAGGTGGTGGGAAGCACATGCGCGGGTTTGCTGCCGCCGGCGCGAATGGATTACGTGCCGAGGCACGGGAAACGGATGAGTCGAGGCGGGAGTGCCGCCTAATTTTCTCCTACACAAGTCCTCAGCTTCCTTCGAAAAGGAATAAACGGCCAAACTCACCGTAATAGTCGGGTATGGGGTTGGTCGCGCTCTGCAGCGTCGCGTCGACCCGATTGCGGGCAACGTGTTTGAAGAATTCGCGGTCGAGCGCGTCTATCTGCGCGACGCTCTGTCGGTGGAAGACGCGCCATATGGAGCCGCCGACCGAAGGGCCGACCACCCAGCCGGCGCCTGCAAGGCATTGTATTGTGGTGAGAACGGAATGGAAGCCTAGAGGATGTACTCGGACGTACCCCCGCAGAGGATGACGCATCCACCGTACAACAGCAGCGGGTCAATGCCCTGCGGGTGGGTGGGTGAATTAGAACGAGCATAGAGAGCGGTGAGTGAGCGGACGCGCCATGACTGGTTTCGTAGCATCCGCTTGCAGAGACCCAAAGTACGCCGAGCCGGCCAAGAATCCTATTGCAGCAGTTGGAATAGTCGCTGCCTGCAACGCACGCAAGGTCAACACGGGCTCGGGAGGAAACAACCTGAATGACCCACGCACCGTCTGGAAGTGCCTCCTCCGTTTTCGCTGCGCGAAGTATTCTGACCAGGTCACCAGGACGGCTGCCCGCTGGCCGTCGTAGTAGAGTTGAATCGTGTCGAGTGCGGAGCGCGGCCGACGTTGCGTAGTGGCTGCCGCAGAGCCGACGCGAATTTTTGCATGACGGTCCAAGGCAAGTGTGGATTCATCGTGACATCTCGCCGCTCTTCTCCAGCCCACACAACGGAATATTAATCTATCGTCAACGACCGAATACGCGCGCAGCGGCACTGATGATGGTTCTTTGGGGTACAGGTCGAAGTACGGACACGAGTTGAGAGTGGTGAATGGACCCATAGAGCAGTGTAGCATGACCATACAGCAACATATTCTCGACGCGACACGTTTACTCTTCATCCTCCTCATCGCCACCCTCCTCCTTCTTGGCCGCGGCGGCAGCGCGCTTGCGCTTGACACGACCGGGGCGGCCTCCACCGTACGGCGAGGTGAGGGCAAAGTCGATGTGCTTCTGGGCGTCGAGGCGGACGACGAACGAGGGCACGTTGACGATTTGGCGGCCGACGCTACAGAGAAGATCGGTTAGCGTATGAAGAAGGGGCGACGGCGACGAGGAAGCAAAAAAAAGAGACGGGGATGTGGAAAGCGGGACTACCCAGACGAGTATGGAAGGCCACAAGGCCGGAGTAGAAAAGAGAAGGCAAGGAGATGTTGGAGAAAGGGAGAAACGGGAATGAGGATGGGGCAGGCAGGTTACCGCGGAATGAGCGCGAAAAAAGCAAAACTACCCCGCGCATAGAAGAGAATTCGGCGTACAGGCCACAAGGCCGGAGTAGAAAAGAGAAGGCAAGGAGATGTTTGAGAAAGGGAGAAACGGGAATGAGGATGGGGCAGGCACAAGCGCGCATCGCGGGTAGGTATAGTCCCTACGCTTGCGAGCAAGCAGGACTATCCTAAACGCGTATGGAAGAGAGAAAAGAAAGGGCATGGAGATGGTAGAAGAGGAAGGGAGAAACGGGGATAAGGACAAGGCAGGCCACAGGCGCGCAGCGGTCTGCGTGCGAGGCAACCTTACGAAAATGTAGCAGATTGAAAAAAAGGCTGGAAGGGCAAAGGGGGCACGAACGGTGTGCATTAGGCACCTTGTCCATCCAGGCACTCGCTAGTGGCTCCGGAGTAGAAAAGAGAAGGTAGTGTAATGGCAGAGAAAAGGCGAAATGAAGTGAAGATAGGGCAGGCAGAAGGGCGCATCGCGGGTCGAGAAAGCAAGACTACCCATGGAAGAGAAAAGTTGGAGTAGAAGAGGGAAGGCAAGGAGGTGGTAGAGAAAGGTCAGAACGGGAATGAGGATAAGGCGGGACAGGCGCGCATCGCGGGATCAAGGGTCGTAGATACCGCGGTATGCGTGCGAGGCAGCCAGGTGAGAGAACATATGTAGAGAAATGAAAGGCTGGAACGGACAAAGCCGGCACGAACGGTGTGCATCGTGCACCCGTACATCCAGGCACTCGCTTGTGCCTCAGCATGCGCCCCAAGGAAAAGAAGAAAACGAAAACGAAGCAAGGAAAGAAGCAGCGACAAGAAGAAACTCACCGAATGTGGCGCTGACGAATGAGCACACGGGCATGGTGAATGCTCTTGGCGAGGCCGCTCTTGAAGACCTGCGTCTGCAGACGACGCTCCAAGAAGTCCTCGATCTTGAGAGCCAGCACGTAATCGAGCCGCATGCGGCTCTCGTCGAGCACACCGATACGGACGAGACGGCGGATGAGCGCGTTGCCCTCGAAGAGACGCTTGGGGTCCTTGTCGTCGAGCTTGAGCAGCTCACGGGCAGCACGCCGGATTTTGGAGAGGATGAGGGCGATACGCCAGATTTCGCGCTTGGACTTGAGGCCGTATTCGCCGGCGAGCTGGGCTTGTGCTTAGCACCTAGGGTATGAAGAGATAAAGAACACGCACCTTGAGCTCAGAGTCGAGACGCGCCGACTCAAAAGGCCGACGGGGGACCTTGTAGCTGAATAAAATGGCATTTTAGCCGCCACACAAGGTGGATCTTGAGGATTATTGCTGTCTGCTCACGTTTTGGAGTGGTTGCGCGGGGCCCTGGAGAGTGTGAGCACCGTGTAGCGTGGCGCGGAGCACGTACCTCGGCATTTTGGCGCGAGTCTTGAGGGGGCGGAGGAAAGGACGAAAACGGCTGTCACCGTCTGACACCTCTGGCTTGCCAGCTGCACGTGACACTCAAGGCCTGTACTTTTCCATCTCGTCCTCTTCCTCCTCGACGACCGACATCCACCATGCCGCACTCATTCGGTTACCGGGCACGGACCCGCCATATGTTCAAGCGGGGCTTCAAGGGTGTGTGGTTTTGCTCCAAAGGGCGCAGTGGGAGCAGGGCGACGGCGGGACGACGTCGCAAAACCCTGCAACGAGGACTTTGGCCGGAGATCTTCGAGTTGCGCTCCAGATCGTGGTGCTGCGCTCGAGGGTCAAGGGTGCTCTGTCGTCGCTGTTCCCGCTGCCTCGCCCTTATTCCTGTTATTCGCCCCCCGATTTCTGACGACCTCTCCCCAGAGCATGGCCCCATTAAGCTGTCGACCTACATGATTAACTACCATGTCGGGGACATCGTCGACATCAAGGCGAACGCCGCACAACAAAAGGGCATGCCCCACAAGTACTACCACGGGTGCGTCGCGCTGTCTACTACCCACATTCCTCGTGTACTGAAATCGTCTGCTCTTGTGAAGCCGCACGGGAATCATCTACAACGTCACCCCGTCCGCCGTTGGTGTCATCGTACACAAGGTCGTCGGAAACCGCTACATCGAGAAGCGCGTCAACCTCCGTGTCGAGCACATTCGTCACTCCAAGTGTCGGCAGGAGTTCTTGGACCGTGTTAAGCGCAACCACGACGCGCATGCGGAGGCAAAGTCAAAGGGCGGTGAGTGACCACATCCATTCCAAATTTCATGCCGGGCCTGGCGCATAGGTCTTCTCCATTGCTTTCATTCTTCCTCGTCTCTATCACCAGAACCTAAGCTGACCCACCTCGCAGAACGCGTAAACCTCAAGCGCATCCCTGCCCTGCCGCGTCCCGCGAGCACCGTCACCGCCGTCTCGTCGGGCAACGTCCCACAGACAATGGTCCCCGTCGCGTACGAGACGACGATCTAAGGCGGGGTGGTGGTTGGTCGGCAGTGGGCCGTCCATGTCGTCCATGTCGTTCGTGTCGATGTATGTGTAGGGTACGATATGCTTGTTCCTCCATGCGCATGGCGATTTGCCGTTGCAGGCGTCGCGAAACTGAAAAAGCTTTTCCTCAATCACGAATGTGCGAAATGAATAGATGCGAGTTGGGAAACAGTCTGCCCCTAACTTCCAAGCTTGACTCCCACCACCACCATGTCTTTCTCCCAGCATATCGCCACAGCGCGCTCGCTCCCCCTTCTTGGCTTCCCGCGTTTGCGCCTCTTCGTCCAAGAACCCGGCCAGCAGCCACGCGATGTGACTGCGAGTCCCGCCCACCAGCGTATACTCGACCTCGTCCGGGTCGCTTTCACGCACATCGTATCCGGGGTCGCGGCGTCTTCGACGCTTCTCCATACTATCAACTTGGTCTTGGCTGCGTCACTGCCAACCCAGGAAACGCGGAGGCGCTTGGGCTCGGACGGGCGGTCACCGCACGCCAACTGCGCAAGTTTTTCACAGAAACCCAGCTCGACATCGTCTTCACCGACCTCCAGTTCGCCAATCGAGAGTTTGCGTGGGCATTTGTTGACAAGGGCGAGGATGGGGACAAAATCTATTTTCAGTTGGCGATCGAGCGGGTTCTCAGACACAACAGCCAGGTGCGCTCCTCCATCGAACTCTGGATCGCGTTTATGCAACGCGTCGTAGCCCCCGGCAAGTTGTCGTGACGCCGACTTCGTTCGAGCAGCTCTCGAGTACCTCATGGTCCTCGTCGCGATCCACGAAGGCGTTCATGCCGCATCCAAAAAACTCCTACTCAAGCTCGTCACACCAGAAATCGACGGCTTCGAGGATGATTATGACTCCCAAAATCAAGGCTCGGAGGCGGGGGCGACGTATGAGCGTCGTCTAATGAGATTCATGACGCAGGTTATATGGCGGCGCGGGGACGTCAGGACCGACGACCTGGAGCATTGGATGTGGCACATCGACAGCGTCATTGCTGCCCGTAAGAACGAGATTCGCAACCAAAGCTTCGGTGCGTCGCTTTCGATTGAGCTCGACGCAGCTGAGAACCCAGCGGCTCAATGTCTTTTTTCTCTAGATAAACAAACGCTCATCGACATTACGGCGTCTTTTGGGTACGACCCCGTCTGGGTACCCGACTTGCGCGAGACGCCGGCAGAGTATGTCTTCAATGACAACACGCACAAGCGTTTTCGGGGAGCGTCGCCGTTGTCGTTGCTTGGGTCGCCCAGCGCGGACGAGGAGGTGAAGCGTGCGAGTGAAGAAGACACGGCGGGGCTGTCCATCCTCAACTCGGAGGAATATTTGGTTGCGCCTCTCTGCGGTGGACATACGCAACGTGTGTATTTGCCGAGTGTTTCGACCTCTGGGGACAGCGTGCCGCCGCCGATCGCCGCACAAGGGTTGGGTTTTATTGGACTCGAGATGCCATATGTGTGAAGAACACCAAGTAGAAGGCCTGCCAGTGGCTGGGGAGCGGTGAACTACACTTGTACTATAGTACACAACTCGAACGACCGACATCTAAATTCACGCACAATTTCTAAGCCTCTGGGAACGGAGATGAGTTGGAGACGAGCTCCGCGGAGACTTGGAGGCTCGAAAGGGCAGAGAAGGCGCCATTGGCCGTCAGCGCGAAAAAAAAAACACGCAAAGAAGTATGGTCGGGGCATGGTCGTGCAACTAGCCCCTATTGCGTTGGCGCACTTGAAGCTTGAAGCCGTGACGTGGACGCTGATGGTTTCCCTTCCCGCAGACCTGCAGCACCACATTATTCTCCTATATGCGCCAGAAGAGGAGCTCCGAGCCTGCTCTCTGGTCTGCGGAAGCATGTGCTACTGGGCGCAGTCGAGGTTATTTCGGGAGATCCGCTTTGACCACGAACTCCCTCAAGCATCCGTCGCGGGCTATCCGAGCCCTAAAAAACAGGCTGAACGCCTACTCCGGGTCCTCGAGTTGTCGCCGGCTCGCCGCATCTGGTTCGTCACATCCGTCGCCTCTCTCTGGAAGACAGCACGCCTGCATTGCTCGCATTGCTCGCGTCCCGCGAATGGCCAGCGCTCGAGGCGCTCGACCTGTACTCCATGCGTCCGATGCACGACGGCTGCCTGCCAGACATCACACGGCTGATCTCATCGCCTCTCTTGCGGTCCCTCGCGCTGTTGTTCGGGCACCGTGCCTGGCACACAGACTACTTGACGCGCATACTCGCTCATGCGTCCCATACCTTGACAAACTTATCTCTTTCGGCCTGCGTCGAACCCCACGAAAGGCATCGCCCGCCGTCATATCCTCTTACCGGTGACCCTCTCGTCGACACTCCGGGATTTGTTCTTCGTCGACTCGACCTAACGTATGCTCCGGCGGCGTGGGCGGCATTAGAGGATCCGTATTTTGCTCCATGCCTGAGCGAAGTGCGCGAGATGGAGTACGAGGACTCGACTCCGGTCGACCACCGCCTTCTAAGTCATCTTGGAAGACAACTGCGACGGCTGAAAGTCCACTCGAACGGTGCGTTGCGATGACAATCTGCCATCGGAAATGCTTATGTCCGCCTCCCAAGATTTCTCCGTCGGGGACCTCGACTTTTCACAAATGCCGCTGCTTGAGCATCTTGAATGCGACTTTATGCGCGAAGCCTCGCACCTCGTCTTGGCAAAATTTCCATCTCATAACAAGTTGGTACAAGTGACGCTAACCACGACTCACGAAGTCTGGCAGATTGGCAACTTCGGGCAACGCCAAGTTGGCCTCCGACTGGATCGATTACTCGCAGATCGAGAAAAGTTTCCATGTTTGCGTAGGGTGTCCGTGGAGGTCACTATATCCCCCAGATTCTGGGGCCTTTCACCCAAGATCCCGCGCCTTGATAGTGCGGTGGTAATTCGGGAACTTGAAAAGGCCCTTCCACATGTGTCGAAGGCCGAGATGCTGGCCATCGATTTCTTTCCCCACGTTTGGGTGGTGGGCGACTACGGCCGCGAACACCGCTTGGAAGACGATTGAACGTTGTGTTATTTGTGCTGTAACTACGGGTGCAAATCTAATTATGTTTGAGCTCAACGTCGAGCCGCCCCTTCGCCGCCATTCTTGGAAATGCAACACGCAAGAGGTGCACTTTTTCGGCCCGCCATATCGGATCTTCGAGGTGGTCGTTGGTCAAGAAACTCAGCACCACCGACAATTTCTTGACGGTGGGATGAGTAGCGAAGTAATCATCCAGACCATCCTCGAATGTGGAATACCAGAGTGTGGACTTTGCGTCTCCGAGTCGGTCAAAGATCGACATATCGACGACAACATGCGAGAGGGCTGGTGCAATCTTTGGCGAAAAGCAGACTCGAATGATATGGTGGAGATGCTCTTTGTGATGCGCCGATGCGTTGTTCCCCATGAGCTCAAGCGTAAGTCGACGCAAGTGAGGGAAATGCTGCGGGAGCCCGAGGTCACGACCGGGGTATACTGTGAAAGTAGCTCAGCCGCACCGAAAGAAGAACACACAAACTGAACGACCGACCTAGGTGCAACGTGAGGTCTTCGAGGCTGTCTGCCACAGCGCAGCATAATTGAGAAGAGGGACTAGGCAGGCTAAAGGAGCTCAAATCCAGTTTCTTGAGCCCCTTGAGGACGTAATTTTGAGAATCCGCCTGGAGGAAGAAACGGACGACGGATTCACTTTGGTCGAACCGCAGTCGCCGTAGTGGTCGTGTGGCGGGGAGGATTCGGAATTCAGAGGAAACTTCTCTGGCCTCCGAGTCCGAGTCCGAGACGTCCCGACAACGAATGAACTCGAGGCTCGAGGATGCTGCGAGCATGTGTCCGAAGGCCGCCGGCGGAAGGTTGTTCATGAATTTGCAACATATGTGGTCAAGTGTTCCGTCGCAAGCGCGAAGCCATTTGAACAGAGCATCGGTGAACTGGAGAGGTAGACGAGACCACGAGCTGCCAATTGCGAGGCCGACGATCTTTAGCTCGCGCACGTTATGGAGCTTGCCCAAGACAGAGCCCACGGCAAGGGAGTGGGGGTATTCCTCTGGAAGTTGGAAAGGATGGAAGGAAGAGCCGTAGCGCGACGACGTGTTGGACAAGATGTGGATGATTTTCGAGATGCCCAAGGACGTTTCTCCACAGATAACGAGGAGAGGCGACAATGCTTTCGTCGTCGTCGAGCAACCCACTGTCGAATAGCAGCGTCATAGAACGGTGGACGCGCTTTTGGCACGGATATCGAAAGAGGGAGGCAGCGAGGCAACATGACTTTAGGTCGTGCATGTCATCGTCCGCGTCGATGTTCTCGACCACCAAGTCGATGAGCTCTGCAGGGAGAGCATCCATTCGAGAGAATAGCGGGGAGATGAATGCGGGGGTTGAGTTGATCTGAGTCACGGGCTTATCACGGCTTGACCAGCTCCTCAACCTCTCCGTCAAGGATGGGCTCAATTATCATCTCTTTACTCTATGTGTGAAGACCGAGAGACGGCGACTCGGACCAGACGAAAGCAACAATTGGAACATCTAGCCGGTATCGAAATCGGGAATGTCCAACGATGCCGGGTGGACGCAGGCAAAAGTGAGCGAAATGATCGTAAATGCGACCTGGAGTGCGCGGCAAAAGGATGGGCAAGGAGAATGGAAAAACAAAGAAAACTGTCGGTGCGGCATGATGACCCCTGGAGTCCTTCATTCTGACTTGAAGAAACTCAGATGCTGCAAGCTCTTCCCCCAGAACTCGAGTGCGCCATTATCGACGGCTTCGTCCACGATGAGCAGGTCCTGAAGACCTGCTCTCTGGTTTGCCGAAGATTCTGCGTTTGGGGGCAGTCGCGCTTGTTCTGCGACATCGTTTTCGGCCACGATCCCCATCCCCTTTTCGCCAGCAGCCAGCCAGCGCTTATTGCGTGGTCGAAACGCGCAGAGAAACTTCTCGATATCCTCGAGTCGGCACCTCATCTAGTCTCGTACATCCGCCGCCTGGACTTGGAGGACTGCACAACAGAGCTGCTTGCGGTCGTTGCGTCCCGCAGCTGGTCGTCCCTCGAAATCCTGCATCTCCAATCCATCCCTCCGGCTCATGAGGGCTGTTTACAGGACATTCAGAGGCTCGTCTCAACGCCGTCGCTACAATACTTGGAGCTTTGGTTCCAGTACGGCGCTTGGAACACCAATTACTTCATCCACATCCTGGCACATACGTCCGCTGCCCTCACAGAGCTCGAACTCAGTCTCTGCAACGTGGCCCATCCGTCCTTCGTCTCTCCCGAACCGCAATACCTCCGCCATCGACCTCAAACCCCTCCGAAGTTTAGGCTTCGTCGACTAAACCTAGTATACGCGACGGCGGCTTTCGAAGCCCTCGACGACCCGTATTTCGCTTCATGCCTGCAGAGCGTGTCCGCGTTGGAATACAACGGATCGGCCAAAACGTTCGGGCCTCCTCTTCTCAACTGTATCGGCCGTCAGATTAGGTGGTTGAAGGTCGAGTCTGGGGGTGCGTTAGCTGGTTCTTGCCGTCGCAAAAACTCATTCCTTTTGCCAGACTACAAGCTCGAGAACCTTGATCTTCGTGCGCTGCCTCTGCTTACACACCTTCATTGCGATTTCACGTCCAACACGTCGTGGAACGTCCTCAGCCGATTTCCTCGCAAAAATCGGGTAACCCATCTAACGCTGACCACTTTGCATACAGTCTGGCAGCCCATCAGTCGCGACCAGCGTGAAATTGGTCGCTTCCTGGAACGAACGGTGGTGAAAAGGTTTCCACGCATAGACACCATATCTGTGGAAGTCACCGTGTCGCCGCGCTATGTCGGCGCCGAAGAGAAAGTTCCGCGACTTGACCGGCGGGCAGTCACACAAGCCATTAAATTGTGTCTGCCCCGCCTCTCGGAGGCGGACATGGTTTCTATCACTTTCCTGCGTTTCATTCGGCCACCTGGCTCTTTCGAACGCCGCAGCATAGTGGATGATTGAATCTACCGTACGACCTACTGGCTTCTACTTGTTTAACGCAGCAGTGTATTTCATGAATATCGTGCCCTCCAAATCCGTGTCGTAGTATTTGTCCGTCGTCACGAACCCCACTTTCGAGTAGAGCTTGATAGCTCCCTGCATCCGCGGCAACGTATCCAGACGTAGCTCATCGTAGCCGTCCTCTCTAGCTGCTTCCAAAATCCGCATTCACCAGTGCCGACCCGATTCCCGACCCGCGCGCAGAGGGGAGGGTGTAGAGACGCTTGACCTCTCCGATTTTCTTGTGTGGTGTTCCTTGGCTGCCGGTCCATTCGTTAAACAGAAGAGTGATATCCCTCAGCGCGATACAGCCCACCGGCTCCTCCGAGCCCTGCGGAAAAGCCAGTAGTATGCGGCCGCCTTTCTCCGACGCGTATTTTCCGGGCAGCGACGCCAGCTCCGTCTCAAAGTCCTGGAACGTGAGGTCGATATCCAGCCATTGGTGGTACGCGCGGAATAGCGCCTTGGTTGCGAGGATATCCTCTGGTGTCTGCGCGGCGCGGATGGTGAACGCCATGGTGGTTCGAGTCAAAAAGTTCTGAAAGCAAGCACATGATGGCGTAAATATCGATATCTATACACAGCTCGGTAGCAAAATACAGTCTAGATCCCATCCACAATAAATCTATCTATCGTCTTGAGGAGCTAAAAAGGCGTCGCCAGATACTCCGGCGCGTCGTATCCTCCTCCTGCACGTTATTCTCCCGAATAACCTTGAGGAACACGCTCTCAAGCGTAGCTTTTTCGACCGTGTACTCCGAAAAGTCGTCGTGTGTGGACAACCGGTGGAACAGCTCGGCGAGTGACAGCCCGTTGTCGGTGTTCATGGGGACCTCAAAGCGCGTGGCTACGTCGTCGGCCATGCGCGAGCCGGGGATGGTGGCCATGACGCTTTGAGCACGCGCCACCTCCTCGCGCGTCCGGCATGTAAAGTGGACCTCATACGTCGCATAACGCGCCGAGAGCTCCGCCGTCGTGCCCACAGCCAACATTCGTCTTGCGATAATGCCCACTTTAGTCGCAAGCGCAGCAGCCTCCTCCATGGAGTGCGTCGTAATGATGAGTGCCTTGTTGACAGCCACCGCACGCAGCGTCGACCACATCTCGCGCTTCTTCTTGGCGTCGATACCAGTCGAGAACTCGTCGATGCAGACCACCGCCGGATTGCCCATGAGCGCAATAGCAAGCGACAGCTTGCGCTGATTGCCTCCAGAGAGTTTGCTGGCCAAACGATCCGCGTAGCTTCGCAGACCGATCGCATCCAGGAGCGACTCCACGCTCGTGTTGACCTCGGCGGCATTGAGCCCCTTGAGCCGCCCATAAATCTCCAGATGCTCGCGGACCGATAATTGTGCGTCGATAGCAGAGAACTGCGGGCAAACACCGAGGGAAACACGAGCCGCTCGAGGATGGTTAAGGACCGAAACACCTTGGATGAGAGCATCGCCCGTTTCCGGGATCACATCTCCACCTGGAAAATATTGGTCCATGGTAGGGCAAACAACTGAAAGAACGCACGGATAACGTTGAACGTGGTTGTCTTGCCCGCGCCGTTGGGCCCCAAAAGACAAAACACGGTCTCCTTGGAGACTCCAAAGCTCACATCGTCGACGACCGTGTTCTTGCCAAACGTCTTGCTGACGTTCAAGACGCGCAGCAAGTCGTCGGACTCGGCGACCAGCCGCGCCTCACGAGCAACGTCCTCCTTGAGCGGCTTCTCCGACTCCGAAACGGCGACGGCAGTGGCAGGCCGTTTCCTGAATCGACGAGGAAGCAGGGAACCGGAGTCGGCCCAAACAAGGACGCCGAGTAGGAAGAACGAGTAGATGATCATATAGGCGATTGGGCCACCGAAGCGCATGATGGAAGACATCCAGGACGCGCTGAGGTTCGTTTCTTGCCCGTTGCATAGAAGGGAGAAGAGGTTGACGGAGACGAGGGCGGCGCGGGTCTGTAAAAGAACAATCAGCGGTTGAACCAATGGCTTCGGGCGTTTCACTGACCACGCTGGCGACCGGAGAGAGCAATGAGAGCGTGAAGTGGATGATGGTGATGAATTGGTTAGCTTGCGAGGTTTTGGCGTAGGTAAGGACCAGCAGGTAGCCGGCGAGGTACAACTGCGGCGAAATCAGCTTGTGAACGAGGGGCTAGAGTATCGGCGTACCACAAACATGACGATTTGGTATCCGGCAACAGCGGCGAATGCAGCCAACGGCGACACCACGATCAACGAGCAACAATACGCGAATAAAGTGCCCGTAATTCCGTACAGGACCATACACAACCACTGTCGATCCAGTTAGTCGCATCCAACGAGAACGACGGTCACGTACGAAGAACCCGAGCCCGTGGAACTGATTCGACGCGGCCGCAAAGATGATAATGACGATGGTGGACATGATGACGGTGAAAATAGTGTCGAACATGAGGTGCCCAAGCCAAAGGCCGACGGGATTGTGCAGACCGTTGCTGAACTGCATGGCTTGAACCGACGAACGGCGTTCCTTCGATACGTAGAGCGCGAAGAAGGCGGGGAAGACAGACTGCAACAGCGTCAATGGAATGAATACAAGCTCGAGAGCCAACGAACCATAACGGCACAGTAAAACGCGATCCATTTGAGCGCAAACAACGTCCCAGCTGGTCGAGCATGAGCGCTAGAACTAAGACGAACGGGAAACGAGCTCACCATCTACCGGAGGGAACGATTCGTACGTCGGCAATATATACGACGGCGTCGGCCCCGCCTTCCCAGACGCATTCAAAGCAAAGTTCATGAGCAAGTTGCTCGTAAAACTCAGCATGCTGGTTCCCATAAGCCCCGGCGCACTCGCTTCCCAAGCAAACAGCGCCTGGCCCGTCGTAACATCGATCGAGACGCCTCCAGTCGAGATGTTGTGGATGTTGTTCTCGATAGTGCTCACGAACGTCGCGTTGTCCGCTATCGGGAGAATGCTGAACGGCGTCAGCGCCGTCGAGTTTCCGAGGTCCGTGGTGTTGAAGAAGGAGGTGAAGTTGACGAGATTGGCCGCGCTGAGCGCGGTGAGGTCGCCAAGCGCGTTGGCCAAGGACGGGGGCGAAACGAGCACCCGCGACTGGTTGCCCTCGTAGAAAGCAAGCAGCGGCGACGTCGGAGGGAAGAGCGCATCCTGGTAGAACGGCTGGTCCAGCGTCTTGACACAAGACTCTGCTCTGTTGGAGATAAAAACGAGCGGGATGGTCGAGCCGGCAATCGCGATGAGGACCGCGAGCACAGGCGACAACCAGCTACGTCGGAAGATGATAGCGCGTTTGCGGAAAATAGTGAGAGCTTGTCGGAATGGCGACGTTGCGCGTCCCGTAACGAGGTTCAGCTCAACGGCTTTCGTAACGGCAAGCTCCTCGACGGACCCGTTGCTCGGGTTCTCGCTCTTCTCCGCGTCGTCTCCTCCTTCGCTGCTAGCGCGCGCTTCGTTGGCCACATCCTCCTTGCGCATCAACTCCAGGAAAATGTCCTCGATGGTCGTGCCCAGGACATCATATGACGTAATCACATGGCGGTCCCTTTCGGCGTCAAGAACACGAAGAACCTGGTCGACAACTGCCGTGTCCTTGCTCTTGAGATGATACAAGGGCTGTTGCGGCGACTCCAACGAGACGTATGTCAACGGCGCGACCGCACGGACAGCGTTCAGAAGGTCTGTCGGCGTCTTCTCGTCGACTTCGTCCGTTTGCGCGAGCGCAGCCTGCACGGTGTACCCTTCGCCCAAATCTCGCTTGAGCGCAACGGGAGAGCCGGATGCAACGAGCTTTCCCGGAGCAGCGAGAATGGCGATATGGTCTGCGAGCAGATCTGCCTCGTCGAGGAAGTGGGTCGTGAAAATGATAGTGCGGTCTTGCCGGAACGAGATGAGGGTCCGCCATAGTGCTCGTCGAGAGAGTGGATCAACACCGGAAGTACACTAGGAGCGATGAGTGTTTACTCGGAGGTAAGAAGCGAAATAAACGGACCTCATCGACTAGCACGATACTCGAGCCACCCACCAGCCCGATCGCGAGCTGCAGTTTGCGCTTCTGCCCACCAGACAACGTATCCGCGTTCGCGGTAATCTTCGTCCCGAGGTCACAGTCCTTCAGCAGCTGTACGAGGTCCTCGTTCTTGTCGGCCTTCCCGGACCACTTGACAGCGCGCCACACTCGTAGGGTCTGCAGACACGAGAGCTCCGGTATCAAGACGTTCTTCTGCGGGACGATCCCAAGGGTGCCGCGCGGTGGTTTGGCGACGCCGCCTTCGAAGACAACGGTGCCTTTCGTACGACCGAGAAGTCCGCCGACGATGGAGAGCGACGTGGATTTGCCAGCGCTGCACTCGATTAGTACGAGGCATTCAGTCGCACAAGAAGGCTAACCCATTGGAGCCCAAGAGGACGAAAATTCCTTTCTGAGGAACGTCGAAGGAGAGGTCGTCAATTGCCGTGACCAACCCGCCCTTGCGGTTGAAGAACGACGTGCTGAACGTCTTCCCGAGACCTTGGACGGACACGGCAACATCCGCCGGGATGGTGAGTTCCTCGCGCCGACGGCGCCCCCAGCATCTCCAAGACGACCCTGAGCCTTTAGGTTCCTTAGGGTCGTACAAGCGACGTTCCCAGAGGACGCCGATGTATGGCCAGAGGAAGACGTCGATCTGCAGAGAGTGAGAATGCGGTATTATCGGAGAAGATATAGCTCACCAGAGCCGCGATAAGGATGGGAAGCAGATGAAGGTGGTCGTCCGGGTCACCACGCACGGCGTTCGTAGGCAGCGAATGGTTCTCCCAACCGCTTATGGCGCGGTTTGCGAAGATGTAGTAGCTTGGCGGGAAGATGATCGTGAAGATGAACGCGCCACCAGTGCTCACTACAACCCATCAGCGAAGAAAAAATGCGGCAAGGCAAGAACATACGGCGCTTGAGAATCAACGCGATGATACCGAACAGAATGGACAGGAACGTCGAGAACACCGCGGCCAACTGCGGGCTCTTCCCGAACGGCGCGGCGACGAAGAACGACCAACTCGCAAGGGAAAGACCGAACAGAATATGCACAGCGAGGATCATGAGAACATTAGTCTCGACCCAAATCTGCGCGCGCCAAACGAGAGCCACGATAATCCACGCCGGCAAATAAACCACCGAGTAGCTCAGATGCCACGAGAGGACCCGGGCCGAGTCCAGAAGTCCCATCGCCCGCATGTGCGACGTGACCTGGCTGGCCCGGTCGGTGGCATAAGCACCCGGGAGCTGGTACGAGATGCCCGAAAAGCACACGAAGCTGTATACTGCGATCAGCGGCGTAGGCAGAGGCACAGAACGTCGTACAAGGCGATGACGAGCAGTTCCCTGATGCCTCGCACGAAACCTGAGACAAGACGTGGTCAGGACTGACTGCGCATGTCGGTGGGAAGAATACAATACGCACTCAGACGCGTCCTGTCGCTCTGTTCTGTGTTCGTTTCGTTCGTGAAGGGCCATTCACGGGGAGGATCGAGGGTGATGCCAGTCCGCAGCTCGATGATAGCCTGCCATGCGAGATGAGAATGGTAACAACGTCAAGACCACGAAAAAAGACGTGCCTCGTCGACAGCCCATTGGAGAGGCAGTACCCGCAGCTCGAAGTCGCTTGAGTGCTTGACCACGTCAATGTGGATGAGCCCCGAGTCCGCGAGGATTGTGTAGTTCACGGGCTTGGACGTGTTTGCGGGGATGTCGTAGAAGATGACCGCGGCGTAGCACTCGGAGAAGCCGTTGAAGTTCTGCGGGCATTCGAATGGCAACTCCGGTCCGCTGGAGGCTTTCTTGACGGCAGAAAGCTGGTCCTTGCTGAATCCGCTCGTTATGTGGGCCATGATATCGTCCGGTGACGGGTTGCTTGTTCCATCCGTCGCGTCTGCCCATACAAGCGTTCCTGCATGGTCGAAGTCGTCTTTCAGCGTGAATATTGGGATGGGTGAGCCGATTCCGTACTGAATCCGCGTCAGAAGAGGAAGCTCGAGCTGGTGAGGATAGCGCACGTTATTTGGCTTGAGCAGAAAGTCCTTCGCGACGGCCAGGAAGATGCCATAGGCGACCTGGACACATCCTAAGATACTCTGCGCTGTACCAACGCGAAACATACCGGTGCTATGAAGCAACGGAGCAAATTAAGCTGGACGCGGTAAGCAAAGAGCGGACGCGTGAGCAATGCCGCGCACGAAGGGATGCTTGGAGAGAACGATCCAGTTCTTCCAAAACAAAGCCGCGAACTGTCTCCATAGCAGAGACATGCAAGGCGGCGGTCTCCGTAGGGTGGCGGAAGAGAACAAGCTGCGCAGAGGGCCATGTGAACGGCGTGTTGCCGAAGAGATGAGTGCGGCCCGGTGCCTCACGTCACTCGGCGATCTCGGCCACTCGCCGAGGGCGGGTTCGTCCTCGAGCGCATACACGCTGTCCCCGAGCGCAAACCGAGCAGCAACCCACGCGTGTGGAAAGAACACATTTGAGGGCAAAATACCCCCGCATAAATCGCGACTTGAACTATTTCCAGTCGTCAAAGAATAACTCGAAACAAGTGGAACGAGCAGGCTCTACCAAGTCGAGATATTCTGCGAGCGGTGCGCTAATCTTGAAGGTCGTGTAGGGAGAGTTACAGTGGCAAATGCGCCATCGCGGTTGAGTCTAAGTTGAGAGCGCGACGTGACCTGGACCATCAGCTGAACTCGTCCATCCAAGTCTTCGTTGTCGATGAGCTCACCAACAAACAGTCTTTGAAGGCGTGCTGCCTCGCCGCAGCGTTATCCTTCTAGCCAAGCCAAACGCATTCGCCGCCCAAGTTTCCTTCAAGTCCATGGTCATCATCAAGGAAAGGCTCAAAATTGATGGTACTAGGTTGCCGGAGCTCAATGACCACTGTACCCCGCGTCCCAGGCCGGTGCAAATGTGCTGAATTATCAGGGCTTTAAATACGCCCCGGGCAGGGAGAATCGCAATATAATAATCTTCCAAGGCAGTCACGATGTTCTCCCCCAAGACGGCGCAGAAGGCTACCTTGCTATCGAGGAAAAACTTAAGATCTCATTAAAGACACTAAATTACACTTCATCCAAGATACATCTATATGTGGCCAATCGCAGGCGTCAGTCGTCTCACAGCAAAAGAAAAGAAAAACAGGCAAAGCAAAAAATCGTGTCTCCAGCATTTTAGTGCGCCTTCTTCGCATCGCCGTTCGTGTGTGCCACGGGCACCGTGCCATGCCACTCCCCGTCCTTGCCCTTCTTGCGCACCGTGAAGCACGCAATGCCCATATAATCCGTGATGTCCCCAATGACCTCAACGCAGAACTGCCCATACAAAACAAACGACAGTGCAAGCGTCGCATACACAAGCACCGTCCGTCCCAACGCGCTCGACTGTATCAACGGCGGCCGCCCAATGAGGAGCGGGAGGTACGCATCGACGGTGCAGAGTGCGGTCCACACCCACATCGAGTCGAAGACCGGGAACGCGCATCCATCCTGGGTCACGTGCGCGAGAATCATACGGCCGACATGGCGCGCGAATTGGAGGCCCCATGCGCAGAGGAAGGGCACGAAGAGCGGCGAGTAGAGGATTGCGGGATCGCTGGCTCGGGGGTGCGCGAGCCATACGAGCTGGAGGGATGCGGAGACGAGGAAAGGGAGGAGGAGCAGGATGGGGCGGCCCATAGCGCGTTTCGCACGCGAGACATTGGAGCAGCTGCTCGCGATGTTGTAGAGCAGCCCGAATGCGCTGAAGACCATGAACGACACGTTCAGTGGCGTGTCGGGGAGTGAGTTGATGTAGGGGACGTTGGTGAGGCGTAAAAACGTGAGGATGCCGGTGTCCCAGAAGGAAGGACCGAAGATCCCGCTAATCGTGAAGATGGCGACAATCATGAGGATTCCCTCGACGGGCCCTGAGAAGACCCCGAGGTAGAGCTGGCCCGTGTGGTACTCCTCCCAGGTGGTGAGGTAGAAGTTGGCGAGAGTGGCCACCTGCGACGTTACTGTCCACCAGGAGCGGCCAAGGTTGAGAGCATGGCATGCGAGCAAGGCTTCGAGCGTGGTGTTCATCGCGTCGCAGCCGTGGTCAAACATTTCGCCGAGTGGGCCTGCCATTCCCGTCCGACGCGCTTGTTTCCTGCTTTTCGCGTCAGAAGCACGTTTCTCTGAGGGTTTACCACGCACCCGTCTATGGCGTCGAAGCTCTGGTAGGCAAATAATCCAATCGCGAAGCTGTTTGACGGTCAGCTTAGCGCGCTATGGCCTAAAATGCTCACGAGAAATACAGCCAACTCGGCAGTACCACTCCGCCGTTCTCCGTGAGGTATTTCGGATCGTAGTACATCAGGGTCGCGAAATTGAGGAAGATTATAGAGAGACCCGAGAGAGTTATCTGGCACGTCATAGCATGAGGCGCGATAATCTCAGTGAATGAAAGACGCACGGTATTTGGTGCTACATTCAGCGGCCACAGAGTAACGAACCACGTCCAGAACGGATTCAGGATGTACTTGGACGTCAGGGACCTGCGCTCCACAAAAAGGCGCTCAGAAAAAAAACGTGGCTTTGGGGGCCTCAAGACGCACTTATCTACGCCTTTGTAGGCGTACTTGTGGAGGTTCGGAAGGGCATCGCGGGGTATGTAGCGCATAGCGCAGGCGTAGGTCGCGCCCTGCGTCAGTGGAGGTCGGGAGCGAAAAGGTGTTTTGACGTCAAGATTTTCGCGGAAATCAAATCAGGTGCCTCTGTCAGTTCTTGCTCCCGGCTACTCGGAATGAACAATCTCGAGGCACTGGCCTCAGTTACGAGGGCAAGCCTATTCCCTTCTCCCGCATATATGTAGGGTTATTGACCCGAAACAGCTCAGCGAAAGCGTCGTTCGCGTATTGGGGCAGGTATGTAGATCGAGCGCATATATCCACCCTGCCGACCCGATAAACAGAATCCGGGCAAGTTCACGCTACAGGGTACGAGATCGGATACAGATGAACACAGTCCGTTGAGTCAAGGGCAGGGACGAACACCTATATCGTCGGAAAGCAGCGGCCATTCACCCTCATCGACACTGGCGAAGGTCGCGAAGAATATATCCCAATCCTCGAATCAGCACTCAAAGAGGCTGCAAAGGACAGCGACGCACAAGAGACAGATGTTTCCGACATTGTCATTTCACACTGGCACCACGACCATGTCGGTGGCTTGCCTGGTGTCCTCGCTCTCCTTCGGAAGCTATGGGACGAGCGGAACGTCTCGACCCCGTTCAAACCACCACGCCTCCACAAATTCCCGATGGTGGAGGCCCACCCTCGCGACGAGACATCATCCCTGCTCGCATCTCTGTCCGCCGACGCGTATACCCCGGCCGCGTCTGGGAATGCCTTCCACAATCTTGGTGACGGGCAGATCATCAACACTCTCCGGGTTCTGCATACACCCGGCCACACCCCAGACTCGATTGCCCTCCATGTCCCCGGCGACAACGCATTATACACCGCCGACACCATTCTAGGCCAAGGGACCGCCGTCTTCGAGGACTTGGCAGTCTATATGCGCAGTCTCCAGACAATGCTGGACTTCGTGAAGGAGAACAACGCGGGCAAGCTCTATCCCGGTCATGGCCCAGTGGTCAAGGACGGGACGGAGCTCATCTCGATGTACATCACTCATCGACAAGAGCGCGACAAGCAGCTGCTCGAGTTGTTGCGCTCGAAACCGGAGGGTGGCGGTCCCTGGACGACCTGGACAATGGTGACGAACTTGTACAAGTCGTATCCGCAGGCATTGTGGGAGCCCGCAGCCCACAGCGTCGATTTGCACATGCGGAAGATGCAAGGCGAGGGTTTGGTGCGCAAGCTCGGTGGCGAGGAGCGCCATACGCAGTGGGAGATTGTGCAGGCCAAGATATGATACAGTGCAAATGTAGTACAGACAGCAAATCTGTTGTATGAGTGTTAGAAAGGGAAAGAATCGGATGGCTTAGTGGACGCACCGAAAGCTCTTTTGCCAGTCTCTCTCAGGAATCGTCGGTCATTATCGCAATAAACTCGGCTTCGCTGATCTCGCCGTCCTGGTCTAGGTCGAATTCCTCGATCATGGCCTGCCTAAACACCTTCTTAGCAAAGAAGCAAAGAGCCGGAAGACAATACGCACAATTCGTCGTCCTCCAGCCGGTCTCCGATGTCTCTCGCCACTTTCTTCAAGTTCTTCAAGGATATCTTTCCCGTGTTATCCTCGTCAAAAAGCTTGAACGCCCTCCGGATCTCGTCCAACGGGTCGCGTTCCAGCATACGCTGCGCCACTTTGAGACAGTCAGCAAGAACTGCACCCACACAATGGGACCGAAAAACGACGCACTTTGCCGCGCAAACTCTTCAAACTCTATCCGCTGCCCAGCCGCATCGGAGTCCCTCAGAATCTTCATCACCTCCGCCTTCTTCAAGTCGAATCCGAGCGCCCGCATCGCGACTTTGAGCTCGTGGTAGTCTAGGAACCCGTCCTTGTCCGTGTCAAACAGGTCGAACGCCTCTTTGATCTCCTGCTTTTGCTCTTCAGAGAGCTCTGGGCGCGAGTGTGTGCGCCGTTTGTTCTTCTGGAGGGCGGAGTTGCTCGTGTACATCGTGGCTGGGAGCAGGCGCGTTGGGTCACGTGTTACGGCCATGACCGACCTTGGCCTCCTCACCGAAACAAGGCGCTCGAGAGCCGCATATAGTCTGGATCGGCCCATTTCAGGTGTGCGGCAACAGCTTGTACATTGCTTGCTCGAAATCGGTACACCGTACCATAAAAAGACAACAAGTACTCATTAAAATTAAGCCCTGGTTACGACGATGCAGTACACGGAGAATCGTCCATCCAGGGTGCGGGTATGGAGTGAAAGAGGGTAACAAAAAAGCCGGTATCATGCGCATATATCGAGGCAGTCGAAGGAACACCGACGGGTCAGAACCCGCCGAGGCAGTTGTAGTCTTCGGCGTCCTCTGAGCGACGCCGAGGTCGGGGTCTCTTCCTCCGCTCGCGCTTGACCGGGTGCAAACCCGAGCCAGGCGTCGGCGGATGAGGATGGGGAAGAAACGATAAGACGTGCTCCTGCGAGTGTCTTGACCGTAGTGGATGGCCACCACCGATTGGCGCGATTCGAATGCCGGCAGGTGGAGACCCAGGATCGGGAGACGCGCACTCGTCCGTGGTGTACTCCGACGATTCGGAAGAAAAGTGCCCAAACTCTGGGACAGGCTCCTCCTCGTCCGCCTCGGGCTGACGTTCCGGCGCCTCCCAAGCCTCATATGCATGCGGATGGAAGTAGCTTCCCTTGGGCGAACCCATCGGCGAGCCGTTGTACGCATACACGCGCCCACCACGTTCCGGTATCGCACAAGAGTTGGGCGAAACAGGTATCGGGGCGCGGTCGTACGAGCCGGGCGAATGTGCAGCGCCGGTCAGTGTGCATGGATGGGTTGGGAAGTGGACGTGGGGAGAGAACATGACCATCCGGGAGCTGCAGGCCGCGAATGGGAGTGGGTGGGATATTGGCCGTCCGGTATCCAGCACCTCGAATTGGGGGTTGTTGTTCGAGACATGCAGGGCCTTGAGAATCGGCCGCAGCGGCATACGGGGTGCGTTGGTAGATGGTGAATGTAAGAGGGACGCAAGCAACAAACGTGCCTGCGGGGCAAGCAAGGAGGTCGCCTAGGTCCGGGGACTTGCGCGGCAAGTCGAGGCTATAAAACAGAGCCACCTGCGTCATCTTTCCGCGGCACGGAAATCACAGGTACCCACCGCCGTTCGCGTGCAGCAGGCCGGCCCGTATTGTGGGTCCGGAGTAGCCAAAGGAGTGACGATGGCGCGGCTCAGAGGCTGGTCGTTGTCATGCTGATGGTGGTGGAGTGGGAGGGACGGAACAAGTTGTCCGCAATTGGCCGCGATACGGATGGTGGCGCCGATGACGACAAGAAAATCCTGTGCATTTATCGGAGGAGCTGAGAGCGATGGCGATGAATAAACGCGGCTTGGGACACTCTTGGGACGAACCTCATGAAGAGCTCCTTCAACGATTCCAGGGACGCGGACATCGGCGGCGACAATGACTCTTTTCCGACTCCACAGAGATAGGGCGCTCCAGATAACACGCGTACGACGGCTCGGTATCCGCGACGAGTCCATTCAGCGCGTTTGTCTCGTGGCCGGAGTAATGCCGTTGGATGGCGAGGGCTAGATGAGTCTGCTCCACAACACGGCCATCCGCAGGGAGGGATGGATTGTTCTGATTCTTCCAGTTGCGTTAGCCGCGGCAACGTTTCTGCGTTATGAAGATGAGATACGGATAGGGCGAAGGGCCTTGAGTTTTTGAAGCTTTGGATGGATCCGGATTTTGGTTCGTGTTGACTCTTTCAGTGGTTCGACTCGGAAGGCGTGGTCGAGGAGGGCATCGAGAGAGCTGTTTGCGGTTTATGTGTTGCCAGCGTATAGAGACGGCCGGAGTCGGGCGTTTGAGTCGAGGAGGTAGCGATATCGATAGCGTTTATAGCGCTAGCATATTAATTCGCGTCGATGCTGGACTGTTCTTGGAGTCTCCCAGACTCATGCCAGGGGTGGTGGAAAAGAAGGAAGGTGCGGCACGGAGACCGACGCGTTTTAAAGTCGATAAAGCTCTCGGCGCGTCATTTTCCGCGTCATCAGCGTGAAGATTGCTTTGGTTGCCGCTAATTGCGGCCAACGCTCGATCGAAGTTCGGACGTGTCAGTCGAATGGATCCGTTGCGCGCGCCTCAACGCCGAAAAAGCTCCGCTTTCTTTTGCGTCCGCAAAATCGCGATACGTGAATCGAAAGACAGAGAAAGAAACATAATACAGTAATCGTTGCGAACTTGAAGCTTGAACACAGTCGTCACATTCCCTGGGCCACTGGCAGATAAAATTGGGAGAATGCTGTGGTCAAGTCCGAGAACACGAGCATCTCGGGATCCGGAGTCTCGGCGCCGAACGGAGCTCCGTTTCGGCCGCAACGGATCTCCGAATCCCGATAACAGATTTAAGCCCTTGAAGTTGATCTCATTTTGCACTGCTCCTTGTTTCTTGCCTCCATGTCTTCCTACACTCACGGACACCAAGCCTCTGTGCTGCGCGCCCACTCCTGGCGCACCGCGCAAAACTCTTGCGCTTATCTACTCGGCTCCCTCAAGCCTGACATGAAGATCCTCGACGTTGGGTGCGGCCCCGGAACCATCACCATTGACCTAGCGCGTCTCGTTCCGCAGGGCCACGTCACTGGCACCGAGCCCACGGCAGCGCAAGAGCCTGTCCTCCAACAGGCGCGCGAGACCGCTGCCCAACAAGGAATCACCAACGTTACTTTCTCTGTCGGCGATGGATACGCGCTCCCGTTCGCCGACAACTCCTTCGACGTCGTTCATGCGCACCAAGTCCTCCAACACGTCTCGGACCCCGTCAAGATGCTTGCGGAGATGAAACGCGTCGTCAAAAAGCCTGGCGGGATCGTCGCCGTTCGCGAGTGCGACTTCGCGACGATGACTTGGCACCCGCCCTCGGAGAGAAGGTCGAAGTGGCATCTGATGTACGATCGCACGGCGCGAGCCAATGGAGGCGAACCAAACGCGGGCCGCGCTTTGCTTTCGTGGGCGCTCACGGCGGGCATTCCGCGCGAATGCATCGAAACGACGATCGGGACGTGGTGCATTGCGAGCCAGGTGGACAAGGAATGGTGGAGCGGGACATGGGCGGATCGGATCGTGAGCTCGTCGTTGGCGGAGAGCGCCATAAAGCACGGAATCGCGACCAAGCCTGAGTTGGAGCAGATGGCAGCGGATTGGAGGGATTGGTGCACGGCGCCGGATGCGTGGTTTGGGGTAATGCACGGGGAATTGCTTTGCAAGATGTAATGTAATGCCAATTTCAGCGAGCAGCAGGATGTATGCATGTGTAGTATACTTAAAAGCGACTGCCAGCGGAGGAAAGGTCTTAGGTAGTATCATCCAAGTGAACAGGCCATGCAGATTGGACTACGCAGAGGACGGTCAGAACACTTCGTCGTATCCAGGCGGTGGTATATCCGTCTCTCCTAGCGCCCACGACGACCGTCCATGCCGCTCAAGCTCCTGGATACGCGCGTTTAGACGCTCAATCTGCTGCAGCGCATCCGCCAATCTGTCGTCCTGTGTTGTCGGCAATTGCGGGTCTCCTTCACTCGTTACGCTTGCTGATCGCGTCGAGCGCACCTCTGCCGCCAGCTCCGCGACTTTTTCTCTAGCTTGATGCATTTGCGTTGCGATAAGTTGTTGTCGCACCGTTCGCACTGTACTCGAGTGCGAGAGAGCAGTCCTGGCTTCGTGCTGCTCCAGTTCGCGCGGCCATGGTTGCGCAGTGAACGGCAAGACCTCTGCGTCTTGTTGATTTTCAAGCTGCTCTGCCAATGCGTCCTCCGCTTCCATCTTCGCAGCCTTTGCTCGGAGCTGACGCAGTCTCCACCACGCCGGAAGTGCCGCAACGCACGCGATGGCCACCAAGAGGAAGACATAACCGACGGTGACCCCAATGCTCCCGCTTGAGTTGCTTGGAGTGTCCGTCAGTGTTTGCAGTCGCCTCTATAAGTTGATCGGACATACTTCGAGACAGTGCTTGAGTTCGAGCCTGCCTGCGTGCTGCCAGCAGTGCCAATTGGCACCAACGCAATGGAGGTCGACGTGAACACTTCCTCCACCGTAGTGGTGATGCCGTTAACGACCGTCGGGACAGCGGAGGTGGAGGTGAAAACGCTTGTGCTGCTGCTGAAAATGGTGCCTGCTGGGACACCAGGGAGTACTTGAACTGCGGAAGTTACTGGAAGAAAACTCATGGCCGGCATGGATGGAAAGCCCGTGGGGGTAGGAGAAGGGAACGAAAACAGCCACTCGAGCTGTCTGGGCGCTTTAGATTGGGCAGATACCGTCCCGAGCGGTCACAGTGCGGAGCCTAACAGAGCAGGTTCAATTCCAGCGTACTGCATATTAGAGACAACCAACATCTCACGGACAGGATTTCGCTCAAGAGCGATCACGACGTTTACAAGAAACACTGCAGATTTCGCGGATCGACGATCCACAGCGCGGCCTTCGCACCCTGCTCATCATCCAACGGCGCAGCCTCGAGCTCCGCCAACCGCCCATTCAACCGCGCAACGCGAACCTCCCTCAACAGCGCCTTGACGCTCGACTTGGTCGTCGTCAGCGTCGTCCAACCCAACTCAGCCCCGCGAAGCATGCTCTTGACAGCATGAGGCGACAGACGCGACGTGGTTTTGGACAACGAGGAAGGCACCGGCATCTGAGCATGGTCCTCGTCGTCTGCCGGCTCAGCCGCCCGCGACTGTCCAAGCAGCTCCCGACATACGCGAGTCAGGACTTGGAAGAACCATCCGTGCGGTTCCGGCGCTCCTTGAAGCGGAAGTTCGCCCCTGCCGGGAGCGGGGTACATGCGGATGGGGAAAATGGGGATGAACGCCTTGGGATAGCGCGACTCGGCCCAGAACAGCTCCTCCGCTTGCTCCCTGGGGACCTCTGGGCCTGCAAACAAGGCTTGGGCGCGACGAATCTCTCGCGGCCCACCGATCCGCGAAACGATGCGCAAACATCGTTCTTTGGCTTCGTCGCTCGTCCAGAACTCGACCTCGTCGCCAGAATCGCCCTTCGCAGCAGGGAGGTGGTCGTGGATCTCTTGCAAGAACCCGCGCCTCATCTCCTGCAGCACGTGCATCGTCAATGCGCGACTATGCCGAAGGAAATCCTCCGACGGCTGCTCGGCATGCTCGCGCTTCGTGTCATCGTCACCAGATTGCGGACGCCAGTCGCGGTACCGCTGAGGCGGAAGGAAGCGCGCGGTTGCTTCCTCGACAGAGGTTGGGAGCGGCGCGTGCGTGAGATCGGATACGAGGGCAACGAGGACGGAAAGGTCCAGGTTGATTTGTCGAGTAGGCGATATGGGGGATGACGGTTTTGGTGAGTTTTGATGTACGGTGGGTACCTCGTTCTCGTTCCGCTCGCCTAGCTCGACATCGAGCCCCATGTTTTGTAGAGTTTGCACCGTTTGTGCTATTCGCGGGTCGTTTGGGGTACCATCCTCGCGAAACGGGGACATGTCGAGACGCGTCAGGCGCATGGTTACTCGAGGGACGCGTCCGTCGACAGGATGTGCCTTGGCTGCTGTCATAAGCGCACGTCCCATTTGCAAGATAGTGTTGTCGAACTCCTTCTGCGCGAGACTGGGTCTGTGGTCCGGGTCGTCCGAGTCGGATGACGAGTCGGTGAGGTACGAGTCGATTTCGCGGAGCTCAGCAGTGATGCCCGACATCTTGATACTTTTCGGCGTCAGCTGGGTTTCCAGCACTGGCAAGCAAAGACTCACGTATTTATTCGAATCCAACGCTTCCCATTCTCCGCTACTATGTCGACTTTGGTCGTCGGGACACGTTTCCCTGGCGTTTTTGTGCTGTCTTCTGTCGGGACTTTCGCCGACAGCCCCTTCTCCTTCGCAGCAGCTCTCCTTTGCGCCACGGAAGACTTCTTCCCGTCCCCGGGAAGAGTTGGAGGTACAGCCGCATCCGTCTTCAGAGGCGCGTTCTGTTCCTTCGGTCCGGCGACGACATGGGGGACGAACTTGAAGACGGAGATGACAGGCGGCGGAGCGCACAGAATCTCGTTGTAGACCGCCATTAGATACGGCGCATGCGTGCTTATGGGCTGCTCCGTGTCGGATTTGGGATCAGAAAGGAACTACTAGAGAAACTTGAGTCGTTGCTGCACGGCACGAATGTACACTCACCTTCTGCAACGTATCGATATCGTACTTGACCGCCTCGCGTAGTTTCTTGACGCCAGGAACGCCCTCGTTCTTCAACCATGCGGCGTCTTCCTCCTTGTCGGCATCGCGGTCGGCGGAGGCGGAGTCGAGTACGGGCGGTGAGAGCGCGAGAGGCTGGTAGTGGAGAAGTGCTTCATGTATGGCTCGAAGCTTTGCTAGCAGCTCGTGTAGCTCGGGATGAGCCATGAGGGAGAGCAGGATGATGGCTCGAGTCAACAGACGTTTGGTTACCTTGCTTTGCAAGGTCCCCCACAGTCTATACTTGGCAGACGGCATCATGACAAGTAGTGATAAGGCCATTGCCAAACATACGTCAACTGCCTATCAATCGCGCTCGCTTAGCCCAAACCCTCCAACAAACAAATACATCTGCATCAGCATAGCTTTCGCGATCTCGTGCTTATTTCCTTGCCCAATCTCACTAAGCCTCCTTCAAATTTTCACAACCTTGTCATTTGCTCATGTCCGACGGTGAGATTTCTGGCTCCGTCCCCTCCTACTGCCGCTGTTGGTACGCCACCACATCCCGCATCACCTCCGACATTTCACGCCTCCCTTGCGCTGCGCGTCTCAAAATTCTCATCGCAACAGCCTCCACAACCCGCGGTTTCATCCGAACCATTCTCCGCGCATGATTTATCATCCCCGCTCTTGTTCTCCGCGCGCCCGATTGGGCATAGGCTCGTGTTGTAAGAATAATGTGACCATCTCTTCGTGGGTCAGGATCTCCAGCGCCGCAATCGTAACTTGTCTGTTGAGTTCATCTTCTTCGCCGCGTCCTCGCCCGCTCACCGTCGATGGACGTCATGTTGTTCCTCTTCTCTCTCGACTCCATTTCCTCCTTATATATCTCTTGCCCGTCGCCACTGCCGCAGCTACGCGTGTTCTTTTCATGCCGACAAAGCCGCGCGTCCGCGGCCGCCAATCGTTTCTCTCACGCCTTCACACTCGTGCTGCTTCTATTGCGCTCATGCCGCCGGCAGTTGCGCCCTCAACGCCTCTGCCGGCGTCAGCCGCGGCGGCTTTGCCGCCGGCAGAGGCGTTGAGGGCGCAAACTGCCGGCGGCATGAGCGCAATAGAAGCAGCTGTATAAGCTGGCTATTTTTTCTCCAAAAAAAAAAAAACTCTGTTCCCTATCTAGAAGAACCGCGTAGCCTTAGTCCACCGTCCGTCCATATTCAACGCCCGACATAAACTGCTCACAGGGAACTTCTTGTTCCGACTGCTTCGTTCTCCCACCTGCCGTTCTAACTTCACCTCTACCTCATGCTGCTGCCCACCAAGCACCTGCACAAACCCATACCGCCCCAGGTCTTCCTCCTCTCCGTCCACGTCCGCGCCAATCACCACGACTCGCGTCGCGACCGCCCAAATGCCTCGCATCACGCGCACTGTCCTTGACCAAATGCATCGGTCGCAGTTGCCCAATGAGGACTTCTTTCTCCCCTCCACCATCCAACTGAACAATGACAACATCAAGCAGTCGTCGTTCGTCGATCTCATGCGCAATCTCGATATAACCCGTGAGCCCGGCAAGCAGCGCCTGCTCGGTCCGCCGGCTCCTCCTCGAGTTGCCCTTGCCAGTGTAATTCGTCGATACGAACGTCGATGCGCTTGCAAACAAGCTGTGGAAGGCATAACCAGAGCGCACTAGCCACCCCAACAACGTTTGCGCGCCGCCGAACGCGGACCAGCCGTGCCGTTTCTGCGCGGTCCCAACAAACCGTGGTCTGTACTTGGCTGTTAGCAATCATTCCTTCTCGCTATGAACTTCCTTGCCTTCGTACAATTCTGGTTCTCGCCTTGATCCACCGCCAGAGGTGTCTATCACAAATATGAGCGTCTTTCTCCGCTGACGCAAGTGAACTTACCAAGTGAATTTCAAGAGCGCCCGGAGAACCAAATACTTGCCCAACAGCCGCGCAGAGCGAGATTCTGCGGCTGACAACACCGACGCGACCAGTGTGCGGCCCGTGCGTGACCCGCACCTGTTCTCCTTGGACAAAGCGACGGCCAACGACCTCGCTAGCAACAACAACGGCGCGGTGGCTTTCTTCCTCTCGCACCGTCATCATCCACTTCTCGCCGTCGTACTGCTCCTCTTCAACGACGCCGCGCCTTCCGGTGTGATCCCCCGAGTATTTCCACCTTTTGTCCCGGCGCCAGTCGTTCCGCAGCGCAGACATGACGCATGACATCGTTGCGAGGAAACACCACGACGTCTCCAGGACTAGCAATGCTGCATAGATGCACGGCTAGGTCGTGGGCATCGTGTCGTATTGGCTTTCCTCCGATGGAGACGCGTGCACGCGGACCGTGTCGCGTTGAGGGAAGTCCATCACGCATCCACTGCCGTCCGAGTGCTCTGGCCAGTTCCCGCAGAGGGCCACCCGCGTGCCTGGCGACAGCGCTGGTCCGATACTAGGCGCCGCAACGTTGGCGAGAATGCCATCGTCGAGCGCGCCATTCCGCCAACAGTTTCTCCGGAGGTCGACCCGCTTCTCCGACGAGGTCTTCGGCCACGCACCACGCGGAACATTTGAAACGCTGTAGCTGCCCAGTGGGTCCCTTCGCGATGAAAGTTCGCGAGTCTTCCACGTATACCCACTGGGAGCGCTTCAAGTCGCCCACGTTGTACGTCAACTGGGCCCAAGTGTTGCTGCCCCGACTTCGCGCTCTATGTCTCGAGAGTGCCTCGCTTTCGCTCGCCACGCGGATGGCGGTGCACCTGCGCAGGTGTTTGTCGCGCCCGGTATCCCTCTCTTCATCGGTCGCTGCGTCATGCTCAGTGTCGACAGTCTCTACGCATTGCATCTTGCATACCTTCGTGCTTTCGTTTGCACCCTCGGTTGGCTGCATTGGCCACTTCTTGCGCTATATTCTGCTGTTTTCCTCCTTTGAGTCGCGGGTTTATTCGCAGACAACAGAATTCGAGGGTAATCCACTCACTAATGGGCCGAGCCTTTCGCGCCCTTGCCGTTGCCGAGTCCCGGACCACTTATTCTCTTCTTCTCGCCTCCCTGGTGCTCCCTCTAGTCGGCTCGCTGATACGCGGAACTTTCCATGGCCGGTATACATGGTGTCCGTCCACTCGTCACTGTTCGCTGCTCGGTGGTCGTGGTTGATGCTCAAGATTTGCGCCACCATGTGATCTCCGCTTTTCTATCCCGTTCTCTCATATTCAGCTTGTGTCGCTACTGTACATGCGTGCAGTCTCTCGTCCTCCTCCCTCAAATACCGCGAAGGATGCGTCGTGAACAGCTCGTGCTCGAATCCTCGCAATATCCGAATGTTCGCCCGTCCATGACTTCGTGAAAGCGCCACATACGCGTTAAACGGTGTTAGCGCCCCGCTCAGCGTCGCGCCCAAATCGATCAGCACGAACCCGATGGTTTGCCCCTGCGCCTTATAATCGGTAAAGGCGTACCCAGGCGTCATGGCCAGTTGGCGCCGGCTGACAGTCACCCGCGTCTTTCCACTGCCCTTGATCGAAAACTTCGCCACTGACGGGACGATTGGAATAACGCCATTAGGAAGCCCTTCAAACGACGGGAAATCGCTCTCGTATGGCCGAAAGAGTACCACCGCTGGCGGGTATTTCAAGATTGTTTCGCCTGTTAGGGGATCTTCCTGCGGAACTTGCTCCCTGGCGTCAAGGACAATATCCACGATTTCGCCCCTCGTTCCGTTCGCCAGATCGGCCTCCGTCGAGATATTCAGCAAAACCATGGCCTGCATCCCCACCGCGATTTGGGACCTGGTCAGATAATCGCCCGGACTGTTTCGTCTTCGTGTGAGCAACGGCGAATCGCTGCCATTGGTTCAGCTCCGCGCCGTTTTTGCTGACTTTGTCTTCGCTTTCGCATCTGTAGATTCGATTGCCGGTCCTCGCCCTGTGCCGCTTCAAGCACTCTGTGTTCCACAACACGCGAGCGCTGTGTCGCGGGGTCACAAGCACGGCCTCGTCCCAGGGTGAAGACCCCCAGTCCACTCTGGCTTCCTCCTGCCCCACCACCAACCTTCGCAACAGGTTAAGATCTTCTTCCGAACATGCACCGACGCGTAGGCGCCGGAGAAGCGCCATCCAAGCTGGGTCGGTAACCCGTCGTTGCTCCGTCAAGGTCACGACGACGGTGAACTGTTGGTAGAGCGCCAGACCCAGGGGAGAGAAATCCAGTGCGTCGGGTCCATCGTAAAACAGTGCTTGTTTGATGCTTCCAACAGGCGGAAACTGGTGAAGGTCGCCCACCAATATCACGTTCACTCCCCCGAACGCGTCACCCTCCACACTTTCGCCCATATCCGACTTCACGGTCCCCATAATATTCGACAACTGCTGCAGCAGTTTTTTGGTCATCATGGAATATTCGTCCACAATGAGATACCGGACTGGGCCGATATTCTTCCGCCGCTTTTCCTGCGTCGCCGCCGATCCTCGAGAAGATGTATCCCGAATCCCGATACCCGCCCAGCTATGAAGAGTTTGTCCCCCAAACAAGCTCGCTGCGACGCCCGTCGTCGCCGTTTTGGCTAGCGTAGCACCAACACCCAGCGCCTCGAACGCTTCCGCGATAGCATGCAGGAGAACAGTCTTCCCTGTCCCACCCTCGCCGCGAATTATCATCAACAATTGCGGCGGCCGCCGCCCCTGCTCTTGTGGCCTGAAGATGATCGATAACGATATTCCGAGCGCGTCTCTGCTCCGTGTTTAAAGTCGGACCTGCGTTGAAGTCGACTTCCGGAGGTGTTAAATCCACAATTCCGCCCACGTCCGCGGCTACGGCAGACCGTTGTCCTTCGAGCGCAGTCTCCAGCAGCATTACGCCACCATGGCCTCCAGGTCGCTGCTCAAAGACCGGCCGCTCCGTGAAAGCCCTGCACGCGTGAAAGCAGCGATTTGCAGTCCCCAGTTGTGATATTTCTCCATGTCTTCGACGCTCGCAAGCCCACACAGAGGCAGTTGCTCCGCGGCGGGGTACTCCCTGCAGAAAATACCCTGTTCAAATGCGATCTGGATCGCTTGTTGGCCGTAGATTCGATCTCGAGCGGCATATCGCTCCTCGCGCGCTCGATTGATGTCCCGCTCCGTCGGCTCCGATGCGGCGAGCACGGTTGACAGACTCTCGTTGACCTCTTCATCTCCGGTTGCGAGTCCTGATCCAGTTGCATCTCCTTCCCTCCGCTCGTTTGCTCGATCTGAGCATTCGTAGAAGTATTGGATATTTTCCAAAATCTGCAGCTGAACCGCGCTCGCTGTCTCCCGGAAAGCCATAAACGCGGCGTGGAAGGTTGGATACCCGCCAGGCAGGTCGCGAAGAGTCCGCCAAGGCTTGAGAAGTAGTAACATTTGAGCACAATAGTACTCTGGATTGGTGTCGTCCGCCCGAGGGAACCACCGCCCGATAAAGTGCAGATTGATTTCTTGGTGTCGACTTGAACGACACGGACCAATTTTCGACCGCTGCCCTCTCTGTACGGCACGCGTAAACTACTTGGTCGCCCGCCTAAGTTGCGCTGTGCCGTTCCCTGCACCAAAGCTGCGGTGAGCGCTCAAAATCTCGGTGAGACGCGCACATTGTCGTCTCCGACCTCATCGAGCACGCCGCGGTCTTCTGTGACCTCCGCAGCTCTGGACGCGCTTGGAAGCAGCTTGCCTTCGTATGTTTCCGTGAAATACTGGTAAAAATGCATGGATTCCAACTCGTCTCCTCGGTCTTGATACTCCTTGAGTTGATCTTTTAGCACGAATACGCCGTCGCTGTCGCGAGTAAGTGTACTGGGTCCTTCCTGTGCAATTCCGTGAGGGTGCGCAATCTTATCTGTGACAGAACGCGACCTCTTCGACATCAGCCATCTCGGCAATCATAGTTGAGAGCATGCCGTTGGCGGCACTGTCCATCATCAACTAAAGAAACCCTGGCAAGAGGAAGGACGCACGCCATTCTGGTAAGATTCGGATACATCGCTCGCAACTGAGCAGTGATTTGATCCCAATAAATTTTGACAAATGTGTGCGATATGAAGCGGTCCCCCCAACCCATTATGTAGCTAACAACCTCCGGACCACTAAATTCGTGTTGGCGGCTGAGAGTGTTCGCGCAACGTTGCAATAATCGCTTATTCCGCGCCCGCTATCAAGTTGCGCATTACTGAGCTTCTGCCGGTACGCGAGACTTTTTGCAAGGAGCGCAGAAGCATTAGCGGCCTGAATCTGACGTTTAGCGATGTATAAGGTGATGTAAAAAGTTATGTCTTTAGTATCCGCCCCATTGGTGACGAGCTTCGTGTCGTGATTTGAGCGTGTCACTTGGAGGAGAGGAGGATTCCAAGGGTTGATGAGGCTATACAGACGCTTGGGCCCCCAATCTCCCGTCCCGTGCAACCCAGTCGTCGGCAGCCGTGCGCCCACGGTGCGCGCCGCTTGCAAATCAAGCGCCCCTTCTTCATCTTCAGGCACGTGAATGGCTTACATTCGTGTGTCTGGTATGAACCGAGCCAGCGCGCGCCTCCATCGCAGCCGCACGTCGTTGATAGTCGGGTTTACGTGGATCCTCGGGTCGCGAGTAAGCGATGTTCTTCTCGTTGGGGAGTTGCATAAGAGTCTCCGCGGTGGTTCCAGGAATGTGCGCGCGGATGTTCTGTCGGATGAAAGCGCAAACTTTGGCGCGAAAGCGTTCCGTCCCCAAGGCTTCCTTCATAACACTCGCCAAGGGGGCTCCACGTAACCACAACAAAATGTGGAGATGTAACGTTCCCCGTGCTTGCGCCTCGACAGTCCCGATATATCCGTTCACAACGCCGAGGGTGCCGCACTTCCGGTCGATCGTTCCCCGCGCATTGACCTTGATCCCGAAGAGTTCCTCGAGAATCACACCGACGAAGAAATGAAAGTATTCCGCGGCGGCGTACGGGTCAGCCGCGATGGTCCTGGTCCGCGAGTCGCTGGTCGGACCGGCTGTAGCCACGAAGGCATCAAGATCAATCTCTTCGCCAGCAAGAACTTGCGCAATGGGATCCGCTGTGTCGGCCATGTTCAGAGTAGCCCAGATAGTCGGCGGGTTAAACCTGAGGGTCATACCCCACACTTGGGCGCGGATGCCTATACGGCTCTCGTCCGTGCCGTCCACGCGTGCGCGGACCGCCGTCATATGATTTCGCAGGCTGCGAATAACTGGATTGCTGATGGGCAGCTTCTGTTCCTCCTCTTTGCTAGCGGCCCACGAAATCCTCGATGCTGAGGCGCAAAAAACGCGTCGCGATTCGCGAAGAAAGTAGTTCGTTTGACCTGCATGCACGCCGACCGACCCACATTCCTCTTGATCATGGCGCCGAACGCCTGAAACATGAAGTAGAAGTCCTTGCGGAAACGCGCGTCATCGTACTGCAACGCCCACTTGACGTGTGTTTCGTACGGGACTGCGACCTCCCGATCGACTTCTATGCCGCCTAGCCCATAGGGAAACAACACCGGGAAGCACCCCAGCATATGATTTGCGTTCGCCCGATTACCCGTTATACGCGGGCCATCTCGTTCGCCATTCAGGGTCCGCGGATACTCGTTGACGAAAGCGTTGCCGGGACGGACCGTCATACTTCCGCTGTTGCGGAAGCAGCATATTCTGGACCGCCTGCGTGAACAGGTCCGTCTCGGTGATCTCCTCGGCCCCGATATCGATAGAGCCGTGCGCTTGGAGAGGGATAACCGCAGGCTCTGTAACGCGTCAACCAACGCACGACAGTGATGAAGGCAATTGCTAACCGTACTCATCCAGGTCATCGGCTTCCTGTACGCGTAGGCCCTCAGCCAACGGCAACAAATCTGAAAGGTCGTGGTAGTATGCACGACCAGTCGGTTACTAAAACAACAAATACCTCGGCGTGCTCCATAATCCCGTTCTTCCGCTTCTTGCACTTGCACGTCTTCTTCGGCATCGTCGTCTCCGGGGTCCACAGGCACGTAGCCAGCATGTTCTCGATCAGGGATCGATTCGTCTTCCGAATAACGCGTGTTCATGGTCAATTCCTCCGGGACACCGTGCTCCGGTAGAGCTTGCAAGACGTTCAAGGGAGATCTCGACATTGGCATACAACGGATTATTCCGCTTGAGCCAAAGTAACGCGTCGAAGACGCGTTGCCGACGGACGTCGAAGATGTCCGGTAGGATCAGGAGCGGGACATTCTTGGCGCCCACGAACGTGACGTTGATGAGCGAGGCGAGAATGCGAGTAGGTCGTGGCATGAGATTTCCAGAGACCATGTCGGCGATTTCGTCATGAGCGAGGCGATAGCTGGAGACGTTGCCGCGCATGCCCGAATTCATGGTATCCCGAGTCCACTTTCGACCAGTACGGCGCTTCGGGAACAGTTTCACGACGTAGGCCGCCGGGAAATAGAGGCCCACGAGTAGTCGCTCCGGCAGCGTCAACACCGACAAGACGAATGGCACCTCGCCTATCCACATGTTGTTCGCCAGTGAAAGTGGAGGTCGCTCATGAAGAACGAGATGCGACCGACACTGCAAACACAGATAGTGTGGTGCTGGCCCTCGGAGAGCTGGGGAATGGAGCAGCATCTCGTTGAACAGGACTTGGGCGGGATGCGGATGCGTAGGTCGCAGGAAGGTGGGATTTGGGATATCCTGCGCGCGAATAACGGCGAGATCCTTGAGAAAGAGCCGTCGGGCACAAGATAGGCATACGCCTTTCGCCAAAGCTGCATTGTTCGTCCTGTCGATGACCCTACGTCCAATGTTAGTTCAGCGCCATCGTGGATACCGCCAAGCGCACCTGGAGATGCAGTCTTCCACTGTCCAAGCATCCACGCGCTCGAGAAATGACCCAGAAACCAGCTCCTCCACCCCGCCTCTGTGAACAGGATCGACCGGAGGTAAACCAATTTCGACTCTCCTGCGTTTCGAGGTCGGGGGCTGGTTGGTCCAACGCGCTCGGGCGCACACGCTTGGTGCCCGTGGTCTCCTCCGCCCGCTGCAATATAGCCGCGGTGACGCCCGGTGGCAGGTTCTCTGCATGCTGCAGAAGCCTTTCGCGATTCCTGCGATCTTGACTTGACGCTGGCGCCAGAGGCTGAAGAACGCCAATGATTTCGGGGACGGTAAACGTTTCAAAGGCGACGCGAATGGCTGCAATGCATACATTTCGCGGTCAGAAATGCTGGAGACTTGAGCAACAGTAAAGCTCACCGGACATTCGAACGCGGGCGTTTGCGTGGTGGAACTCGACTGGAAGGAGATTCTTCCGCGACATTATATACGCGACCGCCGCTGCATCGGTTGAGTACGTTGCTCATCTCCTTACGCAGCCTGAGAGATCCCGGCTCACCTGGATGTGAAGCCGCGCTGACCGAGCCACGACCAATGCTTCATCCTCTGACAAAGTACCCCATGGTTGCATGAGAATGCGACGTATTGGGCCCGTCGTCTTGCTCAGCGTGTGAGACGACGCGGTGAGATGGGTGCTCGAGAAACAGACTGGGAAAAACCCCAAAACAAAACCACACACAAAACACACAAAAACCTCTTCTCCGGGAGGAGACGAGGACCGCGGGTCAAGTGGATAGGCTCTCCGGGATCTCCGCACGCTGCCGCACACCGAGCGAGTTCTGGCTCTAGGGACAGAGCCTTTTGTTGGTAAAGGTTGTAGAGGCTGGATACGGTTTTGAGTTTCGCAGATAGGTTGTATTGGTGGTTTGGTTGATTTGCAACGTAAGCGTACTGCCCGATGTCTCCTCCAGGCGGAGTGAAAGACCAGACCCGATGCTCGCGCGTAGATGTAAAGCCTCTCGACTATAGCCCCAGATCCCAAATTGACAAAGTCAAATAACGTGTAAAGACGCTTCTCCGACTTGTCCGACTTTCCCAAGTTCCCCGCGTGGAACACTAAAACGCTGCCGAGACTGTTCGCTGCCGAGACACTTTCGCTGCCGAAACCAGAAGACGCTGCCGAGACCACTGAACGCTGCCGAGACAATAGACGCTGCCGAAACCCAAAATGCGATTGTAACCGACAAGGCTGTAGCAATTCCCAACACCCGCACAAAGTACAAGTGAGAGACCCCCTAATGCCCGCAGCACTCCGGCGCGATAGGATGCCTCTCCAAGTCCCCCACTATCTACTTTATACCCTAATCCGTTTGCTGCCGCTCCCAAGCCGATCGTTCCGTTATCCTGGCTCGTGTCCATCCCTTGCCTATCCAAGTCCGGCTTCTCCGGCTTCTCCAGGTTTGGTGTGTGTTGCGAAGTGCGATCGACAGAGCTTGTCCGATCACATCCGCCGGTGTTACCCGTCCAAGTGTACTGTTGAGGCCGCTCGGCGCGAGTCTTCTGCCGTTCGGGCCGTTCCCTTTCCCAGGAACTCTTCTCCTCCTTCTCCGCGGCTCTTGTGCCGTCCCGCTCCATGTCCAAACATCCCAGTTGGCCCAGTACTTGACGGAATCGTCCTCGTCAGGCCATAGGCAACCCTCCTAACACCGTCTGGAGCCCATCCGATCCTCGCCTTGGCTCTCCGATCAGGCCCCGCGTCATACGGATAATCCGGAGATTCGGGTTGCAACGTCGTCATGCCCCACGCGACGCCCGAGGTACGGTCACATGCCTATTGCCATGCGCGGATCCCCCTGTCGGTGTTCTACCTTCGAGTCCGGGCTGCCACACCCTTCTCCTGGTTCTCCGGGTTCTCCGGGTTACCCAGGTCGCTCCCCTTCTTGGTGTTTTGCTAGGTCTTGGACTGGACCCAACTTGGACTCTGCTTTGACAAGGTTTACCCAGTGCCAGCAATGCCTCGACGAGCGGTATGCCCTTCTCCTGCATGCACGACACCTTCGCAGATAAGTCCACTAGCCGCGCAGGGAAACACGCTAGTTCCAGATGCGCGAATGTCAAGACGCGTAAAATGTTGCCATTCTACGTGTGTTTTCAAAAGCGGCTTATCATCTCTCCCATTCTTAAATCGATTATCCCAATCGACCGCCTTCTCCGTGTGGCACTCCTTTCCCCTAGGTCCCCGACTAAGCCGATCCGGGCACGGAGGCAAATCATCAGGCTTCTTATGAAAAGCTTCCGTGATGACTGTCACCGCCCCTAGTCATTGACACCCGCGGGTTTCAATTCTGACGCTCCTCGCCGTTCTCCGTCTTCTCCTGCTTCCTTGGACCATCTCCTCAAGCTCGACAATTCTCTTATTTTGGACCGCAGCCGGATATCAAGAATAGGCTCGCCTTCTAGCTCAAGACAAGTCATCCTCAAGGCCGCTTAGCCACCGCCTCGGCTTCTGTTTCGCCAAACAAGCTCGGAGAACCTGATCCAACAATTGTATTGGACCCCCTTCGGCTTTTACGACAGACCCCATTTCCGGAGTTCATAAGGCGTCGAGGGCGAATTTTTCATCGTTCCCTCTTTTCCCTCTCCCTCCATGTCGTCCCAAACCGCCGTCGCCGAGCACACCAAGGACCCTCTGCTCCGCGTCCTCGCCAACGAGGAGTGCGTCAACATCGTCCGCACCGTCCAACAACTCACTCTCGCCCCCCATATCACCAACGAGAAGCCGGTGTCGGACAGGGATTTCGCCGCAGCCCTCTCTGCTGCTCGTCGTCCTCTGGTGAGTGTTGTTTCATTATCCTCTTTCGCCGCCACTAACGCCTTCCTTCTCCTAGCGTTTTATCTTCCACCGAACCAAGGGTCTCGCGTCGACGACGACTCCTCAAGCCATCGCCGCCTTCTTCTCGTGTCTCGCGGACCGCATCGTGATGTGCGACCGCGACCTCTTGAACCCGGATGAATTCTCGATCCACGCCGAGCTGTACGCGAAACAGGTACGTCGAATTCGACGCGCCCTTCATCCACGTTAACTAACTCCGCGTTTCACAGTTCTACCACGAGCCTCCCCCGCTGAGTCGTTCTTTCAACTCCTACATCCGCACTCTCGTACCCATGACCGTCCCCGCCGACTGGCGCGCTGTTCGGTATCAGGCGTCGTTGGACGCGGGCGAGGCTTTCCTTCGGCCCGCAACTCCTCAGCCGCTGCCGAACTCTTCGCCCGACGAAGCAGTACCTCGACTTGTTGTAAGTCAACGTTCTCCTTCGATCTTGTTTCAATTCTAACGCCACACTCCAGGGAAGCCACGCATGTCCCGACTCAGCCGCCCGAAAGCGGGCAAGCCGTTCGCGCCGCCCAAGACCGGCAAGCCCGCCGCGCCCAAGCCGGGTGCGTCGGCGTCTACCAGCAAGACAATCACCATCGACGACGACGACTACGAGGCTGGGCCTGGAGTCGAGTCCGACGAGTCGATCGTCGAGGTCGAGTCTAGCCGCCGTCCAGTCTCCAAGCCCGTCGAGGCTAAGCGCAAGCGCGCGCCGTCGACCGACGACTCGGGCGAGGACGAGGTACGTTCTTTCCCTACTCCGTCTTACCCGTGTTAACTGTTTCCAGCTCGAGGAAGGCGAAGAGGAATCGGACGCACCCGCCCCGGCCAAATCCCGCAAGGTCGAAGGCAAGAAGCGCCGTTCTTCACGCGTAAGTCTCTTCCCCACATCCACATCCTTACTTCCTCACGCGTCGAACCTCTTTCGACGCGTTTTCCTTCTCCTACGGCCGCGTCTTTCCACGATCAATTACTGATGGTTTTGACAGTCGGCCGCGAAGGCTCCCGCCAAGTCGTCCAAGAAGTCGTCGAAGAAGGCCAAGGCTGCCGCGAAGGCCGCCACGCCCGACGAGTCCGAGGACGAAGAAACCCTCACGCTCGCGCCCGCTCCGGGCCTCCCCCAACTCCCCGACACGATTCCGCAGATCATCCAGATCAACGGCGTCAAGATGAACAAGGTCGATATCATCGAGCCGATTCTCCGCGCCATTGCGGAAGTGCTTTCGCTGCCCGCGAAACAGCGCTCTGGCACGGTGACCATCACGTTGCCCGGCGGGTCGGCGAAGACCATTCTCCTCACACTCTCCTCGCCCGGCAGCCGCAACATCAACATCTTTACGGCGCGTCCCCCGACCAACGACATGCGTTTTCGGCTCGCGGATCCCTCGTCTTCGTCGACTTGGGTACCGCTGAACCCGATTACTCTTCAAGAGTTCGCTCGCGTCGATCCAACAACGACGCCCGCTCACGGAGTACGTGTTTTCCTTCTCCGGGTTTCACGAGTATCGCGCTAACCTTCCGACCTTGCAGGAGAAGCATCGCTGCGCACACTGCGTCATCAAGGGGCTCGACTGCCACTCGACTGGCTACGGGTCGTGGTGCAAAGAATGCGCCGACCAACGCGACTTCGTCAAGTGGTGCACGCACTTCTTCCCAGTGAACGCGATGGATCGCGTCGCCGAGGAGATGCGCCCGCTCGTCGAGACTGGCCCCGGAGGTACGTCTCCATCCTCTCCTACATTCCCATTTTCTTCTCCAACTAACATTTCCTTCTCCGCGATTTACAGAGACGCGTCGGCTCGTCGAAAGGATCGGCCGAGCTAACGAGCAGCTGACGCGGACCGCGGTGTCGTGTCGCTGTCGCTGTCCGGGTCGCTTTTCGCGCCCGTAAAAATGTATCTACCTATCCACCATGCTCTCCGTGTCCCGCGTATGAGTAGAACCAATTGCTTGTTCTACCATACGTTTGCAAATTGATTAGACGTGTGTCCTTTCTCTTCGCGTGAATTGCCCGAATCGTCAATTGACAGATCTCTGATCGGAGAAGCTTGATAAGCTTGTCCAGCCAAATGGGCAAGTTGTCGGGAAAGTCGGACAAGTAGGAGAAGCTGTTTCCAGGCCCAAACGTCCTAGATTATGCGTTTCCCTAGCCCCCGCGTAAAGAATACACCGTTGAAATGCTTCTCCGGCTTCTCCTAAGTGTGCGGATACCTTCTCCTGGAAACCCGGGTAGGATCGCGAAAAACTCGCGTCTTACTGGGATACCCAGAAAGTCGGTACGACTTCACCCCTCTCCCCCATTCTTGAAATTCGCTGTCCCAGCGAATCCTTAAATGCTGGGGAGGCTCTCCCCACTGTCCCTCTCAGACAGCGACTCCATCTCTCTTCTCTCACTCGGCCAGCCAGCCTTGCCGACCGTCCACACTCATTCGTATCTCTTCCGCACTCGTGGACATCTATCTCCTCCACCAAACATCGTTCTACACCCACTTCCGATGCCCGACGCGGAGCCCAAGCTCGCCGTGAAAATCGGAGGGACTCTCCGGCATGCGATACGCGATACCCTTAAGACGATTAAGTCGTTGAAGGGTTCGCCGCCCACCATTGCTGTCCTCGCTTTCCGCGATTCTTACGCAGCACGTATGCATCATCTCCCTGGTCGCCGTGTTTCCCAGGACTGACAGAGAAGCACAGGGTACTCTATTTGCGGACGACAAGTTCACCAACCAGCTCGCCCAAGACCCCGATATCATCCCTGACGCCAAGGCCGCCGTTGACGTCTTGATCGATATAACCAAGACCCTCAGCGTTCAGAATCCCTCGTTCAATGGGATCCAGAAACTCCGGACGAACATCTATCGCCTCATCGACCTTAAACACGCACTGGGAAGCCGGGCGGTGCGTGCACGCTATGATCCCTTCCCCCCGGAATCCTTTCGCTCACTGCTCGTCGCCCTTGAACAGGCGCTGGTCCGTTCAACACTGCATTTCTGCAAATTGCTGACTCGGAATTACAGGCCGCTCAGCAGCACGCCAGACTCGCGTCCACCGTCAACGCCATTCCTCCCAAGGTGAGTACTTCGCCTTCTCCGCGTTCCTCGTTCAACGCGATTTTAGTCGGAGTCCAAGCGGGTATATCAAGATAATTTCCCCGCCTTTCGCACGTTCAATTATCCTCAGATCCAGGAGGAATCTATCAAGGCGGTGAACTCGAAGCTCAAGGTTCGATTCCCGTCCTCGTCGATTTTCTTCTCCGCGTTAATCATCTTCATAGGATAAGAGTCGCACTGGCCCGAGCAAAGTCGGCTTTTCGTCGTTGCTCCTCCCTTCCATTCTCAAGCTTCTGCAGCGTCAGCGCGACACTGCTTCAGCCGAGGATGGAGAGGTGCGCCTCTACCACTGTCACCACCATCCCCACGATAACACTCCTTGCCCGGAACAGCTTGAGGCTGAACCGCCGAAGCGTTCTCGCGTATGTTGATTCCGCTACACCTTCTCCTCAACTTACGAGTCTCCCAGCCCAAACGCGGCAAGCAGCCCGCGGAGGAAGTTCTCGTTCCCACGGACGTCTCCGACAACTCCAAGGACTCCGTCGAGGAAACCGACGATTCGGCGATGGCCGTCGACAATCCCCCGTCCACGGATCGTTTCGTGCGTTGCTCGCCAGCTTCTCCGCACTGTCCTCAACCCCCGTAGCCCACGAAAACCGTTCTCCGGTTCCAGGTGCGTTCTGTATTGAACCGTCACCTGTCCCGTTTTGACAGTTCCGCGTTCTCCTTCCGTGCAGATCCCCGACCCGCACCCTGTCAAGCTCGCGTGCCCGGCCGACGTCGAATACACGTCCGTTAACGACCTCATCGAGACGTGGTACCAAGTCGGAGAGATCTCCGTTACAAACGACCAGCTCCTCAACCTGGTCCAGTACGCGCAGCAGGAGGCGCTCATCGGGGTTCAGCGCATGGCTTACTCCCGCACCAACTACCTCTCGACCATCGGTTCGTACCGCCAGCTCATCAAGATCTGCAACGAGCGCGGTATCGACCTTAAGGAAGATCTCCCGTGCGTCGCTCAGCCTTCTCCACCTTTCCCAACTAACCCGGAGTAGTCAGGCCGCCGAGTACATCGAGGCGATTTCCAGCTCGGACAAGGTGGCTTGAGTCCGCCCTTATCTCCGTATGAGCCGCGCTCACGATACCCGTTCCTTTCCTTCTCCACACTCCTTCACAACTCGTTATCCGCTTCCACCACAGTCGTTACAGTCCCCCATTCTTGACGCTCGTGCTCCGACTCCCCCAGGCATATATCGTAGCGAAAATGCCATGTGTATCATCTTTCCCGACCGCCCCACGAGACCCCATTATAGTTACTTCGCCGATGACGAATGTACTTGGGACTACGAGGACGACGAGTTCGCTGATAACTGAATGACAATCGCACCCGCACTCGTTTATCTTATCCGATTTGTGCGAGATCGCCGGTTCGAGCCCAACAAACGCCAATTTTCTACTCCTCGTTCTCCGAGTCTTCCGAGTCCAGATTAACTCCATCGAATTGAAGGTCGTTCATCCAAAACTCATCCAGCTCGTCCGCGCGCTCCTCCAATTCCTTCAGCTCCTCAGCTGTCATGTCGATTAGCTTCTCCACATCTTCCGGGATTTGTATTTTCCTCCGGGATTCGTATGGAATAACGCGGAACGCTGCAACCTTGCCAGGCCACATCGCGCCGTTCAATTCGCACACTAGATAGGATCCGCCTTTCGTTCTCCGCACTACAACCATAGGCCCGAGATAACGGAATTTTGCCTTCCTGTCGAGACTCTTCTCGATACGCGTGTTGCGGATAAGGACAAGGTCCCCAGGAGTAAAATCGTAGTCTCTGATAACCGCTTTGTGGATCTCCTCGTACCGGCGTACCGCAGCCAGCTTCTCCTTGGAAACACGAGAACGCATCTCGAGGATATGCTTGCGGTGTTTTGCTAACGCTTTTGCGCGCAAACCCACCAGCTCCGCCGTCGTAATAATTCGGTCTGGATATTCCACTAGCCAGGTTGCTTCGACAATGTCGAATGGCAGAATCGGGTGACAACCAGTCGCCGCGAAATACGGAGAACAGCCCAAGCCTCTCCGGACTGTTACTCTGTCCGCCCACACTACTTGTGGAAGGAACCAGTACCACTTACTGACGTTCCCACCACACGCCTTCACGATGGACTGCCTCACATCGCGATGGCCACTCTCCACAGGCCCATTCGCTTGAGAATTGTACGGCGAGATTTTAATTCCCTTAATCCCGTACTTCTTCTCCAGCCACTCCAGCGCCGCCAGGAATTGTGGCGCGTTGTCCGTAACAATTTCCTCAGGACAACCCCACCGACAAATGATAAATTCCAACAAGAACCGGCCAACAGCCGCGGCGTTGTCGGATCTCAACCCCATGGCCTCCAGCCATCTGCTCAACGAGTCTCTCGCCGCAATCACCAGTTTATGCCCGTTTGACGTGGCGCCCATGACCATCACGTCCGTGTGGATCTTTCGGAAAAGACTCGGCGTGTGTGTCGGTACCGGCGGGATCTTCAGTAGTCGGGTTTGCCGGACTTGACACAAGTGGCAAGTTTTGATATACCACGACACGTCCCTCTCCAGCTCAGGCCACCAGAGCCGCAACTCCAGCAAGGACTTGGTCGCGTACACTCCGCGATGTCCGAGACTGTCGTGCGCAGCTTTCAACATAAACATTCGATGCTCGGGCTCAACCACCACCTGCGCGGTCCCTTCCCTGCCTCTCCGGAACAACCGTCCGTCCCGACTAAGGTAGAAATTCCGTGCGTACTTGATTAACGCATGATGCGCGCTGTCAGAGAAGCCCTTCGGCCGAATTAACGGATTCTTGAGCCACTCCTTCAGTATAGCGAGCCGCGCGTCCATCTGTACTCCGTTCTTTGACGCATCTCTTTAGGATAGGGCTCCCGCTTCACGTCGTCCCATTTGAGCGCGACGTCAGGTAGCAACATCTCTGTCTCCTTCACAAACTCCTCCAAGTACGCAGGAATTGGCTTCTCCTCCTTTGCGTATGCTTCCCAGACAATCGCAGCGTCGTCGCGAATCCCGGAGTAGATCTCCGCGCAATCCGTGAAAAAGCTCCCCAGAATTTCTTCTCCGGTTTCGGTTACGTTATCTTGATAGTAACCGCCTCGAGTGTCAATTGAATGTTTGAACTTCTCGAAGTCGTAAGGTTGCGGCGCTGTCTCATCCCAGCCCGCGTCCTTCTCCGGGATGAAAATATCTGGTGGGTCATCCGTCGACGGGTACTCTTCATCTCCGGGTTGAACGTCTCTTCGGGAGAGCCCATCTGGAGTAAATGTTTTTCCCCGCACATGCCGGAGACGGAAGTGGAACATAAGGATCTGCTCAATCCAACGGTTTATGGTCGCGTTAGGTCCCATTCCTGGATTTTCGAGCATGCCCTTAATATACAACGCGTCCGTTTCGACCACCAAGTTCCTACAACCCAGCAGCCAATACTGCATGTGCTCCAACGCTCTCTTCATTCCCCACAGCTCGCGTTTCGCCTGGGAGAAGCGCGCCTGTCTCTCGTCCAAAGGTATTGAAGCAAATCTGGCGTAGTAGCGCTTCCCCGGGGCCGACGGGTGCGTCTGATAGATCGCGATCCCAACAGCTTTCCACGACGTGTCAACCTGAAGCACCGTTTCGTACTCCGGGTTGTAGTTCAGAGGTCGGATAGCCGGACAGTTTGCCACTGCGTCCTTCAATGCCTGCATGGACTTCTCCTGCGCTTCACCCCATTCCCATTCGACACCCGCCTTCAACAAGTCATTAATGGGCTTAGCCTTGACGGCAAAATCCTTGATAAACTGCCTCATGTAGGTCAGCACGCCAAAGAATTGGCGCACTTCGGAAACATTTTTCAAGGGACCCCACCGCTGTATAACCCCAATACGATCTGTCGATGGCCGCCGGCCTTCGAATGCACAAATGTGCCCGACGATCTCTACCGCGTCGGCACACAACACCGCTTTCTTCCCGGAGATGGTCAGCCCTGAGTGCTCCAGTCGCTGGATAACACGGAGAACGTTCTCGAGATGCTCAAACACAAACCGGCGTATCTCCGGGTTTTCCGGGATCCGCTCTTCGGTTCCGTCGGGTAAGACGTAACGAGTCGCCGGTCCTCGGACCGGCACATCGTCAATGTAAGGCATCGTAACGTGAGGAACTTCCTCCCTCAGCACAAAATTCACATCGTCGTGAAAAATGGGTACCGAGTTAGTCCATCCCATAGGCAGTTTGACCAATCTCATGGCTCCAAACGGTGTTTGGAACGTAGTGTAGTCCCTGGAGGACTCGTCTAGGTCCCGGTGATCATACCCCGCATACAAATCCAGAAGCGCAACACATGCGCGTCCCGAGAAGTGATCGGCGAGCTCCTCCGTTGCCGGCGGGATACCCGAGTGCGCAATGGTGACTGCGTTCAAGGGTTCCAACGCGTGAACTAAGCGAATACTCTTCCCATCCTTCTTGACCACCCCAAAGAACTTGGAGCGATACGAAGCTGAGGATTCCTCATAAACTCCAGCTTCGATTTTCTGCTTGATGATCCGACAGAACTCTTCGTATTGCCCTTTCGGGATTGGAATCGTCCTCTCCACCCACACCTTATGCGGTACCGTAGGAATCTTAATCGGGGAAGTAGTCTTGACGGAGGGTACCGCGTTCTGAGTCGTCCCACGCAAACGCGTTAGGGTGCATCATAACAATATTGTGTACCAGCTTCCGCTCTTCCGGGAGAAGGAATCCCTCCGGGTGAGCCTTATCCATCATCTCCTTCCGTTCCTGAGTATATCGTCCTGTTGGCACGAAGTCCGTGGGATGCGTTGGAAGCCTTGGTTTGCCCTCCAACGGGTCATCGCGAATCTCCCGCTTGATCCGGTATTCCTCCGGAAGCTCTCCGTAAACTGGGCGCGTTTTCAAGGCGACCGGTTTATACTTCTTGCCCGCAAACGCGTCAAGCACCCTCAAGTCTGGCTCCACGCGCGAGCCATTCTTTTCTCTGTCGGGGCCGGCGTCCGCGCACTTGTAACAGGCCTTCTCCGGGTTGTGCCGGTGAGATGTGCCAAGGTTAAAATCCTCTATATCGAAGACTTCACCGGTTTCCTCATCCAGAACACCATCCGTGAGAGTCTCCCGCCACTGTAGCACTTGACAGACTTCCCCGGTCTTCTCGTCTTTCTCCAACTCAGCTTCTCCCGCATACATGCTGAGAAGTTTCGACGCCTCCTCGTCCCTTGCCAACGCTCCACTACCTTGACTAGCAAGAAGGTAGTTCATCTTCACCTCATCCGCCGTGAATGTTCGCCCATTTTTAGGCAACGCGTATCCCTCAATAACCACCTCTCCTTCTCCGTCCAATCCAATTTCAAGCACATTTCCTCGCCTCCCCAATCGTCACCGACTAGTTCCTGGACGAGTTGTGAAAATCCGCACCAGCTTCAGATTTCATCTGTTGCTCGCGTGGTATCTTCTGTTGCTTCTCCGTTTTTGGCGGGTCCGGTGGGTGGACAGGCTTGGCGATCGAGAAGCTTCCCCGCGCACGAGTCGGAATTACGCACCGGCGCCCGGAGTTCGGGTCCGTGATAATAATCGACTGGTTGCCGTTCGTGAAGTTCTCCAGCCGCGACTCCGTTAGGATGTCAAACGGTCTTCCCAGGAGAACCTTGTAGGCAGGTTGTTCGATAATGTGCACTTGTAGATAAACGGCAATGTCGCCGAATAAGAAACACACGTTACGCGCAAGCCCCCGCGGACTTCTTCAGCTGCCCGTTTGCACTTTGCATCATAATCTGCTCGTCCGGGTTCCACGGAATGGAAAGTTCCTCGGCCAGAGCTTTCGACATAGACACAATTTGAGATCCACTATCCACGACACACTCCACATGCTGCTGCGACGCCACTAGTGGGAATACAACCCGTAGGGATGCCGAATCCATCCCGGAAACAACCTGTTTAGGCTGTTCACTATCCGAGACGCTCGCCATGTACTGCAGGTACGGGTCCATAGCCACGTAGCCACCGCTAGCAATATCCTCATCCTCCGCGCTTGAGATATAGAAAGAGTCGACAGCCGGCAGATCTTCGACAGGCAGCACATCATGCGCTAATCCTTCTCCGACATCTCCGGTTCCCGCAACGTCATCTTCCATATAAGGCAAACAAGGCCCCTCTTCTCCAAGCACTTGTTGCAAGACGGGTTTAGCTGGATCCCTGACTCTGCTCATCGACTTCCGCGTAGCGGGGACATAGCGACAAGGTCTCCAACAGTGATGTTTTCAGCGCTCATCTTGCCCGTTTGCGCCACCAATTTCTTGATAGTCTCTGCGTTGTCGAATCGGGTAACCAGTTTATACGCCCTCTCCTTGCCCTCCGACTTCGGCTTCTTCTCCCGAGTTGGCGATTCCGACTGGGGCTTTATCCGACTGGGATAAATCATCTCCGGGTCTTCCTCTTCCGATTCCTCAGGTTCAAAAGCGCGTCGTTGAGCAGGCTTCATGCGCGGAACCTCAACCCAAAACTTCGGCTCCTTCTGCTTCTTCTGCACCGGAGGAGACGACACCTCGTCCTCCTCGCCCGAATCCACATCTTCAACTCTTGCTCTCCAGTTATCCGCTTTATCCGCAGCTTTAGTAGTGTTCTCCGGAGGCTTCGCTGTTTTACGAGAAGGCGGACCTATCCTCGTAGCCTCCTTCCTCGAACCCTCTAAAAACGTTGCTGCTGCCCGCCCCCTCGTTTTGAGTTGCGGACCGAGTCTGCGCGAACTGCGACCTCTCCGGATTATTGCCAGAAAGCGCGTTGAGCGACTGCTGCATTACGTTCATAAACTGCGCGACATCCACGCCTTGACTACCCTGTTGAATGTACTGCGGAGCTTGTCCTAGGTGTGCCGGGTGAGCCCACAAAACCCGGAGAAGCCCGCTGGTTCATTGGATGCATTGGGTTCGGGTAAATACCCGGCTGCTGGAAAAAGGCCGACGCAGGTTGCGCGTTGGAATACGGCAACCCCATCCCTTGACCTTGTCCGGCTTGTCCCCAATGTTGCGCTAGCGGCCCATGCTGCATCTGCTGCTGTAGCTGCATTTGCAAGCGCTGGTTCTGTACTTGCAAGGTACGGAGACGGTCGTTTGTTGGGTCGTAACCCGGACCACCATCGTCGTAGAAGTCCCCAGCAGTAAACAAGTTCGCCGACTGGTTAGGCTTCAACGTTCCCTTGCGAATAATCGCCCGCACACGCTGATCCCTCGACAGGTTGTCCGGATAACGAGGAATATATCCCCCCATCCGACAGGCGCAACTGTCCGTTCTCCCCGGCTACCACGTATCCTTGCTCAATCAACTCGTCTTTCCTTGGACAAGAGCTCGACATATGCCCCTTCTCGTTGCACCAATAACAATCTAGCCCACTGATGTCGTTCGAGAAGTTCGACCTAGAACCGTGATCCGCGGTGAACTCCCGCTTATAGCTGGTGCCCTCCTTGAGACTCTGGTTCATGGCCCGCAATTGTTCCGCTTGCACGGCCTCCATACGCTTCAGGGCCGCGTCCATACGCTTATCCTGGATGTTCAGAGTGTCCTTCATCACCGCGATATCGAGAGCGAAATGATCTATCCTCTCCGACACCTCGCGCTTGATACTCGGATCCCGGAGAGCGGTCCGGTGTTCACGTTAACCGCGGGCTCCATGGTTTGGCGCCCACCGGTCAACTGGAACAACGCCCGTGCGTCCCGTCCATTTGTCCGCTAAGTACTCCACAATCTTGAGCACCTTCCGCCCACGACAGTCGATCCCCGCGTCTCACGACTAACGGTTCTTCCGCCCTAGCAGCATCCTCCTCTCTAATCTCGCGGTCCCCCCGCCCAGATTGCCTCGATTCCCGGCGAGTTCATGTTATTCTCCACTAACGTAGAAAACTCCGGACTCAGGGTTTCAAGCAAGGTAGCTACGAGGCTACTGTTCGTAACTTCCCGGCGGGAGTGTCAGTTTGACAGCTTCTCCGCGGAAGAACGCGCAAAACCGCAGCACTCTGCCGGTTTCCGCTCTCGTAACTCCCCGGGCTTCTTGGCAGATCTCGCGCAGACTCTCCAAGCTACCCTTCTCTTGCCGTTCGAGCTCGGGATAGATAGCCTTAAGCTTCCTCACCCAATTCTCAAAGGACTCCTCGCGCCTATACTCGTCGAAAGCGCGCCACGCATTGCGCAACTTCTCCGAAGCATAGCCGATAACACGGTCTTTCTTCTCCTGATCATCCGTAACCCCGCCGATAGATATGATACGTTCGCACTGAGCAATAAACTCCCTAATTTCGCTAGGTTTGCTCCCATCGAACTTCGGTCGATTATTCTCCCAGGACTCCGGTACCCGGAAACTAACGTTGCGTTGGTTTTGGTTGTTGTTGGGCGGTGGTGGTGGTTGTACTTCTTCGTCCGCCATTGTGTTGTAAAATTCTTGTAAAGTCTCTTGAAAAAGCGATTGGTTTGCGTCGAGTAATAGGTCGGTAAGATCGAGAGAGTCTTCCTCCGAAAGGTCCGTTAAGTCGCTTAAGGATTCGTCTTCTCCGAGTTTCGGTTGGTAGGTCGAGGGCCCCGGCGTAGTAGGAGAAGGTGCAACTCTCTTTCCCTTGTTCTGAACGGTTCTTTGCACAACCTTGGAGGGTCCCGCAGATTGCTTATTCGAGCTACGAAGAGTACGTTGACTGTTCGACGCCGTGTTCGCTCTCCGTGTTTCGTCTCTAGGCGCGTTTAACTCCCGCTCGTCCCTCAGGAATCGTTCGAGTGAGGGTACACCAACTGCTTCTGGTATGGAAGCCTTCTTCTTCCCTCCCGATTTCTTCTCCGGCGCAATTGTTGAACTCGAAGTTCACAAAATCGCCCAAAAACCACCAAAATCTGCTAGTATCCACCCTCGCGGTGGGCTCCAGATGAAAGGCATGAGCTTTGACCATGTGTGACAATGCGTATAAAGAGTGGCTCCACTGGGATTCGAACCCAGGACCTCCTCGTTGCATGTGAGTTGCTCTAATACCACTGAGCTATGGTGCCGACGTCTGTCCCCAGACCATCAAGATGAAAGGCATGTGCTATGACCATGTGTGACAATGCGTATAAAGAGTGGCTCCACTGGGATTCGAACCCAGGACCTCCTCGTTGCATGTGAGTTGCTCTGATACCACTGAGCTATGGTGCCGACGTCTGTCCCCAGACCATCTCCCCCATTCGAGAGATGTGACGTCCCCGTCACACATATGCCGTCTTCTGACACCATCTGATAACCGTACTTCCGAGCTGAGAGCCCCGTACTTTGGCGCTATCAGATGATCTAGACCGCCACATGACATGTGATGGGTCACTCCTTTGTCCACATGTCACACACAATCTGCATCACTGCCATACGAGTTCATCATTTGTATTACCTGGGCCACCAAATTTATGGTGACCCTCGCGGTGGGCTCCAGATGAGATGGGTGCTCGAGAAACAGACTGGGAAAAACCCCAAAACAAAACCACACACAAAACACACAAAAACCTCTTCTCCGGGAGGAGACGAGGACCCTGGGTCAAGTGGATAGGCTCTCCGGGATCTCCGTGCGCTGCCGCACACCGAGCGAGTTCTGGCTCTAGGGACAGAGCCTTTTGTTGGTAAAGGTTGTAGAGGCTGGATACGGTTTTGAGTTTCGCAGATAGGTTGTATTGGTGGTTTGGTTGATTTGCAACGTAAGCGTACTGCCCGATGTCTCCTCCAGGCGGAGTGAAAGACCAGACCCGATGCTCGCGCCGTAGATGTAAAGCCTCTCGACTATAGCCCCAGATCCCAAATTGACAAAGTCAAATAACGTGTAAAGACGCTTCTCCGACTTGTCCGACTTTCCCAAGTTCCCCGCGTGGAACACTAAAACGCTGCCGAGACTGTTCGCTGCCGAGACACTTTCGCTGCCGAAACCAGAAGACGCTGCCGAGACCACTGAACGCTGCCGAGACAATAGACGCTGCCGAAACCCAAAATGCGATTGTAACCGACAAGGCTGTAGCAATTCCCAACACCCGCACAAAGTACAAGTGAGAGACCCCTAATGCCCGCAGCACTCCGGCGCGATAGGATGCCTCTCCAAGTCCCCCACTATCTACTTTATACCCTAATCCGTTTGCTGCCGCTCCCAAGCCGATCGTTCCGTTATCCTGGCTCGTGTCCATCCCTTGCCTATCCAAGTCCGGCTTCTCCGGCTTCTCCAGGTTTGGTGTGTGTTGCGGTGCGATCGACAGAGCTTGTCCGATCACATCCGCCGGTGTTACCCGTCCAAGTGTACTGTTGAGGCCGCTCGGGCGCGAGTCTTCTGCCGTTCGGGCCGTTCCCTTTCCCAGGAACTCTTCTCCTCCTTCTCCGCGGCTCTTGTGCCGTCCCGCTCCATGTCCAAACATCCCAGTTGGCCCAGTACTTGACGGAATCGTCCTCGTCAGGCCATAGGCAACCCCTCCTAACACCGTCTGGAGCCCATCCGATCCTCGCCTTGGCTCTCCGATCAGGCCCGCGTCATACGGATAATCCGGAGATTCGGGTTGCAACGTCGTCATGCCCCACGCGACGCCCGAGGTACGGTCACATGCCTATTGCCATGCGCGGATCCCCCTGTCGGTGTTCTACCTTCGAGTCCGGGCTGCCACACCCTTCTCCTGGTTCTCCGGGTTCTCCGGGTTACCCAGGTTGCTCCCCTTCTTGGTGTTTTGCTAGGTCTTGGACTGGACCCAGCTTGGACTCTGCTTTGACAAGGTTTACCCAGTGCCAGCAATGCCTCGACGAGCGGTATGCCCTTCTCCTGCATGCACGACACCTTCGCAGATAAGTCCACTAGCCGCGCAGGGAAACACGCTAGTTCCAGATGCGCGCGAATGTCAAGACGCGCAAAATGTTGCCATTCTACATGTGTTTTCAAAAGCGGCTTATCAGCGGTATTCCTGCACTCGAATCTGGTGGTGGCAGAAGAAGGATAACGACGATCGCAGCCAAACCATTTTTGCCCAAATTTTCCTGAAGTGGACACAAATGGGCACATTCACTGATCGCCGCCAGAAGAGAAGCAAAACCGAGCGTCTCTGGCCAAAGAGAATGTAGAAACTGAAAATCAGTCTAAGCAGAAATCTGCGAGCATACCAAACCCAGTTTCAACTGCGCATCGGCGCTCACCGGGAGCCTAGTCCTCAGTCGTCAATGCCGAGCAAGCCGGGCCGCTGTTGTTCGCTGACCGTGCGCCACTTTATTAATTGTAGCCGCTGCGCGACAAAGGATAGACCTCGGGCATAAGACTTTGGAAGGAAAGCGCTAATATCCCGCCACAAGTCGACGCCGACCAGACTAATTTGATGGCGGCAGACAATATCGACCGACGGCAACCGCGCCGCTGGTGCGCATCACTTTTATGCGAGCCGCTGCCAGACTGCTATGGAATCTATTGAATCCACGTGTTTTTCGGCTTTGTCCGCTGTCATTCATTGCCACGGATTCTTTCCGCTGTACCCTTGCTCCAATACGACGACCCAGCGCTGCGAATCCACCTCGAAGGGTGCGCGAGATGGCTTAAAAACGCCCCGGCGCCAATCGCCTCAAGGAAACTCGCGTTTCGCTTCGGGTTTCGCTTTCAAATGGCGTCAAGGAACTGGATGTCGTTGGGGAGCTGGAAGGATTAGGGACGGGGCAGCGTCTGTGAAGCGTGCCCAGGCGTATTAGATAGCTCTGAAATCGACGAGAGACGGGAACCAACCGCGAGTTGCGTATGACGGCGCTTTGGAGGCTCACAAGGGCGGATTGGCGCCGTATAACGCGACTTGAAGCTGTATTCGGCGCAAAGCGGCGGTAAAAACAGCCAGGGAGGGTTTTGTGGCGTCAGAACGATGCCGGTAGGCTCATAGAGGTGCGTCAGCACGGCATGCCAGGCCAACAAACGCTAACAACTACCTTCTTTCCCCCCACCACCACCTCCTCAAGTCTCCAGCGACCATGTCGCCGCGGCGCCTTCTCCCGTTTCGTCCGCGGCCACAGCGTCGCCTTCAACCTCCTCGGCGTCGCTTCCAGCATGGCCATAAGCGTCAAATTGACGCTCACTTGGTCGTCGACGTCGACGACGACGACGACCAGCGGCGCACCCGTCAGCTCGTCCCCGGTGAGACTTCTTTTCTCTCTTTTCTTTTCCACCGACGCCTGATCGACGCGAGTCTGTGCTCGCCCGGGGCTGTCCATGCAGCACCTTCGCGCTGTTTTTGTCCACTTATGCCATTGCTCACATTCTCGCAGTCTCGTTTCACCATGGCTGGGGCGTCTAGCGGGAACGGGAATGGCGCCAACGAAGACCAAACGACTCACAACGCGACCGTGGACTGCCCATCGTCCGTTCTATTGAACGCCGCCGTCGCGTTCATCGCGCACAAGTTTCGTAACACAGAGGCGCGAGGTCTTGAGGTGCGCGTGCCTGTTAATCCTTTGGAACTGTTCACGACCGCAAGTTGCAGGTCATTTTCATGCGCGGAGACCCTGCAGTCGGCCAACCTGCTCGATATGAGCCCTGCAGATCCCGTGCCAATCGCGAACATAACCTTGTTGCCATCCTCAACGCCGTTCCTCTCCTTAACCCCACCAATGCCCCTGCACAACATCCCAGCGACGCGACGTGGGTCGTCGACGTTCAGCTGTTCTCCCCGCGCTGGTGGAAATGCGCGGGTCGCAGGTTAACGCTGCCGCACACTGCTTCATCTTGATCACCTCGAATCTGACAACCACGCGCGTTGTCCATCTCCACGGTCACGAGTCCGCGACTGCGACAGGCGTCGACGACAACAACGAAGGCAAAAACCCCGCAGCCAACCACATCCCGGGAAACAGCCGACGGCCCGCGTTAGGGACTCGGCAGACGGAGGCGAGCGAAAGCGGCGTTATCAGCGAAGACCACGACGCGCAGCTTTCAGTCGAGGTTGCGGGCACGTTCCCCGCACCGGCCCAGAGTCCAGTGCCGTCTCGCGCAGGCGCGCGGCGACCTCGAGCAAGACCGGCAGCCGAGTCAACCGCGGCCCAAGGCCGAGGTATCGGGAGGACGGGTCGGCCATCGAGCTGCACGCAGGCGAGTCGCGTATCGAGGGCTCGGTCGAGTGGCTGCTTTGCTCAAACGCGGCGTGAAGTACACGCGCAAGAGCAAGACCAAAGAGGCGGCGAACAGCCGGTCGCCGTCCAAGGACATCTAGGAGCGCGTATTCCTGCTCGGACATCAATAATCTCAAACGCCCACATTCTTTTGTATATAACTTACCCACCATGTATATTCGCGTCGCTCTTGCCGGAGCCCATCTTATCCCAAGTACTTATCGTAGATACGCCTTTAATCGAATCCCTGCTCAGAATAACGTGTTCCCCGTGAGATGGTGTGCATGAAGCCCTAGCGAACCTTCCTGTGAAAAGACACATTAATCTACGCCGTCATCGTTGGCACCTTCGAGGATAACCCACCAAGTCAAGATTAATTACCCCAACGGAGAGGGAGAAGGTAGGGCGATTTCGACTCACGCCTTCTGTACGAAAATTTTAGCACTTGATGCGCAAGATGGGAAGCACGATATGACACACACCTTGGAGTTATGAGGAGGTACACGGAACAGGATGAGTTCCTATGAGTTACGATCCGGTGCTGGTGACTACGGGCCTACGGTGCGACCGTCGGCGAAATCACTGAGACCATTTTGCGGTTTCCCTAAAGTAATAACTCGGCAGTGCAGTGGTCGAAAAAGGAGGGTGCTCACCCAATGATGGGACGCATTGGAGACCACCTTCAGGTACTTGCCAGCGAGCCAAGCGTCAGAGATGGCCGGTGATTTTGGACATCTTTCGGGTTCAAGCCTCGATGCGCAGGAGTGAGTGTCGACCTCAGTAAGCGCCGACCTTACTGGCGAGGGCTGGCAGGGTGCGTTGCTGGAAGCTCCTCTGAGTCCTCAAGTCGTGTCTTGTCCATGGATGCGTGGAGTTGATGGTGGCCAGGAAAAAAAGACAGCGATCGGCAGGTCGTCCATGTGTCTTCGGGACGGGAGCAAACCCGGCTGAATTACTTATCAGGGCCAGTGTGGAAGATGTCGCAACGTTATACAAACCGCAGGGATAGCTCTTCGCCCGAGTGGTCGACCAGCACATTTGACCGGGAAACAGTCCGAGAGCGACGCGGGTGATCATTGAGGCCCTGAGATCGGGTGCCGAGGGCGGTAGTAAGCAAATCCCATGCACAACAAAGCCACTGGTTCAGGTGAATAAGCGAGCGCGGTCTCTCGGGGGTTGCCGACAAAGCAGCGCAGTGCAAGCGTGGCGGTCACGAAGTCACACGTCGAGATATTTAAAGGGCGCCTCCCGCGGCCGAGCACTTGGCTCGGATGTCGAACAACATTCCATCCGCCTTCCCTACCTTCACGCCCGAAGTTCAAAGCGTGGTAACGGAAGAAATCCTCAAGCATGAACCGGTTGGCCTTTCCACTCTCAATCTCTATCGCAAGTTGACGGTACACTAGCCTTTTGCTCGCACCGTTACTGGCCTGCTGTACCCTACAGACGGTCGCCGGCCAGTACTGGTACCCGTGCCGTCCTATCTCGGGAACGACACGATCCGAAGTCCATATGATCTCGACGCGAGCTGGTGGACTACTTGGAGTCCCCTTGCGGAAGCTTCTTCCATGGACGAGGCAACCAGTTCTTCAACGGTGCATTATTATCCATTCGACGATCACCGGCCCCTCAAACGCTCCTATACTGTCTTCTGTTGTCCTCAGGCGACGGACGACCGGCCCCCCATTCATCGCCAACCCATCAACTTGCAAGTCAACAGGCTGACGCAGTACGGACGTCGTGCTTGGCGCGGAAATGTACTTGTCTGCCGGAGCGACGCGCATTTCGCTTCCCGCTCAAAGTTTCTCATGGGGGTCTCGGACATGACAGAGCGAGACCTGTACACGGCCGATGGAATCATCCGCAGGTGTGCCTCTCGCTTGCTAAGTCGCGCATTTGCTGACAGTTTCAGCTTAATTGATGAAAATCTGCTGGGAAAGGACCCCGCGCCGCCTCGCTGTATGACTATAAAAGCTTCGATACGCGTATCCCAACTGCAATGAAATCCTTCACTCACCTTCCGACTTGGCCCAGAACCAAATTGTGAGAGCGACTGGCTGGCCCGAATTTCTTCGGCTTGCCCAAACCAGCAAACCCATGCGGAAATTCTGCAAGCGCATCTTTGGCCAGGCGTTGTAAACCGCGTTGGTTACGTTGTGGCGGGAGCTGACGAATCGTATGCGGCGCGCCGCACCGCAACAAGTCGCATCATGGACACTCTGGAAGCGACTGACGCGATCATTGTCGGCTCCATTCCGTTGGCGCTGATGACACTCTCGGCGGAGTCGGATCACGAGCTGATCATTGATAACATCAACATTGTTGTCAATACGCAAATGGTCACCGAATGGTACCGGCTCCTGCTGCACGACCTGACCTTCAACTGGTACGAGCAGTATCATCCTCCAATAAATTTGGAATGCCCACCAACCATGCAGGGCGCCACCGGCTAGAGTGTTACCAGAAATCAAGGAACAAATTTCGTCTTTCGCTGTATTTGGACGCGAGGCGCGTTCTTTTTTCCCGCAAAGTTGAGGGTGACTGAACACCAGAACAGGATATGATGATCACCATCAGCGGTGCCCGTTCGCGCTCTTTAATTCCTACCATCGTCGCTTCCAAATTCACCTCTCAAATGAACTTCATGACCCGCACCTCGATCTATTCGCTGTACCCTCACCTCACTGCCGAGAAATTGGCACTCCCGTCGTGGCCCACCAAGCGCATTGCTTACCAGCATATCGCCAATCATATGCACAACCAACACAAATTCGGAGCATTCGTGAAGCTGCTGGGCAATTCCAGCTCGGTACCAGGCCCGTGCAATTACGAATGTCCGCGAATCCTGCGCCAGGCCTTTGGCCTCCTGGGAGTCGGCCAATTCAATTACGGGGATGATGACGAAGAGTATGAGGATCCTATTAATTTCGGTCAGTCATCAAGAGTTATATGGCGCCTGTATGGTTCATGCGAGAACCCGCGCTGTCCGTATCAAGGGGAATGTAGAACGTACTGCTGACGAATGGGATGTAGTAGCATATAAGACCTCGCAACATTGACCCCTCCTCACCCCAATGCATACACTGCCATTCGACATCCAGTTCGCTATTCTGAGCGACGTTCTGTTTTCCGCCCTTGTCGCGTATTCCTCGCGTCTCGGCGGGCGCGGAAGGTGACAAAAGCAATTATCCACCACCGCGTCAATTTACTCCTGCACCACTTCGAGATCCCCGCCCACGGCGCCCGGACTTCTGGACCTACTTGGGAACATCCATGGGCGGCATCACCGGTTCTTCAGTCTTTTGGGTGACGCAGCCCTCACCGACTTGGTTTCCGCGTAATCTCAACATCCTTGTTGGCGAGGGAGGAAGCGACTTTCTCAGCCCGCTGCTTCATGGACTGGGTTTCACGTCTATCAACATTCTATCTCGGATCCCGCGCGTCGCGAGCTCGCCGCGGAGGCCCCCGGTCCTAGCTTACCCACAATCGTCTGTTTGGACCACGTCCACTATGCGCTTCACCTCGCCACGCACGGTCGAATCATCACTGTCACCGAGACGCACGAGCGCACCCGATGCGGCTCCTCATGGAAGCCGAACACTCCCTCCAAGCGGCGCTAATCACCCCATCGGCACTGATAGTGTTGTATCCGGAATCGTTCATGGGTGGCCCATCGGTGTTCCGCCAGGGCGGAGTGCTGCACCGCGCATCGTCAGCCGACGACCCAGTGGTATTCCGCGCAGTCAACTGGCGGGCACGCGGCCTTCGGATAACGACGTCCCCGAGCCAGTGTACCAAGCTCCTTGTCCGCGTTGGCACTGTCCTGGTCTTACTCGGCGGCTGCGGGGCGGCCGCGGAATTTTAACATTCAGCTGGTCAACAATACCCGACTTACTAGGAACGCATGCGCGGCATGGATTCAAGCTGGGAAGCTACGCCTTCATCTGGTCATGGGCCATTTGCCAAAACTATCTCTGCGTCTATTTCCGCCAACCAAATGATGTTTTCGTGCGAGGCCGCCGGGAGAACTTCGAAGAAGGGCCGCCCAGGACATCCGCGATACACGTCCGGTCAGAGGCATTGTCACTGGCACAACCGGTGAGCCAGTTTTCCTTCGAGTTAGAACGGTTCCTTACCCGAACAAACAGGGATTTTCGGCCATGTATCGGGCCCTTTACTTTCCTACTCGAGCTGGACGTCTGTCATCGTCCCACTGGCGCTGGATTATCACGCGAAAACGTATCAAACAATCGACGACTTACGCGTCCATTCGTGGCTTGTTCCTCGAGCACCTGGTAGCCTGAGTATTCCTTTATTCCTGTCGCCTCTCGTGGCACCCGGCGGCACAGCGCTGGCAAGCATCAACACCACGAGGATCTATACTAGCGACAACTATACCTTGGTGGTGTTTCTGGAAGGAGGGGGAAAAGCGGCGGCGCAATATGACGCTCTACGCCCTCAAAGATACCGACGAAGAAGTTATCCACGGTGATGTATTGGTCGTTTGCTTCAAAGGCGCAGAGATTGTCGATCCTGCCATCGTCGGAACGTCAAACTGCCGGAGGGAGATTAGATCGCAAGTCTTCGTGCTCTCATCATCTCCGCACGAATCTCATCACTCATAGATGGTGGAGTATGCACCGAGCTGCGAACCGCTGACGAATATCCGTCGATCTATACACCGTGTTAGGATTGTGTACCATGTAAACACAACTAATAATGAACTCTCCCCTCTCATAACTGGCCCGAAAATAAGTCTAGAGGGAAGAAATTAGGGTCGGCAAACGAAGGTCATTGAAAGAAAGGACGTACTTTGAGCGCCTAGCCCGTCCTATCGAAGACGGTACCAGCGCAAGAGTTTTCCCATGCGCTGGCGAAAAGAGAGCAACATGAGCGACGGACACGCACTGACGCGACGACATTACAAAACAAAAACGAACGTCTGAGAAAAATGAGTGAGATCTCGATAAGCCTCTCGATAGAGCTGACGAAAATTTCTCACCGCAATACGACTCGGAGACCATGCTGACCGATGGACTGAGCGGGCTGTGAGAAGATCCGAAACCAGAAGACGGAACGAGGGTCCTACATAAGGGTCAGCGACCAGCTCACGAAAACATCCACAGCATGGCGGCGCTACAACAGCCGCAACCAGTACATGCAATCCGACCAGTATGTGGCGTCCCCCGCGCCTCACAACGGGGAATCTCTGGAAACGGAAAGACAACGGGCACGTACTGGCGTGTCCAGAGAACGGCGAGCTCATGATGGCGGTAATCACGGTCGTGGGGAAGGTCAGCGATACTGCGCTGTTCGTCGAGGGCTTGGGCGGATGGAAGGCCTCATGGGCCCCAGCGACGCCTATGCACCGCGCCAAGTACCAGTTTCAACTGGAGCGACCTGGTCAGTTCATGCCTCGGTTACTACATGAACGCGAACTCACCGTCTTCAAGAAGGAACGGTGTTCGCTACAGACTGGGACACCGGAGTGCGACACCTGGCGACTTGTCAAGATCGTATCCGCACAACGGACAGGGCAGAAAACTTTATTGTTTCGACAAACCCGTCGGAGCCGTACTTGCGGTTCATCAAACACGCTTTCACGCCGCTTGAAACGCCAGGCGAGTAATAGAAATCTGTTGGGTTAGTGACTCATTCCAGTAGACGTGCAAGGCTACGATACGGACCTTTGGCCGGTCGAGGACGATTTGGACATGCAGTTTTTCCAAACCGGACAAGAACATCACTTCACTCCACTAGTCGTCAAAGATGAGAACGGGCAACGCGTGGGTGGACGAGAAATTACACAAGCCTTGCGAGGGAACATCGTCGAAGTTCATTTCGTCTTCAAGCACTATCATCCTCGCGACAACCAAAAGAAGACATACGACTCCTTCACGGGTCAGTGACGATAACCACGAAGGAAGGCGCGCGCTCACAATTCATTGCAGCGTACCCAGAAGAAGTGAATATCCTGAGCCAGGCGAGGCGCATGCGACGCATGAACTATCGTTCATGGAGGCACATCTTGGATGGCGTTGGAACACCCGTCATGCCGACCTCCTCGCCAAACGCGAGCATTGCCCCCCGCGGCGCCACCAGTCCTCGAGAACAACGCCACAGCCATCGTCGACCATGTTGCAGTCCCGGACCGGAGCGTACCCCGCGACGCCCATTCGCGTTGTCAATGGTATGAATGCGCTGGGCACTGTGGTGCCGAACACCAGCGGGGCCGCCCCGTTATTGCCAATCACGCCGGCGAGCATCCCTCCGACGCTGCCCATGACACCGCTAACACCCGCGCCTGGAACCCCGACTCCGCAAAGGATCGCGAGACGCGCCGCACCTCCCGCACGCATCCCAATTGCGCCCGAACTCGTCGCCCGAGTCAGAGGGCAACTCGTCATCGACGTTAAGCGACGAAAGCTCCATCGCCTACAGCGAGATCGCGAGTTCCAGCAACGGGAGCGGTCGTTTAGCGCCAAGGCAACCGGGCGATACGAACGCCGCTCGCCATCCGTCTGCCGCCCGATGAGACATGGGGTCACGCCATATTCCGGGCGGCCAGCGAGTCGCCAAGCGCATATGGCGCAGGCAGCGACCGAGCCTGAAGCCCAGACTTGGGTCGAGACTAATCACCAGGGAACTCCGCGTGTCAATGAAATGGTGTCGAGAATGGACCAAGTGGTGATGTCGAGTGGGGGTAGAGACGCCGGGCCAGTGCCGACGAGCAGAGCGCAATCGGAGGAGTTGTTTTGGCCACCAAGTGCAGGATATTCGCCGCGCGTCCGGCTTCAAACTCCAGTCGAGCAAGTGGTCCCGGAAGACGACGTTTTTGGCGGCGGAAGGATTGCGACAGCGGGGGCCGGAACAGCCCAGCTGAGTGGAACTCTCGACAACACCGATGCGATATCGGAATTGACAGGCAAGTGCCGGCGTTTGCGACGGCTGCGCGCGGGCTGAGAGCATCGTTATCAGAGCTCGACTATGACATGGAATCCAGCGCACCAGCAGCGCCAGTGAGTCGGGCATCGACGCGGGCGACGCCGCGGGCGCCCGCTGCTGCTGCAGTTGGAGGAACACGGCGGATGACGCGTCGGGATACAGTTCGAAACGAAGGAGTTGTGGAGGGCGGTACCCCGATGGCGGTCTAGACTCCTGTCAAAAATTAGTGACTCTGTGAAGCTTTGCAATCCATCTCCCCTCACCACACATACGCTCCCTCAGCATTCCCAGCGATGTTCGGCGACAAGCCACGCAATCGAAAGCTGTCGCGTCCGCCGAGTACTTAAGGAGCGATTCCTGGGTCCCTCTTGCAACACTTCTCGATGCCCTTTCTTTTCGCCCTTCCTCCTGTCGACATCGCAGACGACCCTGACGTCGTTCGGGAGGGTACCGAACTCAGGTACTTTGAGGATGCGGCGGGTCGCCAACAGTCTTGGCTCTTCACTGGTCGTATCGCCGGTCTGGTCAACGACACGCAGCGAGGAGGACAGGTAAGATCACGATGGCAAGCGCGGATTTCGCTGACGACTCTCCAAAGTACCTGCTGCTGGAAGAACCTGGATCTCCGCACGAGGATGGTCGCTTTCTGCAAACGGTGGAACTGCTGGAGGAGCTTTATCGTCGCTCATACCCTGATAAGGTTCGCAAACTGCTGAGAACGCCACGTCCTCGCTGACCTCGACTACAGTCGGTCGTCGACGTCAGTCGCTGGACGACACCCATCTGGACCGACAGTAAAATGTACATCCGAGTTCATTGCACGAGCGTGACGCAAGTGGTATGTTCACTGTAAAGTGCGGTCGACCCAAGCTTATACGGGATGTAGTTGAAGCTACGATGCGCCAACCTGGCGTGGGTTCAGCCGGGCGTGCTCCAGAGCTCCGAGCTTGCGGCGTAATGCTGTAGTTCGCTGCATTGTCGACTTGCAACGAGTCGATCGCCCAATTATTACAGAAGAAGGCGAGGATGTCGTTTGGGATGTGGTACGTGCGCGCCTTCTGCTTCGTGTCTCTCGGCTTATGCGTCGGCGCAGTGGTGGCGAGCCCACGCAACCCAAATATGCGTGCTGTATCAAATGGAAACCTCGCGTGCTAGTGTCAAGGCCGCGGAGGTTCTGGCGGTGCCGCCCAAGGAGGACGAAGGCGACTTGGAACGAGAGGACCGTCAACAGTTAGCGCAAGGGATACGTGCGTAAGGTGGGTGGGTTCCCACATCCAAGAGCAACTCCTACGATAGTACTTAGTTCGTGAATAATCATACTCCCACTCACCATCGCGCTCAGTCAGCCACTCGTTCCGCAAGGACTCGACGTATAAAGCACGAAGTCGGCCACAGACTGAGTCTGATGCTCTTCTCACATCCCCCCGCGCAAATATCTTCAACCCGATTGTCAGCGCACTCGCGCGAATAGCGCGTCCGTCCCGGACACGCAAACGCTGCACGACGAAGAAACTCAGAAACCAGCATTCATCATGGTTACGGGGCGACTGACGACTATAATGCGCACGCGGGAGGAACAGGCGAGCCTATTCTCACTTTAGTATCTCAAGTCCTCACCGGGCATAGTACTTGGTGTTGGAATCAGCCGCAGGCGGACAAGTGGAAGATAACTTCAACGGATTGATCGATTTTTTAACCGCCGCTGCAACGAAATTTGTCGCCAGCGAGAAGGTATGTCGACATCTGTTGAAAATACTGGCACCCATGTGCCACGCAGGCCATCTGCGGAACGTACCTTTGGTGTTCTGAGCCCAAGAGGCATGTCCCTGGGCAAATATTCATTCATGTTTCCGAGAATACCTACACGGTAAGTTCAGTTCATCCCTATATCCTGCGAGCTACACATTCGCAGACAACATCGACGTGGAAAGAGACTACGACTCGGAGTTGGCTGGAAGACGCAGAGCACGAGCCCTCACCACTGGAAATCGGATCTATCCTGGTCTGCTGCGCGGAGTTGACGAGAACTCTCTTGCCGGTTGAGCACTACGAAGGACAGAGGGAGGTTTTCAATGCCGTGAGTTCAATTTCAACGTTGCGCAACTCGAGCTGAAGAAGCAACAGTTCTACAGAGCGACGGCGTCTTACGTTTGTCGCCTGCAACGTGCTACCCCCTTCAACAACAAGGTTTGCCCGCGACTGATGGGATTCTTCTGGGATGGAAAGAATCCAGGACAGTGGGATCACGCGAATGTGGCTCAAGGGACGGACGCGATGGACGTTTAGTTGCCAGTGAACTTAGATTCCTACAAGCATGAAAGTAGCCAGATCAAAACGATACTTTGGTTGCGCGCAAGTGCCTGACGGCTCAAAGAGCATCAACGAGTCCATCGGATCTACGCGGATGGACTGGCCTCTAAAATGATCCGTATGACGCAGAGGCGGCCCGTGCCGAGGGGAGGCGTATGCTACTGACTCAGGCTCCGGAAGCCGAACCGCATACGTCAGGCGAAGCCGAAGAGTAACGTATACGCCGAGCCGGCTTTCATTTGGCTTAAATACCCAAGGGATCCCGCTCACCGCACAAGGGATCCCGCTCACTTCGCATGAATGACGCTCCGCTGCTCCTCGATAAAACGACGCGGAGTTAGTCTCCTGATTCCTATGCGCGAGACGAAGCTAATCCATCTCAGCCCGGGACATCATAGACACGCTCGCTTTGATGTCGAGGGAACTCCTCGTCATGATTTTCGAACAACGCCATATGCATGCACTCCCCGACCGTCCGCGCGCAAAGCTTAGACATGCAACGATGATGCGCTACATCAAGCGCGTCGCACAAACCCACACAGCCGAAGTTTCGGGCCCATAGTGCATTTTTCTATCGGTCATGGAAATATAGGATCGGGCGCGTGCTGGAGATGGAGCGGGAGGAGATTCAGATGCGACAGGCCAAACTGGCAGCAGAAATAGAGGAGCTGAAAAGTTTGATACAGAAGATGCAGGAGGCAGAGAGCGACCATCAGTAATATCTTGATAATAGCTTGTACAATAATGCGCTTCAAGTTCCTCCGCTCATTCTCAAGTCGCGCAAATGTGTGAGAACGGAAGGATAACGGAACGGAAGTTCGGCGCAAAGAACCGGGATCGGCGCCAAGCAATTGATGACGAAGCGGTGGCTGTTCGACGTCCAAGCCTGACGGAACGTGGGACATTTGCTCACCAAGGGAGAGAAGAAAAGCCTATAAAGCCACTACGATGAGCGTTTTGGGAGTACACAATGGCTACTTTGACCCCCTCGACGCGTCGCCAAACGTGCGACAACTGCCACGCGCTCAATCCGCCAAAACTCTGCGCCACATGCAGAGAAATAGCTTATTGCAACCGCGAATGCCAGGAACAAGCCTGGCCCTTACACAAGAGCAGCTGTGGGGGAAGAAAGATGGCCCGTGTGCGGGCGAAACCACGCAAGTCGTGGCGGCGATCACCGATTTTTTGCGGACGTGGCGCGTTCCACTGGCGCGATGGGCCTTGCACTCGGAGAACCTTGCAGATGCGAATGTCGATTTCTTGTGTCATCATAGGTAAGCTTCCGACTTGAGCGAAAGCGAAGCTGACCTGCCTACTGCTTCGTCGCTGTGTTCGTCCCTGTCCTGAGGGTCGCCGGAGGATTTTCCATGAAAGTGAGCATATTTGGCGAAGGATCAAGTTCACGGCTAATGTTGGCGCAGTTGATACGTGCCGGAATGATACAGGATGGCGACATAGCCGGAATTATTCGCGAATTCTCATCTGATACACTGATGCAAGTAGTGGACACCCGCCGTAAGGAGCTCGCAGTCGGTCCATCCGAACTGCGCTGTGTCGTCGGCGGCGGCGACCAAGTCTGGCAATGCTTCAGTGTGGATGTGCGGAATTTGATTGCCAAGTACAAGTGTTGGGCAGGCGGGTTGATTGGCGGCCTGATGCAGTCCGCCTTTGACAAGGACTTCAGCCAAGCCGTGTGGATGGGGGATAGTAAGAGATATTTTGGCCTATGACGCGTACTCACCGCTTTCCAGCCCATCGCGACCTCGGGCTCATCAATGACATTCGCATGCGACTGGTGGGGATAGCAATCCGGCATGTAGAGGATTCCGGCGCGAGGGCCGAGAGTACAGACTTGTAATCGAGCGCAATAATTCACACACCCCACTCAAGTAATTAGTAAACAGGTTGAGACCGCTGAGCAATCAAGAAAAAGTGCGCACGCACCGTCAGATGACCAAGGTAAGTATCCCGATCTCGAGAACGACGATTGGGCTATATAATGGGTTGTAGTAGAGGGAGGTCGAACTGGATACGCTCGGGATGGACGTAGACATCGACCTCACGACGCACGACGAAGATACAACGCCCGGGATCCCATACGCAGTTTTTTTCTTCAAGCCGAACTTGACACATGTCGAGATACCAAGTCAGCCAACGGGTACCAACGCTTTCCCTGCATCGCTCAAAGACTACCGTTTCTTGCCTGCGATGGAATCAGAACTGATCATCACGGGGGTCTGTGAATGGGTCGCAACTACCGCGACGAAGGTACAGCGGAAGCAAAAAAGAAGAGACTAAACTCACTGCACAGACGTATTGCGGTTTAATTCGGGCCGCGAACGCCCCAGCCGGGCGAGCAACGAGCGTTTAAAAAGATGGCAAAGGATCTGTACGACATAATTGATGAGTGGCAAGAGACTCCCAAGGTAAGACGCCGGGCTAGCGCTGTTGAAACATGCTAATCAACACCGGCGCAGGTTCCGCACGAACATCGATGGGCATGGCCGGAAACGGGGCGACGCGAACCGATTGTGGTCATCGATATCGGCGGAGACACGCTGCAGGTGAGTTAAGATGCATGACGCGCAAGAAACGCTTGAGAACAGCACAAGGAATGTCGCGAGTACGCCAGTTTTGCGATGCAATGGCTGCCGAAGGTTCGCAGCACGCCCAGAAGGATAATAAAGCGCGGTGCAGTGTTGCGATGCAAAGTTCTGCTCGGCGTCTCCCACGGAGAAGGCCAACAGATCCAGGGAGGTCATGGATTATTCCGAGGCGCTACCGGCTGACGAAAGCTCAGCGCTGGATTCTGCAAGCGCGACATGTGGCAAGATGCTACACAGCGCTCCAGAGTGGGAGGGAGCGCATCGACGAGGGGCGTAGAAGAGATGAATCAGGTGCGACGGGCGAGATAATCGACCTGACGGGAGACGGCGAAGAGATGCAGGATGAGGCCTCAACGGGCGTCATTGACTTGACTGGGCTGGACGACCATACAAACAGCGCGCAGCTGCCGGCGGAGGTGATCGACTTAACTGAGGACGAGGTAGAGGCGATCTTTGAGGAGAATGACGAAGGCGAAATGTGAAGATGAGAGTAAAAGGAGAAGTGAAGACATGATCGGATCAATGATCACAAATCCGCAAGGACGAAAGTGGATACAATAGGGCTTGGTCACAAGAAAATCTGCTGAGGAATGTTGACACCAGGACGTGAGAGCCTGAGTGAGGGAGGCATAAATACCGGACAATCGCACTTGCCAGTGGTCCAACTCAGGCTGCATGGACGAATCCTTGTTTTATCATGCGCCCTCGAAGCTCAGACTTGCACCATACGACATTCCAGACAGCCTGCCCGGAAAACCACGCCGGCGCTACTCGTCGCCCGCGGCCAGTCTATGCCCGCGAAATTGTTCATCAGTGGACGCATCCTGGCACGTATGAAAGACGAAATCTTCGGGGTACGAGATGTCCATGAGAGGCGAACGGCGCTAATGGAACACAAACAGGATGTAATCATAGTCGGCCCGCCGGAAATTCCGCGATTTGAGAAGGGATACGAAGCAGCTGTGAACAGGTTGCAGCACGCAATTAAACGCACCCTGCCGGAAGAGGGCAAAGTACGCAAACCCGAGCACTGAACGAGCGGAAGATGAGACCATTCTTAGATTGTGTTGGACTTTTGCCACTGCACAGGCTTGTTCTCGGCTGCGAAGAAAGGAATATTGCGAATCCGGATTACGGGCGCCCGACCACCGGTGAGTCGATCCGAAAGGGTATGAAGGAGTAGCGCCAAGATCAATGCATGTGGCGCAGATAAGCGTAGAGTACCCGGAGATGCCGGAGCTGGGCATCGCATGGCGAGAGCGACGACAAGCTCGAAGTGGGAGCATTCGTCCGTTGCACTGCACACTTGATGAGGGAGTTGGTGAGCTTGGGAGACGACGAAGATGCGTTCCGCTATGTGAGTTGACGGAGCTGAAAACACCTTGGACGCCGACTGAGACGAAGAGACAGCTCTGGCCGTTGCAAGCAACGCATATCTGCCGATTTTACAGCACCGAGGCGTCGCACTCGACGCAGGAAGCGTCGCGTTCGAGTCAGGAGAGAAGCCCCATCATAATTTCCAGTGACGAGAGCGGTGGCAAGTCGGACGAAGGAGAGGGCGCGAGTGGCGAAGAGCAGGAAAGCACCCATCGACTGAATGGTTTGCCGCGGGAAGATGAGATTACGCGGGAGGATATGGAATACATGTTGGGAGGGCGATATGAGGGAGGCCCAGAGGTTGTAAAAGAACAGTAGAAGGCGTGGAACAGAGAAGAAGTTCATGGCTGGACATCCTGGAAACTTGGAGAGAACGGCCGTGGAGATGACGGGGTCGATTAGAGAGTGATATGCATCCGTGATTGACGGCGTGTGATGCCTGAGTAATTTCTGACTGTGGACCTCCAGCCATGTCGCCACGCAAGCAGCGGCCGTTGGGCCAATTTCGGCTACAAGAGCCATATAAATGCGAGTACCCCCGAACTGGGGAACTCTCGGCTTGGCCATGGGTAGCGTTTCGCTGACCGAATTTCTCCTCCGCGTCCCGCCGGTTCTTGAACTCTCAAACGGGCTAACCGTGGACCTAGAAGCCGGTGTCGATCGTCACTACTTCCATGAGCCTGGCCACTCGCGCCAAGCCGTTTTCTACATCTCTGGGAAGATTGTCGGAGAAGAATCGACCACCGACGGGGTGAGTGAGATGAATTTACTGTCCCGGCCTTCGCTAATGACCAGGAATTCATTATCCTTCGGGAACCTGACGGTCCGGGTCTCTACACGGCGTACAGAGAGGCGGTGATACGTCTGCAAGAGCATATGGCTGGATCGCAACCCAGCGAGAACTTGGTGCGCGTTAATTCACGCAGAGCAATAACATCGAGTGTCTGACCCTCATGAACAGAACGTTACCGGTTGGACTTACTCCACTGCGCCGAAAGGAAGCGGCCCAGGGCCGACTGTTCGCGTGCGCACGACGAATGACACGGAGCTCGTAAGTAGGCATTCAGGCATGCGGAGCTATCCACTGACCACAATGTAGTCCAGCCTACAGTTCGACGCCGGGGACGGGTTTGCCCCTGGCCACAAAGAAGACGACTGCCTCGCTATAGGAGCGCATGTACGATGCGCTGTGCGGATGTTTCGCGAGGATCGCGTGTGTGTGGAATGCGAAGACGGAAACGTCGTGTTGACTGCGGTGAGTGACCACGATCCGCACAAAAGCTGCGCTCAATACCGCTAGCATTGGGTGTTGGATGCAGAGCAGGTTGCGCGTTGTTACAGCCGTGCCGAGCGGGGGCGCCGGGCCATGAAACGCGTCATCCATAGCGACAACGAGGAAGAAGACGATGCCACCCCAGTTGCGAAGCGACCATGCAACAGACAACCAACGGCGAACAATGATACAGACGAATCAGACGCAGAGCATGAGGAGGAATCGGACGGCGAAGAGAACGAGGAGATTGACGCGGAGGCGGTAGATAACGACGACGGCCGGAGTGAGTGGTCGAGGGTCACACAACGGAGCATTAGCCCGGAGCTGTAGATTAACAGCTTAGCGTGGACAAACGTTATAATCAATATCTCCCCTCAACAAGAACGCGCAGAGAGATGAGAGTCCCCATGGGGCGGAGTCCGGAGTCCGGAGCGAGCAATAACGGCATAGGGGGAGAGAGAGAGAGAGAGAATGAGATGCCAAGATATGCGACAGTCAGCGCCGGCGACAGTCAGCACCTGAGGGCGACTCGGAGGGAAAAAAATCCCCTAAGAGTCGGTGAGAAAAATGACCAAGACGACAGGAATACGCGCCAGGTATAAAAGGCAGGATGCGGAGGGCTTGCGCCAAAAAAAAAATGGCCTTCGCCATGCACTACTCTCAGCACATTGTGCCATCCGCGACCAACGACTGCGGTTATTGCGGAAAAGAAGAAGCCAGCAAACGATGCGGACGATGCCGAAGTGTTCGGTATTGTAACGCACAGTGTCAGAAAGAGGACTGGAAGGCACATCGAGAGATGTGCAGGGAGCAGACGACGTCGCTGGGAGGCCTTTCAGAAACGGCGCGAGCAGGCGCGGAGGGGATCGCCAAGTTCTACGGCCTATGGCGCGCGTCTTTGTGTCGCTGCGGCGCGTACGCGGCAGATCTGGGCTCCCAGGAGCCGGACTTCTTGGAGAAACACGTGTAAAGCAGAGTACTTCGCGTGAAGAAGCACTCTAAGAGGACTTACAGATTCGTGGTCAAACTTGAAGAGGTGGTGGAAGTGGACGACAGCACTGGCACCTCTCAGCGTCGTCGAGCGCGGTTTCGGGTAGGGCTTTGCGGCTTTGCGAGAAATAAGCTGAGAGCCACAGGTGGAAGAAGCCGGAATGAGAGAAGAAACGAGGGTCGCCGAGGAGGTCGCGGCACCAGAGCTCAAGGAGTTGCGAGCCACCATCCAAAGGGACTTGATGGGGTTGGGTCGGTCGCGCAACGCCATTCGGATCGTGTTGGCGTGCAAGACGCGTTGGATGTGCTACATGTCCCCAGATCTTGAAGAAGTGTTCGGGGGTTGGTACCCGTACCGACAAGGCAGCACGTGGACGCGTCGAATGCAAGCAACGTTTCGCAAGCATTTCAAGAACGCTGTGCGAAAAGGGCACGGTGCGTGGCCCAGATCACTGGGAACTGAGAGTCGTGACCTTGGCACATAGTCAACCGGGACTGGGAAGATATACGAGACGCTCGAAGGGAAGAGTGTATGCTGGCGTTGGACCAGTTGATGGCAAGGGAATGACCGGGGAAAGTCGGAACAGGTTACATAAGTAGTGATGAATGATAAGCGCCTAGACCCTCACACGAACCACGACGACGCGGAAAACGAAGTGGAGAAACTGCCCCGCTGGTGAAGGCCGGAAAGCGAGAGCCAACGCATGACTGAAGCCAACGAAGCTCCCCCAGAAACTCCGCTGCGCGTACGCGGCGCGAAAGCGAGAAAACCGGTATCGTCCATCAACGCCGCTTGAAGCGACGCCAAACGCTGTCTAAGCGAAACTCCTTGGGCATAATGGAGGAGGCGGAGCGGCGGGGACGCGTAGGCGCGTAGCGGCGGCGGCTTTGACCAAGCAAACGCGTCAGCAAAATGGCCGACAGTCGTATAAAAGAAGGACCGCTCGAAACCCCAACTCAGCAATGGACCCTCTCAGTCTACCGCTTCACCGATGCTTCATTCAATTAGCCGACACCTGCGATGTGGGTCCAGGCCGCTTGTTGCGGTCCTACACCAACCTCGCCACTGGGCGGCCAACGGCGATGGTCCTGAAGTGCCACATACGGTATATCGGCGTTGAAGAAGGGAGAATGGTTCGTTGCGCTGTGTAGCAGCTCCTGCACCAACTGCACTAACGGGATCGCAGATACTCTACGTCGGCGGATGCGGCAGCGTGTACAAAAACCTCTACGACAAATTGGGGAGTATGATGGACGACAGGGGAACGGGAAAGGTGCGGTCGTCGATGAGTTTATTGCGCGCTAAACCTCCGATGGAATTAGGCTATAGGTGGAGGCCAGGGTTGGACAGTTTCCGTCAGCCGCAACGAATATTTATTGAGAGTTATGATTGGAAACGGGGCCGAATTGGTGAGTGTCCACGACGAGCAGCGAGAAAAAAAATGACAAGAAGTCTCAGTTCGAGTTCAATCGACAATGGGGCCTGGAACTACCGGCCGACGACGCGAATTTCGAACCAGGAATGCCTATTGACTGCGTTATCGGGCTACACAACGTTTTATTACAGCATCGAACAGTGTATCCTGGATTGGAGACATGGATATCGGTGTGTTTTCTGCCAAATACGAAGAAATGCTGACAGGAAAGGCAGAAATGGATCTTGCGAGCAATTCGAGTCGTGAAGTATCGCGATATGCCAGCGGGTATCACAGAGCAGATGCAACCACGGCTGCTGATGCGAGCGGTGGGTAGCGGGGGGAGAGACGCATTTGCTCGATGTTCTCGAAGAAAGGTTCACAAGTGTGGAGGCTGAGATGCGGCGGGTATAGAACCACAGTACAGCGGTAGAACAAAAGTATTATAACTGAACCCAACTCATTGTATAACGTCGCGGACAGCGTAACACAAAAGCGGGACTAAACCAAAGCAAGGTCTTCGGCGGCCCGACAGGCCGACCCCTCGTCTTGATCACACACTCGAAATGGCAACAGACAGTTTCCCCTTGTAAAGTATTTTGGCGAGAATACACGAGTAATGTAGACTTGATTACACTCTTGATGCGATAAATACAGACTCCGACGAGACCTAACGATGCTGTACCTGGAGGCTGGAGAGCTAAAGTGCCTATACGGAGAAGTTGGCGACCCCGATGACCATGTCTGCAGAATCCCCATCCATATGCTCGGTTGTCGGCATATTTATGAGCACCGCAACCCGCAGGTCGTGGTATGGCAACGGCGCAATTCCGGTAATCGTGGCCGTAGGTCGAAGAGAGGGAACGACGAGGTTCGAAGACGCTGTACTCTCGGTACTGATCATTCGTTTTATAATTCGTCTCGACCTGCTTGACGGAGGCAAAGACGGGGTCTCCTCGACAGAAGCAGGGTCTTCGGACAGATTTTGCAGAGCCAGTGGCTGATTTTGCGTCAAAACGCGCAGAGGAGTGCTGAAAAGGCCATACCTGGATCAACCCCAGACTCCATGGCGGCTCTGAGTGGGTGACATAAACCTCAAATTGCGGTGGAGTTTTTAACGCGTTATCCTGCGTCGGGGCAGTATTTCCTAGCGCACGAGCTCTGCGTCGTTGATATGCCGCCGCCATAAAAGCGATGAAGAGGAACACAGTGAATGAGACGTATCTAGTGGTGCAAGCTTCAGCTGACGAATCCGTAGGTGCGGCAAGGAAGACTTGGACTCACAAGAGACTAGCGCCTGAATAACTGTTTTCCGTGGTTGGGGGATCAGACGGGGTCGAGTTGTTCGCCATAGCTCTGGCTTCGCAGCGAGAGCACTCGGGACCAACAGCCTCCCAGCCTCCAACGAGGCAGTATCCCCGGAGTTTTGAGGGAAGATCCCCGTGCGAAATGCGGAATAGAAACAGTGGAAGAGACGGTGATAATCTGCGCGGAGGAGACTCAGAGTCAAGACGCATCTCGGATGGGGGACTTCGCGCACCTGTGCATCGACTGGGAATCAATCATTTCCGTCGTTGTGGCTTTTATGGGTCGCACGGGCCGCGTCTTGAGCTTCGCGGCGGTTGGGTCCATAGATTCGAGCGCGGTGGCTGCCGAGTCGAAGACGCCGTGAACGGGAATCTGAGTCCTGCTTCCCAGCAACACGGAAAGAGAACAGCGCGCGCTCATTGGACTGGACAAGCCGACAACCGTGTCGGCTGAGCCCAACTCCGGATGTTGTCGGGATCCGTTGAACTCGCTGTCGACAGACTAGGTGTCGTCCATGGCAGAAGAAACAGAGCCTCGCTGTGGCGCATCACGAAATGTGATTTAGTACCGTTTGCTCTCCTCCACCACGTTCGCTCACTCTCTTGTGAAGCCCAAGCGTGCCGCATTCTCCTGCGTCATCACTCTCAGGCTATGCTGTTCTGCTTCCTCGTCGGCAATGCTTGCGATTCGCCGTCTGCCATCCCAACCGTCTTCGCACTCCATTGGTCCGAGAACATCTTGTGGAGAAATCAATCAGCGCGTCGAGACGGGCTTTCCCGCTGTTGGTGTCCCGAGCCAGTCGCCGGCCGCGACGCTTGAACCCAATATCGATACGCAGCAACTCCAGATTCAATGCTGAAAGATTCGCTGCCAGATGTTGCCCATGAGTCTGGACGGACAGCACAACTACTCGTAAGAAGCCGACCCTGTTCGTCTCAAGATTTGGGCTCTCCACACTGGAGATTGCGAACGGTTCGTTCTCACTTCCTCCAGAATTAGCTCCTGATCAAACCTTCTCTCGTCAGGAAAACGCCTTCCGTTTAGAGACGCTTTGAATTCAGATGTGGAAGGTGATCATCGAACAGCTCCGTACATCTTTGTTCTCCGGGTTCGGGATCCGCTGGAACGTATGGTCTGGCGATACCCTCTCCCAGGCTTATTGAGCATTGGCTCCGAGGCTCCGGTGCTTTATAGTGGCTCAACGGTTCAGGGCGCCCTTCCCTTGATCTTTTCCGCCTGCTCACATCCAGAGCTGCTTGGCTGCCAATATGTCTCCAGTTATTACTATCGCCAACACGCTCGGCGCGCTCATGGCGGGGTGTTTGGCCGCTGTAGCGTATGTTACCGTTTATGAACCCTGCAGAGATTAACACCATTTGCAGACTCTCCGCGATCCTTGGATTCCAAACATTTCTCTACTTCCAGATCTTCCCAACCGACACACTCAAATATAAACTCCTGGTGTGCCGTTTGTCCTATCCGCATAATATGGGCCTGACATTTGCAAGGTTCTCTGGACCTGGTAAGTGTACTCATAGGACCTTAAGCGTCCCATTTCTGAAATAAATCCAGGGCCACAGATGCAACACACACGCTTCTCGTCTGCATCACTATTTGGAGGTATCTTGTCGCAAATTTTGAAGATGGAAATATCGTGAAACACATCGAGCCGTACGTCCTTCGAGCAGTTCCCATCGGCCATGGATTTAAAGTCTTGTCGATAGAACCCTTGCGGTGAGTGAGCATCATGCTCCGCAACAATCTACTCAAGCTATGAAGCTCTCGGTCGCGATGACCGCTATCATAACACTCCATGTAAACGCGTAAGCCGCCCCCTGTTCTCTCTGACGACTTTACTGATAAAACTCAGTTTCTACACTTGGAGAGTTCACCAAAGTCAAATTTTATCCTGTTCAGTGTGTATATGGTGCTAATCAATTGTAGTGAGCGGCAAGAACTGGCGCTTAACTGTTTTAATTGTAAGAAAAATCCCATCTGGAATGGAGACTCAGAAATCTTATGAAAATTCCAAGGCCCTGTTCTGCCTCGCGCGCACAGGTAATCATCTCAACTTCTCGCTGAATCGGTTTCTCATTACATAAACACAGGGCTTGCCTTTGGTCAGTGACTTGGATATCTTCCTATCCAAGCTCAGTTCATGAATTCTGGCTCTTAGCGACGACCACTGGCATGTAAGCAGAGACTCAAATGTTGTCCCTCAGCTCTGCCTCTGATCCTGAGACACAGGCTTTTGGACAAGACATTTGCACTCTTTACCAGCCGATTTAATGTTTGTGCTTTTGTCTTCAACGCTGGTCTGGAATGTTCACAAAATCAACAGAAATTCATCATCGCTGGACTTTCGGTGTCAGCAGCTACCGATATCATAGTCTCTGTGGCGCGTTATTACTACTTGAGAAATCTCAACCAAGGATACCCCGGGTGAGTATGCATTGGAAGTTATTTGGACTTTTTGCTCACTTCCATCAGGACACAAGAAATGGTTGATGCCGTTCTGGTCTTCACCCTCAATGATGGGGGCCTCACTTGTATGTTTTTCCAGATTTCCCGATTCTGAACTCTGTTGATGCTTGAGTAGGTGCTGTTGTGTTTGCTGCCATTGCATGTGTACGTCCTCCACCGAGGCACTTCCCCGTCTTCATCCGTGTTTTTAGGTCCTCAAGCTTCCTGGAACATTTGTTTGGATCGGAATCCACTTCACAATCGCAAAGCGTGAGCCTCCCTCGTGTTGCAATTGCCAGTGTCCCCTCATTCATCACTGGCAGTTTATGCAAACTCGGTTCTGGCAACGTATGGATTCAAAATTGCACTGTCCCATTTATTGATCAAGCCACCAAACAGACTGAACCTCCGCAATTTTTATCGCTACCGCCACCGGCCAATGGGCATCCCGCTCCACACGCGACAAGGTACCCAGAACTTGAACATCCGGGCTGCTCTCTCCGGCAACAGAGCGACAATGACAATGAGCCACGACAAACTGCCCGGTGTTGTCTCGAGCCGGCCTAACGAGAGGAATCTGTCCGGTGTGAGTACCTCCTTCCAAGAACACTTATGCGGCGTAAAGAATTTAAATGCGTATTCTCAGATGGAGGTGTATATCGACCAACAGGTGGAGTACAACGTCGCTGTGCGCGTCGCGGCGGACGATTGCGTCGACATAGGGGACTCGGAGGACTCAATGAAAGCACCATCGATGGACCGCGTTCGCGTTACAGCTGTTTAGCTCGTCAGTCGATGGTCAGAGGACATACATACCTACGCCCCCGTGAATTTATAAGCTTTGATCCGCCCCGGCGACTCAACGCCCGGCGCTCAAAAAGGAAATACGTCTCCCAAAAGAGAAGGTCAAGTCACGTTGTTATGCAAAAGCAAGTCACGTTGTACGCAAAGGACGACGACGCTCTAGCTCGACGATGTAACAGACGTGATACTACCTTTACTACGATGTATCCAAGGCATCGAAAAGTTCTTGGCCTGAATCTGCGGAGCCACAGGCACAGGCCCAGCATTGGCTGGAGGCATATTGCCCGTCAACGAGCTCAGCGGCCTCGCGCTATGGCTGGCACTGCTAACGCTCCAAATCGTCGCCGTATCCTGATCCCGGGCCGTGCCTTGCCTCCTACCCGAAGAAGACGAAGACGAGAAAACCTCATCAAGATCGTCCCCGTCCAGCAAATCCAACGTGCGGGTGGCAGGCGTCGCGACGGCACTGCTCGCAGCAGGAGTCGGACTCTCCGGAACAGGCGAGAGTGTCGTCAAAACGCCACGAGAAATAGAGGGTCGTCCACGGATGCGGCGCATGAAGCCCTTGGCGCCAATTCGCAACGGAGCGGTCGGCGCCAGGCCCGGAGGCGCAAAGCTCGGAATGAGCGGAGAATCCGGAGGTGGATGGGCAAAAACGGGCATGGTTGGCGAATCAGAACGCGGTGATCCGGGGCTGGAAACGGGCGATGTATGTAGCCACGGTGCAACAGCAGCGTCGATGTCCCGCGTTTGCGCTGGTGCTGGCTCCGACGGCGTGCTCCAGGAGTCGATATCGAGATGCGAGTCTGGTTCGGCGGTATTCGAAGGAGCAGCCGCCTCTGCGTCTCGGAAATGGAACGAGACAGGTCGGCCGAGGAACCCCTCGCTAAGGCGTCGCGGTTCCACCTGGGCCATGTCGGGTTCCGCAGTAGAACCCCGTCGCGGACGACGTTTGGCAGCGGGCGAATACGCGTCGTCGGGATAGTCCGATGTCCCTTGCAACAACGGCGGGGAGATCCACGCTTTTGACAGACGAGGACCACGGTTCCGACGGCGGTAGTACGCGATTGCGAGGAGGGTTCCTAGAATGAGCGCACAGACGGCTCCGACGGTGGCGCCTGCGATTGTACGTGTCCTGTTCCCAGAACTGAAATGGCGGTTAGAACGAGACAGTTGGACGAGTGGAAAAGCCGCACGTGCTGGACAGCGTAGAACCCGTCGAGAACGCCGGATTGCTACCTGTTACGGTAGGCACAACCACACCGTTCGAGTTGGTGGTCCCAGGAGGGCCAAGCACAAAAGATATGGTGTTCGTTGGGTCGGACACAGTTGGGGAGCCCGTGTTTCCGCCGACCGGGTTGGCTGGAGTAGTTCCAGAGGCACCAGCAGACGACCTGGCCGAATAAGTCAGCGCATTCCGAGAACCGCACTATCGACACGTACAGAGAACCAGTGGGGTTTGCAGCACCAGTATTTGAAGTGCCTCCTGATGCGGGCGATGAGGGGATTCCAACGCCAGTACTAGTGCCAGTGGATGACTAGCAAAAGTTAGAAAACGGGTCCGTCGTCGTTCATGTGGAAGAGACCAACCGCGTTGTCTCCGGTATTCGACGCTACACCGGTCCCTGTCGCGATACTTGAGCCGGCAGAGCTGGGACGCGCAGGTGCCTGGGGGTTACCCGTCGTGGACGGCGTCAATCCTGTGCGAGTGGTGTAAGGCGTCGAGCCGCCGAGGACAATTGTGAACGTTCCCGTTGTGGTTCCAGTGATGGATAGGTCGGTTCCGGCAGACGAAGCGACTGGTCCGCCTCCGATGGTGGGCACGGTCACGGATCCGGAGCTGGCCGCGTAAGGTATCGTCGAGATGGACGAGCCGTTGGTTGGCAAAACCACGACGGGCCCTCCCTCGACAACAGTGAACGTCGTTGTTTCGTATGCCGTTGCAGTCGTTGTGGTATATGTGGTCGAATATGTAGTCGACACGACGCTCGTGACGGTGGTGGAAAGGTCGTCGAGGGTGACAGCAGAGCTCGAGGCTACTGGCTCTCTAGAACGATTCTATAAGAACAAACGCGAAGTCTAGTGGAAAGGACGACGCACATTTCAACCCGACGCCACTTGGCAGATCCACCATTGCCAGTACGTCCTTCAAGAGCCATGGCGGGAGCAACGACGACGGTCCAAGTCGCGCGCAGAAGAAGAGTGGGGGAAGGAAAAGATCCACGTCCAGTCCCGCGACAAAACCACGCGGCTACTAGTAGTCGGAGCCGGAATGGAAGCAGCCGGTCCCGGACAGCAGCGGTGTCGCCCGCCGGATGTACACTGCGTTCCTGTCAACTCGAGCATGCTCATGCGGGGTAGAAACGTGGACGATAAGCGCACCATCAGTAACAGCCATGTGTGCGGCATGCTCTTCGAGTTGGGCAATCTATTCGGGACGAACAGTTTTCCTGGAAACGAACGATAGATCGAGGATCGTGAGCGTCAGGTGCAGTTGGGCGAGTGCTCGCTCGCCGGAGCAGCGATAGCGCTGCAGGAATTTGAAACTGCGGCGGAGCTTTCATCGAGGAGCGTCCATTTCGTGGTGGAGGTGGAGGGTCAAGGGAGAACAGTCACGCACAGACCGAATCTCAGAGTTCCTTGATGGCCACAGCAGCCGAGTGATTGGCACCTCTATTCGTTTCCGGAGACCAAGAATCAAGTGCGCGCAACGCCATCGTATCTGCCTAATTCCTCCAGCAACCTGGCCCATCTTCCGCCATTCCAGCTCGAAATCTCCGCCCACTGGTCCCCGCTCAAAACCAACTTTGCCCAACGCAGCGGACCCGCAAGGATGAAGTCCGCGTACGACAGTTCATCGCCACAGAAATACTTGCTTCCGGCAGCCACCATGTAGCCATCGAACCGGTCCAAGCCTTTCTTCACCATCGCCCAGACCTCAGCGGCCTTCTCTTCGTCTCCGTTCAGCGCAATCGGGGGCGGAGCGCGTCCCGAACGCGCGAAATACTCCTGGCTCGGGAGGCGGAGATGCGGAAACCCCGCAGGGAAGTTAAACGCAGCGAGTGGCCCGCTTACAGCAGCACTGTACGCGTCGGAAAGACTTGCGTGAAGGGCAAAAGTTCCAGCAGGGATGACGCGTGGAGCGTCGGGATACGCGCCATCAAGGTAGAGGGCAATGTCGAGGGAGTTCGAGACAGCAATGTCTTGATTCGCATTAGCTTCAGACGAAAGACGGCGCGATGAGGACGCTAACCGTTGGTCGTATCATGAATGAATGGAACCGTGTGTTGTGCTGGACCACTCGCAGCCGTGGGCTTTGCGCCGAATTTCTTGTAGAGCTCTTCCAGCTCTGAAAGGTCGACCCAGACCGTCTCGAAAGCCAGTCCCTTGTAGTTCAGTGAATAGCTAAATCAAAACGTCATCTTTGAGCAAAGAACACGAGCGATGAGGCAGGAATTGCGCAGACGAACCGAATTTTTGCGACATTCGGGGACATGCTGCGCTCCGCGAGATCGCAAGCGACATCGTAGAGGATAATCGGCGCCATGTTTGTCGAGATTCGATGGATTGGCTTGACCGAGGCACGGTATTGAGCAGGTCCAGACTTTATAGCTGGAGCAACGAGAAACGGTGACGAGATACAGCTTGAGTAGGCGCTCGCGAGCAGCGCCAAGCTACGCCGCCGGTTGCGCCTTTACTCAGCCTGAGTCCAGGAATGCTTCTCTGCCGCGATGACCGAAGATACTGGTCGCCGACTTGTTGCTGCGTGCCTGTAGAACCTCCATACGGGGATCCGGGTGGGAGCAGGAAGAGGAAGAGAAATGAGTCGTCACGGCCTTATTCGGTGATGGCATCGCACCAGCCTGACCAAGAGCCAAATCCCCAGCGTAATGCGCAGTTCGGTGTGGCTCGGGCTCTCTAATGAGAAGCTCGCTACATGCAGTAAACTCTACGGTCCTCCGATGAACTTTTTCCAGCATCAAACCCTCCGGTTATTCCAGTTTCTCCAGCGGCAAAATTGATCTAAGTATACCCATGGCCAGTGCCACAAACTTACAGTGAGCCAGTGGCACAGAAGGGCGCGACACTCGATAACCGCCACTGATATTAACATGCATTAGTGCCGCTCCCGTTAAACAGCTCCAGCCGTATAGGATGGCATCATTATCAGGGTAACCAAGAAACACGACCTGGAAGTACATCCCGCTGTTAAGCCAAGCTCAAGTGTTTCTTCTTTCCTCCGTGCTTTCATCTGTTCCTCTTCACCTTCCTTTATTTTCTTAATTTTCGACCTATCCATGCCGCCTGTATCGATTGGCGCCCGGGCTGGCGCAACCCAGAGCGTTTTTGCGGGGATTCTGCCCCAGGAAATACTGGTGGCAAATCTAAAGAGAGAGTGCGTCCTCGAGCTCCCCGCATATCCATAGCCGTAACCCAGACGATTGCTCCGCAGAAGCTCTATGCAGGCGGAGATCATTGGCCCTACCATAGCCGTAATTTCAATGCTCATCGCATTCGCTGGCCTTGCGATCTGGCTCAGCAATCGTCGAGTCCGGGCTGAGCATGAAGAAGCGCAGAAAAGACAAAAGAAGATCCAGCAGGTTAATTTGAACTCGGAGCTGGAGACCCGAGTCCGCGACCTCGGAAACATTCCGCCCCTTCCCAGCCTCGTCCAAGACACGGTCCCGATTCCACAACCATCCTCGAGCCGCGGAGCGACTATAACGACGGTCCGTACGGAGCGCCAACAGCACATAGCGAAAGAGGTCGACCGGACAAGAGAACAAGTCGCGGAATTGGTGGAAGAGGTGCGCTCAACGCGGTCAGCCAGTCTAGCCGCCAGCACTAGCCTGGGTGTGAATGGTCGGACTCGGAGGCCCGCTGCGGGAAGGACGGGCTCAGCAGCGCCATCAACGCGGGAGATGGAACTGAGATTGGCGGAAGCCTTGCAGCAGATTGAGCGCCTCAATGCGCGAATTGGGGAACTCGAAAGCCATGCACGGTCGTCTTGGGCGCTGGGAGAAACCGATGTGCCTCCGCCAGGATATTATGATGGGATTTGAGCGTTGAAATATGGACTATGGGCACTCGGAAGTAGTCGGAGGATGTGCGGAGGGATACCATTTTCGACACAGCGGATTCATGATCGGCACCACAACAGCGCGCATCCCGTTGGCGTGCTTCTATTCTATGTCCGGGTAGATCTCTGTGAAGTACCCAACGCGTTGGCGCGTCGTCGAGTCGATAAGCCTCCGTTTTCAACGGTCCATATGCATGCACTAGAATAATCTCTTAGCAATCGACTAAACACCAGCGTAATCCGTACAAAGAAATGAATAACTCGCCTTTCTTCTTATCAGCCTGTACGGAGAGGCTGAACGGCACGAGCGCAGCACTGAGCAAGTACCGTACTGAGCGTCGATTTGATTCCGCGGCGTTGTTGATTGTTGCCTTCAGGTCGATCGTGGCAATGACGTCCACGCAACGGAGCGGGACTCGTTGCTGTACGGGATCGGATCCGGGATAGAGCTGCATATAACGGAGGGATCGACGGGATTGCGCACTGGGGACGCGTCCCTCACTTATCCTCCGCTTCCTTCCTTCGAGTTTTTTCATGTCGAGCATGAGTTCGTCTTGGTGAGTGGCATGTCGAGAGCGTTGTTCGGAGCTGACGCGTTTTTAGCTGGAATGCTTTGACCGCGTTCTTGGTGATGTCCCTGGTGGACTCTTCGGCGGCGGCGGCGGTCCCCGTCCTAAGGCCAAGGTGCGTCGACTGTTTTGTTGTGGCCAAAACTTATTGCGTTCCGCTACCAGAGAGAGATTCCCTGCTCTCGAAAGCCGTCAACCGGTTCGAGGACTTGGCATGGAAATCGCAGACCTCGTCATCATTGGCGTTTTTCTGGTCACGATTCCTCTCGCCATTGCGCTTATTCTGCGATGGAGGGCCGGACGGCTTGCTCGTAGCTGGACGACAGTGAAAGAGGCGAATCTCGAAGACGACACGAGAACACTGCGGGAGTCGGAGACAGGCTCAATCAGCGAACGATTCAGACGCACTTCGTGGGCGTGGTTCCTTCGACGACAATCGAATGGAAGCGACGAGAATCCCTCCAGCTTGGAAAGATCCTATACGTCCTCGACGCAGGCGCTGTACATTTCAAACCAAGAGCGACGGGCACAAAAGAAGGCGGCGGAGATCGAGGGAGAGGCAGAACGGAAGCGGCAATCGGCGCAGACCCAGTCGACCGCTCGGACGTCGACAATGACCGTCGTTGGAGACAGTCCGAGTACAAGTCGACCGGGTTCGGTGATGTGGGGAAAGGAAAACAAGGTCGTGCCACCAATGCCGCCGATGCCGCCTCCTGCATTAGTTTACAAGGAGGCGATCAACGGGATTGACGAATGTGGACCTTCCCAGCCTGCTGCAGCCGCGCGTGCATAGGTAGACAAGTTGAATTATCGAGTTGCTGTCCCCTTCTTGTATTTGTTGGATGCCTCTGCGCGCGTGGTGGTGGTTCGCGAGTGAGAGGCGCGTCGTCACTCTGCGACTCTCCCTTCATCCACTTTCGTCGTAAAACTTTGGACCAGCAGTCGACGATCCGTGCGCCTCAAACAAGCCTCTGGGATCGCCCAATTCATCTTGTATCCGCATCTCTGTGCCTTAGCACAGTTGCCGTCGTTCCCGTTGTGCAATGATTTGATGCCTCCCCGCCACTGTGGGCGTCGCAACGGCCGTCGTCGGCTCTCCACCCAGATTTGCTGGGCGCTCCCTGCAGTCTCATAAGTAGCGCATGGCACCCTGTCCTCTTCACCCACGCCAGCCATGCGCTCTTCTCTTGTCGCCTGTTTCCTCTGGATATATCCAAAGGTGCAAGCCTCGCCGGTTTTCCCCAGGTACGCGTCGATCTCTACTGTTAGCGCGTCCAAGTACTTACATGTTCTTGAAGGGACGGCGCAAAATTGAGAAGAAGAGACTTTTTCTCGTCGCCCTCGTTCAGCGCGAGTCCATGGAACAGCCAGCGGCATCTCATGTCCGCCATTTCCCTCCTCGTCATCGTCCTCCTTGCGGCATTATGCACAACGCTCTACGAACGACGCGTTGCTCGTGCTGCGCGACGGGCAGCCCTTGTTCCCGTCGAGCCGCCGATGACCATGCGTCCACCAAGTCGCTCCGAATCCGAGGTCGCGCCGAGGAACAGCAGTCGCGCGTCCTGGGCCGCATTCATGCAGCCTACCGCCGAAACTCAAGTCGGGGTAACAGATCTGTCGCGCTCCGACACGATAACGACGCAGCAGCTATACTTGTCGAACCAGGCGCGTCGAGCTCAGAAGAAAGCGGCGGAGATTGAGGCTCAGAGTCTGCTCTCCGCTGCAGGGTCGGTGGCGGAGTCGTCGGGCTCTCGACTGTGAAGCCTGGGCGGCCAGCGTCTTCGGTGACCGCGTCGACTGTGTTCGATGACCGTGCCAGTGTGAGCACAGCGCCTGGAACATTAGCACCGAATCGTCGTGCTCCTGAGACGGGAACGGGAATAGAAGAGGTTAGAAGGACGTCGGCAGAGGTTAGGCAAATCCGGAGGTAGTCGAGAACGCGTCTCTCTTGAATGTAATTATACGAGGACGACCCACGTGACCATAACTTGTCCCCAACCTCCATGCATGTCTTCGTCGTGGTTCCCCGCAAAGCCCAGCAACCAATCTAACGGCGACAGCCACCCACTCTTACCAAGCAACGGGAGCCCCGCATTCCACGACGAGGATGACGACGACGCCATTGAGCTCGAGATGGGGCGGTTCGCCACGAACGAGCGGAAACCCGGGCTCGTAGCACGGATACAACGCTGGCCGCCGTGGTATTTCGCGGTCATCGCTGTCGGCTTGCTGTTTCTGCTATGGCTACTAAGCCCAGCAAAACAGGCGCTGCCGCCAACAAGTGCGTCCGCAAAAATACCGCTGTGATCAAGCTAACTTTTTCCTGCGGCAGCACCGACGAGGGACCACACGACCGAGTCGCACGCCAAAGTCGACCGACTGCTCGCGAAGCAGTCCACCACACTCTCACAAGCCGAGGCGCGGTATGAGCTGCGAAATAACCGCTCCCCTCCGCCCGGCTTCGATGTGTGGTTCGACTTTGCGCGCCAGCACTCGTGTCTGGTGGACGAGTACGACCAGATTGCGCGCGACTTTGCGCCGTTCTACCAGCTGGCAGAAGAGGACCCGCGCTTCTTCAAGAAGATGGTCGATTTGGGGACTGCCAGCATGAAGGAGCATGGTCGGGGCTTTTCGACGGGATCGTTCGCTGGCCATTCGTTCGAGTTGACGAATGGGGAGGGGACGCTATACCGGGACGACTGGGCGCGGACCTTTGGTCGGGTGTGTTGTCCGTTTCGCGGAGTTTTATGAGCTGACTTCTGCCACAGTTCTCCGAGTTTTTGCCCGACATGAACATTATCCTCAACGGCCGCGACGAACCGCGCTCCGCGTTCAACTACCGCAGGCCGAACGTCAAGTCGCAGGCTCTGCACAACTCGGACCCGACGCCGTTCGAGCATTCCCCACACCCGACGTCGACGTTCTTCAAGGACGAGATGAAATGTATCATCCCGAACCAGCCCAAGGGTTTCTCTGAGCCCGCAAACGACGCGAGTGCTTGTACGCCTATCCTTTCCATGTAATGAACCTCGCTCATGTATTTGCAGTCATGCTCTACGCGTCCAGCACCGAATTCACAACCGACCTCTACCCCATCCTCAGCATGACCAAGATCAGCCCCTGCTTCGCAGACATCCTAGTCCCATCCGAGTTCTACTACTCAGACTGCGGCTGGTCGCCGCACTACGCGTACGCGAACAACATCACCTGGAGCGCCAAGATCCCCAAGATCTACTGGCGCGGGATGAACTCGGGCGGGCGGATGTACGGCGACAACTACCACGCGTTCCCGCGGTTCCGCCTCATCGACATTGCGCGCGACCACGCCGAGCTGTTCGACGTTAAGCTCTCGGGCTTCCACGGCGACTTGTGCTACGACGAGTGCAATGCGGAAGCGATCAAGGCCGAGTACAATATTGCAGACGAGTCGTCCCCGCGCGAGGACGTGTATAGGTACAAGTACGTCTTTGACGTGGACGGCAACTCGTTCTCGGGGCGATATTTGGGGCTTTTGCGTAGCGGGACGTTGGTGTTCAAGGTGATTTTGTCTTTTTTTCTGTCGTTGGTTTCGTATGCTGACCGATCCACAGTCCACGATCTTCCTCGAGTACTTTGGCGACTGGCTCCAACCTTTCGAGCACTACATTCCGGTGCTGCCAGACCTCTCCGACCTCGTCGACAAGCTCGAATGGGCCGTAGGACACGACGACGAGGCGCGGCGAATACAACAAGCCGGCCAGGTCTTCGCCGAACGCATATTAACCGACGCGCAAAACGACTGCTACTTTTCGCGCGTGCTATTGGAGTGGGGGCGGTTGTATGGGATGGCGGAGCGGTCGTTGCCCGCGGATGAGGAGTTGGACGATGATTTGGAAGCTGAGCCGTTCCCTGGTGGGCACATACCCGAGATTTTAGATGACTAAGTAGATACCCGCAGTCCTGAATGGAGCACAAGTATGTATGTAGGTGTACATGCATATTCTTATAAGTCATAGCTCCATTCCTATAATCAATCCTGCACCACCTCCAACGACCCTTTCCCAATCCACGCGCTGAGAACCACATCAACCCAATCGACCCTCCAGTCGAACGCAGTGACTGCAATCACCCCGGGGCTGGGGGATAGAGCCTGCGTTTCCGTCGGCGTCGCGGTATATGCTCTGACTTGTTGGTGCAAATAGGCCGACTGCAGGCGATGCGTAACTTGTAAACGGGGCGAAACGGACAACTGTTTGCGAGCCGGGGCCAACTGCGTGTCGCAGAACTCCGCAAGCTCCTGGATAAGAACAAGTTGCCTTGTTTTGCCTGAACGCCATCGGATGGTAACGTCGATGGTGCTGTATGGATCAAGGCCAATCGTTTCTCTCAGAAACGAGTGGAGATCGAGTTGGCCAGATAAGTGCTGGTGCAGAATGCTACCGTACAGCATGACCTGAAGACGGTCGGCATTCTGCAGGCTGTCGTCGCCAACGGTCCACGTTCGATGAGTCTTTTGCTCATGGACGCGTACGCTTGCCGCTATTGGCACTATCAGATTCTGAAATGCATACAAGGAAGAACGGCGCACCATCGCTCCTTCGGAGCCTCAATACATCCTGCGTCGATTCCGTTGAACTTCAGCATCGGAAGAAGATAAGTTACGCACGCATCTGGCGAGAACGAGCACGCCTTGCAGCAGGCCAAAAAGCGGAATCTCGGTCTGAAAACGATAAGAATGTGGGGTGTACAGTGCCTCTTCTAGTATGCGTACCGTTACACCGTACTTGAGCAAAGAGTGCATCCCAAGCACGAAGTCCAGTAAGCTAGTATCCCAAGTCAGACAAGCACGCAGAGCTATGGGCCGAGGGTAACAAACTTTCGGCACCAAAGCTCGACTTTGGGCAAATTCTTGCCGACAACAAACTGGAAGACGGGAGGGTTTCCTGCCTTTGCCCGCTTATTGAGCAAGTTGTGGACGATCTGAAGATGTTTAGGACCGACATTCGATGGGATGGGAAACTGACTGACCGTGCCACCCGTGCGGGGCGAGAGTGACGGTCCTGCCCGCCGGCGATGACCCTTACGTTCTGGATACTGCTTGGCAATAGCGTTGGGTGCCGGCCTGCCAATGCGGAACGTGTCAAGACGAGATAATAGGTTGAACTAGTCATGCTCACCATGACTTGAGACCCAACCGTCGTTGGGCGAAGTCAAGGATGGCGGTCACGGACACGCTCAGCGTGCTTCGAAGTGCGCGTTGCCTCTTCCTTCTTGCTGTCAGCAAAAAAAACATCAAAAGTGAAGTCAATGGAGCTCCTACATGCTTTCTCCAAGTTGACTGGGCGCAGAGGTCGCGTCGACGGGGTACGCATGATTCCGTGTATCGACCACTGTCAATGGCGAGGGCAGGAGAGCTTTTTGGGAAGCACAGAGACCGCTGCCGCCAAAGATGATATCTTCAGGGTTGACTCGGCGCTTTGCTGGACGCGCGGAGGCGGAATGAGATGGAGAAGTTTTGCGTTTGAGGGAGGGAACTGTGTTAACGTTGTCGTCACCATTGGCCTTCGGAATCTCAGATGCGTGAAGAAGGGCCAAAGGATGCGTACCTCTGCCCTAATATCCTCTCCCGCCACCCTGCTGCGTCCTATGCTTGATCTCGGCGGCCTCGCAACTTGCGATGAATTGGTGATGTCTGGGAGGACATCGTCGGCGCGTGAACGAGCAGGGTCCCGCCGCGTCTGCAAGGATACTTCTTTCAATACTTTAGCATGTGCAAGCTGGGCGAGTGAACGTGATCTCGCCACCTGTATGCGAAGGCCCGGGGGAACGAGAAAAGTTGGCCGGATTGGAAGTTTCGAAGGTTGGGGACGCGTCCGAGTTGAGAAGGAGCGCAGAGCGACAGAATGAGCTTGAGGCCTCGACCTCTCGGTAGTGCAGCTCCGGAAGAAGCTGGAGGTTGAGGTCCAAAGGATACTCGTCCTCGTCGGCGCAATTGTTCTGCAAGGCTCCAGTCAGAGTTCCACAGAGCATATCTGGAGTATTGCACACATCGTACACGATGCGCTTCTCAAACTCCAGTCGCGTTTGGCTGGCAGGTTGACCCGCCCGCTGGTTAGGGGCTCGGCGTCGAGATCGCGGCGTGGGCTGCGAACGCACCACGGAGAAGTTTAGCTTCCCGAGCGGTGTTCTCGAGTAACGTGGAGCGGCGGCGTCGACGTCTCTTTTGCAGAGCGGGGGTGTATGCGTCGACACCATCCGTGCAGGCCAGGCGCAAGCCGTTTGGTCACACGTGATCTGTGAGTTTGACTATCGCGTCGTAGCTTTCCGCATAAGTTGTGGTCCAGAACGAGCTCAGTCGCTCGGAAATTGCGTAGAGAGCAGAATGCCGCCCCGCTCGAGAAATAATAACAGACAATAATAGAAATAATGATAGCTAGTCGACTTCTTCAAGTCCACACACAACTTGAATATCCCAGAAACCGTATGAAAGCGAACAGGTAATCGCTGGTTTATACGTTGCAACCCTCACGGCGCATGTTTGGGGCTCAAGGCACGACAGTGAATTGAGGTGATCACGACCTATACTCGCGGACGATAGGTAGATACTAGTATAAGGTTGCGCTACAGTTTTCGGGAAACCTCATCAACAAGCCTGCGGTCCAAGTCAGCACCAAATCGAGAGAAAGACGACAAGAAAACGCACTTGTGGAAGGTATTCGTAATGAAAGCCACCGTCTTCCTCGGGTCGAAGGTCAGATTCAACGAGAACGGCTTGCCTGCAACGCTCCCCTGCATCGTCACATTAAACTCTGCGCCGGCAGCCGCCTTCCCGAACTCGCCGTCGAACCGCATGTAGTGGATGTCGACCAACGTCAACGCGTGCGAGGCGACGTAGTCCGATGCCTTGAGGATGTCCGCCCCGCCCTTCTTGACGAGCTCGAGAGCACCGTTCGCAAGGTCCAAGTCGTGTGTGGACAGCTTGGCGGCGTTGAGACCCGTAAGCGCGCTTTGATACGCGACCCATTCGCTGCCCTTGGCAACAGCGTCGACGCTCGCCTTTGCCGCATTGAGCGTCGCGACGCTGACCTTCTTGAACGCGTCCAGTGAGTCGGAGGCGACCTTGATAGCCACCGGGCCGAGTTTGCCCACTTGCGCCAGCGAAGCACCCGCCGCAGTGACCACGTCTTGGGTCGCCTTGTCCGTCGCCGTAACAATGCCTTGAGCAGCGTCGATCCCCGCTTGTCCCGCCTTCTGCGCCACTTCGAGCGCGTCTTGCGCAGCCGCCATAACGCCTTTGGCCGCGAGGTAGTTCTGCGACTGCAGAACCGCCTTTGCCGCATCCAGGATACCCTGCGACACCTTCATCGACGCAACCAGAGTGCCCTTGGCTATATACAGCGCCGGCAGACCCGCCTTCTCGATCTTGTGGATCCCTGTGAGATGGTTGAGGTGGTCGATCTTGCCGTCGATGTCGTCGATTTGCTTCTGGATCCCTTTGACCTTCTGCTGCGCGTCGTCAATCTTCTTCCTGGATACAGCATTAGCACGAACACAAGCGAAAAAGAAACCGCACATACTCGGCATCACCAAACCGCGAATTCATATCCCTCGTCGCATCGTCCAGCTTCTTCTTCGCCTCCGCAATCCCATCCGTACAATCCTTCTTTGCCTTATCCAGCTTCTCCTGCGCCGCCTTCATCTGCGACGCCCGGCTCGCATTCGCATTCGTCAGCTTCTGCTGCGCGTCCGCCAAATCCTTCTTATACTTTGCCGTCACCGCATCCACCTGGTCCTGCAGCTGCTGGACATGCGCATCATACGCGTCCGTCGTCGCCTTGAACCGCGCATTCATCGCGTCCGACTTGTCCTTCCACTGCTTATACGCCGCATCCACAACCGCCTGCTTCGCCTTGACAGCATCATCCACGACCTTCTTCGCCGCGTCGACCTTGGCCTGCTGCGCCCCGATATCCGCCTGCTCCGCCTTGATCGCCTGCGCAAACTGGCTGTTCACCGCCTGCGCGACGTAGCCGAGGATATCCTGCCGCATCTCCGCGACGAGCGTAAAGTCGAGGTGCGACATATCATGAATGTTCGCCATCGGCCCGATCTGGTTCGCGTCGACCGTGAACGTGAGGTCACTGCGGTGCGGCGTGAATTGCAACATGAAGTGGAAGTGAAACATCGGGTCGGGCTTGAACTCGAATTGCAGGTCGATGTCGACTCTTGAATTGGATGTCAAAATTGGCCTTCAATCAAGAGCAACGACTTACTCGAGCTCGAACAGCGTGAGTCTGCCTTGGAACGAACCAGCTTGCGTCTGTGGACCAAGCTGCACTTGCCCGGTCGCCTTCGGGCCATCGATGCCGGTCACATGTAGAGGACCCAGAGCGAGGTTATCCAGCGAAGCCGACGCGTTGACGTTCGATTGGTCGATCTGGACGTTGACTTGCGCGTCCTGACCGAAGATGAGCATGTCCGCACTAGGCTATCATCAGCTCAGACATTGCGTAGGACGACCCGAGACCCACCTGAACGCCGTGCCGCGCGGGTAGACGCTACCGCCGATAGTCGTGCCTGCCGGGCACATGTAGAACTTGATGTCGCGGTAGACCATGAAGTCGGGGACAGCATTCTATTCGCACATAAGGACCGGCACCAAATACGTGACAGCAAGACGAACCACTGGAATGGGGATGCCAAAGTCTCGTGCAAGCAAGACGACGTCGGTAATGTCGAAATTCTGGACCTCTGCATACAACAACTCCTCTGCGCCTCATAAGCGACAGCGGCCAAACAGAAAAGATTCCGAGAAACTCACGTGACGGTATCTCACTGACCTCAAACGCGACCTGGATGTTCACGTTCCCAACCTGCAGCCCGCCAACGAACCCAAACGGACTGATCGTCAGGGTCTCCAGCACGATCCCAATCGTCAGCGCGACTTCCGGCCCAATGCGCACATGCTCGCTCAGCCCAAACGGATTCGTCCAGTAGCCCTCGAGCTGGCCCGTCGCAGACCCCTCAACAGCGTTGAACGCCAACGCGAGTGTGAAATGCAACGGCTCGGGGTTGCCCGACGTGGGTATTTTGACACCGGCGTTGAGCAGCAGCGTCGGAGGGATGATCGTCGTGGTGGGGCTAACGGTGCGGATCTGGAGCGTGAAAGGGTCGGTGACGATTCCGCGCCCGAGGTGGATCGTCATCGGGGCGGGCAGCAAGACGTCGAGCTCGAAGCCGTCCGCCTTGGACCAGCCCGCGGAAAGGATGAGTTGCGGTGGGTCCGTCACACGCATGAGGTCCGAGAGAGCCTTTATCATGCCCAGCTTCGCGCAGACTTGAATCCCTGCATCGCCAGGTAAGTACGTGGTCATCGACATAACAGAAACAAAAAATCGCGCGCCTTGTTTGGCTGGGAAGTTCGTCGTATTGAAGCTCCCAAAGTCGGGGTCGTCTTGCGATGCGACAATGAACGCGGCATCCTCGAGGGTAATATCGCCGAGGAAAGAACCCTTGAGTTCCGGGACGATAGCGGCCAACGCAAGGCCCTGCGACGCGTTGGCATCGGTGACAAAGTCGGCGAAGACCGTCCATTGCAGCGTGTCGGCTTGGCTTTCCTGAGCTACCGCATCAGGGTTCTGCGCGGCTGGTGCCCGATAGATATGCACGCCCGCATCAAAGGTGAACGTCTCCCAATGCAGCTCACCCCCGATAATCGCGCTGGACTGGCCAGAAGAGCCCGCAGCCAGTGAGAGCTGGATGTACGCCTTCTCGATCTCGATCTCCCCGAACGTGAGCGTCTGCTCGCCGGACCCGGTGCCCATTAGGTTGGACTTGATCTCGACCCCGGCCGACGAAAAGTCGACAGTGGCATCGACGCCGGTGTAATGCTCGACGGAAACATCCTGCAGGACCAGGCTGAACACTCCGGCGGACGCAATCTTGAGCGTCGCGTTTCCAATGCTGATGCTGACTTTGGGCAGGGTGAGCGCGCTTCCGTGTAGCTGACTGTAGAATGCGGACAGCCCGGCGGTCCCGAAATCGACCATAGTGGCCGAGACGGAGAAGGTCTTGTCGGAGTTGTACGACCCATCGAAGCTCGCAGTCATGTTGTCGAGCGCCAGGGTCGCGGAGACGCTGAGACTGAAGTCCTTCAACGGCGCATTAGGACTGAGCGTGGTGTAGAAGCTGAGGCCCTTGAGCTGCAAAAATGTTAGTATCTATGCGTAGAAAGCATTCAGAAGACTGACGTTAAGACCCTTGACACCGAAGGCACCTTGCCATTCGTCCGGTTGGGTCGCCTTAAACGAGAATTGACCGCCAATGTCGGTCAGCTTGAACATCAGATCAAGCGTCTGGTCGAGTCCGACGTTCATCGACCCGAAGACGCTGAAGCCGTAGCACATTCCGCCAAAGGGCACACCGTTGTTATCGGAGCGAACGCCTTTGTAGCCAAGCAGCTCAACGCCAATGGCCGACAAAGTAAGCTCCGAGCAGGGTTTGAGCACGACATCGGCGAAGGTGCCCGAGAGGGAGAACCCGGAAATTTGGAGCGGGTCGTTGAAGGATTGAGAGGAGCCGAGACTGCCTTGGATATGAAGAGTCGGATTTGGGATTCCGAGGACGGTCGAAAGCGCCGTATGGACGCTACCGAAGGACTCGTCGAATATGAGGTCGGCGTTGATGTAGAAACCAGGTGACTTGGAAGGATCCATCTCGCAGTTCTGCAGATGGTGATTAGAAAAAGGCTCTTCGGGCGCGTTCAACGCATACCTGGTACGTGAAGACGACATTCTTGAGCGGCATGTGGTCGAACGCCGTCCCAACGAGTTTGGGGAGGATGGTAGACAACTTCAGGTCGTCCTTCAGCGTAGCCAGCTGGTAGATGGGCGTAGTTACGCCGCTGGGAAGCGACAAACCCGCCGGCAATTCCCCGTGGTAGCTGTAGAAATCCGCCTCCAATTTGCTGCCAATGACTCCGAACAGGTTGGCGATCTTGCCGCTCAGAAGGAAGTTCTTGGGCGCGGTCGTCGACGAAACAGCGACCTCTGGAGTGGTCGGTTCTGCCGAAGGAGTGGATGGAGCGGCCAAACTGGTGAAAGTCGGCGGCTCAGTGCAAATACTCGGCGAGGTCACGACCGCTGCATGAACAACCGCAGAAGTTGCAGAGCGCGACGCTGCCTCCCAAGCAGCCTGGTGTACGTCGTTCGTAGAGGTCGACATTTAGGAATGGGGAGAATCCTGGGTCGAAAGCGTTGGGAGATATAAGGGATCCATGACCGCCTCACTGGACCAGAAACATTGGACCCGTCTACAGTTAACCCAGGCGGTACCTGGACCTTAATATGAGCTGCCAGGCGAATGAATCTAGCGGAGAGAGTCTACTTCGTTTACTCCTTGTTCACAAGCGACCAGGTACCGCTGACGGCAAGTGCTCAAGTTTTGCAGTCAGGCGGACTCGGAGGCAAGCCAACGCCGGAATTTACGTCGACCATGGCTGAAGGACGGCGCGTTGAGAGCAGCGATTTGAGCGGGCGGAGAGACGAGAACAGAGGTCGTGTTGGTCGAAGGGAAGGTTGGGTGGCTTACGTCATGGCACAGCATGTTACCCCCACTGTATTGTGGCCTCACGGAGGTCCTAGCCTCGCATCGCAACAAGCAGCTCAAAAAACCCTGAACATTGGGTTTCTCGATACCATACTGATTATAATCCCCTTGCGCGCACGTCCTGTCGCAAAAATCCAAAGTGAGTTATAGCTAAAGGATAGGCTTGTATCGGTAGAGATAAGAATGTTCAAAGCTTATCGGACGATCATAAGGACCTATAAGGACTTATAAGAGACCTATAAGCCACCTATAAGCAGCTATGGCCAACATCAAAATATAGCTCAAATTGTTCAGAAGGGTGAAACCTTGAGCGTCTACGCATAAGAGCTGAACTTTGCCTATAAGAGCCTATAAGGCAATTCACCTTTTTGCGACACCAGAATGACTTGAAGCTTAGTAATTCCGAACCTGAACTTGAACAAAAGCTGTCTAGAGAACGGAACGCAAACCCCAGATCGCGAGAGAACTAATACGTGTCTAGTAACAGAGTTACAGACAAATAATAGAGATAAAGATAGCTGCCAGCGGCCCGTTTCTTCAAGTCCACACACAACATCCCAGAAACCGGATGAAATCGAGCACATGCCGAACGACGACGCGTCCTCGAGAAACAGGCACCCTCTGGTCAAGACCAACATCTAAGATTCTGCGACAGCGATTCACAGCATGTACTCAAAGAACAACTTCTCCACTCACTCCTCGTCCGCCGGGGCCCGCTTCACGCTAAACGTATTCGGCGTGAACGTCCCATACGGGTCCGCAACCCTCCTCGCACGCCCTAGCCGCTCATACTTCTCCCGATCCTCGTAGTATGTCTCCCAAACAGAGTCGAGGTCGAACGAGCCATAGGATCCCCATAGGACGCGTCGGTCCTGCTTGCTGAAGACCCCGTTTGGCCCGATCGCCTCCGCGTCGTTCCGCGCCGCCCAAGCCTCCGCGTCGGCCTTTTTGTCGGGCTTGTGGAAGTTGTCGATCGTCATACAAAACGTCGAGTCGCCGCGCCACTAGAGAAAGTCCGAGTCAGTCAAGCAAAGAGGACGTGGAAAGCACAAGCTCACGCTGTATGACGTCCCGTTGTCCTTGTTCCGCCTAAACATCGAGTTGTTCCCGCCAAAGCACTGCATCTGCGCCGACAACCACTGCCCGTTATCCACCGGCTCGAGAATCGCGTCCATCCGACCAACGACCCAGTCTACCCACCGGTCCTTGACCAACGACGTCGAGTTGGTCAAGTAGGTCCGCTTCACATACGGCAAGTCAAACTCGCGCGTGTTGCGGAAGATCCACTGCGCGGTGAGCTCCGACATCGGCTTGGTCTCGACGCCGCTCTCGAACCAGCTGTCCGTACGAAGGTCGTTGAAGAACTTCATGTCGGGTTTCTGGCCGGGATGCAAGGGGACGAATTGGGCGTAGACGATGATGGAGCGAGGCCACAGCGGGACGCCGTCGTGTCCAAACACCTCCGGATGCTCCTCCTTCATCTTGTCGTCCAACCCGCCCATCAACCCCAGAACGTCGAAAGAGGCGCTCAACACGCTGATGCACAAGTCGTAATTCCGGGGAAAGTTCTCGTCGTCGTTCATCGCCGCGAGGTGGCCGAGCAACCGACGAAGTGTATCGGTGTTGTAGAGATGGACCGCCCGAAGCCCCATCGACCCAACATAGTCGGCATCGCGATGGACCTCGACCACGAAATGGGTTAAGACGCCGAGGTTACCCGGGCTCCCGCCAAGCCAAGCATAGAACAGCTCCGGGTCGTGCTTCCGCGAAATCTCGCGCTCCTGCCCGTCGTGGTCGATGATATCCAGCGTGACGATGTGGTCCCCGAACAACCCAAAGCTGCGCCCGAGCTGGCCGTATCCGCCCGTCTGCACGTGCCCGCCGACATGGACCTCGGTGCATTGCCCGTGCGGCACAAAGACCTTGTGCTTGCCCAGGTACGCGTTGAATTCGCCAAGAGCGTGGCTCACACTCGCGCGAACGAAGCTCCGGTTTCCCTCTTCGACGTAGACGAGGTCGGCGGGCGAGCGGAAGGTGTTTTTCAGGTCGAGTAGGATGTTCTCGCGCCCCGTCGACGACGCGCCACTGTATTGGTGTCCACCGGTGCGGATCGCGATGGCCTTGTTGTGCTCTTTCGCGTAGGCAATGACTTGCTTGATATCGGCCTTGGACTGCGCCTCGACAATAAGCCCGGGGTTCATGTCGTGGTCGTCCTTGTGCGTCGAGAGCGCATACTGGTAGTTGGCGACGGCATAGTCCTTCGTCGCTGGGACGAACTGTTTGCCTGAGACGCCTGCGATGGTGGTCATGTTCTTGTCGTATTTCTGGGGTGGAAGAGAGTCAGGAACTCGTTGGGGAGTGCCATTTTATAACGTACCCCTCGGAGCGCTAGCTCGCATTGCCCCCGGTCTGCACATATTTGACCGTCTCAGCCACTACAAGAGCGAACGCCGGGATCGAAGTAAAGACGGGAGGGGCTACTTTCAATGAGCCTTGTTCTTCGGACGGGTTCACATCTCCTGTGAACTCGTTGGAGATCACGGTGGGAGCTGCTTATTGCAGTCGCGAACCGAGCGGAACGGCCTCTTGCGGGGGTGGTGACTTGTCGGGTCGTAAAGAACGCCGCCAAGCGCGCATTAAACCATGTCGAGAGGACTGTCGACGCCACCGACAAAGTGGTCGTCTAGTCCAAACGCGGAGTTTGTCCTGGTACGAGCAAAGACGAGGATAACGCAAGCTGCGACATGAAACTCGGGTGTGGGGGGCTATGCGGCCAGGAATAGAGGTCCTGGAGCGCTCCTCCAAGCAATTCGGAGCTCGACAAGGGCGGCCCGACACGGACCAGGGCGGAGCGCCGAGCTGCCTGGAGAGAAGAAAAAGTTAACTTTAGTAAACCGCGGGACCGCCGGTAGTAGTGCGCTACTCACCTCACGGCGCGGGGCGGGCGCCGAGAAGTGCAATGCCGACCACTACATTTTCATCGACTCCACCATGGCGCGCCTGGTGCTGAGTAAACAGCTCGTCAGGCTTCTCGCATTGCAATTGTATCGCCGCGACGCAGAACGAGTAGGCGAAAGAGTGGCTGGCGCTGTTGACATGGAGTGCGAGGCCAAGATATTATTTCCGATCACTTTCTTTCTGTCCGAAGCTCTCTGGCTCCAGACACGTATCATACGCTAACCGCTTACTCGAAGCTATTGAAGGCTCTATATTACAGACAAATACCATACAATTAATCCTCAGCGCTCAGCATTCAATTAATCCCAATTCGCTCCCTGTACCGTCTGATAACCCGTTGTTGAGGTTCCTCCTCGCTCTCAAAGCTCTCGATAGCGAAGATACCGGGGCTCGGGGAGGGTGGCTTGTCAGCGTCGCCGACAACTGGGATGTACGGTCTGCGGGTGTCGTGCCCGTACATCGCCTGCCATCGGTGGACGATGCGCAACTCGTCCTTGAGCGCAAGCGTGCATGCCAATTCATGCAGTTGAGGTTCGACATGCTCGAGCACGTCACGCAAGGTCCGTAGCCTGCGGCCCTGTTTGTCCACCTTGAATGGGCCGAGGAGCGGTCTATCCAGATTGAGTCCGAGATCGAAGAAGAACGCGTGGTACTGGAATTGCGCGCCGCCGCCGCCAATGTGTTGCTTCAGTAGGTTGTGATACAGCATGACTTGCACATGGTCGCGGAGGCTAGCGGGAAATTCGCATCTAGAATGTGTTTTGTCTTCCACGACCACGACATAACAGTCGCCTGAAGTATAGTTGTTGATAATTCCTGGAATGCAAGTCTGCAAGACGGATTACGAGACAGATCTGAATCTTTGTCAGAAACGACAAGTAGTTCGTCCTGCGATTTGTCAAAGGACCGCTTTCCAACAGAGGAGATACTGACGAGTCTTCCATGTAAGACAACGCCGTCGTAAATGCCGAAAACAGTCAGCTCTCTCTACACAAGTTCTTCAGAATCCATTCTATGTTGACGGTGGAAGAACACACCGTGACTTGGGATGAGAGCAACGCCTTCATGCCAGCGTGAAAAGAAAGGAGACTAATTGGACAACGGACATTAACCTCGAAAGCGACTCGAGACCGACTGGCACACACCGAGAGCACCAGAGATCCTCTTCTGGAGCAGAACTCGAACAGTGAATCTTGGTGTTTGGTGGCGGGGCCGGACCTTGTATACGGTCGGCGAGGAACTGGTGAATGACCTACTGACGGTCAGTGTCCTTCAAGTTCAAGTTGTCTCCGACTCTCCCATGGCTAGAAATCGGCCACTCACCTTACCCATCGAACGAGGTGTCAAGTTGTAAGGGTCAATCGCTATCGCGTCTACGAGTATCGGAAACGTTTGAACTTGACTGGTCCTATTCACGGGTTAGCGTGCAGTTAATAGAAGAAGATAGACGACGTATCTGACGGTGAGAGGCCGGTTAACGAGGAGGCACCGAGGTCCAAGATTCGGCTGACAGTCACTGCACTCCGGCGCAGTCGAGGGGGTTGGGCTTGTGTGGCGGAATATGAGTCCCCGAGGCCGGGAAGCCCAGAAGAAAGAGTGTCGTACTCGCGCTATAAAGGCAATGTCGGCGGTGCGGAAGAAGCAAGGGGAGTTGCGCACAGAGATGGCGAACTCGAGGACCCTCCATTCACTCTCGCAAATTCTCCGCATGTCGACATGTTCCGACTGAATGGGTGGGTGAGGAAATTCATTGTCTTCCGCGTCTGGCTGCAAACCCTCGTAAAACGTCCATTGCAGGGCTGTAAAGGTCGCGCACTGGCTCTCGTACCTCTCGTAGGGTTTGTGATTCCACTCTGCCCTGCGATGCATGAAGTCCTCTCAGTCCCTTATTCACCACCGGCACATTCGACTTGGTCTTGAGTGGGCTGGCATGCCCGTGCTTCGAGTGAAACTTGAAAGATGTTTTCGTGGAAGGCTGCGAGCCAAACTTTGGCTTGACGGTGTTGAAGGTGAGCCGCGCGAGTGGTTTCCGCGCCGGAGCCTGTCCTTCATCGTCCCGGATAGCTTTCCGCCCGCGGAGAGTGGGTGTACGCATGGAAGTCGCGTGTGAGAATCGCCGATCACGTCTTTCACGGGAACGCGACGCATCGCTCATGCTTGCGGCCCGGAGTTCGGGTGGGCGCCAGAGCTCGATAAACATACAGGAAGTACAAGACAAGATGGATAAATAGCCATAAGTTAATCCCAGTCAGCGCCCAGCCATAGCCTCCCGTTTCCTCCGCGCCGACTCCAACTTCTCCGCCGCCTTCTGCTCGCGCCATTCGCAGTCATTGGAGTACTCGCACGACCTGCCCAAGGATCAGCTCAAGCACACCCGAAACCATCCGAGAAAACAACGCACAAACATCGCCTGGTCTGCCGCTCCTCGACACCCTGCGCCTTCCTCCGCCCCAACCACCAATCCATCGATCTCTGCAGATACGCGTCAAGCGCGGGATCGTCCATCGGGAAGTGTTTCGTCCCGATGATTGCAGCGGCCGCTGCCGGTGTCGCTTCGGGTTCGGGGTCCCGTCGACACTCGAGCAACGCCTGCTGCAGCTGCGCCTGGAACACGGCGATCTGAGCCGCCTCAGCCTCGCTCGTGAGGCTCATGACGATCGCGCGGGCGAGTTCTTGTTCCTCCGTTTCTTGAGGTTGCTGGACCGACAACGCTGGGACGGTTTGGTCGCGACGCAACGGCGCGGGGTACTTGTTCTGCGAGCGGTAGACCACGGTGAGGTCGGGATTGAGTGGTGGCAGCCGCATCTCCGCGACGCGGAGGTCGAGCAAGGCCGCGAGGTCCTGCAAACACGACGGCACGACGTCTGTGTTCCCGAGGACATCCCGCATCTGGTCGACGAAGACGGCGGAAAACGTCTTCGTTCCGTCCAGCCCGAGTTGATTCCAGAACGCTGGATAGTCGAATTGGATGTGCGGGTTGAGGAGGACGCTGATGAGCCGGTGGTAGAGCATGAGCTGCACTTTGGTGGGCTCGGTGTCGTCTTCAGATGGAAGAGAGTGGGAACGTCGGGTTTTGGTGTCGATGACATGGATTGTGTTGGACTCGATTTGCAGTTCATCCTAAGAAGAAATGAGACCGGAAATGTGAAGATGGAAGGCGCGCGTACGATGATACCAACAACTGCAATACCATTCACAAGCCCAAAGACGGGAATCTCGCGCTTGAGGACCATCAGCCACGGTATTTCCGGATGTTCGAAGAAAGCGCACCGTGCAGTTCTCCACTGCCAACGAGAACAGCGACGATAGAAAGTTGAGGATGCTAGAACGCGTAAGACAAGTCGCACCAAAGCAGTCCAACTCACCGCAATCCCCATCTCTCCTCTTCACTGGTAATCACCACCTGCACTTCCGCAGGCTTGAGCTCGCGTTCGAGCTCCTTATGTATGAACTGCAGTCGTTGAGCCGTGTTCCGTGCTCTGCGAACCCACGCACCTGTCCGCGTTTGGTCGTCTTGTCGTTGCGCGCCGCAACGTCTTGTTGCACGACGATCTCCTTCCCCGTGTTCTCCGATTTGAAGGAACGCGGTCGGTCCTTTAGTCGCCGCGAGCGTCTCTGCTGCAGGCCGTAGTCGAATTGGACCTCACACCTACAAAGTCTCAAACCCAGTCCCGACCAAAGAGGATTGCGTACCAGGCCAGAGAGCTGATGTCGGTGACAGAGAGCGTCCGTCGTCCGCGATAGCGCGCCATCGGGCTCAACATGGGCTGACTCCTGCCAGATTCGACCTCAATCGCGATTCTGGGCATCGCCTGCAGGCTGGCGGCATCCAAGACTGCGAAGTCCGCGTCATTTAGAGCCCCAAAGTCGTCGTAGGCGTCGTACTCGTCCGCCATCGTGCCATGAGGAGTCAACAACGCGGGTCGAGATGTGTGAGAGCGGAAACACACGACTTGACACGTGACTCCGCAGGTTCAAGAGTTGGCCTCCGCGTCCTCCCAGCGTCCACCCCATGATTGAACGTAAGCCCGACGGAGCGGCCGTGAACAAACAGCCGACGAAGCGGCGGTGAATACCCAGTATGGGGCGCTATTTTCTCAAGAAGTCAGCGCCGCGTCAGCCCAGATGGCAAATCGGAACCCTGAACGGAAGCTGGTATCTTGTGGATTTAAACTGCGACCAACGCGACCAGTCTTAACCAACCCCACCAATCTTCCTCCCATGTCTCCCAGATTTGCCAAAGACCAGCCCGCTGGCTTCGTCAACCGCATCGAGAAGGTTGCCATCGTCGGGGTACGCGTTCCCTGCATTTCCTCGCGAATCCTTCTCAACTCTGGGGGCAGGTGACGGGGTCTCTTGGATCCTACTTCGTGAAGCACCTGCTCGCCACGGGCAAACACCAAATTACAGGCATCACTCGCACTGGCAGCAAATCGACGTTCCCTCCGGGCGTCAAACGCGTCGAGGTCGACTACAACGACGAATCCACTCTCGTCGCCGCACTCAAGGGCCACGATTTCCTTGTCATCACGCTCGGCATTACTGCTCAGATGGATGGCAGCAACGCGCAGGCCAAGCTCATCACTGCAGCCGCCACCGCCGGCGTTCCCTACGTTATGCCCAACGCCTACGGTCCGGACACGCTCAACGAGAAGCTGACGACGGAGATGGGGGCCGACGGAGGGTTCCCCGCAGCGCGCTCCCTTATCGAGAAGCTGGGCGTCAGCACCTGGCTTGTGTTGGTGTGTGGGTTCTGGTACGAGTGGTCGCTCGTCGGCGAGGGCGCAAATCGGTTCGGGATCGACTTTGCTGGTCGGACGGCGACGTTCTTCGACAAGGGCGAGGAGAAGATCACGACCGCGACTTGGGATCAGTGTGGTCGCGCGCTGGCGGCCTTGCTGAGCCTCAAGCGTTTCCCGGAGGACGAGAACGACAAGTCGCCCGCGATCGAGAACTGGGCCAATAACGCCGTCTACATTTCGAGCTTCTGCGTCAGCCAGAAGGACATGTTCGAGAGCGCGAAGCGCGTCACGGGCACCACCGATGCAGACTGGAAGATCGAATATGTCGAGGCGCAGGCCCGCTACGCCGACGCGGCGGAGAAGGTCAAAGGCGGCGACTATGGTGCTTCTCTCATAAGAATGATGTACACGCGCATCTTCTTCCCGACTGGCGAGGGTGATACTTCGCGCCTCGGGTTGGCGAACGCGGCTTTGGGCTTGCGAGAGGAGAGCATGGACGAGTCGACCAAGGAGGGATTACGCCTCGAGAAGACGGGTGTCTTGAGCTATGGTAATCAGATACTATATTGAGTGTAAACGTTGACGTGACAATGTCACTTTGCAGGTTGTTCCCGTTCTCCACTCATCGGCCACCGGCCCCAGCGGGCAGAAGCCATCTCGTCGAATCTTTGAACTCTTGGGATGGCTTCTCAACCATATCGCAGCATCATGGATGGGCTGGATTTGTTCATTCGCATCGGGATTTCGTCTGCGCAGCAGTTCTCTTTCAAGCGGACCTTATCGAGCCATGGAAAGTTTCCAAAGGTCGGGGATTTCTGCCCGCTCTCATTGCGCCTGTGGACTCTTCGAAATGGCTTAAATACCGCTGAACGCATGAACCCTCCCGCAACAGTCTGTCCGCACAGATGCTTTTCTGGACTGCACTCATTGCTTCCCTTCTCACATCACCAGTGTCGGCGCTTACGCCAGCTGGCACAACCTCAACTGGCAACCCACTCTACTTGGTGCCCGGAGGCTCGCGCATCCGGCAAAACGGCGTCAACTGCGAAATATTGGCTTCGAATGGGACTCTCTTGCATACATTCGAGAACGTCCTATCCTCCCAAACCAAGGCCGGGGCCTCTCCGGAACGGCGCCAGAATCTAGACATCACTCAGGCTTCGGTAACGGTCAATGCGACGACGGCCAACTACATCGATGCATTCAACACCTCCGTACGTATAGGTCCCGAAACCGCTGGGTTGATATTGACGCTCCAGCCTTCGCGCCGCAACTAGTTCGTCGTCCCTCCCAATCCGACGAATTTCGAGAGCCAACTCTTGTATTTCGCTGCCGGCCAAGACTATCTTGATCCCACCTCTGGAGAAATCGCATACACCATACGCGCCGCTCTCCAGGTGCGTTTTCATAAGTGTTGAATGGATTCTGGTGAAATGTTGGCTCCCTTTCAGTACGGCGGCAGTTTTGAGGGTGGAGGTCCATTCTGGACATGGGCGCTCCAATTCATTATCGCGCCGGGACCCTACGCGACCTACCTCCAAGCTGTACCGGCCGGCGACACAAACATTACTTACGACGTCCTCGAGGTCGGCCAACGCCTCGATAGCTTTGTCGTTTACGACGCGCCATACGCTCAAGAGAATCCAGGCTATTACTGGTACAATTGCGGTTTCGCGGGGATAGCAGGCAATGGCATCCCGGATGGCTTGATACTTCAGGTCGGATGGGAAACGCCGGTGACGGTGGTGAAGGTGTCCGTCGAAGAGGAAGGCGTCTTCCAGGCGAGCGATTACCCGACGGGATCGTTGATCTTCGAGAACATTAACCTCACTATGACGGTGAAACACGGGAAATGAGCGCTTCGCTGGCTGCGGAAAACCTACAACCAACAAAACAACCTACAACCAACAAGGTGAGGTCGGGGCTCCATGCGTAGTATGCGCATGCTGTAACCTGGGCGAGCGGCAAAGAAGAGCAAGTAGCGGCGAGGGAAAGGGTGTATTGGGGTAGTAGTGTGTCCAGGACCTCAGCTTGTCGTGCTTGATGTCGGACCCATCCGTCCCGACCGCCAACCGTCTGTAGCATTCATCCAATGCCCAAGCCTAACTAAAACCAAAACAAACCCTCCGTTGTCGTTGTCGTGAGTCCGTAGCCGTGTAACGTGGGTGTCGTGAGTGTGAGGATAAGGGGAAGCGCCAGGAACGCCATCCGCCTCGCCAGCGATGGCGGAGACGCTCCCGACGCGGGTCGCTCGGACGGGCACGGCCGTGAACGACGTTCCGAATCGAGCAAGGCAGCTCTCATGAACGCGTAGTCGTCGTGGTCAAGAAGCAAAAGGGGATCAAAGTGGGGGAATCATTCGTTGTCTACTCAGAAATACAACTGGCCTTATATACTCAGCCGCAATGTTTGAGATGCAGCATGTAGCCAAACAGTATCTTAGCAACCGTAGGCGCGTTTCAGCGCGTTGCGCTCTCCAGAACCTTCCTCAAACCTCTCCATAGCACCCGTTGCTCAAACACCAGCCACACGGCGCATCTAGAGCCTTCTGTGCGTCTCCAGGGTACTCACGACGCGTCTCAGCGCGTCTCCAGGCCGACTCGAGCGCCACTCGGCGGTGCACTCCCTGACGCGTCACGTCTCATCACGTGTTGGCGTCCTCCAACAGCGCAAATGCTGAAAATTGCCAAAATACGGCTCTCCGCCATATTTCCACGGGTCCGCGCCGCGCCCGCCCGTCATCTCCCCCTTTGAGAAATCTGAGCGTCCTCGCTCAAGCTCAAAACCAGATCCATCACTTCCGGCGGGAAATTCCGGCATCTCGGCGAAATATGTGATCGCCGCATCTTTTCCTTGGACGGCCACCATCTCCGAACGTGTTCCCATTCTGGCGCCGTTCCGGGCCCCCTCGGCCTATCAACCCTCCATATCTGCTCCATCTTCGGAATCCTCATCAAAGAAGTACACGCTGAGCAAATCCACGCTCGCGTTTTCCGACTCTCGTCCAACGCTGTCCGGCATATCCAGCGCCGACCCAACTGATTCTGAGGCATACGGGACACTCGAGTCCTCTGCTCGGTTACCTCCACCAATCTCTGGCTTCCTCGGCAATCCTGCCCTTCCTCGGCCTTTTCCGCGCCTGAGCTTCTTCGACACGTCACCGGGATCCTTCCTCTCGGCGCGCTCTAGCGCTACTCGTTGTTTCTTGGTCAACAGCGGCAAAAAGACGCTGGGCCCCTTCGCGCCAATCGGCTTCTCCAACTCTCTCTCGGCCCGCATCCAATTCTGCAGCAACGCAGCGCTGCCCGAGTTCGGAGCTTCATGCCCGGGGCAAGAAGCCGTACCGAGGCGAGTTTTGAAGCTCAAAAACTCGTCTCGTAGCATGCTGATCATGTCCAAAGCCTCGTTTCGCACCTCTGCGACAATGTCCCGAATATTCGCCATCGCAGACTCGATCCGCTCATCCGTCGCAGTCCGTAGCTGCTCAGCCATCCGGCCTCGAGTCTGTACCGTCCACAGCTCGTCTCGAAGCAATCCGAGCTCGTCACGCATCCGCTCGTGAACATCATCCAACGCTTCCTCGAGACGTGAGTTACGGTCCTCGAGGCATCCAATTTCGTGATTCAGCGTTCTCAGGTCGCCGTTCTCGACTCTATCGGTGGGTCCCGACGCTCGGAATGCGACTCGCATGCTCAGGACCTCATCCCGCAGGTCGCCCAACTTGTCCAAAAACTCCTCGTGTAGGGCCTTCAGCCCGTTCTCCATCGCACCGACCAGCAACTCTGGATCCGAGTGCTGCATCAGCCCACTCTGCAAGTGCAGCGCAGATTTATCGCCTGCATTCCCAACGCACTTGCTCGGTACGTTCTGCAGTATCCCGTGCGCATTCTCGTTACTCGGCGAGCTGAGATCATCCCAGAAACGGCTTGACGACTCTGGTCTTTCGTTCCGCCGCCCTCCGATGGTGTTCTGTCCCGACGCCAAACGTCCGTCGACGGCCGACATCCCTGCATGTCTCCGATCCTCAACCAATCGCTGCTCTGGTTGACCAACAGCCGTCTCGTTGCCACCAGCGTCGACACCCGCTCCACTAACGTTCTCGGCAAAAACGGACACTAGTCCGCCGCTGGTCGTGTTGCAACTCGTTCCCTCCGCTTCACCTCGGGTCATCTCAAACTGGTGAGTGGGCTTGGCCTGTACAAGTTTCTGCGCCGGTAACCGGACATGCGGAGTAGGTGCACGGAGAGCCTCAGCGTTATTCTCTGGCCGGTATGTCGCCGTTTGTTTTGCGACGAGTTCCGCGATCCTGATAACGTCGGATAGCGCAATAGGATCTTCCTTCCGGCGGTTCTCAATGTTTTGGCCATTTGCAACGCACGGCTCAAGCGCGACACGAGCAGCGTTTCGCAGGAAGATGGCCTCTCTAACGCGAGCCTCGAAAACGCTATCGAGCGTTCCCAAATACCGGCGACACGCATCCCGATTGCTCAAAATCGCAGGTGCAGCTTGCAGCTTCCGCACAAACATGCTGAATGCCCAGCCAAATCGCTTTAGACGTCCTTCGCTCGCACCGTCGACGCCGTGGTGTTTCCGACAAAGCTCATCCAAGCCCGCCATCGTCCCGTTGTCCCGATCGCCCAATTCCGGGTACATCGACCGAATTTCGACGCAGAACTCAGCGTACGAGTGGTGTTCACGGTACGTCTCTAATCCGCGCCAGAGCTCGCGTTTGCTAACGGGCAAATAACTCGTCAGCAGGCGCTTCCGTTCTTGTTCGCCGCCGATCTGCCCAAGTTCGATAATCCAATCGACGCTCTCCAGCAAATCCACCAGCTCTTCAACGTCGTCCGAAGCAAACGTAGGCCGGTGCGCCTCCCAAGGTCGCGGAATACGAAACGCCGCCCGATCCGGGGCTCGTCGATGCGCATCCGCCGCATCTCTCTCCTTCTTCTCCTTGTCCGTATCAAGATGTGTAATAAATAATTTGTTTTCGTCGTCATCTCCGCCAGCCAGCTGAACAGAGTTGAGCAACGAGGGTATCGAATTAAGGTGTGATAGTGTAGGGTGTTGGTCGGGGTATAAAGTGGGTGAAGCCAGCGCCAGCGCCGACTCGTGTTTGTGTGGGTGGTTGTCGCCGTTCCCGCCAGCCAGCTGAGCGGAACCGTACGACGTGTGTGGGGATGATAGCGAAAATGCGTGCGGATTGTGCGTGGATTGTGTGTGTCGGATGTCGCCGCTCTGACCAGCAGAGACGCGCGACGTGGGGAATAAATGGATTTGCGGCCTCGGCGCCGGCTTGTCTTCTTCGTCGTTCGTCCAGATGAGCCCCTCGCGGTGGGCTCCATATGAAACGCGGGAAATGAGCGCTCTGCTGGCCGCGGAAAACCCACAACCAACAAAACAACCCAAAACCAACGAGGTGAGATCGGGGCTCCATGCGTAGTATGCGCATGCTGCAATCTGGGAGAACGGCGAAGATGGGCAAGTAGCAGCGAGGGAAAGGGTGTATTGGGGTAGTAGTGTGTCCAGGACCTCCGTAGCTCGTTCTGCTTGACGTCGGACCCATCCGTTCCGACCGCCAACTGTCCGTGGTGTCCGTCCCATGCCCAAGCCTAACCAAAACCAAACCAAACCCTCCGTCGTCGCTGTCGTGAGTCCGTAACCGTGTATCGTGAGTGTCGTGAGTGTGAGGATAAGAGGAAGCGCCAGGAACGCCATCCGCCTCGCCAGCGATGGCGGAGACGCTCCCGACGCGGGTCGCTCGGACGGCCAAGGCCATGAACGACGCTCCGTGTCGAGCAAGGCTGCTCTCATGAACGCGTAGTCGTCGTGGTCAAGAAGCAAAAGGGGATCAAAGTGGGGGAATCATTCGTTGTCTACTCAGAAATACAACTGGTCTTATATACCCAAACCCAATGTTTGAGCGACAGCTCGCAGCCAAACAGTATCTAAGCTACCGTAGGCGCGTTTCAGCGCGTCGCACTCTCCAGAACCTTCCTCGAACCTCTCCATAGCACCCGTTGCTCAAACACCAGCCACACGGCGCATCTAGAGCCTTCTGTGCGTCTCCAGGGTACTCACGACGCGTCTCAGCGCGTCTCCAGGCCGACTCGAGCGCCACTCGGCGGTGCACTCCCTGACGCGTCACGTCTCATCACGTGTTGGCGTCCTCCAACAGCGCAAATGCTGAAAATTGCCAAAATACGGCTCTCCGCCATATTTCCACGGGTCCGCGCCGCACCCGCCCGTCAACGGACTCGGCACCCCCGACGGTTTCGTGGACGGCGAGTGTGGACCCTGCGACGGATGTACAGGTCAAGGTGGACGTTGATGGGCCGCAGAATGCTCAGATCGAGATCGTGTTCCCAGATTCGTAGTTTTCCGGGTTGAATCCGCGTATATGGGAGCATCTTCGCGCGCACTGGCAGCAGAGACGACTCGGAGTATGCACCAGATTAGTCAACAAACAAACAGTGGAATATCTGTTCTTATGCATAACCGAAAACGGTGCCTTGAATAAGGATACTGTAATACTCTTCTCGGCCCGGCTCCGGCCAACTACTTTGAATCTTCGGGCCGCCCTCCGAATGTGAGTGCGGAACGAGATGCCGAGCCAGCCGATCGACGAGCCGACGGCCGCATGCACTTTGCCGGATAGCTTGCGTAACGGCGAGGAGGGCAGTTCAAGGTTCATCTCAAATAAGTAAGGTCGACATCTGGATGGTCATACAACGTTCAATCGTCTTCCAAGCGGTGCTCACGGCCGTAGTCGCCCACCACCCAAACGTGGGGAAAGAAATCGATGGCCAGCATCTCAGGCTCGGCCTTCGACACATGTGGAAGGGCCTTTTCAAGTTCCCGAATTACCACCGCACTATCAGGAGGCCCTCGCGTGCCTCTAGCAAGTGCCACGAGGCCCTAAAACGCGCTCTAAACGCGCCTTGAAACGCGCCGCGGCGCGTCAATTAGCTCCACGTGCTTGAGTGGCTGTGCACACGCCGCTTCTTCTCGCCTCGTTCCCTCACCTCGAGGTTCTCCGTCGCGTCGCCACTCTCTGCATCACCTCCGAGACGCGTCTCAGTCCATCTCCGACATCTCACCCGAGACGATGTAAATCGCGAAAAACCCCATTTTTGGTGTATTCCATGGGTACGCGGTTCGCCCGCCTGTCAGCTGTCACCGGCAGCCATGAGCCTCCTCACGCTCCACGCGGATATTGCGCTTGTAATTATCTCAATGCTTTCCATCCAGGACATCCTCTGCCTCCGTCAAGTTCTATAGTCCATTCATTGTCGCGGACTATGATGTTCATGTAATCCCTAGGTCTGCGCCGTGCTGAATCGCTTAACGCGCCTCAAGGCAGTTTGGCTTTCTCGAATTCAAAGTCTTGAATCTCTGCCAGTGGACGCGCAATTGCCAGCGCATGTGGGCGACTACAAGATGTTAGACGAGACCGCAACGGAATATCTCGTGCGACGACTGTTGCTTGCTTCGCACCATTCGGCGTTAGGAAGTGCATCTGGCTTCAAGCTTTGGAACCTGTACTTACCCCAGTCGATTACTTGGCTGCGCTTGGTTCACAGTCGATGGCTCTTCGTTGCTGCCTCGGACGACAAAGTGAGCAAGCTGAGTTGTTGGGACATTTTCGAGGTGTTTTCCGGAGAGACTCAACCCGTGGCCGAGGGTTTTCTTCCGGGAAGAGTAAAAACCGGAAAGCTGGAGGTGCAAGGTCATGAAGTGGTGATTGCACTCGGTCTTGGTCCAGAGTGCGTGTCCATTTTTCCGTTTGCTTGCCGCATCTCAGACTGCTCAGAGCGCACTCTACGCACGTCGTTTCACTTCGAAAAGGTCCCGAAGGCTACATGCTTGTGGAACTCTCCCGGATAGACCAATCGACGCATGTGCTCATGCTTGCGGGTGACTGGATTGGCTGTGCGATCCGCGGCCAGAGCAACCTTCCGCACCTCGTCAACTGGAAAGACCAAAGCATTCTTCTTATTCCGCCTCCGCCCGGGGGTCTTGATGTACCTGGCCGAAGGGTAAGTCATTGGAAGCCCAATTTTCTTGTGCTTATCGTGTGGTAGAGCGTGCCTCATTTGATAACATTGTGGAACGGCCTAATCGTCATCGCACGGAGAGATATTTTGGAATTCTACGACTTTGTGTCCAGCCCAACTCCAACTGCGGTTTACAAAGGCTCAATCGCAGCTCCATCTCCCATTTGGGAGGTCCACGCACTTCCATCCGACGGCCCCGCTGCTCCTCTCCGACTGCTCGTTCTTACGCCGCGTGGTGTTGAGGTGTTTCTCGTCGATCCCGTGCTCCTGCCGACATTGTGGAACGAGCAATGTCCCAGCATTTCTTGTGCATCTTCTCCGCAAGACGCTTGGATGTACGAGTATCCCTGGTATCAACTCAGTGTCGCGCCGAGCCAGCGCCGGGCTTTCTGGCTCTCTGCTGCTCATGGATCCGAAGAAAGGTACCAATACCCGCACATCATTTCGACCAAGATTCCGGATGTCGCTGCAGTCGAAGGCGCGGTGTCGCCGTCGCTCCAAACCTGGGCTCCGGACCCTCAACTCGATCCCGCGCTTTGGGCATTGCCCATTGTGGAGAGGGATGAAGTCCTTGGAATCACGGTTATCGGTAACCACTTCGGGGAGTTGGCGATTTTCGACCTTGCTCGCGGACTGCCGTTTCCGAGCATTCTCGTTGTCCCTCAAGATGTCGGAATCGAGCCGGAGGTTACTCTTTCGCCCGTAAGTCGTTGTTCATTCCCCGGGATGTAAATGGTTAACCCGTCGTCGTAGACCCCCATCGAGCTGAGTCCGAGCCCCCGCATAGGGCCCACGCACAGCATGCCGGAGGGTGAATTCCAGGCGGCCATTGCCAACTGGTCGCAAGACGGCATCGTAAACTCGCAATGGACGAATGAGTGGTATAAAGACCGCTATTCTGCGCGAGTCCACAACTGGTCAGGCGTTGTCAACGACCTGGGCTGGCTGCTGGAGAATGCATACGGCTTTCCGGGGGAGGTCTTGCCGCAAGCCTATACCCCGATCGAGCAGGTCTTCCCCGGCGACCCCTGCGTTCTCCTTCGGATTGGGGACCGTTATATCGTCGAGGATGAGGATGGCTTCGTCCATTCTTGGTCCCATGCGAGTGTCCCTACGAATGGTTTTGTGGTTGGCGCGGCTGATGCCGAAACGCAAACTCGGCCAAATGCAGAGACGCTCGGAGCGGTGTTTTGGCAGGGATTGTTGTTGGACAAGGAAGAGGGCAAGCCTCCGAGGCGACGGTGGCTTGAACAACGCCAACGGGGGGCGTCTGTGGGTTATTGGGACCACCAAGCGCCGCGATTCTTGTAGAGAGGTGTTATTGCTCGGGAAAGTATGATGTCGCGCGGCTTTCTCTGAGCGGCAAGTCCTTCGTCCCAGAAACGCGGGGGTCGCCATTGATGATGCTGGCCCAAGGTAGCGGTTCTTGAAACGTCGCCGAGTTAGCGGTACATCGCGACCAATAATAGTTCTGGCGAAGTGTAGGCCCAGTGGTAAAGGATTTTGCTCTGGATTTTCAAGTGCTCGAGGAGTCTGAGCTTAAGAGGACCTCTCCATGCGAGGAGCGAAAAGGAAACCTTTGCTTCCGGCCTCGGGACGATCGCTCTCTGCGTTCCGGTGCCGGCTTTTGACAGATTTGCGCTGTGCTCTCATGTAGCTCAATCTCTGTTTCTCTCCACCATGTTCTTCCGGCCAGCAGCGCTGGTAGGGGTCTTTCTATGCCCCGTCTTTGCCGTCTTCAACGCACCGCCGCGCAATGCCAATGGCGTTCCGACTCTCAATACCACTTTCGCGCCTCTCGGAAGCCTAGAATCTCTCTCGGACGAGTTTACGACGCTCAAGCATCCAGCGTTCCCGAGGTATGGGGTTAGGGCGAAGAGGAAAGACGTGTGTGAGGGAGGGGTATCGTATGTTGTTGCTTGTCGCGCGAGACGCCAACGCTGACGTTCCTGTGCAGCTGCTACGCAGGATACATCGACATTGACGCGCACCATCTGTTCTTCCATTTCTTCGAGAGCAAGAACGATCCGGATACGGACGATGTGATATTCTGGACTAGCGGAGGTGAGCTTCATAACTGCTGTTGGCGGCGCGTGTGCTCATGGTGGAAACAGCACCTGGCTCGTCCGGAACGGACAAGTTTATGGAGCATGCAAGTCGTTTCGCGTGGCCTTGAACGCGGATATTCATTTGTTTAGGCCAACATCTTCTTCCTGGACCAACCGTCCGAGGCTGGGTATTCCTACGCCGACTACGGAACGTATGTGGTGCGTCGAACAACAGAAACGCCGTTGCCCGTTCGCTCATCTCGGAGATAGAGCACCACGGAAGATACCGCTCGGGACACCGCAGCACTCGTTGCCATTTTCTTCGCCCATTTCCCCCAGTTTCAAGGACGCGCGCTTCATCTTGGTGAAGCACAGGATGGTCGATACATGCCTGCACTGGCTGCCGCAGTTTACGAGCAGAACGACTTTCTCGTCGAGTCTCAGCTCCCGCCCATCAATCTGCTCTCCGTGAGGATCGGTATGTGCGCGTCGTTTCGGTGGTGGTTGTTCTTACTCTCTTCAGGCACGGCGGTGACCGACTTGCCCGAGATGATCAACTCTTGGTACGAGAACCAGTGCGCGCCGGCGTTCTTCCACATTGAGTGCGTTTTCTGTCTTCGGTCTCCGTCCTAGAACTAACCAAATCGTAGAGCGTGCGACGCGACTGAGCAGTTCCCGCGCGCTGATTTCAACGCGGAGGCGTTGAGTCTCTGTATCGACTCGTTGTTGTTCCCCAAGCCATCTGTATGTCGTTTTCGTTTGGGTTATCGTTGACTAACTTTCTCTAGGCTGAACCTTCAGGGTGGCTCGACTTGCGCGTTGGGGGCAACTACAGACTGGGCAGGAAGCTCGGTTCTGGGTCTTTCGGCGACATCTACTACGCCATCGACATCATTTCCGGCGAAGAGGTCGCGGTTAAGCTCGAGCGCATCGACGCCAAGCAGCCCAAACTGGAAGCCGAGAACAAGATCTACATGACTCTGGCCGGCGGCGATGGCGTTCCATACTCCAAATGGTACGGCACCGAGGGCGACTATCGCGCGATGGTGCTGGACCTCTTGGGCCTCTCGCTCGAGGACGTCTTCAACTTGTGCAAGCGCAAGTTCAGCCTCAAGACGACGTTGATGCTCGCGGACCAGCTGATCACGCGCATCGAGTACGTCCACTCGCGCGGACTCATCCACCGCGACATCAAGCCCGCCAACTTCCTCATGGGTCTTGGCCAGCACAAGAGCCAGGTCAACGTGATCGACTTTGGTCTTTCCAAGAAGTACCGCAACGCGAAGACCAACGCCCACATTCCCTACCGCGACGACAGGAACCTCACGGGGACCTCTCGTTACTGCTCTATCAACACGCACATCGGGATCGAGCAGGCAAGACGGGACGACCTCGAGTCGCTCGGCTACGTCCTGATGTACTTCATCCGCGGGGTGCTGCCCTGGCAGAACCTCAAGAACCCCAAGAACGCGACCAACCAGCAAAAGTACGACCGCATCATGGAGAAGAAGATCGCGACGTCGACGCAGGTCCTGGCGGGCGACTTTCCCGACGAGTTTGGGATCTACCTGGCGTACACGCGCGGGCTGCGGTTTGAGGACGAGCCCAATTATGGGTTCCTGCGCAAGCTGTTCCGCGATTTGTATGTGCGGGAGGGCTTCCCGGATGACGATGTCTACGACTGGACTGGCAAGTAAATGTCCGGTCCCGGTCTAGCTCGCTATCGTGGACGTCCGGAGGGATGTGGTTCTGGATTGGAGGTGTTAGATGAGGGTGGTGTGGGTCAGGACGCGTATATATCCGACTCTCTTTCACGGCTGCTGCCTCCAAGAGTGGGCCGCGACCGCGTCTGTAATTTATGTCTATAATTTCAAGTATCCCCGTCCCTTCCGATGTGATCACACAGATGTTGTCCTCCTGCCTCCACCAGCCAGCGTTCTCGCGAACCCTTCCCATTCGCGTTAACTCGCGCCCCAGCTCACTTCACGGTGGGCGCTTTCCCAGGAACGAAGGCAGGCCCAGAAGCGTCTGACGAACCTGGTCAGGTCATAAGACTGCAAGCAAACCGAAATTCGTATTTAATGCGGACCGGCTCCTCGATTCCGTCTCCGCTTCTCCGCGATGGCCCTCCAGAAGCATCTGCTCAACGACCCCGACACGCTCGTCGTCGACTCGCTTGCGGGTCTCTGCGCGGTCAATAACCAGCTTGCGTTTGACCCTCCGAACAAGGGTGCGTTTTCGATCCAGTTTGCGTGTTTGACGAGGAATTGACTGGTGGTCTTTTAGTTGTGTACAAGGCGGGACTGGACCGCTCCAAGGTCGCGCTCATCTGTGGCGGTGGATCGGGACATGAGCCGTCTCATGCAGGGTTCGTCGGTGCGTTGCCAGTAAAGCTACGGAGGAACACCAGTAACTCATGGAACGATTAGGCGAGGGCATGCTGAGCGCAGCTGTCTGTGGGAACGTCTTCGCGAGCCCGAATCCATCTCAGGTCCGACGCGGAATCGACTTGGTGGAGAACGACGCGGGGTACGTTTCTATTCGCTTCCGGTTGTTGTTCGTCTGCTGACCCTGCTTCCTTCGCAGCACGCTCATCCTCGTCAAGTTCGTTGGGCTTCTTGGTGGTACCTGTCGCGCCTGATACAGGAATAGGAACTACACCGGCGATGTGCTCAACTTTGGCCTTGCGGCGGAGCAATACGCTGCTGAGCACGCTGCAAAGTCCGATAAAGTCAAGTTTATCGTTGTCGGCGACGATGTTGCTGTGGGAAAGACGCAAGGAGGGATGGTCGGCCGTCGGTGGGTGTCGTTTTTTTCCTTATTTCTCACTTCTGTGGTTCTCATGTCGTCCGTAGTGGTCTTGCAGGCGTCGTTCTCGTGTACAAGATTGCTGGTGCACTCGCTGCGCAAGGAGGATCGCTGGACGAGGTCTACAATGTCGCGCAATACGTGTCTGGTCGCATTGGCACCATTGGCGTCGGTCTCGAGCATTGCCATGTCCCTGGAACCGCGGCACCCTCGCATTCCATCTCTGCGACGGAGATCGAGATCGGGCTGGGCATCCACAACGAGGCGGGCAACAAGCGCATCTCGCCCATCCCACCACTCAAGGAGCTCATCCCGAGCTTGCTCGACTACATCACGTCCACGACCGATGCGGAGCGGTCGTTCTTGCCGTTCAAGCACGACGGCAAGGACGAGGTTGTGCTGCTTGTGAACAACCTAGGTGGAATGAGCGAGCTCGAGCTCGGTGGTGTCGTCCGTGCGACGAGAGACGAGTTGGCGACGCGCAAGATTGTGCTGAGCCGCATTATCTCGGGCACGATCATGACGAGCCTCAACATGCCCGGCTTCTCCCTGTCGCTTTTGCTCCTGCCCCGTGCCGACGATGCGAATGCGCCGAAAGCCAGCGCCATCCTTTCGCTTCTCGATGCTCCTGCCCAAGCACCAGGCTGGAAATGGTCGTCTGGTGCCGCGCCGATAACGCCGACCCCACTTGCCCCCGCGCCGAAGCCAAACGCAAAGCGTTCCGCCGACGCCAACTCGGTCGTTTCTGCGCCCAATCCCGCCGAGTTCGTCGCAGCCTTGGAACGCGTTTGCGCTGCTCTCATCGCCGCTGAGCCCGAGATTACGCGCATGGACACGATTGCGGGCGACGGCGACTGCGGGTTGACGCTCAAGGGTGGTGCGCAAGCCGTGCAGAAGGAAATCGCGGCAAAGAATATTGCGGGTATGGATCTAGTCGGGGACGCGCTGGTAATTGCCAAGGTGGCGGAGACGGAGATGGGTGGGACGAGCGGCGCTTTGTACTCGTGAGTTTTTGTCCGCCGTAGCTCTCGTCGGCACGTGACTTAATCTTTGTCAGCATCTTCTTCTCGGCGTTGGCCCAAGGCGTCCAAGCTGCTGGCGTTGGCAAGTCGAGCACCGCGACGCCGGAACTCTGGGGAACAGCGTTGACCTCGGCGCTCAACAAACTATACACGTACACGCGTGCCCGTCCGCCGTCTCGGACCCTCGTTGACCCGCTTGCTGCCTTTGTCGAGGCGTACGGCTCTGGGTTTTCCGCGGCGGTCAAGGCTGCGTCTGATGCTGCTGAGCATACCAAGGATGTCGATGCCAAGGCGGGACGGAGCGCCTATGTCGATTCGGCCATGCTGAAGAGCGAGAGGGTGACGGATCCCGGGGCGTGGGGTGTCAAGATCATTTTGGAGGCCATTTGAATGAGTTGAATGAATGTTTTCGTGTATTTGTACGAGCATCCAAAGCATTTCGCCGTTTCCCAAAAATCGGTCGCTTGCGGTCTTCCATGCGACGAAGTAAACCCAACCCCAACGAGCGAAATCGGGAGGCCAGGAACTGGATAGTCGTGAAATACATTGTCAGGATCGCCACGAAAGTGCGCGGCGTCTCTCTCTTCCCGCCGAAAAATCCTCAAGAAAGTCGCGCAGGGTCTGTTACATCAGCACACCATGTCCTCGTCTGCTCCGCCACTAGGAGAACCCCAGCTGCAAGCCGTAGGGCAGGGCAGCTTCGGCAAAGTTTGGCTACTCACCCAGACACCGTATGCATTCAAGACGGTCCTCAATACGGACTCTAGCGCCGATCTCGAGAAAGAGTGGTCGACCTTGGTCGGCGTCTACGCAACGTGCAGCTCGACGTCCTTCTTCGCCATCCCCCGCCCGCTTGCTGCCTTCTTACCCGAATCGACGGACCAAGTGCGATTCGCCCCACCAAGCCCCAGCATCGCGCCGCGGCAGTTCCGAAACAGAAAGCGGCCGCCCATACCGCTCCCGCAAAGTATCTTTCACGAGAATGGCTTCACTGCGGCCACCTACGCTATGACGTTCATCCACAACGTCCCGCCTCTCATCGCCGAATTCGTCGTCCAGAATTTCTATTCTGAAAAGGCACAGGCGGCCAAGGTCCCAAAACCAAACCTGCTCCGCATCTACTTTGGCCGCGACGGGCCTGAGCAAGTCACCAGTCGGTTCATAAACTCGAAGAACTTTGCAGTCAACATTACGCAGTACACGCGCCTCGCCGATGTCTTCAAACTAGCACTCTCCGCGCCGGCCGACGTCAGCCAAGGAATGGGCGAGATGATCGCGAAGCTACACTGGCTCCAGGGGTGCGACGCGCGCGACGTCGAGTTCGTCATCGGCGACACGGGCTCTGGGGGTGTGGAATACTGGCTGCTCGATTTCAACCAGGTGGGCTGCCAGTGTATTCCGTGTCGACGCGACCTCGCGACTGATATATTTGCGCTAACTAAGACGCGGAAATTCGATAGGGAGGCAGGCGATATTGACGAGCTGGTGCAGGCACACTTCTTCAATGACCCGTACTTCCCGATCGCCCGCGCGGCCGATCCCTTGTTCGCGGCGTTCCAGCTGGGTTATAGGGCAGTTTTGGAAAATTGCCCTTACAATATTCAAGCTCGCGGCGAGCAGTTCTTGACGAAGCTGATGGAAAAGCAGGCGGAGAAGGATGCGTCGCAGGCGAACAAGGAGGCGGCAGGCATTGACGCTTTGAACAGACCACTTACATGACATAGATACCCTACATAACCGCGAAATACATCGTCAAGATCTGCTACTCGTTACAGAAGCGGGCGGCGTCTCTTGCTTCCCGCTGAAGAATCCTCCAGGTATTCACGCAGGTCTTGCGCTACCGCCTCATCTTCGGCATACAACAGGAACAAATCAAGCACGTCCATATATCTGGACCGCTTCGCAATGGCCATAGGCGTGTGACCATCGTCGAGGTCTGGCTCTGCGATGTATCTCGTGGCCCCGAACTGGAGAAGCAGTTCCACAGTCGCGTTGTCAGGCGGCTTCGGAAGCACCCCATAAGGGGTGCCCATCGGCCCCAAGCAAACGAAATGCAGGATGGTTTCCCCCATCGCGTTGCGGACGTGGATATCCGCTCCGCCTTCGAGCAGCGCCCGGACGATCTCGACATCCGCTTGCTCGTCGACGGCGCGTTGCAGGGCTGTTAAATTCAAGCCGCACCCGTACGAGGTTACTTCGTCCAGGTCGGCGCCTGCGTCTGCGAGGGCACGGATGATGCCGGGAATGGTTGGGGTGATGTTGGGGTAGACGGGCGCGGCACCGGCTTTCAGGAGCATTCGGACTGCAGCTTCGTCGTTGTTGAGGCAGCTCCAAGCGAACGCTTCGCCGTCATCGAAGTCCACATCGGCACCTTGGTCGATGAGCAGCTCGAGCGTTTCAAGCGTTCTGAGCTCCGTGATGGCGCAAGTGGCGATTAGGGCCCGCGAGAGATAGTCACGTCGGGCGTCGGCGTCGGACACGAAGTCATGGTCGGGCGGGGGCGCGATACGCGAGAGAAGCTGAACGGACTGGAATTCTCCACTGCCGGCGGCAAGCATGATAGGTGTTTGGTAGCCATAGTTCAGTGTCTTGCGGTATGCGAGCGACGAGCGAGCCGAGGCGGTCGGGATTGCAGCGAGGACCTTGGCAACGAAGGTGGTCGCCGGTTTGGACGCCGCGACAAACAGCAGCGTCACAAGCTCGGAGCTGTGCGGTTTGATATCGGCGGGCACCCATTCGTATTGAAACCATTCCGACGAGGCGTAAAACGCGTCCGCAGGCACGCCACCTTCGAGCAGTCTGTCGAAGAGACCTTCGAGTTGGTTTTCGACTGCGAAGAGCAGCATGAGACGGCCGACATACACATTCCTGGCGCAAACAATGTAGAGGGAGTTGTTGAGTGTCCGATGGAGGTATTTGCACGTCCTTGCGAGAACGCTCATGCTACGGAGGTCCGGCAGTTGCTCCGGAAGGTCTTGGTTCGGGCTGAAGGAAGATTGGAGTATGCCGAGGAAGACGGAAGGAGGATTGTCGCGGGAAACGTCGTTCACTAGAGCTGTCTCTGCGATGCGGAGGTGCAGTTCCGGGGGAAGGTCGAGAAGAGACATCGGGGGCAGAGAGAAGTACAGAAAGTCGCCGTGACGCCGCCGCCTTATATCTGGGCAGACAATGGGTCGTCTGGAGCGTAACGCTTTGACCACGGCAAGACGGTCCAATCGTCGGACTTGCATGGAATTCAAAGCGTCTGGAGGCACAAAGCGATTGCAATGACCTAGAGCCCTCGTCCAGCAATCCAACGTTGCGCCATTTCGAGCGACTCTTTCGGTTTGTCGTACGGCGCCTACGCAATAGTAAGCAGCAGTTTTGTGTGGCAGCATGGGACTCACCAGATGTCCTGCTGCATCGATAGTTGCGAATGTCAATGCGCCCGCCGACCTCGTATGTCCCGCCCGCTTCCCATCGACGAGCCAGTCCCTCAACGGCTGCTTGACGAACTCCGCTTGGCCACTCCACTCAAGCTCGAGCGTCATGACCTCGTTGCCAAGATTGTTGCATATGAAGTCGTAGGACCCAGCGTAGATGAGGGCGCGGACGCCGCGTTCCAACAGCCCGACGATGTACTCGGTCGATCCGTGCATGAGATCGTGTTGGAGCACGCCGAAAGCCGTGCTGACCAGCGACGAGCATGCTTCGAACTCGCGTTTTGCGGGATCTACGCCGAGCAAGGCCTGGACCTCAGGCTTGTTCAGGTAAGTGACGATTTCACTGCGAGGGTTAAGTTGCGATGACGATGGCAACTTGAAGAAGACGAACTCTTGAATCGCATAGCACCGTCCGACTCCTGCGCCGTCGCATCTGTTGGTGACGTCGTAGGTGTTGAGGCCTAAACATGTGTGCGTGAATGAGAGTTCTAACGACATGACGGAGAATGTACCCATGGCCGTATACGGTCCGAGCAACGAATCCATGCAGAAGCTCATGGCAGACGAGCAGTTGATATCGTCGAATACATCTTGACAAGATTCTTTGAGCCATTTCCTGCAGCGCGGAAGCTGCGCTGGGTTAACTGGGCACAGAAGCAAGTTGATGTCGACCCACTCTGGTCTTCATTGCAACGCAAGTTCTGCAAAACATTCAGCCGCTGACATCTCAAGTAACAGTGAACAACGCACTCGATGGTCTGAACAGGCGCGACCGAAGCTGACGAGCATTGCATGTCGTACCAGGCAGTCATCATAGTCGGCACGTCGGTCATTCCGTTTCCTGTGGAAAGTTCAACGAAAAGAAAGGCACGCAGAACATGTACATACCGACCATGATGGAGGTCAAGTTGATAGGTTGCAAGCCAGACTGGACGAGGAACGCGTTCTGGTCGTAGACCGCCGCCGCATATGCGGGAACATATCGGCCCTGAGCGATTTAGTTTCGAGGCTTCGTGAGTATGAAGGAAGCCGTACACCGTATGATTCACCAGCCATGTGGAACGCGCGCCCTTGAAACTTGGTGAAATGGGCAAAGAAAATGGCGACGAAGGCGGCGATATCTTGGGCCGCGTCTTCGGTCGTGCTCTGCGCCACGGTCAAGAGGTTGTCCAATGCTTCTTGTTGGCACTACTCACAACGTACTCTCCGTAGTCAGCATACGAAAAGCCAACATGGATGGGTTGGTCGACGAAGAAGATGTTGGCCTGTAACTCGCTGAATACCGCGTCCGGGAACGAGAGCTTCGAGAACTCACGTTGGAGTTCCAGGACTCCGGATGGTACACCGGCCCATCGCTAGCGTTGTACACCCGGCAGGGACCCAGTTCCATGAACAGCCCAGTCGACGACGAACAACCAGGGCCTGTCGCGATTCAGTGACTTGTGCGAGTGGTTTTGCTTGGCTACACGCGCCTCCGTTCGTCCAGAATATGACATCGTCAGTGTCCGGGTCGCTTCTACTTTCGAAGAAGTAGAAGAAGATATGCCGGGCCTCGATATCGATATATCCGGTATATGAGCTGCAGGATTTTGAGATGTAGCCTCCAAGCTCGAGAGACACATACGCTACCGTGCCGTCGCAAAAGTCGCTCCTCTTGACGCGAACTCCATAATTCGGGAACGCAGGGTGCTGAAGCTTCGTGAACTGCGTTTCCGAGAGGACGTGTAGCTCTCCCAGAGGCGCAAACGACGCATTGAGAGGCTTTGGCGCATTGAAAACGGCTTGCGAGGCGAGGGCTGGGTTTATAAGGGCTCCCAGCGGTGCCGCAAGTAGAGCTGCGACCCGGAAGAACATGGTGGGCAAAACCAAAAGCCCATCGTTGTGGCGGCTTCCCGCAGTCAGCGCAGCGCCGTGCACGTGACGCTTCTGTCTTCAGACCACCATCGCGAAAAAAATTGCAGTCTCGTTTCCCTGGTCCATTCTCCGTGCTGTCGACCTGAAATCTCCCTCTATACTCTTAATTCCTATCCCGAGCTTGTTTCCAAGCACCACAGACTAGTCAAGGCCTCGCCTCGCTTTTTTTTTCTTTTTTTCGCTGAGGCCTGTTACGTTCGTGGAAGACAAATCGTTTCCTGCGTGTATCTGCTGGCCAGTACCGTTTTGGTGCTGGTCAGACTCACGGAGAGGCAGGTTTCATCGTCTTGCGAATTCTATGGTGGACGCATTGAGTTTAGTTGGCGCATTCTGTAACTGCGAGGCAGAACTACCCTACGATACAGTTTCTGCGAAATTATACTTTGTACTACGCTAAAGACGTATCTGGGTATTGTGCCAATACCTGCTAGCAGTTTCTGGCAACGAAGCCCCGAGGAACTATTCCGCCCGCGTCGCAGTCCAGTCATAAACCCCATCATACTCAATCCCTTCCCGAACCGCCACGTCCGTGAAGAGCCGACGCAGATACGCATAGTCCGGCTCTTCCTCGTAGCCCAGCTGCCTCGTATAATTCAGATACACCGCAAACTCCACCGGCATCGAGTGCGTCAACTTGTCCAACCCAAACCCGCGCTTCTTGTTCAGCGTCCGCACATGCAGCATGCTGAGCTTCTGCGCCTTGGCGCTCGTCCACGGCAGCGCCCCGCGGAACAGATGCACGAACATGTACCCGAGCGCCTCGAGGTCGTCCCGCCGCGTCTGCTCGATCCCGTTGTGCGAGTTGAGCGACCCGTAGCGGAAGTTCCGCGTCATGGCCCAGTCGTTGTAGTCCTGCAGGAACGGGATGTGTTCGTGCGTGTTGGGGTCGCGCCATGGCCCGGAGAGCCCAAAGTCAATGAGGTTCACTTCGTTCTCTCGCTTCCCGAGGCCCATGAGGAAGTTGAAGGGTTTGATATCGCGGTGGACGAGTCCTTGAGAGTGTACGTATTCGATTGTCGTGAGCTGTCGCGTTCATTCAGCACGAAAAACGATATGAAGAAGGGATTTACCATCTGGTTAGCGAGCTGCAGCAGCGTCTTGAGACTGAGTTTGCGGTTGCACATGACGAAGAGGTCCTCGAGAGTGAGGCCAAGGAGTTCGAGCACCAGCACCCGGTATTCGCCTTCGACGCCGTACCATCGCGTCCCGGGTATACCGGGACCGCCGATGAGGGTTTGGTGTAGCCTGGCTTCGCTTTCGAGCTTGGGTTCCAAGGTATCGACCCGCTCGAGTTTAACGGCGACCTCTTCGCCCGAAAAAACGTCGATCCCGCGGTAGATGTCGCCTTGAGGTCGTGCGTAAGCGTTTGGAAACCGACGAGAGAAGAACGCGTACCGAAAGATCCAGACCCAATCTTCCTACCGAGCCTGTATTGACCGTCTGCGACGAGCAACTCCAGTCGCGCTGGTGGTTTGTACTGAGAAGAGGTCAACAAAGGCGAAGGCAGAAGGAAGGAAAACCAACATACGCCGCGTTTGAGATGAATTAACGAGGCTGGCGAGCTTTTTGGGAGAAGCAACGCGTCGACGCAGAGGGCCACAGCCGCCATGTCAAACGCAGCCCCGCGTATCCTCTGCGTCGGAGCGCACGACCTACAGAACGTGAGTCAAGTCGCGCCGAAGTAAGTGAGGGACATACTTGACGGGGAACACCGCGACCGAGCATTGCGTCTCGTTCCAAAGCTCGATTATGGTGGGCAAGTCTGTGGTCTCGGTTCCTGCAGCAGTCTGAGCAAATGCTCGTCGATTGAAGGTTCACATACCAACGCGGATTGAAGCCAAGTTGATAGGCAGAAGGCCAGCCTCGACAAGCAAAGCGTTCTGGCTGTGGACGGCGGCGACCAAAGCAGACGCGTATTGGCCCTGCGCAGGTTGGCCAACGAGTCTCAGCAAACGAAAAGGCGTACCCCATGCGTTTCTCCAACATGAAATGCGCGTCCTTGGAATTGAGGGAAATGCGCGAAGAAGATCGCGACCAAGGCGGCTACATCGTGGCCCATTTCTTCTAGTGTGCTCTGGATTGGAATGAATAAAAGGCCGAGAAGCAGTAGTAGTCACTCACTTTCGCGTGGTCGATGTACGAAAAGCCAGCCTCTGTTGGCTGGTCGACGAAGAACACATTGGCCTAGACAGTGTAAACACAGTGGATTCGTGGACGCAGACTAGCGCACCTTGGAATTCAGCCAATGCGGAAGATACGGCGACTCGCTAGCGGCGACATACAGCCTCTCCATGACCAGGTCAGTCGGGACTGTCGCGCAATGAGCCATCGTCGAGGATTCACGCGTAGAACGCACCTCCGCTCGTCCAGAGCATCACATCGTCGCCTTCCGGGTTACCTCTACTCTCTAGGAAGCAGAAATACGTGTGCCGCGTCTCAATGTCGACGTAGCCCGTGTACGAACTGCAGAACTGGTCAGGACAGCAGAATGAGAAGAAACGAGCACTTACGCGGCTTCTCCGTCCCATAGGTCGTTCCTCCGTATTCGTACGCTGAACTTGGGGAACGCGGGATGGTCCAGTGTTGTGAATCCCGTTTCCGAAAGCACGTCCAACGCCCCCAGTGGCGCGAACGAAACGTTCAGTGTCGGGACTACGTCGTAGTTGACTGGCGGTGCGTCGAAGCCTGCGTTCGAGGCGAGTACGGGGTAGAAGAGCGCCCAGACGAGCGCTGCTCGACGCAGTAACATGGACGAAAATAGCAGAGAGGCTCGGACATCGTCGTCGCGAATCAATCGGGAATTTCGTGAGAAACTCGACCGCAGCCCGGTGTACAGACAATTCTACATGCAGCCCATAAACAACAACAACGTTAAGTTAGTCGATAAGTTATCCGTCTACCAGCCGCTGGCCAACCCAAATCCAAGCCCCGGGCCTGCCCCGGAGGACGCGCGACAATGGCAAGCGACAAATCAGCTGGCTCGTCCAGTCCCTTCATCGCTAGCTCTTCGCGGTCCAGTCAAAGACCCCGTCGTACTCAAAGCCCTCCCTTGCAGCAACATCCCGGAAAAGCCGCCTCAAATACGCATAATCCGGCTGCTCATCAAAGCCCAGCGCCCGCGTATACTCAATATACTCGGCGAACTCGTCCGGCAACGAGTGCGTGAGGCGCTTGACGGGGAAGGACCGCATCTTCGCCAATATACGCCCGCGGCGCATGCTGATCTTCTGTGCCCGCAGTCCGAACCACGGGAGGGTCCCGCGGAGCCAGTACACCCAGACATATGCGAGCCCCTCGAGGTCGTCCCGTCGCGTGCGCATGACGCCCAGATGCGAGTTGATGGACCCGTAGCGGAAGTTGCGCGTTAGTGCCTCTTCGCGCGTGTCTTCCGAGTACGGGATGTGTGCGAGTGTTTCTGGGTCGCGGAATGGGGTGGAAGACCCAAAGTCGATGATGTAGACTTGGCTGGCGTGTTGCCCGAGGCCCATGACGAAGTTGCCGGGTTTGATGTCGTGGTGGACGAGCCCGCGCGAGTGTACGTGCTCTATTCGAGTGATCTGCGCGAGTTTCAGAAGGCACGAAACGAGCATCGAGGAAGAATCACCATTTGGTCCGCTAGCAAGATGACCGTCTTCAGGCTGAACATTTTGCGCTCGCTCTGGTGGAAGTATTGCGAGAGCGAAGGGCCCAAAAGGTCGAGCACCAATGCACGGTAGTCACCATCGATGCCGAACCACTTGATATCCGGAACGCCTTCGCCCCCAGAGACCGCCTTGTAAACGGCGAACTCCTTCTCGAGGGTCGTTTCGAGCGCATCCACGCGCTCGGTTTTGATAGCGACCTCTTCTCCACACAGAACGTCGACAGCAGTGTAGACCTCGCCTGGAACGTCGGGATAAGCCGCTTGCAACACAGAAAAAGAAGACACATACCGTAAGTTCCCGACCCAATGCTTTCGCCTAGTCTGTACCTGCCGCCGAAAAGTGGGTCCAGGGACTCGACCTGGAGAATGAGTTAACTGGGAAAGAGAGCAGGATTCGGAGGAAGTACCAGCGATAACGCGTCAACGCAGAGGCTCATGGTCGATGCATCGAAGGCGTCCTGGCAGGAATCTTGGGACACTTTCTTGCAACGCGGTAACTGCGGCCAAAGTTAACGGACGCGGAGGAAGAAAAAAAGACCGTCGCACCTCCTCTGGGGCATCACATATGTCGGGAAGGATATCAAGGCTGCTCAGCGGCGTAAACGCAGCAGTGTCGGCAGCGGCATGCACCAGCACGGCCCCGAGTAGCGCTGGTATTCGCCAGAGCATGGGGGGTGGGGAAAAGTCCCTAGCGCGGACGCATATCGCCGCGTGCGCGTAGACAGAACTTGAATATAGATGGGTTGCCACGCTATTTTTGGCCGACGCGAAGATGGTCCGGGGACTCCGAGTCGGGTCGCCGTTTGCGATTTTCTGGCGCAACCAGCTTGAAGCTTCAAGTAGACGAACGAGGAAAGGCCTTGAACCATTTTTGCGTGAACGAGGTGGTTCGGAAGAGAGTGAGGTTGACTTGAATTTCAAGTTCTCTCACGGTCGTTGTTGTCCAGAGCACCCATGTCGCCGCTCTGAGGCTCTCTCTCTCTTCGCTCTTAGCCATGCGCAGGCCCTGCGTATACCTCGAAAAACCGATTTCGCGAGCCCAGAAGCCAAGACATCACTGCGCTCATACAATTTGGCCGCCTACGTCCGCGATGCGCAGCGGCTGACGACTTGATCTCGTCCACCATGGTCTTTCGCGTGGCGAGCGCTCTGCTTGGGCTCCTAGCAGTGCCAGTGCTTGCATACCAGACGGCCTTCACCGTGCCACCTGTTTCAAGCCCGCTCAATGCCTCGTTTACGCCGTTAGGCGCTTTAAACGTGCTTTCAGCGACGAAATTCACGACGCTGGTCCACCCTGCGTTCCCCAACTACGGAGTTCGTGTCAAGAAAAGCAACTTTTGCGACGGGACAATTGCGTGAGTTGCCTCCAAAATCTCAACGGCGAGCTAAGGATTGCGTCAGCTCATACACGGGTTATATCGACATCGAAGCCAGACATCTCTTCTTCTATTTCTTCGAAAGTCGCAGTGATCCAGAGACAGACGATGTCATATTCTGGACGAACGGAGGTTCGTCTTCTCCCTTTGTCTGAACTGCATTGACGTGGTGTTAGGCCCGGCTTGTTCGTCTGCCATCGGGCTTTTCATGGAACTAGGCCCTTGTCGGATTCGCGACGCGGACGAAGGGCCGGTGTACCACGCGGAATCTTGGAATTCCAATGTGAAGCTCGCGCGTTTGGCGTCTCCGTTAACTTACTGTCCACTAGGCCAACATCTTCTTCGTTGACCAGCCCATCGGCGCAGGCTTCTCTTACGCGGACTACGGCGAATATGTGGTGCGTCAATACATCCCAAATGTTGTTCAAACAGTAACCGCCCGCTCAGAGCACCACTGAAGAAGCCGCGAAAGACATGGCAGCCTTCGTGGCCATCTTCTTCGCGCATTTCACCAAATTCCAAGGCCGACCCTTCCATCTTTCCGGCGAATCATACGCAGGCCGACTGTTGCCTGTGTACGCTGCCACCATCTACGACCAGAACCCATATTTGGTTGCGGCTGGGCTGGCTCCAATCAATGTTAGCTCAGTTATGATAGGTTTGTCGTCTAGTTTCTTCGCCAGCCGCATCTTTTGAGCCCATGTCTCGTAGGAAACGGTATGACCGACGCGCCAAAGACCGTCGCAGGCTGGTACGAAATGCAATGCACTCCCGCGTCCACCATGCCGGTCCAATCCATCGAGTGCGCTTTCTCCCCGTCCTCCGACTACCACCCGCTCACGAATTTCTTAGAAACTGCGTCGACATGAAGAAGAAACTCCCGCGGTGCATGAAATGGCTGAAAGAGTCCTGCCAAGACATCTTCGACTCGATCAACTGCGCCGCCGCGATGGGTTTCTGCATGCAGTCGTTCATCTACCCATACATTCTTCTCGGTCGCGACCCGTACGACATCTCGAGACTTTGTCCCGGATCGCCGGACTGTTCTGACGTCCTTGAGGCGTGCGTTTGTTGTCTTGTCTTTCTGCTTTACACTGACGAAATCCCTCAGGCCAATCGTCGAGTACCTCAACCGCGCAGACATCCAATCCATGCTCGGCGTCGATCCATCTCGAAGCACGTTTGCTGCATGTGCATACGACGTAGTAGACGCGTTCGGCGGCCTGCAGGGCGACGTCATGCACGGCTCGACCGAGTACGTCGCGGGTCTCTTGGAGCGCGGTGTCCGCGTCCTCATCTACGCCGGCTCGTACGATTATATCTGTAGTTGGGTCTCAAACGAGGCGTGGACATTGGAGCTTGAATGGAGCGGCCATGATGAGTTTGCTGGGCAACCTTTGAGGGCGTGGGTTGTCGATGGGGAGCGCGCTGGGTTGACGAGGAGTGCGGGGCCGTTGACGTTCGCTACGATTGACGGCGGAGGGCATATGGTGGGTGCTAGCGCTCGTGAACTTAAAGAGTTGTTGTGCTCAGTGTTTGCAGGCGCCGTACGAGCGGCCTAAGCAATCGTTGGAGATGGTTCAGCGGTGGCTCGCCTACGAAGAGCTTTGATTTCTATTTTTGTCCTCGCCGGTCATCTTGAGCTGCCGTTCCATCCTGCTCGACTTTGCCCTGCACCCGTCACACCCGTCATGGCCCTGGCTGGGGTCCTTGGAGACCTACGGGCCCGCTGGCTAGTCGGTTGCCGACGAGGCACCGTCTTCTTCGAACTAGCGCGTTACGCTTTGTGGGGGCTGCTGTCGCGACCCATGGCTGACGAGGGAGCGACCGGCAGGTCGGGTACCGAACTGGTGGAAGAGCTGACGTTCGTATATCGTGCCAGAGCCGTCCAAGACATAAGATTATGAGAGCGCGGCCGCGGGTAATTGATTTCCTACAGCTTCTACCTCGGTGTCAATGGGTCGATATTCGAGTTCCCCAGCAGGCGTCGGATATTCGAGCTCCCCGGAACGCGTCTGCGTCGCGTCAGCTCCAAACCTAAAAAGATAGACGCTCTCAAAGTCTCTAAGGAGAATGCGAAGTTGCGAACCGGCGCTAGTGGCACTGCCAGTGCTCCTGATACGCCCGGTACCGCCGCGCCCCCGTGCAGCTACACGACGCGAATTAATCGCGACCCCAATTTATTTCCCAAGGCGTTCGAGTCAGACTCGGCGCCGTCCCCAACGAATACCTTACTAATGTAGCATGCGTCCGCGGCTTCCGAGTCTTTATAAATTGTCCTGGGTCCGCCTACTGCCAGTGTGAATCCACAGTCAACCTTCTCTTCCACCAACCACCATGGCCACCTTACCGTCTTACCCTGGAATGTCGACTTACTTCGGAAATTGCCACTGTGGCGCGTTCAAATTCAGACTCGTTGCAGGGTCTGAGCTCAAGGAGGCGGCCGTCTGCGACTGCAGCATTTGCTCCAAGAAAGGCCATCGCCTTCATTCGGTTGGCGGTAACGACGGATTCATCGTCACCAAGGGCGATGTTCAGACGGACAAGACACTTACAACCTATACGTTCGGAAACAAAAAGTGGCGGCACAGGGTGCGCGAATCGCGACTAGGGTCCAATGTGAAGCTCAAAACCAAGCGAACAGTTCTGCAAAGTCTGCGGGACGCCCCTCCTCATCCAAGGCCCGCTCCTTATGGCCAGCGTACGCAAGTTCCCATCCCGCGCATCTTTGACTGATACGCTTCCGCGCAGCTCCGCGCCATCCAAAATGTCGACCTCGACGCCCTGCCCCTCAACACCGACCACAAAGGCTCCGAGCTCGAGCCCATCTACCGCCCACCAACCCCGCCAGCCGTCGACTGCCCACCCGGCTCAACGCGCTATACCGGAGGCTGCCACTGCGGCGCCATCACGTACACGCTCATCCAGCCCGACTCGGAGAAGCTGACCACGCTCAGCGATTGCAACTGCAGCATCTGCTCGCGCAACGGCCCCTTGCACGCGTACATCGCGACCAAGAACTTGACCGTCCACGGCGCCGAGACCGGGGTGACCGAGTATAGTTTCGGCTCGAAGCAGGGCGTCCATACGTTCTGCAAGACGTGCGGCGTGGCTGTCTACACACGTTTCGCTGGGCCGGAGGATGGGTATTTGAGCCCCGCGAGGAGGGCGCTGAATGCGCGTACCTTGAATGGAGTGGATTTGGCAGAGTTTGAGGTGACCAAGGCCAATGGCAAGGGGTATCCGCCCGAGTATGTCGTTCCGGAGTAGTTATCAAAGAGTGTTCCAACCAGCAGGCAAGCCTTCGATGACGCGCCAGTCTGAGTCTTCGCCCAGCCACCTCTTGACGCGCGCATCATCCTGCGATTCCGCGTCCGCATCAAGAACAGTGTCGTCTCCAGAACCCCACAATGCAAGCACCGCCCAGCCAACGACCATGATTCCAGGCGGGCGCTGTTCGCCGAGGCTCTCCAGCGCCACGACGATATTCTGGAGCGTCGAGACTAGCACCCTTTGGTCGGGCATGGACGCGCGCTCGACGATCGCGATGGGTGTGTTGGCGGGGTACGAATTCGAAGTGAGCATGCTTTCAACGACACTGGCGAGTCGCGCAACGCCCATGAGCACCACGACCGTCTTGGCGCGCTCGTATATCGGCAGCGTGCCCGCCTTGCCGCCTCTTCCGACGCCAGTGCAAACGGCAAGTGCATCCGCAACGCCGCGTTGGGTCACGGGTATGCCGGCGAATGTCGGTCCAGCCAACGCGCTCGAAACGCCGGGAACGACGACGGGCTCGAAGCCGTGCGCCCGGAAGTACAGGATCTCTTCGCCGGCGCGTCCGTAGAGAACGGGATCCCCTTGTTTGAGCTGTGACTTCTTCAGAGAGTGAAATAGAGAGAACTGGAAGAAACCCACTCTAACGACGGTCAAGCCTCGTTTCGCTGCCTCGACTGCAGCTTCCATCATCTCCATCTGCGCGCCATCCGCGTTCCCAGGGAACTTGCGGGCGATGCGAACTTCCACAGTGGACGGTATGAGCGCGAGAACCGCCGCAGGGACGAGTTTGTCGGAAAGAACGAGGTCCGGGAGGGTCGTGAGTAAGTCTCGGGCGGCAACGGTGAGCAAGGACGGATGTCCTGGGCCGGACCCGATGAGGAATATGCGGCCGACTGGATTGCGCGGCGGCGAAAGCGCAAGAGAATGGACGGTCGTTTCGATAGTCGGGGTGGTGGCTGGATCGGAGAACTCTCCGGAGAGAACATTCCGCATGTCCGCCTCGGTCATCGTCGCAAGTCGCGAAATCGGCCAATATTCGCTGACCTGCGCGACCCATTTCATTCTCCTGGTCGCTGCCTCTGCTTCCGTTTCTGCATCTGCCTTGCCCCGTACCGGAACAGGCGCATTCGGCGTCGCCTCTTCGCAGCTCTCTTCCGTTCCAGCCATCCCGCGCATAACACCCACTTTTTCCACCGCCGAACCAAGCTCCTTCGGGAGCAACCCAACGACTTCGCGCTTGACGCGGCTGGCCAACCGACATCCCTTGCCGTTCGTCGTAACACCGATTTGCATCGCCGAACGCGTTTGCCCGTCCGAGGCGACGAAGCGATGCGTGGCGCAGAACGTGAAATCGCAGAGGTCTGGAATGTCGGTGGTGTTGACCGGGATGCCTTTCTCGCGACATACTCGATGTATGCGCTCTGCAGACGCGCGGAGACGCCTCGTTTCGGAGCTGAGCAACGTATCGGTGACGCAGACAAGTGCGATGTCGACGAGATGGCGTTCCAGCTCTTTTTCGTCGTCGTCCCAAGCGAGCACGCTGAGTTGGCCTTGCTCGGCCCTCCATCGTAGCTCAGCACAAGCAGAACCAAGTCCGCCTGGTGCTAGAACCAGCACTTCCGAATCAGCCTCCAACGCGGCGAATGCGCGCGAGGCGGCGAGTGAGCCTGAGCCGATTATGAGGGTCCTGCGCCGTTGGAGACGAAAGGAGAGCACGAGAGACGCTCCTCCCTGCGGGGATGGAAAGTGCATGGAGGCAAGAAGGAAGAGGCTGCTCGCATGTTGACTAATTTTTTTTGAGCAGGTCGAAGTCGCGATGATGAGCAAAATTTGCGCGTGACCTCGCCTCAGACCGAGCATAAACCGAGTTTTACGTGGGTCTACCTAGGTCTACCTGGATCTGGGTACTACGGGAATTGGACAAAATGGCGGCTTCCTCTCTACCCGAACAAAGAAAGGAATTCGAAGAACAATTTGTGCGACGCCGCGCCTAATAACATTCCTGCGGCGAAGTGCTGTAGCAATTGTACGAGACCATCTGGACGCAAAGCGGGATTCATCAACTCCAGAGTGCCCAGAAAGAAATAAGAAGCACCTTGTCGTTGAAGTTGAAGGCCTCAAGCTGCGTAACATCACCGTTAATCTGCGCAGAACTTGAGCAACACCACTCGTCCTCAACTAGCGAGGCACACGTACAACGATACCAGCACTACCCGTGCAGTTCGGCTGCCTGGAAGTGTGTCAGAGACCAAGCGCCCCCAAGAGCAAGCCGCGAGCTTACGACCAAAGGTTGCACGATATATCGCTCCGGAGAAGCTTGACGCTCGAAACCGAATTGACGAATGGGTCGCAGGCGTTAACGCAACCCGTGTCTGGTTCGTCGCAGACCGTCACCGCTGCAAGGGGGTTCAGCCAACTCAGGTTATGAGCATCGAAGTAACGTACATTCGCCGCAGTAGTCGTCGTCGATGAAGAATGTGATCAGGTCTTCCTCTGGCCCATCCTCCTGCGGGATAACGCCGTCGCGGATATCCAGGTCGACGGTCTGTGCATGTATTAGAAAGAACTTGGGCGTCGAGAAGGCGTCCACTTACAGCAGCGCGAACCAGAGCAGCAAAGACCACAGCAAGAAGGAAAGCAGCAAGGCGGGGCATGGGAGTTTGGATTGCGGAAGCAGCCTGCATAGAAAGTCTGAGCGCGTTTTATACTCGTTAGCGTTGGTCGATGGCTGGAGAGGATGCGAAGAGCGACCAGCAGAATGATGAGCGGAGCACATTGGCGTCGCACCAAGAGAACCGAGAATGGCGGCCATAAAGAGCACCGGGGATCACGACAGGGCTCTTGAAAGGGTTCGAGAATGGCTTGCTCTACAAGATTAAATCATTCGCAGCAGCTAAATCGATACACAGTTTCAGAGAAAAACAAACCAATCTCCCCCCGCGTCCATGCTATGATGACGGGCCCGCAGATCCACTCGCTGCCCTCGCAGCAGCAGCCTCCTCTCTCTCCTTGAATTTTTGCTGCGACACAACCTGCTTCTGCAGCGCCTTGACCTGCCGTTGGCGTTTCCTCCTCCCATTTCCGCGCTTCGGGCCCTCGACGATGACGGGCTCGGTCATCTTCTTCTTCCGCTTCGCAGCCAACTCGGCTTTTTGCTTCTCCTTCTTCTTGTCGCGCTTGCGCAGCGAGACCGACAGCGCAGTTTTCAAGAGGGCGCCGTACGCGGCGTGGAATTTGGGGAGTTCGGAGGACATGACCTGTAGACGCAAACTAAGCACAAGATCGCAGAGAAGGGACATGAGCACGCACCTTGGTCGAGAACTTGTTCTCCCCGCCATCCGACACGCGAATCAGACACGGATATTCGCGCTCGTCGGTCCCCGAGCCGTGTCCCATTGCGACATCTTCGTCCTCATGCGTAACTGCAGTTGCACGATTTCAGCACAAGACCAGCACAGATCCAACAACAACGCACGTCGTTTATGCGTGAGCCATACAGAGCCGTGGTCTTTCGACGACTCGAAGAGGGCCTCAAGACGCTTGAGGAACTAAGAGCGAGGTGGGGTAAGCGTTTCGCGATGTAGGGATCGATGTAAATGACGCACGGTGTCGTGGTCTACCAACTGCATGCCAGAGTCGCAACCCGGAGGTTGGCCGGCGACGACGAGGGAGGCGCAGGGAAGACGTGTGAGTCGTCAAAAGGGCGTAGATGGACGCGGGAGACAAGATAGACTTCTACACGTGTTGCCAGTGATAAGAATTTCTCCCCTTCCTCTCCTCTCGTCGCACATAATAAACACGATTGCGGACATTTTTATTTCATCGATTCGTTAGACGAACGTACGACAGCATCCCAGCGAAGCAGAGCCCAGACTAAACAGTAATGCTATAACTAACGGGGACCTTGCTCTGTTTCAATCCAGTAATCGTGAGTGGAATACCCAGTGCGCCGTCGATCGTCAACGCGCGGATCCAGACATCCACATTAATGTCCAGGTAGCCCAACGGAATAATGCTGAGGGTGTTGACCGCGCCCTGGGGCAGGAGCACGTTGGGGACGGTGCCAGAGTTGGCGGTACCGAGCGGCGGGATGACCACGGGCTTGGGGAAGGTGTAGTCGAAGCTGGCGTAGTCGGTGCCGTTGATCCCCGAGGTCGAGTTGACGCGGTCGATGGTCAGCTCGAAGATGAGCGGGTTCTGCGCCTCGAAGGTGATCCTAGAGTGAAGTGAGCAATGGTGGGCGCGGACGAGAGCAGGACCACGTACGAGAGGTTGTTGAACGTCAAGGTATCGAGCTGTACGCGCCATATGTGAGTCTATGCGAGCGCAGAAGTGGGGACACACGCACGGTGATGGTCGCGTTAATGCTCGTGACCAACCCAATCCCCAACGCGTCGATGATCTCTCCAAGAAGGTCGCGCTCGGAGAGGTCCCGAGTAGCTTGCGGAGCCACGAACGGTGAAGCAGTGGCAAGCGCGGCAAGGCCAAGTCCGACAAGGGAGGCGAAGCGGACCATTCTCCTACACTCACGGGCGTCAACTTCCACCTTCAAAAAAGAACGAAGAGAACGAGACTGACGAGGACGGGTGCGTAGCGGGGAAGAGCCACGAGCAGGCACGAGCGCGCCATCGCAGCCTTTTATGTTGCCCGTTCCGGTGGTCGTCATGTGTGTGCTGCATCAAAGTGTCGCGTATCCCATATGCTACCCCAGAGTCAGATGATTGGCGAATGCGGGGGTTAACTGTGTATTCGGAAAGCTTCGACAGCTTCTGGGAAGCTTGTGTCCGCCACGGCGAGAGAAAACGGCTGAAGGAGGTCCGTGTAACCGCAAGATTTCAGGTGCTTGTTGCTGAGTTGGACTGCCAAGCGAAAGGGAGGATCACGAGAATCGTAGCCCGGTCGTTCTCCTTCCGAGGGTGAGGCCGAAAAGGTTCATGGTCGCGTCTTTATTGCGTGGGGTGACCGTTGGACTCTGCTAGAAATGCGCAAGGGGCTGCTGTGTCGAATAACATGGGCATTGCGGCTGACTTCGGGCTTCCGCGGACAGAGAATTGAGTTCGGTGTCTTTCAGATGGGCTCGTGAGCTGGCCAGGGCACAAGTCTGATATCCTGCTAGTTCGGAGATGCAAGCACGGCCGAGGAGCAAGACAGGGTAGAGAGTCGTCGTGGTCGTGGTTTGAGTTCAAGGGATGTCTGTGATCATGCATCGATCATGACAGGATCCTTATTCTTCTCTCCTTCCTTCCATCTTCCTCTTTTCCTCACTGTACGACATGGGACGCTGGTCCCAGTACGATGAGGTTTGTTTGCCCGTTTCTCCGAAACTTCCTTGCTCACAACAGCAGGACTCTTCCCGCCTTCCCGAGGGCATGACCCGAATTGGGTACGATACCGACACTGGTCGGTACTATTTCCGAGACCGCGACGGCTCGGTCTGGCAAGGGGCAGAGGGTGCAGAGTTCAGTAAGATGACCCGCGGTTAGTAGCTGTCTCCTCTCCAAATCCTCTTATTCATTCGTTGCAGTCTCTGACGCGGGCTCTTCTTCGACTTATGGCAATAACGACGACATTGAAGCCGCTCCGCGTCGTTCGGACGGCTACCAGCCCCTTGCCACCGACTCTGTGCGCTGCTTTCGCCTGCTTTCGGAGTTCCTTAACTCACAGCTTCTCCCGCAGTCCGCCTCGCCTTATGTCCACTCCAACACCTCAGCCTACCGCACGCTCTTCCCCTTCTTTCTCCTAGTCGGGGTATTCCTACTCCTCGGCTGGCGCCTCATCATCTCCCCCGGCCTCTCCGCGCCGAAAAACCCATGTCCCGACCCTGAAACCCAGCGTTACCTCGTCGAACCCGGGGATACGTGCTGGGAGATCGCAAAGGGCAGCGGCTTGACGCTGGAGGAGCTGCAAAAGGCGAATTCGGGCTTGCAATGCGAGCGATTAATGCCCGGGATGACGATGTGCATCCCGAAGCCTACGACGGCTCCTGCGGAAACGCAGCGGAGGGCGGTCGGGGTCAGGAACTAATTATCTGGGAATTACTTATGCTGGGACGATCTACAATGGAAGGATATGATTTTGACGATACACACAGCGCCGTTCTGCACTCGTCAGGAACGGCGACCGGACTGTCGGATCTTTTGTCCGAGGCGCAACAGTTCCGTTGACAGTCTAGGCTCTCATGACGCGATGGAGATTTGACGATAGGCGGGCCGTGTCGCGCTGCGCGTCTCTTGCCCTTGTTATTCTGCTGCAAGTGTGGGTCTTAGAAACCAAAAGCCTAGCGACCAGAGGCTGCACAATAACAGCAATACTTGTTCTGCTCCGCCCTCACAGCTTCTGAATGAAATTTGGAAGACACCCCGAGTCTCTTGCCGCTGTTCCGGCTCTGCGGAGCTTGCCATCAACCACTCGAGAGGTGCCCAGAAATACTCGAATTCCGGTTGTTTGCCTGCTCTAAGCATTGGACGCGTCTGTGTCTCGTTTCTGGGCTCAGAAACCACAAAGAAAGAACGCAGAAAGAAGCTAAACCTTAAGCTTTTGTTCCCACATTCATTAGCCGCAGCCATCACTATTCGAAGGCCGTCGCGTAACGCCAATTGCTCTTGCGTCCTACCCCCACCTCGAATGAGCCCTGTCCCCGCCAGATATCTGCGCCACACTCGTCTGCTCTACAGCCTCTTCTCCGTCGTATCCCAATATGTGCACCGCACTCTTCGCAACTCTCGGACCGCAGCCACAACCGCGGGCACTCGCCATCTGTTCAAGCGTTGTGAACCCGAACATTTCGACCCACACAAGCCCTCGGACATTGTTTTCGCGGGTATGTTCGGCCATGCCACCGCCCAGAGACCGTACTGAACCGTCCTAGTGCTTATCCCAGTCCTCGTTCTCTCAAGCGGACTGTTCGCCGGTTTGACCCTCGGCTACATGAGTTTGGACGAGACGCAGCTCAACGTGCTTAGCATCAGTGGCACCCCGTGCGTTTCGCGTTTCTACTGCTTGCCGGGTCACACTTCTGACCTTCTCGGCAGGAAACAGCGCGAATATGCGAACAAAATCAAGCCTATTCGCCAGAACGGCCACTTGCTCCTCGTCACCCTTCTTCTTGCGAATATGATTACCAACGAGGTGCGCTTTACAGCCCAGCTTGACCGAGCCGGAACTGGCCATGGCTGATTTCCGAAACCCCAGACTCTTCCCATTGTCGCCGACCCGGTCCTTGGAGGCGGTGTCGAGTCCGTCGTCGCTTCCACCGTGCTCATCGTGATGTAAGTGACGCTGCCTCGTGGCCGAGACCTCATTAGAAGCGCGATGACGCGCTACGCGCCCACAACGCGCTTCACACACGTGATCCCCCCGGCTAAACTCGTTTTTTCTGCAGATTCTCGGAGATTATCCCGCAGTCACTGTTCACCCGCCACGGTCTCTTCCTGGGCGCGAAAATGGCGGGCTTCACGAAATTCTTGATCTACTTTCTTGTGCGTCCTCCGTTCCACTCGACAGATGGGCGTCTAATGTCATCGTCTTACAGGGTATCATTTCGTGGCCCGTTGCCAAAATCCTCGAGTTCGCGCTGGGCCCGCACCACGGCATCATCTACCGCCGCGCCGAACTCAAGGAACTCATCGCAATGCATTCGACCATGGGCACACACGGTGGTGACCTCAAGACGGACACAGTCACGATCATTGGGGCGACGTTGGACTTGCAGGAGAAGGTCGTGCGGCAGGCGATGACGCCCATCAAGGACGTGTTCATGCTGTCGATCGACGCCAGCCTCGACTACGACTTGCTCAAGCAGATCTGCCTCACGGGCCACAGTCGCGTGCCGGTCTACGAGGAGGTAGAGCTGAATGGCAACAAGGTCAAGAAGATCCTCGGTATTCTGCTGGTGAAGCAGTGTGTGCTGCTCGATCCCAAGGGTGCGTTGGCTTTGCTGGCTGGAACAAGACTAACGAGGATGTAGACGCGATTCCGCTTCGCAAGATTCCGCTCAACAAAGTCCCCTTCATCCCCAACAACGAGCCGCTGCTTGGGCTGCTCGACAAGTTCCAAGAGGGCCGCAGCCACATGGCCATCGTGAGCCGCTACAGCATGGAGAAGGTATGCTGTTTACTTCTCTTCTTTTGCGAAGCTAACGTTTCTGCAGGCAGCCAGCGTCAAGCACGCAGTCAAACGTGGTCTCGCGCAACGTCTCCGCGAACGCGTGGGCATGGGCGACACCGACTCGAGCAGCTCCAGCGACGAAGATGAGAAGAAGCAAAGCAAGGAGGCCAACCGGCGCAAGAAGAAGACCAAGCACAAGTCTCGTGACCTTGAAGAGGGCATCTCGGAGGAGACCGAGGGCGACGAGACACTCGCGAGCGTGGACGAACGTGCGCAGAAAGAGGTCTTTGCGCGTCGCGGGCGCAAGCAGGTCAAGGATTTCGGTGCTGAAGAGGCGCTGTCGAAGAACCAGAGTCGCCGTACGAGTTTCCAGCTGCCCAAGGCTGCGGCTGGGATGGCGTCCATCTCGACGTTGGAGCAGAGTATGCCGGCTGATGCGGTTCTTGGCAAAGAGGGTGTTGCTGATGTACGTGCTTTCTTTTCGTCGAGGTCGAGCTGACAAGTTATAGTTCTTGCAAAACTTTGACCCCGCTGTTATGCCGCTTGGTATCATTACGCTCGAAGACGTGCTTGAGGGTATGTTTGTTGGGTTGTTGTGTTCTAAATCTGACCTTGTTCAGAACTCATCGGCGAAGAAATCTACGACGAGTTCGACCCGCAGGGTGCCCACGGCGATCCCTACGTGCCGCCCGCTGCCCCCGAACCCACTGAGGTCGTCGTTTCCACTCCCAACATCCCCGCCAAACCCAACTCGATTCTCAAAACGCCTCCTCCGACTTTGAAGCCACTCTCGCTCAAGGGCCTCAACTTCTTGCGTTCGCGTAGCGCGCCGCCGACTCCGCGCGAAGTCACTCCTGGATTGAACGCGCTCACGACGGGAGCTGCAGAGAGCCCCGCGGTGCTTTCGTCCATCGCGGCTTCGGATAGTATGAGTACCGATGCGGACGTTTCGGCATCCAGCGAAGTGCCGAGTACCGCAACAGCCGTCTCGACGAGTGCGCAGATGATGGGGGTTCTTCCCGAGGTCATCATCGAGCGGGATACGCCGTCTCCGACTCCGTCGATGACCCCCACCGTCCCCGATGAGCCTATCCCGAATCCGACGCCAGAAGTTCGCATCCATATTCATAAACCCGTGCCCGTCCATCCTGGAGTGAGCAGCGCTGTCGCGTCGCGCAGCGCGTCGCCCGCTCCGTCCCTCGAGGCGATCCTCCTCGATCGCAAAGCGCAGCGCCGCCTCGGGGCAGCTGCAACCGCCCCAAGCGGCTCGATCGCGTCGAGTGTGGTCTCGACGCCTGGTGCGGTTCTCACGCCCGGAGGCACTGGCCTCGTCCGCCTTACTGGCGCGCCGTCGGTGCCAAAGGGGACGATGTTCAAGAGCAGCCCGCTTGGTGGGGGCGAACGTGTTGGTGTTGTGGTTGCGGAGAAAGTCAAGGGTGCGGCTGGTGAAGGAGATCGGATAGCGGACAAGGGCAAGGATGAGGGAGACAGGATACCGAACGAGAAGGACAAGGAGGGTCCGGATAAGTGAGTTGATGAAGACGGCTTGCAGCCTCAGAAAGAACGAGATTCTTGTTTCGTGTAAGATATGGCCTTGATAGTTTGTTTGTACCATTAGTACCCTCGCGTTTGTGAATCGTGGGGCGAAGAGACGCGTTTCGCGTTCTCTCGTCCATTCCTTTACTTGCTGGTCGCGATGCGAAAGGATTGGCGCATCGATTCGTCACAGGATTTCGGTCTTGTTCTCGACCTCCATGTCGGATTTGCTTCATTCCGCCCTCCATTCGGCGACCAACATCGCTGGAATGGCGTCGCACGGCGGGACCGAGACGCCCGCGGTGCCTTACTCGCGCCCAACCACCCCCGGCGCAACCCCATCCCTGCCTGTACAAATCGGTTTTGTTGGTCTCGGCGCAATCGGTGGCGTCATGGCCAAGAACCTCGCCAACTACCGCAGCGCGCACCACCAGAACTCGCTCCCGATCCTCGTGTGGAACAGGACAGCGTCCAAGGCCGATGCGCTGCATGCGGAATTGGGGGCGAACAAGATTCGCGTTACGCACGAGTTGGAGCAGATCGCCACAGAGTGCGATGTTATCTTCACTGCTCTGTCGAATGACGAGGTTGTGAAGGAGGTGTATGAGCAGTTTGCGAAGACTTTGAAGGTGTGTGGGCTGTTCCTGACGCGACGCGATCTGAATACGAGGTCAAAAGCATACACCACCGGCGCGACACAAGATATTCGTCGAGACCAGCACCGTGCGTGGTTGTTTACTCCTGCTATCGTCCTACTAACGACGTTATAGATCTACCCCACAATCGCGGGCGAACTGGACACGCTGGTCTCGTCGATTCCCCACTGCCATCTCGTCGCGTCGCCCGTATTCGGAACCCCCGCTGTTGCAGCCGATGCGCAGCTCGTTATCGTCATGTCGGGCGACTACCGGTCCAAGAAGGAGGTCGCGTACATGCTCGTGCCTGCCGTCGGGAGGAAAGTCATCGACCTCGGCGGCAACATCGAGAAAGGTGTGCATTCCCACTTCGGTGGCTCTCCGAGATCTAATCATTGCAGCGCCGACATTCAAGCTCATCGGAAACTCGATGATCCTGGGCACGCTCGAGATATTCGCCGAGGCATACACGCTCGCGGAGAAGTCGGGCATCCCAGCGCAGGAAGTCCACAAGCTCGTCAAGGGTACGTGGCTAGCGTCCTTCTCAACACCATCTCACCAGCCTAAAGATATCTTCCCTGCACCGAGCCTCATCAGGTACTCGGACCGGATGTCGAACAACAATTTCGACGCGACCACTGGGTTCGCCATCGACAATGGCATCAAGGACGCGTCGCATATCCGCCGGCTGACGGCGGTTGCCAACGCGCCCATGCCTGGAATCGATATCGCGCACCAGCACCTTATTACCGCGCGCGCGATCCACACGGGCCAGGTGCAAGCGGGCGAAGAGACGGTGAAGCTGCTAGATTGGAGTGGGATGATTGGAGGTGCACGGGTCGCGGCTGGGTTGCCGCCATTCACGAGCCAGGTTAGTAGCTGCCTTCTCGTTTGGCTGCTCGCGCTAAAAACTCCATGCTAGAATGTCGGTGTTGTACAGGAAGACTAACTAGATGCTACAAATGTACTACCAGAGAGAAAACAAAACTACCGCTTCTGCTTTTTACCCCGCCGCGTCTTCTTTTCGCCTCCGCCATTTTCCCTCGCCTCGGCGTCTTCGGGGTTCTTCCGTTTTTGACCTGCCGCCGCCGTGGACTTGACGCTAACCACCGTATTACCCCGCCCTTTCCCTATTTGCCGCTCCGCGACGCTCCAATCCACACCCGCGTCGTTGATCGCATATCTACGAGACGGTCAGCCTGGGACTAAGCAGAAGAACACAAGCTTGTGCAGAAACTCACTTTTTGAGGTCGAGACTATCAATCATCTCCCGCTGCCTCTGCTTCTCCTTGCTCAACTCCTCCGCACCCGCCTCCTCCAACTCGTCCTCCAACGCCGTCGCAGTCACCGCCCCGGTCTCGGGCGCAAACGCCGGCCTCGGCGCCGCCTCGGGGATATCCGCCCCAATCGCCGCCTTCTGGATCCCCACAAGCCGTTTCGTGATCTTGCGCACGAGCTTGCCGAACAGCGCGAGCGTCTGCGACGCGGGCAGCGTCAGCTCCTTCTCGACGTCGTCGATCTCCTTGTGCTGCAGCCCGAGCCCGAGGAGGATCGCGCTCTGCACGGCGCTGAGGTGCACGTTGTCTTCGTCTGTGCCTACGAGGCGCCGTTCGAAGAATAGAGAGGCGATGGTCGGTATGAGGTCGAGCACGGCGTGGTAGTCGAGCATGTTGTTGGAGTAGGCTTCGAGCCGTTTGAGGTCGAATGGGGTGAGGAGGTGTGAGAGTTCCGTGGAGGTTAAGGCTGCATAGCGAATTAGTTGAAAGAAACAGGAAGCAAAAAGAGAGCATACGTCGGGATTTGGACGGGTCAGAGTCGATGGTTTTGAGGCCAACGTTGACAGCCTCTAAGATACTGAGTGCTGTTACGCTCCCAAATTCGCGGAACTTGTACGACAGCAGCGAGACGAATCGTCTCCGGAAGTCTGCCCGCTAGTTAGCACAGTGGCGGCTGACGAAGAGATCATACCTTTCGCAAACTCCCCGAGCCACTCCTGGCTATCCGCGGTGCTACTCAGCCCGCGAACCATCACGCAACTATGCTCGCCCGTAAGCTCGCTCGGAGTTTGGCGCAGGTACAGTGGCACATAGCCCGCCCGTTTCCAGAATCGCAGTAGTTGGCTGGTGAGGCCGTAGCTGACGCCGAGGTAGTCGAGCGGCTCTGGTTTCCTTTCGGATAGTCGCTGAAGTAATGGCGGCATGCTTGTTACCGGCCGTATTGACGGCGTTTCCGAGTGTAGGTCCGCGGTCGTCTTTTCACGTGATGAGCTGTGACATAAGCAAGATACGAGAAACACATACTGGATCGAAGCCACCAAGTTTGGGATACCTCGGAGCAGCCTTCTCGGCCTCGTCAAAGTCGTAGTACTCTCCACTATAAAACGCGTTGAGCGCCTCAAGTGCACGGGTCCCATATCCCATCTGGGCGAAGTCGTCAGCAGAAATACCAGGAGAGGGAGAAGGCAAACATACGCCAGCATAGTCCGGATCCGATGCTATCCGCACGACCCGCGCGCCCTTGAGCGACGCGAACCCGCTCTCGAGGAACTGCGTGCTCACGACCCACGGAATCATATCTCCACTCGCCTGCTGTCCGCGCCCCGCAGCATCCAACACCACCTCCTTCTTTAACCCGCCTTCCAAGGCAACCTGCAGAACAACCAGAGGCTCCGGTAACGTGTCCTCGTCGTCCTGTATTGGAGGAAGGAGCACGAATAGATGATGGGCAGGGGCGTCGGAAAGCATCTGCAAGTCGTTCGGCTGGTTCTTGTAATGCGACGCGACGTAAAGCGCCATCATCCGCTGCAAAAACACCTCGCTGGCAGGATGGTAGCTGAACAGCGTGTCCCGGTTCACGTAGAACAGCGAACAGGTCGACGGATGTGGCGTCCCGCGATGCGAAGACGACGAGGTCGTGGCGTTCAAGCAAAGAACGTTGTATAGCCATTTCTCGATCTTGTCGTTGGTGCCGTACCGAATGGGTGTGGTGAGCTTGATTTCGCGGAGGGTTCGCGCCTTGGGGGCGGGTTTGGGATGTTGCTTTTTGGAAGTGGATGGAGCGGAATCGTCGTCCTTGCTGCCACCGGCTGGAGCTTTACTCAGGGACGGTCTTGTGCTTTCGCGAAGTTGTTTGAACAGCTTCAGCGAGAGGCTCCGGCCGGTGCCTTCGTAGCCGTTGACGGTCGAGGCGAGGAAGACCAGATACGGCCCAATGAGGTTGCGTACGAGCGGCAATGGGATCGCAGCTGCCTCGTCGATGATAACGAGTTCTGCTTGCCCGAGAACGTGCGCGTCTTGCGGTTGAATGTACTAAACGACCCATTAGCCCCACAAGTCAAAACGAACGAACAAAAGACCGACCTGGATCGTTTGTCGATGTGCCTTGAACACATCCACCCGCACAATCGCGCCCTTCGTTCCGCCCTCCGCAGACACGCTCTGCATGATGTCGTAGTCGAGATGCTCCTCGTAGCCCAGCGCGTCCATCCCCTTGAACACAAACTCGAACACCGTCTTGAGGTTCTCCGGGCTCGGACTCGTCACGAAGATATTCGAGTATCCATGCCCGAGGGCAGCAGCGATCGCCAACCCCAGCGCCGCGGATTTTCCTCGTCCACGAGCAGCTGTGAGCGTGACCGTCGACGACAGCGTCTTCTCAGAAATCGCCTCGATGAACGTGAGCACCGCCTGTGCCTGATCCAGCGTTTTTGCAAGGGAAACAAGCGGGCCGGCAGGTGTAGTTTCTGCAAGACTTTCACGCAGCGTTGCAAGCTGTGTTTGGTCCGGGGTGGTTTTCGGGACGTCGCTGTCCTCGAGCGGGGTTATGTCCTTGCCGCGGGAGATGGGCAGGACGTTGAGCTCGTCGTCGAGGAAGAGGCAGTCGTCGCATGACCCCAGGGAGAGGATGAATCGCTCGTTGAAGCGCGCGACAACGGAATCATGGGATGCTGTCCGGTATCGAGCATGTACGTCCTGTGGAATCGTCAGAAAAAGAAGACCGAAATAATTCAGCGACGCACCATGGTCATTGTATACAGCTGCTTCAAGCTGGTCATCGTCTTGAGCAACAAAACAATCAACCCGCCACCCTCGACCGTCTCAATCGTTCGTGCAAGCAAGTTCGGCGTAACCGCCTCGAAGTCTTGCAAGATGCACATTCCATACGTGTGTCCGAGGATCTTTTCCGACTCCTTGTAGTACCTAAGTGAGGAATTCAGGCTCGCAAAATCTTGAGCAGCAGGACCACGCACGTATATCGGATGTCGGTCACCGTAACGAAAATCTCAAACGGATTCTTCTCGTTGGGTTCCCGTATCCCGCGCTTGACATCCCGTTTTATCTTGTTCTCCATGTTTTTGCGGTGGCTGGCGAAACTTTCAGCAACTTGCTCTCGTGCTTGAGCCGAGACGAACCCGACCTCGTGAAGCCGAGGTCCTTCTTGTAGCACCATAGCACGGATGGTCGCGCAGATACACGCGCTTGCGAGAGCAGGAAGTGGAGGTTCACAATCTGGCAAGAACCGGTCCATGAGAGCTTTCGAGCGTGTTGAGGTTCCGCACCTGGTCCCGGCCCTTGTCCCCAACGAGCACTATGAAGGAGCGGTTGTTCTTCTTCACATTGTTGTTGATTAATATTGGTATTCGAGGGTCGAGCTGCTTGCGCATGACGGCGAAGAGCAAAAAAATTGGACGGCGATCACTGCTCCCGAAATGGAAACTCATGCGGTCCCGCTCCGACGATTATTCCAAGCCTCTATGGTAGCGGTATGTAGTAGGTACATTAGAAGTTGAAGATACACGGAAGAATACAACAATAGTGCCCAGAAGAAAAACAAGAAATACACTCAATCGTCCTCCTCGAACACTCCATCGTCATCGTCGAAGTCGCGGTCATCCACCAAGCTCAGCCCCCTCATGTCCATCGAGTTCTGGTCGTCCGCGAAAGCCAGATAACCACTGTATAGGACCACCTCTGGTTCCGACTCCGGCTCCGACGTGTCTATCCCCAGCGCCGTCCAGTCCTTCGTCCGATGCGGGAACGCCTTGCAATATTCCCGTACTCGCTGGACCGCGGCTTCGCGCAGAGTCCTGTCGAACAGAACTGGATCCAACCACCAGTTCGGTACCGTCCGTAGGAGTCGCGCATGCGATGTCTCCAGTAACCTCCGAACGTCCGCAGCGTCCGTCTGCTGCTTGACCCTCTTGAAAGTCTCCTCCGCAACACGGTGGTCGGCCCATCCCTTCAGCTTATGCATCAGGACGAAGGGAAATGGCGCAAGGGGGAGCCGCGGGAAGGCCTGGACGAAAACGACGCGTTCCGGCGGGATGTAGTGGGGCAGCGACATGTCCGTGGCGCTGGCCGGAACGAGAATATCCACTTTGCTTTCTCGTCGCCCGTTTGGGTCGCGAAACCAGAGGATCTTGTAGGTCGCCTCGGGGTTGCGGGCCGCTTTGAGGTAGAAGTAACGGTGCTCTGTGGCTACAATGAGACGTTTGACCGCCTCTGCGTCGATTTCGGGGCGGGTGGGGTATACAATAATGTCGACGTCCTGGTGCAAATCGATATAGTGAGCCCGGAAATGGCATGGAATGAGAGTCTCCTCACCTTCGGACAGCGACTGTTGCCGTATAGTTTGGATGCAAGTCCGCCAAAGATCGCAGTGGCAAAGCCTTGCCGGCTCAAAATCGCAATAGTTGTGTGGGCGGCGTTTAGCACGACCCGGAAGTGCTCTTCCTCTGCAGCGTTCTTCTCCGCTCTTGTCTTCCTTGGTTTGGGTTTGAATCGACGAGGGGCAGCTGCGGAAGCTGCGGGGGCTGGCGGCCGAGCGACGGCCCCGTTCATTGGCGCAAAAAGAGTGAAGAGAAATGGAGAGGATGGAAGGTGTAGAGCGGCCAAGATGGTCCTGCTGCCACTCAGTGGTAGTGGTCTGAAAGAAGCGGTTCCGTGACGCCGCGGCTTGTCGTCTCCCACAATGTTCTCCGCGCAGCTTGAAAACACGCTTGCAACGGCGTGAAGATAGTCCAGAAGGCTAAACGTTTCATTCCTGCACCATCTTCAATCTTCCAGACCTCCATGAACATCCTCCAACTCGAACAGGACGTCTTGCTTCTCATATGCACACTTCTGTCCGTCGAAGATGTCCTTGCTTTGCGTCAGGTACCCGCCGTTACCTCGTCGCGCGTTTCTTGACGCCCGCAAGGTTTGCCCGCTCTTGAGTCGCGTTACGCGCGATAAATCTATTTGGATCTCGCAAATCCAGAGTCTCTCGAGCCACAACCCTCGAATCTCGTCTCTTTTCGCCAACTTCCGCGACTTTGAATCCGAGGCATTGGAGTCTTTCGCACGACGGCTGCGAACGGTGGACCGAAAGTGGGCTGCGGGGCCAGGGATTCCTCCGCGAACAATGCAGACTTTGCACCTGCCTCAGTCGGTCACCTGGTTGAGGCTCGTTGGCGGCCGATGGCTTTTTGTTGCCTCGTCCGACGACAAGGTCAGCAAACTTGCGTGTTGGGATGTCGCGTTCGTATTGGAAGGGAACGCCAGGCCTGTAGCGGAGGGGTACCTCCCCGGAAGGGTGAAAACAGGAGCGGTCGAAGCTTTTGACTCAGAAATCGTCCTCGCTCTTGGTCTGGGTCCCGAGTGAGTCGATGGCTCTTGAGTAAAGTAAAGCTCACCACAAATAGGTCGCGTTCAACGCGCATGATATCGTTTCGAAGATCTCAAGGACAATATGTTCTCGTCGAACTCGCCGCCCTCGTCGACTCGTGGCACGTAGTCATGTTCTCTGGCGACTATGTTGGATGTGCGATCCGCAGTGAAACTAATCGCTCGCATATCGTGAACTGGAGAAACGGAGAAATCCTGATCATCCCCACCAACGGCGTCGACGATGTGCCCGGTCGCAGAGTAAGCTCTTTCTTCTTGGTACCCAGCACGCAGATGCTGATACAAGCTAGTGCGTCCCGCATGTGATGACCCTCTGGAATGACTTTGTGGTCATTGTGCACAACATTGGCTTGGACTTCTACCGTATCGCACCAACCAAAGACTCGAACGAGCCCATCACATATGCCGGGACAATTCCTGGCTTCAATATCTGGGAAGTCAATGCACTCTCTTCTGAGTCTCCTGACTCGCCACTCCGCCTCATTGCACTCACCGCTCGGGGTTTGGAAATGGTACTTCTGGATTTGTTTGATCCTGCAGGCCCGGAGCCGCACACGCAGGACGGCGCATCGATCAGCCGTTGTCTACTCCCATACCCAGACCCGCCGCAATTCTCTGAAGCTCCATGGTTCAAACTCTGCGTCGGGTCGGGTGAAAGACGGGCTCTTTGGATCGGGGCTATCAAACCAAGTGAAGAGGAATATCACCACCCTCATATCGCCTCGATCCTACTGCCGGAAGGAACGCAAGATGCCTTTGAACCGCCCTCTTCCACGACTTTGGCCGTCGATGTCGAATCAGGACCGGCCCTCTCCGCCCTCCCTCTCATTGATTTGGACGAAACTCTCGGCCTACTTGTTGTCGGGAATCACTTCGGAGAGCTGGCAGTATATGATCTCGCGCAGGGACAGCTGTTTCCCGGTAATCTGCCCGACGTAGACGACCGCTTGTCTGATGGTCGGCTTCTGCAAAGGGTATGTAGGGTCTTTCAATGTTTCTTTGCCGCTTATAACTTTACTAGGAACCGATTGACCTAAATCCTCCCCGCGGACCGACTGGCACCATGTCTGAGCAAGAGTTCCGCGACTCGATTGCTCACTGGTCCCAGGACCAGTTGACCGACAACACTTGGACGGACACATGGTACGAAGGCCGGCGATTCGCATCGCCGTACATCTGGCTCGGACGACCGGGTGATATACCTTGGCTCATAGAGCACGCATACGGCTTCCCCGGAGAGGTCTTCCCTCAAGCATACACAGTCCCGGACTATGCTTATGTTCCTTCGATCCTATTCCGCGTCGGAACGCGATACCTCGTCGAAGACAGCGATGGATACACGCGTTCGTGGGCAGACAATGACGGCTGGGGCTTTAGTCAGGACACGGCTGACATCCAGGAGGCCAGCCGCCTGACCGCAGAGACAGAGAACGAAGCGCTCTGGAAATCGATGCACTACGAGTGGACAACACGCAAGCCAAGGCGTGCTCGTTGGTTAGAGCAGCGTGAGCGAGGTGGCTGCTTTGATTGGCTCCCATATGTTGACGATTCCGACGACGTCCATAATTAGTGATTACTTTTCGTATCTTCTTGCTTTGTGTCTTCCTCCTCTATCATGTCGTGTTATGTATTCAACGTATCTGGTCTTTGCCTGCTGGTTGGCACACTCTTTGATTTACTCCGGAACGATACAGCGGGTACCCCTTCCCATTAGCCTTCGTCACGACAAACTCTGCCAAATCCACCCCATTCAACGGGGTCAGCTTCTCCGAGTCGGGCTGGATGGGCGTGTCGGTGATGGTGCTGCAGTGGCCGCCTTCGTGGCTGGTGGATGAGCTGCCATCGAGGGCCAAGGGTCTGCGGTGGGCACAGAGATCTTCGAGTTCTTTATGGATTCGGGAACCGCCGTATCTCGCATCCTTGTTCAACGTACTCTAAAGTATGATTTTGCAGAAACTCAGGCTGTACCTGTATGTAGGGTACATAGTGTCTGTCCTGCAGTTATAGAATGCGCCAACTAAATTCAACGCGTCCAACATAGAATCCGCAAGACGATGGATCCTGCCTCTCCGTGAGTCTAACCAGCACCAAAACGGTACTGGCCAGCGGATACACGCAGGAAACGGTCTATCTTCCACGAACGTAACAGGCAGCGGCGAGAAAAAGCGAGCCGAGGCCTTGACTAGTCTGTGGTGCTTGTAAACAAGTTCCAGAGAGATGAGAAAGAGAGGTTTCCGGTCGACGGCACGGAGAATGGACGAGGGCAACGAGACTGCAATTTTTCCGAGATGGTGGTCTGGAGGCAGAAGTGTCACGGCGCTGCGCTGACTGCGGCAAGCCGCCACAACGATGGACTTTTGGTTTTGCCCACCATGTTCTTCCGGGTCGCAGCTGTACTTGCGGCACCGCTGGGAGCCCTTATACACCCAGCCCTGGCCTCACAAACAGTTTTCAATGCGCCAAAGCCTCTCAATGCGTCGTTTGCGCCTCTGGGAGAGCTAAACGTCCTCTCGGCCACGCAGTTCACGACGCTTCAACACCCTGCGTTCCCGAATTATGGAGTTCGCGTGAAGAAGAGCGATTTCTGCGACGGCACGGTAGCGTATGTGTCTCTCGAGCTTGGAGGCTACGTCTAAGAATCCTGCAGCTCGTACACCGGATACATCGATATCGAGGCCCGGCATATCTTCTTCTACTTCTTCGAAAGTAGAAGCGACCCGGACACCGACGATGTCATTTTCTGGACGAACGGAGGTGCGTGTAGTCAAGCAAAACCCACACGCCCAGGTTACTGAATCGCGACAGGCCCTGGTTGTTCGTCGTCCACTGGGCTGTTCATGGAACTGGGTCCCTGCCGGGTGTACAACGCCAGCGATGGGCCGGTGTACCATCCGGAGTCCTGGAACTCCAACGTGAGTTCTTGAAGCTCTCGTTCCAGTTGGGTTATTTAGCGAGCTACAGGCCAACATCTTCTTCGTCGACCAACCCATCCATGTTGGCTTCTCGTATGCTGACTACGGAGAGTACGTTGTGAGTGGTTCCAACGAGAAGCATTGGACAACCTCTTGACCGTGACGCAGAGCACGACCGAAGACGCAGCGCAAGATATTGCCGCCTTCGTCGCCATTTTCTTTGCCCATTTCACCAAGTTCCAAGGGCGCGCGTTCCATATGGCTGGTGAATCCTACGGTGTATGTTTCTCCACATTCAGGAATCCTCGAAACTAAATCACTCAGGGCCGTTATGTTCCCGCATATGCGGCCGCGGTCTACGACCAGAACGCATTCCTCGTGAACTCTGGCTTGCAGCCTATCAACTTGACCTCCATCATGGTCGGTATGTACATGTTCTGCGTGCCTTCTTTCTCGTTGAGCTTCCGACAGGAAACGGAATGACCGACGTGCCGACTATGATGACCGCCTGGTACGACATGCAATGCTCGTCAGCATCCGTCGCGCCAGTTCAGAACATCGAGTGCGTTGTTCACTGTTGCCTGAGATGTTAGCCACTGAGTGTCTTGCAGAGCTTGCGTTGCAATGAAGACCAGAGTGGGTCGACATCAACTTCTTTCTGTGCCCAGTTAACCCAGCGCAGCTTCCGCGCTGCAGGAAATGGCTTAAAGAGTCTTGCCAAGATATATTTGACGATATCAACTGCTCGTCTGCCGTGAGCTTCTGCGCCGAATCGCTGCTTGCCCCGTATCAGGCCTTGGGTATGTTCTCAGTTGCGTTGCTAGAACTCTCATTCACGTACATATCTTTAGGTCTCAACAACTACGATGTTACTAACAGATGCGACGGCGAACAACGATGCTATGTTATTCAAGAGTGCGTCTTCTTGCTCTTGACCCACCGTCTGGGCAGCTCAACGTTCACAGCGAAATCGTCACTTACCTCAAACAAACCCGAAGTGCAGGCGTTGCTCGGCGTGGATCCCGCTAAGCGCGAGTTCGAAGCATGCTCACCGCTGGTCAACATGGCTTTCGGCGGGCTCCAACAAGATGCCATGCACGGATCGACCGAATACATCGTCGGGCTTTTGGAACGCGGCGTACGCGCCCTCATCTACGCTGGGTCCTACGACTTCATATGCAACAATCTCGGCAACGAGGTCATGACGCTCGAGCTTGAGTGGAGCGGCCAAGCAGAGTTCGTCAAGCAGCCGTTGAGGGATTGGCTCGTCGATGGCAAGCGGGCGGGACATACGAGGTCGGCGGGCGCATTGACCTTCGCGACCATCGATGCAGCGGGACATCTGGTGGGTCCTACTCTGCCGCCACAAACTGCTGCTTACCGTTGCGTAGGCGCCGTACGATAAACCGAAGGAGTCGCTCGAAATGGCCCAACGTTGGATCGCCGGACAAGATCTCTAGAGGTCTTTGCACTCGCTCTGTACCTCCCGACGCTTTGAATGCCATGCAAGTCCGGCGATTGGACCGTCCTGCTTGACCAGCATGATCAAAGCGTAACGTTCCAAACGACGCATTGTCTGCCCAGATATAAGGCGGCGGCGGCGCAGCGACTTGCACGTACCTCTGTCTGCCCCAGATGTCCCCTCTCCTCGACCTTCCCCCGGAACTGCACCTCCACATCGCAGAGACCGCTCTCGTGAACGTTGTTTCCCCAAACAACCCTCCTTCTATCTTCCTCGCCATGCTCCAATCTGCTTTCAGCCCTGTCCAAGACTATCCGGAGCAACAGCCGGACTTCCAGAGTATGAGCGCTCTCGCAAGGACGTCCAAATACTTCCATCGAACACTTGACAACTCCCTGTATACCGTTTGCGCCAGGAACGTGTATATCGGCCGTCTCATGATGCTCTTCGCAGTCGACAACGGGCTCGAAGGCCTCTTCGATAGACTGCTCGAAGTCGGCGTGCCTGCGGACGCGTTTTATGTTCCGTCGGAATGGTTGCTGCACCAGGCCGACTGCAGCGGGGAGGTCAAACCGCACAGCTCCGAGCTTGTGTCGTTGCTATACGTTGCAGCGTCGAAGCCGACGACCCACTTCGTTGCCAAGATCCTCGGTGCAATCCCAGCCGCCTCGGTTCGCTCGTCGCTCGCATACCACAAGACGTACAACAACGACTACGAAACGCCTCTCATGCTTGCCGCCAGTATCGGCCCGGGGGACTTGCAGTCCATTCGGCTTCTCTCGCGCATCGCGCCCCCGCCCGACCATGAATTCGCGTCTGACGCCGACGCCCGACGCGACTATCTCTCGCGCGCGCTCATCACCACTTGCGCTGTGGACCTCAGACTGCATGAAGTACTCAAGCTGCTCATCCACGAGGGTGCCGATGTGAACTTTGACGATGGCGAGGCGCTCGCCCTGAGCTGCCTCGCCGACGACGAAGATGCAGTCCGGATGCTCCTCCAATCCGGGGCAGCGCCGGTCTACCCCAGCATCACCCCAACCAATCCCGGCATCATCCACGCCCTTGCAGACGCCGGCGCGGACCTGAACGACGTGACCTTGCCCAACTTGGATTTATCGGCCCTGCAACGCGCCGTCGACGAGCGAGCGGACGTCGACATTATCGGGGCGCTGCTCGAATGCGGAGCGGATATCCACGTCCGGGACGCGATGGGGGACACCATCCTGCATCTCGCTTGCCTGGGACCTGCGACCACCCGTCCTGGGATGCTTTCGGGCCCGCCTGACGACGCGACTGTGGAACTGCTTCTTGAGTATGGGGCCGCGCGATACATCGCGGAGCCAAATCTCTATGATGGCCACACGCCCGTGACTATTGCGAAACGGTTCAAATATGTGGACACAATGGGGTTGTTCTTGCTGTATGCCGAGGACGAGAAGGTAGCGCAAGACCTGCGTGAGTTTCTCGAGGACTTTTCGGCGGGTAGGGAGAGACGCCGCGCACTTTTGTAACGAGTAGTAACTCTTGACCATGTATTTCACGATTATTTATTTCGTGAGACCCTGCGATTTTACACAAACTCTGGAGTCAGTACGCCGCTATCCCCATTGATCACCCTCAGCCTCTACGAACCGAAGACCTGAAGGCGCCGACGTTTCAAGTTGTTTTGGGGCACGAGAGGGACAAGCTCTTCGGCACGCCTTGCCGCTTATGTCAGCCTTTGCTTGCTGACTTGAAACCACCACGAGCACGGAAGCCCACCTTACGATGTCCTCCATTTCAACTCAGACCCTCGACTCATTGTACTCGAGCTCCGAGTTGACATTGCGGGCATGTTCGCGAACATCCTCTTGAATTTCTTCGATGTCCGCGGCGGGCAACCTAACCTCGCTGGATTTGCTGTTCATGTAGCTCCCACAGCGGCGAATGCGACCCTGCTGCGCAATTCGGCACTCCGGCGACCAGAATCGCAGAGGGTGTTGTGATTCTCGGGCGTGTCTCGATAAATACCGAGTCGCGGCGCCAGGTCCGCAAATCCACCCACCCACCGCGATGTCCTTACCGAAGCTCTACAGTGTTATTCTTCTCGCATCCTCTGCTCTCGCACTCGCCTCCAGCACTACCTTCCACATGGTCCCGAATGGATCCTGCCTCATCAAGAGTGGGTCCGACCTGAACGTCTTTGCGCTTGACGGGTCCCTCATCGAGACCTTTGAGAATGTGTTCTCGGCAAGCGATACCTTGGCGTCCAGACGTACATCGGTCAATAGACGCCAAGATCTGGGCACCAGTCGCGCATACGCGCAGCTCAATACCTCTACGACGGATTTTGTCCAGTCCTTCAACGCATCGGTGCGTATTGCCATGATTCCCCGGTACATACTCAAGCTTGACCAATTTCGCAGTTTGTTGTGCCTCCCGAACCGGCTACCTTCGAGAGCCAAATCATATTCCTTGCTGCGGACGTGGAACTGTCCGACGGGTCTCTCATGCGGGCTGCGCTGCAGGTTTGCCCCATCCACCGCGCCGTCTGAGGAATTTAGCGTGTTGAATCCACTTCTAGTACGGCGCCAGTAACTACCAAGGCGGCCCCTTCTGGACCTACACACTCCAATGGGAGTTTTCAAGTTTCGTCGGGCAGACTCGGAACATCTTCTTATTCCAAAATCAACTCCCTGGCAACTTGACGCTGCAACCGGGCCAACGCTTGGACAGTTACGTCGTCTACAGCCCCGCCGAATCCCAGTTCCTCGGACTCCCAGACTACATGTTTTACCAGATCGGCTTCTCGAACGTCGGCGAGGGAGCCTCTCTTTACGTCGGAGCGAATCTCGACAGTCCTCCTGCGTCCGCCGTGTCGATCACCCTCGAGCAAGAGGGCGCGTTTCAGGACAGCGATTACCCAGCAGGGTCGATGGTCTTTGAGGACATCAACCTCAACCTGACCTCGGGACCGCCGAGGATCTCGTGGGTGACAGTCCCGTCGATGGATGTTGGAGTAGAGGTGAACGTGGACGGGTCTCAAAATGCGGAGATCGAGATCGTGTTCCCCGACGCGTCGAATTAAATGGTGTCTCGGCTTGGTAATGGCACGGGATCGTGTTTGTTGATCGCAGCATGCGACAGCAGTTCCGGCACACAAGATCAAGAAGGCTGTTGGCGGCCCGAAAACTACTTCGACGACTGAATTTGCGCAGTCGTTCTCGCAGCACTTCCCAGCTTCTTCCGAGCAACTGACCGCACATCCTCGGCGCATTTGTGCCGTTGGAAGATGGTCGCCATCGCAAATGCATGGTGCTTGGCGGCCACAAAGGGCAATTCCCCCGGTGCCGAGCGCTCTGCATCATGCGGAGGCGGCAATGCTGGGAGCTGCTTAAATACCGTGGGCGACGCAGATCGCGTCCGAGAGGTACAACAATGTTGTTTCCCCGCGCTCTCGGTGCCGCCGCTCTTCTCGTCCGCGCTGCTGTAGCGCTTACTCCAGAGGCCACAACGCCGGCTGGCCACCCCATCTACTTTGCGCCGAGCGGAAGCCGTGTCAAACAGAACGGGGTTAACTTGGACGTGTTTGCACCCAACGGCACGCTCATCCACACCTTCGCCAACTTTATTTCCTCGACCGGAAAGCCCCAACGCGCGCCCCAGCGGCGCCAGAGCCTCAGCACGACTCAGGCATCCGCAACGGTCAACATTACGACGACGGATTTCATCCAGGCGCTCAACGCCTCTGTGCGTCATCTTCTACCTCGTGAATATCATTCTAAGCCCACCCCAGGTCGTCGTCCCGCCGGCCCCGTCTACGTTCGACAGCCAAATCGTGTTCGTCAGTGCCGGGGTCGTCAGTCTAGACCCCACCACGGGAGAGCCCGCCAGCATTCTGCGCTCCGCTTTGCAGGTTGGGCTTCGCTTGCGCCACACGTATCCTCATCCGCTAACTCCACGCTCAGTACGGCGGTAGCTGGGCACAGGGAGGCCCGTTCTACACCTACGTTATCCAACTCGAACTTCCGGGACCGGAGCCTGGCTACCTCCAGGTTTCGGCCATCGGAGGCAACGCCACCTCGCAGTCCATTGAGCCAGGCCAGACGCTCGACCCGTACATCGTCTTCGACTCCGAGCTGACTGAAGAAGAGCCCGGGACTTATTGGTACATCACGGGTTTCGCCAACGTCGGTGGTGACTTGAGCCTCGAAATCGGCTGGGAGACCCCTCCGCCGATGGTCATAGTCGAGCTCGAGGAAGAGGGCGTCACATCGGCGAGCGACTACCCCACGGGCTCGGTGGTTCTCCAGAACATCAACTTGAACATGACGGTGTCGGGACCTCCTGAGATTTCGTGGACCACCACCGTGGACCCGTCGGCGGATGTGCAGATCAATGTGGAGCAGGATGGGTCGCAGAATGCGCAGATCGAGTTTGTGTTCCCTGATGCATGAGCATTAAGTAGAGACATTTGTACGAAACACGACTTGTAGTCGCAAATCTTTCTACCGAGTAAGAACCTCGGCTCCGTCCTCTGTAATGAGGACCATATGCTCAGTTTGTGCGCTGCGAGCACAGTCCTGAACCAGCATTAGCTCAAGCCAGGGTTAAATCGAATGGAAACACGCACCTCCGTCGACGCGGTCCAACCATCCGGAAATATCCACCCAGTCGGCACCTTGCCTTGCATAATGCACGGCTAAGACCCCGTCAGCACACAATCCTCGGAGACAAACCAACCACTTACCTCGATGGTAAAGCAATGTCCCGGCTGCATAACCTCGATCCCGTTATTGGTAACGTGCGTTATCCACGGCTCGCGATGAAAGTCCGTGCCGATTCCGTGGCCATTAAACATCGGAGACACGCAGAACTCCTTGTCACGGATGAACTCGTGGATTGCGTCTGCGATTCCGCGGAAGGGTCGGCCGGGGCCACAGGCTGAGATGCCTGCTTCGGTCGCAAGTCTGGATATCTCGGCTGTTTCGCGACCTGGAGCGTCCTGTGGTGCTGTTCAGAAACCAGAAAGGAGAGGACGGAGATGGACGCACAACGTTGCCAACGAGGAACGTTTCCGCTGTGTCTCCGTGGTAGCCGTTGAAGAAAACGGTAATGTCGATGGTGATTATGTCGCCGTCTTCGAGCGGTCGACTTGACGCCATTAGAATGACGCATGAATAGGCTGGTGGACGTACTCGTCGGGAATAGCATGCGCAAGGATGTTATTTACGCTGCTGCCGGTAAGCAAAGAAGAGCAGAGAGGTATGCAGACAAACCTCGTACAGCAAGAGCGTGGAAAGCCAGAGTAGTGCAGAGGCGAAGGATACGCAGAGTGCTGTATTATTCGGTTATGAACAGCGGCGTCGATTTCGTTCGTGGTTATCCCGGGCTGCAAAAGTGAGTCCGAGAACTTGAAGACGCGGTCCGGGACTGCTCGTACCTTGACCAAAGTCCCCGCAAACTTGCGGACATCCCTCGCAAGTTGTGCAGCGGCCCTCAACCTTTTCTCCGCATCGCCTCCGAGGGAAACCTTGCCTCCCACGTCTCCGTTTGTGGTCGCTGAGCCGCCAGCATATGGTGGTCGTGCGATGTGTAGCGGGACTTCCCGCGGTTTGATATGGCTGACGCCGTAGACGAATGGCTCCTCTGGGAGGATAACAGAGTAGTTTCCGAAATCCTGGAAGGACCGACTGAGGCGCGGGGTGACGCGTCGTGGAAGTCGGAGCCAAAGCATTCAGATGATGTCGGCTAATTTCCATCGGGATGATGCGGAGGGTTTTTGCTTGCTCCGGAGTGGGTTGGCAATGGCAGAGCTTTTTTACAGGCTTGGCGGAGGAGCACTCGTTGCTCAAGGACGGGTCGAGGTGTAAGAAGGAAACTGAGAGTGGATATGATGCCAACACTGAAGCCGAACAGCGGCTTCCTTTGCAGGTTGCTCTCTCTCTCATCGTCTTAGACTCTTACTCGTAACTCATCGGCCACCGGGCCCAGCGGCCAGAAGTCGTCTCGTCGTGTTTCTTGGGACGGCTTCTCAACCGTTGCGCAGTCGGGTGCCCACATTGCAGCATCTTGAATGCTTTGCTCAGTTGTTGCTCAGCTCCTTGCCGCGGCGGCCTCTTCGCATTCGGCATTTCGGCTGCGCAGCAGTTCTATAGGGCCCCACTTTTCTCGCTAAAGTTTTCAAAGGTCGGGGAGCTGTGCCCGTCCTCACTACGCATGCGGGAGGCTCGAAACGACTTAAATACCGCGGCTGAGCGCTTCGCAACAGTGTACACCGATGCGTTCTAGTTTCTGGACGGCACTCCTTGCTTCCCTTCTCGCGTCTCGAGCGTCGGGGCTTGCGCCAGCCGGCAAAACCCCAGCCGGCAATACGTTCTACTTGGCGCCCAGTGGCTCGCGCGTCCAACAAAATGGCGTTAACTTCGAGTTGTTTGCGTCGAACGGGACACTCCTGCATACCTTCGAGAACGTCCTGTCCTCCAGCACCAAATCCTCGGGTTCTCCGAAACGGCGCCAGAATCTAGACGCTACTCAGGCTTCGGCAACGGTCAATGCGACGGCGGCCAACTTCATCGATGCGTTCAACGCCTCCGTACGTGCAGATACTCGAACTCCTTGGTTGCTTTTGACGCGGCAAATAGTTCGTCGTCCCTCCCGATCCGACGAGCTTCGAGAGCCAGATCTTGTTCTTCGGCGCTGGTCTAGAGTATCTTGATCCCACCACCGGAGAAGCCGTCGCCAGCCTTCGTGCAGCTCTTCAGGTGCGCAATCATACGCGTTGGATGGGTTCACCGCGAAATGTCGACTCTGAATCCCTTTTCAGTACGGCGCTAGCTTTGCGAGCGGAGGCTCGTTCTGGTCCTGGGCGCTCCAACTCGTTCTCTCACCGGGACCCAACGCGGGCTTTATCCAATTTACACCAGTCGGCGACAACAGCACCACCTACGACGTCCTCGAGGTCGGCCAACGCCTCGATAGTTTCATCGTCTACGACCCGGTCTACACGCAAGAGCATCCAGGATACTACTGGTACAGCGGCGGGTTCGCGGGGATCGCAGGCAATGGTATTCCGGATGACTTGTTCCTTGAAGTCGGATGGGAGACGCCGCCGACGGTGGTGAAGGTTTCGCTCGAGGAGGAAGGCGTCAATCAGGCGAGCGATTACCCGACGGGATCGTTGGTCTTTGAGAATGTTACCCTCTCCATGACTTCGGAGGTACCGACGGTGTCGTGGACGACGAGTGTGGATTCTGCGACGGACGTACAGGTCAAGGTGGATGTCGATGGGGCGCAGAACGCGCAGATCGAGCTTGTGTTCCCAGATTCGTAGACTTTTTCTGCAACACAGACCACGAATGGGAGTCGCCAAAGCAATCTAATAGACACTCGATGTCGTACAAGCCAAAGAAACTGTTTCTGTCCCCACAATTCCGGCAAAAGACGCTCTCATGGATCAAGGGCTTAAACTTCAGATAATAGGTGAGATGGTCTACAACATGTAATAGGGCCAAAAAATCAAAGTTAGCTCGCATCCAAGACGCTCAACTCCTCCCGAATCTTCTCCAAATGATATTCTGCGTAGAAATCAACGAGAGCCCGCAGCTCGGAAAAAGAACAACGTACGCATCAAGAGGGAGCCACCACGAGCGGCGTGACCTCTCATCGCAGCAAAGCCCGAGTCAAACTCGGCCCTGATCTCACGGTCGAATGGACGCGGCTGCCGCAACGCGCCAAGGAGGACGCGGGACGCGCTGGCCCATATTGGCTACAACAAATCAGAGAAAATCTCAGAAAAAAGGATGAAGTTTAATGAATAAAACACTGACCGAGAGAAGAGGGCTTTGATTCGACTGGAGAGCCTGAGGGTCTCTTGCAAGACGGAGAATGGCCTGGGCCGCATGGAGGCAGCGAGCCCGAGACTGCGAGTTCTGTGCGCTGTTCGGGTTGGAGCGCAGAAACGGCTGGTGTAGCTCGATTTCCGCTGCGTTGAGGATATTCCGAGCAAGGAAGTCGACGTGCGTGTCGGATGCGACTGTGGTTATTCTCTGAAGCTCCGCAATACGACCATTGATCAGAGAAAACCGACGGAAGAAGATTCGCGCTTCGTTCGTGTCGGTACGAGAGCCTGAGATCATATGACTGAGTAAAAGACCTGCACAAGGAAGCGAAGCCGTGACGCACCAGGTGTCCAGTCAGATTGCGAGACAAGCCGACTGGCAGCTTCCCAAAGCACAGAAGCCTTCGCAAGGAGCTCCTTCGGCTCAATCTCCCTTCTTGCTGGATCCTGATGATCTGCGCTGATAAAATCTTCGATCCGGTCCCCAGTTTGCACTTCTGAGTAAACCTAAAATTGACAACCCGTCGTTGGTCAGCCACGAAAATCCATTGGATGTCAATGAAAACCCGCGTACGCTGACACTGACACCGACCTCGCCCGGCCAAGGCGTTTGCACGGGGCTAGTCCAATTTGGGAGCGTATTCATGACCACGGACCAGGTACGGTCGAGGAAAACGACGGCCCAGCAGGCGTCAATGCGAACTCTCTCGAACACGCCTGTGTCAGCGTTAGGATCCGAGCCAAGCCGTGTATGCCCGTAGCTCGGTCCGAAAATACCGCTGCTGACTCCGAGAGATACCGCGGTCGCGGTATGGTACAAGCCCTCGACGGGCTTACCTGCGGCGTAGAAATACCACGCAAGGATCACCTCTGCTTGCAGAGCGTGTAAGAGCCGATGTGGGTCCAGCAAACCGGGACCCACAAGCGCGTGCCTTGCCGCGGCCAGAGCGCGTCCACGGAACACCGCTTCGTGCATTTTGACGGAGGGTGACTGTGAAATCGAGACCGCAGCAAGGTATACGGCTGGAAGAAGCGCAGGCGAAGGACGAGTGGTCGAAATCAATGCCCCGGGGTCGAGAAAAAAGCCGAATACGTGCCCCGAGGCCACAAAACTGTCGATCCTGCGCGGGAATTGTTTAGATTGGGGGTTGTACAGTTTCACGGAGAGCACCCACAGCCTTTCAGCGACACTCGGAGGTGGCTCGTCCATATTCCACCAAGCGTCCGGAGGAGTAGGGACGCGACTAGTCGGGTGCGATTGCGACAGCAGCAGCGACATGGAGGTGGGTGAACCGAGAACTTGATGGAGGGCAGGCATATGAGCCGCGGACCTGTATGGGTCATGAAGAAGCACGGTTCTGCTGTCCGTCTCCCCCGGGTGCTCGAGCTGATAGATGCGCGACTGAATGCGGGTAATGTCCTCTTCGAGCAACTCGACCCTAGCCCGCGTGAAGTTGTCAGTATACTCACAGTCCTCTTCGCGTTCCGCACGCCGGCAAGGCCCGCAAACTGGCCGTCTGGGAAAAGACCAAGGTCATGAGCACGTCTCACAGCAAGCGGGTGGCGGCGGCCTAAGCACGAACTGTCCGTCGCATTTCTACAAGGTCGCCGTCGTGAGGGAATTCTGGGCGAAAATCCAATAGATAAGATGGTTTACTCACTATTTTGCGATGTCGGCAGTGGAAGCATGCCTGATTGCGGTAAAGGCTGCCTCGACTGGTAAGTTGTTGGCTCGAACTGCTGGGGTCTTCCGCGTCCATGTAGAGGCCGCACCATGCGCTCTACGACGCTCCTATAACTCTCCATGCCCGAGGGCCAGCCGGACGCGCGGCGCAGGAGCTTCACATTCACCGATTGAGGTTGGTCAAAGCCAACTTGTCGCTTTCCGACTTCGGACGAATGCGTCAATGGCGTCACAACGGCGATCAGCGGGTTCGCTGGGATCGGCACCGGTAATCGGTTTCTTTGCTAGCCGGGACCTGCTCGAAAAGCGCGGTCGAATCCAGGCGGCCTTCGATACCTCGACCCCACTGGTCGAACCTTAATCCCACTGTAGTTCGCGAGGTGATGGTGGTGGTACAAATAAATAAAAGGCTCTCGAAGGTACAAAGACTGGTACAGGTTTACAAAAATGAAGTTATACAGCAGAGACTATCGTTGAGGTCCCTTTCGTTTGACGCGTCTCCACCATCGTCCCGTTGCTGGAGTTCACTGTCCGCTCGCTGATTGCGTGGCCGAGACCGACGCGGACGATGATGAGCGTTGGGACGATGTTCTGTGCGTCTTGAGAAATCAAGTACGAGCGGAAGTTAAGGCACGCACGAGCAATTGAGGCAAGCCACCGCGGAAGGCACGCCAAATGGTCTGTTCACCAGTAAGCTCCAATGTGTCGCAAGGGGCCGAGCCACTCACAGGGTCGACGTTGATGGAGCGCAGGATCGTGTAGATAATCGTCCACACAGAGATGAGTGCACCGGATTCAAGACTGTTCGTTGCTTCGTGAGCAACACGTCAGAGACGGCAACACAAAAAACGCACATCATCGCCGTCGCATTGTTGTACCGCCTCACCACGTCGGCTGGGATGCCAAGTTGTTTGGCGCGCTTACGCGTGTACAGTATACGACCGGCCGTGAGGCCGACCAAAACAAGGTTGGTCAGGACGCCCAATCCGAAGCCGATGTCGAGGTTGACAGTGGGTCCGCCGGGTTGCGGATAATCACCCTGCACGGCTGCCAGGTAGCTGAGTACTGTCGAAACCAGTAAGCGGCGTTTTTTGACCACGGCAAAAAGTCAGATTACATACTGATTGTGAGCAGCAACATGAGGCTCGGCGCGATGATAACGTAGAAGTTGCGGCCCCACTGAGCAGTTGGTCAGAGATGGGCTCAGCAACCAAGACAAGACAAGACGCACGATAAGGAAGCAACGATAGATCTACTCGCATCTTCAGTCTTCGTTCCCAACCTTCAAACAGAGCAGAGCACGCACCAAAACTCCATCTGTAACAAGTCTATTCCAGGTTAGCCAATCCCCTTGAGCATCCGGAAAAACCACACCACTCACTCATTGGTAACCAGCGAAATGTCCTCCAAGAAATTCCACAACACATTGCGCGCGTGAACGCTGTTCACGGCGCTCCCCGGCCCCTGGGCCACCTCCACGTACAGCTCCTCCGACGCGGTGTAGGCCCCACCGAGACGGAATCCCATCTGTAATGTCGCAAGGAGGATCATGACGGCCATCCCGGCGACGAGGATGTTAGAGCGCTCTTGGCCGGTAGCGTGTCTCCCGAGGAGGAGGCTCATGGCGAAGCCCGCGAGGACGACGAAGATGCCATAGAAGAGGAACTCAGTCTGCAGGTGCGCGGGAATCAGCTCGGAGAAGGATGTAGAAGAAAGGGAAGGGGGCGCACGAATGTGGAGACGATTTCGGCCGCTGCGCCGAGCCAAAACGAAGAAAAATTGGTTGCAAGTACGGTGAACACAACTTCCGAAGAGGTGGACATTGTGAATGTGGGCCCAGCCGCTCTGCAAAAGGGAAAATGGAAAGAAAAGAAGGAGGGGGGGAAGAAAGAGTGAGGGCAAGAGCCAAGGGGCGTCGTTGTAGCTCAGGGTCTAAATCCGCGAGCAAATTGCCTCGATGTTAATTCATGATCGACGTTGCGAGGCACTGAAAAAGGTTAACCCTCCGCGAACCTGCGGGTCGCGTAGTGGACAGTTATAGGTTGGGACGGGTTGCCGTGGAACTGGGGAGCCGGATCGCGGGACCTCATCTTGGTTCGCTGGGTCGACTTCGGACGCAACGCCGAGGTTACTTTCCGAGAGAGAAAAAAATCGCGATCGCTGAATTCTGTCAAGATGACGCACAGATTTGCGCTCAAGCTTCGAGCCATGTTGGCTTGGGAAAGATTGCGAGCAGAGAGGGAACGAATGTGAGTACAGATGCGTACTGCTAAGTACAGGTTTGTGATATCCTCCATATCTACTATCTTACAGAGCCTCCGATGTTTGCTTCCGGAGAGGAAGCGTCCCGCTGCGCTTTGGCTTGGGACGCGGCGGTACGTACTCCTCAGCCTGTACCGTCCCGGGAGCGGGGAAGAAATATGGCGCCTCGTAAGGACGCGTGCGAAGCGTCTGAGAGCGCTTCGGCGCCGGCGGAAGGTGAAGACCATGGCCATGGTCAGACGAGGTCCGATGGTGCTCAGCCTGTGCTTCCGGGGAGCTGCCACTTGCAGTCTCGTCTTCGTCAGCTACGACGATCGAAGACCGTGTGTGTTCTATGGACTTGCGTTTGTGGTGTAGCAGCGGCGCAAAGAGCTGAGACGGGCGTTTTTCGAGGGGATGGTCCACCTCGGACGAAATGCCTGCATTCCATGTTAGTAGACCGTTAAGCTACCCAAAGAAGACTTGGACGCACCACTCGACGAACGATGCAGCTTCTTGGGGAGGTGCAAGAACGACAGGTGTCCATGTGTAAAGTCCATCGACGACGTGCGCTCAAGATGTAGACTCGAGCGACGTTCAGGCGACGGGGCACGAGTCTGTTCCTCGGAGAACGCCCACTGTCGCGGGGTCGGCGTCGGCGGCGTCGATTCTGACCTCCGTCGTACGCCGCGATCTAATGGCTCGGGGACGCGTAAATGCCGGCCACGGCCTATCCGCTCCGACGCGTTTCGGTTATGGGCAGCACGCTCAAGGCTACGCGACCGTGCCCGATGTGAGCCCGATCTGGCCACCGTTTGTTTGGAAGGCCGCCGCCGTATTGTTTGTTCCGGTGAAGAGTCGGAGGAAGAAGACGAGCTGGCAGTGCTGGGAGTGCTCGTTAACGATGGTGGAGAGACACTCTTCCCCTTGTGTTTGTGTTGGTGGACTCGACGGATTGTAGGCAAGGAAGCCTCGGGGCTAACGCGGGTGCTCGAGAATGGCCATAATAGATAGAAAAGGGTCGTCAGGACGCTCTAAGACGCCGTCAGCTCCGCATACGACGACTTGGACTACCACGCACCAGCGTAAACCCAAACGAGGCGAACAAGAAGCCAGCAGAGGAGCTCAACAGTGTTCCCCGGGGCCGAGCATCCATGGTGGCGACTATCAAAGTCGAGAACGAAACGGGGGCGCCAATTGGAGGCCTTCCGGGTCTATATACGGAGCGGGAAGGAGTAGAGGGATCAGATCCACGCTCGGGAGTCGTCGCCATTGGCTTTACGGCTGGGCATAGCCTCAATTAAGTTCGGAGCGTTTGGGGGTGCCTGCTTGGCCGCGTTATATTGGAGCGGAGCGGCGCTCAGTAACGCGCCGGACAGGCTGGAGTGGCGTTCAGTCGTGAGGAGGTGCCGTGTCATAGAGGTTCGAGGTCAAGCACGCGATGACGATGGTAGTCACGTGGCGATCTTCGACGAGCCGCGCAAGGAAGAAAGAGAAAAGAACAAAAAACCCGGCGCAATTCCACACAGGCCCCGAATCTGCGTGGTAGGATGCAGTCCTGAAGCTTGAAGTCCGGCGTCTGCAAAGTGGGCGTAGGTTCCCTGCGTTGGCGTTGGCACTGGCATGCTTCCGCTGTCAATCCGAGCTTCTTTATATCTCCTTCGATGGCCACTTTCAGTGCCTGGCAAGCTGTTCGTCAAGGCGACCCCGCAGACGCTATTCAGCTGAAGACAGACCTCCCTATACCAACAACGATCCCTCGAGGCCATGTTCTCGTCAAAGTGACCGCCGCGGCGCTGAATCCAATGTAAATCCCGAAAACGTTCTTTCCGCCTCGATATTGGGTTGCCTATTAAACAGACATCCAGCGGCTACAAACTACTGCAGTTCTTGCCCAACTTCATCGCGCGTCGCCCACACACGATGGAACAAGACTTTGCTGGCATAATCACCGACGCGAATGGCTCTCCCGATTTCCAGACTGGCGACAGAGTCTTTGGAACTGCCCGGAATTCAGCATTGGCAGAATACGCGGTCATCGAAGCAAGCCAGATTGGGAAACTTCCGCCGAACATCTCGGCGGTCGAAGCAGCGGGGCTGGCGACAGTGGTATTCACGTCGGTAAATGCGCTGAGGTACCTCCGCGTCGAGAAGGGCCAGACGGTGTTCATCAACGGAGGGAGCTCAGGCGTGGGTTGGAGTGCGATCCAACTTGCGAAAGCCAAAGGCTGCAGAGTTGTGGCGACCGCAAGCGGGAAGAACAAGCAGTTTTTGCTTGATTTGGGTGTCGATGAGGTGGGTATATGCGTCTTGTTTTGCCTTGATTGAGCCCCGGAACAGTTCATCGACTATACGGAGGCCCCGTTGGCAGAGCTTCTGGTGTCCAACCCACCTTCGCCGCCGTTCCATGCGATTTTCGATGCAGTAGGGTTAACTGACCCTGCTCTGTACCTCAACTCTCCGGCATATCTCGTGCCGGGAGGAGGCTACATGACTGCCGGCACAATTCCTCATGGGCGCGCTGAGTGGTTGGGTATGCTTCGCCAGGTAGCCGGCGCTTTGTTGCCGTCATGGCTGGGAGGCGTTCCCCGAAGATACTGGTGGGTTTTCTTTCGAGTGACCGAATTGGCTTGTGGTTGATTTTGGGCAGGGGTGCGTCGTATAAGATTAACCAAGAAGATATGGATGAAGTTTACGGGCTTCTGGCCAATGGTACTTTGCTTGTACGAGCAGAATTTGACGCCTGATCTTTTTGCCTGGATTAGGTTCCCTCAAGTCCATCGTGGATTCGGTATACGAATTCGACCGGGAGGGCGTGATGCGCGCGTACGAGAGGCAAATGTCGAAGCGCGCAGTTGGCAAGGTTGTGGTCAAGGTTTCTGAGGAGCCCTGATGGAGGAATCTTCTAGTGGCCAGTATTCGGAGGGGCGGGCTGGATATCAAGAGCTAATTTAGCGTGCAGTTTGTGAGCAGTGGACGCGGAGAGAACGTTATCAAGCTCTTGCTCGTTTTTCTGTGGAATGCGCGGAGAGTGTGGCCGCGGTATCATCGTTCGAGATAGGGACTATCGCCGCGATGGATAGGTGGCAGCGAACAGAGCCTGAGAGGAAGCATGAACAGACAATTACACGCAGCTTCCGGTTTCGCAAGGTCAAGCCGGGGACCAGTAATTCGGATAGCCACTGGGCCTGGGTCCTCCAGTTGATGAACCCCAAGCTAACGAACCCCTCCAACGGTATGATGAGCGCATAAGGGCGTATATATCGCGTCGCTCCACGTGCAAGGCGGTCAGGAGCGCAACAATCAATGCGGGGCTGCGGAGTCGGACCCAAATTTGGCGCTCCTGGACGCGTAAAATGAGAGGGGACGTCGTCAAACGCGTACAGCTGGCAAGGAGCACGGGTAGACGCGAGAATGCTCGAATAAAAATGGGTAGAGGTTCGGTTCCTCGTCGGGAGAAACATTGAAACAAGGAGAATCGGCAAGTCACATGTTTGCTAAGCCTACTCCGTCGGGTATTATTTGTTGCACTGCACCCACGCCACGGCTTTCCTCTCTCCACGACCACGACGAGCATCTTTCCCCCCTCGTCGGTCTCGTTCCCCATCTTGGGGACCCGCTAGCCATGTTCCTGATCAAAATGGGTCTTCTACCTGCCGCTCTTTTCATCTGGAGCATCCTATGCGTTAATGGGGTCGCTCGTGGTGCGTGCCTACAAGCTTAACTCACATCCTTCTCATTACTCGAACAGCTGGAGCCGTATTTGGCTGGCAAAGTGTTCCCGAAATGTTCACTTGCGAAGCGGCCGACGTCAGTTGGTTCTACGGTGGTGGAGGCGACCAGCTCTACATAACTATCACCAACAACGGGGTCGCTCAGCAGCAGTCCCTGTCGGCGACCACTACTGGCTCGTTCACGACGAAAAACGCGCGCGGCTTTGGGGGCTATGCCGCCCGGGCACGGAGGGCCGACGTGACCATGCAAATTTCGGGCTCCATCCCCGCCTCCAACGAATTCTTCAGCTGGTCGCAGGTCAATGTCAGCTCCGGGTGGTACGTGTTAATCGCGGACCTCCCGGCGACTGGGACATCGTCCACTTCTTCAGCCTTCTTCGTCGCAGACGGGACAGACACTTCCTGTCTTACTGCCTCTGCTTCATCCTCCACTGCTTCTCAATCGACTTCCCCCGCGTTGACTTCCACTTCCTCCTCGGCCAGTACATCTTCGACGAACGTCGTGCTTCCCGTGGATGGCTCTTCTTCGTCCAAAGTCAATCGCGGGGCTATCGCAGGCGGGGTTATCGGCGGTTTGGCCGTCATCGCCGCGCTCATTGCCGCCTACTTTTACTTTCGCTACGCTGCTACTGCCTCTTCGGGCAGCAGGAAACGTACGCGCAAATGGAATGGGCTTACATCCACCGACTCCAAAGCCGGCGGCGGCGCTGTTCTCAGCGGCCGACACAATTCGCAGTCCGAGTCGATTGCGCCCATCGTTACGGCTCACGACACTAATGTCTACGTCATTGGCAACGTCGGGATTGACTCTCGGCCCTCACGAATTAACGCGGACGACGACGGGATTAACTCGTTCTTCTCGCCTTCGCAAGAGAAGGTTTCGTCCCCGGGTCGTTCGCCATTTTCCGATTCGGGGCACGACGACGACGACGTTCCCATGGACCTTATAACGCCTCTACCCGGAAACACCAACGTTACACGCAACTCGTCAACCTCGACTTCGTCGCACATGAGCAGAAACAACTTCAGCAGGCCACGCTCACATCCGAGCTCGCCGTACGCATCACCGACAGCGACCGAGTCGCCGTTCTCTAACGAGGCTTATCCACCTGCTTCCCCATCACCGTCGCCAGTCGCTTCGTCCTCGCCTCCACGGCGAAGCTCACAAGGCGAAGCTATTGGCCGGCGCATCGCCAGGAAGGCGGTCCCGCAATACAACCCCGCAGACCCGTCGCTGGCAAGTGCTTCCGCGATTCCCGAGTCGGAGAGCACAAGCAGTCTCGAAGGTGCACCGAAACTCGCTCATCAGTCGAGCTTCGGAGAGGGCAAGCCTATGCATTACTTGATGCCCGACATGCCGCCGCCTCAGCGAGGCTAGCGCAATGTGTATTTGTGTGTTGTGTTGTCTGTATGTTTATACTCGTTATCGTACTCTGTTGTCTTGTCTATTGGACTTTGAACGAACTGTTCCTGCAATCGCGAGAGTACTGCTACGGCATGACCACGTGGATAGGGCGTAACCTTCCACTCTTCTGTTCCACCGACGCAAAGTTTCGTCGTCGTCTTGCTCGTCGCCGCGGCAGTCTATTCCCCGCCGCGTTCCAGGTTCCGCCCGAACGAATGAAACATCTCCAGATGGCAACCTCTCGCCGAATCTTGCCCTCACGTGTAAAAGGCCCGTGTAACTCGGGCCTCTGTGGCCCGTTCGTCGGGCCTTTCTCGTCAGCCCGCCGCGCTCTCTGGCAGCTCGTATTCACTTCGAAGCGCGTTCCTACCCGCGCACGCGATACCCTTGTCCGTTTCGCTCAAACGAAGCGAGTGGAAATTGAATGCAGAGCCTCTCGGCCGGGCCATAACCTTGCGCACTCCTTGTGACCGCCGATTTGCCTTCCTTAATGTCTCTCCGCTCGATCAAATGGGCCTTGGGGTTTGGCATAAAAAGGCTGGGCGGCGGCGGGTCGAAGCTTCGAAGACGCAACCCTCCAGATAAGCCCCCGACTCAAAATCACACTCACTGCTTGCTACGCTATGACCGTCGGCACATTCACCGTCCTGCACGACACCCGTCCCGAGGACACCACCCTCCCGGCATTCATGGTCTCGACCACGAGAGGGTTCCTTCCCCGCGCGGAACCCATCGTCCAGCTGCCCGCCGAGTTTGCGCCGTTCGAGAGCATACTGTCGCGGATGCCCATCAAGACGCTGGATGGAACTCCAGGGCTGCTTGCGAGCGGCTCTCTCGGCGACACGGTGCTCAAGGAGCTTCCCGACCTGACCTCGGCCGTCGAGAAATACAAGGACAACCTGCCGCTGCAAAATGCCTTGTACCGCGACTATTCGTTCCTCGCGTCGGCGTATCTGCTCGAGCCGTGCCATCTGCGATTCATGAAGGGCGAGCCGTATGGTCTTGCACGCGACGTGTTGCCGAAGAGTATTGCGTTGCCGATTTCGCGGTGTGCGGAAATGTGCGTGATCTCTTCTCGTCTTGAATTCGAGCTAATGTTTGGGTAGCGCTGGCTTCAAGCCGTTCATGGAATACGCTGGCTCATATGCGCTCTACAACTACCGACTCGTCGACCCCGCCAAGGGCCTCGAGTACTCGAACCTTCGCCTTATCCGCGCATTTGAGCACGGTCTCGACCCCTCCTCCTCCGAAGCCGGTTTCGTTCTCGTTCACGTCGACATGGTCCGCAACTCGGGCCCTCTCATCGCGGGCGTCATGTCAGCGCTCAACGCCTGCTCCGCCAACGACCGCGACGCCTTCGTCGAGGGGCTCGAATCCATCGTGAAGGCAATGGAGGTCGTTAACACCGTCATGGACAAGATGTGGGGCAAGAGCAAGGCGAACGACTACACCTCGTTCCGCACGTTCATCTTTGGCATCACCTCGCAGTCGATGTTCCCCAACGGCGTGCTGTACGAGGGCGTCTCGGACGAGCCGCTGTCCTTCCGCGGCGAGTCGGGGGCGAACGACAGTATCATCCCGCTCTGCGACAATTTCTGCCAGATCACGATGCCTCAGACGCCCCTTACGGACATCCTGAAGGACTTCCGCGCGTACCGACCGGGGAACCATCGCGAGTTTTTGGAGTATGTGAATGCTCGGTCGCGGAGTATTGGCGTCAAGGAGTTTGCGCTGGCGGATCGCGAGAGCGCGAGTGCCTATTTGCGGATCCTGAATCAGGTCCGTGACTTCAGATGGCGGCATTGGTGCTTCACAAGGGAGTACATCTTGAAGAAGACTGCTCATCCGACGGCGACCGGTGCGAATCTCGTTTCCTCGTGGTGTTGTTTGTTTGGTTGTGCTGAAATATGTGGTACAGGTGGAAGCCCGATCGTCACTTGGTTGCCGAACCAGCTTATCGCGGTCATGGACGAGATGGTCCGCGTGTGGGATGGTGCGGACCACGACTTGGATGGGTGTGAAGATATTATGGAGCGCACAATTGTGCAGCGGGATACGCTGAAGAAGGAGGTTGAAAAATATGTCAAGGAGCGTTCTGCGTAGAGTGGTTGTGTTCGATAATTATTTTGTGCTAGAATGAACGGCTCTGGCTACGAACGAGGAATAAATTGATCGGATCAGAGCAGAAAGTCGTGCCAGGCAAGAGCACCATGAGGAATCTGGACGGTGTTTTGTGCGCCGATAAAGATTTTCTTTGTTAGGTATTTCAAAAGGAATTTGCTTCGCCATTGGAGATGCAGAAGGGACGTAGGTTGAGCACAATCAATAATAGATCAGATGTTCATCAACTGTTGATTCCGAGGCTCCAGAGAGCGTTGCTGGGCCGCAAACAAGCATATGAATGAGAATAGAGAAGATTGAGCTATGGTCTGGAAGCAAATACATTTTAAGCCACATATATCGATACATTTCAGCATTTCATGCCCGATGCAGCAGCTTGTAGAAGGCCATGGTATTTACGACGGCCACGACACGTATAGATAAGTGCCCGATTGGCTGGCCTGCGCAAAATCGCAGTCTCCCAGAGTGAGCCAACCAAAGCTCGAGTCGTCCCAAGAGCAGGTATCGGAAACGTCGAGAAGGCCATTCCCCGCGTCGAGACAGACGCCGCAAGAATTCACGGGCCCGCAGATCCAGACCACCGCGGTGGTGACCTCGTACATGGATGTGCATCCGTACGACGAGTACGTTTGGCAGCATTGTTGCGTGTTTAGGTTCTGGATGTGTTGGGATGCGGCGACTGCGTCCGACAAGAAGGGAGCGTTGTCGCTGGAATGAAGTTTCAGAGACAAGACACTGGTAGAGAGAAGGAACGTACTTGTGAGCTGCGCAGTAGACGCTGCGCTTCTCGAGAGAGGTTGAATTCCCCGCTGCTTTTTGCTGCATGTGTTCATAGAACATCGCGTTCATTTTCGCGACGAGTTCCGGGTTTTGCGAGGGAGATGGAACGGGAGCGGCCGCGGCGACGTCCGAGCCCGGCGTGGTCTCGGTCGGCGTGGCCATTGTCTTGAGTGCCATGGCCAGCAAGGTGCAAGCAACCAGAGAAAGACGCATTCCTTCCAAAATCGACTGGGTGCCAGTAACTTCTTGCAAGCCGGACGATGGCTTTTTAAACCTCTTCGGCCGGGTTGGATACGTAGCTCGCTTGGGATGCCCAGTTTCCCCACTTCCGTGTACTTTCCGTGTTGGATTTTCGCGACAGCAATTGTGTTGTCCAGGCACGCGCGAGCCAAATCCCGCGAGCAAGGCCTAAAGTCACTGCGCCAAGATCGTCTCGCTTGGCCTGCACAAACACCTCGCTCGATTTTTGTGAAACACCTCTTTTGGACCTCGGGGGGATTCACATACATTCGTAAATGGTGCGTAACTTGCTTTCCTTGAGCGGTCGGCCTACACCGAAGACTCTTTCGAAGTGTTTTGCAGGCATTCGCGTTCAGAGAGCGCTGCGGCGCCGGTGGTTTGCGTGGTTAACGGAGAGGATGATGCTCTATCGACGCCTCGCAGTGGAGCAAAGTTAAGGTCCCAAGCACTTGCAAAGACCGCCACCCGCTCTGTGGATGCACATGATGGCGCGAACGAACAGTGGGACGAATCGAAGACAGTCGATTCCATCATTGATGTCATCAATTCACTTATATAGCTCGTCGCCGCGACTCGTGACTCTTCATCTCTTGTGCTCGGGCACGTACCATCGGGCGTGAGGTTTCTACCGATCCGTGGTCTTTTGCTTTTTGCAAATTACATTCCGAACCATCTCTTTCTTTATGGACTGAGTAATTTTTGGAGACCCCTTCCAGCATTCCTTAGGATGGCACTTCGGTGCTTGAAGGGTGGTGCAGTAGTGTAGTTTTGGTAGACCCTGCAATGAAACCTTGTTGTAACCCTTGAGCATTTGAGCCCTCCCAGTCTGAGTATGTAGTCTGCATCTGAGGATGGTACAGGGTGATGCTGGCAGTCAACGGAGGAGCCTGAGCGCAGTTCTGCATCGTGGAACGCGAACGGGGTACACGCAAAGCGAAGGCGGATATTCCAAGCTGGTGGTGGAATCTCCAAAACGATGGCTGGGCGACGTTCTGATGAGACGAGGGCAAGTATCCATCCTTTTAGCCTACCTTCCCCTGCAGCTGTGGCACTAGCAATCGTTGGGAAGTTTTGTTGGTCGAATTGAAAGCTTGCGTGGTCATCCGCACCTTCGTTTCGACCGTCACCGCCCTTCGCCGTTCTAGAGGCTGGCACCTGCTCACTCTTTCACCATACTCTAATTCTTCACGCCCACGATGTCTGTCGAGGTGCGGCTCGGCTCCATCGTCGAGGTCACCGCTGGGCGCGGCGTCGTCCGTTTCATTGGCGCAACGCAGTTCATGGCCGGAAAATGGATCGGAATTGAGCTCAGCGAGCCCAACGGAAAGAACGACGGCACGGTTGGAGGGGTCGTGTATTTCAGCTGCAAGCCGCTGTATGGGATTTTCGTGCGGGCGAGCCAGATTAAGGCAGTTCATGGCTTGGAGCCGGAGGTGCGTACAATGCGTTGTTTGGTGGCGAATTCGTCTGATTATGTTGTTTAGCGTCGACCTCCGCCTCCGGTTGCCAGTCCAGCGACGAGCAGGCCAGCATTGGGACACCAAAGAACCAACAGTCTGCGCGCCAACTCCATTCGCCCACCCTCATCGTCAGCAAACTCGCCTTCGCCACGTTCGGACAGTCCCGCGAAACCCAGCCAGGGTCTCGCGTCCCCGACCAAGCCAGCGCAGAAGACCTTGTTGACGAAACCAGCCAGAAAGCCGTCGATCTCGGCTTCACCACCCGGTCGCAGCACGGAATCCTCGTCGAATGTCGCTGCGAATGGCCCGAGGCTATCGTCGCCTTTGGCAATGTCGTCGGGCCGCGCGGCTTCACCACCTTCTCCACCACAACCTGCACCTGAAATCCGTCCACCGCCAGCAGCAGAAGCCCCAGGACTTGGTCCAACAGTGCGTCGTGCCATTCTGCTGCTTTCCCGTCTAATATGTCTTTAGCCGCAATTATCTACACGGAGCACAGTTGACGACCAAGAACTCCAAGAATTGCGCGCCAAGATTCGCGTTTTGGAAGCCAAACGCGCCGACGATTCGAGGCATGTTCGGGAGCTGGAAACGCGTCTTGCCGACGCGGAGACATTCGTTTCCGTCAAGCCAAAGCTCACGGCCAAACTCAATTCGATGCAAACGGAGCTCATTGCGACGCGGCGGGAGCTGGCGGATGCTCAGCAGATCGCGGAGTTGGCTGAGGGACGCATACTGGACACGCAGGAGCAGCTGGAGATGACCATGTTGGACAAGGAGGTTGCGGAAGAGCGGGCGGAGGCGGCAGAGGCGGAACTCGAAGACGTGAAAGAGCGGTTGGCGATTGTGGAGGTTGAGCTGGAGGTGCTCAAAGAAGGCGAGGGCGAGGATGAGGGTGGCGGCGGCGAAGATCCCGATCGGTCAATGGTCAAGGGCAAGGACTCGCTTGCCTATGTCCAGCTCGAGAAGCAGAACGAGCGACTCAAAGAGGCTCTTTTGCGACTTCGCGACATGACGCAAGAGACCGACCATGAACAACGAAGGAGGATTGCTGAGATGGAGAGGGACGTGGCTGGGGCGGAGGAGCTCCAATGTACGTGTACTCGAGAGGTTATTCTTGTTTTCTGACCGTTTCGCAGCCAAGTACGAGACCACCGAAATCAAGCTGGCCAACGCGGAGATCCAGATTGAGGACCTCAAGATGCAGCTCGACGACGCCCTTGGCGCAGAGGAGATGCTCGTCCAACTTACGGAGCGGAATCTCATGCTCGGCGAGGTGCGTTGATCTCACATTAACATGGTCATGATACTCATGTCCTACAGAAAATCGAGGAGATGCGCATAACCATCGAGGACCTCGAGGCTCTTCGCGAGCTCAACGATGAGTTGGAGGAAAACCATGTCGAGACTGAAAAGGCTCTCACGGAGGAAATTGGTACGAGGATGACCTGCTTGTTTTCTGATCTAATGCTTTGCAGACGCCAAAGAAAGCCAGATTCGTGAACATTTGCGGAGGGCTGAAGCGTTGGAAGACGCATGTGCTGACCTCGAGGGCACCATCGGCCAATTCCGCGAATTGGTGCTACAGTTGCAATCGTACGTCCCTCTACTTTCTTGCAACGCATCTAATGGCGACCTTCAGCGAACTCGAAACTCTTCGTACGCAACACCAAGTCGCGCAAACCGAGTCGCAGAACGCCGCCACGCAGTCCGCAGCGATGATGTCGCTCAACCTCAAGCTCCAGTCATCTGCATCCAAGAACCAGGCTAGGAATATCGAGCTCGAGCTGCGCAAGATCGACGCGCGCGAAGGGCGCGAGCTGCTCAACATCGTGCAACCGTACCTGCCGCAGATTTACGTCGAGACGGACAGCGACGCGACGAGCTGCTACCTGTTCTTCCAGCGGATGGGCAACAAGACGGATTTGATCAACACGACCGTCTCGTTGAACAACGGGTTGCCTGATTCGTTGAATGGGTCGGTGTCGGATGCGCTTGTTGGTGTTTGTGACGTACGTTTTTCATCGCGGTTATCGTTGTTCGTGCTTGCTAACTCGCAATAGATGCGTGGTCGTATTGCTGCGCTTTCGACGTTGTGCAAGCGATTCGCGGCCATCATGCGTCGTTGCGACGTCGAGTCGTTCTTGAACTTCGGTCGTTTGTATCCTGAGCTTGCGCCGATGGAGAAACGTATCGACATGCATATCGACCTCCTCAAGCGCGACGAGTTCCGGGAGATGGAGTGCGTTAGTGATGTGGTCAAGTACGTTCCCGAATTGTTACTTGAAGCCTGTTCTCATGTTCTGCCAGGATCGCAGCACAGTTTGATCATCTCGCCGAGACGTATTTCAACGGGTTCGACTTTGACTTGGGCGAGCGAGAGCTTGGGTACCTCGTCTCGTTCGATTCGGATCTCGACATCTTCGCTGCCTCGATCGGCATGGCCAAGACGTCGATAACGTCGCTCGTGCAAGACGAGGAGACGGTCTTGGACCTTGGTGGATATGATATCGAAGTCGAGCTGATGCAGCCGCTGCAACGACTGTTGGACCAGTACAAGGGCGCCAAGGCACTTTCCAAGTGCGTTTATTCGCTGTTGTTGGGTTGGATGGTGCTGATTGGATGTGCAGGAAGTTGACGAAGCGCATGGAGGACCTCATCCAAGACTCGGCGGCTCTCAAGGCGCATCTCGTTCCGCAGATGAAGGGCTTGAGCAACTTCGTTCCCGAGTTGGTGAACTTTGGTATCTCGGTACGCGTGCTCCCAACGGTTTCGCCACGTTTTCTCATTATTGTGGTTTTAGTTCGCGCAGCAGATCATGCCGCACATTAGCGACGTCCGGGCCAACAAGACGCCGTTCCAGCTGACGACCATACTGAGCTTTGCGAAGCAGAACGCGATTGCAACTGTGGCCAAGGACATGAAGCCCGGGAACAACGTGTGGGAGGCGATTGGAGAGTCGGTTGTGCAGCTTGTTCAGGAGGGTAGCAAGCTACTCCCGCTGACCATGGAAGCGGAGAACGTTGTCAAAGGTGCGCTCAGTTTGGCCTGGCTGTCACATGACTAAGCCGCGGCACTCAGGTTCTGGTGTTTCCCCGTGGGTCACTCGTGTCCAGGAAGTCAAGACAAGCCTCGCCGTCAACCTTGAAGCGGAACGACGCGTGTCGCAGCTCAACGAAGAACTGCAAGGGCTCATGCGAACCGTTAAACAGAAGGAGCAACAGATCCAAGAGGCGACGGTCAAGAACGACTTGATGGAGCGCAAGATGGAGATGGTGAAGAAGCAGGCGGATGCGATTACGGAGAAGGATGGGATCATTGCGGATGGGAAGAGGAGACAGAGGGAGTTGGAGGAGGCGCTCGAGCAGGTGCAGGGCGACTTGGATGTGTCGGAGCAGGAGCGGATGAAGTTGAAGGCGATGGTTGGGACGGAACAGAGGCCTGCTCCTGGGGTTGTTGCACCGGAGCCGGCTGAGAATGCGCAGACGGAGAGCAGTCTCGAAACGTCGCATCTTCTCGAGCAGGTTAGTGTTTTCATTGGTTGCATGATCAACTGCTTATTTCTTGCTTCAGATCGACGCTCTTCGCGGAACCGTCCGGTACCTGCGCTCGGAGAATGCGTATCTCAAGGACCAGGATCTGCTCCGCGAGATCGAGTCCCTCCCACCCCTTCCCGAACCCGTTTCCCGGATGGAGACCCCTCCTCTCGAACCGTCGCACCCATCCGACCCAGAAACCTCTTCGGACGAAGACGACGACGAGCCGCGGGCACCACCTACACTACGCTCGTTGGCAACCGAGACGAAACTGCTGTATCGCGACGTGATCAAGTTCTCGTCTGCTCCTCGGGTGGTCGACTTGTCCGTGATCAACGCGAAGCGCGCTGCGACGACGAGTGGGCGGGCGTGGATGCCCAAGAAGGCAACGCCGGCTCAGCAGGTGTTGGACCGGAAGATGGAGGCGGAGAGGTTAAGTCGGAGGGTGCGCGGGTTGTTGGATCGGGCGACGCTCGTCACGGGCGGTTCATGACCTTATTTGTTTCTTGGTTTATCTTCTCTCACTCTCACTCTCTTGCATGCTGTGGATTTCGTCGCTATACCCTGCATCTTACAATCATTTTATCGACTATCTTATGCATTTTTTTACGTCTACTCTCATGTAAATTCGACGACACGTTTGTCGAGGATGGAAGAGCATTGTCGCTCACGGGGTCAGATGTAGATTAGATTAGCTTCCATCCACATGGGCTGGCTGCGATTGACCCTTGCTCTTTATGCTGGTGCCTTGCAGACATCTATTATTCCTTCAAATTCCACTCCAGCACATGCACCCCCTTCCTCTCGCCCCGCACCTCAATCGCGTCCTCGATGGTCTTTCGGAACACACAGCCGCACTTTTTAAACACCCCAACGCTCCCTTCATTCCCCTCCAACGTCGTAACGACCATCTTCTTGACGCCCATCCTCGGAATTGCCCACTGCGTCAACAGCGTGGTCAACGCATCGGACATGATGCCTCGTCGATGGTGGCTCGGCGCGAGGTAATCACCGATAGTCCAGATATCCGGCTGCTCCCCGCGGAGTGGTTTTTCGGGCTGCGATGTGAGACCCGTGCCTTCGAGCTCCCACCATTGGCCTGCGAGGTCAAGCGTGAGGTCACCGAGGAATATGTCGCTCCCGTCGTCTTTTAGCTGGCGAATAATTTGCACCGGGGGACGGTCGACGGTTATTTTCTCTGGGTTGTCTTTTGACGCGTCGAGGAGCGCGAGAATCGCGTCGGAGTGCGGGATAACGCGGTTGAGCCACCATAACGCGTCCTCTATTCCAAACCTTTAGCCTTTGCTCTATTTCAGCTTGGAAAGCCTACCCAGAGAGTACGGATGGGGAACGCTACTGAGCCATGTGTATACACGCTCGTCACTCAGCAGTGGAACGATATGCGGCGCGTCGCTCAACCGCGGAGGCGTCAACACGATGTTGTCGTGTTTCAGGAGCCGAAGCATCGGTTCGCCGGTGGTGGGGTGGATTTCGAGAGGATGTAACTGGTGGTTCGGGTGGAGCATTTTTTTTTTCTGACGAGATGGAGCAAGAGGACGCGTCTTATAGCGCGACGCGTTGAGCGTGGATGACAGCGCATGACTCGATCCTTGATTCGTGCCTGATCTGACCTCGACCTCCACATCGAGCAGAGGCTATCCGCGGCACATATTTGGCTAGCCTTTTCGTGCCAGGGAAGGAATCTATCCATCCGCTGTTGACCATCGGAAATCGTATCAACTCGCATGGGTCAGTGCAATTGCCGCTTCAGCGTCGCCGCTCGTACCCCGAGATCCGGAATCCCGGTGACCACAAACAACCCCACAGACCGCACCGTCGACGTATCGCATTATCCACAGCGAGTTTCACGCATCCGAGGACGAAAAGGCACCGCCGAGCACAGCCGAAAGTTTCCAAATCCGGGATCGCTCCCAAAAGATCCCCGCCGCGACACAGCAAGATGAAGCACTCAATCCCCTCGGTCGTCATGGACAATTTCCTCCCAGCCAATCCGACGCGTAGCGCGGATCGCATATACAGTGATGGATGGGCCAATGGAACAGTGGAACAGTGGATTTGATGAGACACAAATTTGCCTGGAAATTTCCCTGATCTTGACCCTGGGGAGTTTGTGAGGGTCCTGATATATCTACTGGTCATGTAAAACATTTAATTGCTCTAGTTTCCTGGGCCTTGGAACGCTCAAGCTTGAATGTCACACTGTTGATGGCATGTGACCGACCCATCCTCTCCCCCTTCCCCTCCATCCACTACATCTGTGGCAATGAAAACTGTGTACACTATGTCTAGTATACCTCTACTACAGACTACCATGTCAAATTCCCCAGTAACATTGCTGGAGGTGGTAGTTTCTCCATATGTCTGACATCCTGCCAGAAACACCTCACCACTCACGAACATGAGGGCAATTACACACTAAAAGCTTCTGGAGGGTAGAAAGGATCTATAACTTCACTCTGTAAATTTTCTGGAGGCATAGCAGCGCAGGGGTAGCCATAATAAATTAATCACATCGACTGTTCCATTGAGCGGTCCGTTCCATTGGCCGATCCATCACTGTAAAGCAAACCTCCGCGATACACGCGCCGTTTCGACTTCCGTTCCACCCGTCTCTTTCTCTTTCTCTTCTTCCCGTCCTCCGTCCCCTTGGGGCTTTCGCTTTCTTCTTTTCGTTCTTTCGCCTTTCCGCATCCCATCGTCATGCAAGCCATGTCGACTTTGGCTTCTTTGAGCGGCGCGGGCTTTGCTTTCCGGTGCGTCTTTGGATCTCTTGGTGTACGAACGCGCCCATTTAAACGGGCGAAAACGCAGACTCTTGACCCTCATTTGGATTTTCACCGCGCAAGCCGCATGCACACCGATTGACGCGCCGGGAACCTCTACACAAGAGTGCGTCTCCAAGCAGTTCCCCGGCGTCGACCCGAAACTGACCGTCCGCGTAATAGAATGCCACTCGACACGCGTATTCTCTCGCGTCGTGCCTTTGGCACAGGAAACACAGCGATGGACGCCCTCATCGGAATCGTGCTCGCCCTGCTTCTCCTCTCGATGATCGCGGCGTTGGTGCTCTGCACGGCGGGACAGGCGACGCGTTCTCCGAGGAGGTCCAAATCGGCCGGCGCCGATCTCGAGTCTGGGATGAAGCCTCTGCATATGAAGGCAAAGTCAGACTCGGACTCGGGCTCGGTCTTCAAAGCGAAGCGATTCTCCGAAATCTCGTTGGAGGCGCCGAAGAAGGCCATGACGAGATGAAAACAAGATCTAGACGCGCATTTTGTTGTACGAGGAGAGAACGTGTACGAGTATACTGTAGTTTCGGAGAGAGCATGCACCTCCACTGTAATACAACCGGGTGGCTTGGAGTATTATGCAGGTCGATTTGCCAAATTCGCAACACTGTACAACGATGCCGAGATAACGATGATACCCGCCATCCTGAGTATAGCTAGCTTCTGTCTTCGAGTTGTATCAGGGCCATTTTTGGGATTTACGACCTTCTCAAGATCTCGACTACTCTGGAACAACATACTCAGGCGACCGGGCCTTGTTATCGGACTTCTTGACCGCCACCTCCCCCAAATCAAACCCATTGAACGTCCTCGCATTGAGCGTCATTATAAGCGGGGTAGGGAACCGCGCGTACAGGAACACGCCGCACGTCTTGCAGAACGTGTGCGCCAGTTTCTTGTCCCCGAAGCGGTACTCGGTGACCCCCGTCTCCGCGCCATCCAGGGTCAGGTCCGCGGTCTGGATCATCGCGTGCAACGCCCCGTTGCGCGAGCAGATGCTGCAGTTGCAGTCGCTGACGGTGGTGAGCTTGGCCTCTTGGACGAGCGTGTAGGTGACCGTGCCGCAATGGCAGCTTCCGCTGTAGCGCGATGAACCCGGCGGGCACTCGACGTCGGGAGAGGTCGGCGCCTTGTAGAAGGGTTCGATCGTCGAGCCCTTGAAGTCTGTATTGAGAGCCAGAGAGTCGAGGTCGATGTCTTGGACAGCACGAAGCTGGTAGGTGTGTCAGAGCAAGTACTTAGCACTGTAAGGAAGCGGGTTTTCTTACATTCACGAGCACGAGGCCTGATTCGTCGGTTTTCTGGATGAGAACAGAGGTTCCGCAGACTTTGCAGAACTGCCATCGAGAGTCAGCAATCACATAAGTAATACGAACAAATCCACCTGCCGCACCTTATGCGCCCATTCACGCTTTCCAAACAAATACGTAGCCAAAGTCGAGTCTATATCGCCTTTGGTGACGACGAAACCGCTTCCAGCAACGGTGCTGCGGTAGCTGTTTCTCGAACAAATGCTGCAGTCGCACGCAATCGCGCTCTTAAGCTCTTCCGTCGGCGTGAACGTGAACTTGAACGCGCCGCAGTGGCAGTTGCCGTGGTAGGTAGTCGCCATTGTTCTTCTCGGTGGTGTGGAGATTGCGATGTCGATACGGTCAGGATCGTGTCGTTTTTGTATGCTGTTGAAGCGGGAGTCCGCGAAGCGGCGGGCTGCGGATTCAGAGTCTTGGTCATGCTTGGTAAGGTTTCTCGTTTGTGCTTCGGGCGAGGTACCGAGTGCGGAGGCCGCTTTACGTTGTGGTCGGGGCGTTCTGAGTATGTATGCGCGAGGCCGTCGTGAATGTTGGGAGCAACACCGTCGAGTCTGCCTGCAACAGAAACACAATGTCAGAACGGTCGGCGACGCAGAAGAACTGGCGCACAAAATGCGCACACGCCGGCACACGTCCCGCAAGGACTGCAGGTGTGACGCGTGCGTGTCAACAAGGATGGAGACAACATGCAGGCACCCAGCTAAGTGCTTCCGGAAGGCGCGCGACATGCTCGACACACTCAGCGCCAAATGGGACCCGCGCTGCGCGCAGCCCGAAACCTTTGAGAAACTGAGAGCTCTTGAAGAGGTCGAACCCGAAGACGAAGACACGTACTTCTTTAACCCCAACATCACCACCCATGGGACGACCGCGGACGTGTTCCGCGTGTTCACACAGGGCGAAAGAAATCGAGAGTTCGGCGCGCCAGAGGCACGGCTGATGTACCCACCAGACCCCAATGGAGTTGTAGTGTACACGGATGGGTCCGCGATCCATAACGGGACGCCGCAAGCACAAGCGGGCGCTGGGATCTTCTTCGGAGTCAACGACCCGCGCAACCGATCCCTAAGAATACCGATTAGCCTTGATTCTACAAATCAAGTTGGAGAAATGGTTGCCGCAAAGGAAGCCGCTGAAATGTGCCCTATCGACCGTCCACTAACCATTGTGAGCGACTCGAAGTATGTGATACAAGGAATGACGAAACACGCACAAAAATGGGAGGATGAAGGTTTCCTGACCATTGAGAACGGTGAACTGGCAAAAGTAACCCTATCCAGATTACGCGAGAGACGCGCACCCACCAAGTTCAAGTGGATCAAAGGACACTCGGGTGCCGAAGGCAACGAAGCCGCGGATGAGCTGGCAGGCGCAGGCGCGAGAAAGCTGGAGACAGACACAGTCAGGATGGTCATCCAACCGGCGCTCCGGATGCCCGGCGCAAAACTCCAAAGAAATGACCCAATCACTGGCAACGAAGATTATTCGCCACTTTAAGATGGACACAATCCCGTACCTCAAGGCTCTGAATAGAAAAGCGACGCGTAGAAACGTTAGACTCGCGCAAGCGGCGGCGTCAATGGATGGCGAGGACGTGGAAGTGTCCGAACGGGCACTCTGGAAATCCACTCGACATCGAGACTTCTCCCGGAAAATCCGTGTGTTCCTATGGACCACGTTACACGGCGGATACAAAGTGGGGAGCTATTGGAAGAACATACCAGGATTTGAAGACAGAGCTCCGTGCTCTAAGTGCGGCGTGGACGACAATATGGACCACATTCTGACACAGTGCGACTGCCACGGACAGAGAGAGATCTGGGAGCTGACGAGTAAGCTGTGGAAACAGAAAACTGGGAGAGAGCTGCACCTCTCCTTCGGCGGCATCATGGCCTGCGGCGTCGCTAAACTACCCAAGGGAGATTCAGCAAGGTTGTTCAGAATCCTTGTGTCCGAGTCGGCGTACCTGATATGGAAGATCCGCTGCGAGCGAGTCATCCAAGGGAAGCCAGAGGCTACGTTGGCAGAAGTGCGAAATCGCTGGCAGAAATCATTACAAAGTCGACTCGAGATTGACTGCGCGCTCACGAACGCGCACAAATACGGCAACCGCGCGCTTAGACGATCCGTCGTAGGTAAGACGTGGGCGAAGCTTTTGGAAGGGGAGAGGCTTCTTCCCGACGACTGGATGTCGAAAGGAATCGGGGTTTTAGTGGGTGTCGGTGGGAGGGAACGATGAAGGTGGACGAACAGACGATGAACGTGTGACCCGCGGGTCATACGCGCGTTGGGCTGATATGCCGCCGGAGATCCCAAACCAACCGCAGCCCCACACACACGGTATCCGGAAGGATGCTAAGTGCTGACGAAGCATTTCCTCGAGTGGACTCTGTAATTTTACCTGGCCTGGTTTCAAGCCCAGGCCCAACGACCACGGGTGGCGTATGACCGACCGATGTCGGCCCGGAAGACGCGAAGCGGAATCTCGCAAGAGATATACGCGGAGCCGACGGGGAAGCGGCAAAAGCCTCTCTCAAGCGCTACTACCCAAACGTGCCACAAAAAAAAAAAAAAAAAAAAAAAAAAAAAAAAAAACACCGTCGAGTCACGTGTTGATTGGTCATACACTTAGTCAGCAGAAGGAGAGTTTTTATTTGGTACAGGAGTTTGGTGGAAAGCTAAGAATGAAGCGCGCGCTGCAAGCCTGTACGCCAGCTTTGGCGCTTCCCCCGACTTTCAGCTGAGGACTCTCGGACAGACTCCAAATTCCCTGGCGCCTTGCCGGCCCTGCGCTTGGGACGCAGCTTCAGCCTGGGCTTGCTCGGCCCAGCGATAGCGTTGGTTGGGGGCGTCTTGGCCCTCTTCCGTGCGCTAGAACATAATCAGTGATCAACGACCGAGAGCAAAATAATGCAACGCACACAAGTTGCCGGACCACCTCCATCCCCTCGCCTGTACAGTAGCATTTTAATCAATTTGTCAGTGGTTTGGTGCGTGACATCGCTGACGAAAATGACCTTTCGTCAAACGGCGGCGGCGGCCGTGACTGACGAAAATTTTCGTTAGATTTCGTCGGCGGCCCCGCAGGGCCGCTCCGGGCCGGTGATACCCGGGCCGGAGGCTTTCGTCAATCCGCTCAGCCCGCTGTGACTGACGAAAATTTTCGTCAAATCAGAGGGGGTGTGACGCGTGACTGATGAATTGATTAAAATGCTACAGTATCCGACTTGTCCGCTTCGACATCAGATTCGAGGTTCTCTGCTTCTTGGCGACGTTTGCGCAGACGACTGGGTCGCCCGGGAGCAAGTGCAATTGGTTGCGGAGGTGGTGGTGGTGGTGGTACGGTTGCTTGAGGCTGAGGTTGAGGACGGGGCTTGCAGGTCCAATGAAATCCTTCAGGAAGGTTCCTGCAAAGCATTCAGTCTTCTGCAAGGAGAAAGAACAAGAAAAACACCCACTCATCATCCCGAATCTCGTCAACGAGCATAGCCTGCTCATCCTCAGGAACACGCCCAGCCACCCTCTCGCCAATCTTCTCTCTCAGCCGCTCGACCACATCACGCCCGCTAACACGGCCAACTTGATCCCAAAAGTCTTCCCACTTTTCGCTTTCGCCCTGAATCTCGGCCCGCGTGCTCGTATACATGAACATTGCGTCTTTCATCGCAGCCTCGGCGTCCGCGACTGCTTTCTTGGTGCGTTCTGTCTCTTCACGGAGAGACGCCATCATCGCGCTGAGCTCGTGCGGGTCTTGCGAGACCGTGAAGTTGATAGGCCGGGGCAGGAGAACCGACTGGTTTGCTGGGATAGGTTCGCCGTAGGAGTCGTAGTCGTCTTCTTCACAGGAATACTCGTCTTCCGGGTCCTGGAGGATGTCCGCAATGGCGAATGCAGTTTCACCACCCTCCGAAGGCCGAAGATACTCGGATGGATGCTTGTAACGGATTTCTAGCACCCGTTCCTCGCGCTCCTGCTCCGAGTCGCGGTCGTCGCCTTCGGTGCCTAGTGGAACCGCCCAGCGAACCTTGTGTTCGGGGAGCACTGGTATCCCTTGTCCGTCCCCAGGCAAGCCCTGAGTGCGCTGCCGTCCTTTAGCGGCGATTTGGATGCGTCCAGCGAGAATGACCATCTCGCGGTCCGTGCGTGGTGCCGTGTTCGCCGCGGTCGACCCGTTCGTGGGAAGGTAGCTCCGCACGTAGTCTCCGAAGAAGGGTTCCGGGAGACGCGTCAGGTCCGTCATGCGGAGGAATTGGACGGGGATGAAGCGGCGCGCTGGGCCGGTTGTGTGGTTTGTGGTGCTTGTTGTCCCGGTCAACGGCGGTGGGGTCACTCCATGAGAGGAACCAGAAGCGGAAGGAGCAGGACCGGAGGGAAAAGGCTTTCCGAGGGCGGAGATGCGGACAGTCGCCATGGTTGGTCGACGAGGGCAAGTGAGAGGGTCGGCGCGGCCAAACCGCACCGACTATATAGCCCCTCGCTTGCGCTTGGACCCGCGCGTTGTCTTCTTTTGTTTTTGCTGTTGTTCTTGTTCCAGACGAAGTGCTTCGGCCCTTGACATCGTCGCTGATGGGAGACTTTTATGTTGCCAGTCACGTTGGCTGGAGGGTAAGCAAACTAAACAGAGCCTGTATCCTCCCCTACCCACAACGGTTTCTCGTCAACAACTAATTTGAGTACCTCTGGTCGCTTATAATGCCCCGCTGCGTCAATCCATACTTTCACTCCCCTCAACTCTCCAAGATCAATTTCTGCCTCAACAAGTTTCTCCTCTCCTCCTTCGTGTGGCCCGGCCAAGTACGCACAGAACGGATGCACAATGGCCGACCATCCGCCACCGCGTTTCACGAATTCCTGCGGGCCAAGATGTGCGGTCATCCACTCGAGACACGAATCGTCAATGTAGTTGGAGGCGCAAATAACAAAGGCTTGACACATGAGTGCGTGGCTTTGGGTTAGCGCGGCGATTTGCGCGTTTGCGACGGTAGCGAACCCCGCCATAGTGCTCAACGCGGGCCAGGCGGCGGCGTGGATTTGTTCATTTTGTTCGACGAGGGCTTGTCGAGCGAGGTGCATGGTGTTTTCCCAACAGCACAAGCCTGGAAGGGTCAGAAATGGCGCATATACTCAGGTTTTTTTTTCACCTCCGAGATTGAATCCGGCGCTGAAATTGTAGGTTTTGAGGGTCGCACCGCTCCCTTGCGCCCATACAGCGCGTTCGACGTAGGTTGGTTGGAGCTTGCGGTGAACGCCCAACAAGTCTCCATTCGCGTCGATGCTCAGTTGGGAATTGAACAGCGTATAGCCGCCTTCAAGGCGTTCAGAAACCCCGAGGCTAATCGCAACACCAGCATCTCGGCAAGCGTTGCGAATGGCTTGAATCTCAGGCCCACCCGTCTCGACAGACTGCTGGAGAGTTGTAAGCGCAGGTATGGCAAGGAATGAGCGGATATATGCGCGTACTTCCGCGTAGGTGGCGAGAGCAGAGACTTGAGCGAGAGGCGGATAGCACTCGATGAAATATGGATAGCCCGGGATGAATGTTTCCGGGAAAACGAGCAGCGCGAGTCCACGAGAGCCGGCCTGCTGGATAATCTCCACAACCTTGGCTGTGGTCGCGGACTATTGGTTGGCGTGAGATCCTGGAGCCGCGATGCTATGTAAGTTGCTGCGGAACCTTGTCCATGTAGATTGGGGCTGCATGAACCGCCGCTGCTCTAATTTTCGCGGTGCTCATGGTGGTGAGAAGCAGGATCCGTTCAGGCCATGGTGAATGCAATGATAGCAGCAGAATTCTCGAGCAGTGTTCCTTGAACGCGACGAATCGGGAAGAGGCGGGGCATCAGTGACGTGTGAGGTAATCCTTCCCTTTCCTTGCCCCCGCCTCCCATCTCCGTTCCTCGACTGCGATTTCACCTTTTACTTCGACTACCACCCTCTGAGCTCCAGCAATGGGGTGCATTAGGCCCGCGACACCCGGTGCGTTAAAGTTTTCTGTAATGTCTGCGAAACGAGCTTGACGACTACTAGGTTTTATTCTTTGCGTTCTTGCGACGGTATTGTTTCTTCTCTTTCTGACGGATATACTGCACGCTGACACTCACCGATAGGCGCTTTTGGCAGTGGTATCCTTCTGCGTACCATATTTCAAGTCCGTTTTCTTTTTGAAGGCGGTGGTCAACAGCAATGGTGTCAACGGGACGATTACCTTTGGGACGCTCGGATACTGTTTGGACTATAGTGGGACAACGACCTGCTCAAAGCCGTCGATAGGCTATGAACTCGGTGCGTGGCAAGTTGACCCTTTCTCGCCGGTTTCTTATTTCTACGCCAGATATCAACAGCCTCGTCGGGAACGACCTCCCTATCTCAATCCCGACCGTGGTCGTCAAATGGCTGACCTATGCCCTCTTCTTGCACGTCGTCGCCCTCGTCCTCGCTGCTGCGGCAGCCGTCTTCGGTCTCCTTGCCCACGTCCGCGAGATGTCGATGGCTTGCTGCAGTACCTTCTTCTCCGGGTTTGCAGCGGTCGTTGCCATGGTCGCTTTCATTTTCGATCTCGTCCTCTTCTTCATCGCCAAATCTCGCATCAACGCGGTTGGGTCAGCCAGTATGGGCAATGCCATTTGGCTTACGCTGGCTGCTTGGCTTCTGCTGTTCTTCAGCGGATGCTTCTACACCGTTGGACGGTGTTGCATCTCGAACCGGGGCAACAAGCGCGGGGATTGGGAAAACCGCCAGAACGCCCCGAAGGTTGACCCCCATGCCGACTATCGCGCTGAAGAGGCTCTTCGTCTCGATGCGGTCAAGGCAGAGGCGGACCGGAAGGCGCGGCAGAAGATGAGTGAGGAGGGTGGTCTGCCTGCGTTCCACGAGAGGCAACCGCTCACTTCCACTGCATACGACGACGGCGCCAACGTATACACGGACAAGCCGCAGCCAATTGGTGGTTATGTTCCGGCGGCTCCTGGGACGCGGACCGTGGACCAGTACTACGACAACATGAATGGTTATGGTGGTGGCTATAATGCCTCGGCCTATCCTCCTGCCCCTCAGCATAACAACAACTACGCACCGTCATCGTATGCGCCGTCCTCCAACTACAGCTATAATAATGCGCAACCACGACAAAACACATATCCCACTCAACAACAATACCCATCGCAGGCAACGGCTTACCAGCCTCAGCAGCAACAATCCACCTACCAGTCGACGCCGCCTGCACAACAGGCATACCCACAACACCAACGGACGCTGTCCCCGCCGCCGCCACAAGGGCCCGGTGGTTTCGCTGCTATCGGTGCTCTGCGGACAACGTCCCCACAGCCCCAACAACCCAATCCCTACCTCGACCCGAACCCCAATCCGTACCTCGTTCCCGGCGGCGGCCACGCCACTCGCGGAACGTCGTACCACTCGGCTACATCACACCACGCAGGGGAGTACTCGCAATACGACCCATACGACTCTGGTGTATCGTCACATGCACAGGCGCAGGGTGCCGAATACTTTGCGTCGTCGCAGTACGGCACGCCACACACGCAGACGCCGTACAGTGGAAGCACGCCGGAGGCCGAGGCGTATGGCGGTGATGGGTACGGGCAGAATAGCGTCCCGCCGCTGCAAACAGCCGACACGGGGTACTATGGACATGCTGGACCGTCCAGTGAGCCCAAGTCGCCGAAGGGCCCGCGGAGTCATCGACAGTCGTTGCATGCGATGAATATTGCAGAGGAGGATCCGCCGATGTACGAGCAAGGGTCGGAACACGTTCCGGGTGCATGGGGGAAGAGCTAGTGGTGTCGATTTCACGACTTATTTAAGTAATGAGCACGAACTGTATCATTCATGGACTTTGAACTTATTCATTTTTGCCACCTTCGAGAGAATGGGTGTGTTGGTCAGTACCAGTATTGGGAGTCCTAATTTGTTCGGAGAGTCGACGAAGACTCATTCGAGGCATATAAGGGCCTCAATAAATGCATATATGGGTAGTTTTGGCGCATATATCCTGCTCTCTGTGCGAAGATAGCCTCTGGAGTCTGGGCGGGAGTGGACCTCATGTGTCACGTGTGATTTTGGTTTTGCCTCGCGCCTCGATGTCGGCCGAGTCGTCGAAACGGTCTAACCTCGTCGACGTGTGCGTCATCCTACAACGCGTCTCTAACCGTTCTAACCAACCTACAGCTCCTATGGTCAACTGCACCAAGCCCTTTCCGGGCGGTTGGAAGGCACAACCATCGACCAACTCATCGAATACATAACCCCCCGTCTCGACACGCTCCGCAACATCGCCGAGCCGTTTGGGAAGCCCTCCGACGCGTCCAAGAAGAAAATCGAGTCGGGGGTCGTGGCGCTGAGCGACGGGGTGACTCTGCGTGTCGACGACGCCGACAAAGAGTACGTGCTGGCCGTCAGCGGCCGGTTCCAGATCGACCAGGTGCATGCGTTGGTGCTCTTGCGGTCGTTCCTCTACAACAAGGGGTTGCCGACCACGACGAAGGAAGCAGAGGGCTCGTTCGTGGACGAGTTGGTGGAGTGGATCACGCCGTTTTATTATTCGGAGCGGCTGGCGGTCTTGAGGGTGCTTTTGCCGCTCTTCCGCGCCAAGGGAGACCCGGACGACCCATTGTACGACTTTGCCACGACTTTCCTCCCGAAACTCATCGCCGACGGACCTAAATTCGCGGAGCTGGTCCTTGCTCAATTCACACAACGAACACGGACGCGAGTCACCGCGAAAACACCGAAGGACGCGGCGAGGGAGGCGAAGCAGAGCTGTGCGGAGCAGCTGGTGTTGTTGGAGGTGTTGTTTGCCACCATGTGGGACTACGTGAAGTGCGATGGGGATATGGTTGGCAAGATCTACGAGACGGCCTACGAGACGGGCATCGGGACCAACCAGGCCAATACTGCGTTGCTGCTTGACGCCGAGTCAGAACAGCTGCTGCAGGATATCGCTACGCTCTGGACGGTCATCATGGTCGAGGTTCTGGAGCTTGAAGCGCTCGCAGATCCAGCCAACACTGTCGAAATCTCCGCCACTCCGCGGGACAAAGACGTCTACACGGCTTCGCCTAAAGCCCTTCAACGCATCCACCAGCTCGTCACCAGCAACGACGACGGGCAATATGTTATTGTCTACGTTGCGTGGGCATTCGTTCTCTCTCGACTAGCAGACGCAGCATCCAAGCTCGAATCCATCCCCGACGCGTATCGACCGTTTTTCGAAACGATACTACCACATCTTCAACGACATTCAAAGGACCGGGAACCTGCGCATTTGTGGATGGCGCGGACGGCGCTTGCGCCTGGCGCGGGGTTGTTTGGATTGTTGTTCAGCTTTTTGACGGATTCGCCGTTGTTTGTCGCGTCGGTTGCGTGGAAACGCGCGTCGGCGGTTACAGACCCAAATGCGACGGCATACCGGTCGGTCATCAAGGGTGTGTGGACGCGAACCTGACCATACTACACGCTCATGCTGTTGCAGGCCTCATTATTGCCATCGTTGAGCTTACTCCGGTCGAGAACATCCCGGATTCCGATGCCTTCATCGACGTATGGATAGCGTTGTTTGGACGGAGCGAGAGCAAGGTGTGCTAGCGCCTTATATATTCTTTTACCACGACTAAACAACCTCAAGTCTGTCGCATTAATCTGTGCCCAATATTGGGAAACCGACTGGCACGTCTCCTCCGCTCGTCGCGCCATCTTCGACGTTGCGCGTTCGCGCTTCCCCATCCACTTCCAAACCCTCATCCGACTTCTCCGCGCCATGACCGGTGTCGGTTTCCTGGACACGGACCCGCTTTGCTCAACACAAGAAGGGCCACAAACGCGTCCAGCAGCACAAGCCGCGGCCAGGGATTCATGTGCCCGTCACGTGTTTTACTATCTCGAGAGCCTGTCGACGTATTCGCAGGTCATCCCCTTCGGCAACTCGACTGGACCAAACGCGATGGTCGAGCGGAATACTCATTCCAATGCGCCGACTGGCCTGAGCTATGCGAGCTCGCGACAGATCAGGTTGCCGGGAGGGTCGGTTATGCCTGTCGGGATGCCGGGTCGGTTGTTGAACAGCGACGGGGCGGAGTGGCTCATCGTCTGCTGGCAGCACCAGCATTCGGGATGGAAGCTCATTCTGGAGGTGCTGACGGACTACGTCAACAGACGACAACTCCTTTCTGGCGGGTATTCCGACGTGTCGTTTGCCCCGCGCAACGCCTCCGGCCAACCTGTTACAGTCCGACTGGAGGATATCGGCGTCGAAACCAACGCGGGGGGCGTTTCGGAGACCGTCATAACGCATGCGCTCGACTTGGTTCAAAGCCTTATTCAAGACAACCCAGCGCAGGCCGAGCAGCTAATGCAAGCCTTCGAAGCGGGGGACCCAGTGGTCTCGCATACCATGACGGAGGCGCGGCCACCGGACTTGGTCCAGCTTACGACGATGATATTGGAGGACGCGTTGACCTCGGCGGCGCACCAGAACACGGGATACCGAACGCAGCTCATCACGTCGGCGATGAGCGTTCTTTCGGCGATATTGGCGCTCCCGCGATATGCCCATCGTGTATGGTTATACGTCCGGTCGACGGCGGCTCTCTTCGGCGAGCGTAGCGTTGGGTTTGGGTCGGTCGCGTTGGCTGCGGAGCGGGTTAGCGGTCGCTATACCATGACGCTCGGGTTGCTCCATCTCGTGCAGCAACTCGCGAACGAGGCGTTCGCGTCGGTCCTCCCGGACAACCCGAAGCTCCTCCAGCTTAAGGAGGAGGTGCTCATGCGTGGGATCCGGTTCGTCCATACCGAGGTGTGGGTTGAGCACCTGAGTTGGAAGTACGCGCAGAAGGCGGAGCGGTACGATATTGGCAAGCAGGTGATGGCGCTGTATGGGAGCATATTGGGGCATGCGCCTCCGGTGTTGGACGACTCGACGGTTAGTGGAAGCAATGGCTTGATCCATTTCACTAACAATCCTGCAGAAATATCCGTTCGCGCAGCTGTTGCAGGCGATCATCGACCTGCTTCTGTTCAAGGCGACCACATCGACAATCAACCCACTCGTTTCGACGATCACTTCCGGCCTTGCGGTCCTCGAGTCCTTATACGACTCGAGGCTCCATTCGGACGTTCGCCGACTGGTCTTCTGCCTCGAGGAGCACCTCCATCTCGCCCGCGTCGTACTGAACCTCAAGATCAACGCGCGCGCGTCGAAACCGTCGCTGCTCGAGCAGTCGCTCTGCGCGCGCGTTACTGGTACGGCCTTTTCACGTGATTCGTCGGCCTTCGTCAAGGCCGATCCCATCGACGTGCTCGCGCTCTACGTGAAGCAGCGGGGCATGGGCAGCGTCATTCCTGTCGAGGCCATGCGGGTGTTGTGTGCGCTATGCTCGTCGTTTGCGATGGCGACGCCTTCCCCGCCGACGATTATCGCCCATCTCAACAACCCAGAAGCGACGGTCGCGTCTTTCGTACAAATCATCCAACATCCGTACGAAGATATGGCTCTCCGTAGTGCGGTGTGGAACTTCCTCTCCCTGGCCGTTGCTTCCGAACCGGCCCTCGGCGGTCTCTTCGTTATGGGTCAGTTCCGGACTCCAGCGCACCTCAAGGGCAAGGCCAAGGCCATCGCGGACAAACCCGCGGACGAGACGAGCGAAAGCGCGTTGGATGTTGCGACACATATGTTGGGAGGCTGGAACGAGATGTGGGAGATGAATCCCCAGTTGCTCGCGTCGATCCTGCGGTTCCTCGAGGTTGTCTGGCAGCATGGGCTGGAGCATCGGGCGGTTCTGCAGGATCTACGCGAGAGCTCCGAGTTCTGGGACCGCATTATGAAGTTGGCTTGTGCGGAGCTTGGACCGGTACCCGAGTACGAGTCAGGGGTGTTCGAGATGGTGGATGGGGTGCGGCGGTCGGCGCATCACGAGGTTATCTCGGTGCATGCGTATCGCACACTCGTCAAGTCGTATGCGCTCAAGATCATTGCGCATGATGTTGGGATGCATTTCGCCGTCAACAAGGACGCGGCCAAATCCAAGCCGACGAGTTTCAGCAAAATGGAGCCCAAATTCCGCGCTGCCGACGATTTGGGCGAGCTGCTTGCGGAGGCGACGCCGACGTCGTACGACCCCAGTCTCTACGACGAACTTGCCGAGCAACTCAAGGAGAGCTTCCCGACGTTGACCCTCGAGCAGGTCCGCTCGTCCGAGTCGGCCAACGAACGCGAGTTTGGCGACGACTTCATCTTCTCGACGGCGCTATTCAGGACGCGGTTGAATGCGTACCAGAGCAAGTTCCCGACAGACCACCGCGACTCGTTGATCACCCATCTGCACCTCATCAACATGAACCTCTCCCTCACGCAGTCCCAGACGGCGCTTGCCGAGTCCTGGCAGCTGCTTCTACAGAAGACGGTGCCGTACTTGCGTGGCGACGCGACGGTGGGCCCGCTGTTGATGGCCAGCGCCGCCTCAATCGCCTACGATATCGCGGCTGAGAGACGGTCAGGTGACTTGATGGCGACGATTCATGGGACCAGGCTTGCGCTGCTGCTTGCTGTGTTGGAGGTCGTGTGGTTTGCGACGACGGAGAAGAAGGCGGAGGTGGACTCGTTCGTCGAGCTCGTCAACAGCGTGCACAATATCATCCTCAACGAGGCACAGCCACCAGCGAAGTCGTTCCTCGGCGCAGTGTCGGTGCCGTTCCACCGAACTCTGGTGCTCATCTTGTACTTTTGTGCACGGAATTGCGGCATTCTGTCGCGAAGGCCAAAGGCGCTGAGTGCAGAACAGCGGCTGAAGATCGCCTCGATGATCGATGCTGCACTAGCCATGGTCATCGACGCGCTTCGTGTCGTTCTCGATGCTGCTCGGAGTCGAGTCGACGTCGAGCTGGACCGGGACATGGAGTTCCTGGTCTCGCTGTTCGAGCAATGTACGCGGTCAGACGTCAATCCTTCGACGACCCTCTGGCTCGTTCGGTGCCAAGAAACCGACATCATCCGTGCCAGTCTCGATGTGTTCGTGCACATCGACCTCGCGGGTCTCTCCGACCTTCCATTGCTCCTTGCCCGGAAACAACCACTCTATGCCCCTCACATTCTCCTCTTCCACATGGCGCTTGCCTCCATTCCGTCCGCCGCGGAAAGGTTCGCCAGTGCAGGCGTTCTTGCTGCATACAGCAACAACTCGCTCAGCGCAGCCATCAGTGCTGGGATGGTCGACGTCACCCTCCCCGAGCTGCCTGCCCATCGAAGTCCAGCGCATACGGGCTACTGCGCGATGCTTTCGATCGTGTCGGGTGTGGTTACTGCATTGGGGCGACAGAATCACTACTTTGATGCGGAGGCGAGTGGGCTGATCCAGCTCTACGGCGAGCAAATCATTCGCGCGCTTTCGTGGACGATCGGTGACCCGATAACGCTGCCGCTGGTCGAGGAGATGGAGCAGGTCGTCAACGTGTTTTACTCGATCGCAGAGGGCGCACCGCTCGCACAGACGAACGTCAATCCGGCCGTCGAACGGGTGCTACATGCGTTCCCATTACCTGCACTTCGACTCCTTCAACAACTCAACTACGCGCTGACGCATCCGAACCATCTCGCGAGTCTGTTTGAGCCGATCACGGCTGAGGAGAGGACGTTGCTGGAGAAGGACCCGCCGTCGTTGGATCCGCTCAAGAGGCCGCTGATAGCGCATTTGGTGCATCGGCTGTTCAGGCTGTCGAGCAGCATCTTGTCGACGCTGGTGACGATCAACCGCGCGTATTCGGTGTTGACGAGCGACAAGGACGATTGGCCTGTGCACGAGGCGTTGATTCTTCCGGTGTGTGCTTTTGAAAAGCGTTTGAGTAGTGATTGATTGATTTTTCAGCACTCGAAAGTCGTTCTCGGGGAACCAGCATCGATGGGAACACTCCTCGAGCTCGGCAACTGCACCCTCGACGTCCTGAGGGAGCTCGTTGGTCGACCAGCAGGCCAGTCTCTCGCTGACGTCGGCGCGATTCCAGGGACTTTCCCTTTGGACGTGAGGCAGGGTGTTAGCACCGCACGGAGGAATCTGGAAGCGCTGCTTATCTACGCGGTGACGCAGCTCGTCATGTCGCTTTCAAAACCCGACTCGACGGAGGGCAGCTCGGGCGGCGGGGAGATGGAGACGGACGGCGAAGATCCAAGTCACGTGCATGGCCGTGAAGTAGAACGGAGAGGCCCGCGAGCGTCTCTGTCCCTTGCGGATCGGCTCCGACGCGGTGTGACGGGCGAGATGGCGTCGGACCTGCAGACGCTGATCACAAAAGCGAAGCCGGTGGTGGCAAAGTGCGATGCGGTTGTGGGTGGGCCGCCTAGTGTAGATTTGACGGGTGTTTTGGCGGGGTTTTTGCAGGAGAGGATTGTTCTCCAGCAGTGAAAAAAGTATTGGTATCTCTGTGCTTATTTTGTAGTGTGTATCTGTAGTTGCTTTGCTTCGCTTTCAAGTTGGACATGGGTTAGGCGTGCAGAAGCATTTTTTGTACTCATTTTTGCAGCGACAGTGAACCCCTCCAAGATAGCGATGCAGTAGGCTGCGCCCATTGCGGACAAACATGATTAACATTATTTAATAAAAGTACACTACTCGTGAAGAAAGTAAAAAGAAAAAGTCCAAGAATTCAAACATACTCAGGCGGCGGGTCCATCCCCGCGTCCTGCTCATCTGCAAAAGTCACTACCGGCCGACCCCGGTTCGGCACTAAAGGCGTCGTCAATGTCTCCGTACTCGTACCCGCCGCTGCCGGTGGTTGCGGTTGCGTGTCTGCTTCCCGGCGAACGGGGACCGAAGGCGGGGTCATACCGCTCTTCCAGACCCCATACCCCGTACCACGCGGGGCTTGCGATTGCGTTTGTTGGTACGGATGCCGTTGTTGGCAATGCGCACAAAGCGTATTCGCGCCCGCGCCCTGGCGATACCGTTCGCCGTAGCCGTAGCCAGTGATCGTCGTGTCCGTCGCTGACATGCGGCTCGCGCTCCCACTGCCGCTGCCGCTTCCGGACGTGTTGTCGCTGTGCCCATGGTGGTGGTGCACGGCGCACGAACATGTCGTCGATGGTCGGGGATAACTTGAATCATACCCCGAATTCGAGCCCGGAGTTGGAGGGATAACACCAGGCGTGGCGTCGGAATACGCCTCACTCATGAACGGCTGGATATAGGTCGGGCTCGTGGGGTCCTCCGACCTGCGTACTGCTCTCCGTGCCCGCGCCCGACGACGCGCAAGCAACTGGCACAGAAGGGCTATCGCAACAATCAACAACAGGCCGCCGACAATGCCGCCTGCGATCGCGCCAGCCGGGGACTTTTTGTGCGAACTTGAACTCGGGTTTGCGTTGGAGGTGTTGTTGGGAGAAGAGTTCGCGGGCTTGCCCCCGCTGTCATTCGAACTGGAGGTAGTAGTAGTCCGCGAGTCAGCGCTCGTCTTCACTGCTGAGGAAGAAGAAACGGAGGATGCTGACCCCGTTCCGGTTGAGCTCGCATTGGTGAAAAAGAAAGCTCCTGCAGGCATCGACATTGGCGTAGACAATGCAGGCGGGGCGGGGCTGCTCGGGAAATCGACCCACGAGGCCGCAATGAGCAGATTGACCGCGTTGGTTTGGTTGGTCAGGTCCGGAGCCGCGTTGACGGTTGGCGGAGGGCCGGTCCACTGTCCGCCGTACACGTTTGACGCGTCGGATGTCGCACCAGCAGCGGGTGTGGTTGTGTTGGTCGTGGCCAGCTGAATTAGGGCGTTGTACTGCAGGCGTAGGTCAGGTTCATGCAAAAAAAAGCAAGCGATGGAACGCACTTGCACGGCAAGGTACGAGTAGATGTATCCGCGGTTGGATTGGTTGACACCGTTGTAAACGTACGCCCAGCCCAAGGCTCGAGCAAGGAGCCCATCTCCAACCTTGTTTGCTACGAAGACCGGTCAATAAATGCTCTGCGGCCAACCAAGTCGTCCACGTACGCCCATTCGTGATGATCCCCTCTGCCGTCTGCCACCCATCGTACTCCAGAATCGCGACAATCAACGCGTTTGCAAGTGTCTGCACCTTCGTTTGATCCGCGCCGGAGGTAAGCGCGCCGAGGATGGACATGGTTTCGAGCAACAATGCAGCGTTATTCGAGTCGAGCGCCGTGTCTTTCGGTGCGCAACTGTCTGCTTCCAGAGAGTTGTAGGGAACGGCTCTTGTGGGATCTTGGAGGTGGGCGAAAAGGAACGAGGCTGAAGCGACGGCTGCGTCGAAGTAGGTCGTGTTGGAGGTTGCCTGGGCCAGCATGGCCGAAACACTGGGCAAGGTTAGTCCAGGTCTTAGATGATGTAGAATGGCGCACAGAGCAAAGTATCCCGTCGCCCGCGCCCCGATAGAAATATCGGACGCCGCGGTTGTCTGTTTCTGCGGTTAGAATTTATCTTTTCTACTCAAAAATGGGACATACCGCGAAAGTCCCGCCAGCCATCGTCACTGGAGACCAATCCGTCAGCCTAGAATGCGGAGAACTGGCTGCTACTCACTGTTCTGGCACTGCGACGAGAAGTTGGGCGACTTCGACGCGACAGTGGTCTTCCCCTCCGAAATCACATACGCGTTCGCCCACTCCCAGGACTGGATGGCATATCCAAGAAAGGTTGTATTTCGACCCGAGACGAAATATGTCCGGAGAGCCGCGTAGCCGTAGGCGCTGTAGACGCGACGGATTAGCCCTAAATATATGCCAGTGCAATGGAGACGCACAGTCCGTAATCCAAGTTGGTATCCTCGAAGTTCGCTCTTGTCCCCAGCGCAGACAACAAGTATTCGTTGATGTCTGGGATGTAGGAGGTGCTGTTTCCCAGAAACACGAATTCGGCCATTTGGGTGTAGACTTGCGCGCAGTATTCATAGTTTTGTCCTAGGAGAAAGATCAGTTGGTGGATTTTTGGGAAGAAAAGCCAGACACGAACCGTCGGAACACTCTGCGACGGTGTGCGCCGTGGTCATGGCGGGGATCAAGGCCGCCGCACCCTGGTGCGAGCGCGGGGTATCAGGGTAGAGGAAGGACGGGTCCTAAGTCGTCGTTAACTTCCGCTGAACGCGCTTCTCGACAGAGGAGATGGGCGCGCGCACCCGCCACGCAGACGAATCGATGGCCGTCGCGCCAACGGCGGCCACCACCGCGAGAAGGAGCATGCATGGTGAAACCATGCTCGCGAAAAGAAGGAGCGTATCGAAGGAAGAGCAAAAGTGCAAGCGGAGAATGGCGCTGGCCTCGCCAAGCGCGTTTTATCGCACGGTAGCGCGCGTAGGCGGGACGACAACATGGCCGTTCGGGAGAGAGGCACTGCCGACGTGATGCCGTCAGTGTGTCTGCATAGCCGGATCGAGTCAACACCACGCGGATCTTGATGAAGGCCGTGGCGGCGCGATGCACTAAATTAGAGCATGATTGGCGCGTCCGTGGGCGCAGACCTGAGACGATGCCAAGATCCAATTACCGACAACGCCGACGACGTGCGCATGTCGAGGATCGGCAGCGCGCTGATCCAGAACTCCATGCGATGCCGCACAAAGCTTTGAGAAAATCGCGCGAAGGCCAAGCAACCCCGGATGTTCATGTGTATACCTGTTTAACCCGGTCTCTGGGCCCGAGAATATTATCGGGAGAACTCACCCACGTCCGAGCACGAAAGTAAAATCCATAGGAACAACGACGGTTCTGTTGAGCTGGACATAATTGGCCTGGAGTTACAGTCGATGATGACTGAACTCACTCCAGCAAATTTATTTCGTTACACATTCCCCCTTCTCCCCTTCTCCTCCTGGTGAGCTTATGAGGATTTATATCAGCCCAGTGGCCCCAGCCAGGCTGCAATGCTCCTCTGCCAAAAGGCACCAATGTAATGCCAGTGCTGGAGTGTATCTGATGAATGTGATGATGTTGTTCCCTGGCTGAACTTATGGTCTTTTTAGTACAGTATCATAAGGCTAAGGCGAGTTCTTGCCTTTCTGTTCTGCAGCTCCACATGCAGTTAAAAGATACTTATAGTGCCAAACTATGCAAGGAAATAAAAATTCAAGCCTCTGCAAACACATACAAAGCACCTTGAGCTTGTTGCAGTCCTTGTCACAATCTAAACCTCAACCACAACTTTCAGATGTACCCCAGCATCTTTTCCACCTGGGTGGCCTACTAAACACTGACTTTTTCTTGCTGTGAGTTCATGCATTTCATTGTTGAGCAATGTACTTAAGATGTTCTACAGTGGCTTTGGATCAAGTGCAGGCAAATTAAGCCATAGCCAAAGGTTTTCCTCTCCTTCAATATCCTCTCGTCGATGCAACAGGTCCCTCTTCATTTGCTTTGCTTCAGAGAAAATGCCCTTCTCCTTCTCGTGCCTGAGCACGAAACCCGGATTGCCAAACCGGGATTGAGCTAAAATGAACCCTGACGTCGATGACAGCCTCACCAACGCCTGTCTGCTGTCAACGTCCACCATCCCGCTCCCAAGAGCTCCGCGTCTGCGCAATTTTGCTTGCACCTCCGTCGTACAAGTCGTGTCCTCGACCTTCCATTCGTTCTTGATACCGTCTGTACGTTTACTCCACAAACTGATAGCCCGGGACATCGCTAACGAGAAAGCCAGCAGCGAGGCAACGCAATTTTTATGCGTCTCTCGTTAAACGCCCATGTCTGACCAATTCTACGGGCGACGCAGTGGGGAGCGAGAGCGGTTCTATGGAAACGACCAGAGCGAATGGTACTACGGGAATGGCGAGAGCATTAGCTCGGGACCCAAGAAAGGCGGCGCGGCTGTGGTGGGTCGCCAGTCGGCATTCTCAACGCCTTCGTCGTCGTCGGGTTCCGAGAGCGAAGACGATTATGGCGAGGCAGACCCCATCGGGCCAGCGAGCTCGTCGCGACGACCGTCAAATGTTGGACAACACTCGATTTCTTCTCCGCCAATATCAACCCCAGTGGCACGCGATACCGACTCGGATGAAGACGATGTTCCGTTGGCGCAACAAATTCCATCTGCGTTGAAGGCGCAGCGGACGATTCGACGCCAGGTTCGCGAGGAACGGGACCAACGACGGCGAGAAAAGGCCGAGCGGGGAACGAGTCGGCGCCCATCAGGTGCTGCGGATTCTATCTCAGCCGACGTTGCGTCCAGTTCGCGAGAGGCTGCTCGGATGGCAGACGATTCGCGTCGTAGGTCTGCTAGTCGGCCGCGACAACGGACCCAAACGCTTCCCGGAGGCGGAATCGCTTCGCCTGGCGTCGACGACCTCACCAAGAAGCTGCAGAACCTACAGCAATCCCCACGACCCGCTCCCATACACACGAGTCCCGTCCCAGACTCGAAACGCGACCGCATCCTTTCGCCCAATCCAGCCACGCCATCTTCTCCTCCCACACGGACCCAGGCCTTGCCAGAGGCGCGTGGCTTACGTCCCATGCGTTCGTTCCATCGGCCAAAGACTGCTGAGCCCCTCTCGAACCACACCGAGGTTCCGCTTCCCGCTGAAGCCGAGGTCAGGGTACGACGAAGCAACACGACCAAGAGGCCAGAACCACCAGCTTCTCCCGCGGTTGCAGCGCCGAGCAAGCTCACGAAAGCCCCGCCACCCACGGAAATGCGAGCAGCACGCCCGTCGGCCGATGCACAGCTCAAGCCGCCTGTCCTTGATTCCGCACCGCCGCAGAGCCATCGACACGTTGCTTCAAAATCGCAGAGCGCCTTGACGCGAGTGTTCATTGGCGACATGCAGCGGTTTAACATGGTCGATATTGGTCCGACTACCAACGCCAAGGAGGTGCTAACGATGGTCGAGGAACAGGGTTCGCTCAAGGGTTGGGTTGGCGTTGGCGGCTGGATGGTCTGGGAAGTCGCGCAAGATTTTGGGATGGAGCGACCGATCCGAAGTTTTGAGTTGCTCGCGGACGTGCAGGCTTCGTGGAACAAGGACAAGATGGTCAACATGTTCTTGCTGCGGCTCACCACACTCGCTCCCATCCTCAGCCGGTCCAACATCCCGTCCAGTTCGCCGCTGTTCTCGGGCTACATTGACTGGGAGTACAAGCGCGGCAAGTGGACGAAGCGGTACATGCGGCTCAAGGAGCACAGTCTATGGCTGTCGAAGCGCGACAACGGCAAGGACGAGATTTGTTTGTGCTCGCTTTCGAACTTCGACGCGTACCATGTTACGCGGTTGCACAAGGCGCCGAAGCCATTTGTGTTTGCGGTCAAGTCGACGGACAACTTGTCCTTCTTCGAGAACACGGCGGACTATCTGCATATCTTCTCGTGCAACCAGAAGGACGGGGAGAAGTGGATGGAGAAGATCCTGCTTGCAAGAGTACGTTATTTTTCTTCTGGCCGTTCCAGGGACTGATTGGTGGTGCAGTCGTATGTGCTGTATCAAGAACGCAATGTGCTCTTCAATCCCAAGGCTCCTAGCGGGAACGCTGCTGGTCCTGTTAGCGGTGGCGGAGGTGGTGGTGGCGGTGGGGCGACCGGTCTGGCGAGAGCAGCGACGCGCAAAGGGCCTCCGCCTGCTGCACCTCTGCTTGTTGCGCCAGATCGGAACGACGTGTTTGCGCCTGGGTCGCTGTTGCGTGGCTAGCGACTCTGTATCTATGCCGAGCTTTTGGCGGCGTCATTTTGTAGTTGAATCCAAAGTCTTGTATACCACCTACAGCCAGTATATCCTCTATGACACGTAGAAACGCTTTCGCAAGTCTGGACTGTTGGATGGCTACGACGCTTTTGATGCCGCGGACAATCTTTCTTGCTCTCTTCCTCCATGTCTCTTGGTCGTTCAGCCGCCTATGAGCCATTATTCGCGTCGCGCGGCTGTATCCAGGACTTCGTCGGATCCAAATCGTGATTTGACCCCATAATATCGACTACTCCACCGCCTCTTGGTCCTGACGTTGATATTCCCGTGAACGTGCGCCCCCTCGAGCAGGCAGCTACCCACCGCGATGTCTACAACCAGCTACGGCGACGTTGTACACTGGTCACTCGGCGGAGAACACGTTCTCTTCGCGTTCATCTCGTTGGATTCGTTTGGAGGGTTTATGGCTGGCGCGTTCGTGACGGTGGTTGTTTGTGCTTGTGAGAGGTGCGACTGCTTTCGTGCCTGGACGTGGGTTGAGGCTTTCAAGGTTGCTAACATATGCATTTGACCGTCGGTGGGAGCTGGCTGGGGCTGGGAGGTCTCGTGGAACACAAGCGTTGTGGCGAGCGGGGATGTATTGGATTTTGGCGCTATTGCGACTGTGCGTCTGGTTTCCGTTTCGTCTTTCCGCTCTTTTCAACGCCATACCTCTCCATCCCAGAGCGTACATGCTCATTGCCATGACCCGGCATTCTGGGTGCGTTCACTACATTCTTTCCGAAATTTAGCTGAGACGGAATTCAGGCTGATTTTAATAGCTGTGAGCATGCCCCGAAGCGCAGCTCCTGGACTCTGACCCACGGGATACCTCTGCCTGCAGGCGACGACACTCGCGGCAGGTCAATTACTCATTGAGTTGCAAACCGGGCCCGAGCAACGAGCTCTAGATCGGGAGTACGTGCTATCTCAAATCTCTCCATCGTTTACAGACCCTCATTTCTACCAGCTACGCGCCTCTTATCCTTGATGCCTCTCCGCTGCTTCCGCGCCGAAGTATTGGCGACGACCGGCAGGCAATGCGCATTCAGTCGCATGACGCGCAGTCCAAGATAGAGGACGGTTTCCTTGCGAATGGACACGGATATCGACATGGGATTGGGCTAGGAATCGATGCTGGGGTGGAAGAGAGTGTTCGTGCTTGGCAATCTGGTGCAGGGCCAGAGGCGGCGCGCGCGTTGTTGGGAACTGGCGGCAAAGGGCATCATGTGTCGAGAGGAAGCCGCTCGACGCCATTCCAGATCGGCGCCGGGGAAGACTCGGATGAAAATTGAACTGCGAATGCATTACGGGCACTATTTGCAGAAGAGTTGGCGGCGCTTCGTGGGCTATTCTCGTGGCGTACGTCCATGCTTCTCCAGCTATCAGTCTTAATCTTAATGGAACCGCTATGCCGTTCCGCCGTCCTCCATGCACGTATAAAGGCAGCGGCTCGGATGCTACAGCGCTCTGAGTCATTCATCCTGCAGCGCAATGAGTGTTGCGAAGTTGGTGTGTTGCCTGCTCGCGCTGCTCTTAGCTACCGCTTTCCTGCGAAGACTCCGCAGGCCTTCTGTCGTCTCCAGAGTTCCAGGTCCGCCATCGCCGTCCTGGTTTCTCGGTAAACGTGCAGAACCTGCTTCAAGGCATTTTTATTCACGTAAATGGCAGGCAACCTCTGGCAACTGGTCTCTCCCGAGACTTATGGGACGTTCGAATACGACTGGCAAAAGAAATACGGTCCACTCTATAGATTCAAGAGTGCGCTTGGGGTGAGTTCGGACGTGTCGCGTTTGATAGCAGAAGTCAACGCTTTCTCCAGCAAGACCGACTCATGGTCGGCGATCCTGTCGCGCTCCAATTCCTCACTAGCGAGCCCACTGTGATTGGCCTTCCCAGCAACCGAAAGGTCGGGAAAATCGTATTCGGAGATCGGACGTTTTGGGTTTTAGAAGGTGCGGGGAACTGAAGTCCGAGTTGCACAACTGAATATCAATGTAAACAGCTGACGAGCATCGGCGGGCGCGTGCAGCGTTGAATCCGGGCTTCTCCGGAGCAGTTGTACGCCAGTTGAACTTGCGGCCACTGTTTTCCGATATCGCGTCGCGTGTACGTGTGTTTGTGGTACTTTTTGCGGTAATTCCGCTGAAAGAGCCGCAGATAGTGCAGCAATGGGCGAAGAAATGTTTGGCATCGGATTCCCCGGTCCTCATTAACGTCGTGGACCTCTTAGATCGTGGAACACTGGATGTCATCAGTCAAGGTCTCTTTCCGTTATCTTATCTTATCTTATCTTATCTCATCTACCTCCAAACTCGAAAGCTGCTCTAGGTTTGCCGCTGAACACAATTGAATCGCTGGACCACCCATTGACCCAAAGTCACTTGAATGTCCTGTAAGCTGTTTCCGCAATCTCCTCGTTGCACACCGGCGGCCAACAGAATAATTTTGAATTCTAGGGAGGCGACCTTTGTCCGCTCCAAAGCTGGCATTGTCGCCGAGGCACTTATTCCATATATTCCTCTCTCTCTTCTCAGAGCTGCCCTACATATGAACAACGCCATCAGGACCTTTCGACGCGTCACAGATGAGATGGTTGCGGACGTGATGAAGCGGGAACACCTCGGGGATTCAGAGGAGACTAGCGGCGAGGAAGAAGCAAGTGGTGTCATTTTGGACACTCTCAGTGAGGCTCACTTCTGGCTCTTCCACATATATTGATTGGATGGCTATAGCCAAGAATCTTTCATCTGGAAAGAAAAGGCTTTCAGCAGCAGAGCTGGCAGAGCACATCCGCATTATACTCGTGGCTGGACAGGATACCGTGGTACATGCCCTTCAACGCACAAAGATCACTCCTGACTTGCATAATCTAGTCAGTCACCGTCGCTTGGGCGCTACATGAGCTAGCCAAAAGCCCGAGCCTTCAACGGGAGCTGCGAGAAGAACTCATTGCGGCTCGCAATGCTCAAGCTGAGATTGACTACGATGCTCTTCAGCTCTTCAACGCGTTCATCAAAGAAACACTCCGCCTCAACCCGCCAGCAGCGTATCTAGAACGAATGGCCGGTGAAGACATTGTGGTTCCGCTTTTGTACCCAATTGCCTTGACTTCTGGCGAAGTTTTGACTGCGCTACCGATCAAGAAGGGGCAGTCAATCTGGTACGCCATCACATCGTACAATCGGTGAGTTTTCCAGGCAACTTCTCCGGAACCATTGAGACCGCTGCGGATTTTGACCACGGGCTAGGCTGGAGTTAATCTGGGGTCCGGACGCAGATGTATTCAGGCCCGCGCGCTGGTTAGAGGAAGGAAATCCTTGTAGCGGCCCGAATCTCGGCCCTTACGCGCAACTGTAGGGTTATATTGCATTACTTTTATTTTGGCCTCAATCAATCCAGATTCAGTTTTTCGTCAGGCAATCGCATCTGCGTGAGTGGCTTCCTTGCTCTAATCTTGGAGCTTATTTGTTCTTTAGATTGGTTGGCGCTTCGCGTAAGCTTATTGTTCATGCTGGCGGGGTCATTTCGCTCACCTACCTGAAGAATTTCAGAAATCCAGATCCTCCTCGCAGAAGCTCTCTTGAACTTCTCCTTCAGAATTTCGCCAAACGATCCAGTGAAGCAATTCCATGCTGCAACAGTGACACCAGTTACCAAGGACGGGCACAAGGGACTCAATCTGTTAATGGAGAGAGTTTTAGACTAGGTTGCTGCAACACACGAAACATAAATGTTGCACGAGAAATACTTACACGTTCGCGAATCCTTATTACCAAAGTGGCTTATGTACGTCTGATGCGTTCGGCGCTTCATTGCTCCTCTCAAACCACGGTCCACACCAAGGGGCCGATGACAGCGCAAGATCAAAGATCAACCGGTACAGTGACCCCCCCAGATCATTTCCTTTTTGGGCGGTTGTGGACCTCAGCTTGTGTGGTCGCTCAACAACCGAGACGGACCTGGATCGCGTGTAATCCCATCTTTGGCACCTTAGTCTATGTACTCGCCCACAGAAAGCAACATTATGGTCCACGGATGAACCAGGCTTTCGAGCACTCGTTGCATGATCCCATGGACGCGTTTTGTTATGATCCATTGCAGCGCGCTTCTCCCTTTAAACGCACGACAAAGCATGCATAATAACCATGAAATAAATCTGGGAGCTTATCCAAGCAGATTTCGCCCCGGAAACGCCTCAATGTGCGGAGGTACATGCCCCCCAAAAAGGAAATGATGGGGTGGGGGGTACATGTACCGGTTGATTTGACGTTTTGCGCTGTCATCGGCCCCCTGGTCCACACTGTCTCTCGAACCACACTGAGGTTCCGCTTCCCGCTGAAGCCGAGGTCAGGGTAGTAGGTACGACGAAGCAACACGACCAGGAGACGACCAGGACCTCCGGCTTCTCCCGCGGTTAACTGGTTGTTCAAGAAATCGCGCGGCGCCCGGCGAGCAAGCTCACGAAAACCCCGTCACCCACGCAAATGCGAGTAGGACGCCCGTCGGCCGATGGACAGCTCATATACGCGACGCTCTAAACCACTTCCGCGACCAAGGTCGCTCGGCCGCCACCAGAAAAGCGATCGCGGCGCGTCTTAAAAACACTATAAACCTTACAAATAGCCCCGCCGCCACGGTCCAGCCAACTTCCAGCATGTATCTGGAGGAGGAATCAGCCGCGGCTCCGAACATCCAACTTGAATGGCTACTTAGGTGCGAAATCGGGCACATATATAGGGTCCTGATCTAATTCTGACGCTCCAGCTCCCCTGAACCGCGTCAGGATAAAACCTTGCGCGCCATGCGAGTGGACGGTCCTTGACTGCACTCGGCAAGGATGAGGCTCCTCCCTCACGGAATCGCCGTTGTTGGGATCCTCGCGACGTTCCTCGACACCGTCACCGCACACCTCGGTCCCGCTACAAACTCGAAGCGCCTGGCGGCTGGCCTCGCCCCCTTGAAGCCTAAGAGACTGTACAACGCGGCCAGCGGCGTTCTCATGGGTGCGTATCTGCACATTCACATTCAATACCACCTACTGACGGCACTCTCTACAGCGCGGCAATCCACCCCCTCTGGGTCCCCGAACCCAAATTGCGACCCAATCTGCCCGCCAACGTACGGCCCGAACGCGTATCCCCTTGTCTTCCAAGGCACTTACCCTTCCGGCGGCACCACTCAAACGTTCTGTGAATATGGGCCGCAAGGCTCGTATACGAACCTCTGCACGTACAATGTGTGTCTGCTTCTGTTAACCTCTGGATCTGGAGTCGTGTGCTTACTCTTTTGTTTGATCCACAGCAAGACGGAAGCGTTGACCCAGACGGTTACGATGTGTACTGTCCCGCGCAGGGAATTTGTACCCATTAGGGCAGATGCTCAGTGTAAACTGCAGCCCGCGGCCCCCCTCAATGACTTGCGAAACAATGATATCGATACGGTTGCGCATTCGATGCGTGAACGATTTGAAGGGCTTTGGGCCTTTGTCACCGTGAAGAATAAACGAAACGGGCCCGGGCCTGTACCTGAATTATCGGCTGCCCAACTTGAGAGTCGCATGGATTGGACTGAGAATCGATGCAGGGGCGGAAGAGAGACTTGGAGAGTGCTCTGGCTTGGCAAGCTGTTGCCGGTCCAGGAATCTGCTCCCGAGGTGCTCGGAGGCCGCAACTTGCTCCTGAGTTCCGTTTTGGATTGGTCCTTTGTATAACAACAACAACAATTCCTTCAGTGCGCGGTGCCAACCCGGAGCAGCAGGCGCCCATACGCGTAACACATACGATAATTTCGCTGGGCAACGCACAGATGTCTTTAGGCCGGAGGCAGAAAATTCCACTGTCACGGAATCGACAGCTAATACACATTGCCGCGGCGTCCATTGACAGTGGCCACGCCCCTTTCGCGGACTTGAGCAAGATCGCTAGGCTGGCGGCGCCAGAAAAGCTAAGTATCGCGGCGCATCTCAGAAACACTAGGTATTTTGTGAATAGCCCAGTCAGTTCCCGCCACCGGTACCGTGACCACAGTCCAGCCAACTTCAAGTTCCAGCGCTGCCCGCAACACGCCTTTTCGATGGAAGGACCACACCATGCAAAATTAGACACATAGGATCCTGATCTATTGTCCAAGGTTTCAAACGGCGTCGAATAACTGTCATAGCAGCTTCAAAATTTATGTTTTGCCGCCTCCAGATCCCCTAAACCGCGTCAGGATAAAACCTCGCCGAGCGCGCGCCATGTACAGTCCTTGACTGCACCTTGACCGCACTCGACAAGGATGAGGCTCCTCCCTCACGCAATCGCCGTTGTTGGGATCCTCGCGACGTTCCTCGACACCGTCACCGCTCACCTCGGTCCCGCTACAAACTCGAAGCGACTGGCGGATGGCCTCACCCCGTTGAAGCCTAAGAGACTGTACAACGCGGCCAACGGCGTTCTCATGGGTGCGTATCTGCGCAGCTGCCCGAATACCGCCTACTGACGGCCGGCACGCTCTACATCCAGCGCGGCAATCCACCCCCTCTGGGTCCTCGAACCCAAATTGCGACCCCAACTGCCCGCCGATGTACGACACGTATCCCCTCGTCTACCAAGGCAACTACGCGCTCGGCGGCACCACTCGCACGTTCTGCGAATATGGGCCGGACGGTTCGTATATGAACCTCTGCACGTATAATGTGTGTCTGCTTCTGTTGATCTGGAGTCGTGCTAACCCTTGTTCGATACATAGCAAGACGGAAGCAAGGTGTCGGACGGAAGCGATCCGGACTGTCCCGCGCAGGGAATTTGTACCCATGAGAGCAGACGTTCACTGTAAACTGCGGTTCGCGCATCGTTAGTTCCCCGCCCCCTTCCCCTGGAACATTCATAATTACTTCCTTATTCATGTTCGGTAACTTACAAAGCCCGATTTTACACCGTCAAAGTGACCGTAGCAACCCCACTCGTGTACGTGAGGACATACGCCCCTGCCTGCGTCGTCAACGTTCTGCTCGGTCGCAAAACTCCAACGCCTCCCGCAGCGACTGTCTGCGAAATCACCAAACGCGCATTCGGCGCGCTAGCAGCGGCGCTCGAAGCGCCAGAGGCCACCGGTGTGATGGTAACGACGACGGCATGCGTCTTGGGGTTATAACTGACTGTCGAGAATGCGCCTGCGTCGACGGACAGGAGCGCGGCGATGGGCGCAATGAATACGCGGCGGCGGATGGCATCCTTGACTTCGAAAGTCACTGCAGGACTCGTGGAGGTGATGATGCCGCCGAAGGTTTGCCAACCAAATTCGGGGTGGTCGATGAGCGTAGTGCCAAGGCCCATCGCCATTCCGGAGAAGTTTGGCCCGTAGTCACCCGAGTAGCCGTCCCATGCGAGCTACTCAAGGGTTAGTCACGTGTTTTGAGACTCGAAAGCGGACGAACGGTGTCTGAGAAGGAATGGAACGCAGCCGCCGCAAACCCTCCCTCGTCGATGTTGCTCAGCGGAGCGCTTGACCCGGCGTAGCCAACACGCAGCAAATAATTGTTTGTAGGTGATGTCTCGAAAGCGGCGTTCAGGACGAGAGCATTGAGTCCGCTGCCGTAGTGGTGGATCTGCCGCTCGATGCGCATGAGCTTCGCAGCATACTCAAAGTCCCAGTAGCGCCGAGCGTTGCCGTTGTAACCCCAGTGAGGAATCAGTGGCTGGTAGGCCAGAACGGAATTTAACGCGTTCTCCGCAGTGGTAGAGTCGTTGAAGAAGGACGCCCATCGGTAAACGCCCTCTTGGCCCGTCGAGTCCCAAGCCATCTCAGAACCGAATCTACAGCAGAAGCGTCAGCCAAAGTCCCAAGCGCAGCCAACACACGCACGGGTATCTCTCCGTCGACCACAGCTCCCAGCGCGTCTTCATCTGCGCCTGCACGAACGATGCATTCGCCGTCAATCCCTCGCGGTTCAAGTCGTTCAGTAGGTACCAAAACACTGTCTCTCCCATCAGACCATCGGTGTTATAACCGACAGCGGGGCTCATCATGGCCTGGATGGTGTTGACCGCCTGGTTGAGGTACCACTCCCATGTATGCGTCGTGACCAGCGACGGGTAGTTCCGCGCGACGCGGTACAGGGCCCAGTAAGCTGCGGTCACGTGCACGTAGTCGTATGCGCGAGCGGTGGCGTAGGACGAGGCTTCGTTCCAGCTCCACCAGATAGTCCAGTCGATGTCGCTCGGGTAGTCGTAGTTCGGCTGGAGGGATGGTTGGTAGTAGAACACCGACATCTTGACGGTGTAGTTGAGGTTCTGGACGGAGCCGTAGAGCGTCTGGTCGATGAACTGCTCGAGCTTGGCGACCTCCGCCGCGGCGGGCTGGACGAACTGCTTCATCGCGGCTGCGAGCCAGGACCCGGCGCCGCCCTCGTCGCTCAAGCCCGGTATCCATGCGCGCTGGTCGTTGATTACAGGCGCGTTGACGGAGCGGTCGTAGCTGATAATCGACGGGGAACGCTTGAATGGGTCTGTGGTCGAGGTGAACCACTGTTCGGTCGTCTATAAGAGGCCAACTTCAATCAACATCGTCTGAGGAGACAGAGAACAAACACACCAAGAAGTTGCCCAGGTTCGAGATGGCCAAGGTCGCCCCTTGGGTCACGTAGTAGTTCAGCGTCTGCACCGTCCCATCCGCATACGTCACGGTCAAGCGCGAACGACCCCAATTCACCGGCGTAATCGTGTAGCCAACCCAGCCGCTTGTGATCGGGTCGGTATTCGTTTTCCACGTGAGCGCCCCAGAGGGCGACACGGTGATGTTGGCCACGGCCGAGCTGTAGCTCAAGAAGACCTTCCCGACTTGGTCCTGCGGAAGGATGTAGCCCGGAATACCGACCGCGACGGGCCGGTTGTTTGCCTGGAGGGTCGCCTCGATCGTCTGGATGGAAGAAGCGACGCGGAAGGCAAGGCCGTAGGTCCGCGTCTGGCCCGGCTCGAGGATGTACGAAGTGGGTGCGTTCCATGTGGTGGTGTTGACCCATTCGTTCTCGGCGTACGCCAGCGTGTGGAAATCCCACTCGTACAACGCCTCGAAGGTTTGAGATTGGTAGTATGGTGGGTTGACGGTCGATTCCGGGAGGAATCGCCAGCCTTCGAGCGGGCTTGACCCGACAGGGATGACGACCAGCGGCGGGAGGGTGCCGAGGAGAGGCGTAACCTGGACGAAACCCGCATCTTGTCCGATGTATGGGTCGAACAGACTGCAGATGGTGTTCGTCTGAGCGGCCGTTCGGTTGGTGAAGATGTTGTTGAACTCGAGAGGTGCTCCGAGTGCTCCGATCTCGACGGCAAACGACTGCGGATTGGAAACATCGAAAAGCAGCTGGATGCCAGCCGAGTCCGTAACCCAGCGGCGGGTAATGTTGATCAACGAGTTCGTTGGGAGTGTCGGCGCTAGCGAAGCAGACGCCAGAGTCGTTCCTGAGACGGCGTTCGCGGCGAGTTTCTTCCGGGACGCAGAAGAGTCTCCATTAATCCATGTGGTCGTGCCGACCTCGCGGACTGTTCTGATGATGAACAGACGAAACAACTCGAGACGGCAAGCCACACACACCTCTGAAGGTGATGTCGCCCAGATGGTAATTAAGGTTGCCATCGCGCAAGGTCATCCTGGAAAAAACAATCAGCAGCTACTTTGCACGGAGACAATTCACGCAACTGGTCGGTCGGAATGAAGTTGAATGTCGAGCCTTTTGGCGTCAACGAATACAGCGTCTGCGAGTCCTTGACGAGCTGCACGTTGAAGAACGACGTATTGAACGTCAGGAAGCCATCTGCTAGCCCGAGGGTGCCATTTTGTGCACATGTAAAAGGCGAATAGACGGTCCAAACTATCAGTGTCGCAAGAAGCGACCACCACATCCTGCAGAAGCGGTGAGCTTGTATCAACCGAGAAGAAATGTTGAACTCACATTCCCGAGTAAGACCAAAGTCTCTGAGACGGCGTAGCGGGAAGGAGGGAGTCAACTTCTTGCTCCGCGATTCCATCTGCTTTAAATCGAGTCGGGTCCGCGTCTGAGGATACTTCCGTGAGAACCACCATGGCCCTCAAGCCACCGACATCACGGAAGAAGGCCAGCTATTGCATCCAATACTGGTGAGGGCCCCGTCAGTCAACATCGAATTCTTCCGGAGAGAGGCTCACGAGGTACGGAGCTGGTCGCGTGCTGCCGGGCCGGGCCGCGAGCTTGTTGTGCAACGCGTCTGTGGCAAGTTTTTTGTGGAGCTGGGAGGCGGAGTGAGCGGCACGGACGGTACCGAGACGACCCGGACAGGACGGCGGCCCCGAAGACGACCCGGACAGGACGGCGGCCCCGAAGGAAGCTTCGGGAACTCAAAGTCTTATCTGCACACATACCTCGACGCGAAGAGCTCGAGAATAACGTGGAACGAGTTCTGGGGGCGCTTATGTCGGCCAGGAAAACCGGACTCAACGAGTCAGTAGTGGCCGTGAGCGTGGAGGTCGAGAGCCAACGTGACTTCCGCTGCCACAGCCTCTGTTCTTGACCACGACTCTCCTGGAGTCTCCTCCTCGAAGCCTTGTTGCAAACAGCGGGCGTGTATCTGTTACTGGCGCATTCAAGACGTCGAAATCATACATGGACATGGTGGAGTCTCGCTTCGGACGTCGGATTGGCCGCTAGTATACGCTAAATGCGTACCTGGCCCTCGTTCATTCCATCTGTGAGTAGTGCATTCCACCCGTTAAGTACATTCGCTGACCGGTACATATAGCAAGGCTTGCGTGGCTGACGCCGCTCGTCCCTTCCCAACATGGCTGGTACTGCAGCAGTCCCCTCCAACGTGCATGCGGAATCTTTTGGTCTGCGCAGTTTCGCAGCGAAAGCCATTATTCAGGACCTCTTGATGGCCTTCGAAACTCTGCCAATGCCTCCCATTATTCCTCAATCCGAGGCGTCTTCATTCGGCCCTCGCAGCACCAAACCCATCTGCATTATCGGTGCAGGTTGCGCCGGTCTATATTCGGCGATGATCCTCGAAAGCCTCAAGATTCCATATGTGATCATGGAGGCCCAGGACCGCTATGGCGGTCATGTCTTCACTCACCGCTTCAATGGCGCGGCTGGCAAGAACGCACCCATCGGAGACCCCGCTCGATATGATTACTTCGATGTATGCGCAAGAATATCTTCGTGGAGCCCATTCTAATGCTTTCATACAGGTTGGCGCAATGCGCTTCCCCCATATTCCCTTCATGGCCCGCGTTTTCGACCTCTTCCAGAAGCGCTTGAAACTCGACGAGAAGGGCCTGCTCATCCAGTATCACATGGACGCGCAGCGCGGGCCCAACGACCCCGACCCTACCTTCGCGCACTTCAACGGCCGGCGCTTCTGCGAGGCTGCCCCGGACCATTCGTCGAAGGCAGACGTCTACGCTGTATCCAAGACCAACGGAGGCGCAATTGATGACGAACTCGTGCAACGCGGCTCCTCCAAAATCTTCTCAGAGCTCGTCGTGAAGCCGTTCTTGGCTGAATGCACGGAGGAAGATACCGCGGACGAAAGGTTCCGCAAGATCTGGAAGGCGCTTGTCCGCGAGGATAAACATTCTATTCGCAGTTATCTCCTCAACCAGCCACCATTCTCCCTTGTGGAAGGCGGACCCAAATACGACTGGACCGTGTCTATCGTCGAATGGCTGGAGACGTTCGAATCCGCCACGGGGTTATTTGACCAGGCTCTCGTCGAGAGTATCATGGATGCGCTGGACTTTGACGCTCCGGCCGCCGCGATACACGGGCCATTGGCTCATATTTCTGCGAAAGAGGGCGACGAGAAAGAACCCTACAGCTGGTATTGCATCGACGGTGGTTCTGACCACATTGTCGAAGCCATGGTCGAGCAGCTGCCTGAAGCGCGACGCCCAAGACTCAACTGTCGCGTCACAAAGATCGAAAGTATCGCCGGGGAGATGCAGGTCACTTACAGAGGTGCGCTTTCGTCTACTATCTCCCCCACGTGATTGACCCATGACCAGGAACAGACGGACTCCATACTGTCGAAACCTTCTCCCAAGTCATCTGTGCTATCCCTCTTGGCTCTCTCCAGTCAATTGACTTCCCAAACCTCGACGACCTTTCATACATGAAGCGTTTGGCCATCCGGTCATTGCAATATGACACCTCGACCAAGGTCGCGCTCAAGTTCAAAAAACGCTGGTGGCAGGACCCTGAAATCATGGGTGGCCCCGACCGAATCATCCGGGGCGGAGTCTCGTCAACGGACTTGCCCATTCGAAAGGTCGTTTACCCGTCCTTCGGGCTTGACGTCAAGGATGCGCCTGGAGTTCTTATTGCGAGCTACTCGTGGTCGCAAGACGCACAACGCATTGGCGGGCTTGCGGCACCGGAGAACCACACCCAGCTCCTCGAGCTCGTCAAGAAAAACCTCGCTCAGCTTCACGGGATCACGGAAGCGGCAATGGGCGACGTCGTCGCTTTCAAGATCTTCAATTGGCACAACGAGCCGCACTCGCGCGGCGCGTTTCCGCTCTTCAGACCAAGCCAATTCACCAAGACTGATGACGCGCAATCGATGTTCGCCAGTCTCAAGACGCCCGGCGCAGGAGGGAAATTGCATTTCGCCGGCGAGGCCACTTCGGTGCACCATGCTTGGATCTTGGGGGCGTTGAATTCAGCGTGGCGCGCAGTTTGGAATGCGCTGCAGCTGAGGGAAGATGCGGAGGAGCTGCGGAGACAGTTACGGGATGAATGGGGTGTCCCTGATGAAGAGGATGTGAAGCTGCTGCGACAGCTTTCTGCGGCTCAGAGGAGTATGCCTCATCGCTTCTAATGCTATCAGAGTGCGGATGAATTCGTTGAGGAAGAATAAAAACATGTGTAGTGCTGCATTGTAGTGCATACAATATATCGCTGGCCTCGCAGATGGGAGAGCCCGGTGACTGTCACCACTTGGCTCTCGCGTCGATGCCCAACTATCGTGCGCCGCCTGCTCCCAACCCTCCGCGATGGCAGCCCAACCCCGACCCCTCATCCATCGCTGTACCCGGTCTCGACACGGAGGCACCGGTGCTGGACCAGATTGAGCAGATCGAGCAACTCATTACACTCAAACTCCAAGTGCGTTGTGCCCGTTGCGCCTAAATCGTGAAATCGCGTTAAACGCGTCTTTAGGGCATCGACGAAAACTTCTCAAAGATCCACAACGTGTTGACGAACCGGATTCTGCCGTCGGTGAGGCGATATGCGGTCGCGACGAAGCCAGTGCGCGAGTCGGCCAATGTGCGTTATCCAAACAGCGGCTTTTGCGCTTTCCTCACGCGATACACGACTAGTTCTGGATTTCCTTCTACGAGAAGGCTGCGCAGATACGAATACCGACGGTGGACGACTACTCTGTAACAGACCCCACCGCGACGACGGAGGAAGTGTCGAACACAGAGGCCGAGTCCAGTGGCACGCAGTCAGCCGAGGCCACCATGCGCCAGGAGGACCACAGCGTCGCGTCCACGGAAACGTCGTTCATGCCACAAGCCGCGTTTGCGTCAACACCAGCCATCGAACGCATGGGGCGAAGCGCGACAGAGACCTTTGGCACCGACGATTCGGAGCTCCCATCGTGGTCTGCGTCGCTCGAGTCGCCTGTCATGCGTCTGACGCGCGGGATCGAGAACTATGAGCGGGAAGAGAGCGCGATGGGTTCGAAGCTCCCTTCGCTGCAGCTAGACGAAGACGACACAATTACTCGTCCTCGCGTCGACAAGGGCAAAGGCAAAGAGCCGCTGCTCAATAACGTTCTTCGACATACACTCTACTCGAGAAGCGACGACGTTTCGTTTGCTTCTCTCTCGCCCGCCAAGGGCAAAGGCAAGATCAAGACCCCCGTCCCCGCGAAACTCAACCCGTACCTTCCTGCTGGCACCCTGCCGGCCAACTGGAGCGGAATGGTCGACTTGCGGAAGACTCCATTAACCGCAACGCCCGTGCGGAAGGGCAATCTGGACGACGACGACGACGACTCGTTCGATGGCCTTCCGCCCGGCATGTCCCCGCCAAAGTTCATGTCGCCTGCTCGTCCACCGCGTTCGACGAAAGAAATTCTGCTGATGCAAGGGACAACAACCGGCAAGACGCCAAAAGAGGCCGCGGCCAGCATCAAGAACGATCTTGTGCGGGCTGCGACTGCGCGACGCTACCAGGGCGAGTCGAGCATGAGCACCGTGTCATCGCCACCATCGTTGTCCAAATACAATCGCACGGACGAAAGCGAGCTCGACACGAGTTTGGAGAGCGTCATGCGTCGTGTATCGCTGAACCCGCCAACATGGACGCCGAGCGCGTCGACGCCGGGCCTCCGGTTGAAACCCAAACCCAAACCACCCACGTTCAGCCGTCCACCAGACCCGGAACCCGAGCTGCCTCCACAATTCCGGGGCACGAATGACGATAACAACAACTCGTTCGACTCGGACAGCGACTCGCTCGACCATGGGCCGCCTGCTGCGTTCATCATGGCCGCAGCGGCTGCCGCAGGCCCACACGACTCGTTCGATTCAGACGAAGATTCCGTCTCGTTTGACGCTGCGGAACAGCAAGAGGCGATGAACATGCTCATGGGCATGAACGGCGGCGCCGGTGCGATGCTGCCTGGTGGGCTGCCCATGCCGAGCTACACTGGGGACGATTCGTTCGACGACTCGTTTGTGGCTGGTGGTGCCGCACTGGCAAACGACCCGCCGCAAGAGGAAACCGTGTTTGGACGTCCGCCGGTGCAACACGGTGCTGCGGGGAGATTGTCGGAGGCGGGCGATTTGTTGATGTTAGGCAACGAGCCGTCGAGGCTCATTGATACGGCCGAGTTTGGGCTGATAGGTAGTCCGACTCCTGCTGGTGGTGCGGGGAGGTGATCCTTGCAAATTCAAGTGTGGTTCTCGCCCAAGACATGTTAACGACCTCGACTTCTCAGTAGCAAGCTTGCCCGTACAAGATCGTCCATTCGGCCGTGTCAACTCCGGATCCGATGCGGGATCGGAGCCGAAGTAACGTGTCGAAGAACGCTTTCTCGACCCTCACCAACCTTCCGCGATGCGCGTCGATTCATCCTGCTGCCCCAGCTGCTTAATCTCCTTGCCCGGCGCAGGCGGCGTATGGTCCCCGTATGGACGATCCGTCCACCATATGTTTCTCTTCTGCACACGCTCGGCTGCCCGACATCACATGAAGAATGCACCGCGGTTGCAACGAGAAGCACACTGAAGTGAGCAACGCCCTCGCGTATAAAATCCTTTGCTCTCTAGATCTATAGTCGGCCTCACGGCCGCCTGCAGGCGTTCCTGGGGACTAAACGGCGCCCATGCAGATGAGGCACTACGCAAATGCCTCCCGGCAATATTGCTGCCCGCGGACGGCGTCTCCGGGACGCATAAAATCACATTTGGGTGTGCTTTGCAAGTGTGTTGTACGCGTCTGGCCGCCGGACGCCGGCTCTCGAGCTCACGTCAACCCGGTTACGCGATGCCGTGTGTTTGTGTATTTCTTGCCTTCCGACCACGACATAACCCTGTTTTTTTCTCCTTGCCCCCATCCCTTGTCGGCAACCCTGGCCCGATAGCACAGAGATGCCGCTGCTGGAGCGCAAGCGTGCGCTGTTCCTCTGCTCAGCCACTTTGTTCATGGCTTCAGTCGGCTTTTCCCTGGTGCGTTCTTATTTTGTTTCCGTGTTGTGGGTGTCTCAGGCTGTGTCTCAGAGCGTGCTAGCGACTCTTCTTTCGCTCGTGGCCTCCTCGTACTTCTGGAGCCACACACGCCCACAACCGCGTGTATACGCATTACCACAACAAGACCGCAGCCATGCTGCTGTGGCGTCCACTCCTTCGACTTCAGATCCAAACCCTAATCCCTCCTCTCCGGCTCGTCCTGAGAGTACCGACTCGAACAATGCTCCCCGAGCCTCGGCTCCCAACTCGGATTCTTCTCCCGTACGTCCAAGCCGCAAGTCCAAGTCACGTTCGAAATCCCGCACTCCCCGCCGCGCAGCCACCGCAATAACCATCGATACTTCTCCGCTCCCCGAATTACACGCTTTGACGCGTCTCGACACCGTGCAAACGCACCAACGCGATGTATTGCTGCGCCGCTCCCAGTCACACATGCAACAACAAATACAGCAGCGTCCGCGACATGCGCAGGAGATCGAGCGTGCCCTGCCAGAGATCCCGAGTATTGCTGTATCACCAGCGCCTGCGCATGCCAAGTTCCTTGTCGAGGAGCCCCGCAGCTCGGACGAACAAACACTGGTTGATGGAGATACCAACAATTCCGCGCTCGCGGTATTGCCATTGGACCAGAGTGAACAGCAGCAGCAGCAGTCGACAGACGCCGATCGTGGCAGACGGCGTAGTCGACTGCGGTTGTCGAGGCTGGTTCAGATGTTTGTCCCCAAAGACAAGAAGGATGGGGAGGGCAGCAGCAAGCGGTCGCGCGACCGGGGAAACAGCAAGCCAGACCCGATCCGCCGGTACTCGCTACCCCCTCCGCCCCTGCCCACAACTGCTAGCCCCGTATCTTCCCCATCCTCACAAACCTCGGAGCTCCCACCCGAGTCCGGGTCCGCCAAATCTCCGTCCGATCCCGAGCGCGAGAAACGTCCTGTGGCTGCCAAGCCTCGAGCTCCGAGCACCAAATCGCGTTCTCGTCAGTACATTATCCGTTCAGGCTCTTTCTCTCATTGATTCGCCGTTTGTCTAGTCATGCTTCGTGTTTCTTCCGATCCAGGCCTCCGCACCAACACCGAGGACGTTCTCGACATGGCGCCAGCCTCGGGCTCCCTCCTCCTGTCCCCGACCTCTCCAATATCCACTTCCCCGACCTCCACTATCACTCCTGCACATTCCGACGGCGAATCCGACGGCCCCGGCGCCGCTCGTGCGCGCCGAAAACACAAATGCAAACCATCTACTCAACCGCCTTCACCCCCGCAACCAAGACCGCGCACCCAACCCTACGCCGCGCCGTACTTTATCCCACCGCCTGATACGCTGGGCATCGAGGAGCCACTCTCTGCTGCGAGTTTGTCACGTGAGCGGGAGATTCGTGCCCAGCAGAGACGCACTCCCAGTCGCAGCCGGACGATGCCGCCAGAGAGCGTGCTGGAGAGTACGCGCACAAGTCCGTCGAGACGGACGTCTGCGCTGGGTTTGGAAGTGGTGAATGCGGACGATCTAATAATTCGGGCTTCCTAGAGTTGGGAATAATAATGATGTACTCTCATCCATCTGTACTACGTAATAGTCAAACAAATCAAGCAACAAGAATCGGAGCGGCGGCTGGCGGAATGTCCTTGAGCGGCACCTCAGCAGCGCATTTGGGCGGCTCCGCTGCTACAGCGCGTACCCTTGGTCCCCGCGCCTCGATAACTTTCACAATCTCCTTGAACTCTTCCTCGCCGGTCCATTCGCCGACCATCTCTGACAACGCGGCGTCATCGAACCCTTTCGCAGCGTTGAGGACTTGGTGGTACGTCTTCTGCTGGGCTTTGTCGAACGCGACATGCCTGCCCTTGAACTGAGAGATGCAGAACTTGGTCAAGCCCCAGTTGTTGTCGAGGTATTTCGCCTGGATGGAATATTAACGAGAGATGGTGTTGAGGATTATACGCACAAGACGGAGGTATGCCGGCGTCAAGGTTTGTTCGACGTCCACGAGGGGGTTCATCGAGAAGCAGCTCGGATTGGACTCTGCGGCTCGTGCAATCATAACCGAATGCGCGCCTGCAAATCTTCAGCACCAGCCCAAGAGAACCAGAAGGCACCCACCAGTCAACTCCCGAACCCGAATCGCATCCTCCGCCCCCGTACAGTCCCCATTCTCCGTCACAGCAATCCCCTTGCCCATCTTCTCCACAAACTCGACAATCTCTCTTAACCGACCCACCAGCGCCGCATCCCGATCCCGCATATTCCGCGTCCGGCAATGTATGGTCAAGGCGCTAATCCCCGTGTTCACGATCCGCTCGACGAGCTTGAGCGTGTCTTCTTGCGATGGCAGCAGCCGAATCTTCGCCGTCACTGTGATTTCTGGCGGCATCGCAGCACGGAGGGCAGTGAGGATCGAACACAAGAGGTCCGGATTCGTGAGGAGCGCGGCGCCCATTCCCGAGTGCGTGGAGAAGGGTTTCGGGCAGCCGCAGTTCAGGTCGATGCCCGAGACGTCTTGCTGGACCATGCGCGCTGCTTGGACCGCGAGATCGGGGTCGGCAGAGCCCATTTGGAAGATGTAGTAGGGCTTTTCGATGGGGTGGGTGGTGAAGATCGCGCGGCCTTGCTTCCCGTTGTACGAGACGAGGCCGGTTACAGCTGCAATACGGAATGAGATTTGAGAAGGATAGGAAACATGGGAACGCACGGTCAACGACCCGCTCAGAGTGCAAAACTGCCTTGTCGACAATTTCTGGACCCCAGACGAGGCTGGCGCCGTGTTTGAGCGCAAAGAGCCGCGTAGGAACTGAAACGGCTCAGTCAATAGGGCGCAATCTTCCTGAGGAGCAACTCACGGGCTCCAGAACGCACCATGGGTGCGAGAAATAGACCATTCTTGAAATCTTCTTTGGTGAGGTGGTCGATCCTGGAACGCTTGGCCGCCCTCGGCGACGGCGAGCGAGTGGGAGGGCGATGAGACATGCTCGTGTGGAATTTGTCTAGTAGCGACGAGATACGAGATCGAAGAGAGTGGAGAGAAGCAAGGGACATACGGCGGCCCGAAAAGGAAACTCCGAAGTCGAGAGCTTCGGACTTGACTCGGGCAGGCTCAGAAACGCGCCTTTTGACTAGAAAATGCTTGCGAGTAATTAGTCGAGAGCCAAAACAATGCTGTGGATATGTACATTAAGTTCTTCAAAGCAAATAAATTAATCCTCCAGTGGTCCATCTTCCTCGACCTCAACCAGTTCGCGTCCCTCCTCCACCATCTCTCCATTCTTGCACCCAACCGCCTTCACAATCCCAGAGACCTCTGCGCGAAGCACCGTCTCTGTCTTCATACTCTCCAGCACGACTACCGCCTGTCCCTTCTCGACCCGATCGCCGACCTTGACGCGCACCTCGACGACGAGGCTCGGCATGGGTGCCTTCAACGCGCCTTTCCCGGCGCTGAGGATGTCTTCGCTAAGCGAAAGAAGCCATTTCGGGGCGGGAACGACAAGTGTGGTCTTGGACCCGCCGTTGAAGACGTGTATCCGTTCCATCGTCGCAGGGGTGCCGGCCGTCGCAGGAACACCCGCCGGTGGCGGCTGCGAGACGATCGTTACCCGCGCATGCGCGTCGTCAAGTGTGCAGGAAAGTGTCGTTGGCGAAACCAGGTCCGCTGCAACGGACCGGAAGTGGGTAGTCTCGCCGGCGTTCTCGACAGAGACATGGAAGTGTCCTGGGCCGGCGGACCTGACAGTAATAGTGGATTCGAAGCCAGCGGTCTCTTCTTGCAAGGATATTGTGCGCTCGTAGACGTCGCCGCCGAATCGGCGCGATGCGAGTGTTGTCCACGGCGTTGGCGACGATCTTGGGTGGTCACGAAGGACCATAAAGAGTGCTGCCTGGGCAAGCAACGAGGGTGATGGCGGTTGAACGGGCGGGAAGAGTTCGTCAAAGTGTTTCTGGAACGCATTAGTAAATCACGTGAAAGACAGATAATCGTACCGGAATGAATCCCGTCTCGACCTCTTCGTCGATGAACGCTTGGTTGCCCGCTAATGTGCGCAGGAATTCGACGTTAGTCGAGACGCCAACGACGTGGTATTCGTCCAACGCCTTCCTGAGCATCCGCAACGCCTCCGTACGATCCCGTCCATGCACAACCAGCTTCGCGATCATCGGGTCGTAAAACACGCCAATCTGCGCGCCTTGGCTAAAACCCTGTTCAAGACGAACAGACGGGAGAACGCTCTGTGCCGAGAGTGTAGGCACCAACTCCGCACCATCCTCGCTGGATGGTGGAATGGGGGCAAACGGGGTCGCAAACACGAGTGTCGGCGCCGGCGTCGACAGGTGCAAGAGGGAGCCCGAGTCGGGAAGGAAGTTATTGCGCGGGTTTTCGGCGTAGATGCGCGCCTCAAAAGCGTGCCCAACTAGCGGTATTGACGATTGGGCCAGCGGAAGGGGGTTTCCGGCCGCAACCTCGAGTTGCCATTCTACGAGGTCGAGACCAGTGACCATCTCGGTCACTGGGTGCTCGACTTGCAAACGAGTGTTCCTGGACATAATGAGGATGGACAGCAGCAAGCAAGGCACGCGTACATTTCCATGAAATAGAACTTTTGCGTGTCGTTGTCGAAGATGAACTCCACAGTCCCCGCGCCGACGTAGTTGACCGCCTTGGCCGCCGCAATTGCTTTCGCGCTGAGGTCGGCCCGAAGCTCAGGAGTCAACCCCGGGGCCGGCGCCTCCTCGATGATCTTCTGGTTCCTCCGCTGGACCGAGCAGTCGCGCTCCCACAAGCTCACGACGTTGCCGAGCGTGTCCGCGAAGACCTGGACTTCGACATGGCGCGGTCGTTCTATGTATTTCTCGACTAGCACCGTGTCGTTGCCAAACGCCTTGAGCGATTCCCGTTGGGCAGAGGAGAGCGCTTCTTGGAATGCAGCGAATGTGGGAGTGGTGACCGTCCGCATGCCTTTACCGCCGCCACCGTGAATGGCTTTGATGAGAACGGGGAATCCAATCTGCTGCGCTTGCTCAAAGAGAAATTCGGGTGCTTGGTTGGAGCCGTGGTAGCCAGGAACGCAAGGAACAGAGGCGGCTAAGGCTTCATGAGCCGATGATCCCGTCAAGAAACTGCACGCACCCGACATAATGTTTTTGGATTCGCTCTTGGACCCCATGCTGACGATTGCGGACGGCGGCGGACCAATAAACACGATCCCTGCCGTTGCCAGATCCTCTGAGAATTGGGCATTCTCGCTCAGGAATCCATAGCCGGGATGGACGGCCTGCGCGCCGCTCTTGCGGCATACGTCGATAATCTTGTCACTACGAAGCTAATGACGCATGAGCTGAAGCTCGTATTGAACCGTTCGCACTCACATAGCTTTCCGCGGATGGCGCTGGTCCAATGCAATACGCTTCATCGGCCTGAAACGCGTGAGCTGAGCGTCGAAAGTAAGCCGAAGGCTCACTAGCTTGACGTGCATCGAGTCTCTGTCCGCTTCACTGTACACCGCAACACTCTTAATCCCCAACTTCCTTGCCGTCCGAATGACGCGACATGCAATCTCTCCTCTGCACAAAGTAAGTTTGGGACGAGCATATTGCGGTTGACCAACCTATTTGCGATGAGGATCTTGTTGAAGTGTGGGCGCCGAGTAGACTCTGTATCCCGTTATTGATACTTAGGGACGGCCACTGGCTGGCCACTCACTGCTCTCAGACGCGTATAACCTCTTGGGTGTACTCTGTATGAAGGTTCCTGGACGGGAAACACGTCCAGCGGGGACTAGTGCTGCTTGTGGGTGCTGAAAGTGTCGAGTTCGGGTATGAACAGCTCGTGAGGCAGCTGCGACTGCCGGAAACTTGGTCGACAGGGTCGCTGCGCGTTTGGTGGGGATCATGGTGGTGGTTGAGAGCAAGAGCGTTGCCACTCGACGCTCGGGACGGAACTTGCAAGCAGTCCGGGGTTGACGTCGATGCGGTCATGCGTCACCCGATTTAGAACCAACGAAACTTGTCCGCGACGCCCACCTTCGAATACCTCTATGCCATTGCTGCCGGTGCTCATATCTGCGTCTCGCCAAATCCCATAAAACATTGCAAACCATGCCTCCCATACGGACGGTCAGTCTTCCCCGTTCGGTGGCGTATGTGGATGCCGAACAGTGGCAACAGAGCGCCGAAGAGCGATCGACACCGCAAGCGGTCCCGGAGAAACGTAAATCGCAGTTTGCGCGCAAGTCTACTGGTGGCCAGCCACCGCAAAAGAAAGTCAAAAGCGACGACTCCGTGCGTTTCGCGTCTTTTCACCGAAATTCACTCACTGACTGAAGTAGGCATCGGAAACGAGCGAAAGCCCCAGCGAAAACGCCGTGGCGAAACCACGTTACGCGCGGAAAACAACCGGCGGCAAGCCGCCACCAAAACCAACGACCTCCGTGTCCCCCCCAGCCCACATTCCTACCGCGACATCTTGTGGCCGATGCCAACACCCACCACTCCAGTCCCCGATCCCACTAGGCCACATATCCGGATTCACGACCATCTGCGGGCACTATTTCCACTACGGATGCTACATGGACTGGCTCTTAACCGCTGCGTCTAATATGCGCACATGTTGTCCGACGTGTCTTCAGCCCAGTAGGTTCCTGGTTTTGACTGCCGCTCTTGCTCATACGGTGGTAGTTATAACTCAAGGGAAGTATCTGGTACAAAATACATCCAACGAGGACGCTGTGAGTCTAGATACCGCTGCTTTCCCAGCTGAGTCGTCGTCTTCCAGAGCTGGATCGATATCTCAGAGGCCGTGCAAGCTCGACTTGCGCTGGTGCGCGAGACGAAGCACAGGATATTCATCAACATGCTTGCTTCGAGAGAGAATGGGATGGTCCTCCTGTGTCTGAACCCACCGGAGCCAGTCGACGTCAATCATCGAACTCCGGACGGGTTTACCGCCTTGCATCTTCGAGCCATGGCCAACGACGTCCCGGCTATTGATCTTCTCCTCAAGTGCGACATGATTCGGCATGGTGATTGACGACAAGATGGCTGACCACTGCGCAGACATGGCGCGGACCGCAGCATCCAAAGCGAGGTCGGCCTTACCGCTCTTCAATACGCGCAGCAAGCGGACGCTGGAGACGCAGCGGCCCGGCTTGCGCGGCCCGACTAGACGCGATTTAATCTTGAAATCTACTCATACTATCGTTGTATCTTATCTCTCGTTAGTAGCGCAATCTTGGTTTGTTTGATGCAGCAAGGTTCGTCCGCTGCGGCTCCGATTCCTGCGACCATCTGCATACTGATTTCGTCCCCAGTCCTCGGAAGGCTCTTTGTTCAATGTTTCTCAAGTCCCATTATAATTCCCAACTTGAACGCTCTCTTCATAATCATCTCCGAGCACACCCACCATAGGTTAACCCGCTATGTCTTAATCGCGAAGGTGCGGAGCTCTACAATGCCCGGCGTGGCGTACCTTCATCATTCCCGAGCTCCCGCGGGTCGTATGAACAGACTGACAAGGGGACGGGTCCCCATTCCATCTCGAACTTGCAACACCGCTTTAGTCCTGTCCGCTCTCCGCCGATGAACTTCAGGGACGAAAGGAACAGAAACATTGCGCGGCGATGTAGATGGTCCCACACGCCGAAGACATTCAAAGCCGCATAAGAGGGACTGACATTCCGAGTCCTTCCCCTTGACTGAACTACCACCCCCACTGCCAGTGCGCCTCCCCGCCTCAAATCCTTCCCATTCCGAATCTCCGAGCCATCCATGCCTTCCTTATCCTCTGTAACCACGGCTGTGGGCTTGTGCCTAGCCGCTGGTCTAGGAACTCACGCACTCATTAGACTGTACACGAGCAGAAGCAAGGTCAGTCTTTGTATGACGCGAGCGGCCTTGCTTCTTCATTTGGCCCGGCAGTTGCGACAAAATCACCCGCCAATAATTGACATTCCGGTACGTTTCGGTCTTCCCTGCATGCACAGTCAGCTGAACTCCACACAGATGTCCGAGATATTCAACAGTCCGCGCGAGGCATACGAAAAAGCGCTTCGCGAACATGGACCAGTCATTGCTGTGCGCAGGAAGGGCAATGTGAGCGCTTCACCTGCATAACAGCTGGGGCGCCAACATTCCTCAGCTTGAATATATCGTGGACGAGACCTTGATTCCGACGCTTTTCACTACCAATCATGTCTTCAGTTTCGAAGAAGCTATGGCCACGGTGCGTTCTGACAGTCCCGTAAGAGAAATTAAACGAACAGAGTTGACGTTGTCGCTTCGGCGCGCTGATTAGATACTTAATCTCCGTCCCTTCGTCTCGTTCTTCTGGGAGTTCTTCCACGAGATCGATGACTTGGTTCAAAATGGGGTCAACTCAATGCTCGGTATGATTCTGGAACGCAGTGCGTCTCCCCGTCTTTGTTCCCAAGATATTAAGTTCACGTTTGATTCTGTTCTCAGTGTGCCCGGTGTTTATCGAGTCGGCCGAACACGCCACCAAGGAACAAAAAGTGGACATGTTCGAATACGCCCATACCAGCATCGCCAAGGCGATGATGGTCGTGATCTTTGGCGAAATACGCGACGAACGAAGTGTGGAAGTCATCACCGCGGTTGCAACCGACATGGCTAATCTTACCGGGAGTGCGTCCGCTAACAAATTCTTTGAAACGGCTGATTGAGCGCTCCCTTCAGTGTATCAAAATTCTGCGTTCCTCGGTCGACATTTACCGACTATCTACATTGCTTGGACATGGATCCGTGTCGTATCCACCACGATCCTGGCGTACTTTCGTATCATTGGCCCTCAAGTATGGACACAGCTACGTTCGCGTCGATGGATCAACAGTGAAGATGAGAGGCTAACAACCGTCCTGGAATATATGGCATACAAGCATGCGGATAAAGCTGGCCGAGTTGGATTTGGTTCATTCGTGTGGATCATGTCCATGCTACTGGGGTACGCTGCTTCATAGGATGATTTTGACTGGACTAATTCTGGTAGCCTTATTTTCGCTTCGGTTCACCAGACGTCAGTGAATTCTTCATATTATTTTGCATCTGTGCCCTGATGAAGAACAAAATACAGCGCATCGGTTTCAGTTTGGATAATATTCGAGCTTGCACTTCGGCCCAAGTATATCTCTCTGATCCGCGAAGAAGCCTTGGAACACGTTGATCCAATCACACGGGAGCTTAGCGCTTCAAACATCGCAGAGAGAGTTCAAAATGCACCCTGGTTGGATGCTTTCATCCGAGAGGTGATGCGCACGAAAGGCGACACGCTCAGCACTTGTCGCCAAACCACGGCTGACACAGATCTGGGCGGCCGAACAATTCCGAAGGGCAAACTTGTTTTTCCGCTGGCGACTTTGGCGCACATGAATCCGGCATATCATCCCGACCCTGATAGTTTCAAGCCCGAGCGCTGGCATGGTCCAAATCATCGACCCGCTGTGATGGGGAGTGCGTCGTACATCGCGTTTGGAATGGGACGATGGGCGTGTCCGGGTCGAGTCCTCGCAGTATCCGGTGCGCCGGTCTCATACTAGTTCGTGTGTTCTTCCTGACTTCTTTGGACGCGCAGAAATTAAGATGATTGTGTGGACGCTCGTGCTCAAAGCTACGCCGCGGCTAGTCGGGAACAAGTACCAAATCGTGGATCCGTTAAACATCACATCTGTTCCGCCAGAGGGAGACTTGATTTTTGAGAATTTCCTGGCCTGAATGTACTTATGTATTTTATTCCCTGCCACTCATTCCACGCACTAGCTACTCCGTTCAATCACAAACAGCTAAAGCAAAATCAATATCGAATCTCTGAGATCACTGGTTGAACGTACCTCGCCACTGTTGTCGCTGCTCACAAATAGTACACCCTCCTTCGAGAAGACTAAACCAACAGGACGGATGCAGCTTCCAGGGCAAGATGTCAAGTTGGCAGCTTGGACGAGGAAGTTGTAGGTGTCACTACTAGTAAGAGGAAATGGAACACTGCGAAATTCGTCTCAGAAGATCTGATTTTGCAGGAAAGAAACATAAAATACGCACTGGACAACACCATATCCCGTAGGTGGTGTCCTGTCGAAGGAACCGTGGAACGAAACCGCCGCATCTCCGTTAAAAGATTCTGGGAAGGATTTGCTTGTCGGGCTTCTTGGGGATTGATAAAACTTAATGTCGAGTGGCACAGAGTGCGCCTGGAAGCTCAACACGGGCGGAACGTTGTTCTTGACGTCCGCGCACCATGCATTACCGCGCTGGGGCTCCAGCAATAAGCTAATTTGGTCGCCCCTGCGGAGAGTGGTGTACTGTGGATCTCCCGTCGGATCGGCGTCGGGGTTCCATAGCGTCGTGCAGTCTGGGAAGCCGTAAAACTCCAGTTTCTCCCCGAGATGAACGAGGTTGATCTCGTCCGCGGGATTATCGTTGACGAACGCGGCGGTCAAGCCCGTAACGTTGTCAATGCTGGCGCCGTTTTCGACGACATAAAGTGCATTCGAGTTGCTTGGATGGAAAGCAAAGCCGGCGGGGTTGCGAATGCCGAAAGCAAGTACCTCCGCCGTCGCCCACTCCAGGGGTGCTGCACAGGTTGATGTCGACGGAAGGTTAAACCGTCTAATCTGCGAGCGTCCGGAGGAAACATTGCGCGCGGTAACGTCGATGTTCTCGAATGGTCCGGTAGCAATGAGCATATGTCCTCCATCCTGCAGCTGAAGCGTGTGTGTGGTCAAGTCTACGCACTGGTGTCAATAAAGCGGGACAGAAGCGAAAGAAAAACAAGAGACGCGCCGCCATCAGGTGGAATCCCTTCGATTATGACGCATGGTGCCCCCGACACGGATTTTGACGCAGCGTCGTAGCTATATGCTAGCACCTGGCCGGCGGTGCTCGCATAAAGCACGCTTCCAGCCACTTGTATGCCTTGTGTGAAGTTCGGGTTGGAAATAACCACACTGCGCTGCCATCCCGTGCTGGTGGGATTGAATGCAGTGATCCCGAATCCGCGTTCGACGACGAGCACGTTCTCCTCCGCGTCCAACGTGATACCGCGAGGTGTAGTCAAGTTGGAGAACAAGACGCGAGCGGTGAAGCCCGGAGCGACGGTGACTGGCGCTTTGAAGGGCGCTCCTCGAGGCTGGATTGTGCTCGCATAGGACAAGAGAGGAACGAGAGCGCCGAGAAGGAAGGACCCAACCTTCATGATAGCGGTCAAGAGAGAGTGCGGGGACGACGTGCATTATATACTGCTCGTCAAGAGACTGTCAATGCAGATCCACTCGTGAGTAACGGCTTGAGTGCGGCTATGGGAACGCATCGATGGGTGTCGACTTCAGGCCCAGGGCCAAAACCGAGAACAAAATTTGCAGTTGGAGTTGTGCGTAGGAGAACTATTGGTGAGAGTAGTGTTTTTGTCGAATGGAAGATACTTTCGGCCTCACGCCTCAACGGCGGATTTTCTGGCGTGAGTATGAGTAAAGATGGCCGGAAGACTGACAGAATCCCCTGGTCCCTGGAGACTGGCAGAGCGTCAATCGCGCGAAAACTTCTCAACAAACGAAGCTCCAGATCCACTCGGTGTAGCGCAATTGAGTCGCAGCCCCTCCGAGTCTTCCGCGGCTCTTGAATGACCTATAGCTCGCCAGCCGGCGTTCGCTGCTGGTGTGGTTCGGATCAAGATGCGTTCCGCTCGTGACCAGCCTCGCGCTCACCACCGACTCGGATATGGCTTCAGAAGAACAAACACCAGCAGAAGCACCAGCGTCCTTTGCTCCACCATCTCTTGACGGAGCCGTTCTCGTTTCGATTGAGTTCTGCGACCGCGTTGGCCGTTTTTCTCGCTGGAAACGCCGAGCTCGTCTGACCGCGCCTCGACAGTGTCGCTGGCTCCATCGCGCTTCTTGGGTCCAAACCGAGCTGCTCTTGACCTTTCCTCCGCCGATTATCGAAGCCATCACGCTTATTCCACGCAATTCCGACGAGACAGCAGGGAGATTTCGCGTTTGGGTCAAGGAAAGAGGCGCACAGACGCCGCAGCTTGCTTGGGATCGGAAAACGGAAGGCGGGTTCCCTGAGCTGAAGGTTTTGGTGCGTTCAAAACTGGCTACCTCGATGTCCCGCTAACTGTTACCTTGTACCAGAAACAAAGAATTCGAGATGTCATTCAACCCGGAAAGAGTCTGGGTCATTCCGACAAGAAAGAGTGAATGTAATATGTGGAGGACCCTGCTTGCAGACTATCCAAAGGTTTGGATACAGAACTAAGCAATAGCGGGCCACCATTGGCACCGAGTTGTATTAAGTTAAGAGAGGTATGGCAAGAACAAGTTGTAAGATACAGTAATGAACCAACTACAACGAGAAACGACTTCAAGCTATGAACTCATGAAAAGCCGCTCTACGCCAGGGTACCGCGGCTCAATAACGAACGGAAAATCTTCCGGAAACCTACACATCGACCAACCGGTAAGTCAAGTCCCATTCGCAGAGAACCAGCACGAAGACGCACCGAACCATCTTGCCCCCAAACTTCGGCACGGGAATGATGTCAGCGCCAGCCTCGTCCTGCGCGGGCTTGATCGTGAAGCACGAGAGGATGTACGCCGCTTGGAGGAAGAGCTCGTTCACGGCTACGTCTGCACCAGGACACCGGCTGCGAGCAAGCACCATCTGAGTATGTGTTCGACAGCATAGATCTGGAAGACGTACCGTGGCCCGAGCCCGAAGGTGTGATGCGGCAGTCGTTCGGGCTTATCGCCAGCGAAGCGGTCGGGGTTGAATTCCTCGGCGGACGTGTAGACCGCAGGATCTCGCGACATGGAGCTACTCGTGAATTAGTAACGTCGGGACGATGACCAAGGGAACTATGGCTGACTAGAGGGACGCGAGAAGCTGCGAGATAACCATTAGAATCCGGTGAACAAGGACGTCGGGAGCCCGCACCATGGTGTCCTTTGGTATCACATACCCATCAAACTCGACATCTGCGCGACTACGATGCGGAACCGCTTCCGCGCCAGTCAGCTTGAAACTAGTTACACAAGCGACAGAGCTTACCGACGGGGGCCGGCGGCGCCCAACGAAACACTTCCCAAACCACATTCATGACGAACGGGAGCTGCGCTTTATCCGATATACGCGCAAGCCTATCCCGGCCCAAGACTCGGTCGAGCTCTTCCTGGGCTCGGGCTTGGACGACAGGATGAAGCAGCATCGCCAGTATGAAGTTGTGTGATGCACAAGCGGCCTATATGCGATGATGAATGTCTGGAAACCAAGCCGAGATGAGACGCACCGTATCGGCGCCAGCACCGTATATCGCAGCTGCCGTCGCCTTGATCAGTGTCTCGGTATGCTTGCTCGTCCCATCTACGAATTTTTGCATGTTGATGGAGCAGAAGGAGTCCACAGCGGTACCATCCATCTGCGGCTCGTCAGCACGAGCACGAAGATACGAAAGAAAACACACCACTTGCGACTTGACCGCGTCCCAAGGCTTGCTCATCATCTCGGTGATCTTTTCCCGGAAGTACTTGGCGCGTCGCTGGAAGGGTATCCACGAAGGGAGCCGCTTGACTAGCAGCACGAATATCAGTGACTGAGACTCGAATGAAGAGACAGACATACGAGCAGGGATGAAATCCACGGCCCATCCTCCTGCGATAGCGGATTCGCATATGGCCATCATCTCTTCAGCGAGTAGGACGTCGGGGTCGTCAATCTCGAGCGCCGGTAGGCCGTAGACCATCCGCAGCGCAAACGACGTGGAAAATCTATTAACGCGTCAGTAGCCATCCGCGTCGCTGGCCTGAAAACGCACCGCCGCAAATAACGGGCGGCATCTTTGGGCCTCTCGAAGGTAGCTCGCAACAGCCTTCGTCCCTCCTCAGCCAGAAGCCCCTCGTGAGTCCGCTGGACCTCGGGGGCCAACAACTCCTTCATGAACTTGCGTTGTTCGCGAAAGTCCGGGCCATACTGCGTCATTGGGTGCATCACGTCCATTCCGCATAGTTCCTGCGAAAACACCAATTGCGGTCGGTCGGAGAACGTCGAGCTTTGCTTGACGAAGAGCTCCGTGATCGTCGCCGTCGAGGAGAGGAAGAGGATGTTCTTGCCGAAAATCGACAGCTTGGTAATCGGACCTAAGGCGAGACGGTCAAAACGAGCTGAGAGTGTCTAGGCGCGAAAACAACAGACCATAGCGTTCTGCCCAATCCTGCATGCTCGTAACTTGATGTTCGCTCGGCCAATCCAACAGGTTACCGAGCAACGGGAGCGCTCGCGGACCGGGGATGGGTTTGCCTGACCCGGCAGACTGTTTGCCGCGGCCCCGGAAGAAGTTGTACGTCGCCACGAGCACCAAGGCCGCCGGTATCAAGTGCGCGGAGGAGAAGGTGAATGTTGATGCATTGGTTGGTGGTGCAGGAGTCGCGGGGAAGGAGGAATTCATCGCGGGGCCGAATATCGAGACCCAGCGCAGGAAATTTGCGGGTTTTTGAATCTGCGGGACTGAACCGCCGCATGGTATCCCGCTGGTTTATTCCTTAGAGGAGTAGGACTGTTGCGTCCGGCTGCGCCGGTGGTCCCATCGCCGCTGACGAACCCGCATTGGGAAAGTTGCTTGCGGTGAGCAGGCGCCTATGGAGTCGGCCTGGTTTTTAGTGTGCTCATTAGAGTGGGATTGCGGCGTGGTAGGTACAGCGTTGCGTACCAGCTGTGTACCAGGACGGTGATTCATAGCTGCCGACGCTAGGCAGGGAATGGGTCAGGCACTCTGGCTCTCCGGATAATGAGTCGGACTTCGGTGGCGATGGGTCGGGTCCATGCTGCCAGTCGCTTTAGGCTCGCAATTCGGCTGCAGCGACCAGAGCAGCATGGTTGTCGTGGTGGGTTGCACAGAAAAGAAATGTCAGTGATGGTGCATCACGTCAAACTCCATTCGGTTAGGCTACATAACTCGACTCGGGACGCGCGGGCTTATTCCAATGTGTTTTCCCCACTCAGAGCGCCCATTCTAACCGGCGGTGGCCGAATGCCCTCCAAATAAGCGGCGATTTGCATCGCCAACAACTGTAGTCGAATGTCAGTCCGCATACACTCGCAGCATGATCCAGAGATACCTTGGAATTGTACCGCAGGCTGCGGGTCTCTCCGACATGGAACCAAATGTTATCATTCCCGCTCGGACGCGCAACTCCACGAACTTCGCCTTCAGCCTATGGAGAGATAAGATCAGATCAGATCATAAGATAAGATAGGACAGGACACCTACATCGAGTCCCAGTACTGGCTCAAGCGCATAGGCAATCTGGTCGCCAACTATAGTTGCTGCCGTTTGTCGAGTGTCTTTCACATATCTATGCATGATACCATTATAAGCGGTCTTGGTCAAATGAAGGCTCCAGAGCTCACCCAGTGCAGTACACAAGGACATCGGCATTGAGGCTCGATCCGTCAGAGAAGGCAATCCCTGTGTGCGTAATGCAGTCGATATGCGTGCCAGATTTGACCTTGATCTTCGCGCAAAATTGGCTTGCAAGAGATGGAGGTATGTCTGAAATCGGCTTACCTCGCCCCGAGAAATGGCGCCGCAAGCACCGATCTGCAAGGGTGGTCAAAAGACAGCCAATTGGTGGAGAACCAGACACGCACATCAATGTACAGCGATCCTGCGTATATATACACTCGCTGACTTCTCTTCAGCCTCTGATGCATGAATATTCACATAAAAAAGGCGAACCTCCAGTAATGAATCTTGTGTATCGACGAGAAATCCTGCGCGCTCAAGCTGTGCATAGAATTCTGGGCTACAGATCAATGAGCTCTCCTCCAGGTTCAGCGAAAGAGTACTCACTCGTGTGAAGCACTCAGCTTGGCGAACGTCGCCTGACTGAGAGCCGAGGCAAGCACAATAGCATCCTCTGCGGCCATATCATCGCCGATTTGGAGAGGGAGATCGTCGTTCCAGAAAATATGGTGAACTGTGGTAGAGTCGGCTTGTCGGAAGACTCGCGTCGGGCGTCGCTGGACGAGCGTCACTTCTGCGCCAGCTCTAGCGCAGTCTAACGCGACATCGCAGCCTGTTGTGCCCGCTCCGATGACGGCTACACGTTTGCCGGCCCATTGCGCCGCTGATTTGTAGTCCACCGAATGCAGAGAAGTGCCTTTGAACGTTTCCTATCCTGCGTAAGCTGAACGGAAAGAGGATGAGCTTGTGCTCATTCTGCGCACCTTGCCAGGAAAGTCAGGCATCGAAGGGAACCGGCCAATACTTCCCGTCGCAAAGACGAGGGTGCGTGCTGTGATAGCTTCTATTCCGTTGGCTCCCCTCAGCAACACCTTCCAGCCATTTGCGTCCGCGTCCCAAACGGCTGAAACACACTCGCGGCCAGGGTAGGCCGGAAGAGACAGCTTCTTCACGTAGTCTCTGTAGTACTGTGCAACGAGTTTCGCCGGGACGTATTCGGGATAATCTTGAGGGAGCCCCACGAAAGGAAGGCCGCTGGCAACACGTGTGGTGTGGAGAGTCAAGCTGTCGTAGCGCTACGAGTGCTTTCAGCTCGTATGTGCGGGATATGGCGAAGCATACCTTGCTCCAGCTATCTCCAATCTCTGGATCTCGCTCCACCATGGCGAAGTCGATTCCGAGAGCCTTGAGGCTGGCCGATATACTCAAGCCCGCGTGTCTGTGAGGGGACGAATGAGCACCGAAAAACAACCAATGCGCCTCAACACGAACCCTCCGCCGATTACCAGCACGTCCACCGTTTCCGGAAGGGAGCCCAACACCGGCTGAGGCGCGTCGAACGGCTTCCATGGAACGTCATCCAACTCCCGCAGCGTCGTCGTGACCGTGAAAACCTTGACGTCCCCGTTCTTCATGCGGATAAGCTTGACCGTAGCGGTACACCGTGTCCTTGGATTGGACGTGGCGAACGCGAACGGAGCTCGAATGATAGAGACGCCGTTTGGAAGGTCTACAGCTGCGACTTGCTCTTCGACCAGCTTGATGGACGATGCAACGACATTCGCTCGACGGAGGAGGTTGGGAATGTTCCCCACAATGACGCTGTAGCAGGTTCATTCAAACCGCATGAAGAAGAATGACCGCTACTCACGAAACAGAGTGAAAGGTCCGCAGAGACCAAGTCAGTGCCACTTGGTCGCGCCAAAATGCACCGGGATAGAGCAGCTCTTCGATGACTTCGCTTCGCGGGTCCGATAGAAGCGAACAGATCTTCGGCAATAAGCTCTGAACAACCGGGATCGCCTCTTCCTGCTTGAACGCCTGAATGCTCAACGCATCGAGAGGAGGAAAGCCTCCAGGGAGGTCTTTAATGCTCGAAACGGCGGCCATGAGAGTCTCTGCGAAGGGAGCAAAGGCTTCGAGCATCAACCACTGACGTCCGCCATATTTACAGGACGGGAGTGCGAGAACGCGGAGAAGTTCTTCGTGGTCATCAACCAAGTCGCGTCAAGTCTCGTGGCTATCACACTGTTACACTTCTTCTGTGTCGCCTAAACCGATACAGCGAAGGCTAAACAAAATTCCAATGGCCTTCCACTCAAGCTCTCACCGGTGTAGGCCGAATCCCAGCCAACTCTGCCGCGATCTGCATTGCCAAAAACTGCACAAGAACACATCAGCTGGATCCTCATCGTGAAGAGCTTCGCCGCGAGCCTTACCTGCCCGTAATATCGCATCGTCTGCAACTCTCCACCATGGAACCAGATGCGCTCGTCACCGCTGGGGCGCCAGCAGCCGCGGACTTCGCCTTCAGCCTAGCCAAAAAGTTACTCGAAGAAGTGGCCAACGACTCGGAAGCAGGACGCTCACGTCGAGACCCCAGACTGGCTCGAGCTTGTTGGCGATGTCGGACCCAACAATGGTCGCAGCGGTCTTGCGCGAGTCTTTCTCGAACCTGCGGGCTGTGAGAATGGGTTGAGAAGATACGAATGCATGCGCTGACCCAGTGCAATAAACGATAACATCGGCGTCCAGTCGGCTGCCGTCGGACAATGCGATGGCTGCGGGCTGGATAGCCTCGATGGTCGCGCCTGACTTGACTTTGATCTAGCAGGATTGTTAGAATGCGACAAGTTGGGAAGCAGTACCGACCTCTCCATTCGAGATCATGGGACAAGCACCAATCTAGAGAAGCGTCGGCGATATAGAAGGGACAATTCGAGATTCTTACGTCGGGATAGTGCGCTCCAGCACGACAGTAGATTTGCTGATGCACGGACCCTTCCACAGTCGCGACGAACCCGGCGCGCTTCAATCCATCGTAATACTCCGGACTGAAACCGTCAGTAGGCGAAACACAGCAGCCAAAAACCCACTCACTCATGCGCATCCTTCATGAACCCCAAAGCCAGCGCACTCAGACTAGCATTCAACACCATCGGGTCCTCCGTGGCCATCACATCCCCAACCTCCACCGGGATCTGGTCGTTCCAAAAATGCGTGAGCATATTGAAGATATGCTGCTGCGGATAAATGCGAGTCGGACCGCGTTGGACCATCGTAACGCTCTCGACACCCGCCCGAACGCAGTCCTGCGCGACGTCGCAGGCGGTGGTACTTGCTCCGACAATCACAACACGTTTTCCAGTCCATCTAGAAGCAGAGACGTACGCGGCGGAGTGTATGTTCTCGCCTTTGAACGTTTCTCTGCCAGGAAAGTCGGGGATATGAGGGAATCGACCGCCGATGCCTGTCGCAAAGAGCAAGAGACGCGTTTTGACGGTTTCGGTGCCCGTGGCGTCGCCCTCCAGAGTCACGTCCCACACCTTCTCCGAGGCGTCCCACGTCGCGGCGACGCAGTTTCGTCCAGCGTATGCAGGAAGATGCAGCTGCTTCACATAGTCGGTGTAGTACTGGGCAATGAGCTTCGCGGGAACAAATTCGGGATAGTCGGTCGGAAACCCCACGAATGGGAGGCCGCTAAAGACGCGGGTTGTGTGGAGAGTGGTGCTGTCGTAACGCTGAGCCTCGTGAGCCAAGAAAACATGCAAACATCGACTGCGCACCTGGGCCCAGCTGTCCCCGATAGCAGGGTTTTTCTCGACTATGGCAAAGTTGATTCCGAGCGCCTTGAGGTAGGCGGAGATGCCCAAACCAGCGTGCCTGGAACATTGAGTAAAGACGCATAGCGAGACGGGCAACTTACCCGCCACCGACCACCAAAACATCCAACGACTTCGAAATCGTCTCCGGCACCTCCAACGGGGCGTCAAACTTTCCCCACGGTACCGCCTCCAGCTCGCGCAAGGCCGTCGTCACCGTGAAGACCTTGACTTCTCCGCTTTTCAGTCGCACGACTTTGAAAGCGGCGGTACAGTGCGTCTTCGGGTTGCTCGACGTGAACGAAAACGGTATCCGAACGACCGAAACCCCATTCGGGAGCTGGATTGGCGCGAGTTGCTCCTCGATGAGCTGAACAGACGCAGGGACGATGGCGATTCTCTCCAAGAGAGTGGTTACAGTCTTCGCGATCGAACTGTCACCCAACTGCATTCAGCGGACACGAAGCGACGATAACGTTATGGCTGAGTACCGGAGTGGATGAAATGTGCGCAGAGACCACGAAAGAGCGACGAGATCGCGCCAGAACGCGTCCGGGTGGAAGATCGTCTCAAGTTTCGCGTTCCGGGGGTCGACGAGAAGTTTGGTGAGTTGTGGCTCGATGGCTTTGGCGACGTCGAGGGCTTCACTGTCGGCGAAAGCGGAGAGAGTTTCTGGCGCAGGAAACGCCCCAGGGAGGTCAGAAATGTTGGTGGTGGACATGAATGAGAGCCAGGTTGGTGGTCACGATAAAAGCCGTTCCGAGTCCCGGCCGCCGCGTCTCGCTCTAACTCTTTGAGGATACTTTGATTGGAGCGACTTGGCAGCGGCGGCGCTCGTACAGTCGAAAGAACCTCGGGATGTATTTACCCTGCCGCGTGCAGCACGATGAAGGAAGCTTGGACTCTGGAGAAAGGAACCTTCGGGGATAATGGCGGGCCGAGCTCGGACATCAGCGGGCCGCGGCTGCCGATTCTGTAGCCGTCTCGAGATGGGGCAACACGCGAGAAATGCTCAGAGAATATGCTCAGAGAATAAGAGAAGATGCTCAGCGAACAAAGCTCACTTACTTGCCGAAGTTTAGTTTTTTTCTGGGCGCTTTAAACTTGCACTTACCGCGCTGATGCCGCTGAAAAAAAAGAATGATATCTATCAAATACAAGGAAGGAAGGAGGTCAATGATTACAGAGAGGCCGCTGTGTCGTGGGTATCGGCGCGGCGCCGTTAGCGTGCGGGACCGCATGGGAAACCGAATGCATTCGCGGGACTTATACCATGCATGGGAGACTGACCTATATTTCCTCAATTTGAGCAAACCATGGTTCTGTCATAGACGCAAGTCCTTTGCTCAGCTCCATCCGATGTTGTTGCAATTATCATAGCCTTTCTCGGCCTACGCGTCGCTACACCGCCACGACACGTGATCGTCCCTTCTTGGACTCAAACCACGATGTGGTCAGTCGCGTCCACCCTACGCATCCACACACCGACACCCACCGCCGATCTCATATAGCAAACACATCCTCAATGCCCAAGTCTCCATCCGGGCGCCGTGCTGCAAAGCATGGTTCGACTGCGCCGAATGTCATGCAGAGACGCAGACACACAAGCTCGCAAAGACAGCGGAGATGGTGTTCATGTGCAAGAAGTGTCGCAAGGCATTCAGGAAGGACATGAGTACGTATGAGGAGAGTGACGAGTATTGCCCACACTGCGATAATCATTATGTGCGTGATTTGTTTTCACCAGGCGGCGTGTCGCTGACTTTGCGCAGGTAATCGACGCGAAAACGCCACAAGCTGTGGTCCAGGTGGAAGGAGAGGATGTGCGGGTGGATGCAAGGTGTGTAACAAGCCAAAATTTGCGCATTTACGCTGAACTGTCGCCAGGATGCTCAAGGACGACCGTGTCAAAGCCACTGGAGCGCAGCCAGAACTTCTCGACGACGATGATTTCTTCTCAGACAGACTAGGATAGTAGTCCTTCAAGTTCTTTCTTGCTGGCGCTTGGCCCAATTAGATCAGGAAAGAGGGCACAAATACACGGACTTTCTATTGTACAAACGAAGCGTCTCGATAGAGCTACAATATGTCCACCATCTCATGAATCCAGCCCATCAACACCTCATCTCTAATCTGCACGCCCTCCATCAGGTTCCTCACCCCAAGAAACGCCTTCCGCGCCCTGACCTCGCCTTCCCTCTCGCGATCCCTCGACATCGTACTAACGACATTCTCCTCCTCCTCCGCATACGTAACACCGGGGAACCCAAACCGGTCTTCCCCTGCGCGCGGCGCGGACTCGAGCGCGCCGAACGCGCCGCCGAACAGGATCCGCAGGCACAGCAAGGCGGCGAGCGAGTTGGACGGCGGGTTGCCCGTCGGTTCGCTCATCCGGAGGACCGTTCGCACCGGTGCGGGCGGACGCGTCGTTGGGTCTTTCATCGGGTACGACTCGTCGTCGGACGCGATGGAGATGTGGTCGTTTTGCGATGCGGGTGTTTGTGGGGCATGCGGGCTCGGCAGATGCGTGAGCAGGTGCCGTCGAAGCGCAGTCGTCGGAAGCGCATCGTGCGTGCAGCTGCCCCAGAGACACGGATTTGAGGCGGCATCCAGATGCGTCAGGATGTGGTCGAACAGGTCTCCGACGCTCGGAAACGCTGTCTGGCAAGCCCCGCGGTCCCAGAGGCACGTAAACGTCGCCTCGGTGGACGACACCTTCCGTCGGTCGACGCCGCGAACAAGGAATTTGCCATTTTCCATGCTCGGCTGCGCTTCTTTGAAGACGGAAGCGATGTTCTTGATCACCTCTGCCGCGACGAGCATCGGGTGTTCGCGCTCGTGGGGGCCGAAGGCAGCTTTGTAGTGGTTCCAGAACTCGACTTGTGTGAGCTCCGAGTACTTTTTCGCGACGAACATGAGGCGCATCCTGGAACAATTGAGCATGGAACAAGAAAAGAGGAAGAAACGCACCAAGCAGAACATCGTTCGGGCTCAGGTAACCCCAGCAACCGCTCTTTATCCTCCTTCGTCAGCTCGTAGTCCCTTGCAAACGCCGCCTGCGTCGCTATCCTCGGTGCCTCCTCCTGGATCTGCACCTCATGCGTCTCCTCCAGCTGTTCACTCAGAAGCACGTGCACCAGTAGCTTGACCGTTGCTGGCATCTGCGGATGCAGCAGGAACTCCTTGGCCATCGGCGGGTGCGAAAGATGCGTGTGCAGATATTCGATGCATGCTTCGACGAGCTTCTTGTCGTTGGCGAGTGGAAGATACCGCAATGCCGCCTCCAATATTGGAGAATTCGGCGAAAGTAAGGGCAGGTTTTGTGGGTTGCCGAAGAAGACGTTGACGCTCACGAGCGCAGCGATGATCAACGACCGGTTCGTGCTGACGGACAATAGCTGTCCTATTCGCGGAACGGGGTCCCAGTAGAGGTTGTTTGCGAGTTGACCGACGCTGTGGTACGCGCAAAACGAATGCCAGAACTCCAGCACGTTAAGCAAGAACTCGGCGTGGTCGTCGACCGTCGGGTCGAGGCTCGCGAGCGCGGCGCAAACGAGGGGGATTGGTCGAGGGTGGTAGATGAGCATTTGGACATTGCTGTCGAAATAGGCGGCGTTTCGCAGAACGGCGACCGAGTTGAGCGCGTGGCGTCGCTGTTTGGAAAGTGCCGGGGATGGAGAGAAGAGCGCGTACTCGTCGTTCAATTGCTTGAACCCTTCCCGCACGTACCACTCCGGCCAGTCGAACAGCGCGTCGACGAGCCCCGGCGTTTTCTCAAAGTAGAAAATCTCCCCAATGCTCAAACGCAGCAGCCTCTCCAGAGCCCAATGGACTTCTTGGTCGATGGAAGACTGGAGAGATAGAACCATCCGGTTGTTCACGGTGGAGTCAGTGTACCAGCCTGCAAAACAAAATAAGAGAGTGCAAGCGGTTGGATGGTTGGTCGCGTACGCTCGTAGCCGTCAGCCGTGTTGTTGCGTGGCGGAGGAAGCGGTTGGGCTGGCGGACGAAAGAGGACGTTCTGCGCGCCGGGGGGCGCAGCGACGACGCGTCCGGGTTGCGTCTGCATGAAGGGCAGACGGAAGCCGTGCCAGTGACCCTTGCCTTTTTCGGCAGCCGCGGACAACCTCGATGATCCTCTCGCTGCCTGCAGAACTCCACGTACAAATAGCGGCATTCCTCCTGCCCGACGCGCGCGCTATCAACTCTCTGTCCTTGACGTGCTCTGTGCTACATGCTAACACCGACTGGCTGCTGTATGAAGCTTGCCGCGTCGATAAATCCTGGCGCCAACATGCAATAGCCGTCGCGCTTTCCAGAAGCAATGAAACTCTGCTGGACAGACTCGCAGCGGCAAAAGTACCTCTCAACGAACCTATGCACGAGCTCTCGTCGGCGCGGCCCCTCCATCGTGCGGCTTACAGCGGCCAGCTGGGTCATGTACGAAGACTTCTGGAAATTTACGGGGAGGATGCGGCATCTGAAGCGTACGCTGGCTTGGAAACGATGTCGCCGCTGCATGCTGCAGCCATGCAGCAGCACTGGGATGTAGTGCTTCTGTTGGCTCGGCTCGCGATCGACGGCAGCACAAGTCAGGACATCGACAATCGCAAAGAATATCTCGCAGATGGCTTATGCTGCGCTGCCGGAGACGGAAATCTCGACATCATGCGCATATTCCTCGAAGAGTTCGGTGCAGACGTGAATTACTCCAAGCCACTCGTCCTGCACCACCGGTGCAAGACAACAGCCTTGTTCGCTGCTGTTGCGAGCGAACATATTCCCGCCATAGAGCTCCTCCTCGAAGCTGGGGCAGATCCCAATGCATTCTCGACACCGGACAACATTCCGCTACACCAGGCATTCTTGCGACGCAACTATGAAATTGTTGGGATGCTACTTGATGCAGGAGCGGATGGCTCTCTTCAGGACGGGTCGGGGCGCACGGCACTACATCGACTGATTCCCCCAGGATCTGGTCATACACTGAACCTGCCTCTCATCCGTCGTTTGCTTGAGAGCGGCACGGATGTCGGAGCTTTGGATGGTGCAAACCAGACTGTGCTGCACTACGCGTGCCTGGGTTCTCCGGGCGTCCCGCGTCCTGTAGTCGAGTTGTTGATCGAATATGGTGCGGATGTCGATGTCCGGTGCCAGCACGGCAGGACCCCAGTAGACAGGGCGATGGAGGCTGGTCGGACATCGTTGGTCAAGGAGGTGCTGTTTCCGTGCATCGAGGATCCGGCGCATAGGATGAGAGTAAGGCAGTGGATCGCAAAGCAAGAAAGAGCCACGAAGAAGTAATTACTCTCTGGACGATTGACCCTGATCTCGTGTCCATTTTTGAACTTATTCCCAACCATCCACCTCGAGATGCTCAAAAACATCGATCCTCTTCTTACGCCCGAGCTTCTTCACGCTCTGCGTTCTATGGGTCACGGCGACACCATCGCGATCGTCGACGCCAACTTTCCCGCCGCCGCAACCGCCAGCAGCGGACCAAACGCAAATGCGGTCCTCGTGCGGCTCCCAGGCGCCAACGCGACCCAAGCAGCCAACGCGATCCTCTCTGTTCTTCCGCTGGACGACTTCGTGCCTCAGGCTGCGTGGTGCATGGCCGTTGTGGACGATCCCGAGGCGAATTTACCCATCATGGACGAATTTCAGGGCTTGATCAAGCAGCATGAAGACGAGCGGTTCGTGTTGGGGAAGTTGGAGCGGTTTGCCTTCTACGAAGAGGCGCGCAAAGCGTACTGTGTTGTTTCGACGAGCGAGACGCGGTTGTACGGGAATTTGTTGTTGATGAAGGGGGTGGTGAGGACGGCAGAGTGAGAACAAGTTCAGAATTTCAATGAATGTACAATACAGACTCCGAGTCCGCTCAACGTTTTCGTTCACTACCCCAAGTGCCATTTATCTATCTTGCTAAGGTAGCACTGCGCGAGCTCAGCAGGGACACAACCAAGTCAAGATTGTCTGATCCAGGTGAGCTCAACTTCAGCGATATCGCGTGCGTGAGAGGCGTCCGGTCAAGGATGTCTAGCGCGTTGCGGTCCGCGCCGGCATCCAAGAGCAGCTGAACGATCTCGGCGTTCTGGCGCTTGACTGCCCCATGCAGCGGGATAAACGACCAAACTGGGTGGAGGTTTGGATCTGCTCCCGCCGCGAGGAGGAGCTCGATCATGGGCACGTCGCCAGTTTCGACGGCAGCGTATAGCGCCGTCGGTTTGTTTTCGCGCATTGCACTCTGCTGCGAGAGATGGTTCACGTTGACGTGGTATTGCTCCAGCAGCACCCGAACAACGTCGAGGTTACCCTGGGCCGCAGCGAATTTGAGTCCATCTGCGAGATAGCTTTGGCGGTCTTTGTCCGCTGGCGGAGGGATTTCGGCCAGCAGGAATACGATGGGCCAGTGTCCGTTGCGCGCCGCGTAATACAGCGGGGAGAATGGAGGCTCGAAGTACGCTTCGTGTGCCGCCTCCCTTCCATAAAGTTGAAGGAGCTTGCGCACGAGTCCGAGCTTGCCGTCCAGAGCCGCGAGGTGCAATGGGCGTCGGTTGCCTTGGAACGGGGTATTGAGAGGCGCCTTTACTGCTGCGAGTCGCTCAAGGAGGCCCTCGTCGGCCGCTTCGACTGCATAGGCGAGCGCATTCTTTGCAACAAAGTCGTATTTGGCGCAGGTATCATAGAGTAACCAGTTTATGTTGGCATGGAGGTGAGAGCAGCTTCGAGAGAGACAACTGAGGTCCCGCACGGTGGGGACAAGGAAGTTCGCGATTTGTTCATGCAGTTCCGCGGGCAGGGAGAGCAGCGTCATGATTGGCGCCCAAACGTCTCCGGAATTAGTCCGCAGAGTCGGACCGCAGGACCGTGTGCTGGGTTCTCAGCACAATTTGGGCTGAAGCTTGGCTTGTGGACGAGCAGTAGAGGTCATATGCGGTTCATGAAGGCGGTTTGCGCAAAAGTGCGAGAAATTGCCTGAAATGGAAACTTCTGACTGATGAGTGACGGTCAGTTTGCTGCTTGGCTCTCGCCATGATGACCACGCCGGAGTCGCTCAACCTGAACAGTCTTGCTTCGTCCCTTCCTTCACACTCTCTCAATGCACACGCCGAGAAGGCGCTATTAGACAACTTTAAAGGTACGCCAAGTCTTTGATCACAACCATTGTTGCTGAACAAACGACTCAGCCGCCGCCCTGAGCATCACGACGCTTTACCGGAGCTCGCGGACAGCGTCCAAGAGGGCGTATAATGCTGGATATGCGGCCGCCTGTCGCGACCTCATGGAGATGTTGCAGCTCGGAGTGTCTGACTCCCAGGTGCTCGTCGGCAAGAGCGCGGACTCGGGAATGACTGTCGGGCGAGTAATGGATTGGGTCGAGGCGAGGCTGGAGGCCGTCAAGGCCAGAGAAGAAGAGGAAGACGAGGAAGAAGGGGTCGCATCGGCCGCGAGCTCATCGGCCGCACCAGCGCCAAGCGCACGAAAGGTGCGTCCTATGGCCACTTTTTTATCCTATTTTAGCGACTTATCATCTCCGTTTACAGCCCTCTCCGTCACCACCGCCGTCTCATGTGGTCCCTGTTTCCCCACCGAGGCCATCGATACCGCTCAAGCCGACTCGTCACAACAAACTCGTGTCTAGTCCGCCCAGCACTCTGGCCCCGACGCCTACGTCTCCGGAAGTCGTCACTTTTCCATTCGCAGAGAACATGCCACTGCCTATGACAGGCTCCAAGCGCCGCCATGCTATTATGATGATGCCGACGCCCCCCAGCGCGTCGGCTATCACGACCACACCATCCTCGTCGTCCAGCTCGCCGCTGCCCATGTTACAAACGCAGGCCCAGCGCCGCCGCACTCGCAGTACGCGCGGATTGCTACCGCTCAATCACGCACCAACGATGGACACTATGATGGATGTCGAGGAAGAAGGCCGAGAGCGGAAGCGCGTTGCACGCCGATAGCGCTTGCAAACGATCCCTTCTCGTCCGAAGGCCAGCCTGGGGCTGCTTCTACGCTCCTTTGGGAGCAGCCAGTACTGCCTTGCGGAACGGTGCAGGCAGGCAACAGGTGCTGGTGCGTGTTTTGGTGCTTCTGCTCTTAGCGGCGCAGTTTTGCTGACGGTGCCGCGTTTTCAGGATTTTTTGGCTGCATGGTTTTGCGCATATGTAGTGTTAAACATTTAGGTAACCCACTGTATTTTATCTTCTCCCATGCACGACCCGACACGCCAATGACCATTGCATTGCAAACCCATCTATCCCGTTATTCGCTTGGCCGCTCTCGCACGAACGGTTATTCGGCAGATCGTCCGCATCCTGACGAAGTGACGCTACAAATTACAATCGGATTCAGCTCTCGTCAGCTACAGCGAGCATTCTACGGCCCAATGGCTTGTAAATTCAGAACCAGCCCCTTCTTGTTCTTGGTGGTAATCGGCACCAACGCGCCTGCGTAAAGCGGCTTGACCACGTCTTCTGGATCGAGCGACGGGGAGACCGAAAAGTTGGCGACGATCTCCGAGAGCAGGACTTGCATTTCGAGGACGCTGTGAAAAAGTTCAGACCAATCTCAATGCCGTCGCGATAGAATACGCACGCGAAGCGCCAGCCGATCTACGAACGAATGTTCAGAAGAGTGCGACGCGGTAAGGAAAACGCACACAAGGTCGAAAGCCTCCGGAGAACGTCAACAGGTTCGCGTACGGGCCTAGCGCAGGTCCGGTACACGGCGAAGTGGACGACAGCCAACGCGAGGGTTTGAAATCCAACGCATCGGTGCCCCACAGCTGTTCAGAGCTGCTCCAAGCGTCAATGCAGGACTTTGAAGGTGATGTATAGAGGTACCGGTGATACGAAGCGACCCCAAGTGCAACGTATTGTCCTTTCCGCAGGACCAGCTTGTCGACGGTCTCGCCCGTGGTTAGCACCAGAGACTTTGAGAGCGGGACGACACAATCCGTCGATGCGACACGTTCGAGGTACGGCCCGGACGCGTAAACGCGGAGAACCTCCTTGAGGAAGGCGTTGAGGAGGGGAAGGGAGTCGTAATCGACCTTGGCGGTGTTGTTACGAGCCGAAAGAACCTCTTCGCGGAGCTTGATTTGGTACTCCGGATCCTTGGAGAGTTCGTGCAGGCACCATGCAAGCGTGTCGGACTGCGGTGAGTTAGCTGACAGTTAAAAAGATCCTAAAACTTACGCCGGTATCTTGCCCCGCAATGAGAATAACGCGCATTTGCTCCGCCAGCTCGGCCGGGGTTGTCTTCGATTGTCGGGCGCCAGTCATTCCTTTGACTAGAGCCCAATGCATTAGCCCAAGAAACCCAACTTGATGGTGATGGACTCACTGAGCATACCCAGCATGTCCTCCGCCGAGCCATCCGCCTTTTCGCTCATCAGCGTCGAGCTCAGGTGGTCCGTGATTTCGCAGAAGCTGCGCAGCGCGCGAAAGATGGTCGTCGGGAGGTACAGGAACAGGCGAAGGAGCGGCGTTGGGATATACGGCGTCGCGACCTCGGCGAGAAGGTCATACTTGGAGCGATCGAACCCGGCGGCTCTGAAAATCTCCATGAACAAGCTTGAGCCCGCAATTGAGAAAACAATCTCACAGCACGTGCAAGTGGCTTTGCGCCAGAGGGTGTTCGGGATGTGCGACCGTGTTGAGAGGGTTACCCAAAGCCGCTGTTTGTTGGGTTAGTATTGCAGAGAGCTTCAAGTCGGTGACACAGACGCGCCTTCGCTGATGATATCCAGAGTTGCTCGATCAATAACGTCGCAAACGTTGACGCGGCCACCGGAAGGAGAGTCTTGAATCCATTGGTGCACGATACGCTGCGCGATCTCGGTGAAGATGGGCACGAAATTGCGGATAACCGAAGTTGAGAAACCCGGGCTCAGAGCTCCGCGGAGGCGACGGTGGTTGTCGCCTAGTTGTGGCAGCATTCAGCAAAATCCAGAACGTTAACTCAGAAGAGAATGAAGCTCACCCTCGGCACAATACACGCTCCCTTCGCCGAACACCAGTTTCCCAATTTGCCACTGCGGCGGCGAACGGAGGAATGTTCGGTCGTTCAAGATGTGCTGGAGCGCAGCGGGGTCAGCCACCATGAGGCGGGTTTCCTGTCAAGAAATGTTTAATGGGCGCCGCCTGTGGACAGTGTCACGTACGCCGAGAACGCCTCTGAACGTGTAGACCGAGCCAAAGGTCTTGAGCCACTCGTACTCGAATTCGCCATAGACGCGCGGAAAGACGAGTTGCAGCATGTTACCTGGTGTCTTGTTGAGCGAAGAACAAGAGAGGCGAGGAGTGCTTACCCCATAGCCACGACGGTGACTTTGGTCCTGGGACTCGCGAAACGAAGGATTTGGGTGTCGTCAAGAGCTTGAAGGCCACCAGTGCGAGTGAGCCCGCGAGAAAGACGGTTATCGACCAGTCCAGTTGCGGTTTCAGCATGATGGGGGAAGAAAAGAGCGACAGAGGGCTCCTGTGAAATGTTTTGGTTGCTCATTTTGTTTGCGTAAATCTCCATTTGTGCTGGATGACAGCCCCGAGCCTGAGGGGCATCCTCGGAGTTGCAGCCTCGCTTCTGAGGTTATAGCTAGGCCTTCCTTGTCGACCGGCCGAGGGTTTTTGGAGTACATGTGTGGAGGGGATTGTTGTGGTTGGGAGAGACCACGCGTGGCATGTGCCGGAAATGCCGCGGCGATCACTTCGGACCCGCATCGCAGCCCCAAAATAAAATAAAAATCGAGCGTCGAGCGTTAAAGACTTCCTCTTTCCTGTGCTATCCTATCCTATCCCTGCGTTTACGGAGGGCGTCGCCTTCCAGCTTAAATACACTGAAGAAAAAAAAAAACTCCCCCCAATCGCACGCAAAAAGCAATCACATTTGATCCTTGTCAATCACTCTCATCTTAGTCCTTACCCTTTCCTTACACACAAACAACCTCGTTTGCTCTTTCTTGCTCGCGCTGAACCCTCGTATCTAAAGCGGCCAAGCAAGACCGCGATAAGACTCCAATGATGGCCGATATACAGATAACCTCGCGTACCCGGTCCGGTCAGCAGACCTGCCACTGAGTGGGCTTCTTGGAGTCGACTGCCACCATGTCCCGCCTCCCAGCGCCAGAGAACCCCATTCCGGACACCGAGCTCGTCCCGTCCGACGACTACAAGGGCTCCGAAGAGGCAACTTCGACGAAAGTGGCTCCCGTTTCTGGCAATGGCAAACCGTCGCTGTTCGTTAGCTCGATACACAAGAACGAGCCTGTGGTCACTCGGAAGGAGCTCTGGAGCTACTACAGTGAGTTTTGAGATGTGTTATCTCGCCGAAACTCAACGTGTTGCCTCGCAAAGTGTACTACAATGGAGATAATGTACGTTTTGACTTTCCACTGTCTCTCTGCGATGCTCAAACGCGTTCTCTAGGGTGTTGGGCCAAACTCGTACAGCGAACGACGACCTTCTTTCCGCTTCCAAAGCAGAGAATGACGTTCTACAGGCCACTCTCTTCAATTCTCTGGCATTTGCGGCCGGTTACGACCCAGTCGCCGGCCCCGGGTCGTCGTGTTCCGCTCCCGGCGCGTCAGGACAGTGCGTAGTTCCATGGGGCAGCGGCACGAAGACTGTTACGAGCGTTGTGCTCGTCGCGAATGGTGTTAGCTTTGCTGTGAGTGCCCTGATTTCCGGATCAGGAAATACTCACGTGTCGCAAACAGGTTATGACCGCGATTTTCACGACGATTGGGAGTGCTGGAGGTCTGGAAACCATCGTACTCCGCCGGAAAGCGAGTTTGACGCGTCCCGAACAGACTACGGCACGTTCGGCCGCTGGTTGCTGCTTTTCTTCACGGTCATTTGTTGGGGAGCGCAGTTCGCGAGCATGACCCTCACCAGTAAGTATCATTTATCAAGCTGAAAGCTCACTGACTATAGCAGAACCATCTCGTTGGGGCGTTGCAATGGCCCTGTACATGGTCGGCTTCATCTCGTACGGCGCAACTCTGGTCTTCTACGCGGCCCTTTTCCCGCGGCTGGCGCGGAATACGGCGCGCGCCAAAGAGATCCAGGCGAAATACGAGGCTGGAGAGATGAGCAAGGAAGAGTTCGAACTAGAGGAGAGCTTGCAGAAGAACTTGATCAGCAACATCTCCACTGTGAGTGGTTTCTTAGCGCTGCTGGGCTTTCAGGAACGTTTGCAGGCCCACAGTAATATCGGTTATGTCGTGACGCTTTGCCTCAACTTGTCGATCCTGCTTCCTCTGGCGAACAATCCGTTGGTGGACAATTACACGCTTGTCCTGTGAGTTGTTCCGCCAAAGCCTTGTGTATCGTCTCAACCTGCGCTCAGCACGAATATGTATTGGGTTATCACCGGTATCTGGTGGTGTGCGTATCCAAAGTCTCGACTTGCACACAAACAAACTCATCCAATGCAGTCATCTTCCAACAACCGCGGCCCGGCCCACCGCTCCCCAAGGGCGAGCACTACGTCACAATCGGCTGGAAACAGATTTGGGCCGCCTCCAAGCAGTACAAACAGCTCCCCTACACCTTCATCTACCTCTTCTCCTTCTTCCTCCTCGCCGATGGGCTTAACACCACAGGCACCCTCGTGTCCATCTGCCAGAACTACGAGTTCGAGTTCAGCTTCTTGCAAAACACGTACCTGGGGCTGTCGCAGGCGATCACGTCGACGGCGTCGACGTTTGGGTTTTGGTATATCCAGCGGTATTGGAAGATCTCGACGAAGAAGATGTTTGTGGTGACGAATGTGGTGACGATTATGATTCCGTTGTGGTGCGTTCGCGCGCTCTTGGGTTGTTTGCATGATGCTGACGGGGTGTAGGGGTGCGTTGACGAGTTTGAGTTGGTCGTGTGCGGCTCATCGTTTGTAGGAATGATTGGGATATGGACCCACAAGCTCGGATTCCACAACAAGGTGACTTCGCTCTCGATGCTGCATCTCGAAGCGTTACTGACGATGATTTTCAGTGGGAGTTCTGGTACCTGAGATCACTTCCCGCGAAGTGTTTTCACTCACCCGACAACAGGGCATACAACGTCGTCTTCGGACTCTTCCAGGCACCATACTACGCGTTCTCCCAAACCATGATGGCCGAGCTTACACCGCCTGGCTTCGACAACATGGTACCTTTTTTTCGCTTGTCTCCCTTCTGCTCACACAAAAACAGTTTTTCGGCCTCTTTGGCCTATCCAACCGCGCCAGCTCGATGATTGGGCCGAACGTTATCCAGGCAATAATCGACCGAACGGGCAATAATTGGCAGGGATTCCCTTTCCTCTTCGCGCTATGCGTCCTGGCATCGATGGTTATATGGTTTGGCGTCAATATTCGAAAAGGACGAGCCGATGCCGTGAACTGGGCAGAAAGTCTGCGTGCAGGGAAGATTGCGGACGATGGGTTGGTTATGAATGAGTGAGGGGAGGAGGGAGGGGAGGGAGAGTCGGGGAGGGGAAGGGGACGGTGAGAGCGGCTGCGGGTATGGTTGTTGATGAACAACTCGTTACTGAGGAATGAAAGCCATGAATAACGACTATTACGCGTGTCGCATGGACTGTGGTCTCGTTGCACGAAGGCGAGCAATCGACGGACCAGCGGACCCAAGAATTCACGTGAACTAATTAGCGCAAAACTTGTGCTCGTCGTACAACCGCACAGCGCCGTGACACCAAACGGGCTTGCCGAGAGCGAGGAAGAGGGTCACTAGCTACTGGCGGCGTTCCCGAGTGGCTGACATGCTTGAATCGAACGAGCATGGCAATCACTTCGGCAACGTTTGAGGCGCGTTGTTTTTCTGTTTGTTTTTGATCTTTCTCTCGCCCATTTACAGGGTTCTTTCTGGTCTGCCGAGAATATCGAGGGCGCCTTCGACCAGCACCTGTAGAGGCGGCCACTCAACGATCATGACGAGCTCAAAGAGTTTCTCGACAATATTTGCAGTGATCTCAACGCACCGAGTCTGGGCCAGTGGAAGGGACGAATAACGGAGACGAGTTTCTGAATCGAGATAATCGCATAGCTTTGGAATCCGTGAATACATTCATTCGTGTCTACTCTTGCACTGCGGGTACGTGGAAGTATCGCGGACCAACTGAACAATCATGGCGCCAACTGGTATCGTCCGATGGTGGCGATGGGCTCCGCGGGGCAAGACCAAATGGCACTCCTGCTTGCCAATACTGAACGGACGGTATGCAGGCGTTTTTCTGGGCGCCGTTCTCCGAGTCAGTGTCGTCGCTGTCCACCGACTCGTCTGCTTCTGTACCGACTTGTTTGCCGATGCTCTCGCTTGGATCTTCAATACCGTCGAGTTCTTGTTGCAGGATAACCTCGCGAACGACGTCTCGAACGAGCCGTTCTTCTTGGTGAGCACCACACTGGCGTTTCTGGCCTTGATCGCTGCAGCCGCTCTGGGGACCGCCGCGTGCAAGTCCAGCGCCTCCAATGGGTGAATCACGCTTCCGTTTATCGCCGGTAGTGGGTCCGGGTCCCTGATGGCTGGAGTCGCTCTGCCCGCTGGCGCTTGGGGGACCGCGAGGGCCAGGACCATCGTCGTTGCGCCCGGGCTTTTTGTCGCTTGGCCCGTTGCTGGGGTAGCCAGACGGCCCGTAGTCGTTCGGGTCGTCATCGTCGTCCACGCCCGCCTGCTCGGCCTCGGCACTCCGCTGGTGGAGGATGCCGATGAGGTGACGGATGAGCCTCGCAGCTTTGCGGTGGATCCCAGTCAGCTGCTTGGCGTGCGCGGCGATCGAGAGGGGGTTCAGCCGATAGAACGCGACGGCCATGATATACGCTAAATTGAAGTGTTCCATTCGCCAGAGGCGGAGCGCGTGATCAAGGCGGTGGAGGTCGAATATCGTTCTCGTGTACGACATCCCTGGGGTGTAACGAGGGACCACTTCGCGATTCCAGACTTGAAAAGTCTTGCCCTTGAATTCGACTGTTTCGGGGGCTGGGTCGAGGAGGTGCAAGGTTTGGTCATGCATGTTTGTTGGCACGACACTGATGAGATGATAGAGGTTCTTGAGCTGGGCTAGATCGCCCTCGAACTTCTTCTCTGTCTCTGCGAAGAGGTCCGACGGCTTGATGCCCTCGTTGAGCGACTGAATCATCGACTCGAGGACTTCAAGCGCGGGCATCCAAGCAACTTGTTCGTTGACGGTGCCGGAATGGCAGCCGTTACATGCTGGCGGAGTTAGTGTCGTGCGCACGAGCAGGAAATGTAAACACACCTAAGAACACGTTTGCGAGTGCAGTGGTGTCAAGATCGGCAGGCAAACCGAGTTCCCGCAGAAAGTTCAGCTGTAGAGACTGTAAATAGGGTGTTCAGGCGCGGTGTGGGGGAAGACATACCATCGCCGCCTGCTGCTTGACGGCCGCATCGACTACGTGACAATACTCCGACATTCTGTGTGCGTCGGTGTTGCAAACGGCACAAATTTCGGTGCCTTTGGGGTCCAGCGAGGCCTTGGCCTCTTTGCCGATTTCAACGCGCTTCTGGTTGGACATCTGGCTTGTCTTTTGTTTCTTCGGCACCCGAGCGCGCTGCTTAGAGAAGTCCACAGCCAAGGCGCGCGCGCAGGCGTTCCTGTGACGGGCGAATGTCGGATCTCAGTCATGGGACGTGGAGGGACATACAAATCGGATTCGTGGACCCAAACGCAGTCCTCAACGTCTCGGAACTTGGCGAGGTATCTTTGGGCCTGAAGACCAGTGAGGTGTCCGTGAGCTACTGGGGCGATGGAAAGAACTTGAGGGGCGCAAGGCGACACTTACTTGTCCTTCGTTCTTGGTAGAAATGGCGGGCACAGGCTCGACATCGACAAATTGAATGATTTCCGACCAAGCCAGTCGGTCGCGGAGAGGCCGCATAGCCATCGAAACGCCCTCCATGGTGGGGAGAAGTGAACGTGATTTGTCATCTACGGAATCGTCTCCCCGGCCCGTCTTCCCTTGCTCAGAACGACCATGACTGTGTGAATGGGGGGCGGCGGACACCTCAGAGCCAACCTGCACCAGCCTTGGAGAGGACACCCTGCACAAACCCCAATGCCACGCAGTCGAGCACCCCGCAGTTTCAGCGACTCCAACCAGTAAGTTCGCTCATTCTCCAACTGCCCATCTCTCATTCGGACCAGCCTCCATCTCTGCTTCTCAGTAGCGACAAGCTCATCTTAGTCTCGTCAAAGTCTTTCCGCACGAGCAACCGCTTCAGCTCGAGACAACGCGTCCCTAGTCGATCCTCGCGCGGTTGTTGGGATGGGCGCATTGCCTGTAGACCCGCGGGGAGTAGCCGAGATTAATATTTCACTGCACACCGGGCCCGCGCCTTCGTTCCACGGGCGACCAGAGCAATCTGGCAGCGCAAACTGGGGTTCTAAGATGGTGCGTCTCTCTTTTTTTCACTTGCGGCCTGGTACTGACAACAGCTCAAATCTTCCCAAGTTCTCGCGCTCTGAGCGGATCTTCACCGAGCTCATCCACTTGGCCGGCTGCGACGACTTTCCCCGAGACCGCCACTGATGCGCTTCACTTCGGTCCCGGTCGGTTAAGCGGGATCGCTCCGCAGACTGCGAAGAAGCTCAGCGGGTGGCGGTGTTCGGGTCATCGCCGTCGGAGACGGTGACGGGAGACCGCGCCAAGGGCAACGCCGAGTTGTATAGCGTCTCGAGCGTAACGTGCAGCGACAGCCCTCTTTGTCGACACGCCCTGCTCGGCGCTCAGTGACCACGTGACCACTACCGGGTGGTAAGCGTTTCGTCAATTCTTTCCTCATTTTGGCTAATAGCCCGCGCAGATCATCTCTTCGCAAGCCAACAAGGCCGTCATGGGTATCATCCAAGACACGCTCCGCGGCATCCGCAAATGCACTCCCCGCGACACCTTCCTCGACCGGAACCAGGTCAAGAATTTCCTCCTCTGGGTCCCAGATCGGGACGGCGCCGTCCCGACACCCGCCATCTTCAAGCCCAAGCCGTTGTGGTCCGGCAAACAAATCCCCAGCATGACCACCCCCCGCGGCATCCACATCGCTCGCCCCAAGAACGACGAGAAGAAACCGTCGAACACTCTCTTCGACGACGGTATTCCCACCGAGAATGGCGAGATTGTGTATGGGATCGTCGAGAAGAAGACGGTCGGCGCGTCACACGGTCGCTTGGTGCACGTTGTGCTCCGTGACAAAGGGCCCGGAGGCGACGAGGCAGCTCTTCATAGGCTTGCAGCTGTTCGTCAACTACCGGCTCTTCCACTATGGGCTGAGCGTCGGCATTGGCGACGAGGGCATGATGGAGTTTGTCACCAAGAAGATCGCCAACTGCACCAAGGTTCCGACCATCGGCAGGTTGGGCTCGATGTCTGTGCGCGCGAGTTCGCGGCCAGCTCAATGCCGAGTTTGAGCATCTCCGAGACGACCGCGAGCTGCTTTGGTCGTTTGTCTTACTCCGCGCCGACCCCAAGACCAACTTCTACCTCGTCGTCAACCTGCATATCGTTCAGAACACGTCGCAGATCTAGATGTTTTCACTCACCCGACAACAGGGCATACAACGTGGTCTTTGGACTCTTCCAGGCACCCCACTACGCGTTTTCCCAAACCATGATGGCCGACCTCACACCGCCTGGCTTCGATAACATGGTACCTCACCGTTTTTCGCTCGTCTCCTTCTGCTCACACAGATAAAGTTTTCCGGGCTCGACAAGATGCGCTGGATTGGGCACAAAGTCTACGCGCGGGGGAGATTGAGGACGACGGGTTGGTTATGAATGAGTGAGGGGAGGGTGAGAGCGGCTGCGGGAGAGGTTGTTGATGAACAACTCGTTACTGAGGAATGAAAGCCATGAATAACGACTATCATACGCCTCGTACGCTCTGTGGTCTTGCTGCAGGGGGTCCTGTTGCAAGGATGCGAGTCCCGAGGCGACCTATAAGATTCACGTGATCAGGCAGGGAAACACGCGAATTGGGTCTTATAATCTGAACGCGAGGATTCCTTGCATACAAAGGAGGAGAAACACACGTTCAGCCATCGTTCGTGACCAGAAAGGGACGCAAAATTCCGAGAAGATGACCAGTAAGCGTGAACTAGTCAACCCAAGTGAGAATCGCGAATAACAAGAATTATATGCTATCTGCGTCCGCGTTAGATGGTGCGGATACCTCGTAGAAGAGCAACAACGCACAGGTTTATTTCCGTTTGCCGGACGGTGCTTTTGGAGCTTTCTTGGTCTCGATGGGGGACCGCAGCAGCTCTCCGCCTAGCTGACTTGCGCTCATGCTCTCGACACCTTCCATCCAATCCACATTCTCGCCCGAACCGCCAATACCGTCGAAACGGCGGTTGAAACGACCCAAACGACCCGTCGACTCGTTTTCTTCTTCCAAACCGCGGCCATCCGACCACATAGAGGTATTCCAGATTGGGTTGGTGGTCGTGTCTCGAGTTAAGCGGATTAGAGACCGCGGAGAGGTTGTCCAGTGCAAGAACGAAGACCCGTCGGCGCGAATAACGCGTTGCGGGAATTTTGGCACGACGGGGTTGGGCAGAACTGGCTTTCTGCGCTTCCAGACGTGTGTGCGGCCGTATGGAGAGCTTGAAATACTGCGTATTTGTGTGTGCGGCTGCAGCAGGCGGGAGAGAGACATGGGCGTTTGCGGCAAAGGCAAAAACGTGATCAGCCAGGCTTCCTTCTCGACTCCTCCACCAACACAAACTTCGACACCGCGCACCTCTCCTCGCTTCCTGAGCGTGGTGCTTTATGGCTGCATATCCGGGAACGCTGGTTCCTGGGCAATCCATTTCGGTCAACAAGTACACCGTCCAAGTCGAGCGCTACTTGTCTCAAGGTAACCAACCTCGGAATTGCGACGTAATGGCGACGTTGCTGAGGCTTTCTGCAAGGTGGATTTGCCCATGTGTACCTCGTGAGGACCGCGACGCCCGTGTACAACACCACCCACCATGTCTTGAAACGCATTGCCGTGTCCAACGATGCAATGCTCACGGAGGTCAAGAAGGAGGTCGATATCATGGTGCGTGGGCGCTCGGGCGTCGTTGAGTCTATTCTGACTGTCGGGGACAGCGACTGCTGAAAGGCCATCCCAATATTGTCCACCTCATCGATGCAGCATGGCACAGGATGCCCAACGGGCTGTATGAGGTTTTCATTCTCATGGAGTTCTGTCCTGGTGCGTTTCCAGCCTGTTTCAGTGTATTCTGCGAGGTTCATGGCTATTCCAGGCGGCGGAATCATCGACATGATGAATCGGCGACTACGCGAGCGACTCACAGAGGCCGAGATCCTCCAAATATTCGTCGACGTTCTCGAGGGAGTCGCATACATGCACAATTCACGGCCGCCGCTCCTGCATCGCGATCTCAAGGTCGAAAACATTCTGCAATCTTCGGCGACGTCATTCAAGCTATGCGACTTTGGTAGCGCGACCACGGTTGCCGCGCGTCCGCCAGCATCAATGCAGGAGATTCGAGCGCTGGAAGCGGATCTGAATCGACACACGACGTTACAGTATCGAGCGCCAGAGATGGTTGACCCGTACATGCGTCGGCCTGTGGATGAGAAGAGCGACGTATGGGCCCTTGGTGTGCTGCTGTACAAGCTCTGTTACTACACCACGCCGTTCGAAGAGCACGGCCCACTAGCCATCCTCAACGTCCAATACCGCATCCCTCCCTATCCCGTTTACTCACAACAGATGAACTCGCTCATTGGTGCGTTGCCTAGCCCCAGTTGCCACCTTTCTTAACGTGAACCCAGCTTCGATGCTTCGCGAACACGGTCATCAACGACCGACGGTCTTCGAGCTGCTCAACAACGTCCATCGGCTTCGAGGCACGAAATCACAGTTCACCTACACCATCCCGACTCCCCAACCGCTTTCCCCGCGCAACCAGACCCAGTTTCCTCCCTCCAATGCCCTCGAATCCACTGTCACCTATAGGTCGCAACAGCAAGCAGTGCAGGCGTCGCCCAAGAACCCTGGTGTGCAAGCGCGCGACAAGGTCCTTGAAGCGATCGCGCCTATGCGTCGCGGACGGCCGACTACGGACACTACGACGGCGACGAAACACGAGTCACGATCCCGCTCGCGAACACGAAGTCCGCAGAAGCGGCAGCCAGTTCCCGAGAAGACGAAGAATTGGTTGGACGAGGAGGACAAGGCATGGAAAGCTGTGCAGAACAGCAGCACGAGCCTGCCGAAACGGAGCACCTTGGATGATGATGCGTGGACGACGCGTGGACCCAGCGCGAGCACTTCAACGCCGAACGTGGGGACACCAGGATTTGGAGACGACTTTGCTGAGAAGCTTTGGGATGAGTTCGATCCGAAGAAGGCTTCGGCGGCAGCCCCTCCGCCGGTCGCACCTAAACCGACTACTGTGCCCTTACGACAACCTGCGTTGACTGGCTCGATGGCGGTCAACCGTAGGGAGAAGGACAAGGACGCGTTTGACGGGCTTGGGCTGAGTGGCGGCGATAACAAGCCGGCACCGACGTTGGGTGAAGCGCGGCTACTCCGGACGGGTCTAGCCGGCATGTCGGGCCACAGCAGCTCACGAGACAAGTACAGCGGAATAAGCGGCGACTACAAGGACTATAAGCCTTCGAGGCCATCGCCTTCTCCTCGGCCGACGTTTACGCAAACAACCTCTTCTCCGGGAACAGCGCTTTCCCCTCCGCCGGCCACACAAGCGCAATCACAAACACTTTCTCCGCCGCCTCCAGCGCTGAAGCCGACGAATTCGGGCTCGTCGTGGTTATCACGACCTCCTTCGTCGATGGCCGGGCCGACTTCGGATGGCGGCGATGCTGCAGAGGCGAGGTTCCCGTCTCTGGAGGAGCTGGACAAGACGTTTGGGTCCTCGACGACGGGATCTAACACGTACCAGCCCCAAACGTCGAGTCCGTCTTTGCCGCCCTTGCCACCACGAAGAGCGACGCCCGAGGTCCTCCGTGCGGACTACAAGCCCGCCTATACGCTCGGCGATAGTGGTCGCTCGCAACCGGCCACAAGCAACGCGATGCGCGACCCTCCAACTGGTCGTGTCGCTCAGCCCATTCCGACACCTGCCGGGCCTTCCCCATCCCTCGAGAGCAACTCACGACCGTCTCTGACACGCAAACATCGCAGCTCGTTGACGATGAAGCACGCGTATTCTGCGAGCTCGGACGAGGTGCCTGTGCCTGGGTTACCGCCGAGCTCTTCGCCTCACAAATCACGTGACTGGCTGACTGGGGATGATACCGACGTGGATGTCGCGCCTTCATCGTCACATAGTCGGATGGCAACCACACCAGGGCGCTTGTCCTCGGAGCAGAGTCGGCCGGTCATGCGCGAATCGCCGAGCAAGCGCGCGTCGGTCATCGAGAAGGCGCCGTTACATGTCCAGGAGGCGTCTGCTGTCGTGCAACGAGCTCTGCCTCTAACACCGAACACTCCTTCGTCGCCAACGACACGGGCGCATAGGGTATTCCCTGCGATCGACATGAACGACGAGCCGCAGACCACCAAAGAGCCCGAGTCGGCGTCGAGTGCAGACGAGGGTCCCGAGGAGGCTTCGGGCGGGTTCCGGTCGCCGAAGCGCGTGGTCACGAAAACTGCGCCGTCGAGGCACAAGGCGCGCCAGAGCTCTGTGCACGATCTGGTGGATTTGTATGGTGGGGCTGGGTCGATTTCGTTGCCGACAAAGGTGGATCCCAACGGTGGGGACGAGTTGACGCCGCGGAAGATGACGTTTGCTGCGCAAGCGGAGCCGACGACGAAGAGGCAGACGGCATTGAACTCGATTGGCGTTGGCCGCCCGCAGGGCAGGTCACAGCCGACGCCTTCCCCGACGTCGCCTTCAGCGAAATCAAGGCCGCAATCGATGTTCATCTTCCCTTCGTCGGCTAAACCATCGGATTCCGCTTCAAACTCGCTTGCACCGCCGCCTGAAGAGTCGCCGAAGCCGCGTGTTCAGATGCGACGAACGTCGATTTCGGATATGGTGCAGCGGTACGAGTCGATCGGGGTTGCTGGTCCGGCTGCGAATGTCGCAGGTGGACGATCGCCGGTGTCCGCTGCGCCGCCGCCGTTGGCTTCGCCTTCTAAGTCGCTTGGGTCGTCGACTACGAACCCACGGGCCGCCGAGAATGGTGGTAGTGGGAGGTTCTCGACCGTTTCTTCGACGACGAGTTCGTCGAGCTCGGCGAGTTTGGGTCGATCGATTGGTGCTGGTGCTGGGACGTTGCCGCCGAGGGTGTCGCCGACGGGTCTGCCGAACAGGGCGTCCACTCCGCAACAGCAGGGAACGCCAGCGCAGCAAGAGCCCGCGCCGATCGCGACTCCACGAGCTCAACGACCTTCGTTCAAGTCTGTTGATCTCGGCGCGGTGTCGTCGAACCCGCCGTCGCGCAAGTCGACCATCAGCAGCGAGGAACCCTCGCCGCGGTCTGCCTCGCCCGACAGGCCGTATCAAGGCGTGGGCAAGCTGATCGACCAGTGGCAGCGCAAGACGGCGGAGACGGATACGGCTACGAGGGGAGCGCCGCCGAAGAGAGGCGGGTTGGTTGCGAAGAGGGCGGGGTTGGTGGGTAAGGGTGGTGCTTGAATATTATATTATTTTGGATGACGAGGAATCAAGTAGAGAAGGATGGTTGACCCTTTGATACTGCTGCACGAGCACGAGCATTTATTGTCTGTATTTTAGTGCTAATTTACGCTCTGGAGGAACATCAGCGGTTCACGTGACTTTAGATTCTTTGACCGTAAAACAATCTTGAAACTCTACTTCGCCTCATCCCTGCCGCGAATCCCGTCGGCAGAAACATCGCTGGTTTCCGGCTGCGGCTCTCGGCTGTATTCCGGCGGCGCTGATATCGTGACGGCAGAGCGATGCTGCAGCTGCTGCGCGAACCAAGCGTCCTGTGTCGGCAGCTCGCGAATCTGAGGCTGGAGCGCTGCATCGCTCCGAGACAAACGGCCCCTCGGGTCGGCACCAATGGCTCGGCTCCCAGGGACGCTGCTGTGCCGAGACTGGCCGACGCTGTTGCCTGACCACGACCTGCCTTGCTCCGTCGTGCTTTCCCCAGCGGCAGAGGCAAAAGAGGTCGGTGATGCTACTCGTAATGGTGCAGGTTGCAGAGATGTCGAGATCGTATAGCTCTCTGACGCTGCCCTTTGTCCTGTGCGTTTTCGCCGTATGTAGAACAAAACGGTCGCAACCAAGACTAGGACAAAGACCAGGCCACTGATGACGCCTCCAGCAATAGGACCAGCTTCGGCATGGCTTTTGGATGAGTTGCCTGCTGCGCTCATGCTTTGTTGGGCAGCCGACGCCGTGATGCTGGCACTGGAAGTCATAGCTTGACCGCTTGCACTGGTGCCAGCTGGAGGTATTCCGCCACCATCGAGCGCAGCGACGAATGCGCCCGGATTGAAGGTTGGTTTCTGGCTCGCCGTTGCAAACGACGGAAGGTAGGTGATGTAGTCGATCTGCGCTTGCGGAGGAGGATTGCCTGACACCGCAAGAATCTGCGCAAAGAGTGTGTGGTCTCCATCGGAGAGGCCTTCCATGGAGAAATAGACGTAGTGCGGACGCGTGGCATCCGTGAAGTCCGAGTCACTAGTGAAGTTGGTGAGCCAGGAACTGGAAGGGACTGTTGAGTTCCCGTCGTAGAGCGTGAAGTTCATAGCGAGTAGCCAATCGTTGTTCGCCGTGTTATTGCCCGGGGTTATTCCCGATGCAAGAATTGTCGTGCCTAACACGCTTGCCGATAAGTTTGGTAACTATTTCGCGAACATGTACACACCGCTAAATTGGAACACGAACGAATCCCCCACCGTACCGCTTCGATGCGTCGAATTTGCGTGCGGGTGCATACCGGCAGTAAACGATGTCGTCTCGTTCCTATTGAACATCGGGTCGAACGGCAACGTACACGAGACATCCAAAACCAGATCAGTCTTGGGCGACCAGGTCCCATTCCAGAATATCTCGATGCTCGTATCGTCCACGATGATCCTTTGGCCCGCGAGAGACGTCCCGTCGCCGACGGTGGCCGTAGCGTAGTCGATGAGAATCCCGGACGCTCCAGTAAGCCCGACCTCGATAGTACTTGAACCGGTGGATAGCGTGGGGGTTTCGTAGAGGAAGCCACCAAATGCCGCTTGAGCGTATTCGGACAGTGGAAATGTGGCGGCGTTGGCGCTGGAGAGGTCACTTTGTATATTGAAAGGGAAAGCCGACCAAGCGATTGTTTGGTTGAAGGAACTCGGGGGAGTTATGCCGTAGAGCGAGACGGACGTGCCCTGCAAACTTCGTAAGCCTGAGAGCAGAGCGCCCGCCCAACGCACGAACATCGAAAGTAAAGTACCACCCGTCGATCCCAAAGTTACTCTGGATGATGACCGCCGTTTGGTTGTACAACGCCGGGAAGTCGGCTGCGAAGCTCCCGGGGTGGATACCCCAGTAATTGGGGTTCCAAACAGAGCCAATAATGGAGTGGGGCTTGGTGAAGATATAGTCGTCGATGATGATGACACATGTACAGTTCAGTCTGAGGGCGTTTCCTAGATGAGCCGCGCCGCGAAGTGCTGCATTGGTTTCCGTACTGGTGGGAGGCGGTTAGCCAATGCACGTGACTCGCCCCCTTGGAACCCAACCACCACATCGTACAGCTCGCTCTGGATTCGTGCTGGTCCGATTATAGACACAACCCCCGGGCCAGTCCTCCGAGTCAAAGGGCGAAGTCTGGTCGTCAACACAGGTCAACAACTTCATTAGTCACTATACCTGGCGCGTCTTTGGTTGATGCCCGCCACAAGCTTCTCGACATTCCGCTGCCAGTGCGCTAACTCCCATTCTCTAAATATGGACTCGACGGCACGGCCTTTCTCCCACCGCGACTCCCATGGCCGCCGTTTCGAGCATTAAAGACCTCCCTGGAGGCTTCCCTCCCCTCGATGCGCTGAGCATCGAGGCGTTCAAGCAGGAAGAGGCGATTCCAGTTGTTCAGAGCCTATTGCCGAAGATCTCTTCGCTTCTATCGGAACCGCGAAGCGAAGTCATCGAAGACCTGCTCCATCCTGGTGCATTTTGGCGCGACCAAGTGGCGCTGACTTGGTCTCTGCGGACCTTTCACTCTGTTTCGTGAGCAGAAATCCTTTTACTTCGTGCAATCTGGATGAACCTGGCTACAGCGTCATTGTGGAAAACATCCCTAACCTCCTCCGTCGAGCAAATGTCCTTGCATCGTCCATCAAGCTCGTCGAAGAGCAAGTCGCAGCTATAGACCTTCCAAACGGCGTCTCTATCATTCGAGCTCCGTTCGCATTCGCCACGGCCAATCCAAAGGCACGATGTACCGCTACGGTCAAGCTCATCCGCATGAAGAACGGGGACGTCAAGGTTTTCACGGTCACAACGACGTTGCGGGAGTTGGAGGACGTTCCCTGGAAGCCGTTCGACGCGCCTCAGCCGGTGTTGGGCTCCCTTCCGGAAGCGGTGGACGTGCTGGTAATCGGCGGAGGGTCCGTATTCCGGTTTATTGGTTACTTTGCGCGCTCATTTCCGGCTCACAGACACGCGGGGTTGAGTGTATCCGCTTATCTCAAGGCTCTGGGAATCAGCTTTGCGACGGTAGAGCGGGCTGCAGAGATTGGAGATAGCTGGGGCAAGGTGGGTCTTATTGGCACTCTCAAAATATCCTACGCAATTGAACTGAAGAGCACCCATAGCGTTACGACAGTTTGACGCTCCATACGACACGCGTGTATAGCGGCCTCCCATACGTTGGCTTCCCTCGAGATTATCCCCAGTACATCCCGGCGAAACTCGTGGCACAGTATTTCAGCGACTACGTGAAGAAGCTATCTCTTCCGGTTTACCCAGGCCGCGAATGCGTTTCAGCCGTCTGGGACGTGGATGTGGAGCGCTGGAAGGTGGCGCTGAGGGGCGCCACCGGGATGGAATCTGTCACTGCGCGCACGATTGTCTTTGCGACGGGAAGTGTTGGTCGGTTCCCTTCGATGCCTGACTTCCCCGGCAAGGTGCGCAGAGCAGATCAATTCTCTTTTCGTTTGGCTTACGCGGGACAGGAAACATTCAAAGGCACTTCTCTGCATTCCGTGGACTACAAATCAGCCACACAATGGGCCGGTAAACGCGTAGTAATCATTGGAGCGGGCACCACAGGCTGCGACGCCGCCCTAGACTGTGTTAACGCCGGCGCAGAAGTGACGATCGTCCAGCGACGCCCGACGCGAGTTTTCTTACAAGCCGATACCACCGCTGTCTTCACCACTCTGTTCAATGACGAGTTTCCTCTCGAAGTAGCGGATGATATGGCTGCAGAGGACGCTGTGGTGCTTGCATCGGCTCTCGGTGCTGCGACGTTCGCAAAGCTTGGCGTTGCGCATGAGTAAGTAGTACTTGTATTTGGGCTGGATCTTGAAGACTCAGAGTGCTCATTGATCCTCAGTCCGGAATTCTATGCAGGCCTGAAGCGTGCAGGATTTCTTGTTGATACCGAAGATTCGTTACTGGAGGTCAGTCATTTATCGAAAGATTCCCTAGAGAAACTGAAGCAAAGTCAGCGAGTCTTTATATACGCAGGCTCGCTTTACATTGAGGTGCGGATCTAGTGCCGCTCGACCATTTTTTTCTTCCTAAGCACTCTTGCAGCTTGGTGCATGCAGTGCCATTTGCCGCGGCGAGGTAAGCACCCTGAAACATTCCTTCGGACACTCGCTCAGCACACCGTCGGAAGATTAAAGTCAAATCCGGTACATCTATTGACTGTGCTACTCCCACCGGGCTTGCCTTCTCCGACGGGTCGACCCTTGAGGCCGATGTCCTTCTATACTGCACCGGGTAAGCCGTGGGGCCATACATTGCCAGTTTTGAACAGGACTGTATGTAACGGCATTATATTCGCAGATACGTGAAAGACATTCGGCAAACCGCTGCAACTATAATCAGCGAGGAGATTGCCTATGCGCTGGAGCCAGTACTGGGACTCGATGTGCGTAGGAGCTTTTATCTAATCTTATCGATCTTATCTTATCCTACCGTAGGCTGAAGGAGAAGTTCGTGGCGTTGCACGTCCGAGCGGGAACGATAATATTTGGTTCCATGTCGGAGAGACGCGTGGTTTGCGGTATAACGGCAAGGTAGGCGTCGACCATACTGCGAGTACTGTATATGGGCATCTCGGAGCTGAGGATTTTTTCTGCAGCTGTTGGCGTTGCAAATCGCCGCTGAGTTGAAGGGCGTTCGACCAGCGCCTGTTCGAATGGGCGTTCCGAGCGATATTAATGGTGAAACGTGTACTTGAGGCTTCCCGAGCGACCCGAGTTGAATTGATTCGTAAATGGAGGACCAAGAGCCAAATAAGGAATTGGGTCACAAGACTCACGCCGACCTCTTGCTGATTCCGGCCAGCATCAGTCCACTTTTAAGCCATGGCGGGAAGCTGGAAGCCCAGGACTCCCGCCTGCTGCTCCCACTCCATTCATGGCCGTTGCCAACATACACGACATCCCCGGGGACTTTCCGCCCCTCGACGAGCTCAGAGCCGACGCGTTCAAGACAGAGGAAGCGAGCCCCATTGCTAGGACGTTCGCAGAGAGGATATATGCGCTCCTGACGAAGCCGCAAGACGGGATAATCGAGGATTTGCTCCATCCCGGCGCGTTCTGGCGCGACAAAGTTGCCCTGACGTGGTCTTTGCGGACTTTCTACCCCGCTTCGTGAGCTTGCTCAAGCTCTCTTGCACGTTTCTGGCACTCAATTGCTTCCAGTGTTATTGCGGAAACCATACCTGCTCTCCTTCTCCGTGCTGCTGTCATCCCAGCTTCGGTCAAACTCGTCGAAGAGCAGGTCGCAGCCGTGGGGTTACCCAATGGCGTCTCTCTCATTAGGGCGCCCTTTACCTTTGCGACTTCCTCCCCAAATGCGCAGTGTACCGCCGTGGTCAAGCTCATCCGGCTGAAGAACGGAGACATAAAGGTCTTCACTGTGACGACGTCCTTGAAAGAGCTGGACGCTGTGCCGTGGGGGCCAGCTGACGTGCCAGCGGAAACATCTGTCGGGATTCCAGGAGAGGTGGACGTGCTGGTCGTTGGCGGCGGGTCGGTGATCTCTCCAAGGGTCTTCTTTCGCTCATTTTCGTTGCAGCCATGCAGGCTTGAGCATTTCGGCCTACCTCAAAGCTCTCGGAATTAATTTCGCGATGGTGGAACGGGACCCGGAGATCGGCGATAGTTGGGGCAAGGTGTATACTTTTCTCCATTCGACGAAACTGGACTAAGACCACGTTTAGCGATACGACAGTCTCACCCTCCACACAACCCGCGTCTACAGCGGGCTTCCCTTCGTCGGCTTCCCTCGAGAGTACCCGGAATACGTTCCGGCGAAGTTGATCGCGCGGTACTACGCCGACTACGTGAAGAAGCTGTCGCTTCCGGCCTACACCAACCGGGAATGCGTTTCGGCTGTTTGGGACGCTGAGAAGGATGCCTGGAACGTGATACTCAAGGGCGCGAATGGGACGGAAACTATGAGAGCTCGGGCGATTGTCTTCGCGGCTGGGAACCTTGGACGGTTTCCGCTTGTTCCTGACATTCCTGGCAAGGTATGCGTCGTGTTAATTTGGCATTTGCGATGCTCATGCGCTCAAGGCAACCTTTGAAGGGATCTCTCTTCACTCTGCGGACTACACGTCCGCGGCACAGTGGGTCGGTAAACGCGTCGCAATCGTCGGGGCGGGGACCACAGCCTGCGATATTGCCCTCGATTGCGTCGGAGCTGGCGCAGAAGCCACAATCGTCCAGAGGAGTTCGACGAGAATCTTTGTCCAGAAGGACGTCACCACGCTCCTCCTGCGATTGTGGAACGACGAGAGTCCCGTTGAAATGAGCGACACCATCGGCGGGGAGGACCCCATTGTGCTCACTTCCAGTATAGCCGAGTCGGTGTTCAAGTTATTGAAGCAGGGCCATGAGTATGTTCTGTTTTGTGGTGTTTGGGGCAGAGCTGATACTTTTTTCTACCTAGTCCGGACTTCTATCCGAGCCTTGAACGTGCTGGCTTCCGGGCGACCAGTACCGAAAGCTTCCAGCATGTTCGTTCTCGCCGGTGTTTTGAGTTGTCGGATACTGATGTCGTGGTAGCAAGTCTATATTCGTGGGGGTTCGCTCTACACGGACGTGCGTACCACCACTACTTTCCGTTTTACTCTGTTCTGACCTGTGGCTTTGCAGATTGGTGCATGCGCTGCTATCTCCCGCGGCGAGGTACGCAAGTGATCCTTGTCGACCAGTCCACATATCTCATCCCCGCCCTCACAGATCAAGGTGAAATCCGGCGCATCCATCGACTCTATCACGCCTACCGGGCTCGCATTCTCGGACGGGACCACTCTCGCCGCGGATGTCATCGTCTACTGCACTGGGTGCGTCCGAGGTCCTCAAATCTTTCATGTCTGAGAGCATCGACATGCAGCTTTGAGAAAGACGCGCGGAAGATGGCTGCAGGCATCGTAGGGCCCGAGATCGCTGAGGCGCTCGAGCCGGTGTGGGGACTGGATGTACGTATGATTGTTGTCCGTTTCATCCCGTCTTATATCCTCTTTTCCTCGCTTTGCTTAGGCGGAAGCTGAACTGCGTGGTTCCTGGCGCCCAACGGGGAACGATAGACTCTGGTTCCATACCGGAGACATGTTTACTTTGCGGCTCTATGGCAAGGTGAGTTTTAGCTTTACATACGCGTTGCGAGCGTTTACTTATGACTGTGGTATAGTTTCTGGCGTTGCAAGTTGCTGCTGAGTTGAAGGGTCTTCGACCGGCGCCTCTGCGCAGGCCTGTTTGAACGCAGGTGGACTTGGATTGGCTGGTTTCTTCTGGTTTCCACGCCCACAACCAAATGCATTTCCATTTGTAACCGCGACCGCCACGGACGATAAGCCCGGACTTCCGCGTTTCACCACATTCAGCGCCATGAGAGCCGAACTACCAGTCAGCACGGTCGTCGCCGACTCTAGCGTCGCTCCCCGATTGTGGCAATTGCGAATCGGGACCTGAACGTGCCAGTGCAGGTGCCGAGGAGGACGACGATGGTGCCAGGAGGAAAATTGTCGAACGATCTTGTTCATTTTTGCGAGTGACAGACGGCGGCGTCGTCGTCGGGGCGACGCGACGGGGAGGAGGCTTTCGAGACGCCGCAATCCATTCAAAGACGCTAAATTGCGGCCAGGAGGGACTTGGCGTTGCCTGAAGGACGTTTGGGGGAACGGGATTTGCGCGCGCCGCTGAAATCGGGGGCGGCATATCAGCGGTGATACGCGCCGCGCAATCAAGACTCTATTGCAGATCCAAGCGTGCTGGGCGCCCAGCGCCTTGCTCTTCACTCTCTTGACCTGGCTGAGGAAGTGGGTGGACTGACTGAGGTACACAAAGAGGACACAAAAAAGGCTTGGAAAGGAGGGATACTACCATTGAAAAGCGATTGAGGGTCCATTGGACGCACCAGGGGGAAGCGAACTGAATTTTGAACTGAATGCCGAGCTAGGCGGCGACAGCTGACGTGAGTGCAGGGTCAGCTGCTCAAAAGCGGGGTCGTTTTGGAGGGAACTCTCCCACTTCTGTTGAAGCCCTTTCGCTCCTTCCCACCACCACCACCCTCGCCCCGCCGCGAAAAATGTCCGACATTGAGAAGGGCCACGGTTCCACCATGACCTCGTCGCCTCGCGCTATACCCGGCGCCTACATCGCCAACCCTGGCCCTCTCGGACTGCTCGGCTTCGCGTCAACGACGTTCATCCTCAGCTTCTACAACGTCGCTGTCGATGGCATTATGACCCCCAACGTCGTCGTCGGAATGGCGTTATTCTATGGTGGGCCCAAACTCTGCTCTAGGGAGCATTCTACTGACCATAAAACCAGGCGGCCTTGCCCAACTGCTCGCAGGGATGTGGGAGTACCCTCGAGGAAACACCTTTGGCGCGACCGGTGCGCGTTGCATTTCGAGCATTGACGTTTTCTCGCTGACAACCCCCCCCCCCCAGCCTTTGCATCCTACGGCGCTTTCTGGATTTCGTTCGCGACCATCTTCTGGCCCGGCTCTGGCATTCTCACCGCCTACACCGACCCGAATGAGCTCAACAAGGCTCTCGGTATCTACCTCTGGTCGTGGTTCATCGTCACCTCCATCTTCCTGTGAGTCCATCGTTCGCTCCTTCCGGTGGTACCTTTTTTCCATGCCATCTTCTCTTCCCCGCTCCCCCACTTTCCCCATCCCCATCGGCTCTTGTGTTTTTCCCGACATATGGTGTCATGGGACCATGGCCAGACCGTCTATTTCATTTCTCTTCATTTTCGCGTCGCCCCTCTGTGTCCCGGAGAACGACCTCCGCGTTCGTCGCTCGCCGCTGTGGGAAGTGGCGCGCCGGTTATTCCGGGACCGGCGTACACACAGAGATAGCGGCCTCATGCGGCGAGCGCAACCCAGCGCCAGCCTATGACCCGATGAATCTCCGATGGTGCCTCGGCGCGTCCGCGCTGTTTCGCTGCTCATCTTTTTGTTTTTCGGTTTCGCAACTCCGCTTCATATTCAACGTCGCTGACCGCTATTTTCCGATCCATTTAGCATCGTCTCGCTCCGCAAATCCATCGGCTTTATCGCCCTGCTGTTCTTCCTGGACTTGACCTTCCTCTTCCTCGCGGCCGGCAAGTTCACGACGAACGTCAACGTGTGTTTTCCTCTTTGATGTCCGCGTTTGCTCGTTCTGAGGTCTTTTTAGGTTACCAAGGCCGGTGGAGGGCTCGGTATCGTCACCGCATTCATCGCATATTACATTGGCCTCAGCGATATGCTGGCGGCCGAGCGCGCGGCCGTCATCGGGCTCCCTGTCGGTGTCTTCAAGCACGATTGAGCGTGTGCGCATCGTGTATTGTTGGTGTGTGTATGAGGCTCGTTGGGGAGAGCGACGAGAAAAGTTTGTGCGCGCAGCGTTGTGTTTAGCTTAGTATGCCCCACTCCACGTATTACCACACTTCTACCCTCTTATTTCTCTCCCTCCCTCTCCAGGGTGTGTAACTTGGTGGATACCTTCTCATAATGCATACCTGGATAAACTCATGGGGCGTTGCTCGGACACGGTTTGTGGAGATTTGCCTGGATGGGATTAGTCCCGGTGCTGCATTCCGCGGCCGCTGGTTAATTATGCGAGGGGACGGCGGGGAACTTCTAGTGCGTTTTGCGTGCCCGCATTCATGCCATGGAGCGTCTACTGCGCATTGCGCGTTTGAATCTATTGCCAGCCTCGAGTGATCTCGGGGTTTGTTGGGCTTGTGGCTGCAGCAGTGTGTAACTTACTAGTCTCGAGTGGCTTGAGCGCGCGGTGGCGTTTGTTCATTCGAGGAGATGCGGAGGGAGAATCATTAGAGAGCAGCGCGACGTCGCGGCTGGTGGAAATTCTTTTGCCTTCCGCATCCCAAATTTGACAGAAGCCTCCGGGCCGTCGCGGTGCGGGGGCGCACGCGTTCCTCGGCGCAAGGCGGGGTTAGGGGTTACGGTTACCTAGCCTTAGCGGAAATCCATCTTGACTGTAACAGGAACCGTTCTAACTTCTTAGGTTGGGCTGTGTCGCGAGGTGGTCAATGCCATTCCCTGCTCGCTTGAGCTGATGTCCAAGTTCAATCTGGCGCACACCCGCGCATGCTTGTTATCGAGAACGATCACCTTCCGCTGCGACAGAGTCAGCTTAAGGCATTAGAGCCTCTCCGGCCACAGGATAGGATTCCGGATAGGATAGCTGTCAGCCATTTTGAATGCAATTGATGTCCGCGTGACCTGACTGAGCGTGCCTCTTCTTTGCGTGTTTCTACGCGTTCCGATGCTCCAGCGGCCGCAAACACGACGCGAGAAGGCCCGGTGGGTGCTACTGCTGGTGATTTCGGTCATTCAGTATGTAGTTCTCGGCCGTCGGGCTTGCCTTTTCCTCGCAATACGACAAAACTCCGCTTCATACCTCCGCGCTCTCAGGCCGTGCTTGGCTCGACGAGCTGCTGCATCCAGACACTCATCCCAACCGCATCTACATCAATCTGGGCATGCGCCGCCATGTATTCCTCGCTCGTTGTCAAACTCCGCGCCATGGGCTTCATGGAATCTGAGCGCCAACATCATGCTCGACGAGTCGATTGCTATATTCTTGTACACCTGTGTTACTGGGCTTGGTGTTGACCATGTTGCTGAGCGCTTTCAGCACTCACACACGACTATCTCTGAGTAAGATTCCCTTTTTCAGCTGTAGCCAGAGCTCATCTTCTTCGCAGACACTTTCGGAAAATACTTGACATCCTCTGCAGCCCGGAGTTCTACAATGCGTATGTGCGACTTCCTGGCGTCGATGACCCGCCTCCTCGTGCTATTCGAGATAACCCCAAGTGGTGGCCGTTCTTTGAGAATGTGCTAGGCGCTATCGACGGGACACATATTGCCTGCACTCCATCGAAAGAGGACATCCATGCAGCTCGAGATCGCAAAGGCGGAGTCTCCCAGAACTGCCTGGCTGCGGTGTCCTTCGATATGCAGTTTCTCTTTTCACGGGAGGTTGGGAGGGAAGTGCGGCCGATGCAATGATGTATAGCCGTGCCCGTCTCGAAGACTTTCCGATTCCAGAGGGCAAGATGTATCTTGCGGATGCTGGCTTCGGCATTTGTGATGCTCTGCTCGTTCCTTACCGGCAAGTGCGATATCATTTGGCAGAATGGGGTCGTGCTCATGTTCGGTGCGTTTTTAAAACCTGTATATATATGTGCTAATAGCTTGGTTAGTCCTTTGAACTACAAGGAGCTGTATAATCTTCGGCACGCAATGGCCCGGAACGTTGTCGAGCGTATTTTCGGCGTCATCAAGCACCGCTGGACGATTCTTCAGCACCCACCGCACTATAAGATGGAGGTGCAAGCACAAATCCCTTCGGCACTCGTTGCCCTGCACAACTTCATCATCGAGCACGACAACACGGACCTCGACCGCTGGATCATTGACGAGCAGGCAACGGATGGGCTCCGTGGATTTGTTGGGCTGCAGGGAGATGATGAAATTGACTTCGGGCTTGTGGCAGCCTCGACACGGGTTGGGAGTCAAGAGAAAAGGCGCAGAGCGGAAACGGGATAATATTGCGCAAGCTATGTGGACAGATTACCAGCGCATCCTTGAAGATCGTATGGATGTAGATATGCCACCTATCGAACCTGTAGACTGAATATAGACACAAAAGGTATTAGGTATTAAAGAGATCATATAAACGAGCGTAAAGGTTTATGGAAGAGATGTAACGAAGCTACTCATCGATATTCAACAGAATCTTTGCCAGGTCACCACGGTCCGTGCCCTCCTCCGTTGCCAGATACGTATCCGCTGCAGCCCCATCCTTCGCAAAGAGTAGGCTGAGACGCAGACAAATGTTGCGTGAGATGTAGCCCTGCTTCTCGTCCTCCGCCGCAAGTGCACGTGCATTCTTCTTGGTCGAGTTGGGCGAAGCGCACCTGACTTGGACTCCGGCAGCGCAAAGCACTTGATAATGGCATCACCAATGCCTGCCACAGATGCAGACAGGCCTTGGATCGCCTCTGGGCCAGAGGTGCGCTGCCGCTTGGTCGAGCTCCAGGGGATATTCTCGCCGTCAGACGCATTGCGCTTGAGCGTCGATGACGAGGACAGCGAGGAGGTCGTAGAAGGGGCAGGAGCTGGCGTCTGGGGTGTAGCAGCAGGTGTGGATGGCTGCGGAGGAGCAGCAGGGCCGTGGTTCTCCCGACTGCCATGGTCGTCGGTCGAGGGTGTGTTGTTCGCACCAAAATTGTCGCTAGCAGGCAAGGGATGGATGGGCTGCGTCGGCGACCAGTCGCTGAAGGGCTGCGACGAGCTGGAGTCGTCATACTTGGGGAACGAGAACTGGGAGCTCCAGTTGTACGACGTATCCGTCGAAAAGTCGAGGTTGGTGCGGTCAGAAAGCCCATTTAGAGCAGGGAAGCCGGATTGCAGCTGCGACAGTGCAAGCGCTGCTGCCGTCTCGTCGTTGTTGTTCTGGGGTTGGGACACCAAAGTGGGGAGGGAGGTGGTTGGTGCGGTAGGAGGGGTAGCGGCAGCGGCGGCGGCGGTAGCTTTGATTTTGCGTGCCTTTTTACCCGCATTGAAGACGTACTTCCGCGGGCACGGGCCGGTAGGGTTTCGTCCATGTAGCGGTAGAGGTGCCAGCTACGAGTGGCGAAGGGCTTGAATATTGAGTGGGCCTTGACGAACACGGCCCACGCGTCCTCCGACTCTTGCGTGATGTTGAAGCCGCCATCCTCGCTGTATGTGAACCCGGAGCAGCCGGGGTATTTGCCTTGAATGACTTCGAGAAGCGCGTCGAAGATCTGTCGGCACTGTTTTCACGGTCAGTCAAAATTTCGACGGACAGTGGTCACGGAGCACGCACCGTGGTCCACTGGGTGAGGCACGAGTCCGCTGTCTTTGGAGAACCTTCGTGGGGGCGGCCCAAACGACGCGAAATGCTGCTCACACTCTTGCAAGAGTGCTTTGTCGGGGTTCCCGCCGTCGCCGAGTCGAGAGCGGTGTTTCCACATAAACATGACCAGCCGAGTGCGGTCCTCGGGGTCAGCGGTCCAGTTGCACGTATTGGCGCCTTTGGGCATGGCGAACGCGCGGGGAACGAGAAAAGAAAAGGAAACGGAAAGCAGGCGATCATGCGGACATCAATTGCATTCAAAATGGCTGACAGCTATCCTATCCGGAATCCTATCCTGTGGCCGGAGAGGCTCTTAACCCTCGCTTCACTGCGTCTGCTACCATCCCTCAGGATTCCTTATGTTAACCTCGTCGAGTTCAGAGCCGGTCACAGTCATTATCGACGAGTATAACTTCACCAAGCCCCACTCCACCATTGGCCCTGTTCAGAACTGGAATTTCTGGGGGATCCACCCCGGGAACCTCGCAGCTGACTTCCCGGCGTTGTACAACCAAACGGCAGTCATCATCCAGAGTAACTTTGGGCTCGACGGGTGGTACTTTACTTTCGATGTTCGTGCGTTTGGCTTTGGCCGGGCGGTCTGCTCTCAGGCTCACGAAAGTTTGCAGGGCACGTCTGTCTCGCTCACGGCATAACTCCTCCGAGTTCCTTCAATCAAACAATCGCCTGGTCGGCTTTCCCTTTCAATATACAAAGCAGCCTCTCCAGCGCCGACGCGGCTACCTTTCCACTGACAAAATATGCTCAAGCGGCATTTGGCGGCTTCCTCTATGACACCCCCACACTCTCCACTGGTTCGAGTATCATCGAGGTTGGGCTCACTGGAGCGTCGGGAATTCTCATCGACTATGGTACGGCCACAGTTGGCGACGGGACATCTCTCGGGCCAAAGAATCATTGTGGACGATACGAGTCCCGAGATATTCTGGAATGGGACCTGGTCGCCTAAGACTGATCTGGTTTTGGACGTTGCCTGTACATTGCCGTTTGACCCCGTGTTCAACACGGACGAGACCACATCATTTACCGTCAGCATGCATCCCCACGCAAATTCAACACATCAGAGCGGGACAGTGGGGGATTCATTTGTGTTCCAGTTTCATGGTGCGTACATTGGCAACTTTGTGTGAGATTCCCAGGCTGACGACAAGTATGATAGGCACAACAATTATTGTATCCGGAATCACACCGGGCAACAACTCGGCGAATAACAATTGGCTACTTGTTATGAACTTCACACTCTATGACGGGAACTCAACAGTTGCTTCCAACTCCTGGCTCACTAACTTTACTAGTGACTCAGACCACACAGAAGCTACACGTCCACATTATGTCTATTTATCCCTGGAAGACCTTTCCGATGGAGATCACACACTCTTTGCACAGATTCTTGCAGTATCAGGCAACCCCCTGCCACACGCCCAAATTGACTATATCACCTATATTCCATCGTTTGCAACGGCTAGCCAGAAACCAACATTCACTCCGGCCACATTCATTGCTGCGCTTGATAGTAGTGGAATAGCTGGTATTAGTACAAGTGGTCAAGCCACAACTTCCACTGTTAGCCTCACAGGCTCGGCTGCCTCCAAAAGCATGAGTTACCCACTGGCATCCAGAAGCCATGTCAATGCTGGTGCTATTGCTGGAGGTGTCATCGGTGCCTTGGTCTTTATCTTAGTTTTGGGTGGAGCTGTTTTGTTCTGCTGATGGCGAGAACATATGAAACAATGTGCCCATGTAGCACCAGAAGTCTATCCATTCCCGGGCCCACAGCCTGCACATCCAGTACTGCCAATCTCTTTTGCCTCTGTTGCTGGCAAACACCAAAGCAGATTGACAACAGCCAACAATCTCAGTCACTCATGGCACAGCGGCATCACTGGGAGCCAAACCACTATTGCCGGCCTGAGAAGCCTTTCAGCTCATCAAACTGTAGATGGTGTCTCCGGCGAGACACTCCAGAATCAGATCCACGAGCTGCAAACACAGGTTGTTTCGCTTACACAGCAGCTTCAGTATCATACTGCCCCACCAGAATACAGCCAAGAAGTGCAGCCTGAAGCTGGTCACAATGTCAATACTGGACTCAGAGACATGAGACATTAAGATGGAAGCCTAGAATTTCTGGATTTAGCAGTACTGGTTGACTTTTGGCAAGGATCTTTCAATTATGTATTTTCAGTAGCGCTAGCAATACATTACTGGAAGGGCAACCCTACAATGTCTGTGTGTGCAGGATAACACAGACAAGACTGGCAGAGGGATCCAAAGTATATTAGCCCTAGCTAGCATGTACAAAGGTGCTAGACATATACCTGGCAGAGAAATCCAAAGAGAACAAGTCTAAGGAGCCTTGCCAGGGGGGTGTCATAGGTATAAGTGATGTGCGTGATAAAGCCACTGATAGATAAGAGCAAACAAGGATGAGAGGAGATGAGATAAGAAGAGATACGGACAAGAGAGAGTACAGAGAAGAGAGGAAAGGGTATAGTAAGGGAAAAAAAAAGTAAAGTGATTGGACAAGCAGCTCTGGTCATTATTGTCAACTATTCCAGATATTGAATAATGCAGAAATGCTCAACACAGGAAGTGAAGGAATAGTGATGGGCCAAAACAGTGAAACAATTGTGCCGGAGCAGCATCGGGAGTTGTAAAAGTATAAGTAGGTAGATCTGGGAATTCGGGGCATTCTCTTGTGCAGGAGTGCTGCAGGCATTACTGTAGTATTAAGACCTTAAGTTCAAATGTAGACCCCGTTGCAGATATATGTCCACTGGCTGTGCAGAGATATACTAGTCTTTGGATATGCGTAAGTGTCAAGATGTTTAAAATATTACTATTTTATACATGTTTTCAAAAGCGGCTTATTAGCGCTCTAGGCCAGGCAATATTGTGTTATGGATCCATCCAACCCAAGAGTTACCAGTTGGGTCATGGAAGTTATATCAGACTGCTGAGCAATCCAGAACCCATTCCAGCAAGATTTGCAGAAAAAGGTCCTCCTTCTTGCCCTTCTCCTAGACTGGCTGCCATGCCACTGTTATTTTAGTACAGCCCGGCCATCACAGGGACACCCGAATGCCCAACTGGGTACATAAATATCATGGCCACACCACTTGATGTGCCACCAGCGTTGACTTGCTGACTTCCACTGCCTAGCATTGAAATGTGGCCACTGTAAGGGCAACCCTACAGTGCCTGTGTGCCCAGGACGACATAGACAAGACTGGCAGAGGAATACAAAGTATATTAACCCTAGCTAGCATATACAGAGGTACTAGACACATACCTGGCACAGGAATCCAAAGAGAACAAGTTTAAGGAGCCTTGCATCAGGAAAAAAGGACTTCGCAACAGAGCACTACATGGTCCATGTAGCAGCTGTAGCGCTGTTGCAATGTCCCTAAAATGTTGCACTCTGTAGCACTTGGCTTGCTACCGTAGCACTCTGTAGCACTATGTAGTTCGGCAGGCTGCTACAGTAATGCTACAGTAGTGCTATGGTATTCATGTATAGCCATGCATAGCAGGCACAGGAGGCTCAATGGTGTTTGCGCAACCCACAAAGAGAAAGACGTATAAAGAATGCATTGGACTAAGAAAGTACACAAGTAACTAGGGCCGGTGCGACGGCGGCGAATGGAACGGCAATACGCCATATACGCGCCGGACGGGTACGTAGATGGGTACTGGATCATGGTGCGGGAAGGTGGAGGAGACCGGGAGCACTGAAACCATGTAAGCAATTGACAACCGGCTCGCAACAAATCTACTCACGGGATACCGGATGGCGGCGCAGAATGTAGGCTGAACGAAGATGCGGCAAGGTGGATGCACCGGCGCTTGGCGGGAGCTGGTGCCGGGCTTGAGAGGGTCGAGCCGCATATTGGGGTTGGGACGGGCATGGGGAACGAGGTTGGGGAATGTGGAGAGAGGGCAGGGAGGTCGTCGGTGGTGGATGTGGGCTGTGCGCCGGTGGTGTCAAGGCTGGTGTTTGTGGCGTGCGGGCTGTTCACGGCTGAGTACTGAGTGGGTTGGCAGCGGCGTTGGCGGCGACGTCGGCGGCGGTGGCGAGCGGCGCTGCTGGTCGGGAGGTCGAGGGTTGAGATGGGGTAGCGGCGGGTAGGCGGAGCAATGCAGGACGGCAGTGGGGTCGAAGGGCAGGGAAAGAAGGCGGCTGGGATGGAGGAGGGAGGGGGAAAGGAAGTGGTTGACAAGGCCGTGCGTCGCCCGTCATTTATACGAATGGCGCCATCGCATGTCATCTTGTCCACGTGCTGATGTGGGGACTTGGCAGATTTTCACTTTCTTACCCCTCCCAGATGGTGTCGTGTGTCTGGCTTCACTCCCGCTGCCGGTAGCGCAGCGGTACCTTGCTAGGCAAGCTCGCCGGGAAGTGGTCAGCCTCCGGGATTTGACATTCTGCAATCTGCTACACATCACCACGTCGCCTGTCAATCTGCCACACATTGCTATGTAGATCCTGAGCTCGCTACCGAGGCTACAGAGTGCTACAGCGTGCTACGGAGCTCATGCAGAATGCCACGGAGCCTACATACACACAACCGGTGCTACAGTGCATATCTTTTTTCCTGATGTTGCCAGGGTGTGTCACAGGTATAAGTGACGCGTGATGAAGCCACTGATAAATAAGAGCAAACAAGAATGAAAGGAGAGGAGATAAAGAGAGATGAGAGCAAGAGAGAGTAGGAGAGAAGGGAGGAAAGAGTATAGTAAGAAAAAAAAAGGTAGAAAAGTAAAGTAATGGAAAAGGATTGGACGTCCCCTTACAGCCACACCTTTGGTGATATCCTGGCAGAAACTGTAGAGATCAGCTTCGCATGCAAATCTAGGGCAATGTGTGGAAATTCATCAGTTTCTCAGATCAGTGATCTTATCTTGAGTAATTATGCTTACATCTAGCAGCTCCCAGCCTTGGCTGCCCTTGATGATCCAGTGATGTCCTGGAGTAAAATTTCATGTTTTTGCACTGTGATCGGTGAATATTTGTAACATTTGTCACCTACTATCCAAAATGAAAATAAATCACATATGTTACAATTGTCATACTTTGTGACTGATTTTTTTTTTCCTAAAAGGGACTTTCTTTAGATGACTTTAGAGATGTGTGATATTATCATAGATGACACAGAGCAAAAGCCGTACACCGCAAAAGTGCCGGACATTGTCCTCCAAAAGACAATGACACTCGGGACACGAGATGATTGATGGGCGGAGGTCGCCATTATTCCGTCTGACAGCTGCTTGGAGGTCTACCTATTGTTCTTCGCATGAACTGCCGGCTGGATTCCAGGCGGCCCAGTCATCTGGAATTTTTATGGGTCACATGATTTTTGATACAAGAGGCGGAGGCGGCAGCAGTCCTGAGCCTAGCAGGGATTTTGTGCCAAAATATTTCTTGGAGAGCCCCTTCCCAGCTAAAGTAGACTTGCAGAAACTCAGAGTCCGTTCGGACAGATTTCCGGAATCCGGAATTTGGAATTTGATGAGGTTTTTTGGCGTGCCCGACGACAGGCCCGACTCTGCCCGACGGTCTCGACCCTCGGACCGGCTGCCGTGAGCGCAAGCGAGACGTGAGAGCGCGGAGATGCTTGCCGAATGCCTGCTGGGTTTTGGCCTCGATAAGGAGTGTTTTTGCTCCGATTAGGATTTTGAGGCACGGGCCAAGATGAGGAACCTTCTTCTGACCAGTTCCAGCCGTTGAAAGGCCCGGATGTACACTATGGAGCTCAAAAGAGACGGCTAGGAAGATATTGATTGACGATCTGACACGAGAGCGCCGACGTCCGGTTGCCATCAGGTCTGTTGCCGAGCACGTAAATTCCAAATTCCAAATTCCGGAAATCTGTCCGAACGGACTCTTAGAACTGAGCAGTAAGCAGCTCCAGATCTGGACTTAGGACGTCAAAGCACGTGCTGATTGCAAATAAGCCAGCTACTCATGTATAAGCTCTCAATTGGAATTTGTGTGTTTTATGTGTTGGTTTTGTTTGTATTTTTCCAGTCTGTTTCTCAAGCACTGTAAGGGCGACCCTGTCTTATAGAAGGGGGTCACAACCGTGACCACCAAGACGGGTGCCCTTCAGCCACACACACAACCACACCAGGGGCGGTGGAGGCTATGATGATGACCGTGCCGGCAGGGACCGGGAGAATGACCAATGGCGGGGTGAGACCATGGCCGAGAGTGATCACACCCTGGTGATGGGGAGAGGATCACAAGGATGGACCAGGATGGGCGAGACGACCCCAGGTCGAGACCAGAATGCCAACGACGGTAGACGTTGTCAATATCCAGCCAGAGGGAAGATGCAGGCACCTAGTCAATCGCCGAGGACTGGAGAGTGACTGGTGAACAGGTGCCATGGCCAAGACACACAACGGTATCAAGGCCAGTACCATGGATCCACAGGAGAAGCAGTGGACATGCAGTTGAGAGATGGTCTAGGTATCAAGCCATAGGCAGACCAAGATGCTGGAAGTATGCAGCTCGGTGGAAGTTGCAGAGGCAAGACCTCATTGCCTAGGTTGAAGGGTGGAGGAGGAAATGGTGATAGGCAGACACCAGATCTGCTGCCAGGATAATCCTGCTGTTGAAGGTTCTGTAAGGAGATAGGCACCCTATAGAACTGCGCATGCTTGTGAACGAGAGGTAAGACCTGGCTGCTCCTAGACCCTCGAGGTACGGACTGCGGCTATGCTGGTGCGAGTCGACATACGAGGTCGGAGAGACGATGGGGTGACGGACATCGTTGGAGGAGGGGTAGGCGGTACAAGGGTAGCATGACCCAGGTAGGATGGAGTGAGAGCGCAGCACAGACCAATGCCGCGGAGAGGTGCAACACTAAGTATCGCATAGGACAACGTATGACAGGCGTTGCCAAAGACAGAGAAGTTGTACAACGACCAACCACACAGACGATGGGGGTGGCAGGCCGAGGAGGAGAGGGGCGAGGTTTGCCGAGTAGCAGATGATGACCGAGGGACCCCGGGTAGGCTTCAGCATGGCCCGCACCAGGACAGACGGCCAGAGGCGAGTGGCTGGAGTAGCCAAGGTCAGAGCACCTGCCTACGAAGGGCTGGGAGGGAGCCATCCGGATGGTGGCGACCAGGGCGTGTTTACTGCGGTGGCAAACTAAGGCACCTGGTAGGCCATACCAAAGGCAGATGACTTGTGCACCACCTCTACACAGGAGTGACGGCCTGCGATAAGGAAAGACAGCAACCTAGGGGGTGACAACCCTAGGCCGGGCGAAGATGAGAGTGGGGAGACCGCACTGACAACACAGGCTAGTGAGGGTTCTACAAGAGCAACTCTGCCTTATAGAAGTGTCACATGACTAGCAAGTGGAGAACCAGAGTAAATTAGCAAGTCCCAAGACACTGTAGCTCTAAGACACACCTAGCAAGTGGAGAACCAGAGAGGTCAAAACCCAAGTGTCTCTGGTGCTCCCCTTGCCCTTATATACTGAGCTGTGACGTGGGAATAGAAGCATATGCACCACATGGCTGTGATGGCACATGCAACTCCACGACAGCCTGAGAACGAAGATGTGGTAGCATACTGGGAGAGGTCTGGAGAGGGAATAGCTAGAAAGGAGGGGGAACTCTGCTGAAGGTGGCAATACCATGGTGAAGGGGGAGAAGGGGAAAAGGTGGAGAAAAGGCAGGAGGAAGGGGAGAAGGCTTGTCACAGTATAGATAAGAGCTCAGCATGTGATCAGCCTTTGACAGATGGAAGCCAGGCAGTCCAGCCCAGGCTTAGGGTGCCTGAGACCAACATGGCCAGCAGGATCAATGCTCAGAAGATGATGGCCAGTGATGGAGGGCTGATGAGAGTGTCCTGTGCCAAGGACAGTCGATAGTGACGTGTAGGCGATGCAGAGAAAGTTGGAGAGCATGAGGGCAGTGCAGGGGCATCACAGGTGACATGATGTAGCACGTGTGACTGCTGTGATGGAGCGTCCCCTGACAAGCACCCATTTCAGCGTGCCGATGGCTTGGGCCAAGGTGAGCAAGCTTAAGTGTGGATTTGTGCGCCAACTGGCTGTCCAGAGTGGATTCATACAATCTCTCTTGGATTTGCTGGTGTTGAATAAGAATGAAATAATATTCAATGGGAAAATACAATTCTTGCACCTGACTACCTTGTTTGGGCACTCATCTTCAATGGAAAGCTCCATTTTTTGTTTTTTTTTTTTTTTTTTTTTGTTTCAGAAGAAGCCTAGCCAAATGGTAAATAAAAAGAAGGACCTAGAGGAAGGACCATATGCCTTCTTGTTTGAGGTACAACACTTGTGACCTTAGACCTCAATAGCAGTATTGCTATTGTTATCATTGTCAGAGATTCTGGTGGAGGCTGTATTGGTGGTCAAAACTGGACTGGTGGTATCACAGACACATGCTGGCGCAAGGGTATTATTATCTGCAATAATGTTAATGTTGGGCATACATGCCAAGCCATAATGGTCGCCTTTATTCCATTCCTCCAATGTCTTCTGATAAATGCCAAAAACTGCAATCTGTAGTTTGGTACAGGGAAATAAGACAAAGATACACACACATATTCCTTTCTGATGAGCCCTACTTGTGTTTGCACCATCCTCAAACTTGACTTTTTTCCAAGCCTCTTCCTTTCCATGTGGAGCAACTGCAGCACCTTGACCATCAGTATTGGTGACACCATTGCTGAAGTCCATCTTACACTGGACAGACCGCAGGTCAAAGTTAGCAAAATTGACAATGAGGCAGCTCTTCAAGAAGTTTGTATTGCTGACACGTAGTCATAAAGAATCTTGGAGGGTGTTGTCAAACTTTCCACTATGGAGTCCATGAACATGGTGGAAATATAGACAAAGGCCAATATATAGAGCAAGCACTGACCCTTAGTCCTATTGAGACCTAGATATATAAAATTGATCTAGTTGCTTGAAGCTGATGTTTTTCTGCTTGGATGAATGGTAAGCAGCAGAGGTTATAGACCTGGATTCCAACTTGTAAGACACAATGGAGTTGGAAGCCTTGACTGAGCCTGAAGTAGAGCTCCGACTCTGGCCTACTGACTATAGATAAAGTGCCCATGAATGTAGGTAGAGTTTCTGTAGAATATCTAGAGTGCCCATGAGTCCATAGAGAAAAAACTCGTAAACGGTAAACTCCACCCACTAATGTCACTTCCCGCCATCTCCATTGTAGAGCTTGAGAAGGTGTCATCCTCCTGTACTGCAATACTATCATGACGTTTGGAACCACAGTGGATAGACTATCACCCTGCACAGTGGACAACTCATCTATTCTGACCCAGACACTCGGCTTCCTTACCTTCACCAGCAATGTACCATTGCTGGGAATAGTTACCATTCTGCCCTTTTTTTAAAAGACTCTCAGGCCCAACAGACAGGAAACAAGGATGCTGGCCAACTTACTGTCATACCAGGGATATATTATTTCAGTCATTATCTATTGTGACTGACTGGTTTATCACATAGATGAGGATTGAATTGGTTTGATAGAGGAAATAGATTGATTTGACATCAAGTTGATACAGTCCAGAATCTGTTGCAGAGGATTAATGACCACTGGCTCCATATGTACCAATGCTAGATTCTTATTTAGCATAAAGAACAGGAAGCCAAACATTAACTGTCCACTGCGTGCAGGACAAGGGTAGGAAAGCCATTTGATGCCAGGTGCTTATGGTCATAAAATCTTGTACTCTGGTCATATATGTCATATTGATTACTAAATCAGCAAATTGATCAAAATAATAATCATTTTATTGAGTCTAAAGTAGTATATATCTAAAATGTCACAATTTTATGATGGAACAATGGCTGGTTGGAGGTACAACCTGGCCCTACACCCACCCGCAAGATGAAGACCATGATAAGGCAGAGAAAGAACTGGCTGACCTAGAGTGATCAAGCCACCATCTAGTGTTGACACATTAAGCATGGTGATATTAATGATTACCTGCGTATCTTGTAGCAGCTGACACCATGGTACGTTTCAATCTGATATATTGTGGTCCCTGTGGTTGAAGACTGTGACTTCTATAGAAGTGTTGATAAGAATTTCTGTGCCACATCCTCCCTAACCTAACCCACTGCCCCTCCTCAATATCACTCGTAAGCTGGTATCGAAGGAGCCGTGGAAGGAGCGTTATGCGACAAAACACCGCAGCAAGCGCAAAGCGGCAGACCCGACCAAGCCTAAGGCCCACATCCGGAAGCACCGCAACACGTCGCTCCAGACGTGCGTCGAGGTCGAGGCCAACCTATCGCAGCTGCCACACACAAAACTGGCTTGGATGGGCCTTTGCAATGCCCCCAGTCCCTCTCCAATTCACGACGCCTACTCACTCAGAGTCTGGATTGGTTTTGAAATCACCTTTCAAAACTAAGCACATCAAGTCAACAGTGCTTCCGCATCTTACTCTCAAAGAGGTCAAGGCAGCAAAGCAAAGGCAGGCTGTTGTCCAACTTGCATGTCCAATAAAGAAACCTGCATCCAGGTCTTGAAGGTTACTGAACAACTCAATTTAGCGCAAATAATGAAGGGTGGGTTGATGATACGAGCAGAGTTAACTTAGGTGAGTTTGTATTCTATCTTCCTATCAAATCAAAGTGTTCAACCCTGAAGCTTTGGGCTTCAGTATAATCAAGCCATGTTCCAATATTCTGGCCAGGTATTGGCGCGATCTTACGATTCTAGAAGATGACCAGGGCTATTTTTTGTTCAAGAAATGCGTCCACCAGAGGTCCTCAAAGTGATATGTGCACCTGGCCTTGAGACAGAGAAAGTTTGTGTCCTAACCTGGTCCAGGCTTGCTGTAGGTTCTTTATGGCAATGACAAGGGTTGCTTGTTGCACTTGATATATGCTTGACCACTTGGTCAAGAAATGGGTCTACCAAAGGTCCTTGAAGTGGTCAGCAACGTCAATATGTGCCAGCCCTTGAGAAGAAAAATGGCTGGAAAATTGTTGGGGGTGCAAAGACATCTCATTGAGCTTCATTTGCTATACATCCATTAGGATGTTAATAAATGCCTGTTGCTGGGCTGGATCCATAAAAGTCTAGCTCAATACACAGTGTCTATGCTAAGCTACAGCTAGATCACTGTGAAAGAGTTACATCAAGTTCAGTATTTGCCTTATAACACATGCTAGGATGAGAGTCAGATCAAGGTCAATTGATGAACTGTACTCAACTTTTCAATCTCTAAAACTCTGATTTGGTCACATGTGTGACATAGTACCTGCAAGGAGCTCTCACTCGGAAGATATTCCCTCTTCAGAAATATGTCACATAATGTAACAAGCCTACGGCCCCAGAGAAATTTCTTTTTTGAGGGAAAGTATGTATCGGAATATATATAGCCTATTCAATTATAGCCTATTCATAATTATCCATTCCTATAGTTGTAGTGAATACTTGGTATGCTTGGGCTTACAATGACTAGTAGGTACAAACCTAATCACTCCTATGATTATGGTGATAAGCTTCAGTTCCATTGGACTTGGTTGAAAATGCCTTGGAACTCAGAATTACCCATTACCATTACCAAAGGATTATTCATTACTATGGATTGGCTGAAATCCAGGAGGCTTGATAGAGTTCCGGGTAGCAGAACCTGCTGTTGCTGTCCATGGCCATTGCAAGAGCAGCAATAATAGCATCACAAATGATGAGGTGATAGCTGCTAACTGATATAGCAGAGTTGAATAAGAGGATGTTTGCAGTGGCTATGATCATATGGCTGGTAAGAAAACACTATAGCCATTCTGCCATCCATCCACTGAGCACATTGCTTCCTTTATCTATGATAACTGGCTAGGACACTTGAAAGGTTAAATTTGATGTCCACGGCCTTGGAATACAAGATGTAGAAATAACAGAGAGAGAGAACCTACTTATATACAACATCTTCCTTAGGCTTCTATGTATCCTATCTTATATAAAACCCATTCCTGTGTACAGGGATCTCTTTCTTGTCAGACATTTTCTGAAAAGATATTAGAGTATAATAATTAGAGAGGGAGAAATAACATACATTGGTATGGGAGTCTATGAAGAACAATACCAACCAAGTAAAATGCTCTGCCTGCTTGTCCTTATCCCCCTTCTGCATGCTCCAAGGCGTCATCACGTCCCTACTTGACCCTTCTTAGAGCCTAGCGTCTGATGCAGTTCTCTTGCATCCCTTAAGCTTGCATCTTCTTTACCACCATGCGCTCCACCATCACTAGACAGGCAAGTCTACATTGTCCATATCTCCCATTTGTAGGTCTTACAAAGACATTGTAGGCTGTTTTGCCTCCTGCCTTATGTACAGACATTTGTTGGCTGGAGCACTGAAGAGACTAGAGAGGGGAATACTGCCGTCATCAGAGGGAATATTAATAGCCTTGCCTCGATCAATGACAATCATAGCTTTGGTGATGGTGTAGAGGAATGTTAGATAGGAACATCGAGGGCTGAATGCTGAGGGAGCCATTCTAGATTGTTTGATGAAAGTTCTATTTCAAGCATGTTTGGACATCTATGGCAAAGCTAAGTGTTGGGTCATCCTCTGTCTGCTAGGAGTGGAATACTTGTGAGTGCAAGGGTGTAAGGGTTTCAGGTAACGTGCATACAAACTTCATTGTGATATATAGTCTTTCAAAACCTAGTATGACTTGACCTATTGTCTAATAACTTTCTTGCAGCATAGTATTTTCAAGAAGACACTGAGTACATCCACTTTACTATAGCATACAGTCAGAGATCAAACCTGTATACACTAATAAAATATTAAATATGATAGCTAGCATTTTATGCAGATTTAAAGTCTAAGTAGTCTTCAAACAGACTGGAAATTAATATACTAGCTGATGTTGGGGACCTGATTATCTAATCTTGTATTGCACTAAAATCTTTGCACTAGGGGCCCTCTTGACCTCATAGCTACAATTAATATAACCAATCTTTTTTGACGGCCATCTGTCGGTAACCGGAGACCACAATTGTACCCTATATAGCTGCCTTCATTATTAAACGATACATTTGACCTTAAAGTTGACCAACCTCAGCCAGAAACCCGCGGGTTACCCGTACCCATACCCGCAGATTATGGTATGTGGCTGTGTGGGTACAGGTATGGGTATGGGTCAGGGCCCAGGTACCCGCAGGTTTACCCGTGCTATTCTCTAGCTCAAAACCTACCTATATGTACTTTCTAGGAGGATATGAGCCACATCGCACCCCAGCGACGCCGCCGACAGCACCCCAAACTTTGAATTGCCAGCCTGGGCTATTTGTATGCCCGATTTTGTACACGACCGTGCCATCGTCAAGCAGCAGCTCCAGCGTGTAGATGACGCCAACACCGTCTTTGGGAGGACTGGTATGCGCACGACAGATGGAGCTGGGTAGCAGCCAAAGAGACAGCTGTTGGACGTCGAGCTTGTCATGGCATGGCCATAGTTGGGATTTTGGTACGGCGTTGATGCGGTTGCTGGTCATCAATATCCATGGTGGGAGAGTGGCAAAAGGGTGTTTTTAGGTATTCGCGGTCAAACAAGCAGTCCTTTTAAGCAAGAGTTGCTTTGTTTGCCACGACTGGCGGTGTTGCACATGCAAGAGAGCGTTGGGAAGGTCGCAAAACACAGGCACGCTGTTCTGCCATGCAGCACGGACGACAGAGGGTTGTGGCGAGCAAGTGGTGAGGCAATCAAGGAAAGATGGTGATTTGTGAGTGTAGTATCATCCTTTTTTGAGCTCGTTGATACAAAATACGCTTGGATGGAGACGGATAAGCATACCTACTCATTGAATTTGCGCTCAGCATCATGTGGAGGTCAGTGATGGCACGTCGGGAGTACCGACAATAGCACATCGGTATTGCCAATGATGGCTGATGACTGACATTGTCGGCTGGAATTGTTGGTCGACGGTGTAAAGGACGGACACATCACAAGCTATAGGAATTGAGAAGCTCATTAAGGTGGCCCAATGTGAAGTAATTTGTGCAATGTACTATCCATCGGCAGCATCTGCCGCCCATCCGCCAATATGTTTTCCGCCATGAAAATCAACAGTCTTCCTGGGACTTTTCCTTCCTGGAAAATATCTCGTTAAACTAGTCATCTACAATCCAGGAAAATCCGTTAGAAAATTTGTTTTTTTCTCCTACATCTCCCTCTTAGTAAAACAGAGCAGAAAACTCAAAGTTTTCCAGTTCCCAAAAATGGCAGGAGAAGAAGTGGTTTTCCCTGAAATTTTTCATGCCATTTGCCTTCACCTTGCTCTCTGCTCTACACAGTGTCATGATCTTGTATTGCTAATCTCGATAGCCTATCGTGCTCAAAGATATTTATTCTCAGCTTTCGCTATCCCTTTCATGTGTTCCATCTTTCTCCTGCTTTCTGCATTGCCTGCCTGCTCTCCTCTGTCTTTGGTATCCTCTGCATCTAATACTTCCTAGAAGAAAAAGACATATATACCTGACCATCTATAACTCCTAAGAACAGTACAGATATGTGTTACCATAGTACCAGATAAAGATTATATGCTTAAAAATCAATCTTAAAGCTGTTTAATTTAATTGTAGCCCCAAAAAATAACAAAAGAGGAAACACATCAGTGAGGCCGTAAGACGCAAGCAATACAGGTCTCAGTATCTCCTCTGCTTCCTATTGCTAACAACCCATGTAGTCTGATAGTGGCAGTTTGAAGCAGGCTACCACAAGAAGGTTGCCAATGATATGCAGCACGGGCGTAACAAGTGGCAGGGTTTGGAATTGGTGCAGTAGTAGCAGAGAAGCCAGGGTTGGAAAGCCGTGTATAATGCCTGGTATGCCAATCCTGTCTCATTTTATTTGAGTCCACTAACTCCTTTGCAGCAAGCTTCATCTAGTCAGTACTATCAAGTGTGGGGCCAAGATTTCACTTCTGGGCTGGCTGATCTGATGATAGTGACAATGAGGAGGATGCAGAGGAGGAGGAAGGGGTTGGAAAGGGGATGATGAGGAGCATACTGAGAGCAATGATACACTATGTGTAAATAATTGTCTGCATTTGCTAACCGACATACTTGTAGTCCGCAGAAAAAAAGGTTCAAAACATCAAGTTCCATCTCTACTGCCATTCTATCGCACGTCAAGCTGTGGGTGAAAAGGCAAAGGGTGCGCAATGCAAACTGGCGTTGGATGCAAAGCAGCAACCCATATGCTCTAGATATGGCCTATACTGCATTTCACTGCAAAAGTAACCTGCTTTTAGCTTGGCCTGAAATACCTTGCGTGGCATAACAACCTCTACCGCGCGTTCTGTCTCCCTGCATTGGTCCGGGAGCGAGAGGTCAGTTCTGTCATTCATGTCTGCTTCTCGTACGCGTACTGACCGACTCTGAGTCCCGCAGCATCGCGAGACCTACTCCCCTTGAGCGCGTTCAAATTGTTCGAGGACAACTACAAAGTGCCGCAGCTCAAGGAAGGATTCACGGAGATTAAGAAGATCCACATGGTTTTCCAGGATACATTGTTGTTACAGTTGAATGTCATATGATGTCGACTTGTCTTTCCCTCTTCCTCCATGGCCCACCCTCATCTGCCGCCATTGGGTTTGGCCATATGGCCTCCGGGAACTATACCCTTGCCTCTACCTCCGCCCTTCATTGGCCCGCCACTCGTTGTCCCGCCCGGCGTGGTCGTCCAAAATACCCACCGCCTCGCAGGATCACAGTCGTCGCGCCATCCACGCAAGTTCAGTGCCAACGTCTACCTCGACTTTTCCTTCGGTGCACCTTTCCTGGGTCTGAATGGCACGATTCTCGTGCCGGGGCCGGGGGGTCTGGTTTCCTCGTCTTCATTTCGAGACGATCCAGCCCGGCGTTGTTTTTATCTACGAGGCCCGGTGCATCATCATCCGTGGCCAGCGGCACTGTATCCGGCAGTAGCAGCACCGCTAGCCGCAGGTCAACGAGGAGCTAATGCAGGCGAGAGCGGGCCGGAGATTTGGCGCGGGATGCGGATGACGTCGGTTGCGAGCCCGAGGATGCCGGGCGGAGCACTCCGGACAGGTGCAGGTGCCGTCACTGTGGTGGTGGGTACTCGCTGGCGCTCGGCGGGGGTGGCTTTTTGGAAATAGGAAAACATGGACTTTTGGGTGCCCGACCTGCCAGCTTTGCTGCGCTTGCTCGCCTCCTCGGTACAGGCCGCCTTTCCGTAATGTGTCTTGATAAGATTTGCGAGGCCGGCGGTTCCGTAACCTTTCAGAGCGCCACATTTTGGACAGGTTGCCTTGCCGACTTCATGCGCATCCTTCTGCCAAACTGCGGTGAGCTCCTCAGCGGTTGGCTCCCCATCTGAAGAGGAGAAAAAAGTGAGCCTCATTGGAGCCACCTGAGAGAATAAATCATACCTCCCGAGCCACCCTGCATGCGAGGGAGAAACAGGAATTGAGCAAAGCCAGTACATGCTTCCAGCTCAGCCATAGTCTCGTGCCCAGTGAGTGGCCGCAGCCGTCCCTGCAGGTATGCTACACCCTCGAGTGCGCCAGCTGGTATACCTCGATGCTGGAGTTCATCCCGTAACTCAGCTACAGTTGTTTCGGCAGTGACGGCTGCTCAGAATATCAGCGTGTGCCGAGCGAGGAGGAAAGTACACACAGATTGATAGAGTATGGTTATCAGACATCTCCACAAGCACCGAGATATATGTTGTCCAAGTCTCAAACTGTGCAATGCTTATTAGTTACCTGCCCGAGATACACACCGGACATACTGCAACTGTTGTATTCACCTCCACATCCGACATGTTGGCTGTCCTTGGAGGTCCCAACACGGACTTTGGGCTCGAGACAAATACATCGAGTGAAGTTAATTGTTTCCAGTTGTCTGCCTATGGACGGTGCCCGCTTCCCAGCCTTGGCATTACAAAGTTGCCGAACCAGGCAAACCTTTTAAAGTTGCATTTGAGTACACCTACTACGACGGAGGCAAGATGCACTACACACATCCGAACCTGATACCTGGTGATCATTGGTGTGTCCTTTCTCATACCAAATACCTCGACGAGAATCTGCAGCATTGGTTGCCCATCCCTGCTGGCATGGCCCCTGCCTCCGGTAGACGACGACACGGTAGTCTTCAAGGACAATTACTAGGAGTTTGGGAGGTGTGGAAGTTATGGCGTTAAGACGAGAAGTTGTGTTAATGTATGAACTTCAGCCCATGCGACTAGTATATGTTATATTATATTATGTTATCAAGGCCATAGGGTATTGTGCCCCCAGTACTCGGCGTCTCGGCAACTGTGAGAAGGTCACTGTAATTACCTGACCCTCTGCGCTCTTTCCACTTTACTATGAGTCTTTGCGTGTTCGTCTGCCGTCCTTGCTTCTTTGCCAACTTTGGCCTCAAAGGGATCAAAAGTGATCCTTATATTGCTGTTCTCTACTATGTCATACTCGCTGGCCAATCTGCAGGTGCCTATACAAGCCAGTATGTCTGGAATCTTCATTCCATGGAAGTTGGCATTAAAACAGACAACAGTGAGCTCGCAGAGACCAGCTGGTATCGTCTTGAGCTCCGACATTATTGAAGTTGTCAGCTGGAATGAGGTCCTTTGTCTTTGGGCCTTTGAGTGTGCGTAAAAACACCACTAACGCACGGGGAAAATGAGCTAGGTAGTTAGTTTAGAACCTACTAACCTAAAATCAAATTCAAATTGTGTGTGTGTGTTCGGGGGTTCGAGCCGCAGGAAACGGCTATTGCGAATTTGGAATACTGTTCTGGTATACGTTGTGTGTAGTTCTCTGATAATCCTTGACTAAAGTTGTTGTTGATGTAATTGATGGGTTGATTGCCAATCTGATGGCTAGGTATTGCTGATCTTATTTTACTTACTTGCACTTGCTTGTCTTACCTTGCACTTGCACTTGCTTGCCTTGCCTGGCCATCCAATCAGCGGCTCCTTGCACATTTCCCCTACTACTGGAACCTGCCAGGTTTGGCGTCAAGATTTGAAGCATCCATGATAGATGGTGTCGTAGAGCCGGCTTTCTCTGCCGGGTCCTTCGATGTGTGGTCATTCATGTTAGAGCCTTCCACTCCTCCGCATTCCCATTCCCTTGAGGACTGTGGCGAGGCAGTTGAAGTGCCGACTGGGGAATGCAAGCCTAATGCAGCAAAGGAAGCCAAACCCAACGCGCCGATATCGCTAGAGAACTTGAGGTTACAGGTTCACATTAAACACATTTCCAAGACCTGGTGAGCTTAGTCTGTTCCTTGGTCTGACGACCAGCTGACTGACTGTCGACAGGGACGAAGTGGTGTCATATGTACATTGTTGCTGACTCGGTCCCAAAGACGTTTGCATTCTGTAGTTATAGCATGCCATTGAAGTACTCAGAAGTACAAAATACAAGCACATTTTGTTATAGTGAAGAAACTTTGCTACTGAGCGCTGCATACACTGGTACATCTAGAGGTCACACTCACAGGATCTGCAGCTGGATTTGCGGGCAAAACCCTGGATTTGCCCAGAGGGCCTCACACAAATTCATGGGTTACCCACCAATTGAGTTCTGGGGCTTCAGCACAGGTAGAGAATCACTCTCCGGCATCCCGGCAACTGTGACATTTGTGACAACTCCGTCCAAACACAGAGGAAATAGGTCTGTGTACCAAAAGGCTTTCTAAAGAAGAAGGATTTAGACAGAAATCAATAGATATTCCAGGTGTGACATTGGTGACTACCTACCCGAAAAGAAAATTTCTTCGGCCTGCCAGGGTGGTCAGATGCCGTCACTGGCGACGCAAAAAAGGCAATTTATGCAGGTGACTATATACAGTCAGTCATACCATCAATGCTGAATGCCGATAGTGGGCAACTTTGCTCCCACATACTAGCGGAGAAACTTAAAATGTGGCCTGCACGGCAAACATACCCGTCTGGATGCTCTAATCTAGCGCTAATATCTTAAAGTTGGTGGAAAATGCCAGCGCCAATGCTGCGGCGAGTGGCATTAGCCAGGAAAGAGGGTCTGTATCTTGTTCAAACTTGTCTCCATGAATAATCTAAGAATAATCAAATTTGACCCTTTAACACTGATTCCGCCACATATGGAGCATTGTTACATGAGCCAATGAGCTCCCCTTGTATCCCTAAGCTGTAAAAATGGAAGCAGCCTCCATCTACGTTCCCACCTTACTAACCAGAGAATCAGACAAACTTAGACTAGAGATAATCACAAAATGCTCTGACCTCCCTAATGACCCATATTGAAAAGCACAATTATTTGTCTTAAAGTGATGGCCAATGGGCTAAACAATGTCCTATATATGTTTCAAGAAGTTTACTACGATGCTAGATGAGATTATCTTGAAATTACTTGAGGTGTTCCGGAGCATGGATCAAGATGGGCTAGGTCTGCATTGGCCTAAACGTTCATGCTTGAGTTTTGTATTGGCCAAGATGCTTTTCTCAGCGGGGCTCCTACTGTCTGAGAGAAAGTTGTAGATATTCACTATAGAATACTGTAAGGGGACGTCTCATCCTTTTTCCTTTTTCGTTACTTGACTGTTCTACCTTTTTCCTTACTATACCCTTTCCTCTCTTCCCTCCTACTCTCTCTCACTCTTATCTCTCTTTATCTCCTCTCCTCTCATTCTTGTTTGCTCTTATTTATCAGTGGCTTCGTCACGCGTCGTCACTTATACCTGTGACACCCCCTGGCAAGGCTCCTTAGACTTGTTCTCTTTGGATTCCTCTGCCAGGTATGTGTCTAGCACCTCTGTACACGCTAGCTAGGGCTAATATACTTTGGATTCCTCTGCCAGTCTTGTCTGTGTCGTCCTGGGCACACAGGCACTGTAGGGTTGCCCTTACAGCAGAACAAGTCTCCCTCTGGGGCCTGCAGGGTGTGCCTGAGCTTGGCTGGAGAGTAGGAGAGGTGCCTTGGACAGCTGGAGACTGTTCCAGAACCCACAAGTACGCTCCCTGCCTCCCCCACTCTGCCACATCATCACCCCCAAAACTGCAACCCCCCATATCTCCGCAACCCCTTGGCCGTTGGCGCTCGGCCTATACTCATTCGAACCGGATCTTTCGGCCTCTATCCGCACGTCCAGACGCCGAGACGATCGGCCCATCTGTCGTCGAGAATGAGCTCAATCTTTCCCACACACCATTGTCGCTGTATCTCGGCAATGCCGGAGACGCCGCCTACGCGCTATACACCATTTGAACCGGATTGTCTTCCCCTACGTCCCGGTACCACTCGCGCCCGAATCCGTCAACGTGTTCTCAAGAACGAGCGTGTTCTTTCCTGGCTGTGTTCGTCATCACACATCCAACCCCTGGAGCTGAGTCCCTTGCTCCTCCTTCCTCCTCCTTCCTCCCACACCCTCTCTCCCACTCCCACACGACCAGCCAGTCACTCCTGAGGCTTTTGCTTTGTTGTTGTCTAGCCTGGAAAGTCCCACCGCTCGGCCCCGTGCACGCTGTAGCCAGAACAGCCTCTCTGGTCTGATCCCAGACAAGGTGGACCTCTTCCAACGTCGTTGCCAGTTGCTTGTGTTTCGCTGCTCATGTTCCCCGCTGTTCTACAGCTGCATTCACAAGTTGTATTACGCTCATAGCATCCACACTGCGTATCGCTCATATAGGCAGCTTGCCAGACTTCCATTGAGTACGAGTTTCTTGAGCCTTGCTGTCGTTTTCACCATGGTCAACGTGGTCCAACCTGTGTCTGCATTGTGGCTGCCACCCCCACCCTACACCAGCGTCGAGGTCTTTGGCAAGCTCTACCAGCTTCTCTCCGAGCCACCCACCCTCTGGCTCCTCTGCATATCGTTGCATCTACACTCCTGTCAATGCCTTCTCCACCCAAATCGCTGTGTACTCAAAGCTTTCTTGTCTAGAGTGCGAGGGCCAGCACTTCACCCAGGACTGTGGAGCTGGGGGTTTACGTCCTTAGACCCCCATACTTCATTGGCAGGAGCTTGCTCTCTTTTGGCATCACTGCGAGCAATTCGCAAGTGTCCGTGGCGTCGACTGCAGCGAGAAGGGGACCTTCCCAATCTCGTCAAGCCGGTAGCCAGCGAGACCTTGACCCCGACCCCGACCCCGACCCCGACCCCCTACTGCTGCGCCCTTCGCGCCCTCTACGCCCTCTGCGCCTACGCCTGTGCCTCGCGCCCCAGCTGTGCCACTGCCTGTGCCTTTGGTGCAGCCAGTTCGCTCGAAATCAACTCTGGCCCACAACCGCTACGCTCCTCTGACCTCTTTGGATGCGGAAGAGAGTACAGATTCGTCTGTTCCTGCTCCTGCGGTTGCCCAAGTTGGTATTGTCTCGTCTACTCCGCTGTCTGAGGCTTCGTCGATGCGTAAATCCTACACTCCTAAGTGGGAACGTCGACTGCCAAAGAGGCTCGAGTTGCGAGCAGCTGGGAGCACTGCAGCCTCGCTCCGTGTTCACGTCGAGCTGCAGTCCGTAATTGACCAGCGTATTGTCTCCACAGACGCGTTGGTTGATTCGGGAGCCACTAGTATTGGCTATGCGGATAAAGCCTTCGTAACCCGGACTGGCCTCTCCACCACCCCTCTCAAGCGAGCGATTCCTGTCTTCAATGTTGACGGTAGTCGCAACGAAGAAGGGTCGATTCGCGAGGTGGTGCATGTCGTCCTCGGTTATAAGGTCACTCAGAGCGTATGCTGCTTGCAGTCACCGGCCTTGGGAACCAGGATATTATCCTAGGCCATGGTTGGCTCAAGTATCATAACCCTGAGATTGACTGGAAGGCTGGCGAGCTCAAGCTCAACCGATGCCCCTCGCAATGTGGCACGTGTAAGCAAGAGGCTAGGAATGATATCCGTAACCTTAAGCTCAAACACGCTGCTGCTGCTCGTGAGCGGCAGGGACCAAGCGTCAGCGTAAGGACTGCTGTCGTGGCCCCGATCCTCGGGTGGTTGAGCTCGAAGAAGAGACAGATGATGACGACTGTACTCCTGCAGACGTCTTTGGCTGCGATTCCGACGATGAATTTCCAGATAATCCCGAGGTTGAAGATGGAGACCGCGTTTTCGTGACCTCTATCTGGCCAGAGGAGGAGTTCATCCGCGCCACATCTACCTTTTCTTCGCGGCTCGCTGAAGCATATGCCAAGAATGCGCCTCGCAGCGTCAAGGATGACCTTCCTGCACACTTCTACGACTTTGAGGATGTGTTTGCAAAGGAGTCCTTTGACGTTCTTCCTGACCGGAAGCCGTGGGATCACGCAATCGAACTCGTCCCAGACGCAAAGCCAGTTAACTGCAAGGTTTATCCTGTCTCTCCTGCAGAGCAGAAACCGCTGGACGAGTTCATTGAGGAGAACCTACGCACCGGTCGCATTCGCCCGTCCAAGTCACCAATGGCCTCTCCCGTCTTTTTCATTAAGAAGAAGGATGGAGGCTTGCGGTTGGTCCAGGACTATCGTGCGCTCAACAACATGACGATTAAAAACCGTTATCCTTTGCTGCTGATTAATGACCTTGTCAATCGGCTCAAAGGCGCGCGATACTTCACGAGTTAGGCGTACGTTGGGGCTTCAACAACGTGCGCATTCGTGAGGGCGATGAATGGAAGGCTGCCTTCCGCACCAACCACGGACTGTTCGAGCCCTTGGTCATGTTCTTTGGCCTGACGAACAGTCCTGCAACGTTCCAGACTATGATGAACGAGATCTTCCATGACCTTATCATGGAGGGTGTTGTTGCCATCTATCTCGACGATATCCTCATCTACACCAAGACGCGTGAGGAGCACCTCCGTGTCACGAGGATAGTCCTGGAACGTTTGCGTCAATACCGGTTGTTCTTGCGGGCAGACAAGTGCGAGTTTGAGAAGACTAGGATCGAGTATCTAGGTGTGATTATCTCTCACAACCAAGTCGAGATGGACCCGGTGAAGGTTGCTGGCGTTGCCCAGTGGCCGACGCCTACGAACAAGAAGGAGGTGTCTGCCTTTTTGGGCTTCACCAATTTCTACCGTCGGTTCATCGAAGGCTTTTCGCACCTAGCTCGGCCCTTGTTCGATCTCACGCGCAAGGATGTTCCCTTCGCCTGGTCGTCTGACGCTGATGCTGCATTCACTGCGCTAAAGCAACAGATCACCTCGTCCCCCATCCTCGCTCTTCCCGATGACTTACGTCCTTTCCGGGTTGAGACGGATAGCTCTGACTTCGCTACTGGTGCAGTGTTGTCACAGCAGGCGGACGATGGCAAGTGGCATCCTGTGGCCTTCTACTCCAAGTCCTTATCTCCAGTGGAACGGAACTACGATATCTACGACAAGGAATTGCTGGCCATCATCCGTGCTCTAGAGGAGTGGCGACACTTCCTCGAGGGTGCTCAGCATTCTGTCGAGATTTGGACCGACCACAAGAACTTGGAGTACTTCCGGACCGCGCGCAAGCTCAATCGTCGCCAGGCCCGCTGGTCCCTATACCTCTCTCGCTTCGACTATACCCTCCATCACCGTCCGGGCACCTCTATGGGGCAGCCAGATGCGTTATCCCGTCGTGCAGACCATGGCAACGGGGCCAGTGACAATGAGAACGTCGTCCTATTAAAGCCTGAAACCTTTGTGGTTGCAGCGCTTAGCGGACTCGCTGTTGCTGGTGGAGAAGTCGAGATTGTAGATGACATCAAGTCTGCAATTCGAGATAGCGACCTGGACGAGCCTGCCTTGCGCGCGGTGAAGGAGTTAAAGAAGTCCACTCGTTGCTCCCTCCACAGTGCAGAGTGGAGTCAGCGTGAGGGCTTGCTGTACTTCCGGGGCAAGGTCTATGTTCCTGCAGCACATGACCTTCGGCGACGCATCGTCGAGCAGCACCACGACTCTCGGGTCGCAGGGCACAAAGGCCGGTTCAAGACCCTTGAACTGGTCAGTCGGAACTACTGGTGGCCCCAGATGTCTCGTTATATTGGGCAGTATACGAGCACCTGCGAGGTCTGCAAGCGTGCCAAACCCTGGGCGGCATCTTCCTGTTGGGCAACTCAAGTCCACAGAGAGGCCAACCGATCGCTGGCAGAAGATCTCTGTGGATTTTATCCCAGAGCTTCCTAACACCAATGGTTTCGATTGTGTCATGGTCGTTGTCTGCTGGTTGGGGAAACAGGTGCACTTCCTCCCATGCCACACGAGCATTAGTGCTGAGGATGCTGCACGGCTGTTCTACGCGCACATCTGAAAGCTCCATGGCCTTCCAGAAGACTTGCTCTCTGACCGCGGTTCTCAGTTTGTGGTGGATTTCACGAGAGAGCTTTACCGGCTCTTGGGAATCACGGTTAGCGCATCCACTGCCTACCACCCACAGACCGACGGTCAGACGGAGCGTGTCAACCAGGAGCTGGAGATCTACCTCAGGATCTTCACCAATGTGCGTCAAGACGACTGGAACGAGTTCGTTCCCTCTGCTGAGTTCGCATACAACAACGCGGTCCACTCATCCACTCAACAAACCCCCTTCCTGCTCGATACTGGACGTCATCCTCGCATGGGCTTTGAGCCTCGGCGAACGGCATCCAAGGTTGAAGCTGTGAATGAGTTGGTGGACCGCATGCGCACTGCGGATGAGGAGGCTCGTGCTGCCATCCAGAAGGCCAAGGACGACTACACCCGCTTCTACAACTAGCGTCATGGCCCTACCCCAGTCTTCAAACCTGAGGATAGGGTCTGGTTGGATACCTCTGACATTAATAAGCGCTTGCAGACGAAGCTTACTGATCTGCGCATGAGACCATTCAAAGTTGAGCACACAGTGGGCTCTCATGCTTACCACCTCAAGCTTCCCCGCCCCATGAGTCGTCTTCATCCGGTCTTCCCAGTCGTCAAGCTCGAGCTTGCTCCTCCCGACCCCATTCCCAGTCGCGTGCCTCCCCCTCCCCCTCCTCCAGACCTCATTGATGGTCATGACGAGTTTGAGGTCCAGGAGATTGTCAACAGTCGCGAGTTCCGGGGCAATATTCAGTTCAGGATTTGGTACAAGGGTCACCCTCGTTCCAAGGCTGAATGGCACCCCGCAACTGATGCAGAGAACGCACAGGGACAAGGTCCGTGAGTACTTTGCTCGGCACCCTGCTGCGCCTGGCAAGGAGGAGTGGTTTGAGGAGTACCCAGTGGAGGAGACGCGCCAAGTTGCTCTCGCAATACAGACCCCCAAGCGCCGGTACCAACTGCCCCAGCAGTCATTTGCAGAGCTATGGTACCGACATGGGCGTGCAGATGCAGACTCAGATTGGAGGGCTCAAGCGTCGGGGACGTCGCTGCCTAAGAGGGGGTGATGTAAGGGGACGTCTCATCCTTTTTCTTTCGTTACTTGACTGTTCTACCTTTTTCCTTCCTATCCCCTTTCCTCTCTTCCCTCCTACTCTCTCTCTCACTCTTATCTCTCTTTATCTCCTCGCTTCTCATTCTTGTTTGCTCTTATTTATCAGTGGCTTTGTTGCGCGCATCACTTATACCTGTGACACCCCCCTGGCAAGGCTCCTTAGACTTGTTCTCTTTGGATTCCTCTGCCAGGTATGTGTCTAGCACCTCTGTACACGCTAGCTAGGGCTAATATACTTTGGATTCCTCTGCCAGTCTTGTCTGTGTCGTCCTGGGCACACAGGCACTGTAGGGTTGCCCTTACAAATACTCACCACACCCTAATCACTAGAGTGTCCAATTCTTTGAAATTCACCATGGCCAAGGCATTATGTTCCCTTCTGAAACATCAAAAACCCTGAGGATTAACCAACCCACTGCCAGGAAATCTCAGGTACAATATTATCCAGTACTCTGGGGCTCCTGGGTGCAATCCTATAGTTATGGAGAAGATATAGGGTTTAAACAGTAGTGCTCTTTGTTTATCACAGGCATCTGCTTTGATCTAATATTTTCAATGGGTATTTATCAAGCTATTACCCATATCACCAATTGTAAATGCACAGCAAGTAGAAATAGGCTATATCTTCAGACACAGGGCAGTAATCAGCAACTGGGATACATCAGAAGGATTGGCTCATCTATCCCTACCTGAAGTTTAACTGAGAAATTTGCTGAAGTAGATCCCATTTTATAGCCCAATCAGTGTGGATCACATACAGGTGCAGAAATGATTTGTCTGCTGTGAGTCCAATTCTGCATGAAATAATTCAAACTTTGGGCAGTGATGCCTCCTAATATAGGACTAACAGTTAGCATAGCTACTAGCCCTATTGTGGCCAGGCCTCCAATGGTAACATTTGGCCAAATAGGTTAATCTTCAGTATCTGTGTAACGTCTGGTCCTAAGCTCATAGGACTGAGTGCATTCCATAGGGGCAGCATGTACCTACCTGCCAGTATGTGGAACGTTCAAAACAGGCCAGGGGACTACTGAGATATGGCCTAATTACAGATTTTGAACTCGCATTTTCAATTTTGCGGCTGGTCTATTGAGAATCAAATATATGTTATTTGATGAAAGTTGTAGCTCCAGTCAAGCTCTACAACTTTCATTTTGTGACCTGCCCAGGTTCATCCGCTAAAATTTCCATTTTGGAAAAGTAGTAACATTTGTGACATATGTCTACAAAGGTCACAAATATCATTCTGTCACAGGTTTTCGCACACAAAACCTTTCCAGGCCATCACTAGATCATTCAAAGCCACGGAGCCTCAATGTAAGCGCAATTACTTAGCAGGGAAACCCACAAATTTGCATGTGAAGCTTCTTGGGCAAGCCCAGGAATTTGCACGCAATACTGAGTACAGCAGCTGATGATCAAGCTCTTGTTCTTTGTGACAGCAGATCCTAGCAACAGATCCTCCTCGTTCTCTCATATAAGCAGCTTGCCGTGGACTCTGTACTCAATCGTCGTTATAAGCTGCCGTATCCTTGAAAACATCCACGGCAGGGACCAGGCCTCTGCTTTCTTGTCGTAGTACTCTGTGCGAGATTTCGCAAAGTCGAAAAAGGCCAAAAAGCTGATCGGCAAGATTGTGGATTAAAGCAGCTTTGGACCACGGCAGCTTGTCCAGACCATTGTAGTCAAATGCAGCTGTAACTGTGAGGAGCTTGTCTGCCTTCCCATTCATGTGAATTGCAGACGGTAAGCCCTTGACAATCTCTGTCATACCAGCAATGGGCTGATAACAAACAAGTTGTTCATATTGAAGAATTTAGATGTATATGTGCCAGGGAGAGTCTCAACCTCTTGCTGCTCTTTTTCTTTATAGAGAGGTGTATAGTTGGAAAGGTAGTATTGGCTAACACGGTAGTGCCAGGAATTGCCATCGGGATAAACATGATTGAGTGGTGGAAGCTTTGGAGGTGTATTGATTAGAGGTACCAGAACATCAAAAAATACATTCTTGAGCTTCAGTAGTGGCAGCCAAATTTTCACAAAAATCCCTGTGGTATGCTGTTAGTCATTCCACAAAAAGACTAGGTTCCCATATTAGGAAACAAGACAAAGCAGAAATTGGAACCAAAAGGCCACACCAGGGGTTTAAACCCAAAATCTCCTGTGACACTTTCGTCAGCAAAAGAGCTACACTTACCACTACACCACTAGGACATATAATACTAACTTCCTGATAGGTATATGAAGAGTTGCTATCTGAATTGTTAATAGTATTTCCACTATGTAGATACCAGATGGGTGCACTAAAAAAGACAAGTATTATCAAGTACAATGTTTCCAGTATGAGTGAGTGATAAATCTATCACCTTTTGACGCAGGTAAATACATGAAGAATATTGATGCTACTGATTACAGCCTATTTGCATGCTATTTGATTACATCACGAGACACAAATACTGTAATTGACGCAGAAAACACTGGCTCCTAGATACCACCAGCCATCAGTGATAATTCTGTATTTTGGTTTAATTTGATCGCTTGATGATGACCTAAATATGTGTGCCAACATTGTGTCACTTTGAACTGCTCCTTGGTGTAGTGGTTAGGTGCTATGCTAATATGTCTTGACCTTCATGGCTGAGTGTTCTAACCCTGTTCTTTCGCCTTGAATTTGCTTGAAAGATTTTCTTCTCAGGGTGTGGACTTGCTCAAAATTGATTTCTCATTCTCGCCAAGACCAATACATAAACTCTGCACACTAACCAATGACTTAGCCAGGGAAATTTTGAGAAAAATTCAGTGAATCAGCTGTGAGCTTGTAGAGAAACAGAGATGGCTGGTGATCAGGAATGAATTGGGTAGGCAATCCCTATTGCTGAGCGTCTAGGGATGAGGGTCTAGGGAAGCTCAGATTTGGAATAGGCAAAAGTAGAACTGTCACTGTGATTGTGACCTACTTTCAGCTCGAGCTGAAAGCTTGCCTAAAACAAATGTTTTTTGTATGGTGCGCTTCATCAAGTCGCCACCAATCACGCTTAGCATGGGAAATATCACGTGACTGGCAAAATCGCTTCGGGCGCAAATTTTTCTTGTACTGTCGCTGGCCACCATCAGGTCAAAACTTAGCTGCTTACTCTTGTCTACCATATCTACGTCCAATTTATGGCTCCCACTCCCGCCCAATGCTTAGCTGCAGGCGTGCTCGCGCCGGCTGAGCCAGGAACCGGCGACAACACCCTTCAAGTCCTATTATTGAAATCAGCAGTGATTCCGAGTCGGACGACGACATCGAGCTTCTCCCGGGCCCTGACCCACCAACCGCTGCTCCGACCTCCATTCCGAACGACGAGAACAAGTCGCAAACCGAGATGCAGGCTCCGTCTCAGGCTGTCGACAGGGAACATCAATGGGAGATTGAGCTTCTGGATGCTGGAGTGAACGAACGCATTCCCTGAAACAACGGAGGATGCTTGGAGGGACACAGACACAGAAGGATCTGTGTCTGAGATTCAGGAGCTGGACGGGGACGCGCTGGTGGACAGTTTGGAGAAGAGGGTGACGCGCGAGATCGAGATTTTGAAGAAGCTGTCGGCGCACGACAGAATCCGTTGCCAGTTGACGGGGAAGCAGTGGGAGCAGGTGGAAAGGACCCGGATGGGTGGGTATAACGGACTGGCACCGCGGACGCAACGGTACTGTGCCCAGCAGGCAAGGGAGAAGGATCAGCGGGATATAATTTCCCGGGCCAGGTGCGCGACACAAATGAGTCCTGATGTTCGACACTCGACACTCACCAGTTTCCAGTCCCGCTGCGAACAAATTCACTGGGTATTTTGGCTTCAAGCCGAAACCCAATTGCGCAGGAGCTCCGGAACCGCCACTGCTGGACCAGGCAACGACTCAAAGCCTGTTGGTTGAATCCGAGTTGATTTCAGCTCACGACGGACTCGATGGGTACGCGTCGGACATCTCGGATGACGCCGAGGACTTTTTTGGTGACGACGAAGACGATGAGGCCGAGTTTTGGTACGACGAAGACCTGGCAGACGCGTCGGCCGCACAATCCACCCTCATACCTCAATCCAACGACGAGATCTCTTCCCCCGACCCATCCCCATCCGCCACTGACCGACCGCCCCGCAAGCGCCGCCGTCTCGGGGAGCCAGTGCTTGTCCCGCGCTCGGAAAGCAGCGACAGCCAAGACAATGCGGGAACTGGGTTTTACGCGACATCCAATGCTTGCTCAAGTCGGAGTCGCGGGTCGTGGATCTTGAGGGTGGGCATAACGGGCTACTGGCAAAACGCCTCCGCTGCGTTGAGGCGACATTGAGGCTGATGCTCGGTACGCGGAAGCTCGGGATGATGGAGGCATCGCGCCACAGCGCTCGTGCATGGGTTCTCTCCGGAATGGGGATCACGACTTGCGCGGGCTTGGACACAGAGTTGGGTACGGGATCGTGGGATGCCCGCCTCGCGCCGCGGCCAGCATTCAAAGGTCTTTTCGATCTTTGATGACCCTGCTGTCCGAGATGCCGTTCGGCGTGCGTCCGCTCGAACAAGTGGGTGATGGATCCGAAGAAACTGAAGCAGCTCATCAGCAACGAGCTTGATCCGAAGACCGCTCGCGAGTATGCCGAGCACATCACGGAGAAGGAGATGCCTGAGGGTCTGCGCGAGTACGTCGAGAAGACCTTGCTCCCGCGCCTCCAGTTGAAGAAGACGGGCAAGGGTTTCTCGCTATCAACCATGCGGCGAGTGTTGATTCGAGAGGGATTCACGTATACGCAACACAAGAAAGCTGTGTATTACGACGGGCACGAGCGCCCGATGTAGTCGCCGATCGCAATGAGCGATTTATCCCAGCGATGGAGGCCGTTCGGCCATTTCTGACCAAGTATGAGGTCGGGAACGTAGCCAACGAGATAAGGCCGCATGGTCCCGAGTACATTCTGTGCGCGCAGGGACGAGATGACTGCACAGGCCAACGATGGAAAGAAGGCAAGCTGGGTTTTCGAGGGTCAACAGCCGCTACTCAAGAAAGGTGCTGGGCAAGGTCATCATCGGAGCGAGATTATCAACTCCGTCGATGGTCATATGCCGGAGGTGGGTGTCGGGCTCGATTACGGAAAAAACCATGAAGGTTTTTGGAATGAGGAACTCTTTGTCAAACAGGTGCACCTCATGAACGGCGGAATTTGCTTTTACTGACAAATATTTAGCTCGAAGAAAAGTTCATTCCGGCTTTTGTGAAGCGTCATCCGGGCGCCGTCGCGGTGCTTCTCGTGGACCACTCACAGGGCCACTCGGCGTTTCCGAAAGATGCCCTTCGCGCATCCGAGATGAACTTTCGTGCGGGTGGCGTGCAGCCGAAGATGCGTGATGGATGGTACATTAACAAGGGACGGGCAGCGTGTTGCGCAGCCAATGGTCTTCTCTGAAGACCATGAGAAGCGGGAGCTGCGCGGGCAGCCCAAAGGTATGCAGCAGGTGTTGCGGGAGCGGGGGCTTTTCCGCCGTGGTCTGTTGATGAAGTGTGCGGCTGGGTGCGAGGATCATGCGACTGACTGCTGTGCACGTCGCATCTTGGAGAAGCAGCTTGACTTTCAGGAACAGCGCTCACTGGTTCAGGAAGTGCTTGAGAAAGCAGGTATGTTGCCTAATCCTGATTTTTGGCTATTCTCACCCCGGCCAGGTCACAAATGCATCTTCCTTCCACGATATCATTGTGAAATAAACTTTATCGAGTACTTTTGGGGCGCCGTCAAGAAATACCTCCGTGAGCATTGCGACTACACATTCAAGACCTTGAAGGAGAACATGCCAAAGGCAATGGCTTCGGTGTCAGTGGAGTTGATTCGCAAATGGGAACACCGTGCGTGGCGTTTTATTGACGCGTACAAGTCTGGATTGGCTGCGGACGAGGTGCAACGGCGGGTCAAGGAGTTTTCGTCACGTAAATACAAGTCTCATCGACGAATTCCTGAGCGATTAGTGCAGGCGATGGACAAATAGACTGTTATTGCGCTCAAATGGACACTACATTTTTTTCTGACTTTTTAAAAATGTGGTCAGCCCGAGATTCGAATGCACGTGACTGATCCAATCAGTGATGGCAAATATGAGAACCCCAACTTTGCCAGTTTTGAGAGTTTGAAAATTCTGTCTAGCCATTTGCTTCAAGGTCTAAATATATGCATTTTGGCCAGAGGACTAAGCTATACATGTCTTTCTTGTAGCTGGTCCCACGCTATACATCTTTGGTGGCGACTTGATGAAGCGCACCATAGCCATGTTCACCAGAGCTAAAATCAGGACCTTTTACAGGGCTGAATTGCTACTTAAAATGGCTATTTTTAGTGGGTGTTTTCACAGGTGCTGAAATTTCTAGTTTCAGTGGCTAGTTGAAAGGGCCACTGAAGTCTTGAGTTTTTGCCTTACTGAAATGTATGCTGAAGGTAGCTCTTTCAGCGCGTCTGAAAGGGCAACCAAAATAATGGATATTTAATGGCAATTCAGTTCCAAGGTTTTTGCCTGGCTGAAATTTCCCTTTGTTCAAACAAAGGAAAATTTCAGCAGGAGTGAAAGCAGTACTGCTAGCAAAAATCCAGGCTTTCAGCCAGTCTTTTGGAAACTCTGACAGGGCTATTTTTGGCTTGCATTCTGGCCAAGCCAAAACACCTTGTTTCAGCAGACCTTTCAGATGCCTGCTGAAACGAGGCATTTCAGTGCACATGAAAAGGTACGCTAAAAACAGCCCTTTTAGGCGCCGTTTCAGACTGACAAGAACGACTGATTTTGTCCAGATCTAAATTGCCTACAAAAAACAAATATTTTTGGTGGTATTTCAGCCCGAGCTGAAAGCAGGTCACTTTTGCAGTGCTGGCAGGTGAGGTCTGCAAGCAGGACTTAGCATTTGGCAAGCGGAATCATTAGCATACTACTATAATGCAGATCATTCCCCTTGAACAGAAGGAACAAGATCATGTAGCCATTGCTCATGACATTAGTCAGGTAAGCAGAAAGGGTCCCAGGTTGCTTTCTACATAGCAATTAACATTAGAAACATGGAAAGAAAAAAACAATATACTAGCAGGAAGTCTCACCTGTAAGATGCATAGGGTCTAGCATCGAGGATTGTTGATGACTCTAACTGGTTATAAGGAAATCTAACTATCTAGATGTGTGATGCGAGTACCTCCGATGCTCTGACAGCAGACTCGGTCTTCACGGCGGACAGGAAGAAAGAAGGAAAATGGGACCAGTGCTGAAGCTCACAGATAGCTTGGAGACCCTATCTACTACAGCCACTTTTATAGAAATAAATGAGAGAAGCTAGGGGAATGAGGGACCAGAAATATAAGTAAAATAAAGTGAAAGACATGTGATAATACCCAAGCAACGTGCCAGGTGCGTCATCATTGGCATCCTGGATTGCACGGATGAAGTCAACCAAGTTTTTGTAGAGGAGAGGTTGATTTGTAGGCCTGTCAGACTATGTGGCTTTAAGCTACTAATGACAGGATGTTGAGGTCAAAAAATTAGAAGCAGGTGGCAAGAAACTAGTCCCATATATGCACCATGGCCCGTAGGATCTTCTGACAAAGCAGCTTTCCTTCTAGCATGCCAACTTGCACTGCCGGCCACGCAAAACTGCATCCGTTCAAGGTAGACACATGGCTAGAGGAGCCATCAAATAAGCATGTGTGCTCGAAGCTGTTTATGCAAAAATCTGCAACGTGCTATTCAATCGGCTGTAGGATCTCAACCAGCTCGTTAACAAGCAGAGACAAGAGGTGCTTGATGATCTAAGGAGGCTTGTCGGGGAGTGCTCTGTGCGCTGGAGACAAGAAATGGTGTACCTCAAAAATGTCATTGCAGCACCCAATGAGCTTAGGGACCTTCCTCGGAGTTGTGCTAAAAGAGCTCTTGAGCATTTTCAAAGACCTGGCGTGGGATATGGACTTGTCAACTTGATCGGGGCCAGTGCCCTTCATGGTGTGAGCGATGATCTTGATAAAATGGTTCTCCTCCATGTCGGAGACGGCTGTCACATTGTTGTTAGTTTGGAGCTGGTGCGCCCTGGGTTGGCCGGGAACATTGCCTGGACATTACAGTGAGTCAGTGCTGCATCAAGCCAAAGCTCGCACTCACAGCTGTGCACCAATCAGAGGATCAAGCACTTGTTGTTGACTGGCAGTAACACCAGTGATTCTCATCTTAGGATATGTTATAAGCAAGACACTCTGTTTGATTCATTATTTTCATATTGATTTGAGTATATCTACACAACCACTCAACCAATTTGTTTGGTCTTTGTTGTAAATGACAGGCCTGACTGTTAGCTATTCATTCTAGCTATTATTTGAATATTTTTAATGAGAAGCAGCTTGCCGGGCTCTGCTGTAGGTAATATACAGATAAACTAATGGTTGATCATCATCAATCACTGGTCTGGCTCAACTATCATCTCTTATATATATTCAGTCCAACTTCCAGGCTTTCATAGCTATATATCTTATTGCTGAGCTTGTAGGTGGACATCAGTAATAACTTGATCTGTCACAGTTTCTTGAATAAGGCATAACTCTGCATGATATTCATGAATTGACACTTTTGAACATGTTTTAGGTTTGTGTTGGCTGCACGAATGGTCGAGCTATACAGCAATATACTGGCACAGCGATCATGATTTGACTGAGTGAATTTTTAGCTTGCTCTTTATTGTAGATCAAGATCAGAACACTTGCATCAATAGCCATATCTCCAACCTTCATATTGTATATAGGTCAAGTTGATTTGCAACATTCCTCTGATATCTGAAGCAATCACTGATGAATCTTTCTGATCTCACTTGGGAACTGAAGATGCAGTAATACTCTACAGTTTTGTACCTGGAATATTGCAGTGTGTACAGGTAATATGTATCTAATACTCTGCAAATTGAGTAGGTCCTATACCCCTCTTCAATATGAACCCTTGATTGTCTGGCTCCTTTCTGACCTGGAGTAGTAGTAGCTAAATCTTGTTCTGCATATATAATACTGATTAGAGAATTCCAGAAGATCCAGAATAGGTGTGAGGTTGATTTAAGTGCTGAGCAGGTTCTTTTAAAGGACTCCACAATTCTTTCTCCAGCCCCAAGAGCTTCCTCTGAAAAAATTGCCAATCTAGTGGAAAGCTGAAGCCTGAACTTTTGACCATAAGGGTACCTACAATGGGGCAGCTATCAGGAAATCAAGGTAGAAATTGTGAACTTTTGTACAATAGCTCCAGTATTTATTGAAAATTATATGTCGAACTGTCAATTTCTATATTGGTTATTATCTAGAATTAGCCAGGTAGATTTTTCCTACAATCCAAGCATCTGAACATACTTATCCGGGTAGAACTGAGTCTATAAGAACTCCTCCATCAATGAGCCTGATGAGAAAGTGCATCCTCTGGGAGTGTCTGATTAATGGTCAGAGTCTATAGCCTTTGTGATTTGGCTCTTAAAATGACTTAAGCTAGCTCAATACACAGGGTTCATGCTAAGCTACAGCTAGATCACTATGAAAGAGTCACATCAAGTACAGTATTTGCCTTATAACACGCCTTAGGATAGGAATTAGATCAAGGTCAATTGATGAACTGTACTCAACTGTTCAATCTTTACAACTTTGATTTTGTGATCACATATGTGATATAGTACCCGCAGGTAGCTCTCAATTGGAAGATATTTCCTTTTTCAGCAGCCTACGGCCTGCGAGAAATTTCCTTTTGAGGAAAGTGTGTATTGGATTACATATAGAGTAGCCTATCTATAATTATCTGTTCCTATGGTTATAGTGATAAGCCTCAATACTGGGTGCGCTTGGGCTTACAAAGTACAAACCATAATTGTTCTATGATTACGGTAATAAGCTTCAGTTCTATTGGACTTGGCTGAAAATGCTTTGGAACTCAGAATTACATGCTACCATTACTAAAGGATTATCCATTACTATGGATTGGCTGAAATCCAGGAGGCTTGTCAGTGCTAACCTCATAGGCTAACCTCATAGGTTATCACTGACAATACTCAGTGAGTAGTGGGGGGGCTAACCAGGTGTCCGCTAGCCGCTGAAACTAGAAATTTCAGCATCGGTGGGAGCTCAAAAGATTTTGATTTTTCTCTTGGGAACTGAAAAGATTAGTTCCATTGGGAACACAAAAGTTCCCTTGGTAACATCAAAGATTAACGAGTAGTTTCACTTTCCTTGAGGTGCACAGAAGATTTAAGTCTATTCGTTTGTGAAACCATGTATTTTGTCTTTTGTGGCGTGTGCATTTATTTTTAGCCTTCGGTGGGAACAGAGTGTTGGGCTCAATTTTGAATCTCTACATTTTCTAAAGAATTCATGATTTGTGGATCAGAAATGCGCCTTCTGCATGCAAGTTAATGAGCACACAGTATTCTGCATTTGTAGGGCCGTGCAATCATTCTTAGCCTTTGGAGGAAATTCACTCTCAGGCTCTTTTTCGAATCTCTACCTCCTCCCAAAATCTCAGGAAGCGTGGATCAAAACTGGATCTTCTGGGTCCAATCAAAAAGCCTAATAGGCTTAATTTGTGTGGCATCTTGTGGGCCGCGTGTTTATTTTTAGCCTTAAGTCAAAACAGTCCTTGAAGATCATTTTGGCAGTTCTACCCCCCCTTCTAAATTTCGTACGATTCTGAGCACCCAAGATCCTTTTTTTTGCCACATTTAAACACATATTTTGTGTTTTACGGGCTGTAAGTTTATTTTTAGCCTAGAGTCAAACCTGAACCTTCTGTTTATTTTTATGGCTCTACGTCCTCCCTGATCTTCATACAAATTGGAGCACATTCACCTATTTTCAATAACCTAATGAAACCCAATGAAACCTATAGGTCAGTTTGCGGTCCGCGCCAGCGCGCCGCGTAATTTGATCCTAATGTTGATGATCACCATCAATTGAACCCCCACAAATGATTGCGCATCAGCGCCGCTGCTCCACAGGTGGACTTGAGCTCAGTGCGGGAGTTTGATGTCCAATCGACACTTTCAAACTCCTCCGCAATGCCTGTCAGGTCACCACCTCTCTTGAACAACGCGTACACAACTACCTACCATGGCGCACAACAACAATCTCAGGCCGGCGGCCGGCTTTTCTGGAGTCTGGGGCACCCGGTCTGCCGCGGGGCCGTCTGCCAACAAGGTATTCGGCACAGGAACCTCTGCCCAGCCTGGTGTGGGTGCTCCAGGAGGTGAGTGGCTCTATTTGCATATGTTTGCACGTGTTTCTGACCGGTTCGAAGTCACCTGCACCGGCTACTTCCATTTGGACCTCCGTATCTGCGTTTTGGAGGCCCGCATTGCGGCGCGGAGCTATCCAAGACCTAGAAAACTTCATAATTATCCAGTGTTATATCTGATAATTATCCACTACTATAGTCTGTGCAGATGTCTAGACCTGCAAATACAGTCTCTCATGGGCCCACAAAGCTCTATTTATTAAAACACCTTTCCCAGCATAAATCCTTCTGCATTGCGGCTCAGGCATAGTCGGATCCCTTCATCTTCTTGTACATTTGCTTGGCCATTGCTATATATAATAGAGAGACGCGGGCTCCTAAGGCCTTGAGGAGCATGTTCCGTCTCTACATCCCAACTCAGACAGGTCAGATTGTGGAGTGATACTTGGTGTGTCCTACTTCAAATCATCAACCTGATAAAGACCAATAGGAGGATCAGGGTTATTCTGCAGTCCTAGATCCTGTAGATGTCTCATCCATTCTGGAAGGGACTCTGGTCTCTACTTAACGTAGAGGTCAGGTTCTTAACCAGCCTCAAGGTCATGTGACCACATTGCATAGATTAATTTGAAGATAGTGCTCTGCTTCGCTGTATATATTCATCCACAGGGGGTTTTTTTTCTACAGAACAATAAATAACATCCCCTTTCAGTGCACACTTCTGTATATCTGGAAATCTGCCGAACGAGCATGCAATAGAGAAGAAGGGGGTTCAAGATCCCTATCACGGATAACATGAGAGGGGAGGGGGGTCCCGAGGGTCGCGAAAAAAAACTTTTGGTAGGTGGTTTGTCCAGCTCAATTCCACCCATATTTGGCGTCGGGGAGACCAATTTGAGGTAGTTAGCGCAGCTCTTGACTCAAAGGTTGATACACAAGCCAATGCTATACATTTCTGGGCCAGTTGCAGCGGCGAAGCGACATTATGTCACAAACAGTCACCCGATGTGATCACATCAATGGTAGCGCAAAGCACTCCCACCTCTCAGAAAGCACCAAATAGTGGGCTGGCAGGTCAATCCCTGGTAGTTCAAGCCTGTATTTGTTTTTATTTGAGTTATCTCCGCCAGCATTAGAGTGGTACGGCGGCCATCAGTCACGTGTTTGATGCGATCGTGAGAAACACCTTCCTGATATGGTAAGGGAGGGGGGAGGGGGGGTCCTGAGGACCCGGAAAAAACTTTCCGACAGTATATCCAATTTTCGAATCTTGAACCCCCTTGATAGAGAAGAAGTGTCCTGGTCGTAGCTATACACAATGTGGGCTTACAGAATGCTCAACTTATTTGAATCCTGTTGTTGTGCCAGACTATGGCCCTGTCAGTGAAAACACAGTGGCAATCCTCCTCAGGAACAAAGGCACAGGTACAGGCATTGTAAACACTAGCATGAGGACCTCCTTCTCGTTGGGCTTGACAACACCAAGAAGCCTGTAAGCACAGAGAAGCCACTGACTGCAGAGCAAGTGGAAGTCCAAAACGGAAGAGAGGATTGGCAAGGAAGGGACGTGTTAGTCTTGCTTTTTTATGCACTGCTCCACAGTCAGCCCATATTAGGGCAATACAGAGAACACTAAACACACCTTTGGGGACCATGTAGCAATGATGGATGGCCTCACCATTGAGCTCAGCAACATCCACGGGTGTATATCTCCGAGGCTAGTGGAGCAGCAGCTGAGTGGAAAAAATCCAAGCTGCGACAGGCACAATGCTGCCAGTATCTAATATTTGGCCTTCATTAGCACTATACAGGATCACTTCTCTACTAAGGACATGAGCGAAGGCCATGTGATCTTGTTTCTCTTCTTCAAAAGAAATAATCTTCATTATGGTACTCTGCTCATATTTTCTCCCGTTGAATGCTGAGCCCTACTTGCCAACCTTATGTGCAAAATTGTCCATATTTTCACCATGCCATGCTTGTCAGTTATCCAATCAAGGTGCATTCCAAGCATATAGTTATTATGTTCACACTTGCATCCAGCCTGCAACCCTTGCACTCATCAGTGTTTCATTACTACCAGGCAGAGGGCGATCCAGCACTTGGCTCATGAAAGGATATTCAAACACTGAAATAGAACTTCCATCAAACTATGTAGAATAGCTCTCTCTCAGTATTTAGCTCTTGCTGTTCCTAGAGGTTTCTCTTGACAATGACTACTTCAAGATATTGCATATCAATGGACCAGATTTCTTTCAGAAGATGTATGGGTAGTGGAAATAATATTTGTATCTGACGTCTCTCTATAATAGCTGTCTCATAAAAGCAGTGATTGCTGTCAGTTGGGATAAGACCATTGAGATTCCCTCTAATAACAGCAGTATCCTCTCTTTATTCTCTTTAATGCTCTGGCTGTAAGGCCAGCCTCTGATAGGAGGCAGTGCTGGACACAAGCAACACAGTGGCAGGGAGGGGGAGAGGGAGGAATTCAAAGGTCAATGCTGAGCTAGCTGGTACAAGGAGGCACACCTGGCAGGAGAGGATCCAAAGGGAAAAAACTCTGGAGACCCCCCTGGCAGGTGACAACTATTTAAGTTTAAGGGCCCTGCAGCTGCTAGCAATCTTCCCAGAAGCAATCTTCCCAGGCTCTGCCACATGCTAGATTCCATCTAGATCTCTTGGCAACCCGATGTGGGATCACTGAATCACCATGACCAGCCGGTTGAGTGACTTATCGCAGTATGGATGAGGTTTGGATCAGCAATAAAGTTGAGCTAAGTGGCTAACAACTATAAGGGCAACCCTACAGTGCCTGTGTGCCCAGGACGACACAGACAAGACTGGCAGAGGAATCCAAAGTATATTAGCCCTAGCTAGTGTGTACAGAGGTGCTAGACACATACCTGGCAGAGGAATCCAAAGAGAACAAGTCTAAGGAGCTTTGCCAGGGGGTGTCACAGGTATAAGTGACACGCGTGATGAAGCCACTAATAAATAAGAGCAAATAAGAATGAGAGAAGAGGAGATAAATGGAGATAAGAGTGAGACAGAGTAGGAGGGAAGAGAGGAAAGGGTATAGTAAGGAAAAAGGTAGAACAGTCAAGTAACGAAAAAGGAAAAAGGATGAGACGTCCCCTTACATCACCCCCCTCTTAGGCAGCGAGGTCGTCCCCGACGCTCGAGCTCTCCAATCTGAGTCCGCATCTGCACGCCCATGTCGGTACCATAGCTCTGCAAATGACTGCTGGGGCAGTTGGTATTGCAAGAGCAACTTGGTGTGTCTCCTCCACTGGGTACTCCTCAAACCACTCCTCCTTGCCAGGCGCAGCAGGGTGCCGAGCAAAGTACTCACGGACCTTGTCCCATGCGTTCTCTGCATCAGTCGCGGAGTGCCATTCAGCCTTGGAACAAGGGTGATCCTTGTACCAAATCTTGAACAGCCCTGTAAAAGGTCCTGATTTTAGCTCTGGTGAACATGGCTACAAAAAACATCCGTTTTAGGCAAGCTTTCAGCTCGAGCTGAAAGTAGGTCACAATCGCAGTGCATGGTGTAGCAGGGTGACGAGATCAGGCCAACACCAATGGCTGAGCGTCCGCTGTTTGAATATTAACAACTGTATAGAAAGGTATGAAGTTGGAATGTACATAGAGGATTGTGAGTTGGCAAAAGACGTAGATGTAGTTTGGACGAGAGATAGCTAAAGCAGGTTTTGTCTTCTGCGACCTTGATCATATGTGCGAGCATGCCTGCCTGCAGACCAACACACTGACCAACACCCTCAGGATCCACCTGACGCTTGGCGAGGTCAAGTCGGAGCTCCTCTTCACCGCACTTGAAGATACTTGCAGTGACCACCAAGGCTTTGGTCTCGTCCAGATACTTGCAGTACTTGGGCTCGTTGAGTACCACGTCAACAGAGTTGAGCAGTAATGTGGTGGGTATACTATAAAATTTGGTATCCAGACGTTCTAGAGCCAAGAAAACATACCTGGTAAACGTTATGATACATTGTTAAAAGCTCACAGAGAGCCATAGTGGTATCATTCTGTGCCAGATCGAGAATGCATGCGAACAAGGCACTGTAAGGGGACGTCTCATCCTTTTTCCTTTTTCGTTACTTAACTGTTCTACCTTTTTCCTTACTATACCCTTTCCTCTCTTCCCTCCTACTCTCTCTCACTCTTATCTCCGTTTATCTCCTCTTCTCTCATTCTTATTTGCTCTTATTTATCAGTGGCTTCGTCACGTGCGTCACTTATACCTGTGACACCCCCCTGGCAAGGCTCCTTAGACTTGTTCTCTTTGGATTCCTCTGCCAGGTATGTGTCTAGCACCTCTGTACACGCTAGCTAGGGCTAATATACTTTGGATTCCTCTGCCAGTCTTGTCTGTGTCGTCCTGGGCACACAGGCACTGTAGGGTTGCCCTTACAGGCACAAACATCCATGTTTTACTTATGAGCATTTGATGCTTTGTACACCCAATGCAGAAGAGAAAGAACTTGTCCGCAAGTTTGAGAACACTGGAGTCCTTTGCTAAGACTCTAGTCCATGTATCAATTGCAACACACAACACATAGCTAGGAAGCCTCAACTTGAGAGCACTGAACCTTTCCAATATAATACAAAAAAAAAACACACACAATTCCATGTATCTTATGAAAATTTGATTTTGCTGAGCTTTGAGATACCTCTCAGCATCATAGCCTGCAGATAATACTTCTAAGGAGATGCCTGGTGACTTGCCTATGTCAGTGATCGCCGGATTGCAGAGTTCAACGACGCTGGAGCGGGGTCCTAAGCCGGCTATAGCAGGGTTCTCGACAAGTGTTGCTCTTCACAGATGTGGGAAAAGGGGAAAAATAGACAAGACCAATCTATCAAATACAGACAACTCGTAGTATTTATCCCCCCGGGGTATTGCATCCGGGATCTTTGGGAATGCACAGTGGGCGCTGATGAAACAAAGTCGGCATGGGAAGATGGGTCATGGGGTGTCTTGACGGAATGTGGCATTAGAGTTGAACATGTGGGCGTTAGAGGTAGAAGCCAGGGTTGGAGGCTGGAGGGTCCAGCCAGGCGGTGTCATGACAGCCTAAGCTGACACAAATGAGGCATTACTCAACCTAAATGGCACATGTTTAGCTCTCTGATCTTGACAACTACTGATCCTCTGGCTAGGTCAAAAAACCATAGAAAAAACTGATGAAAGTAGGATTTGAGCCAAAAATATATGGTGGTCAAACAGTTATTTGCCTAGTGTATTAATACAAATGTTACACTGTTTGTAAATGACAGTCCACTGTAGGAGGGTGACATTCAAAGTCTCCAACAGTGACACATGGAAGAAATACATGTAAATCACAAAAATCTTACAAAAGTGGGCATTGGAGACCTCTATGACTATGATAAGTAACACCGGAAAACTGATACAAAAAGCCTAAACCATACTGTGTGCCTGCACTACAATTGTAACCTACTTTCAGCTCGAGCTGAAAGCTTGCCTAAAACAGATGTTTTTTTGTAGCCATGTTCACCAGAGCTAAAATCACTCGCTGAATTGCAACTTAAAATAGCTATTTTAGTGGGCATTTTCACCAGTGCTGAAATTTCTGGTTTCAGCAGCTAGCTGGAAGAGCCACCGAAGTCTTGAGTTTTTGCCTTGCTGAAATGTAAGCTGAAAGTAGCTCTTTCAGCACACCCAAAAGGGCAACCAAAATAATGGATATTTTGGTGGCAATTCAGTTGCAGAGAAAGCAAAGGTTTTTGCCTGGCTGAAATTTCCCTTTGTTCAAACAAAGGGAAATTTCAAAGCAGTCATTTTTGATTTGCAGAACTGCTAGCAGAAATCCAAGCTTTCAGCCAGCCTTTTGGAAACTCTGACAGGGCTATTTTTGGTTTGCATTCTGGCCAAGCTAAAACACCTTATTTCAGCAGACATTTCAGATGCCTGCTGAAATGAGGAATTTCAGTACACATGAAAAGGTGCACTAAAAACAGCTCTTTTAAGCGCCGTTTCAGACTAACAAGAACTACTGATTTTGTCCAGATCTAAATTGCCTACAAAAAACAAATATTTTTGGTGGTATTTCAGTCCAAGCTAAAAGCAGGTCACTTTTGCAGTGCTGGGAAAACATGTACACTATAATTTTGAATAGTTTCTTCTGGCCCTGGCAAAAGCAAACTACATTACCTTGATTAATCAAGGTCCCCTGGCGGCATATTTTCTCAAAAAGGAAAGTCACACATGTGACACTCTCTAGTGCGTCTCTGGATGTCGAAATTCAGTACAAACACATACATCCTATGTTGTACTGCATTTCTGATCATCACAACAAGAACCTTGGTTACTTGGTTACCACTTCTGAGTGATAGCAGTCCCCTCAGCAACAACCTCTTGGCCATCACAGCCTACTGAGCAGATCCACCAAACTCTCAGCTTGCCGCCAGCTTTAGTCTTTGGGGCTCAGTCCTGGCCCACGGCGGCATGTCAGTGGCTGTCCGCCCGCAGGAGATGCTTCAAATTAGACGTGCACCGCCCGGGTGCAGGCTATGATGCTGAGGTCAGGAAGTCCTTGACTGGGCAGGTGGAGTGTCCTCTGTTGGAACCGGCAATAAGACACCTGCATCTACATTGAGCTCATTTATAATGGCAATCTTTTTCTGACTAACTTGGAAAACAGAGCCGGGACAATGGAATATAGCTGCAACATAAATGAGTGTAAAAGACAATTAATCAAGGTATTAACCGGCACAGATGATAGTCCCTAGTAATACGTCTTCATATAAATACAACATTTATACTCTTGAGTAACAAAACTGAGACCAGACAAGCTTGCCATTGACCAACCTAAGCAGTACCTGACTGCTGTCGCACGATGCTTCTCTTGACTTGCTTTGATTTCCTTTGATCCTGGTGGTGTAAAAACACTCTAAAAAGCTGATGAGAGTGGGATTCGAACCCACGCCTCCGGAGAGACTAGATGTTGCAGGTTACACAACAGTTTTACCGCAGACGCGGCTAGCCTTAGTCTAGCGCCTTGGACCGCTCGGCCATCTCACCATGATGCCGACCGCTCGGAAGAACTTCAGCATCTCCGTAGTTCACTTCTCAGAGTCGGCCGAACATCCTCGGACCATGTTCGCTCGAAATGGTCGTTTTCGCAGCAATTTGGTTGTTCCCTCATTTTCCCGCATATTAAATCGATTATTCTCCCTAAGGGCATCGCATAAGGTACAACACACCCGTTTCTATGCCCACCATGCAAAGATCCCTTGGAAAACGTAGGAGGTGAGCCTAAATCGCAGTGTGTCACAAGTGTCGCACTTGCCATCAGCCTCTCTTCAATCCCTCCACCATGCCTTATGAACTCTTCTGCATCGGCAACCCCCTGCTGGACATGCAGGTCACCAAGGCCGAAGCTCTGCTAGCCAAATACGAGCTCAAGGCCAACGACGCGATCCTAGCCGAGGAGAAGCATGAGCCGATGTAAGTAGATGGCCACTGCGACGCGTCGTTTTCTGAACTTCGTGCGTTTACAGCTACGCCGAGATCGTCAAGGACTACGAGATTACCTATGTTGCTGGCGGAGCTTCGCAGAACGCGGCTCGAGGCGCTGCAGTGCGTCTCTTTTGTTTTTGAGCTGGAGATGGTACGATAATCTGTGCAGTACGTTCTGCCTCCCGACTCGGTCGTTTACACCGGCTGCGTTGGAAACGACGATCTTGCGGAGCAGCTCAAGGCAGCGAACAAGCGTGAGGGCTTGCGGGAGGTGTACTACGTGCTTCCTGGAGAGAAAACGGGTGCTTGCGCGGTGGTTATCACTGGCCACCATCGGTGCGGAATGCCGTTAGTCGTCCATTGGAGTCGCGCTGAAGAGATTCTAGGTCCTTGGTCACCACTCTTCGGGCTGCAGAAAAATTCAGCATTGAGCATCTCAAATCGCCGACTGTTGCTCCACTCGTCGAGGACGCGAAAGTGTTCTACGTGGAGGGCTACTTCCTTACACATGGCACGGAGAGCATTGTCTACTTGAGCCAAAAGGCTTCCGCCGCGTCCAAAGTACGTTCTATTTCTTGACGCTATTCCCGATACCAACATTCGGCAGGTCTTCGCAATCAACTTCTCCGCGCCGTTTATTCCCCAGTTCTTTGGCGCGCAGCTGCAACAAATCATGCCCTTCTGCGACATCGTCATTGGCAACGAAGCCGAAGCCGAGTCCTGGGCCTCTGCCAACGGTCTCGCGAACCCCAAGGACATCCCCGCCGTCGCCAAGGCCATCGCTGCGCTCCCCAAGAGCAACGCGTCGCGCCCACGTGTTGTCGTGATCACACAAGGCGCGGATTCGACTGTTCTCGTGTCGTCTGCGGAACCGGAGAAGGTCAACGTCTATGCGGTCCACCCTCTCACGGACGCGGAGATCGTCGATACCAACGGCGCGGGTGACGCGTTCGCGGGTGGCTTCCTTGGCGCGTACGTCCTCGGCAAAACGCTGGACGAGTGCGTTGAGGCCGGCCACAAGCTCGGAAGCATGTGTGTCCAGCAGGTCGGGCCGCAGTACAAGTGGCCCAAGGTCGCTGTGTTGTAGATGAGAGGAAGGGAGCGCGCAACAGTATGTATCGATTAGCTTCAACAGCCGCAAAGCCAAAACCACGACCAGCTTCCACAGCTTGTATTCAGTAGTAAACGAACGGATTTCTTAGATCCATTTGACGCGTGGATGGCAGCGTGAAGGCACTCTTCTTCCTTCTTACCGTCATGACGATGTTTCTTGACCTGCCTGTGGAGCTTATCCTCGATATCGGCGCTCTGCTCACGACCTCCTCCTCTGCGATTCCCACCTTCCGGTCTCTGAACGCTCTGGCGCAAACATGCACTGCACTTCACATCGCGCTTTCGCCAGTTCTCTACAAAGCTTGCGTCGAAAATCGTGTTACAGAAGAATGGACACTGGTCTATGCTGTCGAGCACGAATTGGACGGCTCCCTCGCTCGTCTTGCAGACGCCGGAGCGTCTCTGGATCTCGAAGTCGCTTCGACCAGCGAGAGCATATCGCTCATCCATTACGCCGCTTCTCGCGGGTCGCCGACCATCGTGCGAAAGCTTTTGGAGCTCCATCCGGATGGCGAAAGCTGGGGACGCCGACGTTCTGCTGGAGGTACTGGCAAGACGCCGCTGGACTACGCCGCGATCCATGGGCAGATGGAGGTTGTGCGGATGCTCGCTGCGATCTCGGCCCCGAACGGCGGCGGATGCGAGACACAAGAGAAATATCTCGGACGCGCGCTGTGCGCTGCAGCAAACCACGGCATCGTCGAAGCCGTCGGCTACTTCTTGACGCTCAAGGACGCGAATATCGAGTACCAAGAGCACTCGGCGGGCACCCCGCTCTGCGAAGCTATTCGCGGACACCAGCTTTCCGCCGTGCGAGCTCTTCTCGACGCGGGTGCGAACGCGAATTCTCGTGACGAGGAGCAACATTCTCCGCTTCACGTTGCCGTCGAGAATGTAGCTGGCGACGATATCGTGTCCGCGTTACTGGACGGAGGCGCGGACATCAACGCTGTAAACAGCACACAGAGCACACCGTTGCACCACGCACTGCGACAACAAGTTAGCGTCGCGCGGGCTGTGGAGGTTGTGCGGCTCACCCACTTGTTGCTCCATCGTGGTGCAGACCCGACCGCTGTGAACAATCTCGGACAAACGCCTCTCTTCCTCGCTTGTGCGGCAGGCAAAGGACGTTCTGTATCAAGGCTGGTCGAGCTGCTGCTGGAGTTCGGCGCGGGTGAAACTGTTGAGAGGAGGGATTACGGAGAAGGGCCAAAACCGAGCCGCAATCCGGTTTTGATTGCGCTCACGATGGCGAACGCGCCGGTGCTGCAAGAGATGATGCCTTATATCGTGGACCCGGAATTGAAGAACACAGTGGAGGGGTGGTTGAAGCTCAGAAACAGGTCCAAGTCAGAATTGAGCACTGCGCCTTGAGTTCGGCAGGAAATCTAGTATACATGCAATGGCTATAAACACGACAGCACTTGAAGCTTGCAGAACGATTAGGGTAGAGCTTCAGCTATACCAATCATGATAACCCAGATCGTATACGAAATGGAATCGGCAGCACAATGTCAATGGGTCGAAGCTGGACGCGGAACCGAGGGCTGGTCCCTTGATGTGCATGTCGCGTCATGCAACGTTGACAAGAGTGACTGGACCTGGGGCTGAGTGAAACTCGGCGCATAAGTGTGCCAGTGGTCTATTACTTTACTGGAGTGTATGCCGGGTGAAAGGTTGTGGACTTCGGTACTTCGCGCGTCTTTTGGTGCTATATGAATGTGGAGCGGTATACATGCATTACTGGAATGTTGTTGGAGTTTGTCGGATGACGAATCGATGGTTGTGTAGTCGAAGTGAAAGCAGCCTGAGGTTGCGAGCTTTTGACACGTGATCAGCCTGGTTATTCCTCCTCCGAAGCACAAGCATACCACAGCAAAGACGATACATCTGTCAGCACCATGATGAAAGACTGCATACATCGGTCGCCCTGGTGGACACTCGAGCCTTCCGTTCCCGCCATTGAAAGAGTGTTGATGAAAGGTCTTGTCCGGATGTAAGTGCGCTTTCAATGTGTGAGGGCGACCAACGGCGATGACGAGCTGCTCAGAAAGAGCTTATTGAGACTTGATACGGGAGCGGAGTGCCGGATAGTCGAGTAATAATGATAAATCTGCTCTCCATGCTGGTTCCCAAGATCGGAGAACAGTGGCGGCGAAATTTGTATTCCCTACGAAACATAGTAGTCGCAGCGGTGTTGGCGAAACACATATACTCACTCAAGTACGTAGAGCGGAGACCTGAAAGCAAGCTCGCAATCGGCTCCGCTCGGTCATGAATGAACGGAGGCTTTCATTGGCTCGGTGCTTGAGGTTCTTTTGCAATCACGGTGTTTGTGGGCACTGTAATCGATGGCGCGACGCGCGTCGAAGGGAAGTTGGGTTCCCGCGAACTAATGTTGAGAGTTGTTTGGTTTGACCTGCATATACGAGGCGGTGACGTCGTGGCGGGTTACGGGTATTGGAATTGAGGGCCGTCGTCAACGTTCCGCAGCGCAACGGCGGCATTCGTCACCAGGCAGTTCTTGTTGTTTTCAGCACGAGGGCCACGCGAGAACAGAGTGAGAGTTCGGGAAAACAATTGGGGGTCTTGTGATTAACCGCTCTTGCTCTCAACGTCCACCACCCACACTCACTCTCTGGCTCTCTCCGGTGCACGCATCCGTGTGCATCATAACCCCACTCTCTCGCCCACCTCTTCTTTTGCCGAGAAGTCCAATCGCCTCCGTGATCACACGCCTCGAGGCAGCCGGACTGCAAGTCTACCTCGTGCGGCACACTTTTTTTGTTGGATGGGATGCAAAGCAACCCGGCTCGGTTCAGCACGGTGACGGACCCCCGTCGCAAACTCCGGTCTTCCCGCCAATCCGCTCAGGAATTCGTCTTTGTCGAGGCCAATATCCCCACCGACCCTAACACAATGGACGCCGCTCGTCGCCCGCGAATCAACCAGCAGGACGGGCCATGGAGCGTCAGCGTAGCAGAGTCGCCGGAGGACCAGCGCTCGTACAGTATTTACATCAAGAGTGCGTCAAATGGCCACAGGTTCTTTCGTCGTTGGCTCACTTTTTCGTCGCTTTGCAGCCCCCACTCACAACCTGACCCTCACCCGCACGGCCAACGAGCTTGTTGACCTCGATCGCAAGCTGCGCGAAGCCCATCCCGGCACCAAACTTCCCGATTTGCCCATCGACTCCCAGGCGGCAGGGAAACGCAAGACCAAATCCGCGTTCCTCAACACACTGTCGCGCCTCGCGTCCCCCAATACCAATCGCACATCACGACCCACATCGTCCACCAAGCGCACGCCTGCCGCGTCCCCGCAGGTCGAGAGCAGTGACCCGTTCTTGTCGTTTGGCGATGGCCCCAGCAGTGGTCCCGCGCCACCGCCGTCCGGGCCAAGTACGGCATTGGCCGCATATCTTACGACAGTCAGCAATGCCCCTGCGTTGCGACAGGCCCGCGTTTGGAAGCGGTTCGTGCGTGTTCGGACAGACGACTTGGAAAGTGTCCGTGTCGAGCGCGCCATCAAACGGGTTCGGAGCGATCTTGCTTCGCACACGGGTGGCAGTGGATTGCGGGGCAAGGAGAACATCGCCGTCGACGTTGGGATAAAGGAGGACGAGCCGGCTGAGCCCACTTCAGCAACGGACGACTCTGAACAACCACAACAACCTGAACCTCAACCTTCGGCTTCCGACGACCAAGCAGCGCCGGCGCCGGCCACGACGGACCAAGAGCCTACGACGACGCTCCCGGTTCCCGAGGCGGCGAGGATTCCGCGCTCACAGTCGGCCGACCCAGACAGGTCGTCTCGTCTCTCCCGCGTCTTCACTCAAGAGGCGGAGCAGACCGATCCCGAGGACATGACGTCGTCGCAACTGGGCGAAACAGAGCCTGAGGACGACTCGAGCATCTCGACGACCGGCAACGACTCGCAGCCCAAGAAACGGCGCTCAAAGAAGAAGTTGCGTGGGTTGTCGTTGCCCCGTAAGAGCACTCGCAAGGTCGTCATTGATGACTTCGACATGATGCGGGTGCTGGGCAAGGGTTGCGCGGGCAAAGTCTTGCTCGTCAAGCACAAGAACACGTCGGACTTGTATGCGCTCAAAGCCATCACGAAGCGGCATGTTCTCGCCCACCAGGAACTCCAGCACACGCTCACCGAGCAGGCCGTGCTCAAACGTATGGCTGCCGAGAACAAAGACCCGTTCGTCGTCAAGCTCTGGTGGAGTTTCCACGACAAGGAGAACTTGTTCCTCGTCATGGACTTCCATCCGGGAGGCGATCTCGCAACGCAACTCGCTCGTTGGGGCCGTCTTGGTCGTGACCGAGCTCGCTTCTACGCGGCCGAGATCGTCGAAGGCGTCGAAGGTCTGCACGCTGCTGGCGTCATCTACCGCGATCTCAAGCCCGAGAACATCCTCATTGGCGCCGACGGCCATATCGTGCTAACGGATTTTGGCCTGTCGAAGGAGTTTCCGCGACGTACCACGGCCACGACAGCCCCGCCAACCCCTTCCGGACGCGATTTCGCCAGCACGGGCGCTCTTCCCGCGACTCCGCCCTGGATGCGACCCGAAAAGGGCGGCGAACTTGCGGCCGGATGGCCCGGACAGCCTGTTGGCCAAGCCGCTGATACGACGACGACCTTCTGCGGGACGGCCGAGTACCTTGCGCCGGAGGTCATCCAAGGCCTGGCGTACAGCTACGAAGTCGACTGGTGGAGCTTCGGGACGATGTTATACGAGATGTTGACGGGAATCGTGCGTTTTATCTCTCTCTGGTTCTTTTGGGGTCGATTCATGACTGACTGGACTTCAGACACCGTTTTGGGCCAACAACCATTCGGATATGTATGTCCGAGTGCTGCAAGACGAGTTGCAGTTCCCCGATGATCGTGCTATGGACCAGGATACCAAGAGTTTGATTCGGGGTGTAGGTGGCCTTGAAAACGGTTGGTGTCTACTCTAACATGTTTACAGCTTCTGCAAAGGAATCCGGCGCTCCGCATGTGCGAGCCGAGGATAAAACGACATCCGTATTTCTCCATGATGTGCGTTTTGACTTTCATTTGCTCGAAAAATAACGCGCTAACGACGCTACAGAGACTGGTCTCACGTATATTACAAGCGCTACATACGTTTGTCGACCTTCGTTGCGCCTCTGTGCTCTTTCTGACGTCTCTGCAGCCCCGTATATTCCTCCCATTGACCCCTCCAACGCGAGCGATACCCAGAATTTCGATGACACGTTCCTGGACATGGAGCCAGTCCTAGACGCGGCTGACGACGACGCGATGGACACGGACCAAGAACCGGCGACTGACGCCGAACGCACTGACGGCGAAGAGTCGAACACGACGCCGTCGCAGTCGCGTAGCTCGTCGATCCATCCGACGCCGAATGGACAGGCTGGTCCCAAAGCTGAGGAAGACGAGAGCGTGGATGTGTTCGATGGGTATTCGTTCAAGGGCCGGCATTCTGTGCTCATCGACGATGAGGATGAGGAGGAAGACGGGAGCGGGAGCGAAGAAGGCAGTGGCGAAGAGGACGACGAGGATGAAGATGTGCTGCGGGATGTGGATGTTCGGCTCGAGCCCGAAACGCCGACGGAGAAGGGCACGGTCGAAGGCGATGACACCGTCGAAGGGCCCGATGATGACGCGGAGCCCAAGACGCCCGAAGCAAGGCCGGTCGTGCCTGCTGGACAGGTGCCGCCCATCGAGGACGAGATCAGCGAAGAGCCACGTGATGAGGCCGCACCGCCACCTCCGCCAAGGGACGAACCTCAGCCCAAGCCAAGACGAAGCAAGGACCTGTCCCATGTCGATGCGCCGCCTGTTCCCGAAAAGGCCGCTCCGGATGTGCCGCCAAAGGCAGCGAAACCGCCTAAGCGGCCAGCAAGGCGCGAAAAATCGGGTGTGCCCGCTCTCGACCGGCGTCTTGCGGACGAGGATATGGCGACGGAGAAGGAAGACGAGATGGACGAAGAAGACGAGGAGTGGGACTTCATCGACGCGGTCGATGGAGAGGACCGGAATGGGGCCAAGGGAACGAGCTTGTTTGCTCGTGGGGTTGTGGACCGTTACCGCCTGGCGGTGTTCCGCAAGTCGTCAACGCCGACTGCGCGGTCTGTTTCGGGCCTCTCGCAGGCCGAGACAGAGGGCTCAACGCCGGGCGGTTCGCCCAGTCCGTCGCAGCGTCGCGGACGGACTGGCGCGGGCTTGACGTTCCGCAAACACCCACGGCAGTTCCTGCGCCCGAAATCGCCCGCGCAGCCCCCGCCTTCGTCGTTCTCGTCGAAATCGAGCAGCTTCACCAAGACGATGTCCATGTCCAACTCGGCGACCATATCTGCTTCGTCGTCGAGCGGTGGCTTGCTTACGCCGTCCACCTCCGCGTCGATTGCTGCCATCACCGCTGGGTCGCCATCGCTCAAATCCAAAGAGTCGGCGATTTCGGTCAGCGCGTTGAGTTCGTCGTCAGGCGACGATGGTGGCGTGTTATCTGACGGCGGGGTCATTCGTGGACGACCGACGGCGCAATCGTCTCCCGAGATGGACCGCAAACCGAGTAGTGGCAAAAAGCTCCGCAAGTACAAGGAGAACGCGGAGAAGGTATTCTCCTTCCTCTCGTCGGGCTCGCCTCGCGACAAGGATAGGTCGTAAAAGGTGTTTTCCTCCTATGCTTTCTCTCCCTGGCTCGCTTTTCCGTTACATATATGCATGCTCCACTCTGAACGAACTTGACCACGACCTACTACTATCTTAGCGTCCACCCGTTTTTTTACTACCTATTACCCGTTGCAGATGCACGCCCAACAAGAACACGTTCCCTCACTGCTACTTACTACTACTGGATTCCGCGCTGGCTCTTCCTCTTTTCAACTTATACTTCTGGTTCTGCTGCTTTCGATAGTACTTAGTTTGGTTGTGGATAGAAAGAAATGAAACAGAAGTCACTCGTTTGAGTAGCTCGACGTCTTCGAGATGGATTCCTACACGACTACAGAAGTGACGCGTATTACAAGCTACCTACGAAGAGTTTGAACGCGGGAACCACCCGCAACAATATTGCAAGGCAGAGCTGGTTGGGCTCCGAGATGGGGACCACCCACCAAAAGGGTTGGCCATTTCGGCCGGGGCGAGCGTGGTGAGCACACGCCCCACGCTGTGGATTCACAGCGTCCCACCATGGGTCCACAAATTGGACATCCCAATGGCCCGAAAGAGAGTCGACCGACTACAAACGCCGCCCCGAGATCCTGCTTTGCGCCGGAGCAAACAAAGCAGGCCGGAGAGCGGCGGAGTTCGGCCTCGTCGTCCTCGGTGAATCGCGCAGCCTGACTTATCGTCGACGACTGTGCATGTACCGACGCGCGTAGTATTGGCGTCGGCTGGGTCCTCGTCATGGTATCGCGAGGCCTTCCCGCACTGTATTGGCGGGCGCGGAACTGTATTGCCGCGTTCGACGGGGTCGTATTCGCCGTCTTCCCCACTGCCCGATGGCAGGATTTGAGGATTTGGGTCGGTCGCACTGCCGCCCACCTCGACGCACTGCGAGGCTTGCCGCTTTATCAGCAGCGCAGGGACGAATAACTCGTCATCTCTGCATGTCGACGTCGTATCGTCGTCGAATACCCGGATGGGGTATGATTGGGCCATGTGGTGCCCGCCTCGTCGTCCAAGAGGCCTCCGCCGTCGAGTTGACTGGCGGCGCGGAGTGATTGTCCGCGTCCCTGCTGTGCTAGCAGGGCCCCAACTGCGCTAGTGGGGTCGGGTCGGCGTGTTTGCCTCCCTCCTCGGCGTGTAGCGAGGTTCTCCGCTGTATAAGCGGCGCAGAAGTTGTCGTCTGCGATTCGACGCGTGTATAACGGTCGCTTCCCATGTATAATGGGGTCTCGGCCAGCGCTCTGCTGCCGACCTCGGTGCTCTCCGAGGACCTCGTCGCTCTGCGAGGTTTCCCGCTCGTTTCAAGGCGGGTCCGCACGTTTCATGGCGGCGCAGAAGTTTCTATCTGCGGTCGACGTGGTTTCTTGACGTCGCCCCCTGGTTTCGTGGGGGGTTGGGCTAGCATGCAGCTAATATGCCCGGGGCAGCCTGCAGCTTTCGAGCCCCCGCGTAGCCGGACGCTTCAGCGCGTACGCGATGTTCAATGCGTGAACATGTACTCGCATGCAGCGAGCCTGTCGTGTCCGTTCTCGTCGGATGTCGCCCGGCCTGCTGCCAGATAGCACGACGGACAGGAGGTGCACTGGGATTCTTGAGGAGTGTGGCACGGTACCGGTCACCAGGTCTGGGCTGCTCGTACCGACTCCAGTCCGGGGAGAGGAATCGGCCGGGCGCAGCGTGGTACCGTCCTCGTCGCACAGTCCACCCAGGCAAAATGCGCACCAGCGCCAGCGCCGCTGCCGAATAGACTGCGACGGTGGGTGAGCGCAGACCGCCCTGGTGGCAGGAGACAAGCGTCGTCTGGGTGACACGTAATCTCCTCGTGACTCGAACAGAGGTTTCTTTTCAAGTTCTTCAATCTGCTTGTACGCTGCTTGAATACGAACACATTGCAGAACGACTGGAGATTCTTTTCATACTGGAGCTGGCAACGAACCGACGACGAACTGATGCCCAGGTTCCCCGTACCATCTTCTTCCAAGCAACATCCTGAGGCTTGGAAGGACCCACCGGGGACACCCTGGTAAATCTCCCCCGGGTACAAGAATTTCTCAATCATGTCGACCATGTACTCGGCATCGGCGAGCCACTCCGCGCGCAGAATCGGCGTGTACCCCCATCACATCTGCGCGGTGCACGTCTGCTCCTTGTTCCAGCAAGTGGTGGATCATGCGCCGGGTTTTCTCGGTATGACCGGGCTGCGTAGTGCGCTCGTGTTCCCAGTCTGCGGGTGCTGCCGCCAGCGCCAGGTGCAAAGGCGTGTCGTTCTCCTCATTGCGCGCGTTCACGTCCGCTCCATGCGCAATCAGTGCCTCCACGATCTCGACTTGAGCTACAGACAGCCCGTTTGCCGCTATATGCAACGGCGTCTGGCCACCCGTCTTGCGAGTATTTGGATTCGCGCCGAGTTCGAGGAGAAGCTGGACTGTGGCGATTTGGTTGTCGTATATGGCGCATGTAATCGGTGGAATCCCGAGCTGGGGGCTAGTTTCGCCGTTGTAGTCGATTGCGTCTGGCTGGACTGAAACCAGTAGGCGGACGAGCGCCAACGAAACGTTCTCGGCGCTTGTCGCTGCGCACAATGCCCGGCCAATGTACTCTGTCCGAGATTCCAAGGGAATTGGAATCTCTACTAGAACGCGCACGACATCGATGTGGTTGTGTTTGGCAGCAACATCCAATGCAGTCCGCGGGTAACGTCCAGGTCCTAGTCTCTGGAGTGCCCAAGCGGACATGCCGTCTCCATACAGATGCAGCAACTTGCGCACCATTGAAACGTCTCCTTGACGAGCTGCGGCGTGCAAGAACCCATCGTCAGCTGCGCCAACGTGTGTATCGAGAGAGACGCCGCTGGCTACAAGTTTCTCGAGGCTTTCTTCGCGGTGATGTTCAATGGCGAAGAGGATAGCAAGTCTGCCAATTTCGGAATGAGTGGTTGCCGCAGATCGGTACAGCTCTGCATCCAGTAGGTTGTAGAGGGACTTGCAAGTCCGGGCGAGCGCATTAATGAGGGCCAAGTCGGGGACAATGAGTAGCTCTCCGACGTCGATGCTTGGGGACTTGTGAACGACTCGGGCGAGATGGTCTCGAGTCGCCTGAGAGACAACGAGGAGGATGAGTTCCGGAGGAAGGTCGCAGAGGGTGGGCATGGCTCGAGAACATCAAGACAACCGCGGTGGGTCTTGTAGGGAACCGTAACAGCAGTTCGACGCGTCGACAAGATTATCAGTGGTGAACGTTTCGTTCCGCAACGGTCTTTACGCGGCAGTAGTAACACGAAATTGCACCACGCACAGACAGAGCCAGAGCATGAACGTTAGGTGCAAAAAGATTTGGTGTCTCATCAATCGACTTTTCCTCAGACCATCTCTCAGTTCTGAATGTGCAAGGGTCGTACTGGACTAGTAAGAAAGCATCGAGAACAAAACAACTGGTACAAAGGTTCATGTCCTGATAAAATTGCCCACAATCATGCTCGGAATACCCCACTTGTCCCTGCGGATCGTGAACGAGAAACAACAATTAATGAACCCGTCCTCCTGCTCCGTCGCCGCCAGTGCCTCCCCACGCTCGCTCGCCGTCTTGGCCGCCTCGCTTGCCGCATTCGGCGCCGCAGTCGACGACGGCAGCACCGGCTTGTACCGCAACACGCAACTCGTCAGGACGGCCTTTTGCGACGAATCAAACGCGACGTGGCCGTACTTCTCCCAGTAGTTGACCGCGCTCTCCTCGGCCATAAGTTCGTAGATGCATAGCCGCCCGTCGCGCATGTCCTCGCCACGCACGCCAACGAGCTCGCTGAACTCGCGGTTGCCCTTGTAGATCTCGCCCGTGCGTCGCCAGAGGCACGCGGGCACGCCCATTGCGGAGAAGACGCGGTCGTAGTCGAGCAGCATGCGCTCGAAGGCCTCCTCGATGAAGACCAGGTCGATATCGCGAAGACTTTGCGCGACGGCGCGGAACTTTGGGCGGAGGACCGACAGCGGTTGCAGGATCTGCTGTTTGGATTCCTGCGAGACATTGCGGTCCATCCAGCGGCTCAGGCGCGCGTAGCCCTTGACGTAATTGTACGGCTTCAACAAGCCCGCCTCATACTTGCTCCGAATAACGCGGTTGAGCCGCTCGTCGCGTGAGCCGGATTCTTGGTCGGCCGCTGTGAGCAAGAAGCGCTCGGTTTTGGTCGCGGATGGGATGACCGTCGGCGGGGTGGTTGTTGCCGGTGGTTGGGGTGCGGGATTTGGATTGGGATCTGGAACGGGATCGGAAGGCGACAACGCGGTGCCGAATCGCGAGAAGCCGGTGGATGCGGACGTGATGAGGGGTCCTTGGGTCTGCGTTTGTGGCTCGCCGAAGAACGAGCCGTCGTCGAGTGTGTCGAGAAAGTCACTTTGAGCATTTTAGTGGAAATCGCAAGGAGAACGCGTTGGACGCACGTAAGGACAGAGAACTCGTTCCCCAACGTCTCCGACTGATAGAAATACGTTGGTTTTGCCCATGTTGCCGTTGCAGATGAAGGGCTCGCGGTCGTCGCATTGAAACTCGTTGACGGCGACGTCGCGCTGTTCGGCTGTTTGTCGGTCGACTTGGACGATGAACGCCGCTCGTCATGGCAGAGATGCCCAATCTCCCGTTTTATGCTGGATTTCTGTCTGTTAGCCGACAAACGAGGATTAGATCTGTGGAACACCCACCAGCGCTGGCATGGTCGACCCTCGTCGCAAGTCATATGGCTGCGACGGCAATAGAGACACGCGTGGTTGACTTTTCTCCGTTTACTGCCTTTTCTCGGGATTTCGTCTGCATCTTGTTGTATGGGTGCCTGCAACGGCGGAGGCGGAGGTGGTGCGGCATTTCCAGAGGCACTGGTAGTCGCGGTTGACTGCGGCGGAGCGGTAGTGAATTTCATTCCAAACCCGTCCATCTCAGCGACCAATCCTGGGACAAAGAGGTAAGGGCAGACGAGGCGGATCTGGCTCGAAGCAAGCCTGGGACGCTGATGTAACGCTGTCATTGCCGCTTGACCCCGACCATCATGACCGACTCGCCGCCCAGAGTCGTGCTGCCCGAGGCGTACACCACCGAGGAGTTGGGGATGTACACAGTCACTGGGGATATTGCGGAAGGAACGTTTGGCAAAGTAAAGAGTACGTTCGGGGTCAGTTTCCTATGGCTTGCCTCATGTTTCCGTCTAGCCGCGATTCACAAAGTTACGGGCCATAAAGTCGCAATGAAGTTCCTCTCAAAGTCGGTCATCCACCGCGACAAGATGAGGGCCCGTGTTCGGCGTGAATTCGAGTATATGCGTCTACTTCGCCATCCCCACATTATCAAGCTGTAACGAAGCTCTGCTGGTTTCTCGACTCAATCTAATCGTTTCGCAGCTACGAAGTCATTACCACCGAGCACGATATCATCTTTGTTCTGGAGTATGCAGCTGGGGAGCTCTTCAACCACTGCGCGGCCCATGGGAAGCTGGAAGAGGACCAAGCCCGGAGGTTCTTCCAACAGCTCATGTCGGGTATCGGCTACTCCCACCGGCTCAAGATCGTTCACCGCGACCTGAAACCAGAGAACATCCTGCTCGACGACCACCTGAACATCAAAATCGCAGACTTTGGTCTGTCGAATGAGACGGTGGACGGAGAGTTCCTGGCAACGAGCTGCGGCAGCCCCAACTACGCCGCGCCTGAGGTCATCAAGGGGATCCAGTACTCTGGCCCCGAGATCGACGTATGGAGCTCTGGGATCATCCTGTTCGTGCTGCTTACCGGCAGACTACCGTTCGAGGACGAGAATATTGCAACCCTGTTCCGTAAGATCGAAGGTACGACTGACTTCATTCTCTCTACCTAGCTGATTGCCTGCTGCAGAGGTGAAATACGAGATGCCCTCGTACCTGAGCCCAGGCGCACAGAACCTCATTCAATCCATGCTTACGGCGGACCCGACCAAACGCCTCACCATACCCCAAATTATGGAGCATCCCTGGGTCCGCGTTAATCTCCCGCGCTACCTCACCCCGCTTCCGCCGTTGCCCGGTCCCGTCGTAGGCATGATGAGCTCCATCGTCTTACCACCGACCGTCTCGATGGACTTCGAGTTCGTCGAAGGGCTAGGGCGCATCGACGAAGAGGTTGTTGATGATTTGGCGGCGCGCCTGACGGACACGGACCGCGAGGAGATCATGCATAGTCTGCGGAGAAACGACGGAGTGCGCGGGAACCAGGTCAAAGTCGCATATATGCTGCTCAAGGACAAGAAGCGGGTCGGCAAGAACCGTATGTTGTTTCTTTCTCTTGACCTGCTCTGTCTTATTCTTTTCAGTTGCTGTCTACGCCGAGCAGGAACGCGACGCTGAACTGGCCGCCATGGACGTACGTGCTTTGCTTAGACTCATTCACGTGATTTTAATTATCGTCCAGCCGCGTAATGTCATCTCTCCCAACGCCCTTTCTCCTGGCGGCGCCGACCTCGACATCAACCCCTTCGAAGAGCAATTCGAGGAAGAGGCGGCGGAAGGTGTTGATGAATTCGACGAACCAGTCAACAACGACGAGACCGAAGGAGACCCCAACGGGCCATCCAACGTCACTATCCTCAACTCTTCCCTTCGCGCTGCAGATGCCCAACTGCTCACCTCACCAACGGGCCGCGCCAATGCTCGTCGAGCTGCTAAAGCCACCCGCTGGCATTTCGGCATTCGCAGCCGCAGCGCACCGATGGAGGTCATGCTCGAGATCTACAAGACGCTGCAGGCAATGGACATGGAGTGGAAGCAAAAGACTAATCTCGGGTCTCTTGGTCTCCCACCACGTCCCCACGACCGGTACGACGACCGACGGGACGAGGACATGCGTGCCGCAGGGAGCATCTTCTGCATCGAGACGCGCGCCCGCGTACAGGATATCATCGTGCTCATGAACATTACGCTCTACATGGTCGACCAGCACAACTACCTCGTTGACTTCCACCACAAAAAGTCATACCGCGCGTCAACGGAGCCTGGGGCGGGCAAATACGACCCTGCGGTCCGACCACCGAACCCGAATGCAGATATCGAGTCGCTTGCGACGACCATGGTGGCGCGCTCGATGGCGGACTGCCTAGGGCCCGCGGAGGAGGCCGTGATGAGCCCGTTCGTGTTTATGGATTTAGCGACGAGGTTGATTTTAGAGTTGGCGGGCCAATAAGTAGAGGAGAAGATGGTCTTTTGCGGAGGAGTAAATTGTATGTACTAACGCGCATTTGGATCCCTGTATCGTTTAGAGCTGTGTCTATGCTGTGTTGGCTGGTGCTGTTTTTCGTGCCTTGACGAGCGGTTTGTAAAATCTTAACGCGAAGGCTGTCGTAGTATGCATCAAGCTCAAGACGCCACTCTCTTTCCACCGGAACAGCGCCACGCTGCGGTTTGCTTTCCGCCATGACCATACATCTCCTCGATCTCCCTCCAGAGTTGCACCTCGTCATCGGAAGCTTATGTTTGCGACATGGTCAAGTTGACCCCAAGGGACGTCTCTTCGGCAGTCGGAGACCAGCGGAAGAATTTCCCGACCTGCCATCACTAAGCGCTCTTTCGCGGACATGTAGGCGCTTGCACAGCACGCTGAGCGACGCGCTCATCCGGACCTGCATCCGACACGAAGCCTTGGGACGGCTCAAAGTGCTGTACGCGGTGGAGTATGGCCACGTTCGGCTTCTCGAGAAACTCGCACAACCTGCGTATGGACGCGGCGTGCCTGTCGATTTCGCGCTCCCGCACGTCGGCTGTACGCATGTGGGTCAGCAGCCCGCGACGCTGCTGCACCTCGCTGCGTTAGTTGGCTCTTCTGCAATTGTCGCGAAACTGCTCTCTATTCTCGGTGATACTGCAAGTCTCCAAGTCTACAAGACTGCTTCGATACAGAGCAACATCGGGGCCACTGTCCTGGACGTTGCCGTCGAGTATAGTCACTTCCACATCGTCAAGCTCGTCGCGCCTATCAAGCCGCACCAAAGCACGCCGGAGGCAAATCGGCAGACGTATTTGTCTTCGGCGCTGAGGGCGGGCGCGATTGTTCATCCCTTGCGGACAGAAATGCTCGACCATCTCATACAACTCGGCGCGAATCCAGACCTCAGTCAGGCTCTCCTATCTCCCGTTATACGAGGGCTGGCGGACAGTGTCCAATATCTGCTTAAAGTTGGCGCCGATCCCAACAGCAGGTCCAACGAGACATACCTCTATTTGGCCGTCGCGTACCGTCGTGTGGCCGTGGTAGAGCTGTTGTTGGCGGCCGGAGCGGATGTACACTGTCCGTTTCCGATGCCAAACGGGCCGAGCGTATCTCCACTCCATTGGTGTACCCAAAGCCTGGTGCAGGGTCGCACAATCATCCCCCTTAACATCCTCCGTTTATTGCTCCAGTTCGGCGCTAGCCTCACCGAGAAGAGGCGACCAACATTGTTATACCACCTGTGTCGCGGAATCGCATTTTCTTCAGCGAGCACCCGGAGAAATCTGCTTGCATACCTCAAAGTTGTGTTGGAGTTTGACGAGGCTCTGCCCTTGATAACGCAGCCTAATTCCGTGGCAGTAACGCCTCTGGGGCTTGCAATGAAGCATGATTTGGTGGATGTGCTTGTCATGTTCCAGCCGCACATCCGACCCGAGTTGCAAGCTGCTGTGGCCAGCTTCTTAACCGACAAGCTTCCGACTTCGACATCTGTCGCGCTGGCTTTGCCGAAGTGCCTCGAAGACGGGGATCAGCCATCCGCCGCAACGAATTGTGATTCTCTTGCAACAGCCATTATCCAGAGAAAGGTGGAAATAGTCCGAGAGTTGCTTGAGGCCACCCCAGATGCTCTTGCTAGGACACAGCCGCTCTACCTGGCCGTCAGCCACCATCATACGGAGATTGTCGAGCTGTTGCTCACCTCTGGCGCTGCAACTGGACTTTTCCCTTTGCATAGCGGCCCAGGTCTCCCTCCATTACACTGGTGCATCCAAAACCTCTCGCAAGGCCAGCGCCGTGTAGTCCCCGTCGACATATTTCGCGTTTTGTTGCGGTTCGGTGCGGACATTGCTTTTGAGGACGACACGGGACACAACGCCCTGCATCGCATTTGCCTCGCAATGGCGTATTCTTCGCTGGCTATCACGCATCGGACTGCCGTTGCGTATATGCAAGCTCTTCTCGAGTTTGGTGCCGCGCCAATGATATCTCAGGCGCATCGGCACGGAGCGACGCCGTTGGGGGTGGCAATGAAGTATGGGTTGGTGCAGATTGTGCAGTTGTTTGAACCGTACGTGAGGGAGGATTTGCGGCCTGTTGTTGCGGAGTATTTGGGCAGGCAAGTCGAGGAGTAACTCCCGGGAGATGTTGGCGCATACTTGTTGTCTAGTCTGAGATCACTTCTAGAAGCGAAAGACCGATATCGCGAGCAGATGGAAGAAGGGGACAAGTCACTTGAAGTTGTTGATGCCTACACGTGATCTATCCGGCTTTCTCAGCGGCCTCTCACAAGCTATCCGGCTTTCTCTCACAAGCACCCATGTTGCTCCTGGATCTCCCTACAGAATTGCACCTCCTCGTTGCTGAATCCATCACACATGAAACGCTACTCGACCCACGCAATCGTCTCCCGGAACACTCCAGCATGAACCAATATTTTATTATCCCCATTGACAGAACGCCTGAGGTCAGCCCCGACCTCGCTGCACTCAGTGCCTTTTCGCGGACTTGCACCGAACTTTATCGCACTCTGCGCAATACACTCTTCAGCGTATGTCTATCGCACGACAAACTAACCCGGTTGAAGCTCCTCTACGCGGTCGAAAGCGACCAAGAGTGGCTTCTCGATAGACTGGTCGCAACCGGAGACCACAAGGTGCCTCTCGACGCCGAATACGTGTTCGACGAGCACAAACGAACACCGCTGCATATCGCTGCGCGCGCAGGCCAGCACGCGATGGCAGTCAAGCTCCTTGCGTTGCTCGGCGATAGCGCCAGTCGGTGCGCGTATACGCGTCTCCGGGATCAAATGACTACCCCTCTCGATTTGTCCTCTGCCCGAGGCCACCTGGACCTCGTCCAACTTCTTGGAACCATCCTTCCTGATGCAGAGACGTTGAGGGAAGAGCCAAATGCACGCCAGAAATACCTCGACTCGGCCCTGTTCCGAGCGGCAGCGGGCTCGGCCTTTGCCAGCTCCGGATTCGAGCAGGTGGACGTGGTCGACCGTCTTCTCCAACTCGGCGCCAACCCGCGAGTTCGGTGGGCCGTCCTCGGAGCTCTTCATGCCCAGAACACGTCTATCGTGCAACGTCTGCTGGCGGCCGGCGCCAGTCCCAACGCCGTGAACCCGCAATTCGTCGGTGGCCCGCAGGATCCGCTCCATCTCGCGATAAGCCATTTCGATTGCGCAAGCGTCGAAGTGCTGCTTGAGGGTGGCGCTAACGTCAACTCGCGGATGCTCGACGGACCGACCCCGCTCCGGCGCGCAATCCAAGATACTCGCGTGCCGCTGGAGATTGTGCGCTCGTTGCTGCAGCACGGGGCTGATTTCACCGTTGGCTATACTGTGGATCACACCATTTTGCATCATCTCTTCCAAGTTCGGAAAGAGCTGGTCGTTGCGCGGGTGGCGCTGTTGCTTGAGTTTGGTGCCGGGTCTTTGCTCGAAGCGGGAGAAGAAACTCCGCTCGATGTTGCGATGGGGGCGAATATGGTGGATGTTGTGCGGATCTGTGTACCCCATATTCAGGATGAGGCTGTTTCTGCGAGGGTCAAAGAATGGCTCCTTGCGCGGCCCGCGTAGTAGACGAATATTTACTAGTTCGTGACCGTGTCCTGAGTTGTTGGCCGCGGCGAAGTTTTTGCGGAAGACAGTCATGACTCGACCAGACCTAGGCAAAGTCTACGAAATTCCTCCTCGTTCTGGGGCCGCATTCCTCCTCAACAGAGGGCAGCGGCTGACCGTCATCGATCCGCGGGGGCAGCAAGTCTCCGACTTGCTCGCATTCAACGCAGCAGACGTGAACGAGGTCATTTCTTCCGGACGCACGCTTGACTACGCCAGCAAAATCTATCTCACTGCGCCCGACCCGCTCTACTCCAACCGGAGCAACGTCCTGCTCCGAATCGTCGAGGACACAGTGGGCACGCACGATTTCCTGCTCACGCCGTGCAGCAAGGACACGTTCCGCATCATCTACGGCGACGCTGAACCGCATCGAGGGTGTTTTGGTAACCTCGCGGCAGCGCTGGAGCCGTTCGGGGTCAAGGAGGATATGATCCCCGGGACCCCGTCGCGTTTAACTGCTTTATGAACGTACCCGTCGATGGGACGACGGGGGAGCTCAAGGTGTTGCCGCCCAAGAGCAAGGCGGGCGATTATATCTCGTTTGTGGCGGAGATGGACCTGGTTATTGGGATGACGGCCTGTTCGGCGCTGCAGAGCAATGGAGGGAGCTTTAAACCGATTCAATACCGAGTTGACGCGCAATAAGTCGAACAAAGTCAAGTCCGGTTGGATTGTTCGCCGTAGGTCCCATGTAATCAACGCCATAGACCGGTGTCCATCCGCATATGAGGCTCCTAGAGCACTGTTGGGTGCAAGTAAGCGGAAGATGGTGACTTGGATCTGGCCTGTCACGCCGTGACGCTCTTGTTTGTCAACCACAACATGCCTCATGCATCCGCTGCTTCTGTGGAGGGTTCCGACCGGTCCATTCGTGGACAGTCGTTTAGCCTGCTGCATCGACCTCGGACTACATGCACTAAATCCACCGGCCCGGCGCTTGACCTCCATAAATGCGACGAAAACTTTCAAGGCTTCGCACCTTTTGCGGCATCTTGACGTTCCGCGACCGCTCAACTTCAAAGCGGTCCGGAGGAGACACAAGACACACTCACTTTCCCCGCAAACGCCTTTAAAACGTTGTAGCCGTCCCACGCGCGACATTTCGGTGTCTTGGCTCGAAAACTTTTCAAATTTCAGCAACGTGGTGGGCTTTCTCCGGGCCTGAATCCTCTTGGCGAGCGAGCTTCTGACCACGATCTGCGTCCGAGACTCACTCTATCCGCGAAACATCCTCGAGAATAGCCCGCAGACCGCAAATTTGGATCTCAGCATATCTTATCTTATCTCGAGCTACTCGTCTTCACCCTCCAATCTCAGCAAACGTCGATATGACGGCTCGGCCCGCTACATCCACCGTTACTCCATCTCCCGAGCTAGTCGCTATATCGAGCGCATCAGCGACCCCCCTTTTGGCTCTATGCGACGCAAGCACGCAACTACAAGCATCGCCTCATTGCATCATAGATGCCGCAGACGGTTCCTACGGCGGGAGTTCGTCCGTCTCTTCTCGAAGCTGCGACCGGACCGTGGCCCGTAGCAGCCCAATCCATTCGACGCGCCATTTCTGGGATCAGAAATGACCGGCATCGCGCCAATTGAATCTCCGGTTCCCATTCGGAGCTGCGTGGAAATGTACCCACCGCCGCCACGTTCCGCGATTTTCGCAAGCCGCGCAGCGGCGTCGACGTCGTGATTTGCGCCACGGCGCTGCGAAAGGGCTCGTCCTGCCCACGCCAGCCCACGGTGCCTTCGCCGTGCATTTAGAGTTGCTATCCGCTGCTTTGGGACCCGACGTACTGGACATCAGTCGACGCCGACGAACCGCGATGCCGATGGTTCCGGAGAGTGTGATACTACCCCAAGGAGCAGTTTTCTCCACAAAATTCTAAAGTTTTTACTCATGTCACGGCCTAGGGCACCACACGGGCGGATGAGAACTCCAACGCACCACGGCCACAGCCATCGGGCCAGCCATGGCTTTCTCGGATACGAGAGTTGGATCGCTGTGTCTGTGAAAATTCCGGTTCTTTTGAGTCTCGCCGCTCTGCTTTAATTGGCTCCTTTTGCTCGCAGGATGCACTGGCAGGGAACAGCTGGCTAAAGGCGGACAAAAGGTAGCAGTGAAGTTCTCAATGATGATCTACACTTGTGCCATGATCAATGCCTTGGAATAATCTGTCGACGGCCGCCACCCTCAAGTTGAGCGTCGGGGAGCTAGTACTGCTGCCACCGCGACTTGAGTGGCCGAGATTCACGAAGCCGCACCCCCCACGTAAGTTACGTGTACCTCTGCTGAAAAATCAACAATTCTCACTCTGATTGATAATTTTCTTTGTTCCCCAGTGGTGCCTAAAGAAAATAGCGCGCTGACTCGAGCGGACCCTCAGGATCACCGAGTCGGCAGTCCGAGGTAACTCGAACCATGCGGCAACGCGGCCGCGGCACAGGCTGAGATAATTTTGGTGTAAAGCATAGCGGCCGTGGTTCAACGTTCCAAACTCGCAGCAGTATGAGCATCGATATCGAAGGTTCTAGCTTGCTTCTAAAAATCTTGAAGTTCGTTCCGACGGACATATTAGTTGCGCCGGCGCTTGCGCTAGGTGTTCATATCCAGAGTTCATAGCGCCGCCGGGCGGTGGTGAGGTGTTCGTGGTTGGCTCCGCAAGCAGGGCGGTCGCGGATGCGCGTCGGTTTTGGTATCTGCTGGAAAAAAATGCAACCACAATATTTTTTTTGGAACAGCGCAGCCTGCGCCTGGTGATGGAAAGGGAACTTGAAGGAAATAGCTTTATTGAACTCCTCCGTCCTCCCGGAGTTCCTAGAGTGTAAATAACCCGGGCCGCGCTATAAACAGGCTCGTCGAGGAGGCATCGATGGACTGGTCGTACGAGCTCAAAATGGGTCGCAAGGGAGACACGATGATCAAAATTAAAATTCAATTATCACCGCGTCGACGCGCGTATCTCTTTGTTCAAGGCCGAGGCCTGCCTTCCGGAGGAAAATAACCAGCGAAAAACGAGCGATGGGCGCCTGCCTCATGGCTACTTACGGATCGCGCGACGCTTCCTCGCTGCGGGCGGCAGGGTTGTGGGGGGGAACAAAAAAAGCCAGCGGAGATGTTTATTTTTAGATCTGCTGTTTGTGCGGATCCGGGCTGCCACGACCGACGGCTTGATGGAAGATACGCGAGGCATGCCGAGGACGGCGACAGAGATTTGGTTGTGGGATGGCTCATGTGAAGCGATGAACAACTTCGACCTCGACGAGTTGATTGTATACGCCAGAAGCTTCTGGTTGTGGTAAATTACATCCCTTTACCGTACCTTCAGTGAGCAGGCGTGTTGAAACAGCTGAAACTTGGATCCGGGGCGCGTGTTTTTTTGACGGAGGATTGGCGGAGGTGAATTTAAAGTAGCACTGGTTGGAAACCCGGATGAGACGTAAAAAACCTCGAACTTCTGGCGCCAAATGGTTCGACAGAATACGCCAACGGCTGTAAGGGAGTAAAATGCCGATGCGGCTGCGAGGGAGGAGCAAAATATCCAAGTCTAAGAACAGCGACTGTTAAATATAGATGGATGGACTCGTATGTAAAGGGGGCGATGATACTTTGAGGTTTGACGGCCCAGTCACGCATCCCGCCAATTCCTCTCCCAGACCCTTCTCGCCCGACGGCGACGGCGATGGCCCCAGCAGCGAAGCAGCGGCGCGGATGGCCTCCACCAGTCATCGCCCTCCTCTCCTCACATGGCGTCGTCTCCACGCCCACCGACCACACCCACCGCGACGACTTCGTTTCCGTCGACCTCCGGCCCACCCCAACAACACCCACACCCAGTCGTCGTGTGCCCCCGCAGTATTCACCAGACCCGAATGGAATTTGGAGGAGAATAGACTCGTACACGCTGGTTGGCTCGACGATATGCGATGTGCGTCCTAAAACCCTCTGCTGAAATTCACTGTATTGATTTTGTTGTGCGCAAGACCTGTGCCACACCCCCGACCTCGCTCCAGGAGACGGACGCGGCGTTCCAGTCCAGCATCCCGTCCGGCTGGATCCACACCCCCGTCGCCAACTCGAAGCGGACCTCGATCACCATTGGCCTGGCCGTGTCGCTCGCGACGCTCATCTTCCTCACCATCATCCGCTGCCATTTCTCGATGCGCGCGGCCAATCGGCGCCGTCGGGACATCGAAAAGCAGTGGTCAGAAAAGAGGGCTCGTGCTGGGGAGCTGGACCTGAATGCCAGTACGGAAACGCTTGCTCCCAAACTAGCCCCTGGCACCACCAAATCCCGCAAATGGATGGCAAAGGCGACAGCACGATGGCGAGAGAACGCGCGCTACCTGGCAAGGCAGCGCCGTGGTCCTCGGACAACAGTAACACGCAAGAACGGCTCGGTCAACTCACTTCCAATTGTCGACTCCAAGGAGACTGACGTTGACGAGCCGCCGATACCTTCTTCGTCGCGCGCTGCTTCCCCGACCCCGTCCGCGGCTGATACTCTCGATGTTCCTGACTCGTCAGAGCCTGGACCAGAACCACCGCTGCCGGAAGTCCCGGAGCCCGTTGCGGCGACGTCCACGCCCCCCGAACCACCCGCCTACCCCAAACCTGTTCCTGCAGTGGACATGGCCGACATTCTCTCTTTCGAACCCTCATCTCCGGAAGCCTTCTTTCCCGCATACACTCCCCGCCCCGCTGCAGACGAGGCGTCCTCGTCAGACCAATTCAATCCATCAGGGTCGTCCACGAGGGACACGGCGCATGTGGCGACCGACGACAAGGCGTTGCTTGCCCAGTTAGCGGAGCGCGCTTCAGCGCCGGAGATGCGCGTATCAGAGCCAGGCACCACAGCTGTGGTGCCCCGCGAAGACGACCTCGAGTACGAGTTTGAAGGCTTCGAGTGGACGCCGGCGGCACCCGGGCCATCCGACGCCCATGTCCCGCCGTTATTACCCTCGCCACCACTCCCGGTCAACGCAGGCGCGACTAGCAGTGGAGCTGTATTGGAGAAGATGCAGCTTGAGCGGGCGTACGCGGCCCGAGATCTTACTAGCGCTGGGCCGTCAGAACCGTTAACACCTGCTGCGCTTGGGCAAGCACAGGCGTCTGCGCCGCCGCTTGAAGCTGGGGATATACCCGCGCTGGTTGCGTCTGCTCCGGCGTTTGTCGATGATGACGAGAATGACGAACGAGAGGAGCCAGAGTGGATGGAAGCGGGTCCGAGTTATTCTCGTGTACCTCCCAGCGCATCGCCGCCCGTGGAGAGGGAGGATGAAGAAGAAGTGGGTTTAGAGTACGTGGATGAGGTCGAGGCGGAGCGTCGGGCTCGAGCACAGGCTCCTCGACCACCACCAGAGGACTACGGAGAAGCAGACGAAGGCGAAGGGCATGGACGGACTCCAAGGACGTTTACTACTACGAACGCCGAGCCGCAGGACGATGAGGATACGGGCGGGCTTGGGGTCGGTTAGCGCAGGGCAAGACATTCTCTCTTGCTTTTCTTTCGACATTGCGGTTTCGCGATACCACTGCTTTTTGGCGCTCGTTCACTGACCCTCATCCTCATCTCATCTAGTATACCGCACGCAATAACTCGCATTCGTCTGTTTTTTTTGGTAGGGACATGGGGTTGGAAATGGAAGTAAAACAAAAGTTTGAAGTCATTATTGTGTGTAGAGGTTTTCCTGCTTCAACTGTGCTCACTAGTGAGAGTCGAGCACCCGTCTGGGGACGGGGACGAGTCGCAGATATCTCTCAACCCGGAACAAAGGATAACAAGACCTCGACGTCGGGAGGTTCTCGCCTTCGGACTCTCGACGCGGGACCGACTTCTTTCCGCCGAGATCCGCTGCTGCCTTGGGTTGAATGCCGAAGTCGAATTTAGCGCCCTCGACGCGGTCCGCGCGTTGCAGGCAGGGCCACGGGGTCGGGTTCTGTTTTTGGAGAATTCAGAATGGTTGGCAGTTTGGACGCGCCGGTGTTTTGCTCGGATGAATGCAGGCATTCATGTGGTCGAGTGCTGCTCTGGTACGCATGTACTTGACCAGCTAGCTCGCGGTCGAGGCTTTGTTCGGCGCCTTGAGGCTTATCTTGTTGTTCGCGCGAAATCACCGGAGGGATACTGTACATGGTACCGCGGCAGTTATTGGGCTGAGTTTGGGGCACTGGGCAGTGCATGCGATGGACAGATTTTGCGCTCATACGCGTAAAAGGCCGGCGGTGGCGGAGAATGAGTTATTTGCGTAGGAGTTTTCTCCGCGCTGCTCCGTCTATGTCAGTTTGGACCGCAGTCGAGGTGGCCGCAGTGGGCGAAGTCCTGCCAGTTGGGAGGGAAACTCTTGGCAGTCTCTTGTTATCCACCGCGGATGAGGCTCTCCGAGCCGGAATACGCGTCGAGAAGAGATTTTGAGGTGAGTTTGTGGGTGGAATGCACTGATTTCCAAAAACGACCGTTCGAATCAGAAATTCAGAGCGTCGGTGATTATTCTTTGAGCGCGTAAAGACTTCAGAACGTCGGTGATAATGCTTCAAGGGCGGAAAGACTCCAATTGCGGAATGCTGGAAGGCCAAATGCGGGAGAAGGGAATTGAATGCGAGGCGCTTAAATTCTGCTGGATGCGGAAAGGAGCGTAGCGCCCCGGCTCGGGCTACGAATAGAAAGGACATCTAGGGCACCTGAGTTGCAAGCAAGGAGGACACTGCAGCGTCGTACCGCCTTCAATAAATGCTCGCCGTCGGGATGCACGACACGAATTCGTCGATTGGCCGGGTTAACGTTGGAGACTGTTCTTGTTCTTGTTAGCGGAGACGGAGACGGCGACGGCGGTCGTGCATGTCGAGGAGGCATATTTGGCTCTGGAGTACTTGGTCTGCGCGAACGTTCTACTAGTAGGCGGTGCAGATAGATTGCGAGAGCATGAGTGGTAGCCAACTTCGCGGCGAGTAACACCACAAATCTGGAGCTTACGTTGCTTCGGCCCGAACCTCTTTGATGATATTGATCTGCAGCCAATGTGTGGCGAAATTTGGAGGTTGTCGCCTCAAAATCCTCTTCATCTTTCGCCTAGTTCCTTGGGAGCTTATCGTAGAGTCAGGCCGGAAGCAACACTGTCTGCCCAAACACTTCAAGTTCCATGACCAACTGTACTCGTTTTTTCCAGAGACTCGCTAGGGTCGGCCAAGTCGAATATTCTACAGCGCGACTTTGTTAGGCGGGCTCGTCTCCGATCTAGACGCGGATAGCAAAATGAGCCCAGCTTTACGCATGAAAAGGGGCAGCATTGACGAGTTGAACTGCCTTCAAGTTTGTGGGCGCAAGCACAGGATTAATTCAAAGCTCGTTAGGCCTCGGGCTACCAGGTTTTCTTGTATGCCTGCAGACTCAATGGTGTAGGACCGTCTCCCAGGCTTCGTAACATCCCATAAATATATCGCGGCAAGCTGCTCCGAGCTGGACCTTCAAGCGACCACACCCATCGCTCAACGGGCCCTGAACGGAGAGAAAAAACGTCAACGGCCACGCTTGGTCCCGTGAACGGTGTACAAGCATCCCGCCCGTACTGCGGCGCCAAATACAAACTTTCCTGAATAGTCAAAATTGCTCAGCGGCCGACCCGTCAAAGCCCACGAGGTCGTATGTATTTCCCTGCCGAGCGTCCATGCGTAGTGGTGGTACAGTATTGTACTGTGTGTAGGGTTAGTGCTACATACATTAAATGCTGCGTTTAAAAGATTCGTAGCGTAATAAGGAGCTTGAGAGCGAAGAACGAAGATGTAAGTAGGTACAGGTAGGTCTTCCTTGAATCCAGGTGTGGATAATTACAGATGGGGTTGTGGCGGTAGCAAGGTGACAGATATATTGGATGGATCGACGCATGGAGGCGCCGCCGCCGCGCGGGACCGCGTCGCGTTGCAAGTGGCGCCAGTTGGCCGATCAAATCACGTGCCTTGGTCGGGCGCGTTCTCCGCCACTTCCTCGCCATTTTTGGGGAATCGGACACCACTGACACTCGGCGAGAGGCCCAGACTAGGCGCAACGAGTCCCGATTCGCGAAAAAAGGCCAGGAAATTACGGAGTGATGCCCCCAAGACAATGCAGTCTTTATAAGATCAAATGCGACTCCTCGAGGAATCCGATTAGAAGACGTGAATTTCAGCATTTAGAAACCTGCTCACCTGCAGATTCGCTCTCATGAGCATGTCCTGGTGAATTTCCGTGGGTCAGCGACTTAAATAAGACGCGGAGGCCGCAAACCTTGACTGTAGGTCCAAGTCAGCACATGCACAGAAAAAAGATAGACAATACGCACTCCCTGCAAGCACGTATCTCGTCGACTTCGTATCCTGGAGAAATTGATTCAACTCAACGCGGGAGAAATGTTGCCGACGTACGATGACATTAGTCAAATGGCAATAGAATATTCGTGGTGTGGGCGAATTTTGCTTCAAAATCGCTTCTACAAGAGGGAGTTCAGCAAGATCTTGTGGCCCTCGAAGGTCTTCCGACTCACGAAATTGCTTCTTCAAGTCTGCCAATGTCATCAGTCCTCGATGTCCGTAGACGAGTCAAGAAACGTACACTTGGAAGCGCTGTCGAAGTCGTTAGGCCTTCGCCCATACGAGTCGACAAAGTCGGAGAGGCGGATCCCGGCTGCCAGCTTGGCCTGCATAATGTCGATCTTGTTGAGGAACAAGATCAGGTTGGTCTTTTGCAGCAGCTTGTTCGAGTTGATCGTCGTCCATAGCTTGTATGAGTCGGCCTACAACGGGATTAATGAGAACCGACAGCGTCTACAGCAGATGGAGAAGCCCAGCGCACCAGACGGTTGACAGTTGGGTCCTCGGTCAAGACCTGATCAAAGGCCGAGATGGGCGCGAGGAAGATTATCGCGTCCATATCGTCGAAGTAGCTGACCCATGCCGCGCGCTGTTTAGGTACGGTTAGAACGCGTCGGCAACTTGAGGTCGGTAATGAAATCAAAGGGGCAAAGACGCACTAGAGAACGCGTTCCACCGACGTCGAATATTCGGAAGTCGCGGCTCATACCCCCAGCTGAGAAGGCCGTTTAGTCCCAGATGCAGAACCGCTGCGAAGAAAAAGACGTACTGGGATCGGAGAGCCGCATCCGATGTTCCGAGACGCCCTGTCGGAGGAGATGAGCATCCGGGCTTGCCCATGAGGCAAACTGCATACCAGTGTTTTTAGTCGTGCCCTCAGAATATGGTCTGTCGATCGTCAGCCAGATTGTCGAACTTCAGAGCTCGGAACGCACCATCAGTAGGTATGTACCGCAAGGAAGTAACGGCGTCAATCGAGTCGAGAAAGCTGTAGTTCATTAAGCAGAACGTCAAACAGCCTTTGCGAAACAAACTTACAAGCCGGCGCTCTCTTGCAGTCGTATAGACTGCTTTTCCAGTATCGCTTGGACCGTCGGGTGTTCCCATAACCGCTTCAGGTCGTCTCGACATGCGTGCAGCTTTACGCCGGGGTCTTCTGGGTCGTCCCAGTCCACAAGGTGGTCAGAGTCCAGGCTTTCGCGACCGTTTCCGTCGCCTGTCCTTCTGAATACACCTTGCCAAACAACGGTAGAGTTGACAGCGAGTTCGCGGGGCTGGTGCCTCCGTGATGAAGATGCGAGGGGGCGTTCTGTTGGTTCGACTTCGCCGGGAACCGATAGACGCTTCATGAGCTGCTGTTCCACTTCCAGCAGGGAAGATAGTCGCATTTTGAGCGCGACGAGCTCCGAATCGACGCGCGGAAATGCAGAATCCTGCGATGAAACACTGGAACGCGCGCTTGCCGGTCGTCCGCCTATATTCTGGGCGCGACTTATCGCGTCTAGTATTATTCGAACGGAGCGAACGATGTTCAGTTGAATAATAGCGCGCCATGAAGCGCGCTCTGCTTTGAAGGCCTGTCGGGTGTGTGGGTAAAGGGCTGGTACGGCGCCAAAAATCTGCCAACCTTCGGCTCATACATGAGCTGAAAGTCTAGGCCAAGTGTTTAGCATGTTTATGACGTTCGGAATGAAAGATTGACACACTCTTCAACGTGGTGGATTTCCCTGCGGTGTCCCGGAGACTTGAGCGCTCAACAGCGAGACGATGTAGAGCGACGGACCTGATTCACTCTGACCTGCGGGAATGGTGAGCAGAGCTCGAGCGCCACACGGATACACGCACCTAGTAGCAGTATTTTCACAGGTTTTGGCCGTTTCTTCTCGAATGCTTGCTCTCTTGAGAGCTCTGCGTCGATAGCTTCCGAAATTTGGCGTGCGGCCCGCTCCTTCTGTAGCCGGAGCTCTCGTTCTTGGAGAGACTCATTCTCCGGGGGCGCAATTGCGTTTGCGAACGGGTCTATGTCTTCCATAGGCCGGCGCGGGACTCTTGCGGGCATCCCAGGTGGTGGTGAGGAACAGAGAATGGAATCGCCAAGCCTGGCAGGTCTCGACGTACCATCAAATCTTTTTAGACCTGACTTCGATGCTCAAGGAACACGCAGGCGCTCTCGTCCTCGACACTTCCACCGACGTCGTCGGCCAGCTGGCCAGCCAATACGACGTTGCCCCGAGCAAGGCGTTTATCCAAGTGCTCTCCGAGAAGGAACTCAGCCAGACTCCGCCCAACAAACTCAGCAAGGCAATGCCTGCAGCGACTACCGCAAAGCTTCTCGCACTTGGCGTCGGTGGCAACGACGCAGGCGTGCAGTTCGTCGTGGTCGTCTGGGCCGCGGGCCAGTTATTCCGAAAGGCGTTGGGGCTCCCTCCAGCACACTTTTACTTGCTGCTTTCGAGTCAGGACGACGCGCAACTCGACAAGGGCCCCGATTCGCTGCTGCCTGGCCAATTCCCTTCCTCCCCGTCCCCAGAACTCCTCGACCATCTCGCTTTCACGCTGCATTGTTTCGGAGACTATCTGAAAGTCAAGCCGTATTGCATCGACCTCATCAAAGCAGACGGCGATTCGCATCGCGGATTTTTGCGTCTTGCGGATGCTGCGTTGGCTCTTCATGAGTTTAAGCTCGCGATGCTGTCGTATGCATGTGCACTGGAGCGTTGCACTGACACCAAGGTCGAAGATTACTGCGTCAAGAAGCTACTCGAATGCGCACAACACACCGAATGGGGTGCAGTCATGCAACAACCCGAACTTGCCCAAATCCCAGAGGAAATATCAGCGCTTCTGCTCGCGCCATGGTCCCCCGCCCTCCGCAACCGCATCACCGACCTCGAATTCGTTCCAACCCTCCAACTCGAATCGCGACTTCCCCTGTACCTTCCAACGGCTCGGGAACCCTTCAAGCTACCGCGCTGGTTCCGCTGGCTAGTCCCGTACCACCTCGCAATCATGTCCACGCCGAAAAACGAAACCGACATCACCATGCTCGCCGGCCCGCAACTCGGGATTCGGCACGTCCTCACGCTCACCGAGGAAGAACCACTCCCGCGCAAGTGGTTCCACGGAAAACCGATCAGCAACACGTTTTTGCCTGTGCAGAACTACCACCCGCCTTCACTGGAGCAAATGGACCTCATCATGTCGCTGTTTGACGACGATGCCAAGCTGCCGTTGTTGGTCCACTGTGGCGGTGGCAAGGGACGCGCAGGGACGGTCGCTGCGTGCTACCTAGCCGCGTATGGGTTCCGTCGCCCATCCGGCGCGCACCAAACCCAGCCCGACATGTCCGCTCCGGACGCCATATCGAGCCTACGCCTCATCCGACCATACAGCCTCGAGACGTCGCGTCAAGAGGCGTTCGTGTCTGCGTGGTGCAGCGCCATCTGGAAACGCCAGTCCGTCCGTCCGGAGTTACCCGCGGAACCACCGCCAACCCCGATGGAGGTCCAAGGCGTGCTCGAGCTGGCGAAGATCGACCTTGTGGTGTTGGTCGGTCTTCCGGGCTCGGGCAAGTCGTGGTTCTCCCAAGCGCTTCGGGCACGTGACCCGAAAGGATGGCGGCGGATTTCGCAAGACGACGCGGGGAGTAGGGCGACGTGCGAGAATGAGATTGGAAGGAAGGGTGTTGAGGCGAGGACGTTGCTGGATAGGTGCAATACGGCGTCGACGGACCGCAAGGCGTGGTTGGAGCTGGCGGCGAATTGGGCCGTTAACCCAGTCTGCGTTTGGTTTGACGTAGGTTCTTCGTTCATTCTCGACTATATAGTTGACCTCTTTTCCAGTATGAAAAGTCGTTATGTGAATCTCGAGCGCAAATGCGCGCCGGCCATCCGACCCTTCCTCCAGGCAGCCGGGTCCGGAACGCCGTCGCGCAAATGCACGAGGTCTTCGTTGCGCCGACTCTGCAGGAAGGCTTCAAGGCCGTCGTCCGCATCAAGTCTTTCGCGGCGGCCTCCGAACTAGTTGGACGCCTTTCCCCGCCAGTGGGCGTCTACAAGTTTCCCCGCACGACCCACCTTATCAACCTCGGCGCCGCGACTGACGATGATGTCGTCCTGCCCGAATACAAGCCCTCGTCGGCTACGACCCACGTCGTCATCACCGAGAAAGTCGACGGCGCGAACATGGGGTTCTGGCTCGACCCCGTCACCCGCGAACTCCGAGTCCAAAACCGCTCGCACTTCATCACGCCCGTCTCGCACGCGCAGTTCAAACCACTCGGCAAGTGGATCGCAGACCACACTGCGGAGCTCATCGCGCTTTTGGGCCGCGACCAGCACTTTGCGAGCCGGTACATCCTGTACGGCGAGTGGCTCGCTGCGACGCATTCGATCGCCTACGCGCGCCTGCCGGACCGGTTCCTGGCGTTCGATTTCTACGACCGGAGTTTGGATCGGTGGGCGGATCGAAGGACGATGGAGGCGTTGTTGGCGACGACGACGATCCAGATGGTGCCCGTCGTGTACGCCGGTGCTCCAGTGCCCGAGTCGGACTTGCGCGCGATGGTGCAGCTCCCGTCGCGGTTCTACGACGGGCGGGTTGAGGGCGTCTATGTCAAGGAGGAGAACTTGGAGGATGGGGTGGTGCTGAGGCGCGGGAAGGTCGTGAGGGCTGATTTCATTGCTGGGAACGAACATTGGACGAAGGGGATCTTACGGTTCAACGAGCTGGCGATTGCGGATTAGAAACGGTCCATTCCGCCACGGCACGTGATCAACCCAGTCTTATAATTAACTCGTTGGCTATAGAGCGGCTTGCTTCTTCCTGCATGCTACCATGCGCCTCCTGGATTTGCCGTTGGAACTGTTAAGCGAAATCGCCGCGCAGGTTAGTTGGGATCCATTGCCTCAGTGATGTCTCCTCAACTTTGATAGACCACACGCCGCGAGTTACTAGACATTCGCCTCACCTGCCGTGCCCTCCGTGTGGCCAGCGACCTTGCCTTCTTCTCCAAACTCATACTCAACACCGACCGGCTCAAGGAACCGGACCCATCCGTTAACGAAGCGCTGGAGGACCTGGCCAGTGGGACGACGAACTGGACGCGCTACACAACCACGCTACGCGTCCTTCGAACGTCCACACAGATCGAGGACTTTGGCCAGCTTCCTCCGTGGATGAAGATTAACGCGTTTTGCCCTGGGTTTTCGTCTGCGAGACGGGAACTGCTGAGGCGCGCCTTGAGTGGGTCGGCGTTGCCGCGACTTCGATGTGCCATGTTTGTCCCTTTTGCGGTCTTTTGTTAAAGGGGATTCTGAACGTTTGTAGTTGGGAAGTCGACGGCTTTGAATTTCCCTGGATCGTCGAGACCATGGAAGACGCGTTTCCACAATTAGTTCGCGAAGAAAAAACGACCACAAGCCAAGTTACAAAATTAATACCGAAACTAAAGTAGCATATATAACGATACAGAGAGCGCCACAACGCAAAACGACCTCGAATAATCTACGCGCGACGCAGCACTCCGAGTCCTCCCAATCCATTTCTTCCTCTTATGCCCACTCTTCCCATCCAGAGGCTTGACCAAAGGAACCTTCCTCCCCCTCGCCGTACTCCCAATCACCTCCTGCATGCCCATCCCACCATTCGAAGTAGCGAGCACGCTCGGGTCCACGGTCAGCGCCGTAAGCGTTTTCGTGCGCGCTGTAGTCGGGAACGTTGCGACGCTGGAATCGAGTTGCGCTGACGTGTCGGACGCGTTCAAGAAGACGAGCGCGAAGCCTGGTGCTGGGACGGGAACTTTGCAGGTGGATTGGGAGCAGGGGATCGTTCGTATGTCGAGAGGACCGGAGAGGCGGCCATCGGAGGTCAGGTTCGCTCCGAAGGACTGCGAAATATTAGCTCTCTCTTTGATGAGTCTTCGAGCAAGACCAACCTGCCCCGCCCAGGTCACGTTCCCCAACGAGCTCACCGAGGGCGCCAACAGATACCTGCATCCAATGAGCCATATACCTACCAAAGCCCAAAATCGAAATCAAAACACACTTGACTTGCACCTGCTTCAAACTTGCACTGGCAGGCACCGAAATCGCAGCCGTGTAATCGCTCATACCACTCGGATCGCTAACGAAATTGAACAACGCCAATCGCGAGAGCGTGCCGTTGTCGTAGACCGCATATCCCGGCGTGTAGATGCTCCCGTTGTTCATCTGCAGGTCGAGGATTTGGGACTGGTTGGATCGGCCGAAGATTTCCGCCGCTGTACAGTGTACACGTTCGAGGTCAGTTTTTGGTCGATGAAGATGGAGCGGACAAATGTATACGTACCGACCAAGGCGGAATAGTATACCGGAGAAACGGTCCAGCTTCTGAACATCGATTGATTCGTTGGTGGTGCTACCCCGTCGTCAATTACACGCCTCGCGGATCCCAAACCGCTCACGAGTAAACGCCTAGAAAGTGATCAGCGACCATCCACTTTCTTCCACGACCAAAGACCTACGTTATAATATTCACTCAACCCGCCAACATGCATCAACGCGCCCGTAAAGTTCCCAAACGCCATCTGCAGCCCGTAATCCAGCGCCCACAGCGCAGCACCGAACGAATCGCTCAGACCCGCAAAGCCGCCGCACGACGCGGTGTTGGTCTCGAGCATCACGAAGGGCAGGGTGTAGTTCTGTGCGAGGGCGGTGCTGTTGAGGTAGCGCTGCACGATGTGCGTTGCGGAGGTGTGGTTGAGGTATGTTGGGAAGACGTCTTGTGGGTTGGTGGTGGTCGTGGTGGTGCTGAGGGATTGGTTGGAGAATTTCGCGCAATTGTTGAGCGGGTAACTTCGTGCGGGTTAGAAACGTTGCTAGAGAGGATCTTGAACGAACGTACTATTCCACCGAAAGCGCTCCCAACGAAGCGCGATATTCGTCTACAAACCCCGTATCCCAGACATTTTCGAGCTTCCAATGACTGGAGATACTCGGCCCGATGAGCTTCCCGTTCACAGACGGATACTTCGTCGAGTTGGCTCTCAACGCCTTGTCCACCAAGCCGAAATCGGCAAAGTAATCCGACACGTTGTACGTCGGTGGTCGCAGCCCTTCTTCGGCGAATTGGTCGGGCATGTTTCCGACCTGAAAGCCAAGGAGCCGGTCTCCGAGGATAGATTCAGCGGCACTGACGATGTCGAGTCGAAGGTGTTGAGTGTCGTTTAGAGGAATGCCTGGCGGCGAAGGTGAGGAGGATGTCGAAAAGCTTTCAAAACGTACCCAGGTACCATTGTATGTTGACCAACGAGGATATGTTGGCTAGCATGTACAGAACCTCGCGCGTATAGAGCAACGGTGGTGTCGCCATCATCAACTGCAGAAAGCTTTCAAGATTTCGCCACGCGCTTGCTCTGAAATTGCACTCACAGGTCCCGCAGAAGTTGGTTCTCCCTTCATCAACATCCTGTCGCCAGGTAGACTCTCAACCAGCGTCGCCGTCTCTTGGGTATCACCACCAATCCTCACGCGCACCGACCCGCCACGACTCGCGAGATTCGACATAAGGTTGAGGAAAGGAACCTGCAAGAAGGATCTGCGTAGCCCACGGAGATGCAAAGTTAGTTTAACATAAAATCATGCTCAGATTCGCAAACTTGCCCGTTGATCCCCACTGGTCTTCATTTCAGTCGCTCAAAGTAATGCAAAGAAAGAAAGAACCACGCACAAACTTGACTGATCACCGAAAACTCGATCGAGAACCCGTAGAAGTGTCCGCTTTGAGGGATCGACACTCCGGGAACGACTTCATAGCTGAGTTGGACCGGAAATGCCGTCGGGAGTGGTGACTCCGGAACAGGTGGTGGACTGAGCGTCGTCGCATCATACGCCGCCGCTCCGGTGTACTGCATTATGTTCGCCGTGCCAGTCTTCGTGCCCATGAACGGCTCTTGATGGTACACGGTGATTTTGGCGTGTACATTGACGAACTCGAGGAACAGCAGCGCGAGCGGGAGCGTCCAGCTGACCCCGCTGCGCATCGAACGAAGGAAGGGAAGGGAGCCGCAACGCGTCACCCCGAGACCCGGCGGCGTCTTATCTGTGGCGTCCTGCACCGGCGCAGAGGGAGCACAGGTCATCCATTTGGCTGCGAGCAAGCTGCTTGTGGCGCGTTCGCCTCTCAATCGCACTTTATTGACGCTCTTGCACTATTGAGTGCGCGCTCTACTGGCGCATTGCAGTGTGTGTGTCGCATTAATTTGAGGTGGTCGATCGCCACAGGTGGAGCCGAAACTGGACGGCGGCGACTTGGTGGCCCGCCAAGACTTGGCGCGTCGAGGATGGTTATGCGCAGAGTGTTTGGCCGCTCGGTCGTGTTTCATCCGAGAGGCGCTATTCATTTGAGAATGAGCCTTTCAGTTACTTGAACCGTTTGCGTCGTGGTGGTTCGACGTCAACAAGAAAAGTCACGCAAAAGTCACGTGCAACGGCCGTCTGCAAGCTGAAAGCGAATGGAGCCCATAAGACATTCTCTCCTAATAAAAGTCGTCCGTTCCGCGAAACCCAAGTCCATGCAGTATGGTTCTACCTCCTCACAGCCAGCCCCACCACCGCCAACAACACCCACCATCCCCACCTCGGCCCATCCCTCGTCCTCGTCCCCGCATTCGGCGCCTTCCCATTACTCGTCTTGGCCTCCATAAAGTTCGCCCCCTGCTGCCCATTCGACAACGCAAGCGACGTCGGGTTGATCGTCACCGTATTCAGCGTCTTGGTGAGCAAACTCGTCGAGTACGTCTCCACGTTATCGTACGTCTCGGCCGACCCAGACGTCGTCGCGAGGAACACCAGCGCAAAGCCCGGCGCGGGGACCTTGATGTCGCATGTATTGTCGCCGTTGCACGTGACCGTCTGGATCGTCTCGGTGCCCTGGATGCGCCCGTCCGTCGCGAAGCTCCCGCCAAACGTCTGCCCCGCCCAAGTGATGTTCTCCGCCTTGTCCGACACCGACGGCGCGACGAGGTACTTGACCTTGACGCTCCCCGGCGTCCCGTTCGCCTCGCCCGACGTCCCCCCGCCAATCGCAAAGCTCATCGTGTAGTCGCTGTTCCCCGACGGGTCGCTGACGTAGTTGAACAGCGCCAGACGCGCAAGCGAGCCACTCTCGTAGACCGCGTAGCCCGGCGTGTACGTGTTGTTGCCGTTCAGCTCGAGGTCGACGATCTGCGTCTTGTTCGAGGTGCCGAAGACCTCCGCAGCGGCGAGAATCGAGTAGTACAGCGGCCCGACGGTCCACCCCAGGATACTCGACTCGTTCGTCTGCGGCGGCGTGAAGGGATTGTAGTAGACATCCGCGCCACTAACGTGCAGCAACGCGTTGGTAAAGTTGCTGTACGCCAGTTGCAGCGCGTAGTCCAGCCCCCATAGCGCGATCCCGAACGAGTCGCTGACACCAGGGAAGCCACCACACGACGCCGAGTTGGTCTCCATCATCACGAACGGCAGCCCATACTGCTGCGCAAGCAACGTGCTGGCTATGTAGCTCTGCGCGATCGCCTGGCCCGACTCGTGCATGAGGTACGAAGCAAAGACCGTCTGCGGATCGACCACGCCCGTCGAGTTGGGTCCGCCAAAGACGAAGGCGCAGTTGTTGTTCGGGTAGAACGACATCGTCACCGCTTGGAGACTCTGCTGGAAGTCCGGGATGAAGTCGACCGCCCACATCTCCGCTGGCTGCCAAACGCCGGACAGACTAGGACCAAGCAGCTTGTGGTCGACGACGGCGACCTTGGGGTCGGCGCGGAGCGCAGTATCAACGGTGCTAAAGTCGTTCGAGTAGTTGGCGGGGCCGTAGCCTTGCGGACGATGGCCATGGTTCGCGTATTGGTCGGGCTCGTTGCCGACCTGGAACGCGATGATGCGGTCCCCGAGAATGCTCTCGCCGTATTCGGCGATTGCCAGTCGCAGATCGGTGGTATCATTGAGCGGAATGCCGAGATACCAGTCGACGTTGACGAGATGGGAGATGTTGGAGAGCATGTAGAGGACATCCGGAGTGTAGAGCAGGGCGGGTGTGTCCGTCTGTATCCTCCATGAGTCTCGGTGCAGAGAAAGAAAGAGCCGGGACGTACGGGGTTCTGCGTAACCTGCTTCTGCTTCTCCATGTCCTTGCCGTCGGCCAACGACTGCACGAGCGTCGCAGTATCCTGCGAGTTTCCTCCAATACGTATCCGCACCGATCCGCCACGAGCCTGAACGTTGGATAACAGATTGAGGAACGGAGGTTGTATCCGAGTGCTGTGCCCGTAAGCTCAAGATACATTCCAAGAAGCTTGGTGGACAAACCTATTAGAACCAACTGCATAAACACCGTCAGCATAAATCCCGCGAAACGAGCTCATGGCGCGACTCACTAACGGTCATTATTACTGAAAACTCGATAGAAAACCCGAGAAAGTAGCCCGCCTGGTTTATCGACAAACCCGGCACGGGCGCATTGAACAATTGTTGGAAGAAAGTCGTTGGCGGGGCGGGATTCGGGACGGGGGGAGGCGTGAGGGTGGTGGGGTCGTAAACGGCGGCGGCTGTGTCGAGTGGGAGCGCGCTGGTGGTCGTGCCAGTCCCAGTCGTAAGCGGCTTCTGGCCCTCTTGGTAATAGACCGTTATCGAGGACCACGCTGCAGGCAGAAGGCCGAGCGCATAGCAGAGAAAGAGCGGGCGCATCCGCGAGTCGTGGTGGAAAGAAAGAGAGAGGTTGAGGCGGTGTGAAATCCCCGTGCTATGTCGTCGGCTAGATCGCCGACATTTATTTTGAGACTCGTCGTCCTGCACTGAGCGCTGTTCCTCGCCACCCAGCCTACAGTAGCGTGCGCCATTAGTGCCGAAACGCGCTTAGTCCCTGGGCGCACAAAGCTGGTTTTGGCAGCAAGAAGGTTGGATTCAGCTCGCGTGGCTGATCCGCAACTTGCCTCTCAACCACCACTATGCCGCCAACGCCGCCTACCTGGCCGTTCCCCAAGTTCAATCTGCGCGTCGAGGACCTCGCGCATCCCGGTGCTCAACATTTCTTCGCTGCGATCCGGAACCCAGGAACGAGCGCAGAGCACGATAGCGACAACGCCCTAGAAGCGCTCCGATATGCCGTTCTACAGAGCTTCATCTGGCTATATGCCGTTCCGGAATGCGCACCCACAAAGTCCGTGTGGCTTCCATTCCGAGTTTCTCAGAAAGCTTATATCGGGGAACAGCGTCCAGCAAATCCTCCTCGTCATGCGCCCAATGGATGGCGTCGCATACACCTTTGGCTCGCACACCGAGAAGGAGATCCACTTCTCTCTGGACCACGTATGGAACCAGAAGGATCTAAGCCGCGCTCGGCAGGAGATTCTTGGCGTTCTGGTGCACGAAGTCGTCCACTGCTACCAGCACAACGGCAACGGGACCGCACCAGGCGGGTTCATCGAGGGTGTCGCAGGTATGTCTCGTCTCGTTTTTCGGCTCCAATATTGATTCATTCGCCAGACTACGTTCGCCTACACGCCAACCTCGGGCCGCCTCACTGGCGCCGCGCGGCTCCCTCCCGAACAGACAAATGGGACGCAGGCTACGAGCGGACCGCATACTTCCTCGACTGGATTGACTCCGCGTCGCCGTTTGGCGAAGGCACCGTCCGCAAGATGAACGCAGCGCTCGTCGGCGACGGGGTCACATGGGACAACGCGCGCGTCTTCGAGACGTTTACAGGCGAGAAGGTCGGCGCGTTGTGGAGGCGGTATCGCGTGGAGCTGGGCGGAGAGGTGGTTGAAGAGAGTGAGGAGACCGAGAGCGAGCCAAGGGCGGCTACTCCAGTCGTGGTGGATGAGACCGCAGTGTGTGTTCTGCCTGAATTCTTCCAATTTACTCTGCTGATTGCTTTCTCTCCAGCCGCTCTTATGACCCAGTGTATATCTAACAACTTCAAGAGCATTAACTTATTCCTATCTCTTTTGCGGACAATCGGATGCCATTTACTCGCCACGCCCAACTGAGCTGGTAATCGATGCAACCATTCCTCTCAAAATGGCCAAACTTCGGCCACCATGCACCTCCGCAAACTAAAGATCGTCGTGAAAATGCCAGCGCCGGCGTTTTCCGCGTCAGCTCCTCTCATCCAGGAAGAAACACCCTTCGAAGTTTCAGAAGAACACTGCCGTCGTTCTTCCTGTCCGCTCCGGCAACCTCGAATGCCCGTCCCGAGCCCGTATTGAATAGCTCTGCGGCACCGCAGCGCGCGGAAGTCGATCTTCTCTCTTTTCAAATTTCATGCGCCATCTTGCTTTCTTTTTTTCTTGACTTCCGGGGCAGGCCAACTTTGGAAACGCCGCTCCGCTGGATTCGCGTGGATCCTTGTGGCCGCGCGCGCCTAACAAGTTCTCGATGCCGGTCGTATGCAACCTCGGCGCTCTTTTGGTTCGGCATTTGAATCTGGACTCGAGCCAATCTCCCGCGTAGCTGATTGAAGCGAACCGCCACCCAACTTAACGCAACCATGGGTTATATTGAGCTATATATGCAGCCTCGAACAAAGGTCCTCGCTACAGTTCACTAGACTCAATTCCACTTTTGCGTAAATCTTTATCAGACCGTAGCTTAGATTGGCGGCCGCGAAAACCTCCAGCGCGTCATTGTCGGCGTCGTCGGAGACGGTTCCGATGCAACGACCACGAAGACGTCGCTGCTAGATGTGGTAGTAACACGCCGGTACCACAGAAACAAACAAACAAACAAAGAAGCAAGCTGCCTCTCTGCAGCCTCTTGACCGATTCGTTCCAGTTCCTGATCTCCTCACGAGCGCTTCTAAGTTCTAAAATCTGCGTATCGAAGCGAATGTCGCATGCGCATCGAATCGACGGTAGCGCCGTGTTGGCCGTACGCGTAACCTCAAATCCAAGAAGAGAGAGAGCTTCTGCGAAGAGAAGACGGACGCCAACGCCAAACGCGCGAATCGGCTCACTCCGGCCAACAGTACGCGCTCTCAATAAACACGCGTACAACCAGCCCACCGAAGGAGACTGCGCTGGCAAGCTGGAGCCAAGCGGAAGTCCATCGGGACCGGAACAGATTCACAATTCGCCGAAAAACGGGGACACGGCCGGCGATCCCTTTGACAGGCGGAGCACCCGGCAGCGCCCTGTAGACAACGCCGGACAGGACACCACGAGCTCGACGGTAGTAACTGAGACGATCTTGTGCGTCGAGGCGGTGTACGCGTGTGTGCGCTCCGAAGAAGCGCGCATGCTCGTCATCGGAAGCGGCAAGCCAAAAAGTTCCAAGTCCACAGGAAGAAAAAATAATATTACTCGTACGAATGTTCTGCGTTCGCGGAGGTGCGTTAAATACGTATGAAGACATACATGCGTGGGTGTTGTATGGATACACTTTTGGATTTCGTGAGCGGGACCAGCCAGCGGGAGGAGAGACGTCGTCGAATTAGGCCAAGGGTCACCTAAACCGCGCCAAAGGTTAGCTCGATACGCAGATTAGATAGAGACAGGCACACGGACCTTGCCTGCACGGCGGCGCCCTCCACCCGATTGACCTCTCTCCGCATCGCATCGCTGCCCTCTTCTAGCCACTTGATGTACTCAACGGCACGAAAGAGCACCCCGCTCTTTCCTTTACTCTTCCCGTTCGAGTTTCCCCGTCCACCAGAGCCCTTTGGTCGGCCGCGTTGAGGCATCCCGATGCTCTCTGCGCCCGCCGGAGCAAGGATAGCAATGAGCTGCGCATACCCATCCCGGATGGCGTTCCGCCGTTTCTGCTCGGACATGATGTGGTTCAGCCGCTTCTGCGGTGTCGAGAGCAGGGGTTTGTTCGCGGCAGTGGGTGTTGATTGAGATTGGGATGATGGAGGGATGGGAGGGACTGCCGGCACGGGGATCGGCGCGACTATCGTCGCACTCCGTGAACGAGAGTTTGAGCCGGAGCTGTTACTCCTTGCGAGCGATGGTTGCTGCTCGCCAGACGACTCGGATGCACTGCTCGGTGTCCGGCTACCCGTCCTGAGCACCGGCCCCTGCGCAGAATGCTCCCTGGGGCGCGTCGCGGTCCGTGGCCGCGAACGCGGCGTAGCCGAGGGTTCCGGTATTGTGTTCAGGTGCGGATTCGAGTATGGGGTAATGCGGGGCGAGGAGGCGTAGAATGGTAGTTGCTGGGGCGAGAGCGGCGAGGGGTCGTCCCATCCTGCGCCAAAAGTATCCAGAAACCCGAATAGGTCGCTCGTCTCTGCCGCAGAGAAGAGGTCTGCCGACGACGGCAACGGTGGCGCGGGGAAGAGTGAGGGGTCGAAATCGAAATTGTCAAAGTCTGCTGGTGGTGGGGGCGGCATCGAGGCGTAATGAGACATCATGGACGAGCAGAGGATGGTTGCGGGGGCATCAGGGCTTCGCTGCCTGGCTTCAAATAGTTTCTGGCTGTGGTAGCCGGAGCAAAAAGAAGTGAGCGCGTGAGGAGCAGATGGGCCGTCACCAACCCACGTCTTGACGTTTCCCCATTCGGTCATCCAGCCTAAGCGCGTGTTGGCGGCGCCGCCCAGATTCCTGAGAGAGATTCCCCGGCGTTGGCTCCTCGGCCCGTGCCGTGTATAAATCCAATCCCAACGATGTCATTGGCCGAAGGCACCGACCCCTCTCGCAAAAGTAATACCCTTCCTTCCTTCATCCACCCCCAAAAAAGTCTCAACAAAACAGGCAGCAAACCGTCGGTCAGACGCGCTTGCTCTGCTTGCCATACCGCGAAAACTAGGTGCAGCGAAACTCTACCGTGCCAAAACTGCCTCAAACGCGGAATCGGCGCGCAATGCTCGTACCCAGACGCAGAGGAACAGTCCTCTTCGTCCCTCAAGCGAGATCAGAGATCCGCGTCCGTCTCTGCACCGGCATCCGCCTCTGTCTCGGCCGCCGTCGCAGCGGGAACTGCGCCAAACCCCGCGTTCAGCATCGCCCAAACCACGATTGCCCCACCCGCATATCCCGCCACCACTCTCGGGTCACAGTACTATGACTTTACCGGCGCATATCCAGCGGTTGTCTCTGCTCCTGCGCCGACCATCGCTCCCGCTGCTGCGATGCAAAGCACCTTTCGGCCAGCGAAACGCCCCCGCCCGCTAACAGAGGAAGAAACAGCGTCTATCGGACGCAACTTCACACGCGGCGACTTCTTTATTGGCACGAATGCTCCCGTGCGAATCGACCCAAGATTGCCTGTTAAATTGACGCTTGGAGAGGGCGACCAGGTCCAGTGCGTTGCTTGCTTGCTTGCTTGGAGTGGATCAAGTTGCTGAGAGCCTTTGTTGTAGCTTCAATATCGGGAACTACGATCCATGATGACGCTCCGCAACTCTCCTCTGTATCTTCTCCAGCTCTCTGTATCGTATCTGGACTGCCAAAACTCTCGCTTGGGTACCCGCTAGCGCGTCGAATGACCAGCGCGATCTGCCAAGTCTGGCGCATCATCCCCAGAATCGCGACACATCACATTCCCCGCGTACGCGTAAATGACCAAATTTAATTGAAGCAGGACCAAGTTGCGCCGTTATTCCGCCTTGACGGCGCTACGCGCTTGAGTGGCGTATCTTTTCTTGATACAATCTCCTCTGCTCATTGATCTCGATGTTCTTTCGGACTCTCATGGCCGCCAAGCTGTAGTGTGGTTTACCGGTGCGTTTGCAGCTGCTACTGTTGTGAAGCTGCAGCAGCGACCAGCAGGTGGTACCGACGCACGCGCGACGGCATCGCCATCTGTGCAATTGGCAACGGTCGTGGACAGGAAGTTGAGCGAATTATGCGACTGTCGCTCTCATTCTCGAGCTCGACATTGTCTTCTTCCGGGGTCAGCTGAGATACCTATTAGCGGGAGATGACACCGGAGGCAACAAGTGACTGCAGCTGGAATTTCCAAGTCCTCCGTTCCGGGATCGTCGCGACCGTCGATCCTCATGCCGAGAGCTGGGAGGGATTTTCGCGGAAGTTACTTCAATTCGTTCTCCAGTTCCACGCGGGTAGACGCCCAACCACCACCCAGCGCGTCGGAAACTCAAGTCCCAGTCCTCCACCGGCCCTAAGATTTTCTTGTCGATACTGTACCTAGACAACAGGTTTAACGGTTTAAGCAGGTTCAAGATTGTTGTGCTTTCTTTGGGGCGGCAGCGAGGTGGCAGAAGCATCTATTCTGACCATAAGTCGGAAAGAAAGACGGGCTCTTGGCTACTTCTTGGCTTCGATCGCGAATTCCCGAATCCCGACGAAGATAATCAGTTTGTTTGGATACAGCCGAGCCACACCCAACTGTCCTCACCCGGGGCCGCTGCCCTACTACGAGACGAACTCTAGACGTGGTTACCGTGTGGTTCCGGGTCGCGGCCATCCAGGAAGAGGCGCGTCGAAGACGATGGGCTGCAAAACAAAACAAAACAAAAACACACCATGTTCCTGAGATTAGCGGCGGTCGTAAAGCGTAAGAATCAGTCCTCATCCCCATGTAATGGTAATGATTTTCGAGGGCAGAAGCAAAGCCAAACGACGGATCGTCGTCAGGCAAATCATCGCCCTCCAATTCGTTCAAGTTTGTGCTTCTCTTCGCAATGACGTCGTTGCCAAAGTCTCGCACTCTAAAGCGCCCGCGTTCACCGTGGCACAGACGGGGGTCGCCAGCGGACTCGGAGATATTTCTTGGATGCTGGAGTATCCTTCTTCAAAAAAGCCAAGACAATCTTATCAACTAGATCGAAGGGGATTGCGAATAGGGGCTCATCACGTGCACTACGCCAAACTCCCAATAAGGCAATTTTTAGATTCTCAGCCTCAGTCCCTGGCGTGAGCCTTAAGCGGGCTCATATCTCTGCTTTTGCCAGTCCGAGACAGTTATTGACTTTGAGGGCTGGCCTCGGAGGAAGGACTTTGGGAGTAAGTAATGAATCCAAAGCCGTTTTGTGTACATTTGCGTCAGTAAGGTACAAGCAGATCCTGAATGGTGGCAATAAGGTAAGTACGTGCACAGCGACGAAAACAAAGAGATAGAGAGAGAGACAGAGAGAAATAAAAAGAATAAAAAGAGAAACCCGGACAACTATCCCCAATCCTCCTCCAACTCCCGGGCTAGGAAATCATCCTCGTCGTCTTCTTCCTCTCCATCCTCATCGTCCTCTTCCTCCTCTTCATCTCCGCCTCCGCCTGCATCTGAGCCCGCTCTTGACCTCGACCCGGAAGTCGGTGGGACGTCCGTGTTGATCAACGGCAACTTCTTCAAGCTCGCGAGCTCCTCTGCCGTCACGCCCTCCTTGAGTTTTGACGCCGACGACGGCCCAGCGCGTTCCGAGCCCGTGCTGAGCTTCTTCCGTTTACTTGAAGGCGAGCCGTTGACCCCACCCGCGTCAGACGGCGTTACGCTTCGTAACCGTTTTCGTTTTCCGCGCGTGGGTGTGTTTGGTGCGCTGTTGGTATGTGCGCTGCACTAAGTCAGTTGGTTTTGCTGGCTGATGATTGGAGAGCCGCACCTGCTCACATCATCCCGCTCCGACCACTCGTCTTCCGACATCGCACCCGCGCCAGTCCCCATCCCCGCCTCGTCCTCCTCGTCATCGTCGCTCTCATTCATGGCCGCATCGACTTCATCGTTGATGTCATCCCAATTAATGGCTTCGAGCTTCAAAGAGCCTCCAGGCGCAGGCGGCTCGTCCCACCCTTCATCGTCGTCGGATGATTTCGCCGTCGACGAGGAAGCCGGTGATGCTGAAGACGCAGGAGCGGCCTTCGTTCCCATCGTGGTACGCATGCCCTCGAGCGGGTAGAGTGTCTCATCTTGCCTTGCGAGCAAGTTGAGGCAGTCGGCGAACCACTCGGCGCGGATCACGTGGATACCACCTCGCCGCATCGCAGCGTCCGCTTTCACCGTTCCGGGCTATAAACGCGTCAGCTTCCAATAAAAGAAAAATTACAAGAACATACCTTAGCACACACGAGATGTGTGACATCCGCACTCAAGTCTGTTGAACACCTCGCCCCGAACATCCTCGCCAGCCTCCAATGCTCCGACACCTCGGGGTTGGTATCGAGCGGGATGACGCCCGAGAACACGATATGCACGCCTGCAAGCACCTGTGCGCGTTTCCGCAGAATGATCTCCGTGCAGTCATACGACAGCTTGGCTTTGGTCTTCCGCCTACCCACCGCGGCAGGCTTCTTATCCGACTTGTCGTAGGCCGCGTAGAACTCGTTGTGGACCTCTTCTAAGAGCCGTCGTATGCGCGCGAGCTCGTTGTCGTCGTTCTTGAGCACAGGGACGTCGGCTTTGACTTCCTCTTTGAGCTCCTCCTGCTTCTTTGCCAACGGCCGTTCCTCGACCTGTGCCTCGAGCGCGATCTCGTTCTCCTTGATCAGCGCTTTCTCGGCAGCCTCCACGGTCGAAGGTGTCCGTGTTGGTGACGGTGGGTCTCCCGGAGCGAGTTTGGTAGGAGCAGGTGGGGGTTTCTCCGGCGCCGCAGGCCCAAGCATGGTGTTCTTGGGCAAGAATGTGCCGTTGATATCCCCAATGCCCACGAAAAAGTCGAACGGGACGACTTTGAGCAGGTTCGGCGTCCACTCCCACACATCGGCGCGGTCGTCGATGACCACGACCATCGAGGTGTCGCAGGGAAAGAGCCGCTCGAGGCTCTTGCGGGTCATGTTATTGCTCTCGTCACGGCTGAGCAGGCGGCGGCCAAAGACGTCGCCCGTGGGGTCGATGAGTGCGCAGACCTCCTCCGCGTACGCCCGCGTGCCCATTGTGTAGACGTGCATCTGGTACTTGAGCGACATTTCGCGGAGGAACTTCTCCCAGCCGGGCCGGCGCTTGATGTAGTACGTGGGCCCGTCGTGTGCGTCGGGAGTCTTGAACTCGGGCTTGAGCTTGAACTCGGCCACGTCCTCGAGAGCGTCCCAGTTTGGGTTGAGAGTGTCGTCCGGGTCGTCGTCCGGCTTGTCCGCATGACGCGCCTTCCACGCGGCACCCTCTGCGCGCCATTCGCCGACAGTGGGATCGACGGTGGCGTGTACGATGGTCTGATCCAAGTCGACGATGAGCGTGAGTTTGCGTGCATTCAGCAGCTCTTCGATGTTCTCCCGTTCAATTCGTTCTGCCTCTTCAAGTGACACGGTTGGTCCGTCGGCGGAATGGGTCATCTGGATGTTGGCCCGGGACGTGTCCGCAAAGCCAATGTAGTCCGCGCTGTTTCAAAGCATTAGAAACAAGAAATTGGTCTCGACAGCGCAACGCACACAGTCATATCTTTCCCGCAAAGGACACACATGCCACCCAGCTGCATCCCATGCTTGCAATCCTCGAGCACCACAACCACAGGCTGCTCCCGCGCCCTCTTTGCCGAGACCACATCGCCCGGAACTACGCCCCAGCTCGTAATCTGGCCCTCGATGGCGGAATCCCACGTCCCGAAGCGCGGTTCGGGCTGCGCATCGCGGTTGGTGGGTACGTGCACGAAGGAGTAGGTTAAAAGACGCGTGCCACGGACGATGCGGGACCCGGCGGTCGCGTCAACCGAGACGACCTTGACGGGGTAGGGAAACGAGGTGGGCAGGAAGAGATCTGTGGGGTCTGGTTCTGCCATGGAGGCATAAAGAGAGAGTTTAGGCTGACTCCACTGAGGCTGGTCGCGGTGTTGTTGATGCCCTATGTGATCACGAGGATCCAAACAAACTCTCCTCGAACCACGATGCTCTTCTTGAAAGCCTCTGGGAGCGAAAGCCGCCGGATTGTGCCAGGAATTCAAGCGCCACTTCCATGATGACCCTCAAGTTGACTCCAAACTCGCAAGGTCAAAATATTCAAGTCCCGACCAAAAATGTGCTCGAAAGCATTCACAAAATTTACTACTGTTCACGCTACTCCTCACGAGACTCGAAGAACCCGGATCTGGCCAACAAGCTTGAGGGTCAACCAACGATCGGTTGCCAATGCAACCAGTCTCTCCCTCTCCCCTCTCTTCATGTCGTCCCGCAACTGGGAATTCATCCCGCCCTTGCTCGACCTCATCAAGGACGACCACAACGCTGACCGCATCGCCTTTTTCTACAGCCCCGATGCCGGGGGCTACATCATCCGTTTCGCCAAGTATCGCGGCCGCAGGATATACCAAGTCGACCTCGGTTACCTGTACTGGTGCCTGAAGCACGGAAAGGATGTCGGTGGTCCCTACCTTGCTGCAAGCAGAAGCAGAGCTCATGGATCCACAGCCTTTCTTCGACGAGGCTTGCCGACGCTTTCTTGACGGGTTGGAAGCTTTCATTGACGACACCACATTCGACGCTACGCTGTTTTTCGGCTATACCTACCTGGAGGTCCGGGTCCCCTTCGGCAAGGTTTACCGCGGTATGTCCTCCACGCAACCCTACCTGCGTGCTGATCTAACTCTGAAGCAGGCATGCGTCTGGGTGAATGTCGCGACAAGCCTTACTTCGAGTGGTGCATGAAGAAAGCCTTCCTCCGGGAGAAGGTACGACCTTTCCTACCTCCGTGCCCCACACACCGAACCGAAACATCCTAGTTCCCATTCTTCTTCCGTGCGCTCCAGCATCACTTCAACAACCCCAATAAGCAAGAAAAATGGCGAGACGTCGGGGAGCTGCTTAGTGCGTCGGCGTACACCGACGAACTGAATCTGCGTGGCTCGGGGGACGATGAAGACGAGGACGGCGATGACCTTGACGAACCCACTCAATCGGATCTCGAGTTCATTGACGATGAGGACGTCAACGAAGAACATGCGGCGGAGGATGAATACTCTGGATCAGAAGAAGAACATAATACGACAAGCTCGAACGTGGCGACTTCGACGCACGGGACGTCGGAAGATGAAGTCGACGAGGAGGAACAGGCGTTGGTATCGACTCCCCAACGCTCCAGAAATCAGAGTTGTCCAGCGGTACGGAAAAGGAAGCGAAGGCGGAAGAAACCTCGGTCTGCATCTCCTCTGCTTCTCAAGCCCGTTATTTTATCAACACACAGAGCTCGGTCCTCTTCGTCCACACGTTTTATTTCCGAGGTCGAATCGGATGGTTCTGCGGATTTTGAAGACAGTGGAAACGAAAGTGATGCATCTGTGGCCGGTACTTATGAACGCTCTCCGCGAAGGTTATCTGAGTTCGGGTTACTAGAAAGGCGGCAAACGCGAGCCATGACCAAGAAAAGCGGTAAGTTACTTTACATCGCTTCTAAATGGTCATCTGAAATCTCCTGGCACTCAAAGCGGCACCAGTCCGCCGAAGAAAGCGGCCCCGTCCTTTGGCTCCCGTGAGCGACGACGAGAAGACTTGACCTTGGTAGATCTATTTGTACGAGGCTGTACCCATTCTTCGGTGTACTTCTTGTCCCATTCCTTAAAAGCACCTCCAAGCAACATATCCCAATTCCTCTTCTTAGCCGCGCCCTTACTGGCTGCCTGCGCCGACTGTTCCAACGCAGCCAGGGTCATATCAACGACCTCTCGGCTCGTGAGATCTTCAGTCGCCCAATGGACGTGCTCTCTTGCAGCATCCAGCATCGTGATGCACTCCAGCGGGACGTATTCCGAACTCGGGATAACATCACCCTCTTTGTGAACCATCGCCTGCGATTTGTACTTTGCAGCAAGGGTGCCGGCATCCCAATTTTCCCTCGGGAGCTTCTTGGTTTCCAAGATGCTGTGCTTGAGTTGCTCTAACCCCCACTGCTCGTCCGTGTACGAGCTGAAGTACCACACGTAGTCGGAGCCCCGACCAATGATCTTTGGCCGAGCCGACGCGATTGCGGTCCAGCAGGCGAGCACAAGGATCGCCGCAGCGACACGGGATGGGGGTTCTGGGTCGGGCCCGCTCATGAGCGCGATGATGAGGACAGGCGTCAAGCCGTGTCTCCAGAGAGCCCGTCGTTGTTCTTGCATCGGGATGTAGAACGCGTAGACGAGCAGCTTGAGCTCTGTTGGGAGCTGCGCTGCAGCCTCGGCGATATCATCGACGGTTTTGTCCTCGGGCGGTGGTGTTGGCTTTGAGAGAAGGCTGAATGCCCTCCCAATCATCGTCGCATGGACCATACAGGTCAAATACGAGTTCTGTGGGACGACGGGCTCGCCACCCCAATAAAGGGGAGGAGTGACCCGTTGCGTTATTGTGCCCTGCATCATGAACGCCAGTGCCGCAGGCAGAGCGGGGTCGAGAAGGTGTGGGACCAGCAGCTCGTCTATATCCTGCGGGCTTTGGTGCGCGGCAGCGAAGAGCGGGGCGAGGTTCCCTGGTGGGCGCGGGATTTCGAGACGGAGTTCCTTTGGATTGTGCTTGGCTGGCACCCAAGCCATGGTTGTGGTGGTTGCGGTGAGAGTTGAATGCAAGCGGAGTCAGCCGAGGAGGCTTGTCGCGTGACGTCAGGTCATGTGCACCTCCCAGGATTCTTCCCGAACGTCCATGGCGCCCGCGCGAGTACAGCGCGAATTCGTCCAGCCTATCCTTGATCCTCTCATTGACGAAGATGAGGAAATGGATTTCGACTGGTATTATGGCTCCGAAGCGGGAGGCTTCGTGCTCTCCTTTCCCAAGCACGCGGGCAAGGAACTACGCACGGTGGACTTGGGGTATCTGGAATTTTGTGCCAAGAGTACCAGAAATGTGAGCAGATTAACTCGAAAATCCGCGCTAACATCCGTCCAGGAGCCTTTCAAGGCGGCACTGCCTCGGTATTTGGAGGGGCTCAACGCCTTCATCGACGACACCACAGCGCGTCCGGGGCTGAAATACCACTACACGTATCTTCAAGTCCGTGTACCATTCGGCAAGAAATACTTCGGTGAGTGATACATTGCGGTGTCGGTTGGTGGCCCTCTCAATTCCCTCTCAGGCATGCGTCTAGGCGCCTGTCGCGACAAAAAGTATTTCACTTTTTGTAGCGGGATACAGGCTCTACGGGATAAAGTGCGTGGGCATTACATCTGAGATACTCACGCAGACTAATGTTGTTGAAGTACCCTCTCTTCTTCCGCGCTCTCCAACATCATTTCGACAATCCCAACAAGCAAGAGAAATGGCGGGACATTGGCGACCCTCTGGGGCGTACTGAGCTGCAAGACGAGTTTGATGCGGACAACTTCGACATAAATGATTACCTCGAAGAGACGCAGTCCGACAAGGACTTCATCGTCGATGACGACCTTGAAGACGAGAACGACGACGGCAGTGAAGGCGGGGACAGCTCAAGCACTCACGAGAGCTCGGGCTCAGACCGAGGAACAGAGGATGAGCAAGAAGAGGAGAAATCCGTGCGTCGTTCGTTGCTGGCTGCTCGCGGTTCCTTATACTTTACTCAGGCTACGAAAAACGAATCTGACCTGGAGGACCAAGAAGGGCCAAGCACCTCTGTGCAGGTCATTGGTGCGCTTCTCCGAATTCACGATATTCTCTTGACTAACTCAAAAAAAACGATACAGCATCCTCGTCGCCTCCAATCGTCAGCCGCAAGCGTCGGCGGCCCTTGCCAAAGGATGACGACGATGAGGATGAAGATGAAGACGAGCCTGCGGCTCGTCCAAAGAAGAGGTTGAACCCGGGTCGACGCCGCGTTCTGCTCAGCGACGACGAGGATGGTTAATGGGGGGCTTTAGCTGCCCTGGGGGAAAATGTTGCTTTTACATCGACGAGATTCTTTCGTCTTCCAGGTATGCGCACCTGGCCTCTGCGCAATACACCGCAGACTGTAGTAGTGCATATCCTGTCGTATTCCGCGTAGAGTAGTTCTTCCACTGTGCCAGTGTCAATCACGACCTGCTTGTCACTCCGCCTTGCTAAGTCTTACTAAATGTGCACTGTACAGCGAGAATTTTGGAGAATGCAAGCGTCTACCCCCTCTGAAGGTTGCAAGAAGAAAGCTTTGGCAATAAGCCTCTTTCTTGAGCCGCGGCGGGGCCCACAGAAAGGCATTGATCTCAGATCAGTGATGTCAATTTGCGAGCGATCCACAGCAACATGAGTGGGCTTCACGAGCCCAATTTGAGCCTTGATGTTGAGCGAATATCGGCCCCGCAGCATCTACAAAATCTCATGCCGTTCGGTGCAGTGGTCGTCCCGCAGCTTGAGACACAGTCATGGGCTGATTTTTTGATCAAGAGTCGGGCTCGGTCGCCGTCTAACACAACAAGGTCGCACTGAAAATTTGTAAAATTTTACGAGTGTGTGCTCATGCATGCTGGCTTCAAATTACATGTTTTGTGCTAAGCCGGCCACTGCCGCTGTGGCCCGTAATTGCCGCCCGACTCCGACGACAGCCGGTGATCGCTTTCTCTCAATGCACCTGCTGATGTCAGCCGCCATCATGATCACAACCCAATGCCCTGCCGATCCTCACAACTCAGTTGCTTTCGCTCAACCACTTGCCTCGATTCATGGCGCGATATCCCGGCGTTTCTCCACTCATGCCGAACTTCTGTGAATCGAGAATGCCGCCTACGCATCATGTAGCTGTGTAAACGCCGTTCTACATCACCTTCCGAGTCGAAACTCCAGGAGGCTCGACCTGTGGGCCCACAACCACCCAGCCTACAACCGCCATGTTGGCCTTTTTGTCTCGCATATACTATGTGCGCCACGCTCTGCCCTGTATCTCAGCTCAACTCATGGAATGCTAGATTCTGAACCCACCACAAACTCGGACGCCTACATACGACACGCTGCCTGGCAAGCCACTCAACTTTGGCTGTCTCGGGGCCGCCAAAATTGCGCCAGCCGCGCTCATAAAGCCATCGAGGACGCACCCCGAGGTCGTGTTGTACGCCGTCGCTGCGCGCGACGCGAAGCGGGCGGATGAATTCGCGAAGAAGCATGGATTTCTGAAGAGTTTCGGTGGGCTGGGAGGATATCAAGGTATTATTCGCCTTTGCGATATGGAAGAACATCTTCTGAAACTCTGTTGTTTAGATATGCTGGACGATCCCGCCGTGGACGTGGTCTACAACCCGCTACCGAACGGACTGCACTTCGAGTGGACAATGAAAGCGCTCGCAGCTGGGAAACATGTCCTGTTGGAGAAGCCTGCAACTTGTACTGCAGCGGAGGCTGCTGCTATCTACGCACTTGCCAAGCGGAAGAATTTGGTCGTTCTGGAGGCGTTCCACTACCGGTTCGTCCTCGAGTTTTGTTGGTTTGGAGCCTCAAGCAACTCAAGCTCGACGTAGATTCCATCCCGCTATCCAGCGCGTCAAAGCAATAATTGACAGTGGCGAGCTCGGTGCGATTAAGAGGGTCGAAGCTGCGCTCACCGCACCCGAAGGAACTGCTCCGGAGGGTGATATTCGATGGGACTATAACCTCGGTGGAGGCTCGACGATGGATCCCGGATGTGCGTTGTGCTCCTTCGTCCCGAGTCTCAAACTCACGACCGCTTGTGCAGGCTACACCGTCAACGTCCTGCGCTACCTCGCAGGCTGCGAGCCCACTTCCGTCCTCACTGCGAAAGCCATCCCATATTCCGACCGACCCGAACACAAACAGGTTGATAGGATTTTCTGGGCTACGCTGGCAATGGAGAACGAGTCTATTGGAGAGATTCATGCGAACCTCGACGAGAAGAAACTTTGGGGAATCATCCCGCGCATGCCCAAGCTCTCTGCCGTGGTCGAATGCGAGAACGGGACTGTTGAGTTATTCAACTTTCTCATTCCGCATTTCTATCATTCGATTAGGGTGCATCCGAGGGGGAAGGCGGCTCGAGTGGAGAAGGCATATTCGTTCGGGGGTGCTGCGAAGGGTGAGGTTTGGTGGACGACATATCGGTCAGTTACTTATTTTTTCGTTCCGGAAACATCTTGACTTATTGAGGCCCTAGGTATCAACTCGAAGCCTTTGTTGACCAAATACAGGGTCGCACCCCGCAAACGTGGATTAACGGGGAGGACACGGTCGCGAATATGAAGTGGATCGAGGTGATTTACGCTAAAGTATGTGGTTGCCCAATTCGTTCCGTTTCGCTATTTATCGTCGTGCAGGATGGCTTTGGAAGCAGACCAGCATCCAAGTATCAACCGTGCGCCGAGGATGAGCGTACCATGTAGAGGCCAAGCTCGCATCAGGGTTACTCTTTTTAAGTCTCTACCATAGAACTGGTGTAGCTCTTAGGCGAGCGCGTCCGTCTTCGTATCTATGTACCTCGAGGCTCGGAGGTCTATCTCCGTGCTACAGTACCCCGCTACCGATGAGGATCTGCCGAGCGCTGGGCTCGTGTTCCTTTTATGTACGCTCACGAAGGATCCGCGCGCGTCATCTCCGCGATAAGATAGAACGACGCCAATCAGCGGATCAGCCTCGCGGTGCCTACGCGTGACTCCCCCGCTTATATCTTGTCTCAAACCCCCATGTCCTCGACACAAACCTCCCTTTCGCTTATCCAACCTATCAAGAATCCCGTCCCCAGCGCTGGCGCCGGGGACTCCGAATACTCCTGGTACTACGCCAGTAATGCCGGTGGGATGAAGATCCCTTTCAGCCGACACTATGGCAAGCCCATGCACCAGGTCGACCTGGCGTACTTGAAGTACGCTTCTGCCAATTCTGTCCATGTGCGCTCTCCGTCTGTTCTTTGTGCGAATTGCGATCAGAGCTAACTATACGGTGCAGGCGGCCTTCACTGAGGCTTTTGGACGCTACGAGCCGGGGCTGAACGCGTACATTGACGATGTCGAGTTCAACCCCACCACAAACGACTACAATTTCATGAACGCGCTTGTTCCGTTCGGGAAGCTCTTCAAGGGTATGCTGTGTTTGCTGCATGTAGGGTTTCGTGCTAAAGAACAGTCTGTAGGAAAGCGTCTCGGCGACTGTCACGACAAGCAGTTTTTCGAGTGGTGCTCCCAGCTCGTCTTTCTTCGCAAGAAGGTGTGTTCCTCAAACAAGAATAACCGTGCGCTAACCGTGTTGCTCTAGTATCCCTTGTTTGATCGTGCTTTGGACCATCGTCTCCGCAACCAGCACCAGCACCTCGTCTGGCTCGATGTCGGGGCACGTATCCGCCGGTCCAAGTACAAAGCTGAACTGGTGGACGAGCCTCTGTCTCAAGCCGACTGGGATTTGATCAAGGAGCTTGACAAGGCCGCATACAACGACGGACAGTGGGGTAGCAGCGACTCGGAGGAGGCGACCACGACCAAGGGCGACCCTGTGGCTTCAGACTCAGAAGGAGAGGTGTGCAACACGTCTTTCGCTCTGTTTATTAATCCTCAACGCCATCTACAGTCTCTGTCGTCCGACTTGGATGGCTTCATCGTCAGCGACTCTGCCCCGATTGTCATGGACACGGACGAAGAGGTCGTCGCTCGCGCCCCCGTCACCCCGCAGCGCAAGTTGTCGCTTGCCTCGGCCAAGACTAGGAAAGGAAAGTCGATCCGGTGAGTTGGAAAATGAAATCAAAGCATGGTGATGCTCATAGCCTCCCTCACAGATCTTTCGTTGTCCCCCAAGATGAGTCGGATGGATCCTACAAGGAAGACTCTCAGTCGGCGGATTCTGAATCAGATGACGAGCAATGTGTGTTCTGCATCCTATCTACAATACTTGATGCTCACAGTTCCGTTTCAGTTCATGAACGTCAAACGCGCTCCAGTGTTCGCAAGAAGAACGCCCACCAGTGCTATTCTTGCACCGACAATCCCGTGGACTTTGATGACGTCTCTCTGGCCCAAATTCAGCAATCGCGCTGCGCTTCTTGTGAGAAGAAGGCAACGGGGCTGAAACCCGTCCGCACCAGCGTCAAGAAAGGTATGTCGCTATGCCATTTTGCTGTGTATAGTCTCACGAATCATCACAGAAGGGTCTCGCGTTGCCCCACGCAAGAAGGTTGGCACATTGCCCGACTCGAGCGACAGCGACGATGAGATGGAGAGCAACGACACTCCCAAGACTCCAGTGAAGGTCGAAGGGGCCAAGAAACGCGTCGGACGCGTACCTTCGACGAAGCTGGCTCGCCGCGTCCATCCCTACAGCGAAAGTCCTAGCAAAGGTCGCTGCGGCCGACATGTGATCACCATTGACGCCGACATGCTGCAAGAGCTCAAGGCGACTGCGACCATCGTTGCAACGCGTGAGTACACCGTCTAGCTTGATTAAGTTCAGGAACTAATAATGACCTTTTGTAGCTTGCAAGCATGGCACTAAGGGAAAAGGCAAAGCAAAGGCCGACAATGCTGTCTCTGTTTTGCTCACGTTCCCTCTCTAAATTGTTTCTGTTTCTGAGCGCGAAGTCCATGTACGATAGGCAGTAGTTGCTCTCGATTGTGTTCCTTCGTACCGTATAAAATGTACTAATTCTCGTTCGCGTTCGGACCGAAGCGCCAACCTACGTCCACTGATGTCACGAACCTGCTCCTTGCTTTCTACTCTCACCCATGCTCCAGCTCCCCGTCGATCTCGTCATCTTGATACTCAGCTACACGCCTTTGCCTGTTCTAGGCACACTTGCATCCGTCTCTCGAGACTGGAACGCATTCTTGCAAGCCCATGAATCGGTGTTATTCCACAACGCCGCGATCCTGCATGCCTTCGTGCCTTCGGCCTCGATTGTTTACTCTGAGCTGGCCGCGGTGATTTCGAGGCGGGCCATGAGCGGAGTAAGCGATTGGAAGACCTTTTGTACGCGGCTGTTTATCTCGTGAACTTTGACACCAACCCAAGATTTGCACAGGTCTCACACAACTCCGCATCGAACAATCCTGGAGAGGCGCTGACGCGTCTGGCCTGTCGGTCTACCGCTATGCAAGCCCACTCGTCCACCGAATAAAGGTGGACGAGCAGCGCGGCTTTGCGGTGGTCACGACGGAGAACGGGGGCGTGATTGTCGTGGACCTGGACGAGGACGTGCTTTTGTGGTCGTTGCCGCCGGTGCGCATTCCGCAGTTTCGATTCTTCGCAGGTATTTTAACTCGGAGCAGTCATACGTACGAGCATATGCGCACTGCGAATACGAGGACGGATTCCTCATCTTCGACCGCGGCGTCGTAAACACAAACAATCCAGACACAGACGGGGGTAAAGAAGTTTGGAGACTACTCGAAGACTTTGAAGCAGAGTCGCATCCACCTCCGGAGTTCCATTCACCGCCTGACCGGTATCAAATGCTCGCATCCGACTGCGCCACGCAGGCGCACTGGTCCCAGTCGCGTCGTGGTCATTTTCGGCCCTGGGCACTCTTGAAATCACCCGCACCAACACGCGCATTTCGATTCGTGTACCCGACGCTTATCGCAGCGGCAGAGTGCTATCTATGTTTCCTCTGGGACGTGCCCTCCGGCCGACTCGTGCAGACGATCGCGGCAGACCGAGATCCCGTGCACGACCTCGAGGGCGACGTCAACTACGTCGAGGTCAACGCGGAACACGCATTTGTGTGTTCGTCGCAGGGGATCAAGGTCTTTTCGCGGGCAACGGGGAGGAAGGTGTTAATCCTGGCCTCGAATCGATATCACTATGCTAAGGGCCAATATTCGTTTGAGAGGAGTGTGGAGCAGGATGGACCGAGTTTCGGGCATGCCGACTCGATGCTGAGGCCGCAACCGATGAAGTATACCCTGGTCTCGGAACCGACAGCGGAGGATCACCATCTCTTCGACGCGTTCATTGCTGGTGGGTCTACAGTCGCCGATCGTCATCCGAAACAGGACCACCCACCGAAACACCCGTTGTTTGAGCCGATACCTATCCCAAACAGGACAAAAATTTGAGGGAATATAGACCACCCGTAGATATGACAGTACACAAAATATCAGCCTTATATACTGAGCTACGGGCGCAGAAGCCTGCATGCAATGTGAGTTCCCAATTAATCATTTTTTTACATGGGGTTGCCCAACTTGTTTGTCTTATTGCCTAATGTCAGAGGGTGATTGGCTCTGAGATTTGGTATCCCAGGGTTTATGAGGTCGCTGAACGTTCTCATTCAGAAATTTCGCAGGAAAGACTTGTTGACTGCTCACAAAATACAGTGTTTCAGTGTTACGTAAAACACTGATTTGGCACATTTGCACCAGATTCACGATTTTGCAACTTGGAAGCAATGGATTAAGCTGAAATTTTGTAGGTTCGAAGTTTACATAGTGCTCTACCAACGTACCAAATATGGTAGTAATCGGTGGAGTACTGTCCCTAAAACACGCCGCGCAACAAGTTTGTTTCGGATGACGGTCGCCGACTGTAGCCCTGTCTCCGAGCTGCACTCATTGAACATTACTTGCAGTCCATGTCTCTGCATGCGGTTCACACCTCGTCGGGCTACTTATGACCTCACGACTCGTCGTGATCCCGCACTTCCAGCGTCTATTCAACAACCAAGCCCAGCTGACGGACATCGCGCTCGATATCCAAGTCGGCTCGCCCATCAGCGTCGGGCGCTACCTCGCCTTCGAGAACAACAGGATCGGGATCGCGACCGGCACAGGCATCTTCGTCGTCTCCCTCGCGCCTGACTTGGACCAACCCACCCCGACTCTCCGACTGCAAGCGGTTCACCGCATCCCGTGGTTCAACCACTCCGTCGCACTGGCCGGCATCAGCTGCCTCCAATTGTCCCCGACCGGATTGTTCGTCAACTGGGATCCGCATTATCCTCCTGTGGACGTGGACACGACGCGCAGGAGATTTCGCGCGCAAAACGCGGTGCCGGACGAGAGCGGCGAAACAGATTTCAGGGAAAGTCTTTCGGAGGAGGGAGTACATTTTGGTGCGTGTTCGAGCCTCTAGAGGCGCTCAAGTTGCTGATTTGTTGTCTCGTAGAGCTCGACGAGGACAATGCAGCGGTACAGCTGTTTGAGCCTGGTACGATCCTCTGTCTTGGCAAGGGAACAGGCCAGCTGCTGACTGTTGTTTCTTTTCCGGTAGCGGAACGGCCATCTTCCTCTTGCTTGTTTAGCGTCGACTTTGTCGAGCATGCTGGTTCAAGTCTAACGAGGATAACAAGTCCTGTCGGTAGTAGTAGCACATCTGTAGTGACCGTCTAAACAGACGACGAGTTGCGAATACGGTAGTCGCTCACGGTGCCGTGCTATACTTCTGTCTTTTTCTTTTTCTTCTTGGGTGACTTGGACCCCTCCTCCTCGTCCTTCTTTTCCTTCTTCTGCTTTTTCTTCTTTTTCTTGGACGACCCTTCGCCTTCCGCGATATCCGTTTTGGATGCAGGCGTGGGCTCGTCGTCGCCAAATCCTAGGAAGAAAGATGAGCTTTCAAAAAAATATTGGGAGGAAAGCAACGCACCACTAGCTGCGAACGGATCTATCGCCGGTCTCCTGCGCTTGCTGCCTGCAACCGGAGCGGGCTCAGGCTCGGGATCGACCGCCTTGGCATTCCCTTTATTCTTCTTCTTCTTGCTCGGAGCCTCCTCGACCATAGGCGGACCCAGATCTTCGTCCCCATCCATAACTTCCAAATCATCGTCCTCACTCTCGGAATCCTGCTTCGCCTTCAACTCCCTCTCGTACGCCGCCCGTTCGCGCATCTTGTCCGTCACCTTCGGCGGAACACGCGGAGTAGACGTGGATGCAGACGTAGACGGGCCAGCCGCGGACTCGTCCCGGGCGGCGTCCTTGTCCTTGTCGTTGGTGGTAGCCTGCGTGATGGCATGCTTAATGAACCGCGTCGCAGCGCCCTTGTCGAGCTGCGTGCTCCGCGTCTCGGGGTTCTCCGCGGCGGAGATCTTGGCAAAGTATTCTTTTACGCGGTTCTGCACGGTTTTCAAAGCCAAGTGAGTGAAACGAAAACTTAAAGACGCACGAGCTCGGCGACCACGGGGTGGCTCATAGGGTCGACGCCCTGCGCTTTCAGGTAGACTACCAGCTCGTGAGCCCACCAAAGAGGAAGAAATCAACGCGCAAAAACGCACTGAAAATCAAGTCGTACACGAGATACGGGACGAGGGTCTGCAGTTTTGCTTGCTCGAGCGGTGTGAGCCCGACGGTTGTCTCTGGGAGCGACTGTTGCAGCAAGGGCTCAAGAGCGTCTTCGAGGCTCGTGAGGGACGCATCGAGGGCGCCAATCTTGGCTTTTAGTTTGGTTGTGTCGGTGGTCATGAAGAGAGTGCTGATCGGCGTGACTGGTGGCTGGAGAAGGTCTTCAGCCCTGGAAATCTAACGCGCCGTAGGCATGCTAAATACATTTTCTTGTGAAGATACATCCGTATGTCTAGCTACAATGCAAGAAACGCGTCCACAACTGATTTTACAGGTACTTATCGCCTCTACACCTTGGCCTTGGTGCTCGCCGCCTGTTGCACCGCAGCCAGAACCGCCGAATGAACCTCCTTGCCTGCCGCAATGACACCAAAGTTCTCTCCCAGTGTCCTGCCCAGCCCGAAATCCAGTGGCTGACCGCGTGAATCGGTAACGATACCGCCAGCCTCTTCCACGAGAAGCGAGCCCGGAGCGTGGTCCTACCATACGCGAGTTAAGCGTCGATAAATGAGAGGCAGGGAGCGGAACGCACCCAGATCTTTTCCCGATACCCAACACCGGTCGGCATGCGGAGGTACAACCCGCCATCGCCGCGCGCGAGACAGCCGTATTTCGCCTGGCTGTCCATGCGCAGTGGGGGCTTGGTGATTCCGAGGACGTTCGAGATTGTTTCTGTCGTAGAGTGCGACGAGTGTGCAGCCTCGACAGATTCAAGGGTGTTGAGCGTCGACGGGGTGAAGGCGGGCATTGTGACGCGCGTTTCCGTCTGCGGGCCAGTGATTGGGAGTTGGTAGCACCCTTGGCCGCGGACTGCAACGAATATCGAACCGCGAGGCCCGTCGGGATTGGACATGTCGAGCGGGAGGTTGGGGCATCCGATGATCCCGAGCTGGACCTGCGCATCGACGAGAAGGGATACACATACGGCGTATTGTTCGCCCCGGAGAAAACCTTTTGTGCCGTCGATGGGGTCTATCGTCCACATTCCTGAGAGGCATTAGCTTTAGATTAGATATGGAGAAGAAATGCGACGCACGTCCTGTTCGCCCGCCTTCGTGGTTTCCTCTGTCAATCGCGTCCAGCAACTCCGCGGTCGTCTTGGCCTGCCCAGGTCCGATTCCCCAGGCGCCGTCGTCCCCCTCTACCAGCGGCGCAACAATCGCCTCATTCGCCAACTCGACAATCCGCTCTCGCAATGCCCTCCCTTCCTCCACCCTTAAATCCTTCGCGTCTTCCTCGCCGACAATCGGGTCGTCCGGGAACCCTCTTGCGAGCATCGAGCTGATCAACGCCTGAGCAGCATAGTCGCCGACAGTTACTGGGGATTTGTCGCCCTTCGTGAGAGTCTCGTTCTTAACGAGTTTGTTGAAGACCGAGTCGGTCAAGGCACACGCGCGGCGGACAGCAGAGAGCGCTAGGCGGCGTTCTTGCGCGAAAGATTGGGCCATGGAGGCAAATCGCAGGAGCATGCGATCAATTCGTGACGGCCTTTAAATTGGCCGCCATCAGGGAAATTTTCAATGCTCTCCCTCCACCATGGTTGCCGCCGTATTGCCTGCAGCAGGCCACCGGCACCACAACGCTGGGCCTCGTCCGCGGTGAAGCGCAAGGCCGCGCCTGCTTTCAGCTTCACTCTCAAGAAGGCAGAAGGCGATGGCGAGCAGGAAGACGGCTCCGGTGACGGTCCCGCCGACCAACGCGGCGAGAACGGTCCAGCAACATACGGCGAGTTTCTGAAGGAGCACGAGCACTTCAAGCTCGCGCGGCCGAAGAACTACTTCGCCAGGCAAAGCCGGGAAGACAAGGACGACGACGACGCGCCTCGTCAAACGGTTGGCCAAGTGGTGAGTTGTATTTGCTAGTAATGGCCAGTCGCTCATTGCTTCTGCAGCCATTTGCCATGAACCCCTCCTTCAAGCCACCCCCACCGATTTCCGACGCCCTGCGGTCACGAATGTACGCGCAATACATGGACAACCCCGACCTCAACAGCGTACGTGCGCTGTCTCAGCGCTACCACATCAGCCTCAAGCGCGTCGAAGCAATACTGCGGCTGAAGGGTCTGGAAGCTGCCCATGTAAAGGTACGCGTCCCACCTGCTATCTCTTTTCGCGTCGTCGTTGGCGCGTGTATGATGAGCCATAAAAAATCGATTAGTCTTGAAGACAACCTACATGGTTACGACCTTTTTTGCTTTACCATCTGACTCTTCTCTGCTTGTTCACTCTTCTTCGTGTCGCTGACCTCTTCTTATTCAGGTACCCACCTTCGCTTTCGCCTCGCTGACAGCTCACTGACCTCAAGCCATTATTTTTCTAGGACGTGAGTGTCCCTCGTCTCTTTTCCTTCCCTCCCTTCCCGCCTGGTATGATGATACAATACTTCATTCGCGAATTGTAAGACCGCCCGGGGCCCTTACATCCCCGGGATCGTGGTTATACCGATTTCAACCCCATCTGAGCCGTTCCTCCATCCCATCCCGTATCTCGTCCCAACGCTAACACACACACAACACAGGGCAAACAACTTCAAACGGGCTTCCAACACGGCATGGAATGGCTCCTCGGCGTCCAACAACCGTCGTTCGCCGATCTGCTCGAGACTGAAGAGGCGTCCGAGAGCCGCACGGACGTGCACGAGGCGGACATGCTCGAGCAGCTCGAGAACCGTGACGCCGAGCGACAACGCTTCCAGCGACAATACTGGGAGTCCATGGACGACGACGGCAAGGCTCGTACCTTTCTTATTCACGTGACTATAAATTAACTTGGAGCAGGAACCTCTCCTCCCTGCATCGCTTGAACACTCCCGCCGCATGGCCATCCGCGCTGCCGAGCGTGCGCTGGCGGAGAAGGGCAACCCGCGTCTGATGCCGCGCTTCAAGGACACGGAGCATATAAAGTCCCCGCGGCAGAAGGTGCAGGTTGTCGAGAAGGAGGGCAAGCTGCCGTTCCATTTCGTGGACATTGGCGGGCGGTTCATCGATGTGCGGGCGCGCGAGGCGCGGATGACCGCGGCGGGGAGGAGGCATGCGTTCAGTGCGCGGCGGTCGGAGGAGAAGGTGTTGAAGGGGTGGCTCAAGGGGCGGACACAGGCGGAGCGGGATCGTAGAGCGGCGGTGAAGAAGACGTTGGCGGAGAGGGAGGCGAGTTTGAAGGCCGCAGCGTAGCGTAGCGTGGAATATAATGCATCTCCGCAGAAGCCCTAGTATACAAAGCGGAAGTCGAGTCGCTCGTTGCCTACATCTTTCGTATTCTCGACGTAGTCCTCTTGCTCCTGAAGCACCGCGTTAGTGTTTCGCAGGCAAAGGAGAAGCGAAAGGCCACGAACCTTCTTGGACCATGAATTCCACTTCCTGTCCCTCCACCGATTGAGCGACCGGTAGAAAAACCACGTCAAAATATACAAGCAGATGTTCATCGAGCAAATCCCAATCAAATCGCGGTTACCGCGCTTGTACAGCGGCTTGTCGTCTGTGCGGTAGATGTTCGCCTACGACGGGGGTTCATGTTAATGCAGGTGTCCAAAGGAAGTGGAGCTAAACGCACGTAGACGATCGCACCGGCCTGCACGAACATATTGTACACGCTCGCGGAGATCGTGCGCGTGCGGACCGAGTACGAGTTGCGCGAAGCCCAAGCGACTTGGATCGGATGAACGTACTGTTTCCCTCCAATCAGTCCAAAAACCCGCACAAGTTGGGAACCAAAAACACACCGGGAACCCAGTTATGAGCGTCACCACGGCGAAGTACACCCATTGCGACGTGTGCTCGGTGAACGTGTACAGCGCGATGAGCAGCGGGAGGGCCCACAATTGCAGGATTATCGTCGCTGCGACGCGGCTGTTGATGATCTCGCTGAGGTATGCCGTGAAGAGCAGCATTATGAGTCCGATGACGGTCGAGGGGATCGTGAGGAGGTTGGACTGCGTGGTCGTGAAGCCGAGGTTCTTGAGTGAGAGCGTTAGGTAGGTTTGCGGAGGGCCGGTCGGGACTAAACGAGCGGTTAGACGGCTGGATTTATGCAACGAGGAGAAAGCTCACTCATGTGGACGAGACCGAGGATGTACAGCGGCCACATGTGCCAGTCCTGGAGCGCCTCGAAGATGCGCCGCGGCGTCAACCCTTCGCGGTTGTGCATGTCGGATTTGGACGGGTCGTCGCGCAGGACGCGGTTGACCATGATGATCTCCTCGCTGGTTTCGTGAGTAATGAGAGTAGACCATGCTCGCAACGTACCGTTCGTTGAACCACCCATTTGGCCGGATATACTTGAGTTTCGTTTGCGTCGGGCCAGGCTAGCATAAGATTGTCAGTAATGCTTCATGCAGATACTCGGGTTAGACACGAACAGGCATTAATATGAATGCCAAAAGACCAACAACGAGCGTGAAAAGACCCTCTACCGGTTACGTGAGTGAATGTCGAGGCCAACCCAAAGTTCACATACCCAACAAGAACAGATACCTCCATCCAGCTTTGCCGCTGACACCCTCAAGCTTGAGTATACCAGTGGCCAAGAACGCGCTGACGATGGTTGCGACGTAGTTGGACACCCAGAAATAAGCCAGGCGGATCGGAACTGCAGCATCTTCAGCACAGGCATGCAAACGGAGACATGAACGTACGCTCCCGCTTCGTGTAGAAGTAGCTGAGATACAGAACGACGTCGGGGATGAAGCCTATAAAACACTCAGTATCGCATGGTAGCAGAAGGACATGGCCACGAACCGCCTTGCAGGAATCCGAGCAAGAACCGCGTTGCGAGAAAGGTGCTCCGCCCAGTAAGCCAAAACTGGCTGAACGCGACCGTGCTCCAGAGGACCATCTGGACTGGAATCCAGACATCCGGTCCGACACGTTTTGAGACGAGTTGGGAGGGCAGTTCTGCGACAATGAGTTAGCCCAGTGAAACCAAGAGCATCGAAAAGAACGTACCGGCGATCAGGAACGACAGTCGGAAGAGCGTGTTTCCGAGGTTAAAGTCGTCGGTGGTCATTCCCAAGTCACCGAGGAAGTTATCCGTGTTGGCTTGCGAGATGTTGGTGCGGTCCAGATCCAACGCGAAGAACATGACAACTGGACAAGAGTTATTAGCGTGAATTCGCCCTCGGGATAGCGAGCCCTCACAAGCCCAAATCATAATCCGATAGTCGATCTTGCGCACGAGTTTCTGGTTACCATTAGCGGTGCGGTCTACATTTGGGAGCCCGAGAAAAACACACCCTCTCTTCCCTCCACGTCCACCTCGCAAGCGGGTCAAACCGATGTGTGTTCTCGTACTGCGGGGGCGGGCGATAAGCCTCCAACGTCACTGGGTCGTCAAACACGCTCGGCTGAGTCGCGATAGCGTCCAAATCGCCAGTTGGGGTCTTCCACTGGGAGAACAAACCAGGTGTCTGGTCGACCGGTACGCCGAGCGGCGGGATCGCGTCCCCATCATCGACCGACTTGGATATCGAGTTGCCCTCACTCTTCTCCAAGTCACTCGCAGCATCCAAAGACGCGCGCTTGTGGTGAGTGGGGACATACGTCGTCATCGTGAACGCGGGAAAGGAGACCGCAAACCTTGTTCTGCCTTGCGCGGCAGTTCTTATACCGCGATCTTGGCAGAAAGAAGTCATAATGGCGACATTGGATGGTGTTCTCAGCGCGCGCCGGGGGCCTGCTCCGAAAGCTTACGAGAAGAGAATGCGGGATCGCGCCATTGGGGCCTGGATGGCGGAATTGTCGTTTGTTTCTTCGAGTTCTAGTCTGACGAATCACATTTTTTTTGCCTATCTTACCGCCTGGGAGCTCCTCGTCCACGTCCTCTCAGCGCGCGTCCAGCCGTGCCTGGAGGCGCTTTCGGACCGGCGTTGGCCTGTAACAAATCAGAAAAATCACGTGAAAAAATGTCAAACAGCATACGGCCTCGCTCTGTGGATTCCTGACCGTCTCGTCGATGCTCAGGATCAAGCATGCAGCCTCGGATGCGCTGCTGATCGCGTTGAGCTTGACGAGAGACGGTTCCCAGACGAACGCGTCCATGTTGTCCCGCACACCCGACGCGCCGTCCACGTCGACCCCGTACCACTTTTCGCCCGTCGCGTGCTTCATCCGCAGCTTGTTGAGGATGTCCGTCGAGTCGAGGCCCGCGTTGTCGCAGATCTGGCGCGGGATGATCTCGAGCGCCTTTGCGAACGCGGTGATGATGAGCTGCTGCTTGCCCGGGATGGACAAGGCGTGTTTGCGGATGTGGCCAGAGAGGTCCATCTCGATGGCACCACCCCCAGCAACGACGTCGCCGTTCTTGACTGCGCGCTTCACGACCATGATCGCGTCGTGCAGACTGCGTTCGACCTCCTCGATGAACTGCTCCGCGCCACCACGCAGCACCAAAGTGCACGTCTTGGACTTGGGGCAGTCTTGGAACAGGTTGTACCGCTCCCCGCCAATCTGCTTCTCCTCGAACGACCCGCACGTCCCGAGGTGCTCGCGCTTGATGTCGGTGCAGGTTGACTGGATGTCTCCGCCCGTCGCTTGAACGACCCGTCGCAAATCGCCACCAACGACACGTCCCGCGCAGAAGATGTCGCGGTCCGCAAACCACTGCGTGGCTAGATCGCCGATGGGGAGCTTGCTGAGCACGACCTTGGCGCCCGTCTTTTCGATCGCCTGCAGTTTCCTGTAGATGATCTCCCACTCCGCGTTGACAATCGCTTGGTAGTCCGCAACAGCCTCGACGCGAACCTCGGCATTGTCCTTCTCTGCCTTGAGCTCGAGTTCGACGTTTAGACAGAGAATGAGCGGGTTGCGGAAGGATTTGGGCTGCTGCTCAGCACCGGCGTAGGTGAAGGTCTTTTTGAACGCCACGCCCTTGATGAGGAGCGAGTCTTGCATGCCGCCGCCAGCGACTTTTTTGACGCCGATCAAGGATTCGTCGAGGTCTTCTTGGTCGAGGCATTGGACAGCATCGACGACCATGTTGGAGAAGAAGGGTTTTTCGGAGTGGATGAGCTTGGACGACATGGATGTGGACGCGCATTTCAAGAGGAGAGAGCGAAATTTTCTGTTAGAAAAAATGTCAGCAGAAAGCTGGAGGTGGGTTGCAGGACACGCACTCGGGATCCGACTTGTCCACCGTGATCTGTATCTCTTTTATCCGGTCCGTTGCCTGTTTCTGGATAAGAAAGACGCGAGGAATAGGCGGAACACGCACCAGCTGCGATGCCAACCGGAAACCCTTCATGATAATGTGCGGACTAACACCCTCCTCGATGTACGCCCGGACCTCCTTCAACAACTGCGCCGCAAGCAGCACAACACTGGTTGTTCCATCGCCGACCTCTGCGTCTTGCGCGCGTGCGATATCGACGAGTGTTCGGGCGGCAGGGTGGACGATGTCCAGTAGTTTGAGGATGGTCGCACCATCGTTGGTAATCTGCGCCTCTCCTCGCTCGTTCACGATGAGTTTGTCCATTCCTCGAGGTCCGAGGGTGCTCGAAAGCGTGCTGGCGATAGCCAGACATGCTGAGATGTTGGAGAGCAGTTGCGGGTTTCCCTGCGATGTATCCGTGCCCTCCCGTAGGAGCACGACGGTGGGTTGCTTTAAAAAGGCTTGAGAAGACACATTTTCAGGTCGTAAATGGACGGATTCACCATCGGGAGACCGCGCTGCATTTTCGAGGTGATGGTCGGGTTCCAAGACGCGTGCAGGTCACGTACGCGCCAGAGTCATCACTTGCCAGACGCGTCGATGGACTCGGACAACGACCAGCCACCCACCAAGCCGCCGTTGTTCTTCGCCAGCTCGGACGATGAGGAAGACGACATCCCCATGGAGGCAGTTGGGGGGCCTTCTGACTCGGATCGGGCGTCGTCGCCTCTGGAGTCGCGTCGGGACAGCGAAGCCGAGGACAACAACTCGAAAAAACGACCCATTGTTGTCGACGACGACTCGGAAGTCGAAGACAAAGCGCGACAAAGACCAGAACCGGCGAAGAAACGACGCGTTTCCCCGCCTCCGGAACCGCCAGCCGAAGCTGAGCCCCAGTCTACATACCTCGGCGACCTTGTTTGGGGGCACGGCTGGAGCAACGTCTCTGGGAAGGGCTACATAAAACCAGGCGAAGCAGTCAAGATTATGCGCGAGCCTGCAGCCAAGGCGGCTGTTACTGTCGTTGAAAACAAACCCGCGGGCAAGGGCAAGAAGAGCGATGGCAAGAAACAAATGTCCTTGTCCGCCATGCTGAAGCAGCCCTCAAAAACTGCTGCGGCGAAGAACAAGAAGACGGACACCATTGTGCGTCTCTATAATTCGCGTGGCTTCCGTATGATCTTTTTCTGCTTTGCTTCCTAACGCTTACACGGTTAACAGAGATTGGACGCCTACCGGATGCCGTTTCTTCTTGGGTTGCGCGGCTATTGGATCTTGGTACGCCAATCTCTGCGCGTGAATTCGTCGTCTCAAAAGGACCACAGATATCGTCGAGTTTCGCGGCACCATGGTCGACTGCCCGCAGAAGCTCACGACGGGATGTAACCTCGTCATCTCCGTAGCGGTCTACATGCTCCCCACCGCGTTCAAACCCTCCAACATCGACACGTCCGACAAGCCACCTGTAATGTTCTCCGAAGGCGCCGAAACGCTCGATGAACAACTGCTTCGTGAGCGCAAGGCGTCGATCCTCAAGCTCTTCGAGGAGCTCAACCTGCGTCCTGACGCTGGTGCGAACTTTGTGGACCGCAAATCAGACGAGCAGATTAAGGATGAGGCTATGCAAAACATGTCGAAACACAAGGGCAAGAAGGTGACGGAGGTCGTGGGCGACGGTGAAGAGATCGAGGTCGAGGAGGGCGAGGAGATCACGGACAACGACTTGGCGGTTATCTACCAAAAGGCGCAGAAGAGCGACCGCACGATGGGCGAGATGGAACCGCCAGACACGTTCTTGCTGACGTTGCGGGGATATCAGAGGCAGGCGCTGATGTATGTGGTTTTCTTCGTGACTAGCTTCGCGCTCATACTCATGCAGGTGGATGTCCTCTATCGAGCTCGGCAAGATGGATGCGCGCCAGGCAGCTTCAATGCACCCGTTGTGGAGCAGGTGGGTGTCACGCCTACTTTCCATTCGTTACTGATATTCTCCAGATACCTGTTTCCGCTGCCACCTGTGGACGGAATCATTGACCTCACCGCCGACCAGAAACCGTTCTATTTCAACCCTTATTCGGGCGAGTTGAGTCTTGACTTCCCCAAGGCCGAACGACAAGGCAGAGGTGGTATCTTAGCGTATGTGGAAAACATTCATCTCTCTTTTCGTATCGTTAATAAGTCGTCAGCGATGGTATATCTCTAGAAGTTGGCGCGACTTGCTTTCTCACGTGACTTTAGAAATGGGTATGGGCAAGACGATAGAGCTCGCCGCCCTTATCCACACTAACTGTGCCCCCGACACCGACCGTCCTCCAGCGGAGGAAAGGACAGCCGAAAATACTAAACGGCAAATGAAGATTGGCACCATGTTCAAGAAGATGCCGCGCAAAAAGTCCTCGAAGGCGCCTTCAGCGACGCTCATCGTCGCACCGACATCGTTACTGGCGCAATGGGAGTCGGAGCTCCAACGCTGTAGCAAGCCCGGAACGCTCGAGAGCGTCATCTGGCATGGTCAGAATCGGCAGGATTTGCAAGCCATGTTGGATGACGACGACTCGGACGACGGCGTTACGAAGATCAAGGTTGTGATTACTTCGTATGGGGTGCTTGCGTCGGAGCATGCGAAGCTGGACAAGTCCAAATCGCCGTTGTACGAAGGTGCGGCTCGCCGTTGCGTTATAATGCGTCGCTGATTGGACATCGCAGTCGAATGGCTGCGTGTCGTACTCGACGAGGCGCACGCATGTAAATCTCGTACCAGCAAGACGGCAAAAGCGGTGTATGCACTCACTGCTCGGCGACGATGGGCCGTAACCGGTACCCCAATCGTCAACAAGCTGGAGGACCTGTACTCGTTGCTGTTCGTGTTTCTCTTGTTTACGTCGAACCAGGCTGAAACATCCTCAGCAAGTTCCTCGATTTCCGCCCGTGGGCCGACTTCTCCTTCTTCCGCTCGTATGTGTCTTGCTATTCGTTCGCGCGTAAAATCACTCACCACTTCTCAGGTTCATCACGCTGCCTTTCCTTGCGCGCGACACGAAAGCCCTCGAAATTGTTCAAATTATCTTGGAATCGATCCTCTTGCGTCGAGAGAAGACCATGCTTGACACCAACGGCAAGCGAATCGTCGAGCTGCCGCCGAAGGAGGTCGTCATCGAGCATCTCGAGTTCTCGAGCTTGGAGAGGAAAATCTACGATAGCCTGTTCAACTCTGCAAAGCGAGACTTTCTGCGGCTCGATGCGAAGGGTTTGGTGGGGAAGAACTACACGCATATCTTGGCAATGTTGATGCGGTTCGTCCCTCGTATTCGACGCGGAAAAGATGCTCACATGATAAAAGACTACGACGAGCCGTCTTACATCCCAACCTCGTTCTTTCCAATAAAGACAGCCCGATAAAGCAGACGCAAGGCGACGAGACGGTCGACGTCAACGAGCTCATTAAGCGCTTTGCGAACGATGATGCCAGTGTGGACGGAGGTGCAAATGTGTTTGCGCAGAAGGTGTTGGAGAACCTGGACATCGAAGAGGACGACGCGGAGTGTCCTGTGTGCTTGGATGTCATGGAGTCGCCCATGGTCATTCCGGACTGCATGCATCGATGGTTTGTCTTCCGATTCTACGTCTTGATCGTGGCTGACAGCGTTGTAGTTGTAAGGACTGCTTGATGACGCTTTGTGCGACAGCGGAGGAGAAAGGCAAAGACGCGGTTTGCCCGACTTGTTCAAGGGGTCCTATCAAGGTTCGTGTTTCGTCGCCTGTACATCTTCGTTTCCGACGAAGTTCCCCAGGAGCGAGACCTGATGGAGGTCTTCCGACCACCGAAGAGCTCCCAGAATCCCGAGCCTGCTGCCATCTTGCGCAAGAACGACTTCCGCTCTTCGACGAAACTCGAGGCACTCATACAAAACCTCCGTCAGTCCAATCTTGCGTGGCGGTTACCTCGCTCACGTAGGCACAACAGGCAAGCTGCGCGAACAAGACCCATGCTTCCGCGCTGTTGTCTTTTCGCAATTCACCTCGTTCCTCGACCTCATCCAGATCGTTTTGAAGCGTGAACACTTTGAACATTATCGGTTCGACGGCTCGATGGACGTGAAGACGCGCGGGGCTGCGATCGAGCAGTTCAAGGCCCCTGCCAGGAAGGCGAAAATTCTCGTCGTTAGTTTGAAGGCAGGCGGCGTCGGCTTGAACGTGAGTGAGCTCGGGCGTGGTCTATGCGCGAGACTGACTTGTTGGGTAGTTGACGACAGCGAATCACGTCTTCATGGTTCGGATGTCGAGACGCGCAGTGCATTTGGTTGCTCATTATGCCTGTCTAGATGGATTGTTGGTGGAATGCGGCGATCGAGAACCAGGCCATCGACCGCGTTCACCGCATCGGACAAGAAAAGACTGTCTATGTTAAGCACTTCATCGTACGTGCCTTGGCGTCTCCTCCAGCCACCTTTTGATATTTTTTGATGTAGGTGGCCAACACGATCGAAGGCCGCATCCAACAAATCCAGAAGCGCAAGACTGCAATCGTGAAGGAGGCATTCAGAGGAACCAAGGAGAAAGACGACGGCAAGGGAGATCCTGAGAGCATCGAGAACCTGAAGATTATGTTTGGGGATGATTTCGAGGAGGACATGGAGTAGCTCGATGCCGCAATGAAGAAACGTCTAATAGATTACTTGTTCTTGCACTATGATATTGTCTGGCAACGTCGAGGTTCCGGCCTACAACGCTTGCAGAGGACGGATTGGAGAGATTAATGGTAGGCGTGACACAGTCACTCGTGAGCCTCAAGCGCGATTTCGGGTCAACTCAGGCGTTTTCTAATGGATCTTTGGACGGCGGGGATAGACGTGGGTGTATTGTATCTCATGCGATGCTCTCACGGAGAATAATCGATTTAATATGCGGGAAAATGAGGGAACAACCAAATTGCTGCCATTTCGAGCGAACATGGTCCGAGGATGTGCGGCCGACTTGGAGAAGTGAACTACGGACATGCTAAAGTTTTTCCGAGTGTTCAGCCGCATGGTGAGATGGCCGAGCGGTCCAAGGCGCTAGACTAAGGCTAGCCGCGTCTGCGGTAGAACTGTTGTGTAACTTGCAACATCTAGTCTCTCCGGAGGCGTGGGTTCGAATCCCACTCTCATCAGCTTTTTCTAGCGTTTTTACCTCGCCAGAATCAAAAGAAATCCAAGCAGATCAAAAGAAGTGTGATGCAACAGCAAATAGAGCTGCTCAATTCTGCTGTTGCATTTAAGTTTGCAGTTGATGCACGTGTGACATGATACATTTCTCAATAGGATACATGGACCAGGTCGTTTGATGCTACCCTTTTTGCTAACTTGACTATGTTTGCTTCGGATTCTTTCTTGAAAAGGTGCTAGCAGATGATAGGTCCACGTTTTAGACATGCAATGTACGGGAAAAGGGCAAAACAAGCCTCTCGGTCTGCAGGCTTTATGTTGACGTCAGGTTCTCATCCCAGTGATAAACCATAAAACAGAATAATGCCAAAAATTCGTGTTTTTGCACTTTTCTGGGTTGAATCAGACTCAAATAAGGACTAACATGTTCCCACGTAGTTAGTTAGAGCTAATTGATAAGTAGGGATCTGCGCCCAACGTGTGTAATAGCGCTGAAGCCCAGTTTCTCTTCAATGCCTTGTAATTAGGGTGGCTTGGAGAGGAACTCGACACGCGGAAAGCCCCCTGTCACGTGAAATACCATTTGGCAAATTGGGATTAGGACTTAGATGAAGCGCGACAAGCTGGAATGCTTAATCGTGAACTCAGGAGCTTGGGAAAGAGGACTTAGTGTGAGCACAGCGACACCGACATCAGATCATTTGGGTCAGAGTCCATCGGACAGTGGCAGAACAATCTGGGCCGGCCACCGGCGAGTGCGGCTAATTGTATAATGAGGATGATAAGGAAGATCAGTTATGGGCGTGCATGCCTCCGGCAATGAGGGACAGGAGCGAGTGTCAAGTGCCGTGCAGAGAGAGGAATACGCAGCTGGTTTATGTAACGCCAACAGACAAACGTCTGCCCAAGCCCACAAGCGTATAGATGAAGTCCGAGAACTCCGGAGTGCTCCGGAGTGTTGCAAAGGAGCCGGAGGAGTCGGAACAAGCGGAGGAGAGTAGCAAGAAACATTAATAACAAAACTGCTGTCCTGAACGTCCAGCAGTTGCTTATATACGAGTACAGGACCGTATGACGAAGATAGAGACAACAATAAGAGAATTACTATAAAGAGATAAGTAAGATCATGTGGACAAAACATGAGGAGAACATGAGGCAAGACAATAAGGATGGAGAACAATAAGACGGAGTTATACGTGCTGTTTACAAGTCCCTGCTGACGCCCAAGGCGCTCCGAGGTGCTCCGGAGCGCTAGATGCGCCGGAGTGAACTCCGAGTCGCTCCGGAGTAGTCACGTGATGCACGGAATGTGACAGCGAAGAGGAAAAGGCCACCGATAGAGGGATGACCTCTGGGATGATAACGACAAATTTGGTACCCTTCGAACCAAAACAATTGCCTCTACGCAATCCCAAATAGATCGCTTGAGGGACTTGTTATTTGAGGATGGCCAAATCGGGAGCAAAAACACCATCTTGACACTAGGATAGTCTTGACATGACTAGCATGTGACTTAGGGACGCCAAGCATTGCAACACAGCTCAGGAGACCTTCCAGACCAATGAGAGAACATATGTTTTGGACTGCAGCGCATGCTTGTATCAACTATTTAGGCTTTATCTCACAATTCATGTATTTAAGTAGGCCTGGGGGCCTTGAGTCGGCACAAACACCTCCCCTGAGCCAAGGGAAAGGAATGTGACTTGATTTGGGACGCTCGGATTGCTGAGTTGTAACAACGAGTTTGGATTTGGATTGGAATTTGGAGTTTGCGGCATACTTGGGAGAGAACCCCACTTGGAGAATTGAAGGAAATCCACTTTGGGATTAAGCCACAATGAGTGGGCTTCAAGTGAATGAGCAAAGCAAAGGATCAAGGATTGCATTTAAGGTTGAGCTGGCTGTTTAGCGCTCCCTTACCCGACTGGCTGTATTTGTTATTTGAGCTCTCTTAATCGGAAACTTTGGACCATACTTGGTGCTAATTCACAAACACCCAACATATAAGGACAGGGCATTTCGGCTGGCCTGAACAGCCCCGAGCCGTTAGCCGGGCCTATACTCCAAGAGGAACTGGCAGAATATCGTCGAAGGTCGGCTCTAAGGATAGCAGACTGAGAAAAAATAAGATAAGACTCCTGGGCCTGGGCGTTGTCAACAGGGAGGAGGTCGTTATCAGAGAGTCATTGTCGTAGACAAGTCGTCGTTGTCGTCAAGAAGGGCCCAAGATGTCCAGGGCCAAGATCACAGCTAAGAGAGTCGTTCTAGGCGATTTCCGGGCCAATCCCGGAAGACCTTAGTAGAACCCCGCTAAGCAAGCAGGGAAGAACCCTGGTGTGACACGTGAACCCGGTTAGCGAGGTTGAACCTAGATGTCACGTCATGCGTAAACCCGTGTCACAGAGAGGCAGGGAAGCACTGAGATCCCGATAGTGGAGATATATCGTCCAGATAGCTTGAAGGCCCTCAAGGTCCTGAGCTGGGTAAAGCCCAGCGCGGAGTTGAGGGATGTCAATTAAGATCGCGATCCGATGGGTATGGCCGATCCCATAGGCCAAGCCAAGATGGGCTACATAACGATAATGTAGAATCTACTGTATAGGAGATTCTATAGCTACTTATACAGGAAAATACAAAGCAACAATCACCAGCAATGTGTTGTTCTGTGACCGTGTTTGGATGATTGTTGCCTAGAGAGATATTAGCCATCTATCATGTCATAACCAGATTGTCCGTAGATCCTTGTATGGTCCTGTCCTGAGTCACTCTTGGCATGAGGATCATCCGTGTGGCCTTGTCCAGGTTTGAAAGGCGTGGGAACCCGATCGACAACGGGGTTCCTATGACTGTAGTGGGTTTCCTTATTTGGAAACTCTGCCCCTATGATGAATACAAGTCTTGGGCTGTAGTTGCAGATTGTCTGAGCAACTCCTCGTTGGTCGTCCGGTGCTTGGTGCTAAGCCAAGAGTAGATCTGTGATGTGATTATGATGGGGTGATCCGGAGGCGTTTCATGACACAACACACTCACACCTACACACATTGTTGAAATTTCTTTGGACAGCTCAATAGAGATTTCCTGATTGTGTTTGAGTTTTCTGAATCTTCTTGAACAAGCTTTTGTAACCCAAACTTAAGTTTTGTCTCAACATCTTGTTATCCCCTTGTATACTACCGGTTAGCCTTGCAAGAGGCTAACTACTCGCATTGGTCGCTATTACAATTAAGACTTTGCTCTTCCATAATTTCTCTACTGTGCTTTTAAAGTGTTAGGTTTGGTGGTTTGGAGTGTTGTTTTGGTTGTTTTGGTATTAGGCCAATAGCACATGTATCAACGGTGCCAAGGAAATGCAAGAATTGAGCAGCCGTAATATGTAGTTGATGGCGTACTACTTGGTTTGGTCAATGCCTTGACTGGTCTTATGGCCTCAGTCTGTGTTAGTATATCAGGGTGCAATGTATCAGGCCAACACTATTTGGTGTCTCACTCTCATTATCTTCTGTGAGTCTTTGATATGGCCAGAATCAAAGGAAATCACAGAAAATCCAGTATAATATCCTGTTTGGATTGGGCAATACTCCTTATATCAATCCCACTCTCATCAGCTTTTTTGAGTGTTCTTACCCCGCCAGGATCAAAAGAAATCAAAGCAGATCAAGAAAAGCATTGTGCGCCAGCAGCCAGGTACTGCCTAGGTTCAATGCTAAGCTTGTCTGGTCTCAGTTTTGCTACTCAGGAGTATAACTGTTGTATTTATGTGAATAATTATTATGTAGTTTTTCTTTTGCCAGGATTGAAAAAACCTATTCAAAACCATAGTGTACGTGTTTTCCCAGGCACACGGTGTGGTTTGGGCCTTTTCGTATTAGTTTGCCACTGTTACTTATTATAACTCTCCAATCCCACTCTTGCCAGCTTTTTAACCCTCCTTGAGCCTGCTAGAGTTAAAAGAAATAGTTCAAATCCAATATTTTTGTGATTTAGTCCCAAATTTGCTAATTGACTTATAACGGATTGCAACTGCTTATCCGCAAGGCGGTATAATCCAGCAGATTCTTTAAACTGCAGCAAAGTGGGTCTTGTCTGGGGTATTTATGAGTTATACTTGCTCCTGGCCTGCTTCTCCACCTGAGCAGTTGACACTTGAGCTGTGAGCCTCGGTATCCCGCTGGAATTTCGTCAAGTCAGCTGATGATGTCATCCTCAGAAGGTCTCGGAAAGGTGCTCCACACTGTCACATGCGGACCCTTCTCTTCCTCCAATCACCACCACCAACCACCCAAGCTTTCTAACGGCTTCCTCTAGCGTAGGGAAGCCCCTCAGCTTCATCTATAATACCCTCTACATTCCCCCCAGACAGCATTACCACTCTTATCGCCTTTTGCATCACTTTCGAGAAGTCGTGGTGAGTAGCCAAGAACGTAGCATGGGGTTATGTGCAAAGATGTGTATGGAGCTTGGATGCTCGTTGTGGCTCGTGGTACTGGGTATGTGCTCCTGTTCCACGTGCTCATGCATCATGAACTCATTTTTCCATAGTCCAGTTCTGTGTCCATATTTTGCTCTCTCACCGCTCGGTATGTCTACCTAGTCTCTTTCTCTGCTTAATCTGACCTAAGCTTATCAGACCAATTGACTTCTGCTCCATGTCTGCACATCTGGTGGCAATACAAGACTCATAGTCTATGATAGAGTATATCTTATGCTTTTTGTAAAAAAAAAAAGTCCGCTGGCCGGGTGGGTTATAAGTGGTTAAACCCTTAGATGACAAGTTATGAGAGGCCTTTTTGCTTAAGATTCTTATAACAGCTTGTCAGTGCTGTTGAGTAGTTATGAGCAAAATAAGATTTTTTGAGACATTTCTTCCATGTATCACTGTTGGAGACTTTGAATGTGACCCTCCTGCAGTGGACTGCCATTCACAAACAGTGTAACATTTGTATTAATATACTCGGCAAATATAGTTTGACTAACATACATTTCTGGCTCAACTCCTACTCTCCTCAGCTTGTTGTACTGTTTTTACCTAGCCAGAATCAGAAGCAAGGGCTGGATTAGTGGTCAGAGAGCTACACAGGTGCTGTCATAGTTTGGGTTGGTCAATGCCTCTAATTGTCTCAGCTTAGGCAAGGTACCAGGCATCTTATTGGAAGTATTATCTGCAGGCTATCATGTTATGAGGTATGTAAACGCTTAGCAAAATTAAATTTTTGCAAGAGCAATCTCTGGGATGTGGTGTGACCCAACAATCTGGCAGGGGGAATCCAAAGATCAACCTGTGCTTTTGCTAGCACAGGAAGCGCACCTGGTATAGGGAAATCCAAAGAGAAGAAGCTCTGAAGACCTCCTGACAGATGTTGGCTATTTAAGACTGTTGCAATGTACATAGCATACATCTTGGATTAAAGCTGATCTTCCTGGTAGCAGTGCGTGAGTCTTGTTGATGAGGGGCCTTTCATTCCAGTCACTACTTTCCAGGATTCCCTGGGGCTGCATATCAGCAATATGAACTTCCAGAAGGGCTGTTTCATTGTCAACTAGGTTTACAATCTGGCAGAGGGAGCTTTTTTGCTAACTTTAACTAGTGGTCTGTCTAGTGTAAGATGATCTTCAACAGCTGGGCCAAATTTGCAGGGTGGTTGGTTCGGCCATCAAATGTAGGGTTTTGAACTTATAGAATACAAGCCTTAGATATAATGCTCAGCAATGACAAATCTAAATTGGCTACCACAATTAGCAGTTTTAGGTGACATTTCAGCCCAAGCTGGAAGCAGAACACTTTCACAGTGTCTACATTCACGCAACACCAGCTCACTTGCAATCTTGCAAGGTCTTTCCGTATGCTTGGAGGTTGACAGTTGAGTGCAATGGACATCCCACATGATATGATAATAATCTCACCAGAGCAAGTGCAGTGTTAAGTGTTATACAAGAAAGAAATATGTAGCTAGTTTATATAATTGCCAACAGATGAATGTCTGCCCAGGTGTACGTGTGTAGAGACAAATTCTGGATTTCAGAAGGAGCTATGTGACTTGAGAGAGGATAGAGACAAGATGTGGAGTTAAACTCTAGAGTGCTCCAGAGTATAGCAAAGGAGCTGAAGAAGTTCATTAGCAAGAAATGTTAATAAGAAAGCTGCTGTCCTGAATGGCTAGCAGCTGCTTATATACAAGTACAGGACCATATAACAAAGTAAGAGACAACAATAAGAAAAGGAGATAAATATGGTCATGTTGACAAAACATGAGCAGAACATGAGGCAAGACAATAAGAAGAGAGAACAATAAGACAGATATATAGGTGCCGTTTACAAGTCCCAGATGATACCCAAGACACTCCAAGAAGCTTTGGCATACTGGATGCATGGGACTAACTCCAGGGTGACCTGAAGTATCCACATGAGTGGATGGATATAACAGCCAGCAAGGACAAACCTACCATTTTCTTGAGTTACAAGCCTGGCTAATGGCTAAATATATGGAATCTTTTTGGCATGCACTGAGTCTTCTTGAATCTATCTTACTAATAGTAGCATAGCAGACGCTGGCTCTCCGGCACCTGTGCCTGTGCCTCTGCCTGCTGCTTTGGCCTCCAGAGGGAATTCAAGTGTGCTACCAACGGCACTCCTGTATATCCTCTGCCTTCTCTTTGTCCGATATCTCACATCATGGCAGCCGACTGACGAGGAAATTTGGAAGGGATCCGCGTGACGACCCAATATATATGGTGGCTTTTCCACATGTGATGTCGGCTTGGCCTACCGAACCGGAGCAGGGTTCCGGACCGATCATTGTGTCTGGGCCTCCACCTGTCGGATGGAAGTCCTACCCGATCTCGGTCTTGAACCCAGCAAAAGAGCATGGCGGGCCACCGGTCCTGTTCCAACACAGCTGGTTTCATCACGTGGACGACACATCCGAATCTCCCGGACTCGAAGGCTTGCCCCAGGATACTGATGAAATTGAAGCCATACTTTTTTAACCACAAAACGTACCAGGGAGATGAAGAATTCGGAGATCAACATTGGAGGCATGCCGCTTGTCGCTATTGAGAGCGCACGTGATCTCAATCCGGACCTGCGGCCATCGCTGATGCAGAGTGTGTATTGCGTTGGGACTCCTGACAAGTTTTCCGCTCTTTCAGGGGAAACCGTCCAGGGTATCCTCCAGCACCGAGCACTGCTCACTGTCAGCGGGCCTTTGCCACAATTCGACCAGTCAGACACAGCACAGGTGGCCATGGATCTCATGAGGGACATTAGGCCTGAGGGAGCCCAGCTTTCTATTCAAGGTACGGATACATGCGAACATGGACGCTCAACTGACGGTCGTCAGACATGCAGCTGTCAAAGAAGGAAATCTACAACATAAACGGCCGCGGCTTGTGGTCGATCTTCCGCCCATTCATCTCGGATGAGCAGGAACCGTTCTCTCAGCACTCTTGCAGCTTTTTAGATACTGTAATTGTCACCTGCTTTCAGGTCGACCTGAAAAAACAGCAAATTTTGACACACACACATTTTAGTTTAGCAAAAACTAATGCGTTTTGCAACCCAGAAATGCCAGCTGAATTGGGTGCTTTCAGCTTGCATTTTTTCGGCTGCTGAAAGAACACATTTCAGCTGGCATCTGAAATGATTCATGAAAGCAGAGATTTCTTTGTAACTGAAGTTTCCATGTCGTTTCAGAGTGTCTCAAAGGGCATCTAAAAGTAGTCATTTCAATGTGCAATTCTGCACAGCAGAAACTGGGCCTTTCAGGCCTGCTGAAATTTTTCTTTGGTTTGAACAAAGGAAAATTTTCGAACAAAGGAAAATTTCAGCAGCACAAAATAATCACTCCTTTTTCCAGTGCAGAATTGTGTGAATAAATGTGTTCTTTCAGCTGCCCTTTCAATACAGATGAAAGGGGTGTTTTCAGTTGTCAATTCATCCAGAAGAAAATAGCTAGTTTCAGCCAGCCTTTCAGACGTCTGCAGAAATGAGGCATTTTGGGATGTACAAAAAGAGGGACTGAAAGTAGGCATTTTTGGTGCCATTTCAGAACTCTAAAAATTCCTTGTTTCAACTATGGAAAAATGTGACGTGGACCCCTCCGTGCATGAGCTCTACCTTAGTCATATTGCCATATCTTAGTCTCAGTTTTGTGGGTGTCATTGTCATAATCAAAAGTTCAATTGTTGTATTTATGAATAAGTAACTTACCGTCTTACTCAGCATTTAGTGACTGCATAGTAGCTACCTTTGTCTCTCGATGGAAGCTTTCAGCAAAGTCAAGACTGTAGACTTTGATCACATATGTATTACCTCCTTTTCTTTGTCGTCCAAACCACTACCGGAAGAAACAATGAAGACTAAAAGGACGGTATATAGTCATTCCTTGATGATAAGATATCTCATTGAAAAACAGGTGTTGTCTTCACTTTATCCCCAAGGTTCCACTGGTGTTGTTTTGTGAGGTCATAGTTAATCTTGTGCCAATCCCTCTCTTCAACTTGCTCTGTCTCTGTTCTTGCCAGCATAAGATTGTCTTCGAGACTCCGTGCCTGTGGAAATGGAGATTTCAGAATTTTGAATTTCCAGGCTATGGACACCCCCTTCCATTGATGGGGAGGCTGCGTTGGCCCTGTCAGGGGAAGACCCCTTTTGATTAATAAGCCTGAGCCATCGCCTCTCGCTTACAAAGCAATCCCAGATGTCATGCGCAGAGATACCCCTGTTGCTTGGTAAGCAGGAGCCAGTGCCCTCTGCTTACAAAGCAAATGCTGTGTGTGGCGGGCAACCATCAAGATGGGACCTGGCATGTGATCAAGCCCATGATTATTGCACCTGGCAATGCAACGTTCTTAAATAGTTTGCCACCTGTCAGAGGTCTCCAGAATTTCTTCTCTTTGGATCCTCCCTGCCAGGTGCACTCCCTTGTACTAGCTAGAGCATTATCAACCTTTGAATCCCCCCCTGCCAGTGTGTTGCTTGTGCCTAGCACTGCCCCCTATCAGAGGTTGCCTTTACAGTAGAAGAAATTCTCTTTGGATTAACCAGCCAAAATTTCAATCTTTTGTGCTCCGAGCAGTGACGACGACGGCTCATGCTTGTCTCTACCTCCTCCTTACACAAAACCAATTCTGGCCCCTCCTCCCCTATCACTGTTGTCCCTCCCCCACTCAAAGACATCGATAAGACAATGGACACCCTTGCCAATAACTGACCCCTTGTTCCATGCTCAGGATGTCCTAGTCAAGGGTATTGTGTAGAAGACGCATACTAAGGGTCTTGCAACCCAATCTCTGCATTGACCTCAAGACAATCACTACATATTCCATCATCCCTCCCAAGTAGAGCCAAGGCAGAACTAAATGCAGAGCATGTCTACCACCTAGCATCTACCACTGCAACAACTTCTGTAATCATGCTTGGAGATATTTTGGAGAATGAAGAGAAGAGGGAGGCATGCACTGTTGAGCCATCTCAAACTTATGAATTTTGTCAAAGAAGCCATGTCTCTCAGAAGACTGATGCAAAGAAGCTCAATGTGCTCAAGACGGCCTTTGGTTAGATAATGGGCTCTCAGAGAGCTACTGATAAGCCACTTTTAAAAACACATCTGAAATGGTAATATCTTGCCTGTCTTGACACTTGTGCACATCTAAAGACTGGCACATCCCTGCATGGCCAGTAGGTGTATCTGCTGTGGTGGGAAACATCACCATCATGATTATCATCACCTCTGCCGGAGGCCGCCGCATGTGCATATCATACTGTGAAGGTATACAGGTAAGAAGGCTCTGAGTACGCTGAGTAAATATTGTTAAAGCAGATTCCATGCTGGGCCTAGTCCAAAGCCTAGTGAAACACCAAGAGGGGCCTTATTTACAAGAGTGCAAAGGGGGAGAACAGCATGGCAGCTCATATAAAGCAAGGGAGAACACCAATAGAGAGAATCTGCACATGGAGATGCATATGACTGTGTCCTGGATATTGGGGATTGACAATGACACGGTGCTTCCGTATTTCTAGGTTGTCTGACTGGTTTGGACTTTGCCTGAGAGCCATAGCAATGATTGGCTTGGCCCACTAGATTAGCAGAGGGCCGTCTAAGGTTTGGCAAGACTGTCCCAACGTATTCACATCCATGGATGACTTGTTGGGTATGTGCAGAACAGTGCACATTACCCAGAGAGGAAGAAGATATGTACCTAGGACAGAACCTTATTCAAAAAGCCTTGGGATAAGGACTGTGCTTATGGCGACGCACACTAACGGGTGGAGCTGACTTAGGTCATTGAACAAGCAGCTCTGGTCCCAACTCATAACCATTCAACAACGGAGTGCTACAGGCATTAGAGGTCTCTTACTCTGTACTTTATGCAGGTGTTAGAAATAGCTACAGCCTTGTTGGTTTTGCTAAATATTGATTCCATGCGGGGAACTTAGGAGAGCACGGATAAGTTAAATAAGAGTTTATGTTATTTGACTTTTGTCTACCTGGGATCTGGGGCTCTAGTTGAGAGGCTTTACATCTATGCACAAAGCATCAGATCTGGTCTTATTCTCTGCCTGGAGGTAACATCAAGTAGTATGCAGTTTATCCTGCCTCTACAACCTTTACCAAAAGGCTCTATCCTGAGAGCAAAGAACTCGCTTAGAGTGTAACAGCTTGAAGATTGCGAATAAGCTACCACTTTGTATGTGGGCCCTCCTGTTGGGTTTGTGTATTTCGAGTATGGCTTTGTTTGTATTCTTTCTAGTCTGTTTTTTGTGCATCCATTTCACCACGTTCCTCGAGAGCACATTGCCCATGTTTCTTGAGGTGTTTGCTTGGGAAAAGCTAAATATGGAAAAGCTGAGCAACTTTTTGAAGCTGTACCACTATACAGGTATAAATAACACTATTGAAGACCTTCTTGCTATGGGCTAGAGGATGTTTAATAAAGTGAGGTCCTGGATGCCGGTAAGCTCTTGATAATATCATTGCCAGAGTTGAGCTTTGGTTGCTTGTGTGGGGCAGGGAACAGTTTGGAATTCTGATCAGGTAAATTTCTCCACTTTGGAGCATTAATGCTTGGTGTATTTAGACCTACGTGAGGAAAAGCTGTTACAGCAGGTCATTGTAGGGTTGTAAGGGGACGTCTCATCCTTTTCCTTTTATGTTCCTTGACCATTCTACCTTTTTCCTTACTATACCCTTTCCTGTCTTCCCTCCTACTCTCTCTCACTCTTATCTCTCTTTATCTTCTTTCCTCTCATTCTTGTTTGCTCTTATTTATCAGTGGCTTCGTCACGCTGTCGGCTGGATTTATTGTTATCCAACGTACGCAGCTGGGAGCGACTTTGTCCAAGCAAACGCACGTAAGTTCGGTGAGTTGGTGAAAGGGGTTTTATCCAGAAAGGATAGGGTTTGGGAGTAGGAGATGGAGAAAAGGGAAATAGAGGGAAGAGGGCTTGATCAGTAGAAAAAGAATTCCCCAGCACTCTGGAAGGGAGCAATTCCTCTGCTACTTGGTAATGCGCAGACTAAAGGGCCCGCCGAACTCGGTCGCGGACGCAGTCTCGCAAAAGCAAGCAGTTCACACTATCAAGTCAGTCTCCGACTGGCTTTCGCTTTCGTTCCAAGGGTCTGCGTACTCAAAGAGGAGTCTGAGTATGCAGTAGAAAACCAACAAGTGCACTAATAAAGTGAGCTTAATGGCTAGTCACAGGTATATTCAAGCCTAAGCCTAAATACAGACAGAGAGGTAAAGTGGGGGGAAAAAGCTTTTTCTCTACTTACGTACGGGTCCTTTTATATGCACGGTGCTCCGCAATGATGTCATTGATGGCCGACGGTGATGCTCCACCTGCTCCGCCATGATGTCATGTCACTGGTGTCACTACTTCCTAATTAGGCAATTCGCTCCCAGCCTCTCCAGCTGGCACTGGCGTTAACGCTACGCAGTACGAGTTGCTGAATTTGAAGATGTGGGTTGAGCTATACCTTCTCTTCTTCTTGCTAAACATAAAACAGGCACGACAACGCGCATCACTTATACCGGTGACACCCCTCGGCAATTCTCCTTAGACTTGTTCTCTTTGGATTCCTCTGCCAGGTATGTGTCTAGCACCTCTGTACACGCTAGCTAGGGCTAATATACTTTGGATTCCTCTGCCAGTCTTGTCTGTGTCGTTCTGGGCATACAGACACTGTAGGGTTGCCCTTACAAGGGTGTGACAAAGGGTGTCTGCACTAGATCCTCAAACATATTAGAAAGGCTAAGAATACCTGCTTCCTAATCAATAATAATGCACCCTGCTATCTCTTGTCCCAAACGGTACTCTATTTGTATTATGTAAAAATGTACAGACTGTTGCAATCCTTAAAGTATTTATAGCATTTCTGTTAGATGCAAAATTGCTCTAGATGTGTAAGCGGGTTCAATGTCATCCACTTGTTATTGTTCACATTGATGCAGAACTGCAGTACCAGATTTGTTTCACTGGTTGTCATTGGATGCGGAGTGCCAGTCATGTAATGTTCTGATTCTAGGACTGCTAGTAGTGCTCTTAGAACAGCCGTTTTCGGACCTTGTCCTTAGACTAAGGCAGCATACCTTCGTCAAAGAAGTAATGGCAGACAGTCTCTAAAATAGTCATACTTGGGTGCATAGCACGCAGTGCAATACGTTGTGTGTGGACGGTGGTGGGATAGAAACAAAAATGATGCGGTTGACGGCATCCAGGATGGAGTTATAGGGCAGCGCAATCCAGTCGAGCCACTCCTCTTGCCCCTTTTTTGTGCCTTTTTGTCGACTGTGGACACAACCCGGTATGCGGATCGTTGCCTTTGAAGAGCAAAACACTGCACACCTAGCCATCCTTGTTGACCGAAATCCAGAGGCCAAATTGTCCAAGTCCAGGCAAAGAGTCAATATGTTAGCTTGATCATAGTTGTGTACAGGAAACTCACCTTCTGGAAGACGCATGAGCATGACAATGAAAGTCCAGCGGTTTGGATTGTCATGGATATCAACGTGCCAAAAGCCCTAGTATGAAAGGCAAGGTAGCAGAGCGAAGGCTGACATGTGACATGTCACCCATCATTCCCTCTCGCTGGCAGCCTTCACCTCTGGGGCCTGGCCAGCTTTCTTTTGCGCACTTTCTGTGGTTCATTCTCTTGTTCTCTATCCTCCCACCTTCCCCTCTGCTTTTCACTCCCATCCAGCCATAAATGAGCTGGATGCGGGCACTTTCTTCTGGATGGCTCTCTGCTTCGCTGGCACTCTTGGCGGCCTTCTTTGATCAACACTTCCAATTGACAGCTAGCACTTGACATTTATTTTAAGATACTTGACACTTGACACTGACAGCAAGCAACGCGGCACACCTCTTCAACCTTTGCTCTGCTTCCTTGCTCTCTGCTCTCTGCTCACTGTCCAAGATGTGTGTTCAGTTCTTGCATTCTCTTTCTTTATACCACTTCCTGCTTCTGGGCCATGTTTCCCTACTATCACACCTACCTCTCTTATATTCCTCACTCCTTACTACTGCTCATGCTATCATTTGCCATCTGCTTCCCTTTCCCAACTTTCCCTGCCTTCTTCTCCTCTTCTCCTTGTCTTCCATCGTTGCGCAGCTTCCTTTGCTTTTTTGACTACACACCTCTTGATAATGAGTAAGAGCAGCAATTTCATGCATAACCACTCCTCCTGGCATGTATATGTTCAAATTCTCTGACATGAACAACTTGTTTGTTATCAAGCCCATTGCTGGTATGACAGAGATTGTCAAGGGCTTACCGTCTGCAATTCACATGAATGGAAAGGCAGACAAGCTCCTCACAGTTACAGCTGCATTTGTGATGGTACTCCAAATCTGCTTTAATCCGCCATCTTGCCAATCAGCTTTTTTGTCTTGTCTTTGGGATAACTGCAACTCCAGGCCTTTGCTCACTGAAGAACACTCAGAAAAATATGTGGTTGAGCAAATCCAATCAAGCATGACTATTTGACAGCTCCTCCAGCCATGTGTCTACCCTGCTCAAACGCAACAGATGCAGTTTTGCATTGCCGGCAGTGCAAGTGGCATGCTAGAAGCAAAGAGGCTTTGTCAAGAGATCCTGTAGATCATGGTGCATGTCTGGGGACAGGTTTATTGCCAGCTGCTTCCAGGCTTTCGACCTCAACATCCTGTTGTTCGGTGGCCTACAGCCGCATGGTCTGAGGGGCCTGCAAATCAACTTCTCCTCTGCTTGTGAGGATGACTTCATCGGCGCAATCCAGGGTGCCTGGCATGTCAATATTTATGACAATGATGCTGCATACCTGGTGCGGTGCTCAGGTATTATCTCATGTCTTTCCTTCATTTTACTTATGTTCCTGGTCCCTGATTCCCCTAGCTTCTTTTGTTTAGTCGTATAAGAGTGGCTATAGTAGATAGGGTCTCCAGGCTATCTATGAGCTTCAGCACCGGTCATGTTTTCCTTCTCTGCTTTTTTCTCTTTGTTGAGTTTGTGGTCAGAGCATCAAAGGCACTTGCATCACACATCTAGCTACTTAAATTTCTATCTAGCCAGTTATAGTTGTTAATGTTCCTCGATGCTAGACCCTATGCATCTTACAGGTAAGACTTTCCTGATTCGTGCTAGCTATAGCACTATTCAGGAAACAATACAGTGGCCGACCGTCATTCGAACAAGACCACCTACCAAAACACGCTGTTTGGGCCAATACATATCTTAAATGGGACGAAAATTTGAAAGAATGTAGACCACCTGTATACATTCTGGTACACAGAATATGAGTTTTGTATATGCAGATACTGGCACAGGAGACCATATGCAATGTGATTTCCCATGATTGATTGATTTTTTTTTCATGTGGTTGGTCAACTTGTTTCTCTTATTGCACAATGTCAGAGGGTTCCTTGACTCTGAGATTTGGTATCCCAGGGTTTTTAAGGTCTCTTAAAAATTTTCATTGAAAATTTTTGCCCGAAAATCTCATTGGCGGCGCACAAGATGCAGTGTTTCGGTGTCATGTAAAACCCTGATTTGGCACATTTGCACCAAACTGACAATTTTGCAGCTTAGAAGCCATGGTTTGGGCTGAAACTCTGTACATCTGAAGGTCTCATCGTGGTGTACCAACGTACAAAATCTGATAGCAATCAGTGGAGTACTGCCCCTAAAGCGTGCCACGCAAGAAGTTTGTTTTGGATGACGGTCGCAACTGTATGCTGATTTAGCTGATTTTTGTCTGATTGCAATGTATTGGCCTAAAATGCATTATTTAAACTGATTTTGGTACTCTTAGAAAGTTTATTGATTTAATCATTTTTATTTTCTATTACACATATTGTGATGTTGATCACAGAGCAAAAAGAGAGATTAGATTATTATACAAATCTCAGACAATTTCAGTACTTAGAATATATACTAAAAAACTGCTCCTTTTACTTTACTGTTAATTTCTGCTCCTAGCATATGAATATGCATTTCTAAAACTAGAATAACTACAAAGATTGAAACAAAGGATTAATTCTTTCTTGATTGTGCAGTATTATTGTCAGTTCTGACCTGACCGAGGCGCATACCAGACATACCACAACTATTGCGCTTGCTCCCGCATCCAGTGTGCAACCTATGCACTCGCAGATCTTCCATTACTATTCGAAGGAGGGCAATCCAGTGCTAGGCTCAGAGGACGACATTCACACGTGGCTGAAATGGAATTTCCATCAAACTACGTAGAACAGAGAGGTGATGGTGGAGGACGAGGTGGTCAGGGGCGTGGCTGGAGGCAGAGGTGGGGGGGCAAGGAAGCGGTCGCGAAAGAGGAGGAAGAGGAAAGGATGGTGGTAGTGGAGCAGGAGGAAGCGGTCACAGAGGAGGGAAGGGTGTTGCTGGTGGTGGAGCAGGTAGCAGTGGTGGACTGGAGGGTGGTGAAGATGAAAACTTCAATGGGCGACAAGAGAATGATGTCAGAGGCTGGGCTTGAGAAAGGTTCTATTCAAAAGCAGGGTCGTGAGGATACCTCTGAGGATTTGGATGAGGGTGCAGAAAGGGATCATGATGAGCAGGTAGAGGATTCTGCTTGGCTCATGGTTAGGCAGCAGCACGGGTAGGCCCTACCCGCGGTACCCGCGGGTTTGACCCCGCGTGGGTACGGGTACGGGAGCCGATTTGCTACCCGTGGACCCGCGGGTGGGCCGACCCCATGGCTGCCAAAAGGGTCGGCGGCGCATCGGCGGCGGGGACAGCTGTGCCTGTCCACAAAAGATAGACAGATCAGCCATTCCCACTGCTAACAGCCGCCAACCTGGCCCGCCCGGGCCTAGCTGTCAGCCTCCGCGGCACGGGTACCTGCGGGTTATCCGTACCCGTACCCACGGGTACGGGTACACAGCCACCACGGGTACGGGTACGGATCGGGTCCCCAGCACCCGCGGGTTTACCCGTGCCGCTCCCTACTCATGGTGTTCTTTGTTGACTCCCGTACCAGTGTGCATTTTTTCTACCTCCCTAATAGCTTCAGACTAACATCCTTACAGAAGAAGACCGGCAAAGAAGAGATACTTGTACACTAGAGTGGGTTGCGTGCAAGAAAGGACACATGGAAACTCATGGAAGAAGTCGTGCACAAGTACGTAGGGATGCCGCCCGTTACGGTTGATAACCCAGTTAAGAAAACATGTGTGATTTTGCGCATTCTGACTGCTCTGCACATCTTCAAGGCTAGCGTTATACCCCAAACGGCTAGTAGGGAGATTATATCTATATGTGAAGGTATTACGCGTCTGAAAGGAGTAAGGAAAGTGTGGATACTGGGTAAACATAGTCAAAGCAGAGTCCATCTTCCGAGGTAATCCAAACTCAGAGACACACCAGAAGGGGTTGAAGATAGAAGTACGGCATGGTAGCCAACTCAGGGGTGTCAATCCTAAAAGGATCTGCAAGCGGGAACCACGTGACTGTGTCTTTGGCTATTGAGGGGACCAGATCGAATCATGTGACTGCGTCTTTAGCTATTGAGGGGACCAGATAGCGACTGGAAGTCAGGATCTAAGATCTTCCATTGACATCGGCTTGATGACTTAGGCCAGGACAATGATCGGCTTGGCAGGCCAGGTGATTTCCAGACCAGGAGATTGATTTGGGCATAGCTCTGGCTATACTTCCTGGATTGAGATAATTCAACCACCGGAAGGAAGCTAGGAATGAGCTGAAGAAGAAGGAAGAGTGTCCCTAGAGGAGAAGGCCATGGAGATATCAGAGATACCTTAGGAGGATCGACCAGAACACCCAGACGGGCACTTCCGCTTGTCTTACACGACAGACTTGATCGCACGTATATTCGAGTGGCGCTATCATCAAGCAACTGCACAAATGATCCTGGTTAACCATGCTCGCAGATGGGCATACTCGTTTTATTACGAATGGACCTAATCATACGGATGTGGTCTCACCCAACAACTGGTTTGCAAGCAAGATTTCCCCTTGTATGCCTCTCTCATCTCCCTCTTCCTCAACCAATGCATCCGCGCCAAGCAGGGCACTGTCATCGGATGCCTTCCCGTTGCCCCCAATACCGTTCCAAGGTCACAGATGTTGAATTCGACCTCCAGGTGGATGAAGGTGCCAAACATGGAAGAGGCAAATGCAAGCTGAATAGCGAGCTCACTGTGCCACTTCCTTACCAATCATATGATTGTACCCAGTGCCAATGCAGTCTTGTCTGACTCACCTATACCACTTAGTGGTGACCAACTCATCATCCGCGGTGCTATTGTGGCTATGAATGACGACAACGCATTCTATTACCTGGGAACACAGGTCAACACATCCAACCTGTTGGCAAACATTTGCCCCAACAGTGGACAGCCAATGTTTAGTTTTTCCTGTTGTTGATGCTGGACAAAAGTCTGGCATTTACACGTGGGGAGCCAGCTGTCATCAACTCTCTGCGACTGCGACGCATTCTTGACTACGTCAACCTGACCTCAAATCAAACCATTTCCTCTGCCAATCCTGACCACTTCAACCCTATCCGAGCAACGAACAAGTCCCAGCAGATCCTTCGCACTATTGGCTGTCAAACATCCTCATTGGGATGTCAGTGGGACTAGGCTTTCACAATACCACGTTTGGACGCAGATTGCTCAAGAGGTGGTTTACGCATGTCAAGGACATTGTCCAAGCATTAGTAAACATGTTCATTGCCAATCCAACAATGTTGCTGGGAGATATGCGCTGTTGGGCTTGCCTTAGCAAAAGCTTTGCGGTAGATCCCAAGAATTGTTCGGGCTGCAGGCTAAGTTCAAGCCCTTCTGTGCCGATACAGTCCTTGATGTATGGAGTGGGTATTGCTCAGATATTCCCTTCCGAACATATTCTGACGTGCTTGCCCTCTTCAGCTTTGGTGCCGGCTCAATTACTTGAATGCTGTTTGCTAACTTTCTCTTTGGTTGGGAGCTTCCCCAGCGGCCTACCATTGACAAGATAGCCAACATGATTCTCTCCAACAAAAGTGGCGGATAGGTTTAAACACGCAGGCCTAGCCAGGGACTCACAAAATAATGACATCACCGCCCAATGCAGTAATTTGCTGTGCTCATTAAAGATCAAACCTATTAGATAGCCTTTGATCTTGCTCATTTGACCATGGATAAGGGCAGGGAAAGTTGCTACTAGCTCAGAGGACATGCCCCGTCCCTTCTACTCAAAATTATCAAGATCAGAGAAACTTTTATAATTTCTAGAGGTGCAGCTGAGAGGCTTCTGAAACCGCTTAAGCAACCTCGGGCCAGTCTCACTTAAATTGTGCACCAGCAGCCTTCCACCCCAGAACCTTTGTAGAATTTAGGTAGAAATGCTTTCTAGACCTTGAATGGTCTATCTCTAATAGTCCCCATCATTTCTGCTTGATGCTAGTGATAGAAACAGATAGAGGCATGTAAGTGGCAGCATTATTGGTATGCTTATAACTGAGGACACAGATATGCTGGAGACTTGGAATTCAGCTGCCGGAGCGGAGTCGGAAGGCAGTCGATGTGTCAAGCTAACAGTGACACATCACCACAATGAGCACTCATCAATTCCTATGATTTCCTCTCCAAACTCGACAAAATTGCTTATGTTGCTATGATGATGACCTGCCTCGGAACCAAGCCGGAGTGACGGCACAATTCTATTTTTACAGGGGTCCTCGCCGCAAACTGCGTCCATCTGTGCCATCTCTGAGGGTATCCCGATACCGGGAATGTGCGCTCTTAAACTTTGTGCAGAAACTTCCAGAAAGCAGGTGACAGCACCGAGGCCGGACCCCAACAACGTGAATCCGTCGATCTGTTGACGCCAGAGCGGGATATCGCCGCAGCGCCTGTCCATCAATGTGTTCCTGTGGGCAGTAATCGGATGTCATGGTGCAGTAATCAGACACACAGTTGAAACTTGAGTGGGAGCCTACCACCTAGCTGAAGTTTATACGAGTAGCAGCAGCCAGCCCTTGACTAGTATGGCATTGTACATAGCCGCACATGGCTGCTTTTTAAAGGCTGGCAAGAATGGCTTAGCTCTCCATTCTTCCTCCTTTCACACCACCCCAAAGTCTCCTCTTCCAATGAGCCAGCCAAACTCTACAGTGGACAATGCCACACCCAAGCCAACTGGCATAAAAAAACCCAAGCCCGTCTACGGCCCATATAACCACGACTCCCTGGCCCGGCAGCGGGCCCCAAGGACGGGTGGTCCTCCAGGCTCCCGGTCCCAGTACATCTCTGCACTGTCCTTGATATCAACATTGCATTAACCTTCAGCAGGGCCATTACACCCACTTCAACCAAAAAAAGACACTGAACCTGAGGGTGGTGCAGCCAATAGTAATGGCAAGAATTAGTGAAAGATTGAGTTAACTGTTGTCGGTGTGGTGTGCTGTACTCCAAAAAAAATCAGTTCAGTATTATGCAGGGGCGGGGATATAGTACATAAATGGCTGAACCAAACCCTACTTGGGAGCTTGCTTGCGAAAGTGGCCCATGGTGGGATGATACCGCGGCTTATTCGCCAAGGGAGGCGCGATGGACAACTTGAAGGTGAGACGGGTGGTCCTCAACCCACAACCTCGTCTGGCGTTTGCGGTAGGAGATGCTCGGCATGTGAGGCTCGAGAAGGGACGAGGAAGGTTCCACTGGAGAGCGACCAGACCGAATGCGTCTGGTGGCGCAGCCGCCGAGCACGTCCCTGCAAATGTTGCCGAGAGCGACAGAGAGAGCTCAAGGGGTGCTCGGTTTGAGGACGGAGGAGCGAGCGCCCGGGTCATGATACAGCTTCAGAAAGTCGCTCAGCTTTTTCATATTTGGCTCTTCCCCAGCGAACACGTTGAGAAACACGGGCAATGCGCTCTGGAGGAATGCCGCTCCCTGAGAGCCCATTATCCAACCAAAGGCTGTCTTGAGCTCATTGAGCTTCTGCGCGGTTTAAGTTATGAGCGCATCAGACTCAATGTTGTCTGAGAGACGTGGGTTCTTCGACAAAATCTAGGAAGCCAGGGGTTAGATGAGTTTGAAATTGAGCAAATACAACACACACCTCAACAGTGCGTGCTCTGCATCTCTCTCCAGCCTCCCTCTCCTCCTCATCCTCCAAAATATAACAGTCGCAGGAGTTGTTGCTGTGGTAGATGCTAGGCGGTGGCTCTGCATTTGGCTCTGCCTTGGCTCTGCCTGAAGGGACGACAGGATAGGTTGTGACCTTCTTGAGGTCGATGCAGAGGTCGGCAAGATTGAACAGCGGGGTTGCAAGACCGTAGTTTCCTGGAGGCCACTCAGTATGCGTCTTCTGCATGACATCTTTGACTAGGATGGCCTGAGCATGGAACAAGAGGTTTGCAGCCACGACTTATAGATGATACCCTTGTGCTTGGTTTCTTTTTATCCGGGAACACAATGCCAGGAAAGATCTCCTTCATATAGCGAGTTGTCACACTGCCTTGCACGTCACTATTGTGCACCCCATCTGCGGCGATACAGGAGTGCAGCCCAAGCGTAATGTTTGCGGCGCAGATACGGTCGTTATCATTGTTCGTGCATCTGTATTTCTGCTTGAGGCTGGCAGGAACAATAAGACTGGAGAAAAGCAACATCATGTACAACCTGACCCAAAGCCTTGAGAGCAGATGCAAGAAGGTCTTTTTGAGTCATCTCCACGATAACAGAATCACGTGCAGCGCATTAATTCTGAATTTCTACTCATATAACAGGTACAACTACATGGGCTGTCTGCAATGCAACCAACATGAGCAAGCTTCTTCAACTCCTTCTCAATCTTAGCAAACTTCCAGATACTGCGCGCCAGCAGAATCTCACTACTCGTGCCAGAGACGCTTGTCTTGCTCACCAACTCCTCTGTGCCAGCCAAAAAGACCTCCTTCCCCCGTAGAACACGCAGAACCCCATTAGAGCCTTGAGCAACAGGCCCTGTCCCAGTCCTTCCCGTTCTGTGGTTGGTACCTGTACAAATGCTCTGTTATTCATGGGCAATAACCAGTTTGTGATTTACACACCAGAAAATCCTTGTCAACTGGATCTTGAACCTCGTTCTCGCTATTCACACCTACAAGCTCAACAGGTGGCTGACCAGCAGCGATGAGGACAGTGTTCAGTGCGGCAATATTGGAACGAGCGAGCTCATTTTTTACACCGGCTTTCTAGCAACCATGAGTGGAGAGAGGACAAGGTGTGTCCCTTGCACGTGGTCTTGTCACATCTCTGAGTGAACCGCCATGGCCTCTAGCAGCAACCATTGTAGAAAGCTGCTCCTGCTCCAGCCACGTGTTGGTGAAGAAAACACTACTGCTCATCCCTCTCGGCCATCTAGCGCACTCCTTCGATATTCCATTCTGCTGCTCATTGCTCTGCAAATGCAGTCTTCGACAAGGTAGACGTCAATCAAACGCTGACAACCCTCATGACGGCACCCAAAAAGGAAAAATTCCGACCCAAATTCACCTGTAATATTCCTCCGTCAGATTTGGGAGGATCGGCTTCCTAGCATCAATAGATATTATCCTAAAAGCCTGATCGGCCAAAGAAATATAACCCAAAGCTTGCTCGATGCAGAGCCTATAGAGATTTACATCACTGCTCCTCACACGCCCCACCGCCCCGCCCCGCTGGCATTGAGAACGCAGTCAGCCCGGCGCTTAGCATGCCCAAATGCCCCTGGAAGGTTCTGGCATCCATTGCCAACCCTGCCTGCTGGTCGAGACCCTTCCGTTCCTCTGCACTCCTGCAAAGCACAAAAGACATGCTCAAACTGCAACAAGACTCAGCAAAATTGTACTTGGGAGGATGGAGTGGCTGCATACGAGGGTGGTGTGAAAGGGAACATTGCATTCGGGCCAGCAAAGGCTGCAAAGCACAAGACAAAACTAAGTATATGATCAGCTTTGGAGATAACTCGCGGCTCACTGTGCTCATGGTAGGCTGCAACGACCAAATGCAACCGCATAATTGGTGCAGATGGTTAGGCTGTACCTGGGTGCTCTCATTTCTCGAGAAAAAAGATCAAGTGTGTCGTTTTTCGTATACCAGGGCCGGTCGTGCATTTATTCCACCCTTTTCTTCTCAAGTTCTTATTTGTTTATACACAGAAAGTGAGCATTCTGATGCTACTTTACGCCTTTTTTGCTGATATCCACAGACTGCGGAATGTACAAGCAAGAGGAAAAGGGGTGTGTTTGGCCCGAAGATGATATCAAGTGTAAGTGGTGCATGTGCAAAGGGCTAAAGTGTGTTCAAAAGTCTACAAAGCGGTATCTGTACTGTTATTTTCTTCTGACTTGCTCGCTGCAGCAAGGGAAAGCCAAGCTACGATACGCGTATTCTGAAACTGACATCGCTATAGACTAGAAGTGTATTCAATGCAGTACCAGCAAGAGCAAATGCAAGAGGCAGGGGAAGACCCATGTTTGCAGTGTGAGCAGAAGGGGATTGTCTGTTCTTTTGTGGCAGTATAAAGCTTCAGTATTCTGTAAATCTGAACACAGTCTGGTTTCTTGACCACACAATAAAATGCTTCCAGTTCAAGAAGTCTATGCCTAAATAGCAAATAGAGGATGTATCGATGGCATTGGCACTGGGTGTGTCATAAACTCAGGATTTTATTGAAGACATTTTCGATTTTATTATAGAAAAAGAGGTCACGTGACAGGGTCACATGACAGGGCACGTGAGGATCTGATGGGATCAGCGGGGATCAGCGGAACACCTGATGCACAGTTCCTAACACGCATCACGGATGGTATCACGGGGAACTCGTCGGTTCAAGAATCATCCGGACAGCTGATATGACACTGACACAACGTGATTGATATTGAACCAGAAAGGTCTCTTTTGGACACAGGAACGTTCTGGACTCCTTATGACTCATTATGACATCATGTAGGGCTGGGGTATACTGTACTCGTGTGTTGAACTACAACCGTCACGTGACCATAACGCAAGTGAAGGCCTACAACGGGCCTTGCGTTACGCGTTAGCCTACAACAGGGGGTCATTGGGCCGGCCGAGTTAGCCCTCCAAATTGCAATTTGCTGAGCTATTCTGCCAAGATAGGCCTAAAGTCTGTGCAAATCGAGCGAAAAATGTGTTTTTGACATCAAAATTGACCGACTTTAGACGTTTTGATGGAGCGTAACGCTGTCCGACCCCGACAACGGAGCCGCTGTTATGCGTTACATAACGCTGAATCTACAACACAACACCTGCCCCGTTATGCGTTACGTTGTAGTTGAACACACGAGTACAGTATAAGTAGGAGCATCTTCGGCTGTATTTCCCTAGTCTTGAGATTTACTCGATTTTACAACCCTTTGTCTGCCACTTGCGTCTGCTAAGCCTTCACGGGCCAGTCGTAGTTGGACTCTTGGTTGTTCGTCACAGGGTGAAGATGTGTAACCTGCAGCATAAAGTAGTTTTTGTGGGTTTTGAGATGTCACTTGACATGGTACATGAGCGTCGACATTGCAACCAACTCAAGAGAGGAGTGGTGGTATGTCCAAGGGTTTAGCTCCTGCATGAAGATAAGGCACTGGAATGGCGGCTCAGCATCATGAGCACTGCAAAAGTGACCTGCTTTCAGCTTGGGCTGAAATACCACCCAAAATATTTGTTTTTTGTAGGGAATTTAGATCTGCACAAAATTAGTGGTTCTTGATGGTCTGAAACAGCACCTAAAAGGGCTGTTTTTAGCACACCTTTTCATGTGCACCGAAATTCCTCATTTCAGCAAGCATCTGAGATGTCTGCTGAAACAAGGTGTTTTAGCTTGGCCACAATGCAAACCAAAAGTAGCCCTGTCAGAGTTTCCAGAAAGCTGGCTGAAAGCTTGAATCTTTGCTGACAGTTCTGCAAATAGTTTTCAATCCTGCTGAAATTTTCCTTTGTTCAAACAAAGGGAAATTTCAGCCAGGCAGAAATGTTTGCTTTCTCTGCAACTGGATTGCCATCAAATATCCATTATTTTGGTTGCCCTTCCAGGCGTGCTGAAAGAGCTACTTTCAGCTTACATTTCAACAAAGCAAAAACTCAAGACTTCAGTGGCTCTTTCAGCTAGCCGCTGAAACCAGAAATTTCAGCACCGGTAAAAATACCCACTAAAATAGCCATTTTAAGTAGCAATTCAGCCCTGTAAAAAGTTGATTTTAGCTCTGATGAACATGGCTACAAAAAACATCTGTTTTAGGCAAGCTTTCGGCTCGAGCTGAAAGTAGGTCACAATCACAGTGTCATCGTGCATACACAACTGTATACAATGTCCGTTGAGCAAGTAGATATTGGAAACGCTTGGCATGCTGGACATGTCAGCCTTCTTGCCCGCCTCTATCAGGGGAAGCCCCATTTGTGCCTTGACTTTGGGGTCATGTGATGCTGCCAGATCATGTGGTGTCACATCGAGGAGTGATGATGTCAACAGCATCAATCAATTGTATGATTTCTGGAGCTTCCATCAATCAGCTCTAGAGATCATTGTTTACAACGTTGCCTTGGTCAATGCCCACTGCTTGTTGAAGTCACTTCCGAGCTCTGCATCACGATAGTCCTTCTTGCTGACATTGCCAATGACAGGACAAAGGTGGAAGCCACATGAACATCCTTTTTGCGGAGAGGATGGGTAGTGGGGCACTGAGAATCAGGGATATACGACAGCGTACGCCTCCATGACACTACGGGCAAACATGACGGCAGTTGGTACCCGGCATGTCGCTGGCGTGTCGGATGGCAGTCCTGACGGCGTGTGGGACAGAGACTCTCCAATTTCTTTGTCAAACAAAGACCACCTTTGTGCAGCCTGGTGATGTCACCCATAGCCGCACAAAGGTGGTCTTTGTTTCATGCTTGGAGTCCATGCATGCCAGCGATATGCCGTCGAGACTGCCATTGGGTCCGCCGTCGACACGCCGTGAACTGACACGCCACCATCTTTGCCTGTAGTGTGGGATGTTGAGCTCATCAGGAGTGATGAATGGAGTTTGCTGGGCGGCTAGCTATAGTACTGCGGTCTCATCGAGGAATGTGCGATGCCTTGGCTCTAAGATGACGATGTCAACCACATCGAGGAATTTCTAGTGCTCGCTTGTGTAGAATGCAGTGGTGATAAGCGCGATGTCAGCAGCACCTGGAAGTCGGTCGGTGGAGGCTAGGATCGTTGAGCTCGCACTGGTAGATATTGAAAAAGACAGCATACAAATTTTCGACGAAATCGAACATACCTCTGGTGAGCCCATGGATTCGTCGCTGCTGCTCATATTTGCGTCGAGCAGCATTTAAGCAACAGTATCCATTTTCTCCTGCTCAATATTGCCGTCACTGCTCATGTTGTTGTTGCTGGTAAGCGTCGAGTGCAAGGTAAGTTTGAGGTCATATGACAAACACACGCATTTGTCAGGTGATTGATCATGATGCTTGATCTGATGATGCTCTTTATTCTTCAACCTATTCCATATTCCTTGCCAGATCTTGTACCTAGTATATATTCTTGTTCAAATGCTCTTATCCTAATCAGTACTTTCTACCCTTTCACTCACATCAGCTTTTTTAGAATGTTTTTACCCTCCAGAATCCAAGTGTGATGTGACAGCAAATATGTAGTGTATGGTGTATTACTTAGGTTGGTCAATGCTTTGACTGGTCTCATGGCCTCAGTCTATGTTAGTACATTAGGGTGCAATGTATTGGGGTTAACACTGTTCGGTGTCTTACTCTCATTATCTTTTAGGACTCTTTCACATGGCCAGAATCAAAGGAACTTGCAGAAAATCCAGTATGATACTGTACTATTTCATGCAATTAGTCAGGTCTGTGACCTGTGATATTCTTGACCAAATTCAAAATTGGTCTCAAATCCTACTCTCATTATCTTTTGCTGCTGTTTTTGCTCAGCTGGGATTAGAAGCAATATCAGAAACAATCAGTGATTGTCAAGATCAGAGAGCTAAATATATGCTATTTGGGTTGGAAAATGCTTCAATTGTCTTAGCATAGGCAAGTTGCCAAGCATCTCAGGGGATGTATGATCTGCAGGATGTTAAGAATTTTTGTATAATTTTAGAAAGATGCAGTGCTCTACCGTTGAAGTTTTACTATGTTGAGCTTCAACTTGCAGCTCTCTCTCTTGCTAGCTCGCAAGAGGTGCCACAGAATTGATGGTTTTGCAGATCTTCATGAAAATTCAATTTCAGTGCTGTGCAATTTTATATTGCACATTATGATGAGAGTTTGATATTATCAAAAAGTGTGATTAGGTACCCCAAGGCTTGAAATATATCTTATGTTTGGTTATCTATCAAAATCTATCCTTCTAGAGATAATCCTGAGATTGTCACAGAAGGTGGTATGTTTTGCTGGTAGGTTACCTACTGTATTTTTAGATCAAGAAATACAACTGAAAGTCCTTATATCTATATATCCCAGTCATATATATAGTGCATCATAGTAGATACAGTAGCTAACCCAGACCCGAAACAAGGTCAGTGTGAGGCAATTTATGGGACCAATTGTATTTCATTTTCTATGAAATTTTGCGGGAGAGCACATCTTAATAAAGCCCATCGATCCACAAATTCTCAGGTGGAACGATTGAGAAATGGCGCCAAAAAGGCAATTTCTTTCAAGTCTTAATTTTGATGCATTTACTAGGAGCCGAAACACCGTGTCATAGGTGACTGTGTGATATTGATCGGATCAAAACATACCTCCGGCATGGGCATAGAGCCTCTTCCCCCTCATATGTATATTTTTGGGCCCTGAATCTTCTTTCTGTGGTCCACTGGAGGCCACACAAACTGTCAATTTCCCAACTCATGCACTGCGATTGTGACCTACTTTCAGCTCGAACTGAAAGCTTGCCTAAAACAGATGTTTTTCGTAGCCATGTTCATCAGAGCTAAAATCAGAACTTTTTACAGGGCTGAATGGCCACTTAAAATGGCTATTTTTAGTGGGCATTTTCACTGGTGCTGAAATTTCTGGTTTCAGCGGCTAGCTGAAAGAGCCACTGAAGTCTTGAGTTTTTGCCTTGCTGAAATGTAAGCTGAAAGTAGCTCTTTCAGCACGCCTGAAAGGGCAACCAAAATAATGGATATTTGATGGCAATTCAGTTGCAGAGAAAGCAAAGGTTTTTGCCTGGCTGAAATTTCCCTTTGTTTGAACAAAGGGAAATTTCAGCAGGATTGAAAGCAGTCATTTTTGATTTGCAGAACCGCCAGCAAAAATCCAAGCTTTCAGCCAGCCTTTTGGAAACTCTGACAGGGCTATTTTTGGTTTGCATTCTGGCCAAGCTAAAATACCTTGTTTCAGCAGACATTTCAGATGCCTGCTGAAATAAGGAATTTCAGTGCACATGAAAAGGTGTGCTAAAAACAGCTCTTTTAGGCACCGTTTCAGACTCATAAGAACTACTGATTTTGTCTAGATCTAAATTGCCTACAAAAAACAAATATTTTTGGTGGTATTTCAGCCCAAGCTGAAAGCAGGTCACTTTTGCAGTGTCAACTGGAAAATCTGAATTTCATAGGGTTACAAGACTTTGGCTTGTTATTACACAGTGATACAAGTTTGATGGGATCAGAAAATGTTATTAGAAACAATAAAGCCTGGAATTTATACCCAGCTTCAGTAGCTATGAGAAATCCTCTTAGAGCACCTGATTTTGCGGGTGTTTCGGGAGGTGGTATGTTTCGGCAGGGCCAAGAATGTTGGAAATTTTAGTTTGGCGGCGAGCAGCTAATATGCTCTATTTGATTTACATAAGAATATTATAAGGGATTATCCTTGTTGTGATTTAAGTAGGTATCATGGGCCTGCGCTCAATTATTTTATTTGTGTTAAGGCACTCAATTCATTGTTGGCCTAAGTACACTCTTGGACAACAACAAGCACCCAAGTGAAAACAAGCGCTGCTGTGGGTCCAAGCGTAGTGCGACATGATCTCATCAGATTCTAACCCGCTTGGCCAGTGCCACATGCCAGAAACAACAAGCGTCTCTTTGACCTGACGGCCTTCCCGCGGCTATAAAAGCGCTCACTCCACAATCATTCATCTTCTCCATCTTGACCTCGTTCCCTGAGCCCTTTGCCACACGCGCCTTCACACAATCATGCCTTCTGCTAGCAAACCCAAGTCTAGATCTGGCAGGAGCTCACCACGCAGAGTTGCCCGCTCATCTGCTACAACGCCCACAGTAGAAGACGCTGACTCGGATATCGGGTCCATGAAGCTCGACGCCAAGCCCGAGAGCGAGGCAACCATACTCGACAAGCCACTCCCGGATGAGTTTTGCTTCAAGGTAAATTATGCCCAGTTCAAGCCCCCGCAAAATCTGTGCCACTGGCAGTGAATCTACGCCACTTCCATCGCTTCCGAGAATATGCTGCATGCTAATATATGCCCACAGCCAAAGGAAACCGTTTGGATTCTCGTGAACGAACGGTGGATCTCTGGCCGCATCTTCCTTTCCACGCCTAGAATCCGTCCGAGCGATGTACGTGAATCCTTGCTTCATTCATTGAACTCGACACTCATCTACTGGTAGAACCAACCGTGCTGGAACGTTCTCTACCAAGACAAGTTCGGCCACAGACTGCGCAAGTACTTCGCGCCGCTGCTCGGAGAGATGAAGCCCGACACAGCAATGGTGCGCCAAATGTTGCAAGCTGCGCACTAGAGATGGCGGTGCCAAGCCTTGAATTTGCAATGAGTACTTATGGCCATCCGAACGCGATGAGGGCTGGGCGGGCCGCGAAGGGGGGGCGTAGGCGTTCTGGTGCTGGAAGCAGAATCTGAAGCAACGGGGCACGAGGTCAGGCTCCAGAGTTAACCTTGTTTGTACGAGAGTCCGGAACGGCGCGACAGCCGGAACTGTGCACGAAATGTTTTGTCTCGTAGCCAAAACAGAATTGTATACAAAATTCAAAGCTCGTCCGAGAAGGTACTGAGATCGGGGATACTTGACTGAACGCAATCCACGAGCTGCGGGAGGTCCCCCGGGTTTTGCGGTTCAACCGATACGTGTATAATGGGAGGCGTGCTTGCGGGAGGTAGCCCGAATCGGATTTGGGCATCGGTCGATGAGAGGTATTCGAGCTGCCGCGACGGGAACGCGATGATAACGCAAAATCCTGCATAACCAGGACTATATTGCCGCTCCTGAGCGACTACGGCGCGTTCAATGTGCGGAATGTACACCAGATTGCCTGCAGGGCAGACGCCGTCCGGTATCGGGGTGCCGTCCAGAGCGAGTAGCTCGCCGACATTGAGCAAGTGTCCCGGTCGGCGACGCAACTCACGCGGTTCCATGCCCAGCAACGCGTCGCAGGCATCCGCAGAATTGCCCATCGAGAAAAGACGGACTTTCTCTCCGACACGGAGAGTGCCGGATATCACCCGTGCGAGGGCGTACAGTGTTTCGGGGTTCGGAGGTCCCAGCCACGACCCTCGGACGATTTGACTAGCATAGACAACGAGGTCGTCTTTGGTTGTGTCGGGGAATGAGGGATCTGGCGATGGTGGCGGGAGATGTTGGACCACCATCTCGACGATCGTCTTCTGGAGAGGTAGGAACGATTGTAACGCGGCCTCTCGAGGGTGATCCATGAGGGCTTGCTGCGAAACGGATATCTCGAGCTTCTCCAGGAGCCTCTGCAGCTCTCCAACATCCTCCTCCGCGTCGTAGACCCTTTGGATGGGCTCTAGAACGTACTTGTCGAACCCGGCGCTGCTCCACAGACGCTCCAGCATCTTCTCGAAGGGAACGCCAGTTTTAGACGCGTAACGAGCGGCGAATTGGGGCAAAGTGAAGCCCCATTCATGCAGCGAGGAGCCGAATATGACAGATGGCGACTCGGAACTGGGATTGAGCTCGAGCATGGGATGTTGTTCTTCGGGTTGTGTGGAAGTGGTGGCGAAGCTGGCGAGGATGCGGTTGAACGAGCGAACCACCGCCGCGAGACGGGAGTATGCGCTTCGTCTGTCTTCCGAGACCTTCGTGAAGATGCGCTCGAGACCCTCTAGGAACAGAACTGGCTAAACGCGTTCGGCCAACGCGTAGCGCAACAGCCTGTGGCCCTGCTCGACTTGGACTTCGTCGAATACGTCCACGACCAGTACCGCCCCGTCCACTAGACGGAGAGTCGAGATGATTTCGGTAGGGTACTGCAGGTCCGAGGGTACTTGGACGACGTTCAGTCGCTCGTTGGTGTTGGAGAGCTGGTGTTTGGTCAACATGGAGTTGACTGTTGAGGAAAGGACTTACAAGGAGAATGCTGGACGGTCAGAAGAGTAGACGGAGCCCTCGAGAACTCGTTGAATGCCGCGTCGTCCAGCCTCTGCTCAAGATTTTAGCCTGCACCAGGTCTTCGGGCTGAGCAAACCAACCTCCGCCCAGAACCGCCACATTGCGGATACAGGAGGGCTCTATTCCGGAGCACATGGGGGTCGAAGTTGAGCAGCGGGCGCTGGCAGCGACGGGCTACATGGCTGCTGCAAGTCAAGGGGACGTTGCCGGTTTGATGATCGCTGTCTCTTGCACTGAACGGTCAACTTCGTTTCGCAAAACCACCAACTACGCGCTACAGATTCTGCCACTCCGCCTTGTGTGCTTCGAGGTACTCAACGAAACTCATCGGTTCCCTTCCACCAAGATAGTTGCGAAGATTCGCGACCCCGGCCTCGTATTCCGGGCCTGCATACCCGCCTCGCGCCTCCTCCAACGTTCGAAGCAATGACTTGGGCACAACCTCCGGCATCCCTTTATCGATGAAGCTCTGCACAAACACCTCCGGCGGGGTTGGCGTCGTATCGATATCGTCGCGGCCCGTGATCTTCTTCACGAGTTCCCAGTTCTCCTTGGCCGTGCGTGGCTCGGACCCGCAGAGGTACAACGTAGTCTTCCCTTTCGCCGGAGGCTCCACTAGAACCGTGCCACCGACGACGGCAATGTCTTCCGGCGCGATGTTGTCCGAATACGTGTCTTCAAAGACGATCTGGGCTTTGGGTGGCTTCGACGAGCGGTCGAGGTAGTTCCGGAAGAAATTGCTCGAGAAAGACGCCGCTCGCAACGCGATAAAATACGGGAACTCCAGGTCCTCGACCCCGATTTCGACTTGGGCGTGCAGGAAAGGCACCCAGTCCGTCTCCGAGCTAAGGGTAGTACGGAGGGCTGCTCCCTCTGCCTTGACGCCAAAGCTCGAGAGGAACACGATGTTCTCGACGCCTGCTTCGCGCAGCGCTTTCAACGCTCCGCGTCCGTGGTCTGAAGTACCGAAGACGAGGTAGATGAAGGCGGCTTTGGCGCCAGACTCGACGATGGCCTTGGTGACGGAGGCGGGGTCTGTGAGGTCGCCCTGCACGCGAGCGAAGCTGCCGGTGGCCTCTACGTCGCTCGAAATCTGGGGCAGGGCTTTGGACGTGTCGCGCATCGCGAGCCAGACTTTGGCACCGCGTTTCTGCGCCTCGAGTGCGACCAGCCCGCCAATGGCGCCGGTCGCGCCGAAGACGATAACGTTGGAATATTTGGGGTTCTGGGTCATGATATCCTGTCCTCAGAGACTCAGTGGGGCTCTTTTAACAAGACCTCTCCGTTGCTGCTCGTTAAGCATGGCGCTGAGTAAGAGGACGAGGCTGAAATCCGTTTTGCCGGTCACAAGCGAAGCGCTTACTCGATAATATACAGACCGCATGGGTTTCTCGTTGAATGGGAGCGCCTTGATACTACCTCCTTCCCGTTGTATGTTGTCCAGGGCTTGCGGGAGGGCCAGTTACAGTAATCAAACGCGTTATCTAGGCGATCACGATTCACGATGTCATCGCATCATCTTGTCTCTTGCTCTCATCCGCGTTCGCTCAGACGAGCTAAATTAGCCTCCCGAAGAAAAGTGCGTCACCAGTCAGCCAGCTTGCCTTTGCCTCCCACCGAGAGTTGGCCTTAGAGCATCAAATGCACATGAACGCGCCTCGCTGGAAACTCGCGTTGGACAAGGCGCTGGCTGCGTACCCCAAAGCAACTGGTAAACCCTCCGACTCTGACGACAACCTGAGCTTGAACGCGGTAGTGATTCAAATGGCTTCTCTCGACGTGGATACGCCCGTCCCCCACGTCCGCTCTCTGGTGTTTCGTGCGTTCATATCTCCAACGGACGACGAGACGCATCCTTTGTTGCTCGCTACGACTGGTGCGCCTTCTATTCCTCGTTGTCCTGCAAGCAAACCTCAAGCTTTGAAGACGTCCGGAGTCCCAAAACCACACAACTCATCGCGAACCCAAACGTGCAAGTGGTCTGGTGGATCGAGGGCGCGCAAGAACAGTACCGCATCGCAGGCACCGCGCGCGTCATCCCCGCGCCCTCCCAAGCACTCCACAAACACTTTGTTCACACCCTCGTCGAGCTCCAAAATCAACCCCAAAATAAGAAACGCGTCAACGCATTTGACTGGGAGGCGCAGCGGCTCGCGACGTTCCGCTCGATGAGCCCGTACATGAAGGCGAGTTGGTGTCGGCCCGTACCGGGCAGCCGGCTCGAGGGCGGGCAGGACGAGGCGAAGCGGTGGCCGGTGGAGGTGTTCGAGCCGAAGGAGGGGGAGGATACCAGCTCGTGGGACATGGCGCTGAGCAACTTTGCGTTGTTGGTTATTGAACCACGCGAGGTGGACCACATCGAGCTGGCGCCGGTGCCGAATCTGCGTACGCGATATTGGCGCACGCAGGACGGGGTGTGGAGGGACGAGGAGCTGGTTCCGTAGCGTGTACATTTCGGTTTCTTTTTCTACAACAAACAAACAAGCAGACAAACAAGATAGCAGACAGACAAAACAGCACGTATAAAGATAAGATTTTCCGCGTGGCCTCGAGGCAGACGCGCTCCCAAATGCAAAGTCACGCCTTGACTTTCTTGTTTCCGCCGTCTTCCTCGTCGTCATTGTCCTCGACGTCCACGAAAGACCGTTTCTTCGAGACCGGAGCCGGAGCACCGTTTGCCGGGCCGTATTCGTCCGCGTCTTCATCCTCGTCGTCGTTGTAGTCCCCATCCCCATCGTCGTCGTCGTCTCCCTCTCCATCGAAATCGTCTTCTTCCTCTTCCTCCTCTTCGGCAGCGGCACCTGCGTTGGGCTGACGCAACATGAGCGGGTTTATCGGATGACCGGACGGAAGGGACGACGCACGTTCCCGAGCAAGAGCGCCGTCAAGCTGGCCTGTTTCTGCCCATCCGCCTCCTCGGGCTCGTCTTCGTAACCACCCTGCAAGTCCATGAGCCCGCCGCTCTCTCTCGAAAGGCGGACAGCAAGAAACGCACCCCGGGTCCATCTCCTTCGCCGCCCTCTTCGACCTCCTCGTCATAATCGTCACTCTCTTCGCCCTCTTCGTCGCGCTCCCCGGCCTCAGCAGCCGGCGGGTCCTCTGGCTTTGGGGACGACATCTTCGTCTCCGTCTACGGTGCGACTGGGGCGGGAAGCGTGGGTGGGTGGGTTGGGAATTGAAGGAAGGCAGATACGGGAAGCCGATGCGCTGGTGGGAGAAGGCGAGACTTGAGCGGAGGTGACTGATGCTTTCCGACGCCGCTGCTCGCAGCCACACGTCGCACGAGCGTGTTGAGATGTTGCCTTATTCGGGGCAACGCGTCATGCATGGGACGAGAAACTTCCGAGTAAACGCCCTCGTCGCGTCGGCGGCGGCGCGCCCCAAAATATCGGAAGCTGGAGGTTTTCCCCTCAACTATCTACGACCTCGAATCCTAGTCAAGAACCCTCAAGACGACGAACGCCCTTGCCTGCGTTGCTTGCGAGCTTGAGCTACAACCTCGGCGGCTGCCAATGCCACCAAGTCGTCGAGTCTGCCGTCATCCCGAGCAGGATCGCAGCTTAGCTCTTACAAACACCTCCTTTGCTTCTGCCCGTCCTGCCCGGCTCATATTGCGCAACCTCACCCTTTCACCCGGATCCATCTCATGCCTCCGACATACGACAAAGTTATCGTCTTCGGCCCCACAGGCGACGTCGGCGGCCACGTCGCCCTCGAAGCACACAAACGCGGTGCCAAAGTCTGGCTCGCGATGCGCGACATCTCCAAGCCCATCAAGACACTCCCCAGCGACGTCGAGCGCTCTGGCAACTTCGTGCGCATCCAGGCGGACCTCACGGACGCGGAATCCGTGAGCAAAGCGATCGCCGAGTCCGGCGCCAAGTCGGCGTTCGTCTACGTCGTACAAGGCGACTTTGGCGTGGGGACGCTACATGCGCTACGCGACGGCGGTGTGGAGAACATCGTCCTTCTGACGGGCTACGCCGCCAAGGTGGGGAATATCCCGCTGCGGGAGATCCCGCCGGCCGAGTTCGTCGCGTACAGACTCGCGCAACTCGAGATCGCCGTCGAGGACCTGGGTCTCCCGTATTTCACCGCCCTGAAGCCCGCTTCATTCGCCAGCAACTACTTCCGCAACTACCTCAACCGCGCGGCCACGCCTCTCAAGGCATTCGTTCCCTACGAGGATTCGTACGCGGATAACATCGCGCCGGAGGATATCGGCGCGGTCGGTGGCGTGGTGCTCGTCGCGCCTCCGGCTAAAGGCAAAACGGCGCTGTATCTCGCTGGCCCGGAGGGCTTCACAGCTAAGCAAAGCTGGGAGCTTATCAAGAGGGTGACGGGCCGGGACGACATCGACGCGAGCCCTACCCCGCCGGAAGTCTTTGCGCAAGCGCTGATGTCGAAAGGGCTGCCGGAGATTTTCGCGCGGTCTCTGTTGGGGGTGTTGGAGTATAACAGAGTGGGGCTGCGAGCACCGGAGTACAAGATTGGAGCGGACAATATCCGCAAGTATTTGGGGAGGGAGCCGACAAGCTTTGTCGAGTATCTCGAAAAGCACAAGGCAGAGTGGCAAAGTCTGTAGCAATCTAACTCAATTTTCTTCTTGGCACAACGCGTTGTTGAGTCACACTATTGATCCTGTGATAGGTCTGGCTCACACCACAACAGTCTCGAGCCCAAAGCAGCCTGCAAGGGCACCTCCAACCGATATTTCAACGGTTTTGACAGATTTCTGCCGTGCCGACGATGGATGGCTTCCAGCTTATACCGTTGTGAAGTTAGTAAGATTTTTTCCAGTCTTACTCAGCGTTTACTGAGCACGGCGCCGGTGTATCCCAGCAGGCAGCGACATGCACGCAGAGTATAAGTTGAAGGTCCTCGACGCAATTCCAACAACCCAGAACCCATGTCGACATTGAAGTACACCAACATCATCGTCTTTGGCGCCAGCGGCGCCGTCGGCAGCCTCGTCGCGCTCGAGGCGCACAACCGCGGAGCCAAAGTCTGGCTCGCAATGCGCGATACCTCGAAACCCATCCAAAATCTCCCTGCGGACAATGGCTTCGTGCGCGTGCAAGCAGACCTCACGGATCCCGCCTCCGTCAAGAACGCGGTCACCGAGTCGGGCGCCAAGGCCGCCTTCGTCTATCTCGTGCACGGGTCGTCCGACTCCGGGCGCGGAGGTCTGCAGGCGATGCGCGACGCGGGCGTCGAGAACGTCGTCTTCCTCTCGAGCTTCGGCATCAGAGGCGCCGAAGGTGCCGCGCTGCGCGCCTTCCCCAAGTCGGAGTGGATCGCGTTCCTGCACGCCCAGGTGGAGATTGCCATCGAGGACCTTGGGTTCCCGCATTTCACCGCCTTGCGCGCTGCGTGGTTCGCGAGCAACTACCTCCGGAACTACCTCGTGCGCTCCTCCGCTGCCAGTGGCCAGCCGCCGAAAGCCATCATCGTGTTCGAGGACGCGTACGCGGACAACATCGCGCCGGAGGACATCGCCGCGGTGGGTGCGGCTGTCCTCGTCGCGCCTCCCGCTAGCGCTGCTGGCAAGACGACGCTGTACCTCAGCGGCGCCGCTGCAGACGCGCTCTCGGCGAAAGAGAGCTGGGAGGCGATCAAACGGGTCTCCGGCCGGAAAGACATCGAAACGACCCCGACGAGTCCCGAGGCGCTCACTCAGAGCATCCTCGCGAAGGGATATCCCGAGGTGGTGGCTACTGACATCATTCAGTGGATGGAATCCGTGAGAGGCGGGTTGACTGACCCGCAGTATGAGGTTGGGGCTGCGAATGTGCGCAAGTATCTTGGGAGGGAGCCGATGAGCTTCGTTGAGTATCTCGAGGCTCATAAGGCTGAGTGGCTGGATATCTAGGATGCGATCAAGGATGTGTTGATACCATCGAAAAAGAACTTGTTACCGCTGACCCGAGCTGTTTATTCTTCTGCGTCCGCCCACGACGTTGACGATGCCGACAGTCGCTGCATTTCGTCGAGAATGGCTGGACTTCAGCCTCGCGTAACGAGCTTTGACACAATCCTGCCGGGCCCGACGTGCTCCACTCCTCACTCAGCAAGTGTACGCATCACAGCGCCGTCTGGCCGCAGTGTGTAATCGGAGCCGTCCGTTTACTCATCGTGGCGCGTCAAAGGACGCGAACCCTCCCAGTCGCACCACTCCTCATATAACTACTCGACGCAGCTCGCCGTTTCAGCAGCAAAAAAAAATCATGTCGCAGACCCCTCACTACTCCAACGTCATCGTATTCGGACCCACTGGCCTCATCGGCGGCCTCGTCGCACTCGAGGCAGAGAAGCGCGGTGCCAAAGTCTGGCTCGCGATGCGCGACACCTCCAAACCCATCGAACACCTCCCCGTCGACGTCGAAAAGAACGGCAACTTTGCACGCGTGCAAGCGGACCTCACCGACTCTGCTTCCGTCGCCAACGCCATCGCGCAGTCTGGCGCGAAAGCCGCATATCTGTACCTCATCTTCGGGGCCACGGATTTCAGCCGCGGAGCGCTTAAAGCACTACGCGACGGCGGCGTCGAGAATATCGTCTTCCTCTCCAGCTTTGGAGTCAAAACCGAGGGCGCTGCACTCCGCGCAATCCCTCCATCCGACGTCATCCCGTACCGCTACGCCCAGATCGAGATTGGCGTCGAGGAGCTGGGCTTCCCGTACTTCACCGCGCTGAAACCGGGCTCCTTCGCAAGCAACTACCTCAAGAACTACCTCGACCGATCCGTCAACCCGCCCAAGGCGCAGATCGTCTTCGAGGACAGCTACGCGGATAGCATCGCCCCAGAGGACATCGCTGGTGTCGGCGCCGCCGTCCTCGTCTCGCCTCCCGCACCGGGAAAGACCATCGCCTACCTCTGCGGCCCCGAACCCCGTACGGCGAAAGACGCCTGGGCGTTGATCAAGAAGGTCACCGGCCGCGACGAGATCGACACGACGCCGATAACACCAGACGCGTTTTTGCAGCGATATGTGTCTAAAGGGTCGCCGGAGGTTGTGCCGAGATTCTTGTTGCAGTGGCTTGAGGACGCACGAGACAGGTCGATGTTTTCGGGGCCGGAGTATGAGGCTGGCGTTGCCAACGTCCGCAAGTATCTGGGCAGGGAGCCGATGGGATTTTTGGAGTATATCGAGAAGCACAAGGCGGAATGGCAGAGCGTCTAGGTTGGAAATGCCAGTATCCTTATTCCGTATTCCGTATTTTTCTTGCAGGCACAGTGAAGACAGAGCCATGCTACTCTCGCCAATGAACGCGTCTCTATGATATATCAAGCAAGGCCCACTTGTCAATGTCACCTCGCGTTCTGCCTCCGCCCACGATGTCCTCCACTTCCAACGCTGTTCCTCACACAAACATATCCCCCCTCCAACTCAACCCAACAACCAACGAGCCCTTCCTGCGCCTCCTCTCACATGTACACACGAACATCATAATCACACCCCCACGACCCACCGACGGCGCGCGCCACGTCGAGATGCTCAACGACCCACGCGTCTATCCCTTCCTCAGCAGTCCTCCGTACCCATACGCCCTCGGTGCGCATGCTTGCCGGTCCTCTTACCTTCTCCATCCACCGTTGCGATTGAACCCCGCGCAGAACACGCAAAGTGGTGGCTCGACCGCGCTATCCCTCTCTCCGAGAAACTCATGGCGGAGCTGGACTCGGACAATCCTGGGCCGCTCGACGGCTGCCCGGTAACTTACATCCGCGAAATACAAGAAGACGGAAGCGATCTGCTCATTGGCACGATTGTCTTTCGACTATCGGACCTCCCCTTCGAGCTCGAGCCGTACGGGACGACGCCCGAGGATAACCGCGATGTTTGGACTGTTGGGTTCTATCTCGCGTCAAGCCACCACGGCCAAGGCATCATGTCCGACGCGTTAAACACGGTACTAACGCAGTGGGCTATCCCGAGGATGGGTGTTCACAAGATGGTCGTAAATGCACACGAGGGCAACACGGGAAGCGTCCGAGTGTTCGAGAAACTCGGGTTCAAGCTGAGAGAAAAGAGCCCAGACGCGGTCGTGGACACAAGAGGAGTCGCTACGCCAGTTCATGTGCTCGATTGGGTTATGCTCTAGTGATACAAATGCCTTTGCGGGATAGGCTAGCCTCAGCGTGCATGTCGTAGACACAGGCGTGAATGGATCTGTTGATCCATGCGGCCCTCGGGCCTACGGCCCTCGGGGGAGGCGGCGAGCACTTCGTGCTCGCCGGGGGGAGAGTCGGTCCCGGGGTCGCCGCGGCCGGGCGGATCACCGGATCACGCCCGGCACGTCGCGGGTCGGCGGGACCCCAGGCCGCGGCCGACCCGGGACCGACTCTGAGCGCGCGGGAGACTCGGGGAGCGCGCGCGACGCGTGTCGGCGCTGCCCCGGCCAACCCACACACTGGGAAAAGGGACGAGGCGGGTGGGCAAAAAAAACGAGCCCCGGGCGATGTGTCGAGTCAGAGGCAGACTATCTAGGACCACGTGCGCTACTCGACACGTCGCTAGCCTATCCTACGATGCGGCTGATCCGCTCGTGCCTCGCGTCAGCCGCATCTGGGAATAGGCTAGCCTCAGCGTGCATGTCGTAGACACAGGCGTGAATGGATCTGTTGATCCATGCGGCCCTCGGGCCTACGGCCCTCGGGCAAGGCGGCGAGCACCGTGCTCGCCGGGGGGAGAGTCGGTCCCGGGCGCCGCGGCGGGTCGGATCGCGGGATCACAGCTCATGCACTCAGCTTTGCACACAAAATCCTGAGCTTTCCTAAGGGTCAATGCGCGGAATTTCATGGGTTTCCCAGATCACTGATCTTGAGTAATCATGCTTACTCCCAGCAGCCTCCGGCGCCGTCTGGCCTTTGATGTTCGATCATTATTTGATTATTTGATACGATCAGATCAAGTAATGATGATAGAAGTCATTAATTTACCCAAGAAATTATTTTTTTTAGTAAACTAAAAAGAAAAAGAAAAAAAGAAATCAAAAATAAGTGGAATACATTATTTCCAGGCACAATTCCCAATTGGGAAATTGCGCTTGGCACCGCCCGCCGCCCGCCGCCCGCCGCCCGCCGCCAACCGCCCGCCCGACCCGGCTGCACGTGACTATAAGCGACCTACTCAAATTCCATGTGCGCAACCACGTTCCTGTCCATGCATCAGCTGCGTGGTCGCGCCATTTAAAATGGGCGTACCGTATCATTTGCCGTATCACCCACTCGACATCTTGCACGAGTCTCAGCCACCGCCCGGCATCCTTCGGGCGCACCCTCCATCTTCGCGCCCCACCAGAACAAGCACGCCAGAACACCAAAGAACCCGTTGGGACCCGGCCAGAAGACCGAGAACCAGTCCTTGTGCTGGCCGGTCTTGGTGAGAATCTTCTCCTTGCGGCGCCACCGGGTTTACGGCTTTCCACCACGCGCGCACTGACGTGCCAAATTCGTCGATCTCCTCGGCGGTCGTCAGTTTCTTGATACACGGGATGATCCTGAGCGGGCGCGCAACGCTGATCCAAGTGCCGACGGCCGCGGGGCGCTTCTCCGTGGGCCAAATGAATGTCTGTCGGTTATATATCAGCGCCCGTCCAGGATCCGACGTCAAATGACTTACGGGACGGTGTGCCTTCAGGTTCTTTGAATTGAAAACTCTCCTCAAATTCGTACCAGCTCTCGATCAGGCCCTCCCAGTCTTCCCCGCCTCCTTCCAACCCCAACAACCACGTCTTGCCCTCCGACGCCCACTGCGGGTTCTTGAGCGGCTTGTACTGCATCACCAAACCCTGCTCGAACACCTCGTCGTGCGTTCTCGGGATGCTGGTCGGCTCCATCATCGCCTTCGCTGTCGCAGCCTTCGTCTCCTTCTTCGCGCCGGCGCCGGCGCCGGATACTTGTCGTACAGCTCCGACAGCTCCATGACCGCTTTCTCCTTCGCGGCGCGTTTGGGTCTCGCCCCTCGTTCGGCTCCGACTTGGTCTCCGCCATGCTCTCGTCCAGCACGTCAACTTGCTCCGTCGCGCCCATGTCTGTCTCGACCTCGTCCATCGACTCGCGTCCCAGTCGCCCTGCTCGCCTTCGTCGATGCTGTCCATGACGAAGGGCAACACGTCGTCGTCGTCCATATTCTTGAGCTCGTTGTTGAGCAGCGCGGACGCGGCCGCCTCGTCAACGACATTGGGGTGATCACGGACCCAGGCCTCGAGCGTGTCGTACTCTGACACCAGATCGACGGCGGTCGTGTTCTTCAGAATCATGATCTGGTCGTTGACGCGCGCTTGACCGTCTGCGTGGTCTCAACCTCCCTCGACGCCTCGTCGCCCGTCAGCGGCTCGCCGTTCTTGTCTGCCCACTTGACTTTCTTGAGTTTGGACTTGGGTTTCGGCCGCGCTCGACGAGCTTCTTCTTCGGCAACGGCTCTTCCGATGGCTTCTTCGCCTTCTTCTTTCGCGCTAACCGCTTCGCGACCTCCGCCCTTGTCGGACGCGTACTCGTCATCGCTCCTTGCCTTTCTCTTCTTTCCCTTTCCTCCCCGTTTCTTCAGCGCCTTCCAAACCTTGCTGTCCTCGAGCTTCTCCTCCTCCTCCGCCAGCTTTTCTGCGCTCATCTTGTACGTCCGCCTCACGAAAGCACGGCGTGCGTCAACGTCAAGGTCCGGGTTGCAGATCCAGGCGCGAACAAGCGGCCCAACCTCGTTGAGATATTCGGAGAGGCAGATAGCAGGCGGGTCGTCGAATTCCTCGACGCCGATGATAGGTTCGTGCCGAGGAAAGCTAATGTGCTTGCTCAGGTCGAGAAGGTTGGGGTCGACGCCCCGCAACGCCATCAAGGTCTCCTCCAAGGCGCGCCAGTCAACCAGCACCGGGTTCTTGCATGCGCTCGGCAGGTACTGCAGCTCAGGATTCGTCTTCCTCCATGAGCCGCTCCCTGTACACCTCGACGGCGCCCATGATTGCCCGCCGGCGCACGTCAGCCGGTACGTGAACAACATCGTCGTCGTTGTCTTCGTCTTCATCTCGGTCTTCGTCATCGGCAGCAGCCCCTCGACGACTGGTACCTGCCCCTCGAACAGAAGTTGTTTGGGATCGAGTCGCACGACGAGCCGGCCGCGCGGATGCTGGGGTGGTCGCCGCTTCACGGAAGAGTGGTTCGGGGGGTGGACGAGTGAGTAGAGTCCGGTCCGAGGTGCGTTTTCAAACCGTTCTCTTTGTCGTCTGGATGGTACATTAGCCTCGTCTCCCGAAAGCCAAGACACAGAGCTTACAGACGTTAAAGACGTGCCTGCCCCAGTTCTGTGCCATCTGTGCGCTACGCACTGGATCCGCAACGTTGAAATCCATGTGGGACGCCACATTAGGACCCAAGCCAGAGTACAAACTAAGCAATCGTTAGTGAGTTGGTTGAATTCCTTCTTGAATGGCTTGACATACCTTCGCATATCCACCTTAGGCTTACCGTCCTTCTCCTTGATACGGGCCGCATGAAGAGCAAGTTTGTACCCAGACAGCGCGCCTAATTCGTCCAACATTGGGACGACTGCTTCGGAGAACCTCTCGCGCACACTGTTCAAATTCCAGCGGTCAACGCACAATCCACGACGAGCAACAGGAAGAACAGAACCTCTCTCGATGTTCATCGGTGAGATCGCTTGCGTTTGCGCCCTTTCCCGACACTTTAGTCTTGTAGGCGGCCAAAGCTTTGCCATGCATGGCATTGAGGTCGCTGATCACGAGCTCCGGACCTCGTCGGACTCGTCCTTGAACCGCTCCCTTGCTACGTCCATCAACGCATTGACGCGCTTTCGCCCGAGAACGCTCGGGTCCGGATATCTCTCGTTGAACGTGGTTAGCACACCCGCGTTATACTGAGGGTTCGCGAGGTAGTGTTGATAATCGGCGGGACGGTGCGGAGCCTTGGTATTCGGGACCACCAACTGCCGTGGCGAGTTTTCGGATAACGTTCTTGGCCCCGCCCGTCGACGCGCCTTGCCGGTCATAAAAGTTGCGCAATTTCTGCCGACGCGTTAGCTCCAGTCAACAGGAACGAAGAAGAAATGCAAGTGAACACTCACATTGTGATTGAACTTATCGCGCTGCTCTTTCAAGGCTTGTTCGTGAGGCTCGGCGGGGCGCATAAGGTGGGTGAGCTCCGCCGAGTCCGACGGGGGCTCCTCGTTCCACGCCAGACGCCAGGGTACGCGCGCGTCGAACGCCTCGTTTAGTTCGTTGCGGTGACTGGGGGATGACGAGTGCCGTTGCGAGGGTATTTCAACAGGTGAGCGTCCATGATTTCCTTGCGAACGCCTCTGAAGTCGTTTTCGCCGTTCTTGCGGTCCGGTCCCAGATATTCGCCCTTGGCAATAGCGTCGCGACGCTTTTTTGTGAGTTTACGAAGGTGTGTGAGCGTGGGCGTGGTTGTATCGCTCGGAGGAGCGGAAATGGTTTCATTTTCTTCCAAAAAGGCGTCCTCGTCGGACGACATGGCGCTGGGTGGCAAAAGCGAAACGCCAAACATCAGGCTGTGCACCTCGTGCTGATGAGTGACGGTCACTCAGTCCTCGGTCATTTAAAAGACCAAATCTCCTCTTTTTGCTTTACTTCCTTCCTCTTTCTCCACCCCTCATGTCTGAGAATGTCCCTCCTTCTCCTTCCTTGACCACCACCGAGCCTGCAACGTCCCCCACAACGTCCCCCCACAATGTCCCCCGCCACCTCCCCGGGGCCCTCCGGCCTTGTTTCATTGGCCATTGGGCCACTCCTTGTCGTCGTCAACCCCAACCCGACCGCCGCGACCGCCAGTGCCGGCGAGCGGCGTCCTCGCTGCTCACGGGCCCCTCGGCAACGGCGTCGTCGGCGCCCAGCACCACCACCAGGCGGCCCCCGCGGTCAACCACCACCACGCTGGCGCCGGCGTGCCCACTCTCTCCGCGCCCGTCGTCCCCACCGCGGTCCAGGCCCGCATTCCCGCTCCCCGCACGCTCAGTGCGCCTGTGGGCTTTCGCCCGGGTCGTCTGACGGCGGGCAATCGGCGCGCCATCGCCGAGCGCGAGGCGCGTCGTCGGGCGCTTGGGTACCGCAACAACAGGCAGTTCCTTGCCCACATGTCGACCGTCCGGCGTCGCTGCGTATGGTGAGCTTTTTCCTTTACTTTTGTTTTGTTTTTCTTTCGTTAATCGATCTTCAGCGATGCGCCGCGTCTTGCGCCACGTCTACGACCACATCGGCCTTGTCGAGTACCGCCGCCACATGGCGGGCCAATACGCGCGCATCCGCCCGCGACATCCAGCGCGTCAAGGACTTCAAGGCCGAGGCTCGCGACCCCTTCCCCGCACGCTAAACGCGATATCCACATTCCTTTCGCCAACACACTCATTTCGCGCTCATACTGCGTACTTGCTCCTTTCCCTCGTTCTAATTGGCGCACGGTTCCCTTCTAAACCTCGATACCTTCTCTTTTGCTTTGTTTTCCCGCCTTGTCGTTGTCGTAGTGCTCTCGCGTTGCCGGTTGCGTCGTAGTCTGCTCAGTTTGTCGTAGTCGTAGTTTGTCGTAGTCGTACTTGTCGTAGTCGTAGTGTCTCCGTCCTGAATAGATGCAGTTGTGTTTTTTGTGCTTTGCAATGAGTAAGTAAGCGCAAACTTGAATTCGCACGAAAGAACGCGAAGTACATTCGATAGCAAAGTAAACTAAGAAAGCATTCGTATGGTTTCTGAGAGCTGGTGAACAAACGAGAGCGAAGAAAACGAAGAGACGTTGAACGGAAATGAAAGCAAGCAGCGGGGTTGAGAGTAAGGTAAGTATATGAAGGAAGTGGTGGTCTCTACGCGTATAGGTCGTCGTCGGCGGGTCCTCTACGCGTACAAGTCGTCGTCAGCGGGGTCTCTACGCGTATAGGTCGTCGGCGGCGGGTCCTCTACGCGTACAAGTCGTCGTCGGCGGGGTCTCTACGCGTATAGGTCGTCGTCGGGTCCTCTACGCGTATAAGTCGTCGTCGGCGGGGTCCTCCACGAAGCCAGCGTTGATACGCCTACGGCTCCAGCGAGAGGTCCGCCGACGTCTCCTCCGAGATCTGCGCGAGTTCGTCGAGACGAGCAAGGTCATCCGAAATTGCCCACTGAGCCATCTTCAAGGCTGCTTTGAAGATTTGCGGGGTTGTAAGAGCGGCGGCCTCCTCGGCCTTCTTCGCGTTGTCGCCCGTAAGCTCATTGACGTTGCAGACGTGGAGGGTCGAGACGGGCTCGACGTTGGGCAGCGAGAGGCTGAGAACGTCGTAGGAAGAGCCGCGAATGAGGGTCGAGGCAAGTATGTTGGTCTTGCCGACAACGAAAAGTGGCTTCTCGGAGGCAATCTCCAAGCGGTCGCCCGATATTCCACCACACGCCTCGCAATTGATTCCAAGCTGCCGTTCTCGAGGAACACGATGCGAGGAACCTTGGTGTGGGTCTGGTGCGTGATCGCCTCGTCAACGGGATACAGAATGGCCTCATCCTGTTCGCGCGACGGACGAACGGGGCAGCGCCCGGCGAGGACTCCGGTGTCGATGCTGTAATCCTTCTGGTCGGCCTGGGATACGTTGGGAACGAGCACGAAAGGCGAAGGTGATGGAATATAAGGCTCAAACGGGGTGAAAGCGTCCGGAACGTAGAATCTTGGGGTTCTTTCCGCGAATCTAAAGGGACGTCAGCATCTTAGGACTCGAACGATGGAGATCAAAGGAAACGAGGACGAACCTTGGGGAGAACAAACGGCCATCGATATTTGCCATAAGAACGGGAAACCGTTCGGTGTTGCTGAGCGCAACGAGCGGCTTGGCCTCGTCCTTCGTTTCGGGACCGTTGATGAGGGATAACGCGGCCGGTCTCGTTGGTCAACCGAAGAGCGGTCTTGCTCATAATTTCGGGACCGTTGATGAGGGAGACTGCGGTCGGCTCGTTGGTCAACCGAAGAGCGGTCTTGCTCATAATTTCGGGACCGTTGATGAGGGAGACCGCGCCGGATTTGGTGGTCAGCAGGAGAGCGATCTTGCTCGCGATTTCGGGACCGTTGATGAGGGATAACGCGCCGGATTCGGTGGTCAGCAGGAGAGCGGTCTTGCTCATAATTTCGGGACCGTTGATGAGGGAGACCGCGCCGGATTCGGTGGTCAGCAGAAGAGCGATCTTGCTCATAATTTCGGGGCCGTTGATGGGGAAAAAGAACAAGTCCGTGTCGTTGTTGACCGCCTCGCGCCTCATGACGAGGGTAAGAGCAGGTTTTGAGGCGACGGCGCCAGAAAGCGCATTGTAGTTGAACCGTTCTCCGCGCTCGAAGTCCCAGTCGGGGATGGCTTGTGTCTGGCGCCTCAAAGCGCGGGCAAAGGAGGGGCTTTGAAAGAAGATCTTCAGTCTACCGCGAACTGAGCTTTGTGGATGCGAATGAACTCACTGGAGGCTTATTGAAAGAGGGCGAGGAATGGAAGGGTTAGAAGCACGAGCGACGGCTTTGGACCAGCCACGTTCGACGCCTTCTCCATCGGCGGAGGAGAGAACAGAAAGTGGGTTCAACTATAATCTCTTGAGACCGGAAGGGAAAGACAGCTCAAATGCTGCTCACGAAGGGACGAATGTCGTCGAAATGAAGGTGGTTGTGTGCGCGGTGAAAGTTGAATCCTCGAGGATTGACTTTTCTGAAGTCCTCTAGTTTCTTCTTCACGTCTCGGAGGTCAATCTCGGTTTGAATCCGAGAAGGCATGTTCGAGGTGGTGGTGGTCGCAGTTGGAGAGAGTCACACTGGAAACAAACAGGAACAAATAAAGATGATACGATTTAAAGCACAAGCACAAGAGCATACAGGAGCGGTTACAGGAAAATGAGGTCGAAGCCGGCTTAAGTCGCGCCGCCATCGTTAAAAGCCCTAAACACGCGTGTCGCGTTCAGTGATATACACATACGAGCCTCCTTCCGCAGGCACTGGTCTGGGTTGGTAAGCATTTTGAGCACAGCAAAGAGAATTCGCCTACTGCTGCAGCTGGAAGCGGGTCCATAGGGAGGGAGTGGAGATGCTGTATTCGAATGAACATACTGTTGACCGAATCTAAGCGCACAGCATACCCCATTCTGTACCTCCGGTTGGCGTCCCGGGCTCTCTGGGCCTCCGCTTGCCATTTCTCGGGGTCTTTTCGCAGAGCTTGGCGCTTGCTGAGGAGAAAAAAAGTAAGAATAGACTCAATAGGTGGTTTTGCGCCTACCGAGCTTTGCGCTCGCGATCCCTGGTACGGATTTCCTCCGGCGTCAACGTCTGCGCCATAGGGCGCTTTGAGGTCGACGTGCTCGATAAACGTGGTTGCTGTCGTCGGTCGTGACTCGAAGCAGTGATCGCCATCGACAGCGCCCGACAGCGCCGTTGATGACAACGATCGCTTTCAACAGCGGCCATCGACAATCTGATGACACTGTCATTCAATGCCGTTTGATTGAGAAGACTTGCCAGCCAATCAACATCTATTAAAAGTTCGTATCTCGACTCGGACCTTGCGGCTCAACCTCCACTCTTCCTCCTGCGCATCGGAAGCAGTCCAATTGCCCCCAATCGTCGTCCCTCTTCTCTTTGTCCCAAAAAAAGAACCGCCTTCTGAGGTGATTCCCTCCCAAGCCTCATTCACCCCGCTGAAGCCAATACGGCAGCTTGTCCCAAACCACCGTTAGCGCCCGACCCGAATCATGGGTCGGACCGCGCACCACTTCACGCAACGCGACAGAATCGCAGCCAAAGCTGGCCAGAAAGCTGCCTGGGAGAGGACCCAAGAGTCCGCAATTTTTTTTTGGAATAATTTGCTTGCTGACCGCTACAGAGGACGAACCACTCGGAAGCAACAGCGACTAGCGAGTTCACGGCGCCATACCACTGTTACGCGCATTCCACGCCTCCCTCCTCTTCCCAGCAAGCTTTACACCTGGCTCAAATGCCCCATGTCTCCGGATTATGACCAACAGCCTGCTTTTCGCAAAGCGCTCTACGACGACTACGACGAGGCTCCGATCGCGCACTGGCTCGAAGACCCACTATTCGAGGTGCCTGAAGAACACCGCGCAACATCTCTTGGGCCGCGCTACAGAACAGAAACACAGCAACTTGTTTACGCAGTACATGCTCGACGTATGCTCGCAGTTCAAGCTCGGGAGACGGCAGCGTCGACAACTCGAAGAGCGTGTCGGGCGCTTTGACGCGATGATGGGTTGGCGGAACCAAGCCCAATGCCTGCTCTGTCGATGGGAGATGTACGTGGGTGGATTTGAGGACTACGATGCGGTTGCAGCCCCGCGAGCGCGCAATGTGGTTCGTCTTCATGTATTGGCTCTCGGTCGAGCTTGACCGCGTTTATCATCTCAAATTCCTCAGATGCTACTAGCCTCTTTGTCCTTGGTCTGCACAGCTTCGTATTTCGGACTCTACTAGCGATAAACAAGTACCAGCGATATGCCACTATTCTTGATCTAAATTATGGACCTCGTACATTTCAAGTCCCTTCGCAAAACGCGCTGCCCGCTCCTCAACGAACTTGCTTAGCTCCTCGTCTGACATGCCTGCAACCTGCTCCGCCAGCGACGCGTTCAGCCGAAACCCGCTCTCAACAAATCGAAACAACCCTCCAGCGGCGAATTGCGTGAAGGAGTAACGCGTCTCATCTTGTTGGATTGTGACGTTGGAATGGCGTAGGAGGGCCGATGGGATGGCGATGGTAGCGCCGGGCGGGAAGCGGATGATGCGCTTCAAGTCCCACAAGATGAGATGGCCACCTTTGTCGGGATCGAAGTTGCCGAATGCGGTGATGAAACACCAACCCCAGGCCAGATTTAGAAGATCCAGATGGGGGACGGTGACGGTTTGTGGTCCGAAGTTGAAGGTGCAGGACAGGAAGACCGACGTGCCGCGTTTAAAAATGCGGCGCAGTCGTGGGTCCCAATTGAAGAGGGCGTCCATCGTCTTCTCGTAGTAGCGATGTAGCCGAGGTGCGAAATTCAGGAGGATCGCTGAGGAGGCAAGTCAGCTACGCGGATCGAGAAGCAAACTGGGACGCACAGTTGCAGAACCCTGCGATCCTGTTGAACGGCTCGGAGCCTAGCAATGTGTCGAGAACGGCAGCGTCGTCGTCGTCGCTGCGGAAGTTTTTGGGACCTTTGCGCCCATTCGCGACCCCAACTCCGACTGTCTCCGCCCGATGGTCACCGCGGCGGAGGTTGCGTTTTTCTTGGGCTTTTTCCTCTTCTTCACTTTCTCGCCATCGACGGCCGCGTCGCCATCCAGAGGGGAGAGCTCCGGCGCGAGTTTCTGCATCAGCTCAAAGCCTGGAGTAGCAACCTGGCGACTCCAGTCTGATGTCGCTGTATCTCGAGGATGGCCGCACAGAACGACGAGTTCTCGACCATGGCGATCGGTGTAGACGGCTTGGGCTTTCCTGCGAAAGCATGTTGGAGAAGGCATGGCGCCACAAACGAGCACGTACCCATCCCATCTGTCCTCAGCCATGCCCATAGCCTCGAGCTCCGCCTTGGTAAATTTGCCGCTGGTGGGCAAGAAGATCTCGTGCGGCGCCGTCTCAGGCGCGGTCGCAGCTGCATCCGCGCTCCGCTTCTTCTGCGCAGCCTTTGCTGCCTTCTGCCGACGCCCGTTGAGCGTTGGGTCGCTCAGGCAAACGTATCCAGAGGACGCAAGCGGCTCTTGAGCAGCGCTTGAGTCCAAGTCGATCTGGGCGAGCTTGCGGCTCGCCTCGGTGCTGCGCCGCGCAGAATGGCTTGGTGTTGCTGCCCAAAGCGGCCTGGGCATCCTCGCTTGGTCTTGCGCTTGGTCCGACGCCCGAGTGCGTTGGCGGTCCTTCTGTTGGGGAGGAAGGTGCGGTATGGAGGGAATGGGGGCAGGGTTATCACAGCCGACGAGATCTTCGCACTCGAGGCGGTCGTCGTCGAGTTCGGCTCGCTGTCGTTTCAAGGTGGGAGGAGAAGGCGGCAGGTTCGTGGCCGCGCTGTCCAAGCTGGTCTTCGTCACACGGTGACTCTTGGCCTCGTCAACAGAAAGCGCGTCTTCTTCCAGCTGTCTCCCTCGTTCGGGTCCGAATCGTCCTCGTCCGGGTCGCAGTCATCATCCGAATCGTCCCGGCTCGGCTGCAGTCCGACTGGCTAACGCGCGTCCGCATCAACGTTGAATACTTCCATGCGGAAGTCGCTGAAGTCGCGCCCTGACCGCGTTGTACGCAGGCCTGAAAGCGGCGTCAGCGCTGTTTTGGACAAGGAAAATCAATGTGTGAGATTGACGGCGTCGCCGAGCCGCGTCAACAACGCGTCTCCCAGATACCCGGGGACGGAGAGCCATGGGTTGCGTGTTGTTGACACGTCGCGTCGGTCATTCAGAAGGCTGGGTCGAAGTATGGAATGCATACCAAGGGATTTGGACATTCGCTGGGGAGGGAGGGAAGCTGGGTGTTTCAGGGTCGGATGAGTGATCTGCGCAAGTGTTTCAGATTTTGATTCGCATCCACCACCGCTCTCGCGCTTTTCTCGCAGCATCCTACTCACACTTGCGGCAAGTCAACATCAACCCATGGCGTCCAAGATTTTTGCTAAGGCCCTCAAAGCACGCAAGGCGTCTGTGGCTGCAGCTTCGTCCCGCGACGAATTCTTCATTGACCGACTCTTCCAACCCGAATCCCCCACCTTCGATGATCACACCACTCGTGTCTCTGCGAATGCGCGTCGTAGCGGACGGATGCCGCGCCAGTGGAACTCCCGTCCCCATGAAGCGCCGTCGACGGCATTCTGTCTCGGAAATCGACACCAGCGCCTTCTCTATCGAGGCTGACGGCTATATACTGGATCTCGAGGACGCTGAGGATGCAGAGAGGCCGAAGGAGAAGCCGATCCGTCCCTCAGTAAGCACTTTTGTTCTGCTTTTGGACAACAAGCTCATCGCGTCTTCGTAGGATGCAGCTTTAGAACGCTGGGCGGCAATGCACCGGAATGCATTTCTCCGGGAGCTACTCAGACACGACGGAAGAGGGGAAGAAAGCAGCGAGTTTTGTACGCGGTGCAATATCGAGGGCCATGCGGCGAAGTACCGCTGCGACGACTGTCTTTGCAGCAGGCTGCTTTGCGCAGGCTGCTGTATTGAGGTTCATGGTCAACTTCCTTTTCACAACATCCAGGTACGCAACGTCCGTTTCCTTTATCTTCTTGAGCGCTAACGTTTGGTAGGAATGGGACGCCGCTGCCCTGTTTTTCTCCAAGACGTCTCTTCAGCAGCTTGGTCTTCGCGTCCAACTCGGGCATTGTGAATCCAACGCTCATTGCCCGCGACCCACCCCAGCGCACGATGACTTTGTCGTGCTGCACGACAACGGCATCCACGTCGTCACCTTCGACTATTGCGGGTGTTCGAATGCGGAGGAGGGGTATCTCCAGCTGCTGCGCGCGCGTTTCTTCCCTGCAACCACTCAACGACCCCAAACCTGCGCGACGTTCACGTGTTTGGATCGATTCGCGGCCTTTTCCTTGAAACCGAAGACAAACGCGATGGATTTCTACGATACGCTGGAACGGATGACGGACGGAGCTGGCGACAAGCCTCCGGATCGGTATAGGATGTTGCTCCGGATGGAGCGTGAGTGGAGGCACTTGATGCTCCTCAAACGCGGCGGCCAATCCGGCTACAAATCCAACGAGGCTGAAGAAACGTCTACGGGAGAATTGGCCATTCGGTGTCCTGCTTGCCCACGCCCTGGCGTCAACATCCCCGAAGATTGGCCTGATGCGGATCCTCAGAACGAGTACGTTTCTTTCTTGCTTACCTTCTTCACCTCTGACTTGGTATGAAGGTATCTTTATTCGCAATTCTTTGCGATGGACGCCTGTTTCCAGCTGAAACGGCGTATGGTGTCGAGTGAGGCGCGGGACCCGGCGCTCGGACCAGGCTTTGCCTTCATGGTCGAGTCAAAGCCTTACCGCGAATATCTGCGGACGGCCACGAACAATCAAGAGGTTTGTTTTCCTTCCACCCTTTCGCTTCTCATGTCTAATTCTGGCTTAAGATGTCGACCTGTAGCGGTTTGAAGGCCCTCGCACAGGCGAACACCAAGTTCTCCAAAGGCTACGCGGCGACAGGCGTCGGCATGGTCGTGTGCGCGCGGCACGAGTTCGTGCAGCCCACGAGTGTTGGAGACTTGCAGAAAGGCGAAAGGTGTGTGCATATTGAAAACATCCTTCGTTCGAGATGCTCACTCGCCGTAGATACTCTAACATGGACTACATATTTGCTGCGATGCTCCGCCATATCCACCGATTCTTGCGCAAAGTCGTGTCGTACGACATCGTTTGCCAGTGGCACAAATATATCTTCAAACGTCTTGGCCAACTTCCCGCATTCCTTAAAGTCGTCCTTCTACGCGAATGGACCAAGTTTGTCGTGCCCAAGTTACACATCCTCGGCCACACGCTCGACTGCAAAAACAAATACGACCTGAACCTCATCCCTGGGAGCGGGCAGACAGACGCGGAGGGGATTGAACGGGCTTGGGCGTCGGCGGGAGGGCTTTCGGGTAGTACGCGGATGATGGGGCCCGGGGCGCGGTCCGACATGCTCGATGAGCATACTGGTCATTCTGGAACTGGACGAAACTCCTTGGCCTTCGTATGTCGTCTGAGTCTTTCAACTGAAACATGTGCTAACCGTGCTCTTTCCCCAGCGGCAACCCTCCGACGTCGTCTGGATGCGGCCGAGATTGAGCTCCGAAAGCAGAAGGAGGCGTTTAAGGAGTTTTCGGAGCAGCAAGCCGAGTTGGTTCCGGTTTGGCGAGAGATGGTGCTGAAATACGAGGCGGACAAGACGCAGAAGAACCCTTACGTTGCGGAGATGAAAGGTTCGTTCGCTCAGTCCCTCATTGAAGTCGAAGAGCCGCCTCATTGTCGAGTAGGGGTTATCACTGAGGCGCAAGTTCGACTGCAGCTGCAAAATCAAGAAGAAGAGCAGGCTCGGCAAGGACGCACTGCCCTCCGCGTACACGATGTCGGGCCTGCCGGTTTTCTGGAATTTGCGCCGCAGTAGAGCGGCAACAGTGCGTGGACAACGTCTCTTATTATGTTCCCGTACTCACCTCCTACAGACCGCGTCAAAGCGCAGGCGATCCTCAAGAAGTCGCAAACCACTGCTGAGCAACTCGAACTGGGCTCGGCCAGAAGAAAGCTCAACCGGGATGTTCAAACCCTCAGAACGCTACAAGCTACATTTACGCCGGAAGCGTTAAGCAAACTCGCCTCCCTCTCCCTCCCCGACACCGCCGTGGCTGAGGACGTTCCCCTCCTCCTCCCCTCCGCGCTCGCAGTGTCATGGACCGCCTCCGCCGACCCAATCCAGGGTCTCGAGCCGCGCTTGGCAGAGTTGCTGTCCATGGAGAGATTGCACCGCTGTGCGCAGATGGGGCACTCGCTTGCCCATCTCCGCAACCACCTCCACATCCGAAAGCGGCTGCGCGTGAACAAGGAGCTGCACGTGAGGCACCAAGCTGCGAACACGCGAGCCCTCGCCGTTCGCGCACGCAACGAGAGCCAACTCTTGTTCTTCGCGGACATCTATCAAACCGCATGGTTCGCGGTCCTCCAGATTGAAGGCGGCGACGAGTCGAAAGTTGGCTTTACGCGCCTCCGACGAGAAGATATTCGATACATGGACGAGCCGGAGGTTCTTTCCAAGAAGGCGGAGAAGGCGAAAGAGAGGAAGGAGCGACAGGAACGACTTCACGCTCGTATTCAGGAGGAGGAGGGATGGTTTGAGGGCGAGGGCCAGGAGAAGGGCAAGGAGAAAGACGAGATGGAGGTGGAAGACCCCAACGAGGACGATGACTTCTTCATGAAGGGCTCCAACCAAGTCGGTGATGTCGTGGATTTGGCGGGGCACCTATGCCGGAGGAAGCCAGGTCGACATGGTCGAAGGTAAGTCTTTCGTGCCATCCCATCTCACCGGAGCTAATTTCCATGCAGCTGTTCGGATTGAGTGGTCCAAAGCCTGGGCACGATTGCGTCGCTGGGAGGAGGAGGTTGGCATCTTGACAGAAGAGACGCGTCGCATGCCGGTCTCGCACGAGAGCTGGGCGCTTATGTGGGAGAAGAGGCTGACAGCTGTGCCAGTTGGCACAATTCCGGAGGCAGAGGCAGAAGGTATGGTGGCCTACGGCGTCAAAGCAGGCCGCCATACATCGGGAGCTGGCTCGGGCGGGCTCGGGCTGTCGCGGTGGAGCCGAGATTAGGACGGGGCCGCAAGCGCGTTCGAATGGGTTGCAGCTCCGGAGCAGCTGCTCGAGGAGAGGGAGAATGAGCTGGAACGCGAGGAGGAGGAGGAGGATAGCGACGAGAAACGGAGCTAGAAGAGCTGGAGGATCGAGGTGATTTGGACAGCGATGATGACTCGTGGTAGCTACGTTGCACACCTAGAAAGGAAATAGTCTACTTCCATAAAGGGAAATGTCATTGCCAAAAAGGAAATCCATCAGTAAGTCCAAAAAGGAAATCGGGTTAAGTACCTAAGCGTTGCTCACGGGGTTAGGATCTTAAAAGGGACCTCCTAAAAAGGAAATTTTGCAAAGATCAAGAATATCAACGGGAATAGCCTAATTTGGACCATTTTATGAGTTAATCTCACATTCATCAACCGATTACATCAAGCCGAGGCTGATATGTCACATTTGTCACATGATTTGATCATGCCGGGGCTGCCGGAGGCTGCCGGAGGTGTTCCAGAACCAAGCCGGAAGCCCCCAATTGAATTACTGGGTAACCCATGAATTTCCGCGCATCGGGTTTGTGGGCAAACCAAGGGCTTTGCACGCAAAGCTGTGTGCAGATCCTGGGGATCACAACCGGCGCGTCGCGGAACGGCGGGAACCCGGGCCGCGGGCGATCCGGGACCGACTCTGAGCGCGCGGGAGACTCGGGGAGCGCGCGCGACGCGTGTCGGCGCTGCCCCGGCCAACCCAACTGGAGCTATGCTCCACCAGCCAGCCGGGCAGCGCCGCAAGCGGCGCCGCGCGGCACCCCGCACAGGAGCATAGCGGCTCGGAAAAATGATAATTCGGTGGCGCGTAGTATGTATACAGCGTAGTTTACGACTCGTTCTGAATGATGTACTCGTTGAGTTGTAGCGTGGTAATACCGCTCTGTATGCGGAACTGTTCGAACGACTTTGCCAGGTCTTCGAAAGACAGCTTGTGATACGCGGAGCGGATGGCCTTGGGGATGATATTACCGAGCTTGCGCCAGTAAAGCAGGAATGCGAGCGAGGTCCAGCCACCGGTGGCTGCTACGATCTGCGGCGGCACTCCCGCCATGAGCAGTTCGGACGAGCCTCCGATGCGGAAGCTATGTCCCGCGACGTTGTCGAGACCGGCTGCCTTCCAAACGGCGTTGCAGCGGTGGAGGAAGTACGACTTCGTGAGCGGTCTCCACTGCCCGTCCCGCTCGTCGCGGAACGCGAACAATGGCAGCTCGCCTCTGGGTACGACTGTGGTCGACGCGAGATGCCTCTCGAGGGCTTTGACCGGGCAAAGATCGTCGTCGCGTTCTGCCAGTACGACCGTGCCGCCCTTCTCGCCCGTCGATTTCGTCCAAGGGATGTGGAAGGAGAAGCCGTCGTTTGTGCGAGCGAGGTACACGCTACGCGCGACGTGGAACTTGGGGTCGAAGCCGTCTCCCTTCGGTATCGTCGTCTCCCCTAGGCGGCGGCAGCCCCAGAACGTCGTGAGGGCACATGCGAGTACCGCGCGGTCTTCGCTGTTGCCGCGTGCGAGTGATTTCGTGAGCGCGAGCATATGCTCGATGGTGGCCGGTGGGCGGGGAGGTTTAGAGTGTTTCGCGCCTTGTTTGTTCGCGCTCTTGCGGACCAGCTCGAGCAGGCGCGTCTCTCCGTGCCAAGGGGCTCCCGCCACGTCGTGCCATGCGTGCACCGCCGACAACCAACTCTTCACCGTTCCGCCTCCAACCTCCCCGATGTGCTCTGCCGCGAACGCCGTGAGCAGCTCCATCGACGCTGGGACTCTCGCGCCCTCGTCGATCTTGAGCCTGTCGCAGAACTGGTGGTACCGCAGGAGGCCGCTGGCGTATGTGTCGTGCGTGCCCGGAGCGAAGGCGCTGAAAAGAGCCTCGACGATCTTGTCGACGGTCTGCTCGGGAACATCGAGCCGAGTTTGGCCTTGAACTCGAGGGCGTACGGCGACGACCACACCCGCAGGCGGTCCTTTGCCAAAACGGCCGGGCGGAACTCGTTGTGCTCGATTTCGTTGCCGGCTTTAGGCTTCCTCGGGCGCGGAGGCTGTTTCGTAGTTTTGGGCGCCTGCGTCTCCTCGGGCGAGGAGGGTCGTGGCGCGGGCTTGGGTCTCGGGCCGTGTGCGGAATCGGGGGGGGTTTCGCGAGTGAAAAGAGGAGAGGGTGGGTCGGTGCCTGCCACGAGGCAGGTGGCGCCGCCGCGTCGTCCTTCGCCCGCTCCAGTTTGGGCGCCCATGTTTGTGGCTCCGAGCTTGCCGGTCTCCAGGTCGTGGGTGTCCGTGTAGCGTGTGCCGACCAGTCGGTCGTCGGTGCGCGGTACATGACGGTGAGAAACAAGATCGACGCCCGCCGAAATAAATTTTTCTGATCGCGGGGCCAAATTCGTATTAAAGCGAGCGTCGTTTAAGCGTATCTATACACGAGTGAAGCACGACAGTTCTTCTGGGAGCGCGAGTGGTAACGAGATACGAGGTACTTGGGGGGCCGGGAACTCCTCTGGACAGCTTGTCTGCGGGGTTGTCTCCGGTGGGTACGTAGGTAAGCGCGAGATGTATGTTTCGAGCGGATAAGATGGCGAAGGTGCGTCGTAAGGCCAGGTTGATATCGTGGTTGCGGCTGCGACCCTTCCCGAAGGCGCCAATGACGCCCTGGTTGTCCGAGTGTACGAGGATGTGTGCATCGTGTATGCCCGCCGCGTCGAGTAGGCGCACCACCAGCTCGACCGCGATCGTTTCGTGCCAGCCAATATGCCGCGTCTTGGACTTCCAGCCCTCGTCTCCTCGCCACGCTGCCCACATGCCGTCCCACTGTACTCCGATCCCCCAAGAGGTCGACGCGTCGACGAATATGCGTAGGTCGCGAGGCTCTCCCCGCGACACGAGGATCCGGAAGATGTTCTCCTTCAGCAGCTCTTTCTCCCACCAACCCAAGGCCGTGTAAACCGATGGGGGCGGGTATCGTGTAACGAGGGGCTTGTCGGGGTCGAAACGATTCTGGAAGGCGGTGATATCTGCGAGGTACGAGCGGCCTTCGGGATAGACGAAGCATATGTGGCAGAGGGAGCCGTGGAATTTTTTCGACGTCGTTGAGCGAGCATCGGCCGCGCTTGCAAAGCTCGCGGAACTCTGCGACGCGCCGAAGGAACTTGAGGCGCTTCTGATCGGGGAGGCTGACGCGTTTCTCGGGCAAGTTCCACAGAAACCCGATGTACACGAGCTCGAATAAGAACTCGGTCCACTTGACCGGGTGCCATGGAACCCGCAAGGGCTCTATTGCTGCGAGGGCGGATTTGCGGGAATACGCGTAATGGTAGGTGGTCGTCCCGACGACGACGGACTCGACGGGTATGCGCGGTTTATGGAAGGTGCGTGTGGGCTCGTCTGGTTCGTCGACCTCCATGGTGAGCGTCTCGGCCGGCTCGTCAACCTCCATTAAAGTCTCCAGCGGCGTGCGCGGCACGATGCCGTCGTCCTCGTAATGGTCTGGGTCGTCCACGATCTCCGCCTCCCAGATGTCCTCGATCGCGGTCGCGATTTTGCTGGCGTTTCCGCTCGAACCGCTGCCGCCAAACGGGGCGCAGTGATCGATGTAGTACCCGCGCGGGCCTCGGACGACGAACCATTTCTTGTGCGCGGGAAGAATCGGGACGGTGCGGTGAAACTTGGATATATCGAGCGACATGGCTTGGGTGCCCGGAGGCGCGTTTGCGATCTGCGAGCGTGCGTGCGTGAGCGCGGTTCGACGCGTGCGAAATAAAAGAGGGAATGCGACCCGCGTGCGAATGCGAAAGCGTGTGCGTGCGAGGCCCGTAGGCTGCGTGCGTAGTGCGTATGCGTGTGCGCGTGTGCGGGTGCGGGAGCGAAACGAATAAGAAATTGGACTCACGTATTCTCCAATTTTGGTGGCGGTCGTGGAACGCGTCGGGAATTTCTTCTTGTCGACGTACGAGTTTGACGACGGGTGCACCTCGTCGCCCTTGGAGAGGTGTCTGCACATGCGGAGTTTGTCCTTCTCGCCCGGTGCCTGCGTCTGCACCGAGACGAGGATCGGCGAGACCTGCACGAAGCTCTTGAGCTTGTGCTCGACGTGTCTGCGCGTCGGGTACGGGCCGTCCATGCGCCCGGCGACGACCTCCTCGTCCAGCGACTCGTTCACGAAGTCCTTGTAGACCTCGACGGAGTTGTGGTTCTTGAATTCGACCGATTCTGTTAGTTCGGGGAAGTCGCCCATCGGGAAGCCGTTGCGGAGGAGGTCCGGGAGGGCGGCGTGTTGGTCAAGATGATGTTTCCGAATGAAATTCTCGGCGTCCGCGTCGTATGGGGTGATAATCTTGTTCAAGACATCGGCGGGGTCAAGAAGGTGGAGTTCAAGATCGTCCAAGAAAAGATGCGCGTCGTCGGCGTTAAGTTGGGGCGGGGCGGCAGGACCAGGAGAAGGCGTGGTGGGCCGTTGCTCCGCAGTAAGAGCAAACGTGTAGGCGCGCGGCGCCGTGCTGGTGTTCGCAGGCGCCTGTCGTGTTCCATCCTCGACAGATCTCGGTGTTGCTCTGCGGCGCCGTTGCGCGGGTAAATGTTGTTTCCCCGGTTCGTGGCCCACGTCTGTCGGCCGTCCGCGAACGCTTCCGAGTGGCAGTCGCCGCCGTTGTGTCCCGATCTGGCGCACTTGAGGCATGCGGCGCGTTTATCTGGGCCCGCGCCTGGCCCGGCGCGAAAGGGCCGCCCGCGCCAAGCTCCGAAGAAACCGCCGCGTCCTCGGGCCGCCCAGCCCTGCTGCTGCTGTTGCTGCGCCTGCTGCGTGGGCATCGGGGCTCTCGGGGCTTGGTGCTGCTGCTGCTGGGGGGCCTGGGGGCGCGCCCGGAGGACTCGGCCAGCATGCGGAGCATGTCTGCGCGCATAACGTCGTTGCGGTGCGCCGCGAGGTTCTCCTGATACTTGGTGTGGTAGCCTTCGAGGTTGAAGTCGAAGGGGTCGACGGCGTAGCGCATGCGGAATTCGATGTCGGTCTTCAGGATGGCCGGGAAGTCCTTCGCGGGGACGTCGTTAGCGTAGCCGTCCAGCAGAGAAAAGTGGCTGCGCCAGCGGTCTCGGCGGAAATGACCGTCGTCGCCCGGGACCGTTGGGGGCCATATCTTCCCGATCGCCTCGATGTAATGCGTGTACGCCATCTGCCACTCTTGCCTCGACATGTCCATCTCGTTCCCGATCTTGCGCTGAAGCGCCGCGTCGCCCCAGTCGATGATGAGCGGGCGCTTGCTCAGTTTGGTCTCGGGCATGGGCGCCGCTTTGGTGGCGATGGTGTGTTGGTTGTAGAGGATGTGGCGCAGGGCCTGGGGTTGGAAGGCGTGCAGGGGAACGTAGAGAGTCTCGTGTTTCATCGTGTCCGTGAGGCAGGTCGCGTAGATGAGCTCCTCGGGCGCGTTGGGCACCATCGGTTTCTCGGGCCTGCTTTTCTTCGCGACGGGGCCCTCCGGGCTCGCTGGGTCGCCGGCCTTGCGCTTCGGGAGGATGGCCTTGAACAGCGCCGCGATGCGCGACGGTGACGCGTCCGCGGCGGGTATGTCGACCATGGGGAGGAGCGGCTCGTCTGCCTCGACCTCGGGGTCCGTCTCGACGCGCTTGTCCCTCCTCAGCTTCTTCTCGTAGTTGCGGATGATGCGTTCCTGGTTAATCGCCGCGCGCTGCGTGTTGGAGAGCTCGTCGACGGGCGTGGAGTCATCGACGTGGATCTCCGCCATTTTGTTGTCTGACGATCAAAGATCGGCGCGCGAGGCGCGAGACAGGACGGGAGCAAAGCGGAGGCAAAAGCGGAGGCAAAAGCGCCAAAGAAAACGAGCCCCGGGACGATGTGTCGAGTCAGAGGCAGACTAGATAGAATCACGTGCGCTACTCGACACATCGCTAGCCTATCCTACGATGCGGCTGATCCGCTCGTGCCTCGCGTCAGCCGCATCTGGGATTATGATAGTAGATGGGATATCTAGTTGGTGTTGCTGTTGGGATCGGTCGTCTCGTGGTTGTGAACCTCCTCGTCGTTGTTCGTTGGGTTGTTGACCACCGTCTCGTCGCTCGAGTGTGGCTCAGCGCCGTGTGCCTCCTGCGGAGCGCCTTCTGCCTTCTCCGGAGCACCCTCAGCCTTCTGCGGTGCAGCATCTGCCTGCTCCGGTGCACTCTCTGCGTCCTGCGATTCCTCCTCTGCGTTCGTCTGGACCGGGGCTTGACGCGCGTTCTGGCTCTCGCTATGCGACTGGACGAGTCCACCAGCAACATTGGTGGACTTGATCTCGGTGCCGTCAGGTTCCGTCTCGTCGCTCTCGTGCGCCTCCTCCTGGTCAGCGTTGGGACCAAGCAACCCAATCGCCAAGTCGTGATCGTCGTAGCCATCGGTATTCTTCTGCGAGTTGTTCTCTTCACGAAAAGTGAGTGATACGAAGTGAACAAAACGTCGCGACGCACGAACAAACGTCTTCGACGCATGCGAGTCCTCCTTCTGCAAAACAGTCGGGTCATTGACGTCCTGGCTTGAGCGCGACGGTCCGCCAGACTTGTCGCCGTCGACCATGTCGAGTGTCGTAGCAGCGAGGTCGGGTATCTCGCGCGGACGCGGAACGGCCAACGGAAGCTTGCCAGTGGGCAGGTCGCGGGGGACGGGAGGCTGGAAGGGCAGAGAGACGGGCGGGTTGCGCTTGACTTGGATCATCTTCTGCGGCAAACATTCAGCATCGACCTCGCCGAGATTGGAGTGTCACGCACCTTGCCCGCGACGGCATCCGGGACCTGGCGAGCCTGGATGTAAGCCACGGTGGTCTGGGTCGTTCGAGTCGCGGCGGAGGGGACTATTGCGAAACGGCGGCTGGCGAGTACGGTCGGGCAAGTCGTAGGAGATTGTGCCAGGGTCGGTCGAGTCGCGCGCAGCGAGGTCGTTGGCAGACTTGCGCTGGTCCTTCGCGGGCAGGTTGTCCTATGAAATTGTCAACGGCGAGCTCGCTAGAGCGACTATCGCGCACCTCGGTCGGGAGTGCCTTGGCGAGGTCGACGGGAGCATCGCGAGGTATAATGGGGAAGTGGGGCATCCGGTCGTTGGCATTGTCGAAGACGCTACGAGGCAGTTTGACGTTCTTGTGGACGCGCTCGAGCTCGGCGGGGACGACGGTGGCGACGGCGAGGGTGGCGAGCGAGACGAGGAGGGCGAGCTTGGAGGCGACCATAGTGATAGTGTGTATTGTGTTGTGTTGTGTTGGAGATGGTGGAGGTTTGAGGACAAGAGGCGCGCGGCGTGTGACAGTGTCGCCCACCGGCTTTTATAGCCGCGGCTGATGGCCGCACATTCCGTGATGATTTCGCGATGTCGGATCGAAATTTCACGAAGTGAATGAGCGCGCGAGAGGCACGCAGCGGCTCGTGCTCAATGTATTGGGATTGAATAAACGGAGAAAGTGATATGTTGATTGCCGAGACTGATGCGCACACAGCAAACAAAGATGGCCACCGGCCCGAGCAAGTACAATTGATCTCTTACTTCTGCACCTTGGACAGACACAATTGAATATTGACAAGCTTAAGAAAGCAAGAAATGGACAGCAATTCGACAGCGGTTTGTGATTTATCGAGCAAAGCAATATAGTCAAGACGCTAGACGCTGCAAAATTCCCTCAGCGAATTGTTCAGCGTTATAGTTGGCGCTTACACGGAGTCATTGATATTCCCCCCAGCCATTGCATTCCACGAAACCTGCGCGATGGCGGCGGAGAGTCCAGCCATGCCGGGCAATCCGTGACTGCTGGCGGCGCTGCGGCGGACAGTAGGATCCGGAAGAGGCTCTGGAGTGTGGTTTAAGGCTTGAATCTCTTCGCGAAGCTTCCGACGGTCGTCTTCGTCAAGGATCAACTTTTCTAGTATTAGCATCATCGTATCAATGGAAAGATACTGGCGCACCTGAACGCAACAACGAATATCTTCCAGCTGGTCCTTGCACTTGCTGATATCGCTACGAAGGCGACGGAGGGCTTTGAGATGGATTTTCCACCCAGTCGATGGAAGCAGAGGGAGTGCATCGTGCCGGGGTTTGAAATCATCCAAGATCAAAAGTTGGCACCTGCAGCTACAATAAGTTGACGGAGAGTCCGGGTCCCAAAAACTCACTCTCGCAAACGAAGGGTCTCGGCCAAGAGACGTCCATGGCACACGCGACCGGCACGAAGCTTCGTCTGGGTGGACAGAAGAGTTTCCGTTTCTTTGATGATTTTGTTGAGCTTGGCCAGGTGCGCTGCGGTGGATTGGCGCGAGATGACGTTTGCCACCGACGCGAGACCGAGTAAGATGAGCCCGGCTATGCGCGCGTCTTTACTGGGCAAGAACGCAAGGAGGAGGACAGAGATGGCGACAAGAGCTCGGATGCCAGTGGGGGTCATTGTGAATTGGGCTTATAAGCGCTCGCTGGCAGAGAGTGTTCATGTCTTAAGTACTTGTGGCCCCTCAAGCTGGGCTTGCGAGCGCTCCGCCGGATTTGTGAGCGCATCGCATACATGACATAATGACCCTCGGGTGGGTAAGTACTTCCATAACAAGTACTAGTAACGTGACGTTGAGTTGGCTTGAACTTGAACCACCATGTCGCTGCAGCTCTCCCTGCTGCTGCTCATCCTCCCCGTTGCTTTGGCTCACCATGACTCTCACGACTACAACCAGCTACCTCTCACCCAACCAGACGCACACGCCTCAACCTGGCTCGAAAAATACGGCGCCCAGATCGACCAGCCCTTCTCGGGCCCGCTCTCCTTCGCACACATACCCTACACCCGCTGCCTCGAAGACGAAAACACACCATTCGACATAGCAATCCTCGGGATGCCCTTCGACACCGGGGTCACCTACCGCCCAGGGTAGTCCACGTCCCGCGGGCGAAATCGCGCACTAACCGCACCACGCAGCGCCCGCTTCGGTCCCTACGGCATCCGTTCCGGCAGCCGACGCCAGCGCGAAGGTCGGGGCTACACCATGTCGTGGAAACTCAACCCATACACCTCGGGCGCGACGATAATCGACTGCGGGGACGTTCCCGTGTCGCCATTCGACAATGCGCTGGCCGTCGACCAGATGGAAGTCGCGTATTCGACGCTCCTCGCGAGGAAGACCGCTTCTGGTGCGGCGAAGAACGTTCCGAAGATCGTTAGGTACGACTCGGATTCGGAGCTTGACGCGTCGCTTACGGTTGCGCTCAGCTTAGGCGGAGATCATACGATCGTACGCAATTCTCTGCCATTCGGAGAAATGCACTCTTTATAGCGCTCAGGTCCTTCCGATCCTGCGCGCTCTGTACAAAAAATATGGACCCATCACCGTCATCCACTTCGACGCCCACCTCGACACCTGGCCAGGCTACGCAGGCGCCATCACCGAGCAATCCCAAATCACGCACGGCACCTTCTTCTACCTCGCGCACCAAGAAGGGCTCATCACCAACTCATCCATCCACGCTGGTATAAGAACCAAGCTCGCAGGGCCGGAGGATCTGGAGAACGATCTGGAAGTTGGCTTCCAGTTGATTTCGGCGGACGACATCGATGATTTGGGCGTGCCGGAGATTGTCGAGAGGATACGCGGAAGGGTTGGGAGTCGCCCCGTGTATTTGAGGTCGGTTTCGACCAAAATCGAAGCTTGTGGATGCTGATCGAGTTAGTCTGGATATTGATGTTCTTGGTAAGTTGTCATATTGGTCAGATTTTCTGGTCGCTGAGGACTTTCAGACCCGAGTGTTGCGCCTGCGAGTGAGCTCCCACCACTTCAATATTTCACAACAGACCTAAACACGTTCACAGCCGGAACCCCCGAGCCTGCAGGCTGGCATGCAAGAGAACTCAAACGCATCATCCGCGGTCTCGCTGGGCTGAATTTTGTGTACGCCTTCGGAAGTCTCTTCTTGACTCGATCTGAATGTTTCTCAGCGGTGCAGACATTGTCGAAGTTTCCCCAGCATACGATTTCGCAGAGGTAACGACCACCGTAGCTGCCGACCTAGTTCACGACTTTCTCTCGATGTTCCTCTCCCAGGCACCGCCATCCTCCGAGTCGCGTACCAATACAAATAAAATCGCTACCGCGAAAGACGACCGCGAGCTGTAAAACTACATACACACAAATTTTGTTGAATTCTTCACGCCACCTGATACCCCTGCGATGCCGACCCCTCCCCGGTCCTCGCATCGAGCGCCCTCAACGAAGTAACAACCCACTTCCTCCTCATCCTCGCAGCCTCCACGATCCCGCGCTCCTCCTGCTCCTTATCAATAATCCCCAGCACACAAACCTTCCTCCCCCACTCCGCCGAATCATCCACCTCCCCGCCCTCCCCGCGCTCCTCCTCCACCACCTCGTCGTCGCCCAAATCAATGTCCGTCTCAACCACCGCTTCGTGTGTGATTGCAGTAGTGCTAGCAGGCACAGGCGACTTCGGCGCACCGCCGCCAAACAAACTGAGCGGATTCGGCACACTCACACTCGATATGCTCGTGACCGCGCTGCTCAAGAACGCCCCCGCGTCGTCGAGGATCGTGCGCGGTCTGCGTAGTGGGATCGAACTGAGGATGTAAGTCTTGCGCTCCCAGCTGTTCGTCCACTCGGGCGAGAGTGAGTACGGAGGTGGATGTGTGGGGTCGTGCGTGAAGTGCACGGTGATTTCGCCGGATTGCGACGAGTAGGAGAAGCGCGGGAGGGGGTGCGAGTAGGCGTTGGGGAAGGGGTACGAGACGGGGCGGCGGTGCCGGAGGACGAGGCGGTCGCCTAAGGTGAGAAGCTTGAGATACAGAAAGGATATATAGTTCAATGCGAAAGAGCGCACCTTCGACGTCAACTGCGTGTCCCGAAGACCGGGAACACAACGCGCCGGAGGTGTCGATGAAGAACACCTACGCAGCCGAATACAGTATCAGGGCTCCGCTAAAGCAGCTGCAACGGTGCCCAAACGGACCTGATTATTCGCGTCCGGACTGCGTCGAACTAGATCCAAGGCTCAAAACCCTTGAAACATATGCAGAACGGGAACGCACTCTCGACTAGACTCTTCTCCTTCTCGGGCCACAGAGCAATCTCAGTGCCGTCTTCGAACCCGTCTGCGGTGACGTCGAGCAGCCGGTTGCAGCCTACCGAGCGGATAGTGAAGTAGCCTATTCTCGGTGAACACTTGCGGCGCTGAGTAGAGGCTTGTGTGGGCGCACCTGGTGGGAAGCCGTACGTTTCGAGATGCGCGTCAGTGGTGAGAGTCATGGCTGGTCGCGGAGAAGCGTCTCGTCGGCGTGGTTGGCGTTAAGAGCAAGACGAGATGGGGCGGTGCAGGCTGCGCCGCGGCATTTGAGTTGCCGAGATTGGCGGGCACTGCTTGCGCTCAGGCTCCGTCGAGTCACGGGCTGCGCGTTTTTGACTTGCCTCTGAATCGGCCCTCGGTCACCAACGAAAATAGCCCAAGAAACAAGAAACCGCTACCATTATGGCAGAGGTCGACCGCACATTATGCGCGATACAAAATGCACAAAAAATAGGCCCGAGTCCGCACACACAAGCTATCACTTGCGCTGCAGCGCCGGCACCTTCCGCACATCCACCACCGCGACGGTGCCCAGCTCGAGCGCCATCGCAATCCTATCAACCCCACCCGCCTCATCCGTCTGCCAATCCAAATCCAACACCCCCGGCCGGTCGTAATCCGCATACCACGACCAGCGCATCTCGCGCGCCTTGACGTCGTAGACGTGCAGCCACCCGTCGCCGGCGGCCGTCGCGAGGAAGCGGCCGGAAGGGCTGAACCGGATGGCGAACAGGTCGCGTTTGTGGTCTGCGAGGATGTGCAGGCAGGCGCCGGTCCGGGAGTCCCAGAGCCGGACGTTGTCTTTGGCGCCGCTGCATTGAAGCAAGTATATTATTGTGAGTTTTGTGGAAAACAGACAGACACGGAATGAACGCACGTCGCGAGCAGCTCGTTGGGGCCGGCGGTGAGGTCCGGACACCACACGACGCTGATTATGGCGCTGGTGTGCCCGGAAAGGACGAGCGGTTCAGGCAGCTCCGCAAGCTGCATCCTCTCCGCGCTGTCCTCTCGAAGCAGCCACTCAACATCGTACACGCGCGCCGTCATGTCATCCGAGACCGTAGCAAGGCGCGTTCGAGAAGGATTGAGTCGGGCTTGGTTGACCTCCCCATCGTGTCTGCGAAACCTTTAATGAGTTCTGGTTAGACGAATTTGATGAGCGCACTGTATGGTGTACAACGGCTCCAGCTTGTCGATCCGCATTATTTGGGCCGTACCGTCAGCAGAGCTGCTGACAAACATCGTTTCTGAGAGCCATTCGACGTCCAGACAGCAACCTAATGGAACGCTGTCAGTTCGTATTTCGAGAATAAATTTTGAAGTCTCACTTTGGTGTACGAAATACTGCATTCGCAGCTCGCGTCTGTCCACATCCCACAGACACGTCGTCCCGTCCAAGCTGGCGGTAAGCAGCCACTTCCCGCTCTTCGAAAATCGGGCGCAGTATATTGGTTCCTTGTTGCAGACCATCGAGCGTTTGGCGTCAAAGGAGAAAGAAAAACGCACCTGGTGCTGCACTTGCGTAAAATACGTCTCGCCGGTCGATTTGAACACTCGCAAGACGGAATCGTTGCACCCGATGGCGACCAACGAACCGTCCGGTGACCAACTCAGAGAGGTCGGATCACTGTCGGTGCCGGGCCTGAATTGCTCGAGCTGATGCGGGCCGCTTGGAGGGCCGACGGCGAACTCGGGCGAGTCTGGCGGCGGGGGAGGGGGGAGATCCCATAAGTGGACCACCGCGTTTCTCGAGCTGCATTTTTCGAGTCAAAAACCGTGACTTGCCAACGAAAAAAGAGCAAACCTCGTTATGAGGAGGTCGGGATTTACTGGGTTGAATCCACAGAGGAACACCTGGAACACAGTGAAAAAAAAGCGGTCGGTCTGCAACTAAAATACCTCTGCGCCATGGCCCGGGAGAACAAGAACAGCACGCGGATCCGTCTCTTGGTCTGCGGGGCCTTGTACGCGTCTCGTCGGCAGTCGTTTGCCTGTAAAGTCCCAGTCAAAGAATACTCGCAACAAAGATCAAAATGCACACCATTTTCGTCCCAGCGCGCACGCTTGTCAGCTGGTCCATCACTCAAGGGGCTGCCTCTGCGTTTTCCATTCGGATGATACGTAGACTGCAGCAGTGGGCGCGAGGTATATATCGCTGGTGGCGGACCCTCATTCCTCTTTGGTGGCACCAACGAGCAGATGTGTGGCTCCAGCAAAGAAAACCCGACTTTGCAGTTGAGTGCGAGGTTGTCGGCCTTCCAGTGCGCCTCGACTTCGCGGTAGAGGAGCGACTTGCTGAGGAGTTCGACGAGCTCGCCGCGCGGGATGTGTTTAGAGAAGTTTGGGCTGCTTTCCAGCTGGGCTTCGGTGCAGAGACTGAATGCCGAGTGGTGGAATCCTACGCTTTGTCAGGGCTCCAAAAGTACATATATATGGTTGTAAAACTGACCCGAGTCGAGTAGGAAGGCGTAGACGAGACAGTTTATCTCGTCTGCGCTGAGACGAATGGTGGGCAGGTCGTCCATGTTCAAGTTGGACACACGTGACACTTACATCACTCCGGCCGCTTAGCCATCTCGGAGTCGGTACCCATCGCCGACACAACCTTTCTTGCTCTTCCCCACGACGATGAGCACCCCGGTCTGGAGACTCGACGAACCCGAGGAAGCCGACGCTGGCTCGTCTGCAGATGCCCGCCAACGCGCGCAGATGGCTGCCTTCCGCGCTATCTTCGGCCCGCTCCTACAGCGACAAGGCGGCGGGGCTATAAACCTCAACAGCCTGAACATGGCCCAGCTCAGTCAGCTTCTGGCTGGGACCTCCGCCGCCGCTGGATCTGCTGCCGGAGGAAACGATGACGAAGAGGAAGAAGAAGAGGACGACGATGATGAAGCGGACTACCACCAGTCTATCCGACAGAGCAGCCATCGCAACTACTTCCCCGAGGTCAAAGCGCCGCAGGAGGCTGGCTTGAAGCTCCTTTATAGCGGGGACTTTGGGCGTGTGGGCCCCAAGATACATGCGCGGGAGCGTAATCACAATATCGCACGAACACTGCGAGCGCGGGCATCGACGGGAAGGCCGAGGTTCTCCAGGGAGGAATACATGACTGTGCGTCGTTCACTTCTCTTATTTCTTTGAACGTTCCGTGAACATTCCGGTCCAGGGTTTGGTGCCGAATAGCAGCGGGACGACTGTCGCAGAGTTTGGCGCCAACGTCTACAGCGCGCAATACTCCGCTGACTCGTCTTTCTTCTACACGTGCTCTCAAGGTGCGCCATCGCTTAGAAACCATGCCCACACGGAACCTAACCCATTATCCAGACTTTCAACTAAACATCTTCGACGCCAACGTCCCAGTACAGCCTCGAGTTCCCGGCAGGAGATACAATGACCCCAACCCGTACCTCAAGACGAACATGGTGGTCAAAAACTCCATAACAGCGCACTCGGGTCGGTGGACTATCACCGACGCGAACCTCTCGCCCGATAACGAGCGCATGGTTTACGCGATCATGTCCTCGACATGCTACATGACCAGCACCACCGACGCCGCTCCTTCACAAATCCCCATCCCGTTCTCCGACCCCCCAGGCACGACCCGACAACGAAGCACCAGTCTCTGGGGCTTCGATTCCGGGTACCGCATCTACAGTACCCGATTCTCCGCAGACGGGCAGGAGATCATCGCCGGCGGCAGCGGCCAGATCTTCGTGTACGACTTGCTCGCGAACCGCCGCGCGGTTAAGATCGAGGCGCACAACGACGACGTGAATAGCTGCACCTGGGCGGATACGGCTTCTGGGAACGTGCTTGTGAGCGCGTCGGACGACACGTACCTCAAGGTCTGGGACCGGCGCTCGTTGGGCGCGTCGCAACGGCCCTCGGGTGTTCTTATGGGACACACGGAGGGGATCACGTACGTCTCGGCGAAAGGCGATGGGCGGTACGTGATCAGCAATGGGAAGGACCAGAAGCTGCGGTTGTGGGATCTGCGCAAGATGCGCACGAATGCCGAGTTCGAGGAGGGTACGAGGGCCGTCTTGAACTATGGCATTCCGCTAACGCGTTGCCGCAGAGAAAGACAAATTCTATGGCACGAACTTCGACTACCGCAGCGCGCACTACCCGCGGCCGCGTTTCGCCGCCCATCCGAAAGACTGCAGCGTCATGTCGTACCATGGACACTCCGTGATGCGGACGCTCATTCGGTGTCATTTCAGTCCCGCCGAGACCACGGGTGGACAGTACATCTACTCGGGGTCGGCAGACGGACGGGTTCACGTGCGTTTATCTGCTTTACTTTCCATTTTCAAATTTTTGTTGACTGGGGATGATAGATCTGGTCTCTCGACGGCCGCGTCGTCCAGGTCCTCGACCGCGCGCGGACATTCCCCATGTCGTTCGATCCGTCGGGCGAAGAGCCCGAACGGAGGAACAGCCGCGATTGGGACGCGTGCGTGCGTGATGTGAGCTGGCATTCGCAGGTTCGTCCGTGTCCATATCCCCCTGCTTTCCTGCTTTCGGCTCCCTTATCTCACACCCGATTAACCCATTAGGAACCCGTCTTGATGAGCGCGGCCTGGGAGGGCATGCGCGGGAACAGCCGCGTCGCGCGGCACGAGTGGAAGGGGCTCGCGAAGATGGGTGGCAGTTTGGAGGATTGGACGGAGCGCCAGCGCGCGAATGCTTCCGAGAGTAGTGGCACAAGGAGGTCGTCGCGCCTCTCGGGCTCAGCGCGTGTGCCGGGTGGACGGATGCCGGGGACCTTTAGTGAGAGTGAGCTCGAGGAGGGGATGATGGAAGAGGATGAGGACGACGAGGACGACGAGGATTGGGAGCCATAGATGTATTATGTATGTATCCGGCGTGTATAGCAAGCACATATGTATGAAGCTGCTATTCATGGAGTCAAAATGAAAACGGCTACAAGGAAGCCTGGCCGTTTTCTTAGTTACAAAAAAAAGACGGAATTGTCCCGGTCCGAAGTGAGATATGTATGCTTCATCGTCCGATGACTACAACGATATACCCCCTCCTCCACTGCTAGTCGGGCAGGTGAAGTTTGGATCATAGTTGGCCTCTGCCGGGTTGATGGGACGAGCGGCAAACCCGATTTGATTGGGAGTGAGGCCATACTCCGTGTAATATGCCTGCTGGAATGTTTGCCTGTACCCAGGATGTACTAGTATCAGCGCAGTGGATACAATTATATCTCGGGCGGAATTCGGTCACCCTGCAATAAAGTCGATGCCTGAGCCGGAAAGGACTGGAACACTCCCGATGTCCGCAATGACCTGCACATAAGTTAAAGATATCAGTAGGGCTGCTCAGTAGCTTGATGAGACGAGGACCCACAAGGTAGATGTTGCCACATTTACCGCCGATGGCGGCATACTGGGATGTTGGCCAAACCTGCTGGTCTGGTGTCAAGCACTTTCTCGAGGTCTCGCCGGTCTGTATTGCGCCTGGTAAAAACAACTGCTCCGGGTGAAATCACTGGTGCCATACTGTAGTGTTGAAAATAAAGCAGAAATTCTTCATCTGCTTGAATTGATCTGGAGTGACAATAATTTGACCAGTTGATTGATCTTGGGTTCCGTTGGTTGCCTTGAGATATGCTTGGAAGGCAGATGATGATATCAAGATCTGAAAAGCAGTTAGAGCTGTATTTCGACGACAAATGAGAGCTTGATTACAAGAGTGGTCCCTGAATCAACAATTCCTAGAAATACTTCTGAGTATTGTTCAGAAGGGGAGGAGGCGATTGCCAGACCTGAGGTTTTGGATAGGATGAGAACATCATCAGGACCACCAGTGAGGGTGCCGTCTGAAAGGAAACAATTATGAATAGAGATGTCATGTGGAAAACAACTCACAAGCCATTGAAGTGTTCATTCCCCAATATGCATTTGCAGGTGAGGCATTGGTTATTGGTCTGTGAGAATGTTTGCATTGGAAAGATAAATATTGGAGACATACGTGTATGACACAGGCTCAGAGCACTGAAGCATTGGTGAATCTGGACAGGTGTAGGAGCCCAAGTTCAGAAATCCAGCATTGCTTCCATTTGCTCCAATGCCATTGTTTGGTGTGAGAGATAAGCTGAAGACATCCAGGCCAAGTGTTTGGGGAACAGTTAAAAATTCATCTTGATCTGGAAAACGAGTGTCTTCAGTGAGATCCTCGGGGCCCATCCTATAATATTGGCATTAGCATCTTCAAGCTGCCAGTGCCAGTGTATAGACTCCTTATGATAATTCACCCCAAGATACCATCAACTTTTAACATTGTCAAAGAGATGTTTGGGCAAAATAAAAATGCTTACACCCATCAAAGCCTTCACTAAATGTTGCAACAGCAATGGACTGTTTCCTAGCCACCGGGGGATCATCTAAGGCAGGGAAGAGTGTAATGTTGTCAATATATTCATTGCCTTTGAAAGATTAGGTGTTGATGTGCCAGTGCCTGGTAAGTTCTTATTATCTACCTTCAAAGGCGCCTTTGGATTGTAGCTTTTAGCTCTGGAAGATCATAATTCTTGATTTAAATTACCTGAGCCATACAAGACATCCTAAATCATGGTCAGATGTAGTTCTCCAATATAGAGAAATGAGCCTACCACTTCATTGCCCGTTCCTTTGCATGTTTTTGACTTCTCAAGATTTATAGATTTTGCAGCTCCGGTCCAGGTGTTGGAGCTCCCGGTATCGACAATCAAGTTATCTGTTTGATGTGGGAAAGAATGAGGAATGGGCAGCACAAACATTCTCTTGACCAACAGGTTGTTCCAGGGAAACATGCGAAATTCACGGGTGCCTTTTTCATTTTGTTAACGAGTGCGGCTCAAACTTGTGTTGGACTGACAGTGAATGTGACAACTTGGTTTTGAATCGGGAATGAACTGGCCCGAGTTCCGAGGTTCAGAATGCGTCCAGTCTCCCCGCCGGTTCCAAAGAGCCGCTGCGCACGGGCAACGTCGTTGCGGTAGACTGTGGTATCGCCAGTGGTGTTTGTCTGTTGCGTCAATGCAATGCTCGACGCGCCGCTGAAGCGAGGGCGCAAGACAGACACCGCACTGGCGCCAATGGCCAAGCAAGCTAGGCAAATGCTGAGGAGAACGTGAGCGTGGTGCATCTGAAGTGCAGCGTACCAGGGATCCGCCGAGCCGCGTCCGAGTATTTATATGAACCACGGAGGTGCGCATTTTGAGGGGAAGGTGAAGCAGCGGGGCAAGCAAATGAGATTGATGAACTTTGTTGTAACACTAGACGTAGACTCGGAGCTTGCAGTTCGTGTCCGAGACAACGTGTGGGTTAGCTGGTCTCGAATGGAGCGATGTAGGGAATGCCAGGCAGAAGAATCTCGACGATGAGCACCTTCCTGCGCGGCCACGGCCCTGGAGTTCCGACCAAGGGCGGACTTCAAGGTCACCACATCTCTCAAAGCTCCGAGGCTCTGGCGCCGCGGCGGTACTTAGTAGAGATGTCGTCGATACCGCGCGAATTCTCCTTCTGGGGCTCTTCGTATGGTACATAAGCCAAAGCGGCCTTCCCTGCTCAGCCTTCGCGAGCCAGGGTGCAGTCTAGTCCCTGAAACTCGATGTTTAGCGCGTGTTGCCCTTAAAACGTTGGGAGGTAGCTTCGACTCGGAGTTGGGCTCGCGATTGCTTACTGCTCGTAATCTGGTGTGGGGATACGCTGCTGTACTACCACCGGTAGCTTCGCTTGCCTGGCTTTCATTCCGCCGGATGTTAGCCACGACGTTCTAGAGCTGAGCGCCATGGCCGCTCGAATCAAAGGCGCGTTGAGTCACTGTAACGCTCACTCGACCCCCGTCTTCTTTTCCTCGCCTCAACTTGAACAAGCCTCGGCGACAACAAGCCAGCGTGATCTTTGCCACGGCGGCGAAGCCCGCCCGCCGGCCAGCAACTCAAATAGTGCCCGAGATGACTCACATGCTACAAGCCCACTTGCCCATGAACGCGCAACTGCACCCTCTCGAGCTGAACCCCGCCACCGGTGAACCATTCCTACGCCTGCCGGGAAGAGAGGGCTTCGTCCTGACGCCACCCCGCATGACCGACGTCGACGCGATGGTAGAAGTGTTCAACGACGAACGGATTTACTACTGGCTGACGGGTACCCCGTTTCCGTACACTAAAGGTGCGCGGTGTTCGTCTACATTCCAGGGCCAACAATCGAGATTTTTTGGTAGACAACGCGATCTGGTGGTTGGGTGAAAACGCGGTCCCGATTTCACAAAGAGTCCTTAAGGAGCTCGAAGCGGGGCGCGACGACCCAGCGTTGAAACTCGTTGATGCGTGCCCTGTGTCGATTATTCGGGAGGTGAAGCCGGACGGAACCGACGTTCTCGTTGGCGGGATCGACTTTACGCTCGCGCAAAGGGCGGTCGAACTCGACGGAACCGCATGGACGGCCGAGTTGCTTGGGCCCGACCCGAAGCCGCAGCGCAACACGGAGAATCCCGATATTTGGACGGTGGGGTACTATGTGGCTCCGGCGTATCATGGACGAGGAATTATGTCGGTCGCGTTCAAGACAGTGTTGGAGCAATGGGGCATCCCGCGGATGGGTATTCGGAGGCTGAGAGTCAGTGCGTTGACCGGGAACGAGGGCAGCGTGCGCGTTTTCGAGAAGAATGGCCTGAAGCTGTACAAGACGTGGCCAGAGGACACCATCTCCGTGCGAGGGACGAGGACGAGCGGCGTACATATTTACGAGGCGACGTATTAGCGCAGAGATTTCTGAGACGGTGAGACCGGAGAGGCTTGACTATTGCAAACTATTTTCCGAATCGTCTGTTTCCTCTTAGATCGAGCAATTTTTGGAAACCCCGCTCGCGTTAGTCCTCGGGACGGCGCTTGGTGCGCTTGATAGACGCTCTGAATGTAGCGTAACTAGATTGTCTGCGAATGCATTTGTTTTGCCATCTTTCATCCTTGAGGTGAACTAAGTTAGGCGGAGGTTCAGTGCCCAGTAAAAGAGCCCGAATGCATAGGTCTCAGATTTAAGTCTTCCGCTGCTAGCGACTACATTCACTGTCTTGCGCAAAGGTAACTCTTCTCCCGTTCTGGTGAGGAACGACCAGCAGAAAATTGGCACGGCAAAAGAACTCAAGCAAGGAAACCTCATAGTGGTGGCTACAACTTCGCCTTCTCTGCCTCCAGCTCCATCTTCACCTCCGCACAAACACGCAACAGCACCTCTCCCAGCTTCTCAGAATCCGAAATATCGTTCCAGATCTGCGCACTCGCGCGCGTCCACCAGCCCGACGTGTCGTGGTCCGCGATGTACCACACCATGGTGAAGGTGCCCGACTCTGGCGAGAACATACGCTTGTAGATCTTTGCCTGTGTTGTGGCGACTGCGGTGTGGGGCGCGTCGAGCGGGACGCGGACATTGACCATGTTGAGCGCCATGCCGTCGTCCTCGGTCGAAATAACGTGTGCGGTCGCTTACCGCCCCGTTTTGCGAGGTCACGGCAATAGGCGTTGATCTTGTCTTCGCCGCCGAGCCAGGTGCGGAAGTCTAGTGCGGCTGCGACGCTTAGGAAGGGCACAAAGTCGATCGATGCGGTGAAGTCGAACTGCTGCACGAAGGTGGTGCTGTTTCCGTTGCCTGGGGAAAGGTACGCGCCCGAGGTGGGGTCCTGAGGAAGCTGGACTCGATGAGGTGTTGGTTGCGTTTGGGGACGTAGAGCACTGCGGCGGAGCGTTTCGCGTACAGTCATTTATATAATTATGGCAGTTGGAACACCCAGAAGTCGGGATCGACTTCGTTGAGGCGCAGGTTGGCTTCCTGCCCGATGAGGTGCGCGCCGTCGACGAGACTGAGCATGGAGAACTCCTTGCAGCTGGCGCCGAGCTCTTGCCATGGGAGCCAAAGGCGGCCTGGGACGGAAAGTCATGCCGTCGATGATGGCGACGGCCTGCTGGCCGGGTTTTTGCGGAAGCGATTGGAGGTGTGTGCGGAATTGAGAGAGGACCGCCGCGCGCGTTGTAGGGAGCTTAAGCGCGATTTTGGACATGGTCGGGTTGGGAGCAAAGTCCGAGATGGATTGAGCGGTGCTTAAGACGGTGTAGTACGTCGTGCTAACTGAGTTTTGTTAGTTTTGGATACGTGAAGAGACGACTAGGTACACACAAGCGACGATTATGTCCCCCGTTTTCCAGACAATGTTGCGTAACACGGTCGAGACGCCGGTCGACGCGTTGGCTACCATAACGCATTCGTCGGGCTTAGCACCTATAAGAGAGGTAAGGCGCGTGCGGACGTTGGTGAGGAGCGGCAGGTAGGTCTGCCAGATCCGTTTGTCTGGGTTTGACTCGGCCTCTGCGTCGGGAGCCTTGCAATACTCGAGTACACGGCGCGGGAGGAAGCCGTAAGAGCCTGGCAGACGTTACAGCCAGGCAGCAGTTTGCAGCGACGACGCACCGTGTTTAAGATTCGTGTAGGTGGGATCGAATGGAAAGTGTTCGATCATGGGATGCCCGAAGACCGGGGGCTTCTTGGTCTCGAAACTTTTCCAGGACATGGCGGGTGCGGTCAAGTCCGCTAGTTGGAACCGACGTAAGGGGAGGGTTATCTCTCAAGGTACGCCCTGGAAGAGATCCCTGCCAGGCATCGACGTCGTTTTCTCGCAGGGTCGAGTCATGGTGGAGGAAGTAGAAGGACGCGGTCAGTGCGGCCATCGACTTGTCACGAGTTCGTGCAGCTTGTCTCTTGCCACCACCTGGATTCTACTCGTACCGTTCCATTTCAACCATTAATCGTCTCCACCGCCCTCCATGCCAGCCTGAAATGTCCTCCCACCTATATTTATCCAGCACCAACCGAATCCAGCGCAAATACGCGGCGACCGTAATATCTGCGTAACAGAGTTTGTCCCCGCCAAAATATAGTCCACTCTTGGCAAACCATCCGTTGATATGGTCGAAGATGCCCTTGAACTGCTTCCAACTCGCGACGTCGCTGTCTGAACCTGCGACGGGAATCGCGTCTGCAAGCCGCTCTACTCCAAGCCGGCGACCTCGAGTACGGTCGAAGTACTCTTGGCTCGTGGAGTTTACGACTTTGAGCGTCGCAGGAAGCGCGTACGTCTCGAGAGGAGCGAGAAGTGCCTGGAACGCGTCGGTGAACGCGTAGTGCAGCGCCTCTGTTCCCGGAGAAATGAGCTGGACTGATTCGGGGTACGTCGAATCCAAATAGAACGCGATTTCCAACGACCCAGCAATAGCAGTGTCTATAATGCGTTCAACAAAAGCCAAGACAGCAATGCGGCTTACCTGTGGTTGGGTCATAAATGACCGGCAGCGTGTAGTGGTCGTCCGAGGTCGGCTTGGCTCCGATTTTCTTGCAGAGCGGCGCGATCTCTGCGTATTCCAGCCAAACCGTGGTGAATCTGAGCTTCTTCACGTTCAAACAATACCGCGTTTTGGCGACATTGGGAGAGAACGTGGTGCCGAGAGTAGACGCGATGTCGTAGAGGACGATGGCCATGTTGGTGTTGGGGTGGGGTCATCTCGTCGTTTTATGGGGCTCTATGACCAACAAAGCCGAGTCGTCAGGTGCGTGCTTGCTAAAGCACGCCGCCGAGGACATGTGAGAGCACTGAAAGCGGCGGTATTGCGAGAAACACGGCCATCAGACGCGGCTATAAAAGCCGGTGGGCGACACTGTCACACGCCCGCGCGCCTCTTGTCCTCAAACCACCACCATCTCCAACACACCACACCACAACACACACACTATCACCATGGTCGCCTCCAAACTCGCCCTCCTCGTCTCGCTCGCCACCCTCGCCGTCGCCACCGTCGTCCCCGCCGAGCTCGAGCGCGTCCACAAGAACGTCAAACTGCCTCGCAGCGTCTTCGACAATGCCAACGACCGGATGCCCCACTTCCCCATTATACCTCGCGATGCTCCCGTCGACCTCGCCAAGGCACTCCCGACCGAGGTGCGCGATAGTCGCTCTAGGCGAGCTCGCTGTTGACATTTTCATCGCAGGACACGCTGCCCGCCAACGACCAGCGCAAGTCTGCCAACGACCTCGCTGCGCGCGACTCGACCAACCCCGAAAACTTCATCAACATCGCGCCCGACACTACTCGCCGGCCGCCGTTTGGCAACTTGAAGAATAGCGTCAGCCGCGACTCGAGCAGCCCCTCCTTCGATTTCCTCGATACTCGCCAGGTCCCTGATACCGTCGCGGGCAAAGTGCGTGACAATTCCCATCTCGGCGAGGTCGATGCTGAAATGTTTGCCGCAGAAAATGATCCAAGTCAAGCGCAACCCGCCCGTCTCTCTGCCCTTCCAACCTCCCGTCCCCCGCGACCTGCCCACTGGCAAGCTTCCGTTGGCCGTTCCGCGTCCGCGCGAGATACCCGACCTCGCTGCTACGACACTCGACATGGTCGACGGCGACAAGTCTGGCGGACCGTCGCGCTCAAGCCAGGACGTCAATGACCCGACTGTTTTGCAGAAGGAGGACTCGCATGCTTCGAAGACGTTTGTTCGTGCGTGACTGCCTTTTCTTTTCTTGTTTTTGTTTTTGAATTCTATGCAGAGAACAACTCGCAGAAGAATCCCGATGGCTACGACGATCACGACTTGGCGATTGGGTTGCTCGGCCCCAACGCTGACCAGGAGGAGGCACACGAGAGCGACGAGACGGAACCCGACGGCACCGAGATCAAGTCCACCAATGTTGCTGGCGGCCTCCTCCAGTCGCATAGCGAGAGCAAGAACGCGCGTCAAGCCCCGGTCCAGACGAACGCAGAGGAGGAATCGCAGGACGCAGAGAGTGCACCAGAGCAGGCAGACGCTGCACCGCAGAAGGCCGAGGGTGCGCCGGAGAAGGCAGAGGGCGCTCCGCAGGAGGCACACGGCGCCGAGCCACAATCGAGCGACGAGACGGTGGTCAACAACCCAACGAACAACGACGAGGAGGTTCACAACCACGAGACGACCGATCCGAACAGCAACACCAACTAGATATCCAATCTACTATCATACCCAAGCGCGCATTTGTATCACTAGAGCATAACCCAATCGAACAAGAAGCTGGCTAGCCAAGAACCTCGTGACATGATTACCTCAGCAGACGACGGTTTTCTCCTGCCACCTTGCAGGGTGGACTGCGCCCACCCGCCGTCGAGATCTATCCGACGACGATGCTGGTCTACTCTGGCCTAGATGGATGTAGTCGGCGACAAGGACGGTGCCCACGCTGCGCCCGGCCGTTTTCCCCTCCTCTCTTTTGAGGATCGGAGTCGGTACGAGCAGCCCAGACGGTACCGCGCCGAACTCCCCGCGCACCACAGGCCAGTTTTTCCTGTCTGCGGAGAAGCGGCAGATGACGACGAAGATGTTCTTGGTCGACGTCGAAGCCTCGAGCTCGAGGACGAGTCTGAGGCAGCTGGAAGCTGGAAAGTGATCGCAGCTTCGAAGGGTTGCAAGGCTGCCGCGTCGCCAAGAGACGTGTGGGAGGCCGAGACCGAGGGAGGACGACGAGGCCGAAGATTGGGACGGCGGTCTTGAGCGCGGAGCAAGGATTGTGATTCAGAACATTGGGACGACGGCGTTCGGGATACGTGACGCCGAAACGGGATCCTGCGCTGCTTCGAGACGTGCAGAGGACGATGGGCTTGCAGAAGGGATGTGGTGCTGACTCCAGAGAAGGGATCATGGGCTGCCGTCGCTGAGAGACGTGCGGATGCCAGAGACGGAGACTTGTAGAACGACGAGGACGGCGTTCGGAAGACACGACGTTGGGAGCGCCGCAGCTGCGAGACGACTTCGCAGGCGGAGAGATCGGACGGCGTTCGCAGTTGGACGACGTCGAAATCTACAAGGAAATTCTGCGCTGCCGCGAGACGTGCGGCAAGCCCTGCAGAGTGGAGATGGGCAGTGAAGCACTGGCCCAGGAGATCTGGAGGACGTTCGGTTTATAATCGAACGCAGAGTTGCGCCGAAACGTCGTGAAGCGACGACGACAAAGGGCAGGCTGTGCGACGATGCGCGCCGAAAGGAAGCAGCTCGTGAGCGCATACGATGCTGCATGGATGGTTGGATGGTCGGAAGGGATGAACTCGAGGACGACGAGACGACTCCGCTGCCCACCGGCCTGCTCTGTTCGCTTCGGCACAGAACGGGATATCGGGGCTGCGTTTGCAGTTGGTCGACTCTCTTTCGGGGCCATTGGCGATGTTCGAGAGCGGACATATGGACCCATGGTTGGACTTTGGACGCAGTGTGTGTCAATGATACACGCGTAAGACCTCCTGGGGCGGGTTGCTCACCACGCTCGCTCCATAAATCTTCTCGGTGGGTGGTCCCCATCTCGGAGCCTAACCAGCTCTGCCTTGCATTATTGTTGCGGGTGGTTCCCGCGTTCCAGCGTTGGTAGATTTACTTTTCGTGTTTGTAGTCCGGCTGGCACGAGCGAATTCGACGCGTTGGGGCAACAAAACATATCCAAGCACGAGGTGCTCAACCTTAAATTTCCCCATACAATACAATGCACTGCGGCCTACGCACTCTGCCACTCCGCTTTATGCTTCTCCAGATACTGCTCGAAACTCGTCGGCTCCCTGCCCAAATACTTGCTCACATTCGCCACCCCCGCCTCGTACGCAGGCCCAGAGAATCCACCACGCGCGCGGTCCAAAATCTTGAGCAGGTACCTGGGCATCGCCTCGGGCATGCCCTTGGCGGTGAAGGTCGCGACGAACGCGTCGGGGCTGGTCGGGGTGGTGTCGATATCCGTGCGGCCCGTGATCTGCTTAATCAAAGCCCAGGAATCTTTCGCCTGGCGTTGCGGGGAGCCTGCGAGGAAGATGCTCGTCTTGCCTGTCGCGGGCGGGGAGAGCAGAACGACTGCGCCGACCGCGCCGATGTCCTCTGGCACGATGTTGTCTGCGTACGCGTCCTCGTGGATGATTTGCGCCTTGGGCGGCTTCGCGGACCGATCGAGATAGTTCTTGAAGAAGTTGCTCGCAAACGATGCGGGGCGCAGTGCGACAAAGGATGGGAAGGCAAGGTCCTCGATGGCGATCTCGACCTGAGCGTGGACGAACGGGATGATCTCCGATTGGGGGATGGCGCGGAGCGCGTCGCCCTCTGCCTGCACGCCGTAGCTCGATAGGAAGACGATGTTCTCGACGCCGGCCTCGCGCAGGGCCTTGATCGCGTTACGCTGCTTGTCTAGCGCGTTGGCGATGAGGTAGATGAACGCTGCCTTGGCGCCAGATTCGGCGACGGCCTTGGTGACGGAAGCTGCGTCGGTGAGGTCCGCTTGCACGCGTGCGATGCTGGCGCCGGCAGCCTTCTCGACGTCGGCGGGAATTTCGCTGATCGTCTTGGAGGTGTCGCGCATCGCGAGCCAGACCTTGGCTCCGCGCTTATGCGCCTCAAGAGCGACGAACCCACCCACTCCGCCGGTGGCGCCAAAGACAAGGACGTTGGAGTATTGAGGGGTCTGCGACATGGCTGTTGTGCATTCTTGCGTGCAGCTTCGAAGCTTTATAGAGCGCGGATGAGCAGCATGCACAGATCGAGAGACGGCCAATTTGTCGCTGGTGTTTACGCTGGGCGATCAGTCAGCTGCTGCGGGCCGTATAACCGAGTTTAACCGCTCGACTTCTGTGGATGTTTGAGACCGGCTCGTGAAAAATCCAGTAGCCAATGAGAGCGTAATGAGCCAACGTACTTACTGCGAACAGATTCTCTGTCCCAGTTATAATAATTAGGACAATTCCGGCTTGAACACGAAAGAGTTTTATTCAAACTTTGAACGCAGACATCAGACGAGGTGTCCGCCGCCGCTGGGAATTGTCATCAGCACGGCAGGCTAGGCTAATAGGATTAGGCCCGCAACGTACGCTATGTACTGGGCGCTCCGCGTCGAAGGTAGGTAGTTTGTTGACGGTGCCCGTGGCTTGGAACTGGCTCAGAGGGCTTCGTCGGCAAGTGAAGACCGCCCTGCGACTTGGCGGTTCCTTCCAAGAAGAGAGGCTCAGCAAGAGGTGGAAGTCCGAGGTCAGAATGGTGAGCCCGTGACGCATAATCAACATTGATGAAGTAATCGCTCGATGGCCGAGATGCGGAACGATCGCCTCTTCGGCACCTCTAGATGATCCGAGGCGGCCTTCACACCTTGACTTTCTACCACAACGATCTCCGTTCCCCACCCACACTACTACTAGTCCCAAACGTGCTTTGCAACATAAGTGCCGAAGTCCACTGTGCTGACAATTTCCCGACTCGGAATCCCGATACGTTGCAGCATCGAGTAATGAACTTTGACATAGCGTTGCCGCTCCGAACTCGAAGGCTCCGGTTCTAATCGCTGCGGAAAGCGAGACGGCAGTATATAATGCTGAGGACTGGTCTCGTCCCAACAAACCCTTCAAGTACAAGGCTTGCATGGCCCAAGAATCATACTCTAGCGTCCTCGTCTTTGGCGCCAGCGGCACCGTCGGCGGCCTCCTCGCCCTCGCAGCGCACGAGCGCGGAGCCAAAGTCTGGCTCGCGATGCGCGACACCACCAAGGCCATCAAAGGAATCCCAAACGACGTCGAAAAGGCCGGCAACTTCGTCCGCATCCAAGCGGACCTCACGGACCCCACCTCCGTCGCCAACGCCGTCGCACAGTCCGGCGCAAAAGCAGCATTCATCTACCTCATCCTCGCGGCATCGGACCACCAACGCGCGGCGCTGAAGGCACTCCGGGACGGCGGCGTGGAGAACATCGTCTTCCTCTCCAGTCTCGGGGTCAAGGTCGAGGGCGCCGCCCTCCGCGCGATCCCGCCGTCAAAGTTGATGTGGTTCCGCAATGCGCAGGTCGAGATCGCCATCGAGGACCTTGGATTCCCTCATTTTACTGCTTTGCGCCCTGCTTCGTTCGCCAGCAACTACATCACTGCGGGCCTCGAGCGCTCCTCGACGCCGCCCAAGGCCACGATTATCTTCGAGGATGCGCTGGCGGATAACGTCGCCCCCGAAGATATCGCCGGCGTAGGCGCCGTCGTCCTGCTCACGCCTTCCGGCACAGGGAAGACGACTCTATACCTCAGCAACGTCGCTGCCGAGACGCGCACAACCAAGGACAGCTGGGCCCTCATCAAGCAGATCACAGGGAGAGCCGACATCGACACCACACCAACGAGTCCCGAGGCATGGGTGCAAAAGGTCGTGGCCCAGGGCATGCCCGAGGCCTTCCCTAGGTTTTATCTCGGCGTGCTGGAAGACTCGAGGCGCGGTTTGGTTGGGCCGGAATACGAGGCTGGTGCTGCGAATATTCGCAAGTATCTCGGGAGGGAGCCGATGGGGTTTGTCGAGTATCTCGAGAAGCATAAGGCGGAGTGGCAGAATATCTAGAGTGCTGTATCCGTTGTGGCCACCGTGACTTCCAACCATCAAATTTTGATCGTCCGAGGTTCAACTTGTTCTGAGCGACAACCAGTCGGAAAATACTTACGTGCACTCATTGCAGGCCCTCTTCGCTCACCTACATACGTCTCGCCGACTGGCGCTCGCGCATACGGTCCTGCCAGGCTGCACATTGTGCAACTTTCCGAAAACCCTGCGAGGGGACTCGGACGAGGCTGGAAGCGACGGCGGCCGTTGTTCTCAGCCTGGACCCTCATAGATATCGATGTTACCCTTGGGCTGGCGCGTGCTTCGAGATCCAAGAACCCAACCCTCGGAATCGGAACAACTGCGTCATGGAAGAACCTCGGTACGTCGCGATCGACTGTAATTCGAAAGCCAAGCACACCTCGAGGGAGCGGGGTCGCACGGATGACGGTGCCAGGGGACGGCGTCGTACTGTCAACTCGAACGGGGTTCTTCGCCGTCGGAGAACCGATCGCGAACCACGCGCGCGAGGTCCAGTGGGCGAAACACGTCAAAGCCAATGCAAACATCGGCGGCATATCTTCGGTGGACCACTACTAGTAGTACAGCAGCCCATGTATTAGGACAGGAAGAACAAAACCGGTCAAGAGCGCAGCGCAGCATTATTTTGGGAAAACGCAGCAGGGGTGCAATCAGACAAACAAACAAAGAAGTTCTCTCGGTATTTCTTCGCAGTATCAAGTGAACAGCGAAGATATGCTCTCAACTTCAGGCGGGAGTTGCAAGGGAGTGAGTCCTTTGGAAACAAAACTTGCATGAGTCTCTAAATTCGAGTAAAACTTTGAAGACACGAAAGAAAACGATCGATATTGTACACAAAGCGACAACAAAAACAAAGCCAAAGCTCTAGCACTAGCGGTAGCAACGATACCAGTAAATTAGTACTTTGATTCAATTCTCAAGACCCATCCTCCTCCTCGTCTAGATCCACAGCAGTCCATATCCACCCCGCCCACAATTCAAGAAAACCTTCAAACCTTCAAAGCTTCCCACACCCCATAATCCTCACCGTCCCATCCGGCTCTCCAACACCATACAGCATCTCCATCGGGTGGAACTTGAGCGCACTCATCCTCGGAATGTACGGGCTCGGGAACGCTCGCGCAGGCGGGAAGCCCATGCCGCTCGCCAAATTGACGCTGGTGATCTGTCCGAATTGCATGTGCAGCGGCTGTACGGAGACGCGCTGCACGCGCCAGTTGCGGTGGTTGAGCGAGCTTGACCTGAGCGGCAGTCAGCAATGTGAAGTCACGTGAAGAAGCGGAGACGTACGCGGCCCAGACCCCTGCGTGTGGATGGACGTCGAATGCAGCAAGACCTTCTTGGTACATATCCCAGGTTTGCAGAGGGTGTTCTTGGGCGGCACGCATATCCCACAGCTTGACTTTGCCATCCAGACTGTAATCGCCATTAAAATCGGCGAGGCAAAAAAGGTACTCGAGAAAACAAACCTGGCCGAGAGGAAGTGCGAGGGCTTGGTCGGATGCGGACGGACGTTCTGTACCCATGATTCGTGGTCGTGATAGTGTCGCACGACCGAGTTGCTGTCCGGGTCGCGTCGGTCAAACAGCCTGATCTCCCCATTTGCGAAACCAGCTGCGAAGAGCGTCGAGGGAAAGCCCGGGGTGACGCGCGACACGAGGCTCGTAACGGGGCTGTCCGATTCGGTGTCGATATCCTATTGAAAGCGCGTCAGTTTTGTAGCTCGGGGTAATCGCGCAGTCAACGTACGAAAAGCGACACTTCGGTTTGCGCGTCCCAGGTCTTGATGATCCGAGAATCGCCACCAACGAGCATGATCCCCGTCTGCTGCTGCCAGTCCATGACCATACCCGCGCCGCCTTGGGCGATGTTGACGATCTCGGTCAACCCGCGGAATGCGCTGACCATCTGGACGGATCCGTCGTCAACGGCGGGGTCGTAGTTGCGGTACAGACGGACGACGCCATCGGCTACGAGGCTGTCAGCGAACGCTTCGCGCGAGTCGAGGGTAAAACCATACAAGAGCCAGTAACGACGATGCCGCCAAGATCCTGGTTTATGACCTCGAGCGCAGTTATGCTCGTGCCAGTGGTGTTGCCGTTGTGGAACCAGCTTATCCGACGCTTGTGCGACCAATCCCAGACGCTAAAAAAGCGCGTAAACAGCCAGAAATACACGTCGAAAACACTGCGTACCTCACAACGTCCGATTCGTTGGCAACAAACAGGTGCTTGTCGAACGAATGGAACGCCATGGTCAACGGATGCCCGTGGACCTGCATCGTTGCGACAGGTCGGTCCCATGTGCGCATTTCTGTGAAAAGGCATCTCAGATTCCGCTTCAAAATATAGGCAATCAGCGCATACCGGCTAAATCGACCTGCCGCGCCGTCTCCTCGATGACCGTCTCGTTGCGCTGCTGCCGCCACATCTGGTAGTTGAACTGGATACTGCCCGGCTCGTCCGCTTCAGCTTGCTGAAAAAACAAAAACAAACGATCAGCGTACAACATTCGAAGAACACACAACGCGAAACCCACCCTCATCTGCGGCTCCGTAAAGTATTCGCAGCACCAATCAAAGAACGTGCTCCTTAGCGGCAACACATCCGCCATCCCCACACCCGTTCCCAACCCCAAAATAACACTCCCGTTCGAGTCCATCGACGACATGCTGCTGCTCGGGCTCGCCCCTCCGGGTCCGCCACGATGATGTCCGTGATGTCCCCGTCGCCCCGTCGCACCCGCGCGCCGTCGTGCCCTAAGGCGCTCCATGTCCTCCTCGACAAGCGCCTCGATGACGTTCCAGGGCGTGAAGTCCGCCGGAGCTGCTTGCTGCTGGTGGTGGTGCGACGACTGCGGCAAGGGCTGATGTTGCGGCGCATACTGAGGCTGCCGGAAGCTGGTAACGCTCGGGTCACGTGAACGCAGCGGGCGATGCGACCGGTTGTCCTCTTCCTCGTCAAAGACCTGTGGAGCGTAAGGCGACGAATATTTTGCGAGGTTAAGTCGCGGAGACGGCGGCCGCGATACGGAAGGCCGAGCCGGTTCCGAGCGGGGAGATATCTCGGACAGGGAATGGTGCTGATGGTGGCCGTGTCCGTGGGGGTGTGTTTCGACGGATGGGCTAGCAGGGAAAGCGATCCCGTTCGCAAACGACTTGATCACGTTGGCGAAGGACGACGTCCGGCGGATTGTGTTGGAGACGCCGTTGGTGATGGTGCTCGTCATCGTCTCTGCTCGCGAAAGTGGTGGTCGGGCGGGTGGTGGGGCTGCCGCAGGTTGCGCCGGCGCGAACGAAGGCGACAGCGAAGCGATGGAGGCATGCGAGCCAACACGCTTGCGCGAGGTCGTGGTCCGCGCATCGTCGGGAGTCAACGGCCGCTCGAACAACGTTGACGTAGAGAGTTTCGCGAATGGCGACTCGATGAGCAGTGCCATGATGTAGTCGAGGACCGTCTGCGCGTTCGTCGCGACTTCGGAATACGGGTCCACCGATAGGTCGAGGAGTGTGATGAACATCGTGAAGAACGACGAGAGGTAGACGCGCTGAGCAGCCGCCTCGTCCGGGTCGAAGCTGTCGAGCCACTCGCTGATGATATAGTCGGTGCCGCCGTTCAACGTCTCGTCGTCATCCCTGTGCTCCTTCCTCCGGTCCTCCTCCCAATACAACCACGCGCAGACGACGAAATACCCGCGGTACTCCTTGACGAGACAGCTAAGCACCACGATGATCTCCTTGCGGCACATCGGGCTCGCGTCGTCGCGGATGGCGAGCATCGCGCCAGTCACGATGGACAGCTCGAGCTTGAAGTGCTCGATCCGGTCTTCCAGCTGCGTCATCGACCCGCTCCCACCACCACCGCGCTTATTCTTGGACGCCAGAGCCCCACTCGCACCCATGAACGTGCCGAGCGCGTACAACGCCGCGCAACGGACCTCGACCGAGTCGTCCGCCAACAGCGTCACAAACCGCTCATGCGCCAGCCGGTCCACCCCGAACGCCCTATTCTCATCATGACCATCCCAGATCTGCGCAATGCACAACGCCGACCACTGCCGCAACAAATAGTCGGGATCCTCCAGCCTGTCGAGGCAATGGTCGAAGACCCACGCATTCTTGCACGCGTCCTGACCCATGGGGAAGTCGCGCGAGGCCGACGCGAGGATGAAGGCGCACATGGCTTTATGCTCGGACGAGTTGGGCAGTGCCACTTGGTCATCACGTGAACCGAGAATCGTCGCGAAATAGCGGTAGCCGTTGTTGTTGATCAGGTCCGTCTGAACCGACGGGTCCACCGCGAGGATGCGCGCCCAGATGAAGATGAGCACAGGCCGCAGATCGGGCCCGGCTGCCTGCAGCAGCTTGCTGATGTACGGAAAGATACCGATCGAGAGAACCAGGTTGACTGCCCATGGGCCCAAATCGACAAATTGGGACAGCAGAATCAGCGCGCGGAGTCGGTGCGGCTGGCAGAGCAGCACCTGGAGCACGATCGGGAGCTGGTCCGGCGGCTTGCGCGGGACAAGGTGCGAATCTTGAACCGGCTCGGTTTCCGAAAGCGGGTTGAGCCCATCATCTGAGCCGGTGTACTGCTCGCTCGACGCAGGCAGCGACATCGGGCCGCGTTTGGTGAGCGCCGCGCCGCCGCGTGAGATCCAGACCTCGAACGCGGTCAGCTGGTCGGCGAAAAACCGGCTGGGGACGTAGTTGTATCCCGTTCGCGAATTCTGTCCTTGCCCGATACGGCCTGCGCGCATTGTGGTTCCAGGAGTGATGGGGTTGGGGTCGTTGGATGCGGGAGTAAGATTCGGAAGTTGGCGCAGACACGCGTCTACCGCAAGGTCCCATGTGGCCCAAAGCGGATGCGTGTTGGTCGCAGGAAGTGGAGGATATGTGTGTGGCGTGCAATGGTAGTTCTTCATGATGCGTTCCGCCAGCAGGAAATTGCGGAAGAGCGACGCGATGAGCAGGTCGCATCGGTACAGACGCGTAAACACGTCCCGCGAAAACGTGGTCCAGGCAATCGTGTCGGTGATGGCGGTGAAGATCCAGTTGAGCTCGCCCAAGGGAGTCTTGCGGTCCTTGAGGTCACCGGGAAGGTGCATGACCATGTCCGCCGTGATGTTGTTGGGCAGCTGGTGGTGCATAATGTAGTACCGCAGCGCGATGTCGATAGGCGACGTAAGGCAGGACGTGAAGAGGTCGGCAGGGAGCTCGGGAGAAGTGGGCAGCTGCTCGTTTGATGCGCACGCGGCAAGCTGAAGCGACGCCATAAACGGCTGCGAGCCCTCGACGGGACCACCGTGTTTCGTGCTCGCGTCCTGGTCCCGCTTCTCCGCAATGATGTTGAAGTTGGTGAGGAGATGACCAGCCCCAGAACAGTCCCAGATGTAGATGGCGGGCGAACCCAACCATGACTGGAGCTCCGTCAACGACACTGGGATGTATTGCGTGTAGAGGCGGTTGAAGCACCACAGTTCGCCGCTGTCCGTCGGCCGTGGGACACCGTGGCCGTTGTAATGGAACAAGACAGCGTCGTCCTTGGCGTTCTTGCGCAGGTTTTGGCAGGAACGCCAAAGGTCGTCGTACGACGGGTCCTGGATGGCCTTGTACATGATCTTGAGGCTCAGACCCTCGAACTGGAGCTTCAGGTTGGTCGCGATGGCCTCCATTGCCTTTTGCGACGGCAGGGTGTGCGGGTCGACCCAAGCCTCGAGCACGGCACACGGCTTGGTCTTGACCGTGTCTGGCGGATCGACATCGATGTTGAGACACAGAACGAGGGCTGCGTTCGCGGTCTTGAGCTTGGTCGGAGCTCCTCGCCACGGAATTGGCTTCGTGGAGTAGGCCGGGGGCGGAGTGGGATTGCCGCAACTGGTGTGGCGCTTCGCGGCCCAATAAGGAACCGGGGGCGACAAGGCCTCGGATTCGTGGTTGCTTTCGTCGAAATAGTGTGTTCCGTTCATGCGGAGGTCCTGTGGCTCGGGACGACCAGCGTAGTCGGGGTCTTCCCACTCCTCGTCCTCACGCTCGTCATCGTCATCCCGGTTGTCCCCATTGGCGCTGCCTAAAACCAGCTTTAGACAGCAGGTATGTTTGGAGCGACGGTTGCGCACCAGTCATGAATGTTGCGCGCCTCTGAGTCGACATGAGGTTCGCGACCAAGCCGCAGAGAAGGCTATTAGGTAATCGTCACTCCATGGCACAGACATCGACCTCTTCGCCCACACATTCTCAAGGCCCCATATGCCGGCGTAGCCATTATCCAGGGCTTTCGCCGAGCTCCACGCCAAGAATGCATGTGGAATATTCATGCAGAAACGAGTTGCTACCATAATCACGTTGCACTCAATCGTCTAAACTCCGCGTCGCCTCCCTCCCATCCACCTGCACTGGTGAAATCTCGGGACGACGCGTTCGAGCACTTCTTTGCGCGAAAACTTGACAGTTTGCGGCAAGGCAGCCTATGTCCGAGGTGCGACCGCCTCTGGTTGCCTGGCAGCGTGAGCCATGCCTCGACCCTTCACGCTCGACTTCCCGATTTGCGCACTATTCATCCACAAATCGGGCGCATTCCTCGTCGCGCAAGCCAATTCGCGGCAAGACGGGGACAAAATTTGTCAATGGACCGAACCTCCGAGAAACCCCCGCCCTCATTGATGGATCCGTGCCTGCTACTTAAACCGAGCACCCACCCACGAACCATGCTGCCGGACCCGCAATGCCCGTCACAAAGCTGCCGCCCAACTTCCTCTGGGGCTTCGCAACCGCCAGCTTTCAAATCGAAGGCTACACCGACGCCGGTGGCCGTGGACCCTCCATCTGGGACGGATTTTCGCGTCTCCCAGGCAAAACTCTCGACGGCAAGAACGGCGACGTGTCCTGCGGGTCCTACAAGCTCTGGGAGACCGACATTGCTCTGCTGAAGCAGTATGGCGTCAACACATATCGATTCTCGCTCTCGTGGTCGCGTATCATTCCCCTCGGCGGCAGGAACGACCCAGTCAACCCCGAGGGAATTGCGTTTTACTCGGCGTTCATCGACTCATTGCTTGAGAATAACATCGTGCCTTTCGTGGTACGTCGTTTCGTTCTCAGAACGCCTAGGCCTAACACACTCCAGACTCTCTACCACTGGGACCTTCCCCAAGCCCTGCATGATCGTTACGGTGGCTGGCTCAACAAGGACGAGATTGTCAAAGATTATACGAACTATGCCAAAGTGCGCTATTCTTTCCCTTCTAGAATCGCGCCTAATCGACCCTCAGGTCTGCTTCGAAGCCTTCGGTGACCGCGTTAAGCACTGGTCCGCACGCTCATTGATCGCGCCGACTAAACTGACTTTAAAAAGGCTGACGGTAAATGAGCCGTGGTGTGTTGCCATCCTCGGCTACGGACGCGGCGTGTTTGCGCCTGGGCGGTCAAGCGACCGCGCGCGGTCCACTGAGGGCGACTCTTCGACGGAGCCGTGGATGTATGTTTTTTCTTCGCCATTTAGTCTCTTCGATTTACTTGCTTCCTAAGCGTCGGTCGTAACGTTATTCTGGCGCACGCCCACGGCGCAAAACTCTACCGCGAGAAGTACAAGCCGACCCAACGCGGCCAAATCGGCATCACCCTGAACGGCGACTGGGAGATGCCCTACGATGGTACACCGGAAAGTACGTGCCCGCAGCGCACCCGCAGCCCGAAATCGCTCCACATTGACGCGCTCTCTCCCAGACATCGAAGCAGCACAAACCGCCCTCGACTTCGCCATCGGCACGTTGCCCTTCCGCCCACGCGCTGCTTTCTGCCTACAATACTGATGCTATTCTCCGACGTTCTTGCAGGCTGGTATGCGGTACGTCGTTCTTAGAATAAACAACTCCCCGAAAACTCATCAGCTGATCCACAGGACCCAATCTACCTCGGCCACTACCCCGCGTCGATGGAGCGGATTCTCGGTGCGCGCCTGCCGCCGTTCACGCCCGAGGAGTGGAAAATCGTCAAGGGCTCGTCCGACTTCTACGGAATGAATACCTATACGACGAACCTCGCTCGTGAGAGACGCCTTCTGTCTGGTCGTAACCGCTTGGCGGGTCCTGATCACGGGTCCATCTAGGCGCCGGTGGAGACGACGAGTTCCAGGGATTCGTGGACTACACGTTCACAAGGGCGGACGGAACACAGCTCGGGAAACAAGGTGTGTTTGTTGGAGCGTCCATTCGTGGTAATATTCGAGGGCTCACATGAGTTCGCAGCGCATTGCGCGTGGTTGCAAGATTGTGGGTTTTATCCGAAGCGAAAAGGTACCGCTTACTAACCGCCGAGCAGACCCAGAAGGATTCCGCTCGGTAGGCGCTACAACAAAGGCTGCAAAGATACGGGCTGACGAGCTTTTTCCGTGATAAGCTTCTGAACTATCTCTGGAAGGTACGATCAATCCACAACCCTCGCTCTCACCCCACCTTTTCTGACCTTTTTCCCGTCTCAGCGGTACAAACTACCCATCTAGTACGCTCCGCCCCTCTTTCACCCAGCGCAAGCCACTGATCAAGCCGTTTTTAGCGTGACGGAGAATGGGTTCGCAGTGATGAACGAGAGTTCGAAGTCCCGCGAGGAGGCGCTTAAAGATACCGACCGGGTGAACTACTACCGGGGCGTGACCGCGGCAATGCAGGCTGCGATTAGCGAGGACGGGGTCGACGTGCGCTCGTATTTGGCCTGGAGTTTGCTGGATAACTTCGAATGGTGCGTGATCCTTTTGGCTATTGTTTTCTTCCCGTTTTCGACGCAATTTCCCAGGGCGGACGGCTACACGACGCGATTCGGTGTCACCTACATCGATTACGACACCCTCGAGCGCTTCCCAAAGGAGTCGGCAGCGTTCGTCAAGCAGTGGTTTACCGAGCGGATACAAGCGCCGTCTCCAACTCTGCCGCATCTCGCATCCTCGAATAGCCCAACGCTCAGTACAACCAGCACGATACCCGCGAAGTCTGGGTCTGCGTCGGCGTCCGCTATTTCGCTCGCACACCCCACAATGCTGTCGCAGCTCAAGGCGTGGATCGCGAAGTACGTTGACGCGTTGTTGGCATTGCTGAAGCTGAGGCGCCGGTGATCGCGCCGCTCTTCCTCCGAGCCTGCTCGCATGCCGCTACTCGCCTCCTCGCTCCTCTGCGGCCGTGAGCGTCCACGAAATCCACCCGCCGCCGCCGCCATCCTTGTATATCAATCGCCCTTTGTTGTGTATAAATAATACTCGTCTCGGTCCCGCACCTACCCGTTCCTTGCAACGCGCACATGCACCTTACCTATCCCCTCGACGTTAGCTTCATGATGATGATGTACTTTGACGAAACCTCGCAACGCTTCTAAGCAAAACTCCTTCCACGTTCCGTCTTCTCGTCCTTGGCCTGGGCGCGTTGGCCTCGGAAAATCAGCCTTGTCGGAGGGGCGCAGCTGATTAGATAGAGCCGTGGGCGTGGCACCCAAGTCGGGGCATCCGGCTCGGTCGGAACGAGCTCGGAGAATTATCGAGATCGGCCGCCGGTCCCGGTGCTGCCTTCGCATTCGCAGGGATTTCGCCCGCGGACACAGAAGGGACGTCCGAGCTCGCGCATCAAAGAGGTCAGCGGCCTGGGTCCACGATTCCCGGTTTGGCGACCACCTTTTCCGGTTATTTGCAGAGGGCCACTCTCCGCTCGCGATCGACTGGCGAAACCATGATATCACTGCCAGTGCATACCGTCGCTGAACAGAGAACTCGCGAATTCTCGGGAGACGCACACGCCTCACCCGCCTACGTTGAAGGCCGGAAACTCGCCCGGCGCCCGCCACTTTTCGAGGGGACTAGAACTGTTCGGAGATACCGGCGCAGACGCGCCGCGATATTTTATCCTTGATTTAGCCGAGACGGGTGGCATCTCTCGTCGTCGTCGAGTCCGAGGGCGCCAAGACGGAAGAACTCGACTGTTTCCGCTACTCTACTCGTGGTTGCGGTACCGGAGGCTGGCCACGGGTCCACCTCAGAAATAGGACCCCGGATAGTCCACACAAAAGTTAGGTCCCAGATTCCGAGGTTTCGTGTCCGAACACGCGGCGGATCCGTCGCTGGCCGGTGTCCGAACCACCCCCAGGGTCCATCGGGCCGGATGCTGTTCCGCGATCAAATTCTCATCAAAATTCGCGATCCGGCCCAATTTTGCGCCAGAACCGTGCCGCGCGCGCAATTTGCGCCAAACGAGCCAGAATCTGGTTCGTATCAGCCCCAGATGGGGACTTTTCACGACCACATGACCCCCGGCTGAGGCGGCTGTCGTCAACCCCGGCGATCCGGTGTCCGAACGCTGGTCCCAAGTGTTTGGGGGTCGCGCCTCGCCGTGTCCGAACCAGCCCCAAAGAGAACGCCAAAATCGGCCAAATTTTGTCCGAACCACACCCCTCAGATCAAAAGGTAATGGCCGGGGTCCTTCAGAAATACACCGCGGCTAGAAGCCAGAGGAGACGGAGGATCCCTGCGTGCCCAGATGACCTCGTCTTCGGTAAGCGGACTTCGAATGCCCATTCGCAGGATATACGGTGAGAACGCGTGAGTACCGCGAGTGGCCGAGTGCCAGTCCCGCTCACGAGGAAGTCCTCGATGGACTTGAAAGGGAAGGTCGGTTCTGGTCGCAATCGGGAGAAGCTTCTCTTCGCACAAGAGAGTCCGGACGAAAGAGCAATTCCCATCATTTCTTTCACGTGTTCGTCCGAGTCACTGGTTGCTCTTTGACCACCACCAATGCGTCTGGTTACAGCACTTTCAACCTGTTTTTCATCGCATTATCGTTCAACTTGAAGGCAAACACGATGGTGTCGCGGCCAGCCCAATGCAAATCTAACGACAGCCAACGAAGCCCGTCACCAAGACCAGCCCACCGAGTCTGTTCGCCGCACCTCCGGATCCTTCGTGTTCTGAACCTCGGTACTACGACACGGCTATAGCTTCTTCAAGGTAACCGCGACGTCCCGGGCCATCTCGTTGCGGCTATCCTACAAGAACGTGAAACCGCGCGCGGACGACTTCTCTCTAATTTAAGCGGACTTCGTAGACCCACTGGCAGTCTCCCTCCTGAACGCCAAAGCCACGCACGTTGGGTTTCCGAGTCTTCATCTACGGTCTCTCAAACCTCAGAATCACGACGCTATAGGCCATGCGCAGGACGAAGGAAGATCGTCGTCTGCCGTTCCAGCTGCACTGCTGAGGAAGAAGAAGCTGCGCCGCGCTTAGTCCCCGAGACGGAGTAGCTCGCCTCCCGCACCGTGCCACGCACATATCTGGCCTACTGTCCTTCGGGTCCCGGAACCAGTTGTTCAGCCACTTCCTCGACCACGCCCAGCCGCTCGCATACCGTTTGACGACCATGACGCACCTGCTGTCCTAGGCGACATCTCTCCAGAACACAGCGGCGTTTCTCGTCCGCGGCATTACTCTCGTCCGCGCGCGCATGTCATGGGCAGCATAGACAGCGGGCAATGCCCGTCAATTCGAAGATATACACAAGATCAATGAGCGCTGCTACTGGCGATCGCAGCAGCATGTAATGCCTCCCTTTTCGCCTTCTCCCAATCGTTCATGACCTCCAGGACCGCGTCTATGTGCTCGAGGGAGAAACTTTCGTGTGCGTCGACGGCGACACACTCCGCGTTGCTCACGGTGTTCTTAATCTAGGCCAGAAACTTATTTTAGCGGTTCGCAGATCTCTTCGTCCACTGTTCCGTACCTGTCTCCCGTTAAGAGGGATTTTCGCCAAGCGGTCGAGATCTTCAGATGCGATGGACGAAATCGCATGGCCCATAGCTCGACCGAGGAACGTCCGCCAGATCTGGCGGCGCGAATCGACCCCAAGTTCAGGATAGTAGATCGAGAAATGGAGCCGGCCTACATTCAGTCAGGGACGCGTTGCTTGAAGATGAAGCACGTACTCTCGAAAGCCGGGTCGCATTGCTCGATGAGGTTTGTCGTCAAAATGAGGATACCTTGGTAATACTCGAGCTGTCGCAAAAAGATTGAAACCAGCGCGTTCCTTGCAAGGTCCCCTTTAGCGCGTTGTTGCAAGAACACCTCTGCCTCGTCCAGCAACAGCACCGCATCCCATGTCTGTGCAATCTGCAGAACCAATGTGAGTTGCTTGTCGACATCCGTAGGATTCGTTCCCAATTCGCCAGCGCTGATAGGGTACAGCGGACGATGAGTTGCCTCCGCGACGGCTTCGGCCGTGAGCGTCTTCCCGCATCCAGGGCTGCCGGAGAACAACCCGATGAGGCCTTTGCCCTTGCCTTCGACAACATCGTCGAACTTTGCGCTGTGCATCTTGTGGCTTTGGACGAGTGAGTGGATGAGCTTTTTTCTGCTTGACTCCAAGGACGAGGGATTTGAAGGCCACGTCGGACCAGATGACATCGGCGAGACGGTCCATCGCAAAACCACCTAAAACACCCGTTAGGTCAAGTCGGTCGAGAATGCAAGAGATGTGCAACTGACCCCATTGTTTCGCGCCGAAGCAAAACCCGAGGAGGACGGGCGAGCAAACAAGATATTGCTCATCGGTGAGTGACTCCGGCTCAAGCACTCGATGGACGTCGAAGTTGAAGGAGCAGTTCGGCTGGAACAGACGAAACGCCGTAGGATCAATCATAACACGGCCTTGCGTCTGAGAAGCATTCAGAGTTGTCCGCACAAGATTAAGAGACAACATACCGTGAATTTCTCCGCTTTATGTTCGGGAGAAGATCTGTCTGGGCCCTCCTTCATTGCTGGCCCACTAATTTCGTGATATGTCCACCGAGGCATAGCAGCGATCTTTTTCCCTCGTTGCATTGCGCGAGCAGTGATTTCATCCGCTCGCGGATGCCAGAGCAGCGGGAACAGCGAGAGGTTCTGGATAAGTCGTGATCCACTAAAAGTGGGGATTTTAATGAGCTCGCGCGCGAACCCAAACAGACTTCCATCGTGGGTAACCACATCGCACTCCAGCACTGCACATGGTTGCTCCCTGTCTCCAGGACTATCAAGATACTCGAAGGTCCGGGCAATCAAAATCTGGTCTTGCTCCGTGTAGACGTGAGAGCGGTAGACGAGCACATTAGGCGGGAAAAGGGCCCAGAGCAAGTCGAAAGAGATTTCTTTCCGAATGTCGATGTCGAAAGCTCCGAGAATCTCGGGATAGTCCTCTCCGATGAATTGCATTGCGACACCAATGTCGGAGAGGACGGCTGGGTTTGACTCGTGCTTGTTTTTCTCATCTTCCAGCCGTTTTCGGAGAGGCCGTCGACAGTGGAACAGCTCCTGTGAGTTCAACTAAAGAAATGTTGGCATTGAGATGTTCTAAGATGTCTTAACGCAGTATTCACATACCCGGGGCTGATGCAGGGTGAGTGTCGAACCCTCGACATCACTGGGAAGGTATCAATGCGCCTTGCCACAAAAAAAAAGAAGAGCACACACCGAAGTATCTCCAGCAATATATCCCGCAGAAGCACACTCTTGATGTCAACCTCTGTCCTCAGATGCTGCCCTCTCTGGTCAATGAGCCGCCACACGACAAGCACCACTTTCTTGCTGGTTGAACTATTGGTTGTTTTGGCTGTCTTCCGCAATGTTGTTGAGAAGGTCCTCCTATGAAAACATGAACTCTGGATCCAGTGCCTGTTGATAACAGTGCATACGGATCAAAGCTACCAATCGTTAGAAGAGGCGGTTATGGTTCCAACTGCAGCTTACTACTGGTCATATCGTACAATTCGAGGAGCCGCCACAGTGTTACTGGCACTCATAGTGCAAAAACAACAGAAGAAGGGTAGAAGAAGGGCCGGGCTTCCCAGGTGTCATTCATTTGGAATCCCTCACTTTATAGGTGCAAGTACCTGAGCGCTTACAGCCCTGAGTTCTCGAGGTTCTAGAAATGTTTGAACTGTTGTTACAGTGTTCACAGCATATGACAGACAGCTTGCTCGGCTTTGATTGATTCTGAGCGGGTTCATCATTGTTTAAAACCGAGCAAGCTGTCTGACTGTTAGAGTACGAGCGGCCGCTGGTGTGTCATTGCACAAGTACAAGCTTGTATACAACAGGGTTCAACAGCATCATACAGCATTGGTGACGGATATCAAACAGCGGCAGGAAACAAACAGCGGGAGATGAACAGCATACACAGAAGACCAACCCAGACTCGATATATTCCTACACTGGCTTTTAAAGGGTCTCTGGTCAATGAAAGAAGCTACTGTACCCTTTTAAACAGTTTGTCTGTCACACATCATGGACCTCCAATCTGAGGAAAATTCTCGGGAGCCATACAAATGTTGCAACATTTTGATCCCAAGCCAGGTTGCTGTGTGGATCAAATTGCCACATCAGTTTGTCACCGCGGTTTCACAGATCTAATGGGAGATAAGGCTTGTTGGAAATGTTATAGCCTCCAGGGGCCTGGCAAGCCATAATAGAACAGTAATTTCCAGAATACTGTACAAATCAGACCTTAAGTTCTGTCATGTGATACAGCTATTTTTTATGTATACAAAATTCACCTAAAACTGGAATAATAAAAAAAAAAAATAAAAAAATCAATTCTGGGTGAAAATTTACATAACAATTGATGAACTCAAGATCTGATACAGAGTTTGCATTTTGTCCATTCACTTCAGCAATTGAGCCAAAAGACAAATATAGTTTTAACCTTTGATATGAGATGCTATGATCCAGGTGATGATTGAGATTAAAAAACTGGCCTATTGAGTGTATTAATACATAAATGATTTTTTATTTTTTTTGTGATACAGTAGTAAACTGGGTCCTGAAACAGACTAAGTGTCACATGAATTGCTGCACTGTATATTACCCAGTCCATCAGAAAAAATGTTGAAAGGTGAAGCATCTATAGTCCTATCGACTGGCAAAATATGAGGGCAAACCGACCAGATATGATACTCAACAAGCATATTATTTCTGATCATCAATATCAGTGAATTAGACACGTTGCGCACCAGCCATTGACACCATTCAATGGCTGATTTCCGTTGCGCATTTCAATGGCTCTCAGATGTACCAGGCCATTGGATGGCTAAAACTTTTTTTTTTGATACAGATGTTATGAAGTTCATAAGACCATCCAAAGCTGATGGCATCAGTTCCCACTGGATAAAATGTCTGATCAACATCAACAGCCAAATTTCTTGCTTTCTTGGCTCTATTTCATGGCACAGGAGGCAGCAGACCTCATCATGGGTAATACTTGCCCAATGAGTACCTATCCAGTCCAAATCCAACCTATTTTCACAATCAAATTTAGAGCAATGACGTCAACTGGGAGCCATTGACATGCACAACGTAAAACAGCCATTCAATGGCTTGAATGGCTGTTGCGCAAACGAGTCTATTAAGTGGAGCCAAAACAACGTGTTATCTGTCATCAGCTGATATCAATTTGATCTGATGATGCATTAAGATTCAAGTATAGTGTTTCTTTTACCTTATTCACAAGATTTCAGTACAAGGGTTTATTTGTTAGAAGCACAACAGAAGTGGGCTGTTTTATGCATTTACATGAAAATACTGCTTTGGAGGGCTATGAGATTTTGTGTATTTTATGCTACAATATGTGTTTGATGATATCAAAATGACATTAACACATATAAATTTTGTATCTCACAAGATGGCAGAATAAGCTGGACACTGTCCGTGACTAGGATCTCAGACACACCACTTTTTCTCTAGGTAGAGGGATTTATTTGCTTGGGTGGATACATGAAGATGAAGAGAGAGTAAAAAGAAGGTCCCTCACCGAGAATCAGATGAAATCAGGGAATTTTCATGATTTGGCAGGTTGATTTCCGGGACAGTGGTGGGTGACGTGCCAATTTTCTAATAATTTTCTGGGAGTATGTTGACCCTTGCTCTCTCATTTCCTTGTATTTATGGCTGGAAATGGACTCAGGCTGTGTATGAGTCCCTACTCTATCAGATTGTGCACCAAAAACTCTCAAAATATAGAATGCTAGGGAATGGTTGCCGCCGGGCCAGGTGTTTGAGGCCGAAGTCAATTCAGGACAAGCCACCTTGACCTGCACCATTTGCACCCATTCTTGCAGCGAGGGCTCTAGGATTTTGCACACACAGAGAAGGCCGGTTGGGACATCCTAGAAGCTACTTATATCAAAAGGATTCATCCTATATGCCTCATAAAAGCGAGTGTCTGACTTCCTAGTTTGCCATCAAAACAGAGATGTACCGCCAAAATATTCACTGGCTGCTGGACTATGGATGTAAATTTCCAGGGCTTTGTACATATTGATGTGCACCAGCTCTTGCCAGCAGACACAAGCCTGGGAGCCACTAAGACTCAACAGAGCTTATATGACCTCAACAACAGGAAATATGTATTTTGAGGCTGTTTTAGACCATGGTATGCTTCGGAAGTAGGTCAACTATTGTGATTATTTCATTTCAATGTAGATGTGCTTTTTCTTTCTTTAAATTAATATCAATAATTATCCTTCTCACATTCATCAGTTGTTTGAATGATTAATATTTTAGACTTTACAGAAGCAAGCCAATCCATTCCAGTGAGACTGTGCAGTTTCAAAAGCAGAGCTATATATAGCTCTCAGAGGTGGCAGAGCAAAGCAACATTTGTCTTGCAAAGTATGAAAAATCAGCTACTATTGATCATGAAAAGAGATTGGAGATGCTTCTATTTTGGATCTTCAATTGGTTCAAGCAATTCAAACTATAGATGGCAGATAGAGCTATCTATGCAGTTAATTTGTGCAAAATTCAAATATACTGAAAGAAAGAAAGATAACAATAATTACCCTTCTCTAAAGCCTTAGTCATGTGAATATTGTGGCTCCCCACAGCTTGCCTCTGTGATGAGAAGGGGCACCTTTTACAATCACTAGCACTTTGCAGCAGGTTTGGAAAGCAATACTGAAAGCTGTAGAATTAGGGATAGAGTGGAGTAATGGCTGTCTTGTACTCAACTATTAGTATAGCAGGTGATTCTCAACATAGACTGTCTTACTAATCAAAGTTTATATTCTTTTATCATTTTAGCTTGTTTTGAAAGGTAGCCAGTCGACATATTATTTCAAAACTACATCATCTCAATTCTATCTATCTGCGACCCCTTCATTTTATGGATGCTTAGTCTTGATTCCTTGCAAAATTCTTTCCACCTGCTTGCTGCTATCTGGAAGTATTGATAGGAGCTTACAGAGTGCACATTCAATATCCTTCCTGGCTTCCGTACTATCAATCCAGGATATATAAGCCTGATGAACTGTTGGCCAAGCTGGATTCAACTCAATAGAATATGTAAAGTATCCATCTGGTGCCTCAGAATATACTGCAAAGATCTTGCTCTGAACAATTGCCCGCAAAGTTTTACAGCATTCCTCATCTTCAGCTATGTCTTTTATTTCAACAATTCTTCGTAACTGTTGACCAAAATGCATCTGATGCTTTGGAAGAACTTGACTAACTGGGGTAAAGATATCCACTTTGTCTACAGTTTCTGCTGCCTGCTTTGTAAAGGGAACAGCTTGCATGCTCTCAAGAAGTTGAGCCAGAGTTTCAATTTGCCCCTCACCAAGACGAGCATAGAATTCATGGCTTGGTATAGGGATGTCATGATCCAGAGGAGGATTGTAGATACTTTCTGAGGGTAACAGTGCATGTAGTTGGGACCAGGTATGATAAGCAGGGGGTGTGGATATTGCTAGCATTGTACTCTTCATCAAGGCATGTACAAGTGGACTCATGGAAACATCTGGTAAGCTGATAATTTGTTGCTGAATCTCATGCAGAAGATCTCGAGAGGGTCTTTCAATTTTAGAGTCAGCAGATTTATATAACAGCAACCAAAGAATAAACATGAGGTTTTCATATGACGAACCCCTTTCTGGGCTGTCCCAGTAACCAGGAATCATAAATTGTTTCTTAATATCCAGTACGGTTTCAAAAATGCAGTACCAGAGATGTGAAGCAAGTGTTTCAATCAATGTGTTATTTTTTAAAGGGCCTATTAGATGAAGAAGCTCTAGCAATGAAGCTGGGATGACCCTCCAAGCTTGTGGCCTCCAAAGTTTACAGACATAAGTCAGTATTGGCTCTAGGCTGCCAGTGACAATGACCTCCATTCTCTGGGCCTTCAAGTCAGCTACACCAGAAGACATTCCAATTTTCTGTAAAACATGTTCATTGAGCCCTGTCAGAGTACTAGTAATACCCTGCTCAATATACTCAATCTCCTCATTATTGAACATGCTTGTAGTATCCAGAAATGATGGAATGACAATCCCACATGTTTCAACCCAACGATATGGTAGAACACCTCCCTTTGCTGCAAGATAAAAATAATGGAAAAATATAGTCCTGGAAATAAGATCATATATATCCTTGCGATATTCAGGACTAAGCTGTGAAAACTGTTTTACAGCAGCAATTGCAGTTAATGTTCTTCCCGAATTGACTGGTTTCTGCCATTTGTCCAGTTCAAATTGTTTTAAATGAGCCTCAGCCCAGAGTACAAAAGAGGAAATCTGGAAAGATGTTCCTGTTTGGTGTTCAGGTTGATGCGAGGTGATCATTCCTCTCAGTTGTAAGGATGTATTCCACTGTAGCATAGTGCTTGCACTGATGGCATAACCCTGCAATGACCTATCCTTGCCATATACCTCTATGGGTAGCTCTCGAATAGTCTCAAGGAGCATTGCCGGATACTTCCATGAGTATGGAGCAGATGATATACTACATATTGCCCAAAGTCCTTGAAAGCAAGTAAGGAGTCTGTGTTTCACAGTATCTGCAAGGAGCCAGCTATTATTACAGCTGTGTAAAAGGCCAACCACTTGTAGAGGTAGGTTCAATTCATATGTATTCCACAGCTGTGTTAGATAGTTGGCATAGGTCTTTGAATTAAGAATTGCATCTGGAATTGCCTCAAAGAACGCTTGAAACTCCTCTTGATCTGAGAGTGATTGCACAGTCCATGAAAGTGCTTGCAGATCTCTGTGTGCCCTTTTAGTGGAGTCTTGTGCATGTTGGAACATATTGAGAACAATTGATGGTGATACTGTTTGTTGAAACCACCAGCCTGTTATAATATGCCATGCATTCCAAATACCATTGGTAAATGGAGTTCGATATGGTGAGTCAGAGGCAAAAATTGGAAGTATTGTGAAAAATATGTAGAAGCCTAGAGCAAGCAATAAGATTGCACCAACAAGGCCAGCCATGATTATGTTGACTGGAATGAGAAATGCTACAAGCCCGCCAAAGAAGAAAAACAGGGCACCGTGAAGCAGAGCAGGGAGCAAATCTACTACAGCATGCAGCTGGAATCGGCGCAAGCCATAGTAGAGGTAAGAGTACACCCTTGCACGGACAACAGGTGAGGAGCGCATGTTTGCTCGATGCAGAAAATCACGGGTCCACTGTTCTAAGAGGGTTGCAATAAGAGCTGAGGCAAGGCTGAGGCCAAGACTGATGAACCAGAAAGCATTGCAAATGAGTGCCGATTTGGGAGGCTGAAATGGGCTTGAAGATGCCTGTGAAGCAATAGTCATGTTGCTTCCCATGACAGATATCTGCTGAGATATTTGCGTTAACAGCTGGATGGTGGGATCAGGCGTGAGAGTGGTATAGCTTTCCACAAGGAAAGCTGTCAAGCTAGCTGAGAAAAGACCAGCCTACATTGCTGAGCTTTAAAACAACGAAGATCTCAACACTCACAAATATCAGGATGCCATCCATATCACTCCTCCAGCTCTCGACAAGGGACTTGTCATACTTTGCTGCTTCATCGACATAGATCGACCACAGCTTTGTAGCACCGCTATCTTCCTCATCTTTGCGCAATGAGTGTATTGATCACCAGCATGTGAGGAAAGGATGGGCAAATTCACCAGGGTTGTTGCGCGACATGAGATTTATGCCTGCTTTCTCGCTTTCTCGCTCGATGTCTTGGTGGTGGTGGTGGTTGGAAGGAAAGATGGATTAGCTTATGTAACATGCCACCACTCAAGCTTGACAAGCTGCATGCGGAAAGTTGATAATAACTTGAGTCCACACCGAGCACAAACCGCATCTGTCCCAACATAGAACAACTCTGAGTCTATCACGGTCCCGCGCAAGCCCGTCCATCCCCAAGAGCGCGACCCGTCACTTCGTCACGCAACGGAAACCTCGCACTTTAGCCCCTCCATCCGATACACCTGCATCCGCTTCTCGAACTTGCGACTGAACTTCCTCGAGCTCGTATACTTGACATCCCTCAGCCTCACGACGTTCGGCCCCGGCGCGGGCATCGCGTCCCTCTCCTCGTCCGTCCACCACCGCGACTCAACCATCTCGCGCAACACGCTCTCTTCGAAATCACACCGCAGCGACGCGAGCCAGATGACTTGCAGCCTGGGCACAAGAGGTGATGGGTCGAACGTGGTATAGCGCAGAGCGGCGAGGACCGCATCGTCGATGCAGTTGGAGCAGTTGTATATCTCCAGCTGCACGAGGTTCGGCGCATGGTGCAGCGCCGACTGGAGGTCCTCCGACGTCAGCGCGCAGTGGTCGATTTGCAGGTGCTCGATGAGCGGGCTGCGGATTTGGAACATCGTAAATGGGAGCGGCGACCATGTGATGACACCGGAGTGGTATTCGCCAAAAAGCTGCAGCTTCGTGAGCTGTGGGAGGGCGAGCGATTGGAGGAATGGAGTGAAATGCGCCGCAGATGAGGTATTTGCGATGTGGATTTCGAGCGTGTGGAGGGAATGGAGCGTTACTGGTTGCGGCTCCGCGTCGTTGTCGGAGGGCCACCCCGACGTTTGGACGATGGCTGAGTGTAGGTTTGTGCAGCTGAGGATCGCGTCGAGACACATTTGTGGCGAGTCGTGAGCAATGGAAAGGTGGACGAGTTGCGACCACGGCAGGGGGATCTTGACTTGCCAAAGCGTCGCGCGTCGTAGTTTCGGCGCAGTGGAGAACAAGTCCCGTGTGAAGGACACCTCCGTCCCGTTCCCCCGCAGCTCTAGCCCCTCCAAGTTGCTCAGGGTACCACTCGGAATCTGCGCAAGTGCTGGAAGCAGTTTCGTTGAGAGCGTCAAGGTTGACCACCGGCCAGGGTTCGCAAAGAGCGAATCTAGCACCGGTCCGAGTGCCGTCGATTCGTATCCTAGGCCCAGCGACACAGGAACGGACAGCGGGGCGCTCCTCTCCAAGAAGACCTTCGTCGCCTCGATTGGCTTGGTCGGGAGCAGCCGGACCCACAAGTCTGGAGTTTCCAGCGCGGCCTTGCGCCAACTACTGCAGACCTGGGTCAACACCAGCACCTCCCGGATGGTCGGCTGCGCGACGACCGTATGCAGGAACACGTTCCTGAGGACTGCTCGAGGAAGAGTCCTGGCCGGTGCAACGACGAGCTGCAAAGCGCGGATGATTTGCCGCTCCCGCGTTATGAGTGCCCGAAACTCGTGGATCTGAGCCTCCAATCGCGAGATTGTCGCTTGGGAGTCGCGGATGAGGGAGCGGGCTCGGTCATGGGCGGTTGTCGAAGAAGTTTGGGCGAGGAGAAGGGCGATGGAGAGAGTATCCGCCATACCGCATCATTGGCACGTCGCGTGCCAGAAGCTCAGCCATGCTGATGCTATCTGCTGCAACTTGGATAGTCTGTGCTTGCTTGGATCGCATTTTGAGCAAAGGCAGACTACCCTCGCTCCGTGGTGGGGGGGCACGAAAGAGTACGCGATGACAAACCGGTACCGTGACTCTTCGTGTTAGACCTTGCTCTCGGTTCTTCTTCTCCAAACCCACCCAAGCTCTCAGAGACATGGCAAAGATTCCCCATACGATTCTACCCTATGGCTTACAACCTCCAACAACTTCATTACAGTACTCCACTCTAAGTATACGAGAGATTATTCCAGGACATCTAACATAATTCTACGGTCTTCTAAACGTCTCCGCATCGCGCTCCATCGTTCGTCCGCAAAGAGCGCCGCCCTCCGCCCGAACACCACCACACGCCTCAAGTTCGGCAACGCGTCCGAACACCACATCTCTACATGCCGCCCCAAATGCTCCCACTCCTCAGCCCCATTCTCCATCCCCATAAACGGCGTATGCGCGACGTGCACCCCGACGCATTCCACACTGGGAAAGCTCAGGCTGTCGTCCCCAGCCAACGTAGGTGCGTTCGTGAGGAACAGATAATAGTTCAGCTCGCGGAGTTGCGGGCTTGCGCGGAGGCATGGGAGGATGTGCTGTTCCAGCAGGAACCGCACATGCTTGCCGAGCTCGACGACAGACAAGCGGGGCCCCACGGCCTCCCAGAGCAGGTCCGTGCCCACGCCGACGAGCGGCGCGTCGAGCACGAGGTGCTCCAGCGCCGGGAGTTCCCAGCGCTGCATAACGTGCCGCAATAAGAGCGCGTTGGATATGTTGATACGAAGCGTCCGCAGACGCGGGAGGCAGATGACGCTCTTGAGCCCGTGGAACGCCACGGCTGTGAAGTGGCTGAACGCGCCGCCGACGAAGAGGTATTCGATGTTCGGCGCGCGTTGCAGTACAGACGCGAGGGAGTTGATCCCGCCGGACCGGGAGGCTTCGATGTAGTTCCACCAGTCGAGGCGCTTTAGTTGGGAAAGAGTGGGGCACGTTGCGTCGAATTCGAAACATGGGTCGCGCGTCCGAGAGGGCGCGTAAGGGGGTCGAACGAGGACTTCGAGGTTCGGACAGAGATTGAGGACCTCCGTCTCCATTGGCCTCGCATAGATCTCGGTCGCGGTTGTAGTGTAGGGTACCACGGCGCGGCGAACCTAACCAAGTGGTGTAAGTTCTAGGAGACTTTGGTTTACTGCACAAGAAACTCACCCAATGTCCATACGCAGGAGGCACCTTGACGTTCTTGGAAAGCTTGAAGTTGCGATAGAGCAACTCAATCGCCCATGCGCGCCAGGCCTTGCATACGAGGACCACCGTGAACATATCTCGCGAAACCGCCCCCTCTGCTGCGACTCCGGGGAGCGGTTGGAACGGCGCATGCGAGACGACGTAGGAGCGCTCGTCGAGGTGCGCAAAGACTTCGAGCCACAGCTCAGTGGGGAGTTCGTCGTACGAGAACATGCAAAAAAGCGGAATGAGGTGAGAGTAGCTGACAAGGTCGGTTGATACGCGAGGGGGTGTTTATATCCCTGTTTGCTCGTCCAAACTTAGCTCGTGTTCGAGACAATACCCGCTCGGAAGACGCGTTTTCGTCGTCTCGGAACGTTCGAGGAGCCCCGACGCGACGAGACGCGGTTTTGAGCTCAGCCGGACCGGCCCGACGAGCCGGCGCGTCGGCTTCCGCTTATCTTTCGCTTCTGGGCATGTTCTCGAGTTCATTGCGCTACTAGTTTGTGCCGCTGAGCAAACCCCGTTCTTGTACCAACCCATCGACATGCTCTAACAGATCACTATTGCACCGACGCGAATCCCGGGATGCAATTCTGCTTCGCAATCGCCGCCGACCCGCTCCGAATGTAACAAATCTTTGCCGGAACGCAATTCCCCGTACACGCAGGCGTGCGCACCGAGCTCTTGCCCTGCAGCGTATTAAACGTCGTCACAAGCGACGAATTGGCCTCCATCGCCTCCGTCACCAGATGCCAGAACGTCGCGTTCAGCGGGTCGTTCGCGCCCCATCCACCAGCGATGCTCGGGCCGTACGTATCTCTCGTGCTGTACTCAAACTCCCACGTCGGGCCAACCTCGACCTGGCCATCGAGCGCCGCGAAGCTGTTGACGTCGCTGTGCCATGTATACGCGTCGAGGATCTCGAACGTCGCCGAGTCGACTTCGTACATCCGGAAACCCGCGTTGAGGTTCGTGTTGGGCGTGATGGACGGCATGATCCACCCGACGGTCTGCGCGGTGCTGCTGTTCATGGTTGTGCCGTTGTTTGCGTAGAAGATGCTGAGCTGGTCTTCGTGCGTGTGACCAAAGAAGATATTGGCGATAACGTGTGGCGAGTAGCGGTCGACGATTTGGTAGAACAGGTCTGTCGGGTTAACCAAGGCTGCAAAACTTCAGTACGATGGTTTCCTTCAGAAGAAAGGCACCTACGATTGGAACCGTCCCATCCGGAAAGCACGTGGCCGATAATCCACACCCGGTCCCCCGCGTCCTCCGCATCCTGCAGCTCGTCCGTCAAGAACCGGAGCATCCCCGAGTTGTCCGGCGTATCGAGGTTGATGTAGTTGAAGTAGTTGGTCTTGTACCACAAGTCGGTGTTGAGCGAGATGACGCGGAACCCGTCGTGCCTCTGGACCATGTACGCCGAGTAGTGCGCGCGCGCCAGCGCGACCGCGGACGAAGACAACCACCCCTCGTGCTCCCAGAGAGAGGCAAGATGGTCGTAATTCCACTGGAACTGCGTCGCAAGCCCACCACCAAGCGCATGGTGCGCGTCTTGCGCCTGATTATACGAGTCGTGGTTGCCCAGCGTCGCATACAACGGCCCAGACCCAAGCGTCTTCTTGAAGAGGTCATAAAGCAGCGTCTCGGTGTACGTGACGTAGTCGCGCGAGAGCTGGTTGTCCGGGTCGTGCGAGACCAAGTCGCCCGTGTAGATGGAAAAGTCGAACCCCGTCTTCTCCGTGCCAGTCAACGCGGGGATCGCCTCGAGCGCCGAGACCGTGAGCGCAAGCGGGGTGTCGCAGGGATAGGCCCCGAACCGCGGAGCCGGAGCCATGATGACGCCGGGGCTGGCCGCGTTAAAGTTGTCGTACCGGCAGCAAGGCCCCGTCGTGCAGTTGGCCTCGGCACCCGTCGAATACCGCGGGTCGACGTGCACGTCCGAGAAGTGCAGCACCTTCAGGCGTTCGCCGCTCGGTGTTTTGGGGGCAGGAAGCGGGTTGGGTTTGGGCTTCGCGAACCACGAAGTGAGGTTGAGCGGCGTAGCGGGTGGGAGGGGGCATAGCGAGTCGATGAAGTTGTTGCAGAGCAGCTGCCCATCGTATCCACCCACATTCGCATTCGCCACCACTTGCGTGATCACCGAACCCAGCGCAAGACCGCTGTACTGGTTCCCGCACGTCGACGAGAAGTTGAAGTGCTCGCACAGACGCACGGCAAGCACAGGGCCCTGTGCCGGAGCCGCCAAGGCAAGGAACTTGGCGATTTCAAGCCCGGCCTGGCATTTCGCGCAGCTCGAGTTAAAGTTGGCATTGGTGGAAATCGCGATGATCTGGTTGAACGCCTGCTCGAGAAGCAGTGACGCGCTGGCCGTGGGTGGGAGCGGATGCGGGTCCGTCGTGTCGTTTTTGGGGACGGTGAGCGGGTCCGTGAGGGAAAGTGGGTACACAAGGCCCGTCTCGACCGGGTCCTCGATGACCGGCTGGACCTGCGACGCGGTCTGCGTCGGGTTGTTGTAGTATTTCGTGAAGAGAGTCGTGGGGAACCTCCCCGCGGCCGTGTACACCGAAGTCGCGAAGCTGTTGGCGCCACTGGTTGTTGCCGCCGAAGCTGCAGCCCAGGCCGTCAACGACGCCTGCAGCAAAAGCTGCCCGCTCATCCGCATGGTGGATGGGAATAGAGCCGGAGCCCGCCCCATATGGCGGCGTTATAGCGTACGCACATCGACGAACGTGGCCGACGGGCGCAAAACGTGCTTCTTTGCTGTTGACGTTGATGTCGAGATCTTCGTCGAAAATGTGTTTTATCTGCTTGCGTCGTGGGTCTGGCTACTGTGTGGATAGGAAGGGAGCGGGCCGGTAAGTGAGTTAGTTTCCTCAAGGAGGGATCTGCGGTCGTATGGACTTGTCAAATATATTGTAGGTGGGGCGCGACTGGACACGTGTCGTCATAAGGCAACGGCAGCTGCGCGCGAGACGCCGCGAGTCGTCCTCCAAGCCCACTTTCTTTTCAGGACCAGAGCGCGGCGGACTCTTCACAAAAAAATAGGCACGCAGATGGTGGGAGCGGACAAAATGAAACTTCGACGCATCAAAACGCTTGGCGGCGGCGAACATGGATCGTGAGGCCTCGGCGCGGATGGCGCTAGGAACATGAAATTTGAGCGGGATAAAATACACGCAAAAAAGTAAGTACAGCTGCAAACACGCGACCAATCGTGTCCATCTGTGTGTCTAGAATTGCTGCCCCATGCTGGAGCCCGAAGCCCAGAGGCGCGGCGCGTTCGGGCGTACGAGGGCCCGTAAAATGACGGCGCGTGCAGCATAAATTATCGCGATCCGAGGCAGTACTGCGATTGCTGGCTGGCGGAAACGACGCGTCACCGGAGCTGGACCGCGGCGGAAGGCGGTACGGTACCGGTGTGGGAGGCCGTGTGCGTAAGACGGACGGCGACGGTGGGCGAGGCGAGGCGATGCGGCGGCGAACGCCAGTGTTATGAATGAGCCGTGGGCGGGGGTCGCTTAACTTTAACGCCAATGGGCCCGCTGTCCTTCCGTGCCACCACCAGCGACCGCCGCTTCTGCTCCTCCTCCTCCGTCTTGCGCAGGGTTTCCGTCCAGAGCTGCAGGGTATAGGCCTGCAAGGCACGCGAGTACAGCACGATGGGCGACTGGCCGGCGTCCGGATTCGCCGTCATGGTCATGGGCAGCCAGGGCTGGCTAGGCAGCGGGGGGGGCGAAAACGAAGAAGGGGAGGGCGACGGGAGAAAGAAAAGGGTAGTGTTGTTGTTGTTGTTGTGTGGGTAGTGGGGCTCGGTCCACTTCCGCGGTGGTATTATATAGTGTCTGGAGATTACTCAACCGAGAAAGCATGCGCTCTCGATGCTCCACAAAGTGCTGTTTCCGTTTCGCGCGCGTCTAGGTGGGTTTTATGTAGTAGGCCCCATCGTGTCGGAGTTGGATTCGGAGTGCATGGGGACCGTATTATTGGCTCAGCGCAGCCCCAGTCGACACAGATTGCTGCTGTTGCTCTGGCGCGGCGCGGCGATGGAGCTGGTTGGCAGGTGGAGTAAGACGGCAACTCGTGGCTGCCCGGGCCGTCGTCACGCGTCCAGACTCGGCTTGTCCCAAACGACCACTTCTCTCCGTGCACGCTGCCTCCAGGAAGCGTCGTGCAACTCTAATCTCCTGGGACCGCCGTTCCTGTCGTCCCACCGCCCTGGCAGTTGCAACTAGCAAAATCAACTTCTAGCTCCACCCACATCTTTCCCAAACCTAGGTGGGATCTCCGATGCCGTCCCGACATCGCACGCACCCGTCGGCGTCGTCGACGTCCTCCCGGGGTTTGCTGAAGATCGACCGGAACGCAGTCAGGAACAACTCGCACTTCGAAAGCTTCAGCGACCTGCTTCGAAAGCTTCAGTTCCAGCCAGTATAATCGATGGCTAAAACGTACTTTGTGCTGCTGCGGCGGCGCCCGACTCTAAGCGAAACTCCTCCGCCTGTAGCGTAGCGCAACCCCGAAGCCTCGTATTCGCTCATCCATTCGCTCACTCGGCTCGCTAGGACGCGCTCCCTGCTCCCTCTCGTCGGCTGCTCGCAACCCGCGGGGGTAACGCTCCAAAGGGCCCCAATTTATGTACAAGAATCCCGCGTGGATTGTCAAGAAAGTCGGTTCTCTTCTCTCCACCGAGTACGTTGTCGCTCCAATATTTGCGGCGACGCGGAACCTGCGGCGTTTCTGGAAATCTCAACAGGATGGAGAGACGGACATGAACGCTGTCGGTTGTCCGTTTGTCAACGGTCCGGGTTTGTGGAGAAGGATTTGAAAACCGGCATGGCCGCGGCGTCAGGATGCATTGAGCGGGAATCCGTGTTTTGCTCTAAGAATTGCTGCGTGTTTTGGAATGTGAGTATAGTCGATCCTCACGTTTGACTTCAGACACCAACGCGACGAGGCCAAACCTTCACTCTTTCGTCGCGGTCACGTGGACGGATAAGTATTCCACGGGTGAAACTTGAAGACCTCCATGCTTGAAGCTTGAAGATCGATCGGGGAGTTATGTCAAGAGCACCTCGAAACTGGAAGAAGTGGATCCATGTGTATGATGAAGAGGGCCTCAAACGGCCGCATCGATGGCGCGTGCCTGTTTGCTTCTCGTTCGTGTCCTAGGTAGGTCTAACGGAAATATGGTTCCACTGTAAACAGAATCAGCATCCTCTCAAGGCCATAAAAGGCAACGCACAATCACAATCATCCTCCGGGTCGAACTTCTCCAACCGATGATCCAACTGCCCAATACCCAAATCATTCGGCAGCTTCGACGCATCCTGGCTCTTACACCAGCCCCCAAAATCACCCTCCTCCTTCAAATAACACCCAATCGGCGACGAGCGCAACCCCATCGTGTTCTTGATCGAGTAAATGGACGCAGCGTTCTGGTTCTGCTTGCCAGGCAGCTGGTCGTCGATCCGCCCGTCGTTGGGGTGCGTCTCGCCGCGCGACTCGCTCCCCAGCAGGAGGATCGCCGGGTCAGAGTCACGCGCGGGGAAGAAATGCACGGCGCGCCGGGTCGCGCTCTCGGGGAGCAGGATGGGCTTGCGCGGGACGCTGATCGATCCGTCCGAGACAGCGTTCTTGTCGCCCGGGAAAAGCGACACGCGCGCGACGCGCAGCGTCTCGGTGCTCCGAGTAAAGTAGAGGTGTTTCGGCGTCCACGTGAGGGTGAAAGGCAGCTGCGCGACGGAGAGGGTGGTCTCGACGCCGAGAGCGAGCCGCGCACGGTGTACTAGGATCGGTGGACTGCGCGTCGTCTTTCTGGAAGAAAGCCGGTAGGTCGAAACGAGAAGTGCCATCTTGAACGTGTCCTTGAAGCCGATCTTCTTCAATACTCGCGGGATGGGTTTCTTCTGCCCCTCGAGACACGCAAAGTGCACGTAGGAGCCGTCGGGCGAGAAGTAACACTTCATGAAGATCTGGCGTGCTGTGGAACTGGGTAAGTCACGTGAATAGCTGGAGGAGAGGACGCACTGTGTTGGGTTGAGGGTCGCAATTTGCGAATGAAGTACGTTTTGGCAACGTAGTCGACGAATATGACGTCTCCAGCACTGAGTGGCCACACGACCAAGCTCTTCGTCGGGTGGAAAACTGGCGGAGAGTTGTACAATGGGAATGGGAGGGACTTGGTGAAATGGAACAGAGAGGTCGGCCCATCCGCGCCTTTCGCAAAGATCTCCAAGAACGCCGTAGACCGCGAATACGTCTTTGGTTGCCGCTTACGAATGCGCGGCGCATCCGAGTCGCTATCCGAGTCGCTCCATTGGTAGTCGTCGTCATCTTCGTGGAACTGCGCCCAGTTGACGACCGCAGAAGGCGGCAGGTCTTCCTCCTCCGAATCACTCTTGTCCTCCGGTGCAGACGTATTGCTCTCGTCCTTATCCTGGTCCTCGTCTTTCAGACTATCCACCACAGACGACTTTGACGAGCCCTCGGACTCGTCATCCGACGCGTATGGGTCCGGCTCCGAGTCGGTATCGCTCATAGGCCCAGCCCAAGGCGTGATCACGTCGTACTCGTACGTGTCCGACAGCTCGGTCGAGCCCTCGCTCCACGTCTCGTACCCGCCCTCGTCCGACTCGGAATCAGAGTCCGATTCCGACTCGTCTTCGTCGTCGGCCTCCTGGTCGTGCCGCGACTCGATCCACGCCGGCCTATGCGCGCCTTCGACGCGCAGAAAGTCGAACCCTACAAACTCGAGGTTGTCGTCAGGTAACCCCGAAGTGTACCGAGGGATGGGTCGCGCATGGCGGCGGCTAGCAACAGCGACGATGTTGCCGCGAACCGCAAACTCCTCGATGCCCGCGACGTGCATATTCGCCAGGCCGTCAAAGCCAACGATAGGCTCATACTCGTCATTGGAGTTGCGCATGAAGAGCTGCGTGCCGATGCGCAGGTAGTTGTTGCACGACGAGAACGCGATGGAGCTGACGCGGGTCGAGGTCGTCTCCTGGTTCCTCTTGGCGACGTAGTTGCGCCAGTTGGTGAGTTGGTCAGAGGTCTTGATGTGTTGTTGTTTGTGTATCCGCGGCGGAGTCGTTCCGGAGAGTTTCCAGATGTTGCATTCGAAGGTGAAGGCGCCATGGGAGGAGGAACTACCATGAATCAGCGACGAGAACATGCACAAAAAAAGATAAACTCACACCAACGCGATCGAAATAAGCTCCCGACCATCCTCGCTAACACCTTCACGGTAATGCCAACCACCGTTCGTCGGGAGCCCGTCCTGCAAGAACGCAAACGTGGTATACTTGCACTTGAACCGCGACAGGAAGTTCCGCGGTCCAAGCGTCGGCCACCAACAACGATCGAGCTCCCCGACATACGGCAATATGGCCGAGGTCGAGGTACACGCCGTCGGCGAGTGCAAAAAGTATTTCCACTCGTGGATGAACGCGCGGAAGTCAGACCACAATCGGAGTCCGGCCGAGCCGCTGACGACGAACCACGCAGGAAACATGCGTCGCAAGTACACCCGGCCATCATCACGTGATGGGTAGCAGAACACCCCGAACTGGGAGTCGACCCAGAGGCTTTGTGTCTGCACACACGTCTGGAAGTTGGGCGACAGGATGAAGGAGCTGACGCGTTCGTACAGCTCCTCCGAAGGTTCGGCGTCGTCCAAGTGTTTGTCCCAGTACTTGGCACTGTATAGGTGGAAGCGATGCTGGTCGACGAAACCGCCCGACGCGTCGATCCAACGGCCGTCCCGTTTGCGGAGCGGACGCGCGTAGCGCTCTTGACAGAGATATCGCAAACAGACGTTGGCGAGAACCGCAGGACCGATGAGTACATCCTCGATCGAGCCGCCAACCAACCCCGCTTGCAGCACCTCCGGGTTCTTGACGAGGAATTCGCGGACCGTGGAGTGGAACAAGCGGCAAGTGCAGTCGTCCGGGTCGGAGCATCCGTCCCGTTGGAATTCGATCAGAGGCGGCAGCAATGTACGGAGCCGCGAGATGAATGGAATATCGGCAGAGTCGAGGGAGCGCGAGTTCTTGCCGAGCAACAACCCGAGGGCTTCCCTGATTTCACCGAGCCGCAATGGTCGACGGGCAAAAACGACGAGGGCAAATATTTTGCTACAGAAAATGTCAGTGCAATGCGACAATGTGGTGTTGGAACGAACCTGATCAAGGACCGTTCGCTGTACGAACGGTCGAAGTGGTCGAAGATCTTGCGGTAGTACCCGTCGAGGGTTCCCGGAAGTCCGTCAGCGACGAATTGTTTCATGTCCGAGAGACTGTTTCTCGTCTATTCACCCATCAGCGGATGCAAAACGCAACAAAAGAGGCGGACCTTGAGGCTCCGAAGCATCAGGCTCGCCCACAAAAAGTTGGCCTCGGCGCGTTCCTGCAGACTCTCCAGCACCTGATCCTTGTCGGCGTCCGAAACCTCCAAATCCCGCAGTTCGGGGTTGTCGCGATGGAGATATCGAGCCACATCGGCTTGCGTGTGGACCTGCGCCTCGATTATAGTGCTGTTCGCCTTGAGCCTCTCGTCGAGACAGTGTCGCGGCTGGCTGCTGTACCACACGCGGACCTTGTCCAACGTCTCTGGCTCCGATGCGAGCTTGAGTAGGTAGCTCAGCGTAGCGTCGGCCTCCAGCCACCGCGGTTCGCTCGAACACTCTTCGTCCAGCCCATCCAGAATGAAATACACCTTGGGAAGTGCATTCAACAGGAGGGAGATGAGCGCGTGGAGATGGTCTGTCGAGCAGACGTTCTGCTGCGTCTGCCCGAGCATGTTCTCCGAGATGGTATGTGCGCGAGCCCAATGCGCGTCGAGGAGCTGACCAGCGAGGATGCGGAGCACTTCAGACGACCTCTGCATTTGATCGAAGCGGTAGAAGTGGTAGACGACCACGGCGTCGGCGTCGCGCTGGGTCGTCGAGCCGATCACGTGCGACGAAAGGACTGATTTCCCCGTCGCGGGAGGTGCGCGGACCCAGAGAACACGAGAACCAGACCCAGAACACCAATCGAGATAGGATTGGTGCTCGAGAATCCAGTTGCACGTCCCGTCCATTCGCTGACCACCCAGTGTTCGCAGATGCCGCAGGTTGTCCTCGTTGCCGGGTCGGGCACAGAGCCATTCGCACATGCGTCGATATCGTTCCTCTACGCAGCGATTAGAGCCAGGAAACATATTGAAAGCAAGTTACCTTCTCGGTCGACCATGTGTTGGTCGCGGAATGCAGCTTGCGCGTCCCGTTCCTTCTGCGCTGCCACCCGTTCGCGTTCTTGACGAAACCTCTCGAGCTCCGCGGCCTTTCGCTCGTCCCTGCCCAGGTTCGCCTCCAGTATCGACGCGAGTTTCTCGATCTGGTCCGCATCCTCTTCGATATCCTGGATAATCGTGTCCAGTTTCTTGGTGCTGAACGACGCGGCGGACTTGAGGAACACCGTGAAGCCGTAGCTGTTGCACTCCTTGTCGACGCGGCTCCAAAAGCGCAGCATGTTGATGAAGGACTGGCACAGCAGCTTCTGCATGTCGGGAGAGTCGCCGTACAGGTCGTCGTACATGTTTATGCGTTGTAGTTGGCTGACGAGGGAGAGCAGCTCTTTCTTGATCGTCTCGAACAGTCCGAAGAAACGATGCGTGCCCTGCAGACAATGAGGATATTTTCCGGGAGGGATGCTAGCAACGCACGTCGACAACGACCTTCAGAGCCCCCCAAATCAGCGCAGTGGGCATCGGATCGGCGGATGCTGGACAAAAAGTCAGTTTTGCACGACACGGACTCGTCGAGCACGTACCGAGACTGTTAATGAGGCCATCGTAGTCCCTCAGGACGCTGACCACAGGACTCAAGATCCTCTTAACCATCTTCCGTCCGCTCTTCTCCGTGCTCTTCTCCTCCACGCGCTTTATCGCTTCATTGATATCCTCCGGAGTGGCTGCCTCGGCGCAGCAATGGACGATGAACTCGCGTTTCTTCTTCTTTTCGGGCAAACTCGCGATGTACTGGTCCAGCGCCTGGCGGAAGGGAGTTGGAGAAGTCATCCTGACACAGCCAGGCGGAGATGTCCAGCATAGCGCCAATTTATGACGCCTTGGGCGCTTGCGGAGGTGGGAGAAATCAAGAAGCGTGTCACCCACAGGCTTGTTCTCGACGACGAGCGTCCCGGTCCCTCGTTCATTCCTCCTGCGTGATAAATGGCCATGGGCGTCTACGAGGCACTGCGGCGATTCAAAAGATTTCGCAGACGGTGCTGAGCACAGCTCTGCTCTGCTTCCCCGTCCGACTCCGCGGAAGCGCACCCGGCGTGTTGGAGTTCTATGTCAAGGCTGTGCACGAAGCTGCAAGGCACCAACGCGTACAAAAAGTGAGTGGGGCAGAGCCACATTCCTTCTGCACCATGGCTCCCTTGAACGAAGACGCCCCAGACGCGAGCTCTAGCTCTGCCGTTGCCCCTCCCCGCATTCTCCGATATGACCAGTAGTGAGTGGTCGCCGTTTCGCGATCTGCGTGGATCTGACGAGTCCCAGCTTCGATTTGTGCGTCGCGTCGCGTTCGAGTGATGCATCGGGCGCTAATGCTTCTATAGGCGCACGTTCTCGACGACGTTGCGGAAGACGGCCAAAGCACCGAACACTTCCAAGAAATTAAGCAACAAGAAACCGGTCCTCGTCGTTCGGCGGCTTATCGACGAGAAGGGGCGTCATGAGGGTACAGAGGTAGATGTCAAGGGCGTTCTCTGCGAGATTATGCTCGAAATCCTCGAGTGCGTTCTCTGGCTTCACATCCTAACACGCTAATCTCTGCCCAGTGATGTCGAAGGCTCGACATTCACCATGCACCGGCCCATGGTACGCGGGCAAGGCTCTCTTTGACTTTCGCATGCTCACGAACCAATTAGATGAGCACACGCGAGTTGTACCACTGCCGACGACCTCTGCTGGATCGACTGGCGCAAGAGCATGCCAAACCCGAGCCGGACGCAGCGGTCCTGTCCGACATCGCCGTTGCGCTCCAGTTTATCGCGGAAGACTACCCCGACCTCCTCGGTAACCTCGACATCGAAATACGCCCTGAAATCTCCTTCGACCTCCTTTGGGCCCTCTTCCCGCCCAACGTCCTTGTCTACCGTTTCCACGCGTACACAGAACAAGACCAAGTCATGATCGCCCGGACGTTCGACTACACCCGCATAGACGGGACTCCTTGCGCGCTATTGGAGTGCGACGTGGTCAGCCACGACGGGAACCACTTTGGTTTTGCACGCGAGGTTATCAAGATCAACATTTTCCGCGGGGCCCGAGTTATCCAGCATCTCTCTCTATTTCCGCTGCGCTGCCATCCGCAAGCCAACGAGATTAGATCGCGCGCGATTCAACGAGGGAAGAAGGTTGCTGCGCTGCCTCAGTATACGTATCACGAAGTCAGCGGGCCAGCGATGAAGGAGGGACCGCAAGACACGTTGTTGAAGTTCAGAGTACGTCGTTCTCCAATCTTCGCGCGTGCATGAAGCAATAATTTGTTCAGACCCAAGGCCGCGTCATGATCGATCCGACGGCGTTTCGTCTATTCCAGCCAAACTGTCCCTTCAACTATGTCGTCCATCGAGCGCTTGAGGCCGAGTCGCTCACAGACGAGCAATATCTCGTTTGCTCGCCGGTCGTGCTTGGATTTTGCTTCGGCGCAAAGCAATGGGGTCGGTCACGTGTTTCTGATTTATCCGAACTGAAGTCGTCCAGGTGGCTTCGCGATGGACCGCCTAACCGACATCGTCTGGTCCGACGTCGCCTTCAAGTCGCTCGTGCTCGGGTCAAAGCAAAAGATGCTCATCCACTCGCTCATCCAAAGCCACAAATTGCACAGCGCGACCTTTGACGATGTCGTCGAAGGCAAAGGCAAGGGTCTCATCGGGCTCTTCTCTGGCAGCCCCGGGTGCGGGAAGACGCTCACGGCCGAGGCCGTCGCAGAGGCGACCCATCGTCCGCTGTACCCCGTCAGCGCTGGCGAGCTGGGAACCGATCCTAAAGAACTCGACCAGCAACTTGCGCTGGTGCTGCAAATCGCACAGACGTGGGATGCGGTGCTGTTGCTCGACGAAGCCGAGGTGTTTCTGCAACAACGATCCAAGGGAGACGTGTCTAGGAACGCGTTGGTCTCGATCTTCCTGCGGCAGCTCGAGTATTATCAAGGAATCCTCATCCTGACCACCAACCTGATCGAGCAGTGCGATCCGGCTTTCGAGAGTGCGTGTTTTCGCTTCAGATAGGCTGGCTTCCTCGCTGACTTGGACCAACTATGTAGGCCGCATCCACTTCTCGATATACTACCCCGACCTCGGCTTCGACTCGCGACGCCAAGTCTGGCGGACTTTCCTGGGTCGTGTCATGGGCGATGCAATTGCGAGCATCACACCTGAACAGCTCGACCGGCTAGCGAATATCCAGCTCAACGGCAGACAAGTGGGTCGACCCTTCCTAACAAAGTGCAAGCCCACTAACCAACTGCTCGTGTAGATTAAGAACACCGTGAGCAACGCGCAGAGCATCGCTATCGATGCGCAGGAGACCTTCTCGATCGACCACATCGATGCAGTTTTGGAGGTGGTGAATGATTGGGAGGAGGCGAAGAGGCATGCGGTAAATGCTGCTCGCTGCTGCTCATTGATTGGACTTTGTACTGGACGCTGCACTACATCATATACCATTTGGTGCTGTTTCTCTCTCTCTCTTCCCAAGGACTTCGTAGGTTGTTTGCGTAATCGGCAACGCGCTTGACATCGTACATTCAAAGACTCTTCCACTCGGCCTTATGCGCCTCGAGATACTCAACAAAACTCATGGGCTCTCTGCCCAAATACTTACGCACGTTAGCAATCCCGACGTCGTGCTCTGCCTGTGGAATCCTCGTACGAGCCCGTTCCTGCGCCGCCACCAAAAATCTCGCCTCCGCCTCAGGCAGCCCGTATGTCGTCAACGTCTGAACAAAGGTCTCCGGCGCCATCGGCGTCGTGTCGATATCGTCGCGGCCCGTAACCTTCTTAATCAGCTCCCAATTTTCCTTCACCGTGCGCCACTCGCGTCCATAGAGGTAAAGCGTCGTCTTGCCCTTCGACAAGAGCCCAGCCTGAGGCAACCCGACAAGCGCCGTCCCGCCAACCGCACCGATATCCTCCGGCGCGACGTTATCGAAATACGCATCCTCGACGGGGATCTGCGCCTTCATCGGCTTCGACCAGCGGTTGAGCGCGAACTTGAGGTAGTTGCTCGCGAACCAGCTCGGGCGCAGCGCCGTGAAATACGGGAACCCGAGGTCCTCGACGGCGATCTCGCATTGTGCGTGCTTGAACGCATTCCCCGCGGTGCTGGGGATTTCGCGTAGGGCCGCGCCCTCGCCTTTGACGACGGCGCCGGACAGCAAGACGATATTCTCGACGCCCGAGTCGTGCAAGGCCTGCAATGCCGCGCGGCTGACGTAGAGAAACGCCGCCTTGGCGCCCGACTCGGCGAGGGCTTTGGTGACGGACGGAGGGTCGACGAGGTCGGCTTGGACGCGCGCGAAGTTCCCAGACTTTTCGACGTCGGCTGGGATGGACTTTGTGGTGTCGCGCATCGCGAGCCACACTTGGGCGCCGTGTTTGTGCGCTTCCAGTGCGACGAGCCCGCCGACGTCGCCGGCGGGGCCAAAGACGATGACGTTAGTGTACTGAATGTTCTGCGACATGTGTTCGTTGAGTTTAGATCTGGTGCAGCACCTGCTAGCTTTTATATCTTTCAAATGGCCCGAGTTGTGTCGTTGAAGATTACTTACTCGGGTTCCAAGATTTTGCCTCGGAAGAACGGGCCACGTCTGTCGTCCAGGATTACGGAAAATGAGTTATGAACTCAGATGAAGCCTATTAAGCGTACTAGTACATGCAACAAACAGAGGTGATACAATCATCAAAATCAGCTGATGATCATCAGATACATAAATTGGTTGAGCTAGAGCTGCGGCGCCTTAATCCGCAAAAGCTTCTCCGCATTCTTATACGCAATGCCCTCCAGCTCCTCCGCACTCACCATCCCACTCTTCTCCAGCGCCTCCATAAACTCAAGCGCCTGCTTCGGCTTCGCAAAGGGATAATCCACGCTCACCATAACCTTATCCGCGCTCTTGACCTCCAACAAACACCGCATCGGCACGAGACTAAACATTCCACTCGTCGTCACCCACACATTCTCGCGCCAGACCTCCGAGAAGGACCGGCGCCAGCCGCCCCAGAACTTGGGAGGGAAACTCTGCAGCCGCGCGAGTTGGAACGGGAGCATCTCGCCCATATGGCCCAGCACGAGCTTCAGGCCCGGGTGCTTGTCGAACAGCCCGGCGGAATACAGCCGCAAGAAATGAAGGGCGCAGTCCGAGTGCCAGCCCCAGCCGAACTGGGACAGCAGCACCGCGATGCCCTGCGGGTAATTGCCGTGGTAGAAGCCGAGCCGTGCCTCGCCGCCCGGAGGGGATGGATGCAGGTAAATGGGGACGTTGAGCTCTTCGGCAACGGCGAACACGGGCCAGAAGCGCTCGTCGTCGTAGAAGCTCCCGTTATAGTCGTTGTCGATCAGCGCGCCCACGAATCCGAGCTGCTCCACGCAGCGCCGGAGCTCGGCAGCGGCAGTAGCCGGCTCTCCCATCGCCAGCGTCGCGAACCCCGCGTACCGTCCCTCGCTCCCTCGTACCGCTTCACTGGCCTCGTTGTTGATCTCCTGCGCCACCGCAGCGGAGGGTATCCCCCCAGATGTGGTGACATGGCTGAGGACTTGCACGGCGACGCGGCCGGCGTCCATGGCCGCGAGTCGGTCCGAGCCGAGCGATTCGAGCGGCCCTCCAAAGGTTGCCGCCATGAATTTGTTCAACTCGTCGGCATCGTCGAGCTGCGGTCGTAGGGTTTGAGACTGGAAGTGCTCTTCAAGCGTGATGAGAGGATGGTGCATTCTCCGAACGTGAGATGGTGCTGGTTCGAGAAGGAGGAGAGCCGGAGGGAACAGACCCCACGACCATGTCCTCTGGTCTTATGGTCGGGCAGAAACGCAATTGCGTCCACGCAACGGGCGCATGAACTTCCGTCTAATCCGTGGCCGCCGGGACCGTCGGAACAGGTAAATTGATGGATTGATGGTATTTTGATGATGTCTTTGATTTGTCCTCTAAGGACCTCTTCCACGCAGCTTCCGGACTATTGACGACAAGTTTGCACCTAGATATCCTTCCAATCCGCCTTATGCGCCTCGAGATAGTCCACGAAACGCGTCGGCTCCCTCCCGAGATACTCCTTCACATTCTTCACACCAGCCTCGTACGCAGGCACCCCGTCGAATCCCTTCCTTGCAGTCTCCAACGCCTTGAGCAAAAACTTGGGCACGATCTCCGGCACGCCCTTGGCCACGTAGGTCTGGATGAATGCATCCGGCGTGCCGGGAGTCGTGTCAATGTCGTCGCGGCCTGTAACCTTCTTGACGAGCTCCCAGCTCTCCTTGGCCGTGCGCGGCTCCGAGTTGCACAGGTACAAGACCGTCTTTCCCTCGGCAGGCGGCGCAACGAGAACAGCTCCGCCAACCCCACCGATATCCTCCGGCGCGATGTTGTCGAAGACCGCGTCCTCGTAGACGATCCCCGCATTGTACGGCTTGGTCGAGCGGTTGAGGAAGTTGCGGAGGTAGTTGCTCGCGAACCAGGAGGGGCGCAACGCCACGACGCTCGGGAAGCCAAGATCCTCAGCGCCGATCTCCACCTGCGCATGCGACCACGGCGTCCAGTCGGACATCGGGATCGCACGAAGCGCCGCGCCGTCCGTCGCCTGCACGCCGTAGGTCGACAAGAACACGACGTGCTCGACGCCCCCGTCACGCAGCGCCTTCAGCGCGCCGTGCAGGTGGTCCGGGGCGCCAAAGACGAGGTAGACGAACGCCGCCTTGGCGCCGGACTCGGCGATCGCTTTGGCGACCGAGGCGGGATCGGTGAGGTTGGCTTGGACGCGCGTGAACTTGCCCGCCTTCTCGACGTCCGCAGGGATCTCGTTGATCGTCTTGGAGGTGTCGCGCATCGCGAGCCAGACTTTGGCGCCGCGTTTCTCTGCCTCGCGAGCGACGAGGCCGCCGATGGCGCCGGTGGGGCCAAAGACGATGACGTTCGAGTGCTTGAGAGACATGGTTTGGTTTGTGTTGTGTTGGAAGAGGGCGATGTGCTTTATACCTGGGTGTCGGTTAGGCTTCCGAGTTGATCATGGGCGTCGTTAGTAACCCCTCTGTGTGCTACGAAGCGCGAAGCGTCGAGACGCGGGTTGCCGACGCGACGCGTCATGTGTGCCGATGGAGTGATTTGTCGATTCAGGTGACCCAGTGTGGCCCGCATCGTTCAAGCTAACACACTGGCAGCAGAGAAAGTTCAGAAAAAAGCAACAATATCAGTGTGCAGTAGGCTCAGGCTTGAGATAATTACAGAGCAGCAAAGACTCCCCTCCTCGCTAATACAGCCAGCGACGGGCGTGGGCCGTCCCCTCCACCGCGTACCGTCCCAAGTGGCCTTTCTGGCGGCCCAGTAACCGCATCACCAAAATTCGCTTCAACGAAATTCAACTCTGCGCACTGGTCGAGCGAGGTAGGCGCGTTCGTCCACGTCAGAGGAGCCGCGTTGGGGCAGCGATGCGCAATGGCGCGCGTGTAATCGACGATCTTGACGGTTCTGCCGACGGGGATGATGTGTTGTGGATGTTCTGCGCTGAGGCGGCCGTGGAGGATGCCTCTGGCTGTGTGTAAGGAGCAAACTGCGAGGATGGTTTGTCGACTGCAAGAGCTCGACGTCAGCTCGGACAGAGACGAAAGACGCGAAACTCACTTCAACTCGTCTTGATCCATCACACACCCTCCGCCGCAAAACTCTAGCATCTCGCAAAGCGCCTTCTCCCCACCAACATACCCCGAAAAGACTCCAAAGAACTCAGGTGCGTGCTTGAATCCCTCTAGAGCACCCGTATAGATACTCGCTTCATTCAAAAGCAGCGAATTCTGCTCTGCCGTTGTCCCAATCTTGACGACGAACTGCTTCTCTAAGTGCAGCTGGTCGATGTTCGTGTCTCTGTCGCCCGTATGCACGACGTAGGTTGCGACTCCAGAGGAATGCGAGATGCGCGGAGGCGTCAAGGCCAGGCAGACGTAGTGCTGCGTGGTTTGTGTCGAGGTGAAGACGACTGGAGTCGAAGAACGCGAGGTGTAGAGCGTCAACGACATCGTTTGGAATATTATGCGGCTGCCTTCGAGAAGGACATAGTGGCCAACTTGAAGGTCTTTATACAGCGGTGGCTTAACCGGTCAATGGGAACGCTTTGTCGGCGGCGGTCCCATTTTGACAGCTAGCTTGCCTTGGTGCTTTGTCCGGCACTTTGGAAAGGCCCGAGACCGGGAAGGGACAGCCAGTTGGTTCAGGTTGAGCGGCGCGCAGAAGACGTTTTGGTGGTAAAGGTCGAAAGCCACGGTCACGTGCATGACTCGGAATAAGCACCCATCCTCGGACGTCCACCTTTTGGCGGGCGATCCGCTCCGGCGGATATCCGAGGGTCGAGTCACACGAGCCTCCGAGGCTCCTGCTCTAAACCACCATGTCCCCACGGCGCGCCGTCCCATTCTCCATCTCCTCCGCATTCACCAACTCGCCCTTCGGCGGGAACCCCGCAGCCGTCGTCTTCTTCGACTCCGAAGCGGATGCAAAACTGGATGTGGACACGCTCGGCAAAATAGCAGTGAACTTTCAGCAACCAATGACTGCATTCGTCTACACGAGCACAAAATCCGAGGCTAGTGCTGTAGCTGAAAGCTCAGACTCCAACACCGCGACATTCGAGATTCGCTGGATCACGCCCACCGCGACGGAAGTGTCCATTTGTGGACACGCAACACTGGTCGCGGCCTCTGCCATCTTTGCGCGAGGGCTCGTTGGCGCGCAGATAACCACGCTCGAGTTCCGAGGCCGAATGAACGGGTCCATCATTCGCGCGTCCAAACGCCCCAACGGCAGGTTCGAGATTTCTCTCCCGAGGTCGAGCACCTTCTCGGAAAAGATCCCTACGGGAAATGCGTGGTTGCCGATGTTGCGACAATTCGAGAGCCCGGAGATCGTGTTTGTGGGGCACGGCGGGCCGGGGTTCGAGAATTATCTGCTCATCGAGCTCGACTTGAAGGGCAACAAGACACTCGGCGAGTACGAGGTGGATGCAGAGGCGTTTGTGAGTTCTCCTCGCCAAGCTGGATAGTTGTAACCCCCGACAGCGTCCGACAGGCTACCTGGTGAACATCGTCACCACCCGTTCGCCCACCCCCCGAGGCATCTTTCGTTTCGCGGATGTTCTCGCCCATCGCCCTCCCTGCCGACCGCGCAGAAGATCAGGTTTGCGGCTCCGCGCACTGCCTGCTTGCGCCATATTGGCAGAACAAGCTCGGCCTCGGGCAGGAATTCAGCGCGAGGCAGGTTAGCCCACGCGGCGGTAATCTTGGTCTGCGCCTCGACGACAACATGGTGGCGTTGGAGGGGGAGACGGCGGTGATTGCCAATGGGGAGATATTCGTTTGAGAAGGCGGTTAAAACTCTTCCCCGAGACGGATAATGGCGCGACGGCGGAGGGCTCGGCGCCGGATGACGATGTATGTGAGAGCAATGAGCATGACGAGGACGACGCCGCCAACTGCGACGCCGATGCGGAACGACACGGTTGTTGTGGCCGATGCGCTGTCCAATTCATCAGTGTGTGTTCATTCGAAGGGGTGGAAAGGAACTCACGTCCGAACTGAGCTCGCACTCGAACTTTGCGTGGAGTTCAAGACAGGTTGGCCACCGTCGACGGTAGGGAAGGGCGATAGTGAGAGTATATGGGAGCCAGATGCAGCTGCAGACACCAGAGAAGTGTTGGGTGGGAAGGATTTCCGCGTTGTGCTCGTCCGCTCGGCGCTGCAATTTGTGAGAAGTATATCCCAGTCTCAACGGAAGGAGGCGTACCGCGAACTCGACGTCTCCGTTTGGGACACACCCACTACATCCGTCGTCCGAGTCGTTGTTGGGAACCAGCTGACACTCGTAACCTGCACAGATGTATAGAGAGTGGTGGTCGTGGTCGACGTAAACTGGGGCAACGTCGTTTGACTGAGCGTTGGCGACGTCGAGACCAATACTGTGGTTGGGAAGGAACAAGCGACGGTGTCGTTGAGAGACATCTTCAGCAAATAGACCAACTGGGAGTCGCCAAATTGCATTCGGACTCAGCTCTTAAGAGCTGGTCCGAATATGGCGATCTCCCTCGTCCATGCAAATCCAACGCGGTTCAGGACGGCAGGCGATCCTGGTCGGGAGAGGCAGAGCCAATGAGTGACGGTTGCCCACATGCGGGGCTGCCACATCCCCGCCCGCCAGATTGTCGTCAGGCACAGCAGGTTCTACGCGCGTGAAGCGACGTGTGGCGATCCTGGATTCAGGCCAACACGAGAGTTGGGAACAAGCTCGGGATCCCATCAAGTCATACCGCTCTCGTTTCGTTTGTCGTCTTGCGTCGACCTGCATGCGCACTTGATTCACGCATAGCCGGGTAGAGCTCGTGCGCGGTGCGCTGGCGCAAATAGGGCTCAACACCAACACGTCGCAAGGCACCAATCGCACTCCAGCAGAGCCAACGCCGCGGCCCGCCCAACGTCACGACGGTTCGGTCGTATGCGTCAAGGTCGTCTTCCGGGAGAACGAAAAGAACAACATGCTAGTCAGACCGGTCATGATCGTCTCTGCAGCAGAAGATTGACCGGAATGGAGGTCATACAATACAACTCCCCAAAGCCCGCAACTTCATCAACTTGAAGAACGAACTCGAGCCCAAATAAGGATACAAATACAAAACACAGTCCGAGTCCAGCTTGCGGCTTCTCTCCATCTAGCCCACGCAGAAATGACCAAGGGTTTGTTCCGGTCATCTTACGACCGTCGTCGGAGAGACGCGATACTGCTGCCCAATCGAGACGGTGCTGGGCGCCGCAGTTGACGCGCTACGACTTGTCGGCGAGCGCGGCAGCACGTACGGTGCGGAGAACGTCATACGGCTGAAGGAACGCGCATCGGCGGGACCGGGTGTTCGTCGCCCGACCTCAGTTCCGAGTGGGCTGCCTTCAAGAGGCGCGGCGCGTCGAGGCTGGCGGAGGCGGCGACAGCGGTAGATGAGAATTATGAGAAGGAGGACGAGCAGGATGGCTGTACCGCCTGCAGCTACGGCGATTGGGATTACAGGGAAGGAGTGACTGAAGGGATACTAGTAAGTTCGTCTGAAGTGCCTTCGAGTCAAGAAGACTGACCTTGTTGTCGAAGAGGCAGATGTGGATGGCCCAGTTGCCACAGAGGTTTGCGTCTCGGTGGTTGACAGTGTTGGACTCGAGCTCTGAGGCGGTGGATTTCCGCCTTGAAACGAGAAAGATGGTGTTGAAGTGCCTGACCACGACGGAAACCCGCCTGGGCTGCTCAGCAGAGATTCCAAAAAGTCAACGGCGCAGCTCCAGTACCCCATCCCGAGAGCGCGTACCTAGGACCCGAGTTGCTGGAAGGAGTGAAGCTGCTCATAGAGGGAAAGAAGGTTGTGGTGGTGAAACATTCACAGCTCGACTCGCCGCCAGAGAGTATCTTTGACCGGACCCGGACAGAAGACGGAGCAGCGACCTCTCCATACATTAAGCATGCGTGAGAGCCAGTGGAGGACACAGTCGATCGGTTTGAACCACCAATGCCCGCATGTCCGTGTGGCTATCCGAAGTGGAAGCAGCGTGCGAGGATGCGGGAGATGAGGTGCGGAGGCAGCATTTAATTTTGGCACTGCTCAGTGGATGCATATGCGACCAGCCTACGTTTTGCCCATAATCAACCATCATTGATGCATTATTTGCTGTATTACGGGCCAAACGACGATGGATCCATGGCAAAAACTGGTAACCTTTTCGGCTACACCCAAATAACACCATGTTGGAGTTGTTATGTGTTGTTGTTGTTGTATAACGGCAATGCGGTCCCACTCGGGAACTGCCGTACTGACTACGTGAGTGCAGGCGATCTGAACCCTCCTTCGGGGAACCTCTACCTGCTGCCCACGTAGCCAGCCAAAACTAGTACATGTGTAGGATAAACTACTCCAGACGATCCGATGGAAACATTGAGCGACGCCAATGCTACAAACTGGCCGGCCCAAACTGTGGCAGGACCACCGGCTAAAACCACATGGGACCTGATTAGAGTTCTCCCCGCACAGGTGAAAATCCCCGGTGTCCACCAACTCGTAGCCATGGTTCGTTGTGCTCCCATCGGGGTCCGCCCTTCGAATCCACCCTCAAACCACCGTGAGGCGGTGCCACATGCACGCAAAAACAAACGCCAAGGAAAGCCGGGAGACGCGACAGGCGAACGCGCTCCTGTACATGTTCCGAGCGAGAAGGGAACATGCGAAAGACAGCATTGACGACGCGCAATTGTCGACGCGACGAAATGCTGAGATGTATAATGCAACCGCGTTGAAGAAGGCGGCGCATTGGAGGGTTAAAAACACGAAGACGCGGATGGACAAGCGTCTTCGCGTCACGAAGTGGGGTGGCGCATTCCGACCGAGAAGGGAATACGCCGGTTTGAGGCTTGAGCCGCCTTCCGCCTGCGACGAGTTTGTGACATGGCGATGACGCGTTCGGGATCGGCCCGCAAACAAGATCGGGAGGAGTGAGACAAGACAAGAGCATGTTGCTCGAGGAGTGGCGAGACGACGAGGAGGAGGTCGCAGAGAGCGCCATCGCGGTCGCTTGACGAGGGGGCCGCAGAGATTGCCGAAGCCGAAGCGCGAGATGCAAGAAGGCAGCCATGGATGATGGGAAGGAAGAGCGACAACAAAAACAGCAGCGACAAACACATCTCCTTCCTGCAAGCGGTGAGCTCTTAAGCCGGAGAGGAGGACGTACCGGTGCACTGTCTTCCCGTCAGTCTCGAGCAGATACACGACGGCGGAAGCGATGGAGGCGTTGGAGAGATGTTGCTACCGTTGAGATCCTGAACGAGAGTCGACAACGCTGTGTACCTGTCATCACATCATATGTGATGCCCATCTGATATGTTGATATCTCGGGAACGGCTCCTCCGTTAGGCTCCATTTTTTGATCGCCGGGTTCCGGGGCCGTTGCCCAATATAGTGCAGGCCTTCAAGAAGGGATCTACAGCCTTCAAGAAGTCTGTAGATGCATTCTTGGCTAAGTTGGTTATAGCGTTGGTCTCATATTACCATGTGAGGAGTCGGATGATTCTTTAATCCAAAGGTCGTCAGTTCGATCCTGACAGAGTGCATCCTTTTGATAGCGTGGTCTGTATTATTTTGCGGCGGCAATCATAGAAGGCAAATCACTGGAACTAGCCACAGGTGGTCTTGTTTTACACCAGTGCACATCACAGAGCAATGTTGGCCCATATAATGAGGGTTGGTCCGTCAAAATCCATGACATTGGCCTTAGAAATCCAACCGAACTTGCACTTGAGAACCTGAGAAATCCATAAATATGTAACTGCCAGACCGGTGGGAGGTGCTCGCGGAGAATCTGAGTTCAAATTTAAAGTGGAATCCAAGTTACCAAACTACAGCAGGATATCTACGAGTGTAATCCACTAATAGTCTTACTGTTAGTGACTAGGTACTCGGACACCCTAGGTACTCGGACAGTAGCAGTTTTTTGCTACTTTGCACAAGTTATTCCAATTTCTGGCTGTTTGAGGTCGACGAGAGACCCCGGGCCAACGATGATGTCAGTCGGCGAGCCAATTCTCAGGGCGGGAGCAGGTGATGGGCCAGTTTTCTAAGCAATTTCCGAGAATGCATCGACTGCCTCTTGCCCAATTGTGCGTCAATTGGCGCTCAAATGGACTCTGGTCAAACATAGGGGATTCATCTATCCAAATAGCTACCACTCCATGTCAGAATGAGCAAGTCCAGCCAATGCTTAGGGCTGGACACCTCGGAAGGGGACCAAGTAGCCTGAGATGACCTTCCTTGGTCTGTGCTCTCTACGGCTGCAAAGAATCTGACGGCTCTGATAGTTTGCAGGTGTCAAGGGTGTCTGTGGGGCCCTCCAATAGGCCACTCAGATAGGGAGCATCGTCCTCGTCTAGCCCATAATGGCGACTGTCTGGCTTCCTGGTTTTTCCCAGGTGATGACATCTCTTGCCAAAATATTCATTGCAAGCGGAAGTTTGCTTGTAAATTCACCGCATTGGCTATGGACATAGTTAATATCCTAGCCTATGCATGTGCCAAATATCGTGCCTCTGGGTTCAACGACAAGGATAGTAGAGCCCATATAAGTTTATGTGTCCGGGTACTACCTCACTGACAGTACCTCTGAGTCATAGTTCAAACCTCCCAGCCATTGGACATGAGAAAAGTTGGAAGGGCCAATTATCATGAGCGAGTTCAACGTCTTGAGGAGCAAAAGGCGTTCCGCGCGGATTGACAGAAGCGGCACGTGATGGCGGCCCAGCTAAGCTGGCGCCCACAACACACACAAGACACTCTCGTACCGACCTAAATTTGGTACCATTTGATGTGCTGCACGGCGCTTACCCAGAATCCAGAATCTCATATGTATCGGGGGCATATTGAATGAGAATGAAGGCATTTCGTCGTTGAGCAAGAATTACAGGAGTTCAGTGCGGAATGCGGTGCGAGCTGGTCTCACATCCAAGCACCCCGGCCCTCACGTGACAGTCAAAGGGTGCTCGCTCCTTCGCAATCAGACAAGGGTCATCATGTGACCGTAACTTTTCTTCAGCCTGCGGCGTGCGGGCCATCAGAAGAAACATGCGAGTAACCGGAGTATCTTTGTCGGCGCGGGGCCCAGCTTTAGGACGGCTCTCTTAATCTCTGTTGACAGCTGCTTGCAAAATTCGAGGCCACTCCAAGTTTCCACACACTGCAAAAGTGACCTGTTTTCAGCTCAGCCTAAAATACCACCAAAAATTTTTTTTTTTTGTAGGCAATTTAGATCTGGACAAAATCAGTAGTTCTTGTTAGTCTGAAACAGTGCCTAAAAGGGCTGTTTTGAGCGCACCTTTTCATGTGCACTGAAATTCCTCATTTCAGCAGGCATCTGAAATGTCTGCTGAAACAAGGTGTTTTAGCTTGGCCAGAATGCAAACCAAAAATAGCCCTGTCAGAGTTTCTAAAAGGCTGGCTGAAAGCTTGGATTTTTGCTGGTGGTTCTGCAAATCAAAAATGACTACTTTCAATCCCGCTGAAATTTCCCTTTGTTTTGAATAAAGGGAAATTTCAGCTAGGCAAAAACCTTTGCTTTCTCTGCAACTGAATTGCCATCAAATATCCATTATTTTGGTTGCCCTTTCAGGTGTGCTGAAAGAGCTACTTTCAGCTTACATTTCACCAAGGCAAAAACTCAAAACTTCAGTGGCTCTTTCAGCTAGCCGCTGAAACCAGAAATTTCAGCACCGGTGAAAATGCCCGCTGAAAATAGTCATTTTAAGTAGCAATTCAGCCCTGGAAAAAGTCCTGATTTTAGCTCTGATGAACATGGCTACAAAAAACATCTGTTTTAGGCAAGCTTTCAGCTCGAGCTGAAAGTAGGTCCAATCGCAGTGACACCTGTCGGCAAGGTGTCGTTGCTAGTGACCATAACGTCTGAGTGCCACAGCTCCGCCTTCAGCCATTGCGCAGACAACGGACCGTATGGAGCCGATGTGCGAGACAAGAATTTGGAGAGGCCTCGAATTTTGCAAACAGCTGGAAGCCAACCCTGGCGCAGCAAGTGCTGTCCAAACTTGGGTTTCTAGTGATTTGAGAGGTTCCCCGTTCCGTCGGGGGCGCCAAAAATACATCTACCAGACAAGGGTCTGCATTAACACGGTACACAGTTCCTGTGAGCAGTTGGACCCTCAGAAATGGAGAACATATCTGCTGTACCATTGAGGATGTTTATTTGACTATAGCCCATTCAAGGCAATGGTCTATAGGCATAGGATCCTTTTATTATATTACCATTAATAGGGAAAGCCAGGGATTATTTTTGAAAACTGGACAGACTGGTCAATTTTCCAGTGACCCGGAATGTATGTAGCTTAGAACCTTTCTGGTCCCAACTTCCAGACTTCAGACACTCAAAGACAGAAGAAAAGTCACCAAAAACCTTTTTTGACAAAACTGTCTGTTTGCGGCAGATATTGGTCCAAATCAACGCGTCGCGTTACACCTCACGCCGCGTTTTGCTCTTCAATGGCGACCGCGATGACCTCTCCCGCCCGCGGGCTGCCACCGAGCAGCATGCCCAATCCAACCCCCAGCACCTCACGTCCGACTGCGAACGCGCTGTCGATGGAAGATGACGACGCGGAGGGGGCCGATGGCGATGGCCAAAACCCCGCCGGCTCCAGGCGTCGCCCGCAACGGACCCAGCCGGCAGATGTGCCTCGCGTCAAAGATAAGGTCGGGCTTGGGCTCACGGAGGCGTTCAAAGAGTTTTTACGCGAGTGCGTGTTCTTTTCGTTTGTTTTCTCGTCGTTCCTGAGTCGCGTCGATTAGGTACACTGAAGGTGTCGCACTGGCCCCAACACCAGGCTCAGAGGGCGATGTCCCAGATATGCTGGCCGAAGACCCTCTCTATATCGCACAGATTCGCGACATGGCCATTCACAAAATCACCACGCTCTATGTCGACTTTACCCACATCCTGCTCAAGGACGACGAGCTGGCCGACGCGATCCAGCGGCACTACTACCGCTTCATTCCCTACCTACAACAGGCCGTGGTGGATCTCGTCGGAGAGTACGTGCCGGAGTACCTCACGGAGAACCCCAGCCAGGCCAATACCGATTCGGCGAACCTCAAGTCGCGCGAGTTCAACGTCGCGTTCTACAGCCTCCCGCTCGTCTCCGGAATCCGGAACCTTAGGACGGAAAAGATCGGGACGCTCATGAGCATTAGCGGCACCGTGACGCGGACGAGCGAGGTCAGGCCAGAGCTGTTGGCGGGCACGTTTGTGTGCGAGGTCTGCAACACGGCGGTAACGGACGTGGAGCAGCAGTTCAAGTATACCGAGGTGCGCAAACTGTTTTCTTTTGTTTTCCTTCGTTGACGCGTTCTCAAGCCGTCCCTTTGTCCCAACCTCACCTGCGGTAACCGTGCCGCCTGGAAACTCCAGATCGAAAACTCCAAGTTCACCGACTGGCAAAAGATCCGCATCCAAGAAAACCCCTCCGAGATCCCGACCGGCTCGATGCCGCGTTCTCTCGACGTGATTCTGCGGTCGGAGATGGTCGAACGCGCCAAGGCCGGCGACAAGTGCACGTTTACGGGCACGTTCATCGTCATCCCCGATGTCAGCCAGCTGGGACTTCCGGGCGGGAACCAAGCGCAGCTGCAGCGCGATGCCAGTCGCGGAACTGGGAGAGCGGTGACGGGAGGGATCAGCGGTGGTGTTACTGGTCTGAAGAGCCTTGGTGTGCGGGATTTGCAGTACAAGACTGCATTCCTTGCTTGCATGGTCACCGATTCGGACGCAAGAGTGCGTCGTATTCGTGCCTCTCTTCCTGCACTTTTCTGACTTCCACCAGAGCGGCGCGAACCTCCGAGGCGAGGAAGATGCCGGTGACACGCTCGAGGACGAAGAATCCGACGAGGAAGAATCCGCCGAAGACAAAGCGCGGCTTACTCCCGAAGAAAAGCACGAGAGGCGCGTCAGGCGGGCTCTCGTCAACACGTTTACCGAACAAGAACTCGACGAGCTCAAGAGCATGCTCCATGGCGACTACATCTACCACCGTCTCGTTCAGAGTATCGCGCCGACCGTGTACGGCCACGAGATCGTCAAGAAGGGTATCCTGCTGCAGCTTATGGGTGGCGTACACAAAGAGACGGCCGAGGGCATGCACCTTCGTGGCGACATCAACATCTGTATCGTCGGCGACCCGTCCACATCCAAGTCGCAGTTCTTGAAGTCCGTTTTTCATCGTTTGCGCTGGCTCGTCTGATCACGTGCATCAGATATGTCTGCTCCATATCGCCGCGAGCGGTCTATACCTCGGGCAAAGCCTCATCCGCGGCTGGTCTTACTGCTGCCGTTGTCAAGGACGAAGAAACCGGCGACTTCACCATCGAGGCTGGCGCGCTCATGCTCGCGGACAACGGGATTTGCGCGATCGACGAGTTCGACAAAATGGACATCAGTGACCAAGTCGCCATCCACGAAGCCATGGAACAGCAGACCATCTCCATCGCCAAAGCGGGCATCCACGCGACCCTCAATGCGCGTACATCCATCCTCGCCGCCGCCAACCCAATCGGAGGACGGTACGATCGCAAAAAGTCGCTGCGCAGCAACGTGCAGATGACTTCGCCCATTATGAGTCGTTTCGATCTCTTCTTCGTCGTGCTGGACGAGTGCGACGAGAAGACCGACCTCAATATCGCGCGACATATCGTCAATGTGCATCGTTTCCAGAACGAAGCAATCAACCCCGAGTTCAGTACCGAGGCGTTGCAGAGGTATATTCGCTACGCTAGGACGTTCAACCCCAAGGTTCGTGGCTTCCTACTATCTCGCAAAATGTGCTGATAACGTGTTCAGTTGTCGCCAGAAGCCGCCGATATCCTCGTCGAGAAATACCGCATCCTCCGACAAGACGACTCGAGCGGTGTAGGCCGCAACTCGTACCGCATCACCGTTCGGCAGCTCGAGAGCATGATTCGTCTCTCAGAGGCCATCGCGCGCGCAAACTGCAAGTCCATCATCGACCCGTCGATGGTTCGCGAGGCGTACAGTTTGTTGCGGCAGTCGATCATCCACGTTGAGCAAGATGATATCGACTTCGACGAGGAAGAGCTGCGTGGGGAGCGGGACGCGCCGGCGCCGGCACAACAAGCGCCCGCGACGGTAGAGGACGAGTCGGAGGACGTCGATATGATGGATGAGACGACCGACGGGCCCGCGGTGCGCGTTACGACGCGCCAGCAGGCACCCGTTCCGAGCTCGCAATCGGATCCCACAAACGCGAGTACAAGCGACCAACCCGCTCCTGCCCCCGCACCGAGACGACGGATGGTCATCACGCACGACCAGTACATCACGCTCCAGAGTCTCATCGTCCTGCACATCTCGTCGGTGGAGCGCGAGACGGGGCAGGGTATCAGCAGGGAAGATCTGATCGACTGGTATCTCGAAGAGAAGGAGAAGGCGGGCCAGCTTGCGGATGTGGAGGAGACGGACTATCAGAAGGAGCTCATCACGAAGATGCTCAGGAAGCTGGTCAAGGACAATTACCTGCTCGAGGTTCGGGGTAGGGTGCAAGACTCGTTGCCGTCAATGGAGGAGGACAGCCAGCCGATAGCGAGTGACGACCAGGTGCATTATATGGTCCATCCATCTGTGGACACGGACGAGGCGTCGTTTGCATCGAATATGTAGGTTATCTGTGTGTACGTTTACCTGTAGATTGCGTCGTTTTGCTTTGAATTTCTGTCTTTTCTAGAATAGTGTGACCTTGATAGCTCTCATATCATACGCAGGTAGCTACGCTACCGACTCCACAAAAACGCCGCTCCCACACCAAGTAATGCGCATGTAATCAGCAGCCGGAAGAATCTCGTCGTCTGCGAGGTCTCCTTCGGACGCGGCAGAGTGAATACGGCGGACGACTTTTCATGCACTTTCTCGCTCTCTAATGCGGATCAGCGTCAAGAAATGCACTTGATAACTTGCTCGCCTTCAAGGAGCGCAGGCTCGACAACCTGAACTCCAGACAGCTCGTAAATAGCATCTCCAAGATGCTGGGCCACCTCCAAGCTGAGAGGATCAAATCCTCGAGTGATGTGAAGTTGCTTCAGTGCATCGTATACCAACCCGTTCCAGTACCGCGCCCAAAACGCTATACTGAGCTCAACGGTCGGAAAGCCGAGAGCTGAAGCCTCCTTGTCGGAGAGCCGCTCGGTTCCCGTCGGATCAAGCGACCAGTATGTTGGAACTTCCGGCCATTTGAATGATGATGGACCAGTTTGAAGCTCTGACATTGGGCAGATAAAGAGATAGCCTTCTGGGAGACTCTGTTGTTGTAGAGGGACTTTGCAAGCCCATTCAATGGAGTCTACCAGAACTATATTACAAGGATATTAGATCGGAAAATGAGGAAAATCGGATGTACCATAATTCTCTTGCTCAGTGCTGATCTCGAGTTGGTGAAATATGTGATTGGCCTGAGAAATCCAAGATTTCCAGTGGACAAGGGTTGCAAAGGAGTAGATTGTGATATTTGAGATTTGTGAAGAGTCATATCTGGGATTCAAGTCAAAAAAAAAAGAAAGAAGAAAATTAAAAAATAATACCTGGTCCATGAATTTCCCATCACTGTGCATTGAATAACAGGAGGAGTAAGCCAACCAGGCATCTCAACCCCTTGAGGATCAGGCAGGTATGCAATTTCAACGAGATCTGGTTCTTGCAAGATTGCACCCAAGTTGAGAGTTGTATCCAGAGTGTCTGTTATCGTAATTCGCTGGGTATGAGAAATGTAGCGCCGAAAGCACAGAGCATGATAGTCTGTCAAAGCCAGAGATGAGATAACAGCGGCTTCCGAAGTCTGCTTCAGTAGTGTATCCATATTTTCAGGAATGGAAAATCGAGAGAGAGGAATAGAAGCCTGGGGAATTCCCTTGGGCTTCAGTTCAATGCAGAGCTGGTTTGTTGAACCACGGATCCATGATGTGCACTGGTTTGGAAACTAAAGCAAGTATTTCAATTATTTATAAGAAGCTAAAAATATTTCTGACCAGAAATGAGTTGTGTGTGTCTTGCATGTATTCATGGTGTCTGTCCCCAACCACCGAAAAGCGCTTACTCGTCTGGTCTTCTCAAATCACTGCCTCGGAGTGGAGACGTTGAGGTACGAGACGCGGACCCGATTCCCGATCCCACGACATCGGCGAGTGTGCCGTATCTGCGTAGCTGGCGTTGAAGACGAGGCACACGCGCTGCTCCAATGCGAAGGAAACGACGAGTTGTTGAGGCTTCGCGACGCTTTCTTGCAGGACGTGTTTGCGCGCGACCGGGATCTGCACCATATCTTTATATGGAGATCGGACTGGGATTTTCTACGTGCGGTGCTGGCGTCAAGGAGAGCCGTGGCTTCATTGGCGAAATACGCCTACCAGGTGTTTGATGTGTTCCGCGGGATCCCCCAAGTGATACCTGACGGGTTTGGTAAACCACAGACTTAATCTAACAGCTGTTTGACTCGGCCTGTGTGCGAGTCGCTTTGGGAGACGTCGGCGTCATGGATGTCGGAAGGTTCGCAACAAAGCCGCTCGTACATACTCGTAGCGTACATGAGATCAGCGCATGTGCGTAGGTACGGGGCCTGCGTGTTCCTCATTGGGACGAGAGCAGTCTTAATTATTCTATTCTATTCATGGGCATCCTATGGGGAACATCAAATATTATAGTACAAGGAAAAAGCAGAACAAAAGACACACAGCAAATTGTGCTTCCTAAACATATTATCAATAATAAATCACTAATATAATGTTTGAACTTACGGTTAAAGCATAAGCATACAGAGTCGATGAGTGAGATTGACGGTGGGGCTCCAGGAATTGTTCAAATGGAATCAAGTCTGAAAGAATGAGAACAGCTATGGAAAAAGAAAGGAAAATCACCATCATGCATGACAGTTGCATGTATTCCCAGTGCTTGTGCTGTGCCATAGATCTGTACAAATGCTGGATGGCTGGAGATTTGGTGTTAGACTGTATGAGATTGTCTAGCATAGACCCTACCGGAGCCAGGCCAAGCGGCAGAGATCATCCTGCCATTCCTACAGGTCATTCGTAAGATTTCGGAAGAAGTACGCCCGAATAGCTTCACCTTCTCCGCATTTTGGCCCTCATAAAGTGCAACTGTCTTGTTTGTGCTCTGACTCCCCACTTGAGCAGAGTAGAGACGACGGCAGGTTCTTGCTACTCCTCGGCGCCTTGCAACTTGGCCATTCAGGTAGATTTCATGCCGGAGGTTGATGTCGCCCAGTGGAATCTTGTAAAAACCTGGACAGGAATGGAGCTTAGCCCGCGCAAGTACTAGAACCTTCATAACTGCTTACCGGACATTGTTTCGTCGACCCGAATGTGATTGATCATAATGCTAGTAAAAGTCGCGTTGGAAAGCGCAAGGTGGTGCGCTCCGTGGAAGAATTCATTGCCAGCATGGCTGCAACGGACACGGTCAACGCGCTGGCAACACCATTGGAGAGTCTTACATAGGCCCGTCCTCTGATGTCTCCGTTGGCATGTACAAGTACGGGGGCTGGTGGGACGCTTCCACAGCCAGGAGCTGTTCCATGGTCTAGCCGTGCTTAAGAGGAGAAGACGAACGCTGAGAGGCTCGCACGATGTCAGCGGTCAACTCCGATTGATGAGCCACTGAGAGCCCAGCGGACTCAGGCTAACCACGCATGGGGAGATGGATTCCGTGGTAACCCTGGGCCAGATCTCGTGTTGAGGCGCGAAAAATACCCTCGCTCTCCGTCTCCTACACGCGACGCCGAATATAAGACTGAGACTTTTGACCTCAATGAAATTCTCCTCAAAACATTCATCTAGAAATCAGCAATCGGAGAATTCCGCGAAGTAGAGGGATACACGATAAGTTGCCAGTGAATCCGGCAAGATAGATGAAATTTGGTGCGCAGAGCTAGACCCCGGCCGGCAGTTCGCGTCTCTTGGGCTTCTTTCACTGGCAAGCTCAGTTCAAGATGGATTCCCAGCCTATCCTGGCAGATCTTGAACCTCCGTCGGTCAGCCACTGCCAACGCCTCGCGGATGTCGTCACCGTCGAAGACGATTGGATACAGCTTGTCGCCCGTGGACGAGGACTCACTCTGCATGGTTTAGCGCGGCGACTTTGAGCTCAAAATTTCGCCGTCCCACATGCTGCATGCGTGCACAAAGAATGGGTGGTAGCCGAGAAACGGACATCTGCGAGGTGACGTACGTATCGCAATGCAAGGTCCTCGACTCCACTGGCGGCGCCTGGATGCACAATAGCGGGAGGTGGCCAGAAAAGAGCGATCGAATCCTCCTTCTGCGAGCTTGGGAACCTCGGCGGCAGCTGCTGTTTGACACAGACCCTGGACGTCGAAGAAGACCTTACGCCTCCGGCGCTGATGCGCAGCGGTGTACTTGAAAAGACTGGACGTCGACTTGCCTCGAGGGAGACATGACTCACCCAACCACCGGTACACCCAGAAAAGTCGCTTGTTATGCTGCAAAACAAGCGTGCACGGGCTGGAATTCTCCAGTAGGAACTTCGACGGCAAGTCCGTAAAATGACAACGTCGCTCGAGACGTTCATCTCGATGACTCGCTCAGATGCGAGAAGTCTTGATCTTGCTTGCGCAGCCAGAGGAGATAGGGAAGCAGTCGGTTGCTAGGTGGTGCCCGCGCGGCGGGTCTATGCATGAACTGTTCTCGAGTTGGTGGTTCAAGACCAAGTGTGTAAGCACTGCAATTCACTGGCACGTGCATCGGGGAATCTCTTTCCGAACGGTCATGCCACGAACCAAGCTTCGTGAGTTTTTGCTCTCCTGGACTCGCCTATGATACGCCTTTTGAACAAAATCCAGCGCCGCCCGAATGGCTCCATCCTAAAATCCAGGAATATTGGCGACTCGGCCTCGGCGACACGCGTATTGTCGAAGAAATCGTAAAAGACATTGCACAACATCCTGAATATAGCAACGGGAAATATAGCATCTCGTAGGATCTGCTCAGGCTTCGCCACGTCTATTCGGCACTTGGCTTATTCTGTTGGAGGATCCCAGGCGTCTATCGAGCACGGAGAACCATCGGTCTTCTCGGTACGCGGCAGCGCGTCATGGCTGGGCTGGGGGACGACTTTCGCCCACTGGCTGAGAAACTGAAAAGGGAGCATCCGAAAGTCGGTGCGCGGACGATGGTCGCGTATTTGCTCCGCGAGCATGGCATGAAGGTTTCCGAGTGCGTACCCTCGGCGCCTTACTTTGATTGGCGTCTGCTGAATCCTGTTGTAAGGCAACGCGTACTTGAATATTTTCAAGAGCTTCGACGCAAGGACGGGGCTAAAACATGTTCGTCACCTCCGAGGTACGTGTCGCTTGCGGCTGATGCTACCTGACGACGATTTTAATGTACACAATCCCAGCTCCAGCGCCGAACCGCAAGGTGCTACAGAACACGGAACGAATGCTAATATTATGGCGCAGCCTGCGACCATAATGAGCGAGTTTTCATCCTGGTGAACTCACCTCGACATATCTTTTCGCTTCTCGCCCGCCAGCACGATCTGTCTGTTCGCGCGCGCACCCTCTGTCCGACTCTTGCAAGTTGCTGGCTTCGACAGCCCACCGGCACTACCGACCATCTTTGTCGGCCTCGATTTACCACTGGGATACCGCTCAGAGCGGCGGCGAGGGAGCAGATATTATGGTCCCTGCGTGAGATCACGTGTCTCACTGTGGACCACCCACTCGACCCTCGACAAAGCGCGTCCCCAACAGGCCATTATAGATTTACAGCACAATAATTACACCGTTCATTTCCATCGATCCAATAAATATACTATAATGCATTCAACCTCCTCCGCACAACATTTTGCACCTCCTTGACGACCGCCAACACATCGACCTTGCGCGCGACGTTGACGCTCACGTATTCGTTGCCCATCATATGCGCCATGTTGTGGAAGTGGTTGTTCTAGAGGTCACTGCGCGTCAGCCACAGATAGGAAAGCAGGAGAAGAACGGAAGACGCACCCCATACGCGCCGGTAGGTATCAGCTCAACGACGCTCGACCGGCCGGTGGGTATGAACAGGGTCAGCCCCAATGCGCCCGCATGCACGCTAACCACAACATCCGCCCTCCCGACCATGCCCAACTGTGCAGGGAGCGCCTCCGTCGTCGGGTCGAGTGTGGCGAATCGGAGAGCGCGGCCGCCTGTCGCTGCCCGCTCTTCGATTTCAGCAGATTCCCTCGACATCCACCGTGGCCTTCGTCGATCCGGGTCGGGATACTTGCCGTACTCAGCCGCAACGGGTAAAGGAGGTGCTGGGGCGTTCTCCTTCACCAGTCCGAGAGCCTCCGCTTCGCGCTTATGCATAGGTAGCCCCCATGAGCCAGGTAGCAGATCCGCGTCGGTGAAGGTGCAGTCGATGTCGCCTACTGTGTGTTCTGAAGGGGTCGAGCCTGGATTTTCCACACGTCGGATTATATTCGGATAGGATAGGAAAGCACTGCGTACCGGAGATAGCTGTTGTGGTTCGACACAGCTCGGAGAGGCCTTTGCGCAGCCCCAAGACGAGTTCGTGCTCGTTCACGATATGCCGCGCCTCTTGCCACGGCGAGAGCTTTGCCTTGACGTGTCTAGAGAGATATAAGTTGGCAGGAGCGAGAAAGCTAAGAGAAGCTCACTGGGTATACTTGTCGAACTTTTCGCGAGAGAGAAACAAAACCTGCAGCGGTTCTCCACCACCATACGTTGAGTGTGGTATCGGCGCGCGAGCTTCGAGGTCCCTCTTCGCGACATACGCGCCCCCAGGCACGGTCCGCTCGAGCCCCCACGTCCAACGCAGCCACAAACTCGCACCCCAGACGAGCTCGCTCGCGCACGTGAACGGCCTGCCGACACCAGTCCCACTGAGAAGCGAGGCACCCGCGCCAACAGAATGCATCGCATTCGTGAAGCACGTTTGCGCTCCATCGGCACCAAGCGCATCTGCGGCTTGCCTGCGGGCTGTCCACGCGCCAATGCGGTCGTACAGCGGTGCGAATAACGACTGTGTTGGCAGATAGTCGTCCTGGAAGACGAGTTGCAGTCCCGCAGTCGATTGAAGCTCCGTTTCAAGCTGGGTGCGCAGCTGTGCGAATTTGGCATCGTTGGTCCCGTACGTGGCTGGCATGTCGGTCCACAGTGAGCTGGGGCTCGGGGCGGAATGCCTCGAGAATATCGAGAGGGCAAGGAATGTGGTCACAAGGTCTTCACCGACATGGAAGGGGTTCCATCGGTCTTGCCGGGGAACGAAGAGGACGGGATGCGTGATCGTTTCGCCGCAGCGGGGCGGAGCGTTGGCGGATGCTTCGGCGAACTCGGTCCCCAGGAAGTTCTCGCGGCCCATGGCGGACTTGAGGTCTTTCCCCGCTTGTGTAATCGCGCACTCGCCTACAAAACCGCCTCGGTCATGGACATTGCCACTTCCCCAGCCCGGGTTGTGCATAATATTTTTCGACGCGCAAAACGATTGCGTGTATGGCCACCATGCGTTTGGGGAACCGTTCGCGCGGACGGGGAAGCACGTAACCGACGTGTTTTGGTTTGCTCCTGCGCTCTTTCTGTGAGCTACGTCGCCGAACAGCATACGGAACACGCACCGACTGGCTCGCAGTATTGTAATGCCGCGTCGATGTACCCGTCCACCATCTTGCCCGAAAGTTTGCCGTCGCAGGTATCGAGTCCGCGCGCCCGAATCTCGGCCTGGGCGCGCGCCAAAAACAGGCGCGCGTGCAGCGCCGGGTGTGGGTCGCGGAACCACGGGCTTGACGGGTCGTCGACGTCGGCCTCTGAATAGCCACCGTCGTTGGTCCCCGTGAATGGTAGCCTCCCAGAGGACCACACGGAAGAGACGGTTTTTCCCAGTGAAGAGGTGAAGGAGGAGGGCGAATGGAAGATGTAGAGGAGGAGAATGCCGCTGAGCCCAACGACCGCGAGAGATATGAATAGCCGCCGTATTCGCGTCGGGGGAGCGGTCGTTGGAGACAATCTGGAAAGAATAGCGTGCGTCGTCTGTGGTGGTGGGTAGCCATTCGGCGTCGACGGCAGTGGCGAGTAGTTGGCGCTCATGGAGGCAGAAGGGAAGATGGGAGGGACGCACAGGCCAGCGGCATCAACACACCGCCCGAAATTACGCTAAGTATGTAAGAATCCGAGCAGGAGTCCTGTCCTTGGCAAGACCCACCATCTGCGCCTCGACCTGCGGCAAGGGACGCCCGGCGTCGCCCCATGTGCTGCGCGCGCGTTGCCGGCGTTGAGCCCGATGATCATATATCTCACGCGTTCCTTCTCTTCAACTCCCACCTCGATGTGCCTCTCCACTGGCCAACTCATCTAGAATTCAACAACACCACATTACACCATCTATTCATGAGAAGGACTATCCCGCGAACCGCCTTGAACCCCCTCAAACGCCTGAAAACAAATGAACCTCTCGTGCTCACTCACAACCCACTGCAACTTACCACCAAATACCTCTCCATCTGCGTCCTATACTCCGTCAACACGCTACCAATAAGAGCCGCGTTTGCGCCCGCGATCTCCGGCTGGCCAGCCTCGACATCACGAACTCCGCCTTTGAACTCTTCCTGCAAACACTCGCAGGCGGCACCCACAAACCACGAAGTTGATGTGCCATCGATTTCAGGCGCCCTGAATCTCGACAAAGCGCAAAGAACGAACGCGACTTGGATTACCCTCGGCCGTTCGCATGGCGGGAACGTTAACGTTGCCACGACTTGTGCGTTTTTGCGCTTGGCGCCGTCTTTTGCCCCGCGGTGGACCACGTCGTGGCTCCTTCGCTCAACATCGAGCACAAGTTCCCGTCCCGAAGGCTCGTGCAGAGCGTGAACGCGAAACCCGCTTCGTTCTCGCAGCTGGAGGTGTTCCACGTGGGTGACCACGACACCATTCGCCAATGCGTCGCGGCGCGGCAGTAGCAGCAACTCGTTCCGCCACTCGTCGACAGTTTGGGAGTAGGTTCCTCGCCGTTGTTTGTCGTCCCAGAGCCCGGGGATGGAAGTCCCATCGGTGGGGTGGGGCCAGAGCTTGCGCAAGAATGCGGGGAGCAACAACTGCATCACGTCGAGGATTGAAATATTGAAAGCCCCACCCCCCGTTTTCGTGGTGATTATATACCTACAGCCCGCCCATCTCGCTTGCAACGTGCGCGTGCATGTTTAGCGACGTTCTCGAGTTCGCACTCGAAGAGTCCGCGTGTTGCCAAAATCCAGTCAAGAGGTGTTACTGCTCCTTCCTTGGCCGCGCCAGAGGCCAGTAATATATCCTTCATGAGATACTCTCCACTGGTGCTTGTACATACCATAAAAGTAGCGGCACCACGCAACAGAACGTGGACTGCCTGACCCCAAGCCATTGGCACGACGCGTGTAGATCACTCGAGTATGTTGTGTGTGGCTCGCTTCGGGGGCTCACTACGGCCAGCAAGGCCGAGTCGTCAGGCGCGTGCTTGCTCAAGCACGCCGAGAAGAGCCATTGAACGCGTCTTCAAACTAAAAGCCGGTGGGCGACATAGTCACACGCTCCATCGTTGACCACAAACCACGAAGGCGCAAAGTTTGCCGCGCCTCTGGACCGTAACCATGCCATTCCGCGAACCGGAATGGATGGAACCTGTTGATCCTGGCTTCTACTCGCGCTCCCCAACGCCACCGCCCTCACGACCAGAGACGCAGCTCACGCCTCCGCCCGATTCCAGTGCGAGGCCTAATGCTTATCGAAGCCTACGTATTGACCTGCACCGCAGAAGAGCGCAAGCGCCAGCGTAGCGATGACCCCGAAGAGCAGAGTGTATGCTACGATGCATTTGCGCATGCAAGCGTGCGACTGAAAGCGAGTTAGGACGGTGCCGAACATAATCGGCGTAAAGTGAGCGCGGGGAGCAAGGGCAGCCCGGTATTCCGTCTGCCATATTTCCCCCTTGTGCCACTCACAAAAACTTGAATCAGCCAGTTACGCCATCCATAGTGCCGGACTTGAGTTTCAACAACTCCATTCTGGGGAGTGCAAACTTCTTCGCATTGCAACTTGTTACTGATCCTTTCGGTTATAGAATCCGTGGAGAGAGCCTTACCCGAAGACTATCACTCCGCTCGGCGCTAGCGGCCACGACCTGCTTCTCTGGACGAATGGCGCGACCTCCCGCTCTGGCCGTTGGCAGTTCCAAATCGTCAAGCACGGCGAAACAGACCCAGTCATTCCCGCACAACACAACATCGACGTCGCGTACTTCGTGGAGTCGCTGGGGAGATGGATTTCCTGCGGGACCGTGTGCCTCACAGGTGGCCATATTGCGAACCCGAGCGAGAAGGTCAAGGTCACGTTCCGGGATGGGCTCGAGGTAATTTGCAGATTGCCTGGCCGGCTAGAGGACGACGTCATCCAGATTCCCCGCCCACCACCTATGTCGGTCTCTACATTTTGATTTTTGTATCTCGTATGGCCGTGTACAGCAGAAGACTACTAATGGTGTACAACCGGTCAGACCGCGGTCAGGTCCGGTCAAGTGACGAATTCCGCGCCTGAAGGGACTCATAAATGTCCCCTTGGGCACGGCTGTATCTTCCCTGTAGTCACGTCCTGCTTGTACCCGCAGTGTATATCCCGGTGTCCCTACAGGGAAAACAATAAGATGCCTTTGGGCACTTTTATCTTTACACTGCAGGCACCGTGTAAGGCCGACACCAGATGGCCCTTGGGTTTCAACTCCTAGACCCCTTGGGCACTGTGGATCTGTCCCCAAGGGCACGACTAAATGTGCCCTTCGGCGCTTATGGAAACATGCTCTTGGGCACTCTAAATTGGCGCCCACAGGGAAGTCTGCGCTGTCCCTCTGGGCGTGTCCGGGCCAGCAAGCCGTCACAAATCTCTTCATGGAACAGACCACTCCGACGGACGCGTCGCAGCTTGCTGGTCTAGCAGCTACTTTCCAATCCCGACATATCCAGCTGCATGCAATCGTGCTCATAGTGTCCATTGTGAAGCGCCTTTGGGAGCACATCCTCTACCGTGGCGGTGACAAAGTACCGAATCTCCTTCCCGAGGACGTGGTGTCTCTTCTCCTCCTCGCGCTGCAGCCGATCCTCACCTCGGTGAACACGGAGGACATCCAGTCTATCTGGGTGGCTCTAGTCCCCCAACTGGCTTCGTGGACAACACCTTTGCTTGAAACACCAATCGATAACATATTCCGCAAGTACGGAGAAAGATTTAATCTCGGTGAGTTCTGTTCTTCAAAACAACAATGTTTCCGACCGCGGCTCAGGCGCCGAAATGCTTTATCCGCCGTTTCGACGCTGTCCCGACCCTGCTTGCAATAACACACGGCTCACTCATCCCGAGCGAGTGTTTTCTCGACTCTACACACTCCGTCGCGGTGTCCTACCGATTCAACAGACTTCCCTCTACTGTCGTAGTGTGTTTATTTCCTTCCGAGCTCCCAGAGGCTCAATCACAATCCAGAATGCCGAACACGCTATTATTACGCATTCACCGTTTCAAATGCCGCCAATATCGACGCTGAGCGTGTCTACTACAAGGAGCCACTTCCCTACATCCACGCGCAAGAGACGTCGTACTTCGAAACAGAGCTTTGCGAGTATTTTGAGCTCAGTATTTGTCTGTCCCAGTGCGTTTACCCTTCTCGAAGTTACAGTCGAACCTGATGTGGCTGGCACCAGTACTTCCACCGGCAACCTTGCACGTCTTTATAATGCGAGTCTCGCGCAGACTAGCATCACCAATGCTGCATCCTTGCTGCTCGTCGAAGTCACGCAGAACACGATTCTCGACGCGTTCTTCATGCATGCGCTACTGCGTCGAGCGGCGCGTTACAGCCGGCCATTGTGTTTGCCGCACGGAGGGCGCCAAGAGCATCGCTTCGATGCAGCGATGGACCTGTACAACACGCTCATGGCGGGAAATGGACAGCCTCAATACTTTCATGCCTGCCATGACTGCTTCAAGATCTCCCGTGATCAAGACGGAAAACTCTGTATGTGTTTTGTCTTGAGTTATCTAATTCTTGTGCTGAGATTCCCAAGACTTCATTCGCGCTGGAACCACAGACGGTGTAACACTTGGGCACCCGTCGTGTGCTGCAGAGGGCGGCAACTGTCAACAACGGCTCACATCTACAAAGAATCACTACTGCTCGAAGCATGCCCATCTCGCGCGCCAGTGTCGTATCACGACTTGCGACAAGACATCCGAAGCGGGTTTTATGACGTGCACGATAGCGGACCATCGCGAGCAGGAGCTTGAGTTGCTGAAGAAGGCGGAAAGCGCGTACGACGATCTCAGCCGCCGACTGAATAAGGACAACGTTCCTCGAACGAAGCGCACGGACAAGAAGAAGGTCCGTGTTCTAGAGTTCATCGTCTCTACCGACTTCGACATCTTCAATGGACTTGACGCGCCAGGGCCCCGCAAACCGAAGTTGCAGTTGACGCGGCACTACAGCCACAACGAGCAGTTGTTTGTGCTGTGTTGTGGCGTAATTCTTTCTCGTGCAACGTTCTTTTCTGCAGAGGGCCCTGCCTCCGCAAAGGTTTTGGATTGCAGTCACGTGACAGTGCATTCTGCTAACTGGAAATCAGGATTTTCTCAAACGTGTCTTTCCTTCGCCGTGGTTGCTTCCGACGCACATCTTTTTACGACAAAGCCTGCCAACTGCTCAAACACCTGCAGGCCCAGGGCGACTACTTCTTCCGCTACGTTCGCCTCGTCGTCGATGTCTTTCATGCCAGCAACCACCACGATGAAGCTTTCTGCAACGCAAACAACAACCCTGCCTTGTTTCCAGGAGCTACGTACGATGCGCGAGGGCCGAGAGCAATGGACGTTCAATTCGTCGGTGGCCGAACAGGCAAACGTCTGGTTTGGTGCATTCCAGGCAATGTCCCGAGAGATGTCGGTTCCTAGGTAAGCGTCCTGCTTCATTTTGTTGTTGGAAAGGTTCACAAGGCTACAGATACAATTTCTTCCTTGACGAGATGATCCTGCTCCGCAACGAGTGGCTGGTTGGCCAACAACGCCAAGAAGGCCAAGCAGCCCTTTGTGCTCTCCGAGGAGGACATGAAACGCCAGTGGCTTGCAATGTACCCAGATGATATGGAGGAGGATTAAATAGTTCTATTTAATACACAACTACTGTTGAACCTCAGCTGCACGACGGCGAGCACAGTTACGACGTGCCCGTCGACCTCGACGGGCGGCACCGACATTGCGACTGTTGTTGTTGAGGTGGTCGCCCCCGAAACAGCGCCTTGGTTAATTGCCTGGACACTAGGCATGATGGTACCGTGCCAGTCGCGCCCGTCGAATAACCTACGAAGATCGGCTTGTAAACGGAACAGCAGGTCGGCAAAAAAAAAAAAAAAAAAAAAAAGGCGTGTTTGTGGTCGTGCGAATAGCCACTCCCCATTCAACGTATGCAAAATTGAAGTCTTCTGGTCCACAGTTGTCCTTGAAGCTCTGGAAGCATGGGTGGAGAATGCCGCCGCCGATGTCTCTGTCGCAATGCACACAACTCACGTAGTTGACACAGTGGTAGCCGGTGAGGGCGCACTGTCCAAGATGAGGAAGTTCGGCCGTAGCAGAGGTTTTCGTAGTGTGTTGCGGCACCCGACCAGATCGTCCGTGAACCTTGAATAAGCAGGTCTGCATTCTACAAACAACAGATTAGAACAGAAATACACAGGTTTAAGAAACGTACAAAACCAAGACGCATGAGCGCCAGTAGGTCCTCAGGCGTATGTCCCTGGTGGCATGCGCACGCGTTGAATATGTCGCCGAGCGCGCCGCCGTTAGGTTGACGGGAGCCGAACCCGGTCATGGACCCAATGTGGGACCAGCGGGCCATCGCCTCTCGACGCCGTATTCCGCGGACATTGATGAGGTCACCGTTTTGCTGGATCATTCGTAGATATTCGTCTGGGAAGCAGCAGAAGTTGACACCACCAACCTAAGCCACGTTAGCAACTGGAACAGCGGCAAAAGCAAAACCGTACTAGGGCGTCGCTTTCCATTCTCTCGACAATAGAAACGAACAACATCGCGCCCACACCGCGTCCGAAGACCCAGTCGGGCGTCTTTGGCTTCATAATACCGAAGGCCAAGCTCATCTGGGGATGCGTAGAGCTGGGGCAGTGGGGACATCGTCGTCGCCGTCGCCGTCGTTGTCGTTGCCTTCGTCGTTGTCGTCGTTGCCTTCGTCGTTGTCGTCATCGTCGTCAGTCTCACAAGAGAGTTAGAATAACAAAATGAATTCAAAGCAAGAAGCTCACCTTGGACTTGACAGGCTTCAGCCGGTTCTTCCCAATAGCGTGCGTCAAGGCGTAGTCCTTATACTGCGCCCGCGTCATGTTGACGGGTGACCTCCACCAGCCGAACACAGTGATACGCGTTCCCTAGCGCCTGGCAGTGGCTGCACCAGCGGTCCCGGTACCAGCTAGGCTGCTGCTCCAAAGGAACATCGTCGCGATCCTCCATCTCCAGGCTCTGCGATGCCATCCGTCTCACGTCGCGCTCCTGCTGCTTAGCCCGGCCCCGCTTTTTGCCCGGCGCTTTGCATTCTTACTTCCGGACTTGCGCTTTTTCTGCTCGGAACGATCGGCGGCTGCTTTCGGGCGTTTAGGCGGGGGTTGTGTCGACGTGGGGAGGGGGATGATTCTGAACGTGAGCGCTTGTTGCTTGGACCAGAAGCGGATGGCGGTGCGGGATCTCCAGGCTCCTCATTGTCGCGAGGCACGCGTGCGTGGAAGTGCTTGCGCAGACGGTCAAGCATCGAGCGCTGCCATACGGTTTCGACCAGGACAGTCTGCAAGCGTGCATCAAGGCTCTCGACTATTGCCGTGGCAGAGCTCGGGAGTTGCGGCGAAGATCGGGGTTGAATTCGTCCCTGCGTTCGGGCCGCGCAATGGTCAGGAAGTCCATCACGTGATCGTAGACCTTTCGAGGATCCCAGGTTGCGGCACGGCGCTGAGCAAAGTAAGAACCATCTCTTCCGCAAATATAAATCACCTACTTGCTCCGAATGCACATCCGAACGGTTGTCGACCCACTGGTGCTCGTCTTCAAGAGTCGACAAATGGGGTTGGATCCACCGGTTCCAGTTTGTGACGAACGCCGCCTGCGAAACAAAGGCAAAAACAGCCATTGGATTCACAGAGCAGACGTGCATAGCGGGTGCACCGCTCCACAACCTTAGGAGGTCTGCTGCGAATGTAGGGTAGTTGGGATCGTGAAGCTCGATGGGAGGGGTAGGGATTATTTTTGTTGCAGCTTCGTCCGAGTCCGAATCCGACGGGTCTGAGTCCGAGTCCGATTGGTCCGAGTCTTCGTCTGGTGTGAGCCACCGGTCGGGAGCAGTTGGAACGCGAGTTTCCAGTCGTATTTGCGGAACGAGTCGAGGTAAAGGTCGTTGTGCTTGAATGCGACCATGATACCGCGATCACAAAACTGGTAAAGCCAACGTCGGAGGCCGGAGGTCTAATGAACATGAGCAATAGCCATAATTTTACAGCAACATACCTGAAAGTCGAGTTGCCATGCGGCATCCATATATTTGGCCTTCTTGAGACGCCGTAGATAGACCAGGTCGTTGACGGCTAGCTTGAGAGTGGATTTGAGTTGCAGAACATGTTCGGGGTCGTCTGTCCAGGCGACCTTCTACCAGCCCGTGAGACACAGATCGCAAATCAACAAGCAGGACACACACCGGCTTCAGCAGTTGTTCAAAGTGGTCGCGAATGGATGTGCACGAGCGCGGTGTTGTCGTGTCAGTGACGGTAGGCTCGCCGGCAGCTGGCAGTGCTTGCCAAAACTTGGCCTCGCCTCGGAGCGTTTTAAAGACGGCCTTTTGTTTTTGCGCGTTTTTGCTGTGGTGTCTGCGGCATCGTCCTCCTCATCTAACTCCGCTCCGAACGGTTGCAGGACCCATTCCAGCAGCGAGTGCTCGGCAGCTGGTCCCACCTCAAAGAAGATCAGGACCTGCAAGCAAGGAAACAAGCTGAACACGCACCGGCAAGGCGCGTATGTCGGGACGAACATGCTGGATCCAGTGGTTAATTTCGCGTAGGCGTTGGGCAGCCAGTTCGTGGCTCTCCGTGCCATCGTTCTTGAGGTTATAACGAAGCTCTTGATAGTCGACAAAATGGCCAAGTAGGTCGGAGAGATTGTTGACGGGGAAGGCAGTCAAGTCCAGTCCGAGGACGCGCGTGAAGTAGTCAAAGGCGGCGGTGACCTGCACGACCAGTCAGTCGAGCGTCGAGACTAGGTTCCAGCGGCTTACCCAATCGCCATTCTTACTGGCCAGCAGTTTGCTGAGAAACGCGTCTCGGTCCGCTTTGCGTCGGCCCACCGGGCCATTGAAACGTTTTTGCAGATAGTCGCCGAGGGTCCTGTTGTGGATGGACCAGATGTGGGTCCGTAGGTATTCCATGTTGTCGACTATCTCGCCGCCGGCGTAGGTACGGACCCATCGTGGAAGGTGCGGAAAGTGTGGGCGCTTGTGGGTGTCACATAAAGACGCCAACGGATTCAGCTCATGATCAATGACCCAGGTGCACCAACAAAAAATAGATTGCACGGGCTACAGTACAGTACAGTACACCGTGCACCGTACAGACACTAGGGATGAGAATGTGTGCGGGAGTGAATGGATGCGCACGAAGTGATATCCGTGGGCGGTAGCGTAAAAGGACGACTTCGCATGTGCCCCATTCCGCACCACATCCTCATCCACCTCCATCCCTTCTCCCCAACAGCTCCTCGGGCACACGTCGACCCGCCGCAAAGTTGAACACGACAGTTAGTCGCCGACCAGCCGCGAGTTTGCTTTAACAAACCAAGGTCAACAAACGGCATGAAAGAAGACAGCGGGAAACTCACGAAACATCGTAGGCGTAAGTCGAAGCTCACCGAGCTTAACCAACATTGCCCACTGGCCCTAGAGAACGAGTCAGTAACGAGAAACAAACGAGAAGAATGAGATCAAAGGCACCTTGGGTTTCAGTCGCGGACGACTCACGAGCACGATGACGACGAGCACGATGACGAGCCGACCTCGCATACGAGACGGCGCGCACACCTTCGGTTAGTACCACGGTGGTCGCCAATTGGAGCTTGGCGACACCGACGTCCACCACGCCCTCCCAGCTCGTGGATACCCTTGACCGCCGAGCCTCCCTCGTCTTGGTCCAGACCGGATGACGCTGCAGGTGACGCCGCGATCGAGGGCCGTGCCCGTCTAGAATGAGGCGTCAGTAAAGAGAAAGCAACAGAGGGAAAGAAACGGAAAGAAACGCACGAGGTTTCGATCGAGTTCTGAGTGGGACAGGCGTTGGTCTTGCCCAGTAAACTCACCAACCTCGCGTTGTTTCGCAGGTTGCCCGCCGGCGTTCGGTCATTAAGAGAACGACCAGAGAGGTGTACGCTTGCAAAACCAGAAGGTTAGCGAACCTGTCTCCGAGCGAGAACGAACGCACTAACATCATCATTTTGCAGATACGCGGGTCGGGTTCGAGCGGGCATTGTCCCAGCGAGATCGCTCTCCGCGTCGAGCACAACGCGAAGTTGTCGGCGTTGTGGTGGGTTGGCAGCGCCCGACGTTGACGCGAGTTGGGCCGCAGTTGCGGGCACGCCGAGCACGATGCAGCGTGTTTGTGGTTCGTGCTGTAGTTTGCGGATGCGGGATCGGCGGAGTGGACTGCCGACGGTTGCGGTCAGTGCACGTCTCGGGCTTCGATTCTGACCCACGCACCTCGGGCAGGACCGTATTTGCCGCGTTTGTCGGCCGCGAGTGAGATATTGCGCAGAAAAGACCTGCAACACCAACAAACGGTCAACAAACATGAAGAAAAACAGAAAAAGCACTCGAACATACCTGTTTCAACGCAATGAGACGACCAACGGGAAAGGCAGCATCGAGCACACGCTGCAGTTCGTCCAGTCGAGTCAACGACGACAACGATGGAGGTAGAAAGACCTGTAGGGTCCGAAATGGTCAATTGACACGAAATAAATATGAAACACAATAAAAACGTACCTCATTCCAGAGTAGGAGGGCAGAGAGGTCCACCAGGGACGTCTCTGGACTCAGAACGAGGTTTGCCGCCGTCGATGTTGGTCATCGACGGCAGCGACGGACAGGAACGCACCAACGACGAGCCGGCATGGTGTCCACCACACCCTCCGGGCTCGTCAACACCCTCTACCACTCATCCCTCCTCCGTTACGCGTCAGCCGATGCAAGTCCGAGACGGTCTCGGCGATCTTGAGGTGCGCATCGCGTTGGTGCCACTCGGGGCACTGAGGTCGAGGGTGGAAAGGGGAAGGGAAAGATGCTGGAAGAAAAGAAAAGAAAGTCAGTGAAGAGCAACGCGTCAGAGCAGACAACTTACCGGCTTCTCGACGAAGACATCCTCCCGGCTCATCAACACCCTCCGCGGCTGACCCTCCCCGCTCGGAAGCCCGTTGGGGGCGATGTCCGGGGCTTGAGGAGCGCATTGGCGGTGGTGCCACTCAGGCATGGAGGGTCCGGGCGCCGCAGATTGGTGCAAGAGGGGGCAGAGGCTGAGGAATAAAAGGTCAGCATCATGAACGAACACAAAGAGAGGAAAGACTTACCAGCCGCTCAGAGACGACGAGGGGTCGGAGATGGTGGCGGGAAGCAAAACGAGCTGGCGTGTGACTCGTTCGTCACACGCCGCTTGAGAGGGTGCGCGAGGCGTGTGGTGCCCGGCGATGGGGACGTCGAGGCGGCGTCATGACGCCGAGGGGGAGGAGGTTGGAGCGGGGGATTGTGCTGGATGGAGGGATCGAGACGAGTGGGGCTCACGATGAGCTCCGCCTCGAGCCTCGAAGGGGTCCGAGGATGTCGATGGCGACGCCCGAAAGAGATGAGGTCGGATGGAGGCTACCAACACCGCAGATGTCGTTCCGAAGAACCCATCTGGAGCCATGGTTTTGCGGCTCAGGCCAACGCCTTCACTCGCTCGCTAAGGGCGTGGCCTGGGGAGAAGATGAAGGGCAGCCTTGATGGCCTCGTCCCTTTTAAAGGACACGTCGGTGTGACCCAACAAAACGCGTTGGCTCAACAAACGCGTCGCGTCTCGTTCGGTTAAGGCCGTGATATGACCAAGATCACGTGTCAATGGCACCTTTCGACTTCGACGCATTCATCGCAGCGCAAAAGCCGATGGAGAAGGTCTCTGCCCGGCCGGGCGCGCGCCGGTAAATCCAGGTCGAAGACCACCATGCCACCAGTGGCTGCCGAAACGTCATTCGCCTCCGACCGCTTTATGCAAGCCCAGGTCATGGCGCCAGAGCCACCGACCCCCCCGATTTCGAACTGAGTTCGTCGCCCATCTTATTCCTTGGAGCCTTTTCACTAATACAGCACAGTCAAAGGCTCCTTCAGCGGAACCTGCTGTATTTGCCTAGATACGGCCTTCACTTGTAATCCGTGGTGCGTTATCGTGTTTTTTTGCCCATTTTCGCGAGCACTCACAATCTATGCAGTTCGACTTGCATCAGCCTTCCCATATGCGTGTCTTGTATGGTCAAGAGACTCCAGCAGCGCACCGACAGCTTGGGCACGGAAGGGACCACGGTCGAGCACACAGTACAATGCACCCACTGCCGTGCGTGGATTGATGTTCCTGGCGGGTACCAAGCCACCAATTTGCAGTACCATCTCTGGGCGGCGCACATTGGGGTCCAGCCTGTAGCTCGGGAGTTCCAGCGTCTCATTGCCCCACTTGACCGTGCGCGGCTTGCGCTTGTGGAGGCGGTGGACCGCCGCACCCGTGCCCGCTTAGCAAGGGTTCGGCACGAGCTTGGGTTTGACGACGCTGACTACATTTTTGGTACAGTATAGTACTAGTACTGTAGACAATGTATTTACGAGCCAGCTTGCCCAACCAAGGAGGTTTACTCGGCGACGGTGCTCGGATTGGTCTCGTTAACATCGAAAGTACCAACGTTAACGTTGTACAGGTCCCGGAGCGTTGGCCAAAGATTGGTGGGTGAGACTCGGTCGCCATTATGCCGCGCGAGGATCGCAACGCCATACGGTCCGTTTACTATAGTCTCCACACCGCCCTTCTCGTCAACCAGCTTTCCGATGCGCAGGGCAGGGAGGATCCAACTGTCGGCCTGTGGTCCAAGGCAAGTCGTCCACGTCTTGCGCTGGATTTTGATAAGGTGGCCTATCGAGTGTGTTAGCCAAATATACAGCTGAGAAACAGGGACGCAGACCCTCGTCTTTGGTGCTAACGTTGGCATGGTACAGCCAAAGGCATCGTTTGAGGCTTTCATTGAGCGGAAAGATGTGGTCCTTATTGCTTGGGGGCGGCGTGCGACTGTGCGATGCCCAGGTAGCAAGGATCGGAGCTCCACTGAGCCCGAACGAGGTCAACCTGGTTGTTGTTCTTGGCCCTCTTTGCCACAGAAGCTGGCTCCATCTTGCGAGTACGTTTCTTCGGAGCCGATTTTGTACCGGGAACAACATGAGCAATTCGCCGCATGGCGCAGACATTGAGCTTGTAGAGGTCGTCGTTGACGCGAGTGAGGTACAGCGGGGAGCAGTCGGCACACACAACCCAGCGGGCAGCGGTGCGCGATAGGAGAAAGACGGGGGGTGTCCAAATTGTGTGAAGCAGGGGTGGGAATGCGGCATGACGACGAGCATTTCTTGGCGTGGCGCTCGTATTTCCCCTGAAGCTGCTGGTATGCTTCTGGTTGGAGTTCCTTGTGGTCGATCTTGTTTGAAGGCACCGTAACAGACTCATTATCTGTTGCCTATTGAGAATCAAGCGCACGAAACCAAGCCTTTAATTACCGTGAACCACGTCCGGGTACCTCTCCAACAGGCCATCCAGGATGTATACCGCAAGTTTGTCGGGGCAGGGGATGCGTCCTTCTTTATCTTCGACCGGCACGGTGGGCAACGGGAAGTCGTATTCAAGCAGCACGGGATTGAATTGCGAGCTCTCGTCGCGCAGGATAATGCAAGTCTGGACTGGGCACACAATAAGACGCGAAAGGCCACAGAGTATATTGTGACGTACGCTTTCGATTGGCGTTCTCGGGAGCTCCCTGTCATCCTTATTAGAGTTGCCGTTGTCGATGAGAAGAAAGAAGCTCACGCTGCCGTTATTCAAGACAGAGTTGCCTATGTTGGTGGTGAGCACCAGAAAAACAAACTCAAGAAGTAGCTTGCCTTGAATTTGTGGCTGAGGTGGAGGCGGAGACGGAGGCGGCGGTGGCGGTGGCGGAGGCGTCAGTGGGGGACTTGGCGACGCTCAGGGAGGTTCTGGAGGCGGAGGCTGAATAGTGTAAATACATCTCCTCCACAAAGAAACCGTGCGTGCGATGAAGTGGCCTGTGTCCATGAGCCTTTTGAGCACCCGCTCAGTATCGTCTGCTAGATGGCGCCAGACTCCACGGTGAAGTACCGCGAGATCGTAGGGAACACCGGGAGACTCAATGATTTTTCTAATGAGCTCTGCATCCGATGTGTGTTGGTCTCACGTCGTGTCCTCGAGTACGGCGTCCGTGAGGAGCAGCAGGTCGCAAGCGGTGCTTGGCGAGGGTGAGAAGACCATTGTGGTCGACGGCGCCAGCAGTGAGTGCCTGTCTCAGCTGGGCCTCGGAAAAGACCACGTCCGGCATAGTGGTAAGAAGAAAAGGAGAATGTCGTCTCATGATCATATGCAGTTACAGGTGATCCAAGGCTGGTTACCATTTTTCTACGTAGATAATTTAATATTTTAATAAAAAAAATTGAAAAAAAATAAATAAATCAAAATTATCACGTGATCTACTCGTCAAGGGCCGGCTTGCCTCGTTGCTCCCAAGCCAGGCGTTGACGCCGCCAGGTGGTATCAGCAGGAATATAACCAAGCAACAGGAATTTGAGCTGACCCAACCGATTAGTATATGTGCCGGTCCTCTAAGCCTCCGCAACTTCATGAAAAACAGAGTTAGGAATAGGGGGGCGGTTGCTGGGTATGCGTGTGTGTGCCCATGAGGACTGGTGCGTCTGCGAAGCAATGGGAGGCTGGGGAGGTAGACCATTGTTGGTCTGCGGCAAAACATCGTCGGCGTCATCGTTGGAGGAAATCTCGACTGTATTTTTTCTGATGTAGATGAGCGTAAGAATAAAGACCGAGATAGAGAGAGGACCCACTCGGTATGGTTGGATGAAGTCGCTATTTGACGATAATCCTCGGTGTCAACAGGGATAAATGGCTGTCCAACAAGCTCAGGCGGACCCAAGAAGAGCATCTGCTTGGCCTCCAGACCCGTAAGAGCAACGTCATGACCCTGCCACTCGTTGTCGACCAAGACCGCATACGACCGCAGGTTAATTCGCGTGTTGGCCTGCAGCAACTCCGACGAGGCTGGATTGAAGAGCGGGAGGTTTGGCGCAGCAACGGTAAACTTGCGCGGTGACGCATCGTCAACCTTCTGAACACCGTTTGAAATCAGACCCAAAAACGAAGGAGGAGCTGAGCTTACCGTATACCACGTGATCATCAGGACTTTGTGAGCCTCACGGACTTCAGCGATTTGAGCTTGGCGCGGCGACACGAACGCGGTTTTTGCCACGCCAAGAGACTGGGCGACAAAGTCAGCCGGAAAGTGGAAGTAGGCGCTTAGGTTGCGAACGTGAGTTGCATCAACATTCGGCTGCACGCGAGTCGACTTGGAGGTGCGATTGGGGTTGGAGTGGTAGGAATTGGCGACGATGAGAGCGGAGGTGTCGCACTTTTTTCGGCGGAAGCAAGGTGTTGAACCACGTTAAGTCAACAAGAAGGAAATGTGCCCAAGAGAGAGAGAAAAGAAACTTGAACGCACCTCGCGCCTTCCGCGGTGTCTTTGGCCCACTGATATGGTTTGCGAGCGGGCAAACATGCTCGTCATCGGCGACCATGCGTGCATGACAGCATGCCTGGCAGCAAAGATGCGGGCACATCAGGTTGCGCTGGCCTCGGCCGCCACAAAGCGCTGTGAGCGGGCACGAGCCGCCTCTCTGCGGCTATGATATTAGTTAGTGAGAGTGAACATCCAACGAAGAAAAAAGAATGCACCTTGAGATTTTGAACGGTGGGCGTGAACCAGACTGCCCTGCAGCGAGCATTCATTGCGGCGTCGGTAATGTGGTGGGCTGTCGAGCGAATGTCGAACGCGTAAGAACACTATGCAATAGTATTGAGCCGCGGCAGGATAGAAAAACAACGAGCACACCTTGGTTATATAGGACCCAGCGTGGTCATTGGAGTACGTTCCGTGAATCAGAACCGAGAACCCAATGGTGCCCTTGTGGCAGGAAGGGCAAGCAGAGCCTGCAGCCGGGGGGACGGCGGGGGAGGTTTGCAGGCGCCGACATGGGAGTACAAGCGAGAGAAAAGCCAGCGGTGATGAGTGTGACTTGCTAGCCAGTCCTTGCCGAGTCTCACGAGCCTCCGGTGCCCACAGGGAGAAAAGCATTGAAGCGGTAGTTGAAGTCAAGTAGGTCACGACACCGTTCCCCACGGGGAGAAGTGATCCGCGCCCTTGGGCACAAATTCAAGATGCCCACGGGTTCAAAACAGCACAGGCATCCGGCAGGCACAAACGCACCCTAGGGAATGCTGTATAAGTCACTGTGGGGACTCCCTATTGACACCAGTGGGCACAATCAAAAAGTACTAGAAGGGTTATACAAGTTCTGCCTGTGGGCACAACAAATTAATGCCTACGGGATCGTTCAGTTCGTCCCCACCAGTACAAAACGGTGTGCGCCCTAGGGCACCTCCCCGTGTACCCTAAGGCACTGTCCCTTAGGGCACAACAACCGTCCCGTAGGGTACGAACAACCGTCCCCTGACCGGACCGGCCGCCATCATCAGTACAGTAATAGTATCGTTCTCGTGTACAGTTGTATAACTTAAAGCTAAAATCTCGTGCTTCAAACTGAAAGCCGGTGGGCGTCCATGGTCACACGCTCTACCCTTGACCACAGACCACCATGCCACACGACAATCTCAGATGGATGGAGCTTCTCGACGGTGCGTTTACATGCTCCAAGCTTCTCCTCCGCCTTAGTCTTCCAGACTATACTGCTCGCTCGCCAACGCAAACGAGTCCCCGCTCGGCGATTTCGCCTACCCCGCCACCCGATTCCAGTGCGTCGCCAGATGCTCAGCGAAGCCCATGCAATGACCTATCTGGAAGAGGAGCGCAAACGGCAGCTTAGTGACGACCGTACGCGTCAGGAGGCGCGTGTGTCCTACAATGGATTTGCGAGTGGGCGGCTGAAAGCGAGATAGGACGGTCCCGAACAGAATCGGCGCAAGGTCGACTCAGCTATACAATGGGATACTATGAACGACGAAGACTTCGACAACTCTATCATGGTGAGTCCACAGCTGCACAATACTCATTAGTGACTCCGGACCGCCGGGTTGCAGATGCCATGGCGGGAGCCCTACCCCAAGACGATCATTCCGCTTGGCGCCAGCGGGCACGACCTGCTCGTCTGGACGAACAGCGCGACCTCCTACGACGGCTCCTGGCAGTTCCAAATCTGCAAGCACGGCGAAACGGACCCAGCGGTTCCCGCGCAACACAACATCGACGTCGCATACTGGGTGGAGGAGTTGGGGAGATATATCTCGTGCGGGACCGTGTGCCTCACAGGCGGCCATGTTGCTGCTTGCAGAGCCGAGGGAGAAGGTCAAGGTCACGTTCGGGGACCAGAACGGGTTGGAGGTGGTTTTCAGATTGCCGGACGAGGAAGAGAACGATGTTATACAGATTCGGCGCCCACCACCCAGGTCGGTGTCTACATCTTGACTTGACTTTTTGTATCTAGCGTAACTGTGTACATTTTTTTGACATTTTTGTCAAGCTGGCGATCCAGAATCAGATTGTCATTCCTCCTTCCTCCGAGTCGTGCTGCCAGTGGCCGCGCCAGATACCAGTAACACATCCGCCATGAGATACTCCCCCGCCCGTGCATATCCCAGCCGACCATAACAGTAACAACGACGCGACACAAAAGAACGTGATCGACTGCCCGATCTCGAGCCACGAGCCTGCGGCGCGTTCAGCCTAAAGCCACTCCATTTCCAGCGCAGTTTCTATCTTACCAGTGTCGGTGACGTTGAAGAAGAACGTGAGCGTCATTCCCGGCGTTAGCGTCAGCGCGACGAGGAAGAGCGAGAACGGCGGGAGGTGCAGCGCGTCGTTGAGCGTGGCGAAGGTTACCGCGAGGATGATGAACGGGATGATGATCTTGAATATCTGGCGAGCAAGGACTGTAAGTTGGTAGCAAACGCAGACTTAGAAGGAGGTGCGAACCAGTAACGACGCCATAGCGAAGGGGTTGAATATCGGGATAAGTCGGTAGACTGGCGATAGATAGAATGAGCTGCTTCCAAGTTAGTTCACCGTATGGGAAGAGAAACGGGCTACGAACGAGATCGAAGCAACACTGACACGAAATTCAGCTTGGTACAACCAGATGAAAGAAGCAACAAGTGACGCACTTCCCAGTTCCGAAGAATCCAACCTGCACAAAGAAGAGGAAGAATAACGCTATCCTAATATCGTCCGGCTGGAACCGATACTGTTGGATGTTCTGCGACTTCTTAACCCGATCGAGGGACGCGGCGCGATACACCTTCTCCACCTCGATCCAGCAGACCAAGGTCGCCGCATACGCAGCGTAGAACAGACCCTCGACGCTGATCGAGAGAAACACGAACGCGGGGCCGAAGCCAAGGAAGTACATGAGTAGTTTAGAGTTGATGCTCGTGTGTTGGACGCGAGAGACGAATGGGAGGAGGGAAGCAATGACTATTGGTGGTGAGTTGATGTTCGCTTTCTAGAACAAGTCGTGAGATCATACCGAGGACGATCCAGCCGGATGCCTGATTCACGAGCGGGAGCCCGAGTTTTGCTTGCAGGTGGTACACAGAGCTCGACGTTATGAGCATCGCAACAGCAATCAACCCGGTCTGTGGGCGGTTAAGCACAGTAGCATCATGGCCCGCACCAGAGATACCCACCTGAACAGCAAACAATATCAGTGTCTCCCTCCTTGCATCGGCCACTTTCATCCGCAGAAAGAGTGCTGCTAAAATGATCATTGCAACGCCTCCTGCGAGTCTAGACCGCAGCCAGTCAGCATCCCCGCTACACAACAAACGAGAAAAACGCACATCGTCTGCGTGCTCTCCGTCTTGTTCACCGACAGCAGCGGGAAAACTGCAATCACCAGACAAGCGAGGCTCCACGTGATCGTGATCCGTGCCCCGCCCAAGGTCCTCCAAGAGAGCAGAGGCCATACGACGCCAGTGAGGACGAAACCAGCACTCCATATAGATCGGTGGGTGTAGGCCGCCTATTTCGGTGAATCCAGTTGGCTGATAAAATGACGCGGTCACTTACCACCATACTCTGCAACACCACGATAACGGCCGCTCCGTAGAGAACAACCCATGCGGAGGCTACGTTGCGTAGCCTGGGAAATACCGGCGCGGCCTGCACCGCGAACTGGTGCCAGAAGTAACACGGGAACGCGACGTAGAGATAGTACGTCCACGGCGACCGCTGGATCGCGAACAGCGTCCAAAAGGCAGCCAGCGCAGCGAAAGCAAACACTGTCGCAGACCTCGCGACTCCCGGTCGCGATAGCACCGAATCCAAAGGCCGGAAGATGAACAACGACGCGTATGCTGTCCAGCCAGTATACGCGACTGTTGCCATTCCCTGGATCAGCCTCCGTTCGTAGGTTTGGAGATATCGCAAGCCCTCGAGGCCGTCGTGGATGAGTTGCAGAGAGAGTGAACGAGCGAGGGTCCAGTTCGACGACAAGAGCGCAGAGTGGACTTCCGCCAGTCGCGTGTGTCTGTTAGAGGCAGGGTTGCCTTCGAGGGTGGCGAAGGGTTTGTAGGCGACCGTACGCGCTTTCTTCAGTTCTAACCCCAACCGTCAGCGAAAACCTTAGGGTGTTTGGTCGTAAAACAAACCATGGTTGATCCTATACTGCTCCAGAATCATCTGGGCATTCACGTACGCCGCTTCCGCCTTCGCTTCATCTCCTCTTCTTGGAAGCAGGTACCCAGGCTGGCTGGGATCGACGTCAGGCAAGACGCCGACCGAGTTGACGGGCCAGTTGATCCCGAGGAGCGTCGCCATGAGCGGGGCGATGTCTGCTTGCTCGATGTCGCGGCGAAGCAGGTGGTCTAGCTCCCATTGGCCAGAGTACGCGTCGTGTGAGGATGGTGTAGAGTCCGGGAGCGGGCCTCGGATGCCTTGACCCCAGGCAATGAGTGGAGTGCGTGTGTTGTCCGGATCTGTAGCCCGGGTTCGTTCAGCGTGAATGACGAAAGCTAGAGAGATACCTACGTCCATCGCCATGATTCCCTAGCACTGACATCCCATGGTCGGCCGTAAAGATAAAGCTGGTCTCGTCGTCTCCATAAAACTCCTGCATAAGCAACTCCGTCTGCCGAACGATATCGTCCACAACTTGGATGTTCTTCATGTATTCCTCAGAATGTGGGCGATATGAATGACCTGTCGTGTCCAGGCCGAGAAGGTGCAGGAAGAACACGGTCCCAGAAGCGCGTAGTTGAGAATCTAATGTCGAGTTCGCGGTGGCATTGTGTAGCAGGTCTGAAAGTTGGTCGTACACCCAGGTATCGAGTGCCGTCGCGTCTAGAGCACGTTTAACCAGAACACCGAAGCATTTGGGACAGAACCTCACCTTTCGTGAAATCCTCTGCATCCTCATTGTACATCCATGTCTGCACCTTGCCCGGCGTCGCCCCACGCTCAAACATAGGCAAGATGTCCGGAGAACCAAACGAAAACGTCGTGCTCGACTGGTTAAACACCGAGTCAAAGTCGACGGGATTGGTTTTCCATCCCTACACACTCAAATTGGCCTCGGCACCTCTTAGGTGGGGTGTTGGACGCACCTTGGTCACCGCAGACACATCCTCGTACATCCCGGCAATGATGGCGACATGCCCAGGCCTGCTCTCCGTCGGCACACGCGTATGCGAGACGCCGAACGCGCCCCGCGTCTCGACGATCGAGCGGAGGTACGGCGCTACGACCTTGGGGGCGTCTGCAGTGAAGCCGTTCTTCTGGAAAAGCAAGTCGGCGCGGAGGCCGTCGCCTTCGTCCACAAGTCAGCAACCAACGCGTCCGTATGCATCACGAGCACGAAAGTTATACCTACTATGAGAACGAGTCGTCTGGATTCTCCGGTGCTGAGGCGGTAGCTTTGCATGCCATGGACGACTGGGCTGGTGAAATAGCAGTCGAAGACTGTGATGCTTCATCAACACCAACCCAGCCTCGGAACCAGGCGCGATTCGGAGACATACCGGAGCCGATGAAGACGAGGTGGAAGACGAGACCGGTGACTAGCAGATTGGCGACATTGTATTTCGAGGAGGAGGACATTAGGCCATGAAGGAGGTTTTGGGTGGAGGTGATAGTTCGTGGCAAGTTCGTGGTGGGTTGTTGATCGACAGACACGGCTTGCTCCCGACTACGATGGCAAAAGGCAAAAACCTCAATCCCGCGGATGCATTCCGTACGTGGCTCTCCGAATCTCTCTACGCATAATGCTGAAATATCCTTCCAGGCAAAGCGCAGCGGAAGAAAGAGCTCAAGAAGGCAGATATCCCGTTCCCCATTATTGCGCGTTTTTCTGACTTTCGCCCGCGCCACCAGTAGAACAAGGACACGCGCTCCAAAGCGCGCGATATGGCCCTGGTCAAGAAAGACGTGACGGACCTCGCAGAAGAAGTCGAGCGCCTCGAGTTCTCTCTTGACCCGAAAGAACAAGCGCGCTACAAGGAGGCCAAGGCCGAGCTCGACCGTATATACGCGAAGAAGGAAGAATACCTCAAGGAGCACCCTGAGCAGCGTCGGCTGGTGTACCGGGGTAAACGCGATGGGGACCAACCCGAGGGAGAGATCGTGCTGCCGAAACGACATCTCTTTGGGAACGACGGGCTGCCGATTCATCCTGAACGCAGCGCGTATTATGACCCTGTGATGAATCCGTTTGGTGTTGCGCCGCCGGGGATGCCTTACCAGCAACGAGGTGCGCGTTTTATACACGAAAGATTTTTTTTTTTGGCTGAGACACAGCGCAGCGAAGCGGCCAGGAGAAGTTTGGAGTGACGATTCAGAGGACGAGGTCGATTCCGATGGTACGTGCCATACCCGCTCTTCTGCGACGCGTTTGGTTTATTTCTTCTAGACGACGTTGTTATGCCCGAAGGACCTCCGCCGACAGGAAACGAAGAACCAGTCGACAGTGACGACGATATCCCAATGCCCGAAGGCCCTCCGCCTGGCCAAGTTCCAATAAACCCCCCACTGCCACCCTTGCCTTACGGCGCTCCTCCACTACCTGGTCCAGTTAGCGGTTTCGTCCCACCACCACCACCAGGCTTTCCTATGCATGGAATCATGCCGCCTCCACCTCCGGGCTTTCCTGGCCAACCAATGCCGATGCCAATGCCGATGCCAATGCCAATGGCACCAATGCCGGGGCCAGGCTACGGCTTCCCTGTACCCCCACCCGGATTCTTTCCTCCGAATCGCAACCCAGCCACCATCCCGCACCAAACATACGACGTTCGCTCCGCCCTTCCGCCCAGACCACCACCACCAGCCGCGTCACGACCAAATTCCCTTCCAGCAAAACCCGTCGCGGCTCTCGAGAGCGCCAGCCTCATGGCTGCGACCGTCTTCGCCGCACCGGAGCTGCGCGACCTCAAGAAAGAGGCAACTGCGTTCGTCCCTGCCAATCTGCGCAAAAAAGCCGCTGCTGCGGCCGGAGGGTCCAGTTCCAAGATCAACGCGGCGCCCAGTACCAGTGCGCCTGGGGACGAAGCCCCAACGTTGACGAGGCCGGATTTGTTGGGTTCGTTGAAGGACAAGTTCGGTGCGGCTCCAGTGCCTCCGCCGCCACCATCTGCTCCTTTGAAAGCCAACGCGCCGAAGGGCAAGGACGACTATGATAGGTTCGTCGAGTCGATGGCGGATATTCTGGGTCCAAAGTAACCATGACCATCGGGACTGGGACGTTTTGTAGTACCTCACAGAAGCGCAAGCAATGTAATCCGGCTACCACGGACGTTCTCGGAGATCAGCTCCAATGGCAGATCTGTGTTCGCGACTTTCCCCGGAGCCATTTATCGGCGGGGTTCGCGCCGGGGCAGCGCAGCTCTTCACTCCCATGAGCACGACGACCACGAACACGATCCTGCTACGCCCACGCCCATACGCACAATATGCAGGTCGATTCATGCTTGTGGCCCTTCTCCCGCCGCCGAAACCCTTACCAGCGCTGCCCGTCGAAATCTGGGGCGCGATATTCAGCTGGGTCACTGAGCTCAATGATCTCTGGGGGCTGGTAAGGACGTGTCGAAATTTCAAGGCCAGTCGGAATTCTTCTCAAGATGGTACTGTACTGCGTTCCTGAGCTTTCCACAGGACCTCGCGTCCCCGTTGTTCTACGCGCGCGTCAAGCTGTCGCGTTTCCCCGCATTCGAGAAATTCCTCACGCGTCTGGCGGTCGCAGACCAAAACTGGTCGCCTATCCACCGCACGCCGTTCTCGTCTCCGGGGAGATGGGTGCAAGCACTGGACTTGTCCGCCATCTCCGTGGACCGACTTGCCACCGACGCGCTAGCGCTCGATTCGCTTCTTGTGAATCTCTTCCCGTTAACCCCGTTCTTGGCAAGACTGTCTCTGAATCCAGCGTTCGTGCTTAGCCGACGCGTGCTAGAGAGTCTCGGCCAAAGTTTTTGCGCGGGGTCGCTAAAATCTCTTGAAGGGGTCGCCTACGTCCCTTCCGAGGAGCTGAACGAGCCGCTCACGCGTCTCCTCCGCTGTTGCATCAATCTCGAAGAGCTCGAGATCATTGGACACGGACTGGACCCCGCAGAGATGCCCGACCCAGCGGCTGCCGCAGGCCTTCTTCCACAACCCGAATTCCTAACACCATTGCATCTGCCGCATCTCCGCACACTCCTCATCCTCTCTGTCCATTCATCGCCACTGCTCTTCATCCTCCAGCACTCGGCCCTCCCGGCGCTGCAGAAACTCACAATAACACCATACGAAGACGTCCCCAGCGCGCTCTCTAGTCCGTTCATCCAAACACACGGAGAGAAACTCCGCTCCCTCCTCCTCTTCACACCAAAATCCTGGCCAACCCGACTACACCCTTCACCGCCCACTCTCCTCTGCACCTCCCCGTCTCTGAACCACCTCTCCCTCGAACGCCCACTTCCGAGAGCGCTCCAACTCCCTCAGTCGCACTCGCTGCAAATCCTCTCCATCCCGCGCCCCGACACGGACTTTTACTTCGTCTTCGAACGAATCCTCTCCGCCGGCAAACTCCCCAGCCTGCGCGCGGTCCGCGCACGTGACGTTCGATGGCTGCGCAAGGGCATGGGCGACCGTGCACAGGCCACGGGCGTTCAGGGCGAGATGATGGAGTGGCGGAGGAGGCTGCAGCGACGCGGGGTCAGGATGTTGGACGGAGATTGGAAGGAGTATGAGGCTTGATTGGTATTTATCATGATGCCAGTGAAAAGTTTGTTGTATGTACTTGTACCACTACCACCACCCACTTGCCACCGCTCACCGCATTGTACCTACTATCCAAGAACACAAACGCATCTTATCTCATCTCCACTCAACGTTCTCAAACATTGGACTCTCCGCTGGAAACAAATCTACAAAGTCTCGCAACGCTGGATCCAACTCAGAGTGGCCGAAACCAAAACCTTCCCGGAGCTGTTGGGGCGGCTCGTCATCCAAACCAGAGCCAGGTGGCTCGTGAGCGCCGGGGTCGTCCCAGAACGGCCCCGAGCCTGACCAGAGACCAGCAGCTTCGTCCCACCACTCATCTGTCGCGCTCGCGAGTGTCGCCCGCGCCTCCTGCACATTCCAGTCCCAGCCCCAGGGATCCTGTGGCTCAGAAACTTCAAGCTCTTGCAATAGGTTCTCCGGTACCATTTCAGGTTCGATTGCGGTCGCCGGTTGTACGCCGTCGTCTCGGGGAAGAGCCGAATCGCGAGGCTCATTGGCAGGCTCAGAGGGATTGGGAATCGTGTCAATCGAACGCGCCTCCGAGTTGTCCACCTTCACCTCGTTGGTTGCTTTTGGCACAGTTGCATCGACGTCTGGGTCCCAATGAGGAAGCTCGACCGTAACTTCGTCGCAATTGGATGCCGCTGGCGACTTTGCAGCCAGTCCATCATCGCCGCAGCCGCGAGGGACGCACGAAACGCGCGAGTTTTCGATGTCGAGATGGGCAGTCGTTTCGATCGGTCTGGGCTCCAGGTCGGAGATGTTGATAGGCTTGGAGTCGACTTGGATGTCATACGAGTCCGCCGAGTCTTCGCCCTCTGAATCATCTTCTGCCGACTCTGGCTCCGACTCGGAGTGTAGCTCCAGCTCCGACTCCCAGTCAAGCCGCGACGGCGCCGGTTGGGGAACAAAAGCGACCGGCATCAACGTTGGGACAAACCACATCGAGGGCCCGGGTATGACGAGCGTCGGTGGTGGCTTCTTGTGCTCCTTGTACTGCGTGTACGGAGGCGGGGCACCAGGGATACCATGAGGCGGCGCGGGACATGACGGTGAAGACGGCCCAGCAGAGCCTGAGGGCTGGAGTGATGCGCATGCCGACCTGGGCAAAATATGGCGTAGACCGTGGAGGTATTCGACGCTGGAGAAAGTTACTTGTTAAGCCGCGGGATTGTGCCAGTGAGAGCGACGCAAAGAAAAAACAACATACGTGAATGCACTCAAAGTGTCCTTTGCCTCGTCCGCCGGGTCCGTATTTGTTTTCGCCAAACGGCCGCCGCATTTCTTTTTGCCTTTTCGTTTGCCGGTGGCCCTCCTGTTGTTCGAGTTGAGGCTAACGAGGAAGGCGTTTCTGTAACACAAGTCAACAACAAGAATACTGTACCAGATAAATAACATACTGTTCGCTAGTCAACGCATCTAGACTCCGAGTGGCTTTCGAATTCGTTGAGCGACAGAGGGAGGATCCTGATTTGCTGCGAGTGAGGGGGCCAGAGCTTCGAGTTGAGCTTCGTGCAGGGGGCATCCGTTGTGGGGCGTCAGTGTACTTTAATTAAGACGGGGTCGAGGAGGAAAATCAACCACTGTTTGTTTTCCCGATTAGTTGGCCTTGAGGCCGCTTGACAGTTTCCAGGGACGCGGACGAAGAACCAAGATCTGCGCCGCCGCCGCCCGATAAACTTTCGCCGTTGTGCAGGGTCGCGACTTGTGAAATTTGGTTCCGTCATCGTCTTCTCGAGCCATTGTCTGAGGCATTCCATGTACAGAGACTGGGCCCCGGAGGCGTTGAAGGCGTCTTATAGACTAGAAACCGTGCAGACAGGAATCGTCGGCCGTGCTATGTCGGCGCTTTAGAAGAGAAGTGTGTTGATGTCATCGTACCCGTCGACCTTCCCCAGTCTTTCCCTCCCGACCCCAAGTACTTCGTCATGAATGCGTGGTATAGATTCAAGCAAACGGAGGAGCTAACATAGCTAAGAAAATAACAACACAAAAACGTAGGTGTACGTATAAAAAAAAAACAAGAACACACAGCCGCCGCGCACAGTAAACAACCAGGTATGTTAGCAGCGGCCGCTCGGACGGACGACGAAGTGATATACAACATAGTCTCCATTATGAGATATGGACGCGGGTTTATGTAGTAGATTCGGTCGGGAGAGAAGATCGTGAGTAGTAGGTAGGGTTTGATTGTGGTGCGCGCGCGGTCGGTCAAGTCGTAAATATGCAGGGCGGTACCGGTACATTGATGTGTTGAGTTGTTGTTCTCGAAAGCAGGAGGGAGACGAGGCGCTTAAATGAGTTGCAGATAGTTCGATGGCGCAACTGAAAGTGGTCGTCAGCTCACGAGAACACACTGAAACGCAAGAAACGCACTTCCAACTGAACCATCCGCCTTTTTAGCCTGCCACCACTTGCCCTGCTTATCCAGGATATCAAGGATTTCGCCTTTCGTGAACGAGACTTCGTTCGGGTCATCAGCGGACGCGGCGTCTATGGCTCAGTTAGCAACGACGAAAAAAGGGTAAGGCGAAAAGAAAACGCACATGAATACAGCGCCTTTGCTTTGTATAAGTAGTCGTTGCCTCCAGCGTCCGCGCCGGGTCCAGCTCCCATGGGTGTCGAACTCGTGGCGGACATGAGCGGAGAATTGGGACCACCCATGTCGCCTCCCCCTGTAGATCCCGGTCCAGCGCCTGCAGGCAGATTGTTCACGCTCCCAGCTGCACCCGTGCCAAGACTGCGTGTTGCGGCCCCACCGCCTTCGCTTGCACCGCCAAAACTGTTCTGACTGCGGACGCCCATGGTCTGACTGCCGCCACCAATCCCGCTTCCCATGCCCATCCCGCCAACCTTGGTGTCGTAGCCCATGTCAGAGCCAATCCCACCTCCGGTCCCGTAGTTGCCCGTATAGCCGTTTCCACCGAGGTCGTGCGTCGAGCGCGCCCGTCTTCGGCGCGAAGGAGGGGTCAGGCCACCCGTGCCGAGCATGTTGAAGATGTGCAGCGCCAGCGAATCCTCCTCGGACGTGAAATAGAGCACCCAGACGATATTGACCATGGCCAGGATGAGCCAACCGGCTGCCATGGCGTCGAGTGAGCCGGTGCCGGCGAATATGCCCTGGTTGACGCCGTCGACGGAGAAGACGATGGCGACTGCGCCAAACGTCGATATTTGGAAGCGGTGCATGGCGATCGAGTCCGTCGCGAGTGTGTAAAAGACACCGAGGATGAGGAACGCCTCTAGGAAGATGGCGAACCATAGCGTTCCGACGGCTCCATGGCCGACTGTTTTAGCTCGAGGTTAGCCTCTGCAAAAGAAGGCGACGAAAATGGGCGCATGCTCACATTGGGCCGTTGCTACTGCTTGCCCAATGAAGGCGATGAACCAGCCGACCTGAATGAACACCGTTAGCTTCGCATGGTCCGGAAGAGACGAGGTTGAGGACGGACGAAGGCTAGTATGCTCGTGAGCAGGAAGAAGTAATGTGTTAGGATCGGTGTAAGGTCAAAGCCTGCGGAGTTTCCGCGGGGAGGCATTATGAGCTCGGCCTTGAAGCTGGATTACTCGTCGGCTCGGAGAGGAAGCGAGAGGTCAAGGGCACGCTGGGGGTGGGAGGAGAAAAGGGTGTTGGCGTAAACAACCACTCTCTGATGTCATCACACTCCTTGGCGTCGACGTCCATGTCCAACGGAGCGTCGGAGACCATGTCTGGGTCAAAGACCTTTGCGCTCGTCGTTTCTCGGTTCCTCTGCGGCGTACGACGACCCATATTTTGCACGCCTTCGCGACGGGGATCACATCCGAACAAATGACGCAGCGTGGCGACCTCTCGCACGCCTCGCGACCACGCATGACGAAGGGTCGACCGTCCATTGCCAGAACTCTAGGCCGTAGTTGTTCTAAGTATGTGCAGAATAAACAGCCCCAACTTCAGAGGGAGCTTTCTCATCTACACCTCAATCTTTTCACTGCTCGCACTGGAGACCATTCCGTTGGTCGCTCTAGGCAGAACGGTCAACTCTACGTCGACCGCAACCACTTGCGGAACCCCATCCTTCGTATCCTCCTTCGCGCGGCCAACAATCCCAATCCCGCGCAGCCCAAACGCCGCGACACCGAAGGCTACGATCCCCGCAGCCATCAACGTCCACCCAGCGGCGCGGTAGCCCACCATGAGCACCTCGGGCGAGGTGGCTACGAGTTGTGGATGGACGTGCTGATAATTCTGAGACGTCGCGGTCGCGATGCTGGAGGTCACGGCCAGTCCCAGTGAAGTGCCGAGCTGGCTTCGATTTAAGCCTCCAGCGAATTTCTGCAAGAATGAACCCACACGAATAGAGATCGCAAACAGCCCCGCAGCCAACGCCTGCGAGTCGGCGTCAAACACCGTCGAGAGGTATAAGTTGCCGACGGGGTAAACAACATCGGGTCCAACTGTTATCAGCATAACAAGGAACATGCTCGACCAGTACGATCCGTGGACATTCATCGTGGCAAAGATGATTGGCGCGACCTCCGGAAAGTGAGCTCAAATGCAAGCGAGAAGAAATCCGTCACTGACTATGCTACCTAGAACGCCAACCAGAATGAACGGCTGGCTTTGAACGCGGTTCATGATGAAGCCGGCCACCACGTTGACGAGGAAACCTGGTCGGATGTCGGTGTTTGCGTCGGAAACCGAAACAAAGGCATACTTGCGACGGTCAGCGGGATGAAGCGTACTAGGCGAGTCAGGTCCGGCAATTTTGGAGGCAGAACGCATACAGGCAGTTGCCAGTGGGCTGAGGAGGTTGATTTGCTGGTAGCTGGACTGTTGTCTAAATGCTGAAAGCATTGGGTCAATTAGGAACGCACTAGAGCGTCGAGTAGTAGATGATAATGCTGAAGCCTGCATGAATAAGTAAGAACAAGCTCGTTCAAAGGCAAGCGAAGGGGAAGCACTCCACGTCGAAAAGAACAGCGTCCCAAGAAAACTCAGCAACTGCACGTTCCATATGTTCATCGGGAGGATGACCGACAAGCCACGGGCTTCCCGATGGCGTTCGTACAGGATAAACAGAGCCAGAATCAAGGCAGATGCAGTGAAGAGACCATGGTCTGCTCTCGCTTGAAAATAATCTCGTCCTGCCAGTTCGCGAAGTCTTGCTCTCGCAAAGTCTTGCTCAAGTCCGACCCCGCTCTTATATAGGTTTCGGGCGCGCGTTCGTAATCCTCGCGAATCAAAGAGTAAACATACCGTTAGCCCGCGCAGCGGAGGAAAAATTTCCGTTCTTTACGGCTGTTTGGTGCCTGGAGAACGCTGCGCTCAGGGTCGCAAAATTCTATTGGGCTACTCGACGGCGGACTATTCTAACCGAGCGCAAGGCGCTATTCCACCCGTCTCCTTGAGTCCACCGACGCGTTGGCCTCCGGCGGTAAAAACCTTGGAAAAAATTGAGCACTTAAGGCGTCAAAAAACCGCGAAAATGTACTCACTTTACCATCTGATGGCGCATCAGAGACGGCGAGCGCGCTTCAGGCGGGTCGGCGCGTTGGCGTTTCGGCGCGGCGCTGAGCGACAAGCCAGCGAAAGCCAACTTGGAAACAAGAAGAAACAGTCTAACCTTTGGAGCATTCCAGGAGAGCTTCGCCCAGACGCGGTCCAACTTGGACGCGAGGATGAGGGATTGGCAGCTCACCTCGGCTCAAGCGGGTCGCGTTCACGTTGGCGGTTCGGCGCGGCGTCGATCCACAGCGGGGCGGATTTCAAACAGCAGCCTCCGCAGAGTCTGCAGGAAAGCTTGGCGTGGGTTGAACGAGGGTGCAAGGAATGTTCTGCGTGGCAGAGTGAGTTGCAGACAAGGAAAAGGGAGTGATGAGCTCACCTGGGAGACGGCGCGACCGCCGTCGACGTAGCTTTGAAGTCCTCGTGGGGCGCCGCTCGCCGCGGGGCAAAAACCTGTGGTCAAAAGTGAGTGATTTGGGCGAGAGAAACTGTTTCCTGAACGCACCTTAGAGCTCCAAGAACCTGAGCGCGAGGAGGGATGCGAGGAATGCTCTGCGCGAGCAGAGTGAGCTGCTGGCAAGTGATGAGAAGGGTGAAGAACTAACGTTGGAAAAATGCGCGACGGCGGCCTGCCGTCGACGCAGCTTTGAAGTCCAAGTTGGGTGCCGCTCGCCGCGGGGCAAAATCCTGGGCAAAAAGTCAGTATTTTTGGTCGAAAACGCGCTTCAAAACACACCTTGAAGCGCTTTCCGCGCGTCGAGACAGAGACCGCCGGGGCGAAAGTCTGCGTGGAATAGTCAGGGACTGTGCGCGGATAAAGCATTCAAAACATACTTAGGCGCGTTGCCGCCGAGCCGAGCCGGTATATCAAGGAACGGCGGGACGCCAACGCGGCGTCTGTGCAGCGTTGGAGCCCGAGCCAATTGCCGCCGCGGGGCGGATTTCCGGGAAAAAAAAGTCAGCATTCCCGCCCAACACCGACTTCCGGAACGCACCCGAAACGGCAGCCGGTATCCGTACAATGCACCGAGTTGATGTCGAACTTGCAGGCGTCGGGGTGAAGCAACGGCGCTGCCGCGGGTTGGAACGTTGGGCGTGCCGCCGGGGCAAAGTCCTGAGGTTAAAAGTGAGCTTTTCAAACACACAAGTGGCATTTTTGAACAGAGATGAACTTACACGGCCGAGCGGTTGGACGCGAGGATGAGGGATGCGAGGATTGCCCTGCACGGACACAGTGAGCTGCTCAATAAAGGAAACAGGAGCAACTCACTTGGAAAACAGCAAGACGGCGGGCAGCCGTCGACGCAGGTTTGAAGTCCTAATTGGCCGCCGCTCGCCGCGGGGCAGATTTCTGGGCACAAAGGTCAGTTATTTTTGCGCTGAGCAAGGTAAAAGAACTCTAACAAGCGTGCTGCCGGCACCGAGACCAGCCGAGAACATCGATGGCGGCGCCGGCGGGACGGCGACCCGCCGTCGACGCAGCGTTCAACCCCAAGCCGTTCGCCGCTCGCCGCGGGGCCAAAATCTGGAAACCAAAAGTCAATATTTATGCTCGAAAAGGCGTTTGCGGGACACACCTTAAGATCCCAGATATTGGCGCAAGGCCGGCGCCTTGGCCGACGGAGACTGCGTGCCGACGTGATAGAAACGCTGCAACAAAGTTAGCACGTTAAACACACGCTCTCTCATTCACGACACCTTGGAGTCTCCGGCTTGCAGTGCTGAGCGCTGCACGGTAAGGACCGCGTGGCGCTCGAGTGAGCGCGCGCTCTAGCGGCAGTGAGTATCAGACGCTAGAAAACTGCGGTATATGCGACATACCTCGATGTTAAACAAGCAGACCCGTGCTCTCGGAGCTGCGTTGAGGAGCGAGCCCGAATTCACACGGCACCGCGGCGCGTTCGTTCCGGGGATGATTCGTCCCGGACGAATACAATTCGAGAATGCCGGCGCGCCTGGAAATAAATGAGCGACAGAACAAAAGCATTAAAGTGAACTCACCCGGTCCAGGAGCAGGGCGAATGACGTTCCCGCTCACAGCCGTTGAAAGCGAGGAGGGAATGAATGAGCGCCGCTGCTCCTTTGGTGCTAAGATATTGGGGGCGGAGGAGAGGATGGAGATGAGATGGCGGTTTGAAGCTGTGGGAGATTGTGAGACGAAGAAGCGAGCTGCGGCAGCGCTGAGCTCACTGTGAAGCATGTTCCTCGGGGCGGCGCGCTTGAAGCAGCTGGAAAAACTGTTCTGGGCACCAACACGTCGTCAGGAACAGGTCCAACAGTAAATGCGCGCAGCTTACCGTGACCGTGTGTACGACGAGGACGACTCGGGGGTAGCTGAGTCGTGCCGAGGGCGCGTAGCGGAGCTCGAGAGAGGGTCCAGCGGAGGTGCTGTCGCGTCGTCTGGGTCGAGTTGAGAAATTGGAGCGAAGAAACGAACAAACACCAACAAGTCCACGTACGGGTTTATGTAGCTCAGCCGAGCACGGCGGAGGTCGGATATGGCGCGTACACGGCTGCCGCGGAGAATTGGAGGATAGGTCGGCGGCAAGTGGGAGCGCGAAAAAAAGCTGCGCGGTGAGGTGATGATGATGGTTCGGGACAGAACGAGTGATGCCGTGACAGCATCGCGTCGGCACTGACGGCAGCGGCGCGCTGGCAGGCGGGAGACGGTGGGCGGGAGCTTACCGAGTGCAGAGAAAGAGGACTAAGCAGTAAGAAGAAAAAATATCTTTGATTCAAAGCAGCTGCACTTTGCAGCTTGAACTTTCACAACGAACAAGACCATCCTACCTTGCGACGGCCAACCTTCGCCGCGCGCGCGAGGTGGCCGCAATTAATTTGAAACGCACCAGGGGCATCGCTACGCCGGCGCTGCAGCGCCGTGGACCTACAGAAACGGCGAACTCAGGGTTTTCCGTAAAATGTCGCGTAAATGTTGTATGCCGATATGTAGCCTCAGCTCCGCTGTCCATCGTCAGATCTTTGGTGTAGTGGTCTATGCTGCTGCGCCTGCAGCTCTACGCCGCATCTCTTTTCTTGCTGGAGACGGTTCGAATCTTTTTAAAAATTCTGTTTGCTTAATTTTTATTTGGAGGTGAATACACCCCAAAGAGCCTATTTTGGACACTGAAGGCGACCGCAATGCCGCTGGATTTTTTAAAGCTATGCCGCTGGCGTCGCAGGTGGTGCCGAGCGCTTTGTGGGCGCATCACGTGCACTCTTCGCATCTCCTCCTCGACCAACTTGAGTTTTCTGGGGGCGATCCTCATTGGGCACTGACGTAATTGATTCTTTACAGCTTGAACCGTCCTCAGCAGCTATTTTAAGCTTTCTAGAGGCTCTCGATGTGCCTTGGATCCCAAGGTATCTTTCCCATCAACCCCCGGTCCAAAGCTGCATCGGTGCGCTCGATAAGCGCGATCCTTGCGCTAGTGTACGTAATATATATCCTGGGGGCGTTCTCAGCCTTTGGCCCGTCTCTAGGAGCTCAACTCGGGCCGCGATAGACGGCGCGCGGTGGAAGTATGCAAAAACTCATCTCCGCCGCGCGCCGATGAGGCTTTCTTGAAACACCAGGCACTTCCCCTGGACCTGTCAACAGTATACGACATGTGTGAATTTTCTCAGGATTTCCCTTTGCCGCTCAGGGCTGGGATTTGAATGGAGCCATCCTCCGCTCTTTTTCTCTCTCGACGGGGCCAGTGCCCTTATACTCGCCAGAAACTCAACTCTGTGGGGCTTGAATACCAGCTCAAACTTCTCCCGAGCCTCCGATCCGCCACCAGCTCGCCGCAAACACGAAATCCGCTCGTCCGCATTTGGCCAAAAGTCAACCACCGTAAGCCTACGACACCACCTTCCAAGCGCGGCATCGGGCGCCCGCACATCAAGGGATGCACACAAACCCTTCTCACTCGCTTGCGTTGCCGCGGCGCCCGCAGGATGTATAAAATCCTCGCCAACCATCCGCGCCGTCAGTCCCTCTTGCTCCCTCCCGTCATCTTGCTCTTTTCCGCACCCAACCCCAGAACGACCACAACCTTCGTGTACGTGTGGACCTACTTGGTTCTCTTCACGCTCGTCGCTTACTCTACTCCTCCAGTTCCTTGTCCTTGCCGTCGCCAGTCGACTTGCATGCCAGTGCGTGTTTGCTTGCAACATGTCTCCATTCCCTTTTCAATATCTACATCTCATCGCTACCCACATACCCCGCGCCAGCAGAACACACTCATTCTACTAATACTGCCCCCGCCCACACCCGCTCGGGTCGCTGACCACTCATCCAGACCCGCCTCTCCAACTCGCCGAGCGGATGCCTGCAAACCAGTTAGTCGTGCTTCTTCCCATCCAAACGCTATAAACTCACTGACCTTGTCTTGTTTCGCAGATCGCGCGCGTTTGGCCGAGTTCCTGCTGTTTGAGAGTTCTCAAGTACAAGGTTAGTTAATGCGCCTACGAGTATCCCCGCAACTCACTAGCATTGCTGTTTTAGCCGCGTTTGGTTGGTCGGCGTCAAGATTCGCGTTCGAGTCGTCTGGGGGTTCTTCCGCTCTGACCAAGAACTTGGCAAGAAGGTTAGTCGCGCTTTTGAGTTTCTCTCAGAACTAACTGACCTTGAATAGATTCTCGCGCGTTGAACGGCTCCTCGCCCCAGCCTAGTTCTCCAACCAGCTCGGTAGGGTACGTGGATTTTGCCGTCCACGTCGTCTCGACCGCTGACGTCGTCGCGTTGTACAGAGCTCGGGTAGTGTTGAGGTGGTCGTGTGGGCGCCTCGTTCCTGCACAGAACAAGTTAGTGTGGTCTCGTTTAAGTGCATTCAGAGTCGCTTACCTCCGTTCCACAGCCCGTGATTCACGCCATTGCGCGCAGTCTATAACAGCAAAGTGAGTATTTCGTCCCGTTGGGTTGTGTTTGGAGACCTGCTCACCTTGGCGCACAGAACACGTTAACGTCGACCCAGAACGAGCGCGCCGACGGGAGCGACGTCACCGGTATGTACCGAATGGTCGGCTCGCGCGGTTCGGGACTGCAAGGCGCTACACGCACGAGTTGAGCAAGCATCCAAGTATACTCGACTCGAATTCGCTTACCTTGGCTTTAGATTGGTGTCCGTCGTCGTTGGTCGGGGTATACGCGAGAAGAAGCGGAGCGGCGCTGACGTTGGCGTGCTGGCAGTGGGCACGGGCTGAAATGCAAAGTGAGCAAAACGCGGTTCCGACGTGCATTCAGATGCGCTGACCTCGAAAAATAGAAGACGGCGCGGCGAATGGGGTTGAGTGGAGCGGAACGGCTTGGCGCAGAGATTGGGCCAGGATCGGGCCGGGAACGTGCTACAAGAGAAGGTCAGCGAACGCGTCTCGGGCGCGGATTCGGACCAACGCACCTTATTCCCAGATGGTTTACTTGGTGAGCGTCGTTTGCCGGTGTTGGACGCAGTTGATTGGTGTTGGGAGGTGCGGGAAAGGACGGCGGAGGTGGCTGGGTGGTAGTCATTCGTTGGTCTGCGTGGTTTTGCTGCTCGGCATGAAGCCGGCGGGTCGATTGGGCTGGCTGGGAGGTGCTGGCGGCGGGGACACGGCAGGTTTGAGCCGGATGTGGCTTGTCGGGGCTGAATACGGCGCGCAAGACGAGATAAGGAAGCACGCACCTTCGTCGTCGTCCTCGAGCGTGTCACCGGCATCTTGCTCGCCTCGGAGGTTCGCGCCGCTGTGAGAAAAGTCAGAAAAGCGCAGAAAGAGAAACGAATACGACACACTCTTGCGTCCGAATCGGTGCCCAAGGAATGAAGTCTTGTACTGCAGATCCTGATCCCTCCCGTCACCGCTCTCCCAGTTCCGCGACGCGCTTGGTTCCCGCCCGGAAGTCCCAGCATGAACGTGCCCGTAAACGTGCATTTGTCGCCGGCCTTGGCGCGTTCGACCATCGCCGACGCGGCATCGAGCCAGTCGGGATCTCGGAGATCTTTTGGCAAGTGGCGGAGTCGCGTGACACTCCCATTTGTCACGCTGAGCTCGGCCTTGAAGCTGGATTACTCGTCGGCTCGGTCAAGGGCACGCTGGGGGTGGGAGGAGAAAAGGGTGTTGGCGTAAACAACCACTCTCTGATGTCATCACACTCCTTGGCGTCAACGTCCATGTCCGACGGAGACCTTGTCTGTGCCCAACGAAAGAGCCCTGCGCTCGTCGTTTCTTGGTCCCTCTGCCGCGCACGACGACCCATATTTTGCATACCTTCGCGACGGGGATCACATCCGAACAAATGACGCAGCGTGGCGACGGCCTAGAGTTCTGGCGCTTGGCAATGGAAGGTCGACCCTTCGTCATGCGTGGTCGCGAGGCGTGCGAGAGGTAGTTTTCCTAAGTATGTGCAGAATAAACAGACCCAACTTTAGAGGGAGCTTTCTCATCTACACCTCAATCTTTTCACTGCTCGCACTGGAGACCATTCCGCTGGTCGCTCTAGGCAGAACGGTCAACTCTACGTCGACCGCAACCACTTGCGGAACCCCATCCTTCGTATCCTCCTTCGCGCGGCCAACAATCCCAATCCCGCGCAGCCCAAACGCCGCGACACCGAAGGCTACGATCCCCGCAGCCATCAACGTCCACCCAGCGGCGCGGTAGCCCACCATGAGCACCTCGGGCGAGGTGGCTACAAGTTGCGGATGGACGTGCTGATAATTCTGAGACGTCGCAGTTGCGATGCTGCAGGTCACGGCCAGTCCCAGTGAAGTGCCGAGCTGGCTTCGATTTAAGCCTCCAGCGAAGTTCTACAAGAATGAACCCACACGAATAGAGATCGCAAACAGTCCCGCAGCCAACGCCTGCGAGTCGGCGTCAAAGACCGTCGAGAGGTATAAGTTGCCGACGGGGTAAACAACATCGGGTCCAACTGTTATCAGCATAACAAGGAACATGCTCGACCAGTACGATCCGTGGACATTCATCGTGGCAAAGATGATTGGCGCGACCTCGGAAAGAAAGTGAGCTCAAATGCAAGCGAGAAGAAATCCGTCACTGACTATGCTGCCTAGAACGCCAACCAGAATGAATGACTGGCTTTGAACGCGGTTCATGATGAAGCCGGCCACGACGTTGACGAGGAAGCCTGGTCGGATGTCGGTGTTTGCGTCGGAAACCGAAACAAAGGCATACTTGCGACGGTCAGTGGGATGAAGCGTACTAGGCAACGAGTCAGGTCCGGCAATTTTGGAGGCAGAACGCGTACAGGCAGTTGCCAGCGGGCTGAGGAGGTTGATTTGCTGGTAGCTGGATTGTTGTCTAAATGCTGAAAGCATTGGGTCAATTAGGAACGCACTAGAGCGTCGAGTAGTAGATGATAATGCTGAAGCCTGCATGAATAAGTAAGAACAAGCTCGTTCAAAAGCAGGCGAATGGGAAGCACTCCACGTCGAAAAGAACAGCGTCCCGAGAAAACTCAGCAACTGCACGTTCCATATGTTCATCGGGAGGATGACCGACAAGCCACGGGCTTCCCGATGGCGTTCGTACAGGATGAACAGAGCCAGAATGAAGGCAGATGCAGTGAAGAGACCATGGTCTGCTCTCGCTTGAAAATAATCTCGTCCTGCCAACGCGAAGTCTTGCTCTCGCAAAGTCTTGCTCGAGTCCGACCCCGCTCTTATATAGGTTTTTTGGGCGCGCGTTCGTAATTCTCGTAAAACTGGTCGTTTCTCTTTGCTTGGCCCGCGCAGCGGAGGGAAAAATTTGGGTTATTTACGGCTGTTTGGTGCCTGGAGAAGGCGTTCCGAGCAGCGTCGCGGGAGTGTGTTTACGAGCAAAAGTCTATTGGATTACACTATTCTAACCGAGCGCTACTCCATCCGTCTCGTTGAGTCCACCGACGCGTTGGCCTCCGGCGGTAAAAACTTTGGAAAAACCTGAGCACTTAGGGCGTCGAAAAACAGTAAAAATGTACTCACTTTACCATCTGATGGCGCATCAGAAACGGCGAGCGCGTTTCGGGCGGGTCGGCGCCTTGGCGTTTCGGCGCGGCGCTGAGCGAGAAGTCAGCGAAAGCCGACTTGGAAACAAGAAGAAATAGGCTAACCTTTGGAGCATTCCAGGAGAGCTTCGCCCCAGACGCGGTCCAACTTGGACGCGAGGATGAGGGTTCAAGTTGGCGGTTCGGCGCGGCGTCGATTCGCAGCGGGGTGGATTTCAAACAGCAGCCTCCGCAGAGTCTGCAGGAGAGCTTCGCCCTGGCGTGGGTGAACCTCCGAGGCGAGGATGCAAGGAATGTTCTGCGTGGCAGAGTGAGTTGCTGACGAAGAAAAGGGAGTGATCAACTCACCTGGGAGACGGCGCGACCGCCGTTGACGTAGCTTTGAACGCCTCGTAAGGCGCCGCTCGCCGCGGGGCAAAAATCTGGAGTCAAAAGTCAGCTATTTGAGCGAGAAAAACTGTTCCTTTAGAGCTCCAAGAACCTGAGCGCGAGGAGGGATGCGAGGAATGCTCTGCGCGAGCAGAGTGAGCTGCTGGCAAGTGATGAGAAGGGTGAAGAACTAACGTTGGAAAAATGCGCGACGGCGGCCTGCCGTTGACGCAGCTTTGAAGTCCGAGTTCGCTGCCGCTCGCCGCGGGGCAAAAATCTGGAGCCAAAAGTCAGCTGTTTGCGCGAGAAACTGTTCCCTGAGCGCACCTCAGAGATCCAAGGACTCGGAATTGTGCGCGAGGAGGGATGCCAGGAATGTTCTGCGCGAGCATAGTGAGCTGTTGGCAAGTGATAGGGAGAGTCAAGACCGCACCCAGGGAAAACGCGCGACGGCGGCCCGCTGTCGACGCAGCTTTGAAGTCCCAGTTGGCTGCCGCTCGCCGCGGGGCAAAATCCTGCGCAAAAAAGTCAGTATTTTGGGGAGAAAACCCGCTTCAAAACACACCTTAAAGCGCTTTCCGCGCGTCGAGGCACAGACGGCCGGGGCGAAAGTCTGCGTGGAATAGTCAGGGACTTTGCGCAGATAAAGCATTCAAAACATACTTAGGCGCGTTGCGGCCAGCAATGCGAGCCGAGCCGGTATATCAAGGAACGGCGGGACGCCGACGCGGCGTCTGTGCAGCATTGGAGCCCGAGCCGATTGCCGCTCGCCGCGGGGCGGATTTCTGGAATAAAAAGTCAGCATCCCCGCTTAACATCCACTTCCGGAACGCACCCGAAACGGCAGCCGGTATCCGTACAATGCGCCGAGTTGATGCCGAACTTGCCGGCGTCGGGGTAAAGCAACGGCGCGCCGTTGCTGCCGCGGGTTTGAACGTTGGGCGGGATGCCGCTCGCCGCGGGGCAAAAAGCTGAGGTCAAAAGTCAAGTGGCTTTACTTGCAGGGCTGAGCAGTTGGAAGCGAGGATGAGGGATGCAAGGAATGCCTTGCACGGACAGAGTAAGCTGCTGGCGAGCAATAAAGGAAACAGAACAACTCACTTGGAAAACAGCAAGACGGCGGGCCGCCGTCGACGCAGTTTTGGAGTCCTAATTGGCCGCCGCTCGCCGCGGGGCAGATTTCTGGGCACAGACGTCAGTTATCTTTGCGCTGAAGAAGGGGAAAAGGAATTCAAACTTTAACAAGTGTGCTGCCGGCACCGAGGACATCTGGCGGCGATGGCGGGACGGCCACCCGCTGTTGACGCAGCGTTCAACCCCAAGCCGTTCGCCGCTCGCCGCGGGGCCAAAATCTGAAACCAAAAGTCAACATTTCTCCTCATAAAGGCGTTTTCGGAACGCACCTTAAGATCCCAGATATTGGCGCAAGACCGGCGCCTTGGCCGACAGAGACTGCGTGCCGACGTGATAGAAACGCTGCAACAAAGTTAGCACGTTAAACACACGCTCTCTCACTCACGACACCTTGGAGTCTCCAGCGTGCAGGAGCGCTGCACGGTAAGGACCTCAACACATAGTTGAGACCGCGTGGCTCGCGAGTGAGCGCGCGCTCAGGTTTAATCTAGCGGCAATGAGTACCAAACGTAGAAAACCGCGGCATATGCGACGTACCTCGATGTTAAACAAGGAGACCCGTGCTCTCGGAGCTGCGTTGAGGAGCGAGCCGGGATTCACACGGCACGGCGGCGACGCGTTCGTTCCGGGGACGATTCGTCCCGGATGAATACAATTCGAGAATGCCGGTGCGCCTGGAAATAAATGAGCGACAGAACAAAAGCATTAGAGTGAACTCACCTGGTCCAGGAGCAAGGCGAATGGCGTTCCCGCTCACAGCCGTTGAAAGCGAGGAGGGAATGAATGAGTGCTGCTCCTTGGGTGTGGGGGCGGAGGAGACGTTGGGCAATTTGAAGCTGTAGGAGATTATGAGACGAAGAAAAAGCAGTGGAAGTACTGAGCTCACCGTTCAGCATGTTCCTCAGGGCGGCGCGCTTGTCGCAGCTGAGTCTGGGAACGAACACGTCGTCAGGGGGTAGTACCCGTTTTCGAAAATGGATCCCGCCCCGTCGTCAGGAACAGGCTCAACAGCAAATGCGACTCGGAGCAGCTTACCATCACGGTGTGTACGACGAGGACGACTCGGGCGTAGCTGAGGGTACGTAGCGGAGGTCAGGCGAGGGTCCAGCGGAGGTGCTGTCGCGTCGTCTGGGTCGAGTTGAGAACTTGAAGCGAGGAAACGAACAAACGCCAACAAGTCCACGTACGGGTTTATGTAGCTCAACTGAGCACGGCGGAGGTCGGATATGGCGCGTACATGGTTGCCGTGGAGAGTTGGAAGATGGGTCGGCGGTGGGAGCGCGAAAAAAAGGTGCGCGGTGAGGTGATGGTGATGGTTTGGGACAGAAAACTTGATGCCGTGACAGCATCGCGTCGGCACTGACGGCAGTGTGCGCTGGTGGGCGGGGAACTGTAGACGGGAGCTCACCGAGTTTAGAGAGGGCGGCTGGGCAGTAGGAGACAACGCCAGTATATATTATCTTGGAACCAAAGAGCCTGAGGCTGCATACTGCAGCTGCAAGTTGAACCCAGTTTACCACGAATGCAAGTAGCTACCCCCGGGACGGCGAAGCTTCACCGCCTGCGAGTTCACCGTGATTAATTCGAAACACGCCAGGGGCATCGCTACGCCGGCGTTGGAGCGCCGTGGACTTACAAGAACGGCGAACTCAGGTTTTCCGTAAAGTCGCGTAAATTCTGCCATGCCGATATATGGCCTCACCTCCGTCGTCCATCGTCAGATCGTTAGTGTAGTGGTCTTGGTCGCTGCGCCTGCAGCTCTGCGTCTTTTCCTGTTTTTGCCAGAGCCGGTTCGAATCTTTTTAAAAGTTCTAGTTGCTTAATTTTTATTTTGACGTGGGTGCAGCTCAAAGTGCTTATTTCGGTCGCTGAACGCAGCCGCCATGCCTCTGGATTTTTTGAGCCATGCCGCTGGCCTCGCAGGGGGTGCCGAGCGCTCTGTGGGCGCATCACGTGCGTGCTTCGCATCTCCTCCTCGACCAACTTGAGTTCTCTGGCGGAGATGTTCATCGGGGAATAATGTAATCAATTATATACAGTTCAACGCGTCCTCAGGACCCATTTCTAGCTTTCCAGAGGCTCTCGATGCGCCTTGGATCTCAAAATATGCTTCCCATCAACCTCCGGTCCAGAGCTACATCGGTGGACTCGATAAGTGCGATCCTTGCGCCAGTACATGTAATACGTATAATAGAGTCCCATCGGACTTGAAGATTCTCCAAGAAGCTCATTTAGAGCCCGCGATAGGCGGAACGCGCTCGAATTGTGCAAAAACTCATCTCCGCCGTGCGCCGACGGCGCTTTCTTGGAACACTAAGCACTTCCCCTGAGCGTGTCAACAACATTCGACATGTGAGAATTTTCTCAGGATTTCTCTTCGCCGCTCAGGGCTGGGATTTGAATGGATCCCACCTCCGCTCTTTCTCTCTCTCGACGCGGCCAATGGCCTCATACACGCCAGACCGTCGACGCTGCACGGGCTTAATACCAACCCAGATCTCCCTTGAACCTCCGATTCACCGCCAGATCCCCGCAAACACGAAATCCGCCCGTCCGCATTTGGCAAAAGTCAACCACCGTAAGCCTACGACACCACCTTCCAAGCGCGGCATCGGGCGCCCGCACATCAAGGGATGCACACAAACCCTTCCCACTCGCTTGCTTTGCCGCGGCGCCCGCAGGATGTATAAAATCCTCGCCAACCATCCGCGCCGTCAGTCCCTCTTGCTCCCTCCCGTCATCTTGCTCTTTTCCGCACCCAACCGTACATGCAGACCTACCTGATTCTCTTCACCCTCGTCGCTTACTCTACTCCTCCAGTTCCTTGTCCTTGCCGTCGCCAGTCGACTTGCATGCCAGTGCGTGTTTGCTTGCAACATGTCTCCATTCCCTTTTCAATATCTACATCTCATCGCTACCCACCCACATACCCCGCGCCAGCAGAACACACTCATTCCACTAATACTGCCCCCGCCCACACCCGCTGCGGTCGCTGACCACTCATCCAGACCCGCCTCTCCAACTCGCCGAGCGGATGCCTGCAAACTGGTTAGGCGCGTTCTTCCCATCCAAACGCTATAAACTCACTGACCTTGTCTTGTTTCGCAGATCGCGCGACCGCGTTTCGTTGAGCTCGAGCCGTTTGGGAATTCTCAAGTACAAGGTGAGTTAACGCGCCTTCCAGTTTACCAGCAAACTCACCAATATCGCTGTTTAGCGCACTCGCTAGGCTGTCGGCGTCAAGATTCGCGTTCGAGTCGTCTGGCAGTTCTCCCGCTCTGACCAAGAAGGTTATTCGCGCTTTTAGTTTCTTTCAGAGTTCACTGACCTTGAATAGAATCTCGCGCGTTGAACGGATCCGCGCGCCGACGAGCTCGTTATGGTACGTGTATTCCGCCGCCACGTCGTCTCGACCGCTGACATCGTCGCGTTGTGCAGAGCTCGAGTAGTGTTGAGGTGGTCGTGTGGGCGCCTTGTTCCTGCACAAACACAAGTTAGTGTGGTCTCGTTCAAGTGCATTCAGAGTCGCTTACCTCCGTTCCACAGCGCCTGGGTCAGGCTAATGCGTGTAGTCTGCAAGAGCAAAGTGAGTATTGCGTGCCGTTTGGTTGTGTTCGGAGATCTACTCATCTTGGCGCCCAGAACTCGTTGGCTTCGACCCAGAACGAGCGCACCGACGGGAGCGACGTCAACGTTATGTCGGCACGCGCGGTTCGGGAATACAAGGCGCTGTACGAACGAGTTGAGCAAGCACATAAGTATAGGCTCAGATTCGCTGACCTTGACTTTAGATTGTTGTCCGTCGTCGTTGGTCGTGGTACGCGAGACGAAGTTGATGATTTGGCGGACCGGCGGTGGGCTGAAATGCAAAGTGAGCAAAATGCGGTTCCGAGTTGTATTCACTGACCTTGAAAAATAGAAGACGGCGCGGCGAATGGGGTTGACTGGAGAGGAGCGGCTGGGCTCGGCGCAGGGTCGGGCCGGAATGGTGCTGCAAGTGGAGGTCAGTGAACGCGTTCCGGGTGCCAATTCGGACTAACAGACCTTATTCCCAGGATTACTTGGTGAGCGTCGTTTGCCGGTGTTGGGCGCGGCTGATTGATGTCGGGAGATGCGGGAAAGGACGGCGGAGGTGGCTTTGTGGTAGTCTTTCGTTAGTCTGCGTGGTTTTGCTGCTCGGCATGAAGCCGGGGGGAGGTGCTGGCGGCGGGGACACGGCAGTTTTGAGCCGGATGTGGCTGGAAAGGGGCGCTGAATACGGCGCGCAAGACGAGATAAGCGAGCACGCACCTTCGTCGTCGGATTCTTCGTCCTCGAGCGTGTCAGCTGCATCTTCCGCGACTGGCATCGCGCTGCAGCTGCGCTTGGTTCCCGCCCGGAAGTCCCAGCTGGCGAACGTGCCCGTAAACGTGAATTTGTCGCCGGCCTTGGCGCGTTCGACCATCTCCGCCGCGGCATCGAGCCAGTCGGGATCTCGGAAATCTTTTGGCAAGTGGCGGAGTCGAACAGAGAGCAATTGCGTGACACTCCCATTTGTCACGCTGAGCTCGGCCTTGAAGCTGGATTACTCGTCGGCTCGGTCAAGGACACGCTGGTTGTGGGAGGAGAAAAGGGTGTTGGCGTACACAACCACTCTCTGATGTCATCACACTCCTTGGCGTCAACGTCCATGTCCAACGGAGCGTCGGAGACCATGTCTGGGAACCAAAGACCCTTGCGCTCGTCGTTTCTCGTGGGGCGTACGACGACCCATATTTTGCACGCCTTCGCGACGGGGATCACATCCGAACAAATGACGCAGCGTGGCGACGGCCTAGAGTTCTGGGCTCTAGGCAGAACGGTCAACTCCACGTCGACCGCAACCACTTGCGGAACCCCATCCTTCGTATCCTCTTTCGCGCGGCCAACAATCCCAATCCCGCGCAGCCCAAACGCCGCGACACCGAAGGCTACGATCCCCGCAGCCATCAACGTCCACCCAGCGGCGCGGTAGCCCACCATGAGCACCTCGGGCGAGGTGGCTACGAGTTGTGGATGGACGTGCTGATAATTCTGAGACGTCGCGGTCGCGATGCTGGAGGTCACGGCCAGTCCCAGGGAAGTGCCGAGCTGGCTTCAATTTAAGCCTCCAGCGAAGTTCTACAAGAATGAACCCACACGAATAGAGATCGCAAACAGCCCCGCAGCCAACGCCTGCGAGTCGGCGTCAAACACCGTCGAGAGGTATAAGTTGCCGACGGGGTAAACCACGTCGGGTCCAACTGTTATCAGCATAACAAGGAACATGCTCGACCAGTACGATCCGTGGACATTCATCGTGGCGAAGATGATTGGCGCGACCTCCAGAAAGTGAGCTCAAATGCAAGCGAGAAGAAATCCGTCGCTGACTATGCTGCCTATAACGCCAACCAGAATGAACGGCTGGCTTTGAACGCGGTTCATGATGAAGCCGGCCACGACGTTGACGAGGAAGCCTGGTTGAACGTCGGTGTTGGCGTCGGAAACCAAAACGAAGGCATACTTGCGACGGTCAGCGGGATGAAGCGTACTAGGCAACGAGTCAGGTCTGGCAGTTTTGGAAGCAGAACGCATACAGGCAGTTGCCAGCGGGCTGAGGAGGTTGATTTGCTGGTAGCTGGATTGTTGTCTAAATGCTGAAAGCATTGGGTCAATTAGGAACGCACTAGAGCGTCGAGTAGTAGATGATGATGCTGAAGCCTGCATGAATAAGTAAGAACAAGCTCGTTCAAAGGCAAGCGAAGGGGAAGCACTCCACGTCGAAAAGAACAGCGTCCCGAGAAAACTCAGCAACTGCACGTTCCATATGTTCATCGGGAGGATGACCGACAAGCCACGGGCTTCCCGATGGCGTTCGTACAGGATAAACAGAGCCAGAATCAAGGCAGATGCAGTGAAGAGACTGGGTATTTGCGGTGTTGACCATCCTTTGCGCGCAGTTGTGGAGTCGCTGCGAACCATGAGTGAACAGAGAACGAAGGAACAGAAGAAACATGATACAGACGCCAGACTGTAGTTCAGCATGCCCAGTCCCGCAGCGCTCAACAGCACACCACCCCAATCGAGTCCTTTGTTGTACCTTTGCGGAGCGCGTTGGCCCGGGTGCACGATAAAAATGAATCCGAGAACGGCGAAGAACGCTGCCAGCCCGCATTGCATGTAGAACACCGCCCGCCAGGTGGCTTTACTCTGCGTCAAGATGCCACCTGTGGCTTCTTAATCCGCGTTCGTACAAAAGCAGCAGTCTCACGAACCTATGAAGAGACCAAGGATAAACCCGAGAGGCTGGCCAGCGCCGATGACGCCGTACGCAGTATTTCGTTTCGGTCCAGGAGGGAAGAACGCGGCCACTAGGCCAACGCCGCTCGGTGTATTAGCGGCAGCTCCGAATCCTGTCAACGCAGCAAACGCGATGAGGGTCCCACTTGAAGGAGCAAACGCAATTGCGAGGCTCCAAACCGCGAACCACGTCGACCCAGCCAAGAACATGACGCGTCCACCGACGATGTCGCCCAAACGGCCGAAGAAAAGGACACAGCAGGCATATGCGAGGCTGGACGATGCCAGTGGTCAACGCGAACTGAAGTACTGCAAAAGCGCGTAGAACGTACGAGTAGACGTTCACCGGCCACTGAAGATCCGCCTGGGTGAAGCCCAGGTCCTTGCCGATTGTTGGGAGCGCGACGGTCAGGGCGCCTTGGATGAAAACCTTGTAAAAACGTCAAGGCGGGTCCAGCGGGTGTAGAGTGTACTGTTCACGTTGAGCGTTGTTACTCCGGAGACGGACAGAATCAACGCGAAGTCTCGAAGCCGCCAGTGCTCCTCCGTCGGGGAGAACATTTTTTTTTCGGCGGGCCTGACTCAACGCAACGCGTTTTATAGCACAACACGACCGGCAGAGATCGCCGCGGCGGAACATCACCACAGCGATCCTCAGAAGATGCTCCGTGAGTTCCGAGTCGAGCCTGAAGCTGACGAGAATGTAACTTGCATCGTTGTGGGCTGAGTTGAGGTGGCAAACGTGAACCAAAGACAGTAGCGCAAACGTGATCTAAACATCAAGACGTGCTCCTGGTCCTAGATAGCAGCATCCTTCGACCCAGACTTCTTTGCTGTCCCCGATATGCTCTCGAACAAACTGTTTCCGCTAATAATGCCCGTCGTTGCGACCAAGAATCGTCGTCCTTTCCGGCATTCAGCAACGCTCCCAAGCTTTGCAAAGCGACGTACCACGATTCTGTCTCCCAACCCAGCGTATGGCTGCAATCTCGGTGTATGTGCAACCTCCAAAGAAGAACACGACCGTCGTAGTAGGTTTCTGCAGCGGCCGCACTGGAATGAAGATCAATCAGTTTGCAGCACGACGACGAAGAGCAGTTAGACACACAAAGCGAAGCCATCGGCGCCGTCAACGCACTCGCCCCGCCCTTCCCGCTCTGCACGATATCAACCGTCTGCCCTGGAATCGTCGCCAGAACATCCTCGAAGCCGCGCCATCCCGCAATGGGATGAGCCTGCGCCTTGATCTGCGGCTGCGCCTGCTTGTCGCCCTTCTCTTTCTCCCTCTCCGCCGGGTTACTCAGCACCCCACCCTTTTGTGCAACGCACTGTACTAGCCGCACGCTTATCGGCGCGTATCCCGAATATACGAAGCTAATGTCGTTCTCGACCTCGTCGAGCGCCTCGGGCGTGTCGTCGATCAGCAGCCGCAGCGATTTGCGCAGGCCCGTGAAGGGGTATTTGGTCGCAAGGAGCGGGCTGTTTGCAGGGAGCGGGTTCGGAATGAGGATGTTCAACGGTGCTTCGGAAAGGGAGAGGAGCAAAGGTAGGTGGTTGTAGCCATACGCCTATGCACGTGACTTTTGAATGATTTCGTTACAAAAAAGAGAGAAGCGGACCTGCAGGATTTCGCGCTTGAGATTCTCAAGAGTTTTGGGCTTGATACCTCCAGTGGTCAGGCTTGCGAGACATAGCAGTCGCAAGACGGTTTGCATATCAGCGCCTTGCGCGATGAGGTCCTCGATGGCTGCAACCTGGCTGTTGACCTCATACGACGCAAGCAGGTCTGCTCTAAGTTAGTTCAAGTCCATAATAAGAGTAAGGACGTACTCTGCTGTATCTCCAGCGTCTTGTTGAAGATGTCCGTCCGGGTTAACGGGACAAGCAGCTCAGAAAGGCCCGTGTCTGCAAAGAAATCAGCTGTGTCCGACATCATCGACAACTCACGTACGCAAACGAAGAGCTTGGTGCTCACTCTGCAGCCCACCGAGCTTCCCTACGAAATCTCGCAACTGCGCAACAGTCTTGGCCTGATGCCGGCCCTTGTAGTCCTCCTCTAACCTCCGAGCGACCCTGTTCAGCCGCTTGCCCACAGAGGAGAAGTTGAGGTCGCGCAGCTCGCCGAGAAGCGGGTCGGTCGCCGTTGTGAGATGGTGTTTCTTCTTTGCCTCGACCTTCTTGAGCCCTGGTTGTGGTGCGGAGGTAGATGCGGCAGGAGCGGAGCCGGGAGGTGGTGGAGGCGTTAGAAGAGATACGGGAAGTTCGACGTGGGCTGATTCCTTGCGTTAATGACCGCAAAAGATGAACGGGGAGGGCTTACAGTTCTTGATCCCAATGAGTTCGTCGACCAAACCCTCGTAGGTTAGTTGAGTGAGCAGCGGCGTCACCATATCCACCCTGCGGTCGAGGATGACGAGCGAGTCGATTTTATCCGACTCGGATTGAAGAGTTTCGGGTGTGGAAGAGTCCGTGGAGGCGAGTGGGCGCGTTAGCAGTGTAGCCAGACGCTACAGAAAACTGCTCAGCAGTCAATATTGGTTAAGATGTCTGCCAACTCACCGCTGCCGCGTCTCCCTTCCCAACTATCCGCGGAAACAAGCCATACAACTTCTCCAACGTTAACAGGGCTTGCGCGGAATCGTACACAATGGTTTCGTCTCCGTCCTACTTTGAGTCAACACCGGAGCAACACAAGCCCGGAGAACGCACCACCCAGATTTCCTTGAACGCCGTGTCGTGCTCCAACGAGACCACATCGTCCGCAATTGGGATGAACTGCAGCCCGTATGACGAGATGCGGACATCCCCCAGCACACCCTCTTCCTCCAATATTCGCGTCACAAGCGTCGATTCTCGAGGAACGAGGAGCAACGTGTACGTATGTTTCTGGCCGTCGCGCGCGTGGGCCTTGATCTGGTCTACAAACCGTTCAATGGGTTTCTTGAAGGGAGCGGACGACGCACCGGCGATAATCTTCACATATTTGATTCTCGGGCGGCACAGATACACTATGTTAGTCGTAGTAGATGAGAGCGGCCCTGCTTCGAGCCAGAACATCTTGTCGACGCCATGGTGCTGCGCGGTGTTTGAACGCTTCGGCCTGCCCTGACGCGTCTCGTACCTTGAGAAGCGCAACTTCAATAACAAGGCCGAGGGGACCAGCTAGAGATGCATCCAGAACGAGTGTTTTGGAGCCGTTGACCTAAACAACCAGGTTGAGAGAACGACTCCGGTTTTCAATTCGCGTGTTCCGCACCGAATTGAGTGCATCCACAAGGGCCTTCTGCCCAATTTCCTTAAGCAGATTCACGTCGAGCAGCGGTTCATCTGCGTCCGGTTGTTGTTGTTGTTGTGGATCGTCGGAGATGGAAGCAGGAGCAGGAACTGGGCCCATGGTGTCACATTCTCAAAGGCTTGCCGCAAACCCTCATCTCGAACAGTAGAACGCGTTCGCCCTCGACCTTGCATCGCAGTATGCGAAACCCCGTACAGTAGTCGGCCCGACCAGGTGCACGCGGTCGCAGTGATCTGTGTCGTGTCCCTCCGAATTCTTACTCAGCGCGTATAAAACGCGTCGAGTCAATCGGAGGTCCGCGAATTTCAGCAAGATGGCGTCTCCGTCCGAAGACCACTGGAGGCTGCGAGACTTTGCGCTGATTCTCTCGGTTTCTGGCGTAACGACCCTGAACGTGAGTAGCGCCAAATCTTTCCCGCAACTTCTTTTGATGTCCTGGAAAGGTTTTCTTCCAAGGCGCTTTGACTGTCGCGCTTCCGACCATTGGAAATGAGCTCAAGTTCACACAAGAAGACTTGCAGTGGCCGCTGAACGTCTACTCGTGCGTTTTCGCGTTCCTGTCCATCCTATTCCGCACTTACTGACGTTGTAGCCTCGCGTATGCCTGTTCTGTGCTCTTCTTCGGAAGATTGGGCGACATCGTCGGTGGTCGTGTCATGTTCTTGGCTGGATCGGCTTGGTTCGCCATCTGGTGCGTGCCCGTACCGAGCATGTTCTACTACTCAGCGGCTCAATGAGCCCATTTCCAGGAGTCTCCTCATTCCCTTCGCTCCAACAAGCGGAGCCCTCATTGCGTTCGTCGCGCTCACAGGGATTGGCGCAGCAGCCAACACACCCAGTGGTGTTGGCTTATTAGCGACTTTCTTCCCTCCTGGACCCAAAAGAAATGCCGCGTACGGGGTTATGGGCGCGGGGCAACCGCTGGGATTCATTCTCGGCCTTCTTCTCGGTGCGGATGGCCCACTCTTTCCAAAGAGCGTCTTGTTGAACGTCCGTAGGTGGTGTTTTGACGCAGAGTAAAGCCACCTGGCGTGCCGGCTTCTACATGCAATGCGGCCTTGCTGTCTTCTTCGTGTTTCTTGGATTCACCTTCATCGTTCACCAACGGCCGCCACGACGCTATAACAAGGGACTCGACTGGGGTGGTGTGCTGCTGAGCTCTGCCGGGCTCGGTATGCTCATTTACAGTCTTGCGTTGGTGTCCTTTTCTCCTCAGTAATACTCGTTTTCCTCATGTTTTCGTAGCGATTCGACAACCGCACGCAAGGGCTGGTCGACACCGCAAATACCCAGTCTCTTCACGGGCGCGGCTCTCATTCTTGCGCTGTTCATCTTTTACGAACGATATCGCGAAGCACGAGGTTTGTCGGTCATCGTGCCGATGAACATCTGGAACGTGAAGCTCGCCAGCGTCCTAGGCACGCTGTTCTTCTCTATGTGGAGTAGGTGGATTTGCCTCTTTCCGAGCTTGTGCTCAACCATCCCTTGCAGGTTTCAACCTCATGATCTACTACTCGACGCTCTAGTATGTGTTGTCCGCTTATTCACTCCATCTGGGTGTTCACCGAAATTCTCCAGCTACCAACAAATCAATCTTCTCACTCCGCTGCAAACTGCTGGTTTGTCTCTTCCAAGTTCGCGGTCCCGTCCGTTCTTGCTCAAAATTTGCCTAGTACGGTACATCCCCATGACCATCGCTGGTTCGTTTGCTTCATATTCTCTCCCACCCACGCGCTCAAACCTGAAGCAGGCTTCCTCGTCAACCTCATCGCCGGCTCCATCATGAACCGCGTCCAAGGCCAACCGCTCATTCTCGTCGGGGTTCTTGGTAGCATCGTAAGTTGCAAAGGTTCTCGAGTATCGCGGGCTAACTTTCGCAGGTCGCGCCGATCATCTTCGCAACCCTGAACGTGCACGGTTCTTACTGGACAACTATGTTCCTCGTCATGGTCATCACCGTCGGTCCCGACGTGGTCTACCCAGTCGGAAACCTCTACCTCTCGACTGTCTTCGACGACGATTCTCAGGCGTTGGCCGCAGGGCTCTTTGCCATCGCTATGCGAGTCAGTCAATTCTCTCATCAGTACAACATCGTCAGCTCACAACACACACACAAACAGCTAGGAACCTCTCTCGGGTTGGCAGTGACATCCAGTATCGCAACCGCCACATCTCAGAACTACCAACACGCCCATGCGCAACTCGTAGCCACCTCACCCGAGGTGCTCATGGTGGGCTACCGCGCCGCCGGATGGACGTTGATGGCTGCTGGGATCGTAGCTTTCGGGATCGCGGCGTTTGGGCTGCGTGGAATTGGGATTGTCGGTCGTGCGAAGGAGGACTTGAAGGATGTGGCCCCGCAAGTCGCTGCCGCGGCTGGTATCGAGTTGTCTGTTCTGCCTGGAGCGAGTGGTGGAGTGGTCTCCAGCGCGAGCAGTGAAAAGGTCGACGTGTAGACTGGATGTATGCGCATGCGGATCACATATTAGTCACGGTGGACCCACAAACATTGAGAGTTGTTTGCCCAAGCACAAGAGACAAATAAACACAAATTCCGCTGCGTAGTTGCATTTGTGCTAGATTGACTTTGAGTCTCCGGGGTTTTTCGTCCAGAACTGCGCGTTATTGACGCGTCCAAGTTGCGGAAAAAGCGCGTTTCTCGACCTCATGCCCGTACCAAACGTACTGATTTCGTGTTTTAATGGTTATTTCGCATTTTCTACGCTGCTCACAACGCTGCCCCAACGCGATTTCACGAACGGCGGATATCACAACCATCAGCTGTCGAGTAAACCCAGCGTCGAGTCCCCAACTTGACTCTGCCCACTACTACCACCACCACCATCACCCACCCGTACCAACGAACGAGCGCCCAAAACGCTCCCGCATACCTGTAAGCCCTCGTTTCCTCGCCGATCTCCCTCCAGCATCGCGTCTGCTCCGCTATCGTCGCCACTGACGCGTTCGTCGACGTGTAGAACCTCCTCTCCGATGGCAACTGTTAAGAAGAGCGAGTCCCCGACAACCGAGAAGAACAAGACGGCCTCGTCCAGTGCGAAAAAGAGTGCGTTGCCTCAGAATCCTTCGTCCATCGTCGTTGGTCACTGACGCGTCGTGCGCAGAGCGTTCGTCCGCGGGTGGCAAGCGTCGCAAAGCCACCGACTGGCAAAAGTTCATGGTACGCCTTCGTCGTCTTCGTCGCGTTCGCATTGTTGTCGCGTCTCGTCCATCATGGTGTCTCTCCCTTCCAGCCTTTGCTTCTTGCTCGTACTCCCTTGTTCACGTTCCTCTTCCTGCTGCTTCTTTCTCGCTCCAATTTTGGCCATCGTTTGTCGTCGTCGCTGACCACCGTCCGCAGAAAGAGAAGTATGCGGAGCTCAAGGAGAATGGGGAACTCGAAGACCTTGACCAGGGCGAAGCGTACGTCGTTGTCTCTGATCGGTTTTGGTCGTAAGTACTGAAATTTTGCGCACAGGATGAAGAAGATCGGAGAGCTGTGGAAGGAGGAGAAAGATAAGCGAGAGAAGGAGAACAACAAGAAGGCCAAATAAACCGCTGGACTTGCGCTTTGGTGTGTACAATTTCGAGAACCGCTGTATCCGTGTGTGTAATTTGCTGCTCGTCGAATGTTATTACTTTGTAGCTGTTTGTGCAGTGGTCGTCTTCGGCGGCTGAGGTCGTTTATCCGAGGTCATGGACGTTCGGAAGCCCGGCGCGGGAACGCGTGACTTTTCAGCTCTTGCGCCTTGCGGCCACTCGAGACGGTGTTCTTATCTTTCCATCGGGCATGCCTCTTTCTTCCGGCGTCCATCTTCACTCCAGCCCATTCGACTGAACATCCTCTTTTTGCGCTACCCAACCCTTCAGGACCCACACACCACTAACCGGGACTACTCCGATTCTGAGCCATGTTCGATCTGAACGACGCTCAGCTCGACTTTGACCCCTTCTCCGACTTTGCCGCTGCTCCTAGCACCGTACCGTCGTCGCCCGCGATGCAGGCGATGGACGATGTTGAGATGGACGACGAGCACACGCCGAACGCGTCTCCCACGGACGAGCACGGGAGCGCCGCTTCGCGATGGAAGGGCAAGGGCGTCTCGCGGCCCATGGACATTCCCTTGCAATCGCAACCGGAACTCCACGACATCTTCGATGTTGCCGAGAGCAGCAGCTCCACGAGCCATCGCGACCGCGAATATTTCACATTGCCGTCTCCGATATCGCCGTCGTCGCTCGCGACATCGAATGGGCTGCCTGACCCGCACGATGTCTTTGAACCGGCGTCGAGCTACACCTTTTCGCATTTTTCCTCTTTCGACGCCATGGAAGTGGACGACGACCCGCCGCTTGCCTCGAGCAGCAAAGGGAAAGGCAAGGAGAAAGAGCAACCTCCCACTCTCCCTCCTCTGACCTTCACCCGCACCGAGTTGCTCGTCGAACCCTCTTCTGTCGCTGGCCCATCTTCGTCGTCCACTGCGCTTCTTTCGCCCATTGACCTTGTTTCAGCTCCCAGAGCCCCGGCTCCCGCCGTAAGCACCCCAGCCACCGCCTCTCGGCCACTATTCCGCCGTCGTTCCCTGCCCAGTCTCGCCGGATCCAACACGGGAACCGCCAAACCCAACAAGCATCGCTCAAAGACGGGGTCAAGCACTTTGGCGCGCAAGTTGCTATTCAGGAAATACGACGGCGATTCCTGCCCGACCCCGCCGTCATCACCCACCGAGGGCCAGACCACCGTTGACCTCGGGGCCGGGAGCTGCTTCGCGCCTTGGCGGAATGACTCGGTGTTGCGGCTTGAATACGATGAGGTCATGGTGAAGACCAGCAGCCGGCACCAGTCGTTGCCGTTCCCCGTATCGGCGCTCGACCTTATCCCAATCACCGCGACCGACATCTTCAATCCGATTCCACTGCCGGTCAAGGAAGTGGTGAATTATTTCGACGACGTGCTTCCGAGGGAACTCCGAGTACATGTTCTGCTTGCGCTCATTGTGGTGCATGAGGTAGAGCATGCTAGGGCGGTCCGCGATGGTCAATGGACGGTCACGAAGGCGTCTTCGTCTCGGAACAAATGGGTCGGGCGCGATAAGGCCCTTCGGGAGCTTGTCCGATTCAGCAGGGTGTGCTTCCCCTTTGCGTCGCCTCTCGCGAACTAACGCGATATAGGTCTCGAAAGCCTGGCAGGCGCTCGTATTCGACGGACAAATCTGGGCCAACCTCGATCTGCACGCCTTCCCCTTGCTGCCCAAGTCACTGCTGCTGCGTATTGCACGTTCGGCAGGCAGTTTCATTCAGGACGTCAACGTCGCTGGGCACGTCTCCCTCTCGTCGGGCACGCTCATCGAGGTCACCGACAATCTCTCCTCTCTCTCTGTCCGGTCGGGGTCACTCCCGTTCACGTACATTACGGGGCTCAACCTGCGCGGATGTTCGTCTATCAGCACGCGCTCGCTCCATCACCTTCTCATCCAATCGCGCTCGCTTGAGCGGCTCTGCCTCAAGGGGCTCTCGGCGGTGACGAACACGACCTGCGAGATTATCGGTGTTTATTGCCCTAAACTCGTCACCCTGGACCTTGGCCGATGCCCCAACATCGACGCAAGCGGGCTCCGCAGCCTCACCGCGACGTTTGCGCTGCGCGGCGAGTACATGCTGCTCAAGGAATTGCGCCTGTCGGGGCTCAAGCACCTCGACGATAGCGCGTTGGCTGCTCTCGGTCGTGCGGCACCGTTCTTGGAGGTGCTTGATCTGAGCTACTGTCGCGGACTACACAACACCGCCGTCGAGGCGTTAGTCGCATGTGGCGAATACGACTCCGAGGATCCGGAAAACGGGATCAAGATCGTCACACTCAACGCGCGCGAGGCGGGGCGGAGCGTCGACGAAGGGACCCAATTCCGTCGGCGGATCACGAGACTGCGGCATCTTATCTTATCGTCGTGCATCTTGCTTACAGATGCCGCATGCTCGCATCTCGCGCACGCGGTGCCGAAGCTCGAGTACTTGGAGCTCGCCGGGATTGGCAACAGTCTGGACGACGAGGGGCTGATAAGGTTGTTGGAGACGACGCCGTTGTTGAGCAGGCTGGATTTGGAGGACGCGTCGGCGATTACGGATGCGGTTTTGGCGACGCTGACGCCGGCGCTGGATGAGGGTGAAGACGAGGACGACCCGGCGGCACCGCAGTCGCCGCTGGAACATTTGGTCATCTCGGGCGCTGTTGAGGTGACCGAGGATGCGCTCTTGGCTCTCATTCGAGGCTGCAAGAAACTGCGAGTACTCGAAGCGGACAACACGCGCATCGGACCCATTATCATGAAGACGTTCGTTCGGACTTTGCGCCAGCGCGAAATCAGTAACGCCAAGTTTGTCGCCATCGACTGTCGGGGCTTTGGCGAACAGCTGCTCAAAGAGCTGTCCGTGCATACTCGACCAAGGCAGGGTTGGGCCGCATATGGCGCCCGTCATCTTGGCTTTTTGGACGCGCGGGACGGACAAGCGGAGGATTTGCGTGCTGGCCATGGTCAAGACGAGCTTGACGAGAAGCGCATCGTTGTCAAGACGTTCTACGGATGGCAGACTGTTGACGCGGTTCAAGCCTCGAGGGAGAAGCGGCGTAAGGCACGCACAAGGAGGACCGCGAACGAGAGTTTTGGCTCGGATGAAACTGATGCTGGGAGCAGCAATCGGACGCGATGGTGGTCGCCTGGTGGACGAAGGTCGCCGCCGGCTGCTGTCGGTGTTGCCGAGCCAGGGGAGGGTTGTGTGATCATGTAAGTTTGGGGAGAGGGATGAAGAGAATAACTAACTCGCTGTATTTTTGTTTGCTTTTCGGTGTATCGGGACTATCATACTAACCTAACGACTTGTACGATCTACTTACGACGACTTTGTACTATCCTGTAGACGTGTCTGTAGTTTTTATTGACGATTCTCGTGGTCTCTGAGTGTATGCACATGTAACATGTTGTGGGTACTCTTTTTTTTTGCAATTACCCATATGCTTCTCCCCAATCTCCTGCGTGTCCCGACGCTGCTTACTCTCGTTGGGACAGTGTTGTTTCCCTGCAGGTGACGTGTTGTGATGTTCCGAACTTCCTCTTGACTTTCATCCACACTCATGGCTCAGCCAGATGGCCTCCCTTTCGAGATCCTCAGCAACATATTTCGTCTTTTTGTGGAGGACCAGGAGACGCAGTGGCTGCGCGGAGAGCTATCCCCGCCATCCCGTCTATTGACGGTCTGCGGCATCTGCGCCTATTGGAGGCACGTCGCACTAGGCACCCCTCAGCTCTGGGCCTTTGTTCTACAATATTTCCTGGTCCGAGGGAATCTATCCGCTACCAACTTGATGCAGCGCGCAATCGAGAGGACGGCTCCCATGCTCTTCAAATTCTACCTGCACCAAGTCATGAAGTATCCCGAACGCCTCCCAGAGCTCGTCGAGGTGCTCGGTGACCCATGCAACGCTGCGCGTTGCACCGAGATCCATTGCCCGTTCGAGACAATGGACGGCCTGCGAGCAATGCAGCATGCCTTTGCCGCTCCATTCGACGCGCTCGAAAAAGCCACCATCAAAAGCTCGTGGTCGAAGCCAGGAGATTTCTGGGAAGGACCGTCGCTTCATTTCTTCCAGAACGCTCCGCTACTTCGTTGTGTCAGCCTCGAATGGCGCGACGCTAGTAATTCTCTTACACCACCAATCCGGCTCGTTCTTCCGTGGGGCCAGCTCACGGACCTCAGTCTGCATATCGAGTCGCCCCACGTTTGTCACGAGATTCTTGCTCGTTGTACCATGCTTACGAAAGCTTGGATCTACACCGAAAACTGGCCGCAAGACCGGGTCGACGCGGATAGCAGCCCGAGTATCGATGCCATTTCCCTCCCATTCCTGGAGACATTCACCCTCCTCATCTGCTTATCCGTCAACTCAGAACATCCCGCCGACCTCCGCCCGTGGTTAACACCATTGAACTCTCCGGCCCTGCTCAACTTTTGCATCTCCATCCTCGTCCACAGCAATGAGCCCACTGGCACCAATCGACTCGGAATCAAGCATGCCCCCGCGCTGCACGACTTTCTCGACCGTACGCCAACAATTACAAACTTCACCATATCCGGCGGCGACTTCTCCTTCACACCTAGAGAACTGGTCGATCTCCTACTCCACATGCCTGCACTCAACTACTTGAAGGTCCGGGGATACTTCGACGGGAACATACTGTTGGATGCCCTCCGTTTCGTGCCAGGACAACCTGTGGTGGCACCACTGCTGACATTCCTCGAATGGTGCCTGCCGCTCGAGTCCTTCAATGAAGCACGCCTCCTTGCCTTCATTCTCTCCCGCTGGTGGCCAGATGCCGAGCCTAGGGCCGGTGTGGCGCGGCTCGCAGGAACCTACTTTATTACTGACAGCTCGCACGCTTTCGACGAAGTCTCGGACGACTTTGAGAAGGAAATGGAGCGGATTGGGAAGGAGGGCTTTGACTGGATGTTCGGCGTATTTTAAGTAAGGTGATGCTCTTCACCTGTACGGAACAAAAAGAAATCTTGGACCAGATACCAACGCACCCTCCGACGAGTTGGCCGAGCGAGCCAACGATGAGTACCTCGCTGGCACGTGATCCTGCTGTATCGTTTGCGTTCTTCGCCAATTGCAATGCTATTCACTGCTTGCCTATAGTATATATGTACACAAGGCTGTATGTACTCTAATTCTACCGCGAGGATAAACAATCGAATAAGGTACGTACGTACGAAAGAAAAAATCCAATGAGAATGTAGAGAGAGAGACCGTGTCGATACGAGAGATTATAAGAACGGGAGAGAGAAAAAAGAAATGAGCGTGTGCAGGGTCGTGATAGCGAACAAGATAGTAAAAAAAGAAAGAGTGTGTCGGCAGTCGGATGAGATGCGAGATGCGATGCAAAGAAAAAAGTCGGGAAGAAAAGTCGGGAGGGAGGATCCTCTACGCCGCGCCAAGATACGCCGACGCCATGCTCGTCGAGCTGGGGTTCTTGCGCAACGCAGCAGCACCAGCCTTGACGGCGCCAAATACGCGGAACGAGCGTACATGCGTGAGCTCCTGCGGATCAAACGGCAACGTCGCCCGCCCATGCACATCAGTCGCGGGCCGCGTCGCATACCGCATCTCCCTCCGGCCGAACGTCGCCGAGACCGGCGTAGGGATCAAGTCATCCGCACCCGTACCGGCATCGTCCGCTTCCATGCGAGCTTCCGCGAGCTGTGGCCAATTGAATCGCGAGCGGAGGAAGCTAAAACGAAAACAATAAGAGATCGCCACAAAAGAAGAGAACGTCCGAGACATACCACTCATAGTCCCAGATCGACTGCTCAAACTCTTCCTCCGACACATACGCCTCGCCCGTCTTCGGATCCTTGAACGTCGAGACATACTGCGCAAGCGCGGGCTTGCAGCCGAGCAGCGTCTGCATATGCTTGGTCGCATGATGCTGCAGCTCCTCCGGCGATATTGGGATGAACGTCGACGGCCACAAGATGAGCCCCGGATGCTGCATCCGCTCCTTGGCATACTTTTGCGGACCCAAACGCGCCTCGACGTAGGATCCCATGGACACGTTGGACCGTGCCGATGCGGTGGATAGTGCTGAAGCGGTCGAAGCAGCGGACCCGTTCCGTGTATGGGTCATTGGCTTCAAACCGCCAGGCGCTTTGATCGTCCTGGACGAAGACGACGCAGTGATGGTTTTCGAGCTGAGAGAGGGAGTGATGGTTTTGCTGCTGGACGAAGCCAAGAGCGGCGTGCTATCCATCCGTTGCAACATCGGCGCGCTGCCCATCCGTTGCAATCTTGGCGGTTCTGGAGGCCCATCCCACTCATTCGGCGCTACCCAATCCGACACCCCGCGCTCCAACGGCGGCCGACCGGCTTTAGGAACAACCAGCGACGGGCTATCCAAATCCGAGTCGCTGAACAGGTCATCGTCCGAGAAATCGTCCTCGTCGCTCTCCTCCGGGGTTCCCACCAACGACGACATAGTCTGCTGCCGACGAAGCGGATTGGGACTCGTTGCAGGACCAGGACCAGCAATACCAAGCCGTTCGGCGGCTTTGGCACTGAGCCCTTGCGGAATGGCGGTTTCGGTGGTCCATTCCTGGATCGTCGGCGTCGTTACCATCCGCTCCTTCTTCCGACGCTCAGAGAGACCCATAACGATCAGGTCGTCGCGGTGCGGCGCGTCCAAAGGTGCCAACTTGAGATGCATCGTCGCATGGGGCTCGACGCCGGGGAACACTTTGGACAGGACAGCTGGGAACACCTCCGACGGTTTCGTGTGAACCCCGAATTGGGTTGAAAGCATCCGCTGGTAGACCCGCTCGAGATCCCGCGCCGATTCAGCCTGGTTGGCCCATGGACCTGCCGGCCCTGCGTCTGCCAACGTCGTTTCAACCGTGCCTGGGGATGACGGCACGGATGAACTGGCCGCAAGCGATGTAGCGGACAGCAGAGGCGTGTCGTGAACAACAGCGCGAGTAGGAGGGATGGGTGTTAACGGAGTTGTACCGTCGACGGCGATTTCGACGGTTGCAAGAGGCGAAGGAGGCGGAATGGAGATGATGAGATGCTCGACGCCGCTAAATGGACGGTGTGTTGGTTCGAAATCGAGTCGCGGAGCAGGACCAAAGTCTGACGAGAGCTTTTTGATTTCTACAGAGCCGCGCTCAGACGGGTCGCCAATGAGGGTCGATGCCGTATCCGTAAACGACGAGCGTTCCGACGCCGAATCCGAACCGGACGCGATGCTCGAACCGGGCTTGCCCTCGTCACTCTCGTCATCCGAGTCCGAGTCGAAGAACGCAGACGTGTCTGGCGTTGCAGAAGGTCGTGGCGTACTGGAGCCGGTGGCCGCAGTAGTCGGGGTCGTGAGGTTGTTGGTCAGCGCCAACTCTTCCGGCGACTCTTCCGCAGGCGCATCGCCATAGGAAAAGATCGTTTGGTCGTCAATGAGCTCCAACCGACCGCCCGGAACCAGCACTCGGTTAACCTCCCGCAACAACGCCTCCCAGCGGTCAAAAGGCACGCACAACGCGAGATTGGCCATCCGAACAAGCTCAAACGTGTTCTTTCCGAATGGGAGGGGATAGTTGAGGAAGTCGCCGAGTTGCAGGCGGACATTAGGCAACGTTCCGTCGGTAACGGCGGGTAACGCGACATTGACTAGATCGAGGCCAACGAATTGCGTTGTTCGCCACACGCGGGCGGCATCTTGGAGCCAGGCGCCGATGCCACAGCCCAGCTCTAGCACGCTCTGAGGTGGAGTGTGTTTGTAGCTGTGGAAGGTGGGCGAGCCGTCGGGCAGTAGCCGACGAAGCAATTGATGGGAGTATCGCTCACTGTTTGCATTGGTTAGCAGCAATTCCGCGCGGAGAATGTATTGCCACACACCTCTCCAGGACGGTCGACTCAAACGACTGCATATACGGAACGTCGGGATACGGATGGGTCTTGACCCGCCGTTGGACCCGCCAGTGGGTCTTTTGCTGGAACGTCTGGCGGGTTTTGGTGTCGACGGTGGCAATGGGCATGGGCGAGACGGGCGCGAGTAAGGGTGTAGTGGGTGGAGTTTCGCGGATGGGCGTGGAGGCTAGGCTGGACCCAGTGCTCGTCGAACGCGACATGGAGGTGTCGTCGACGCGACTTGTCGAGGCCATGGACGCGAGCGAGCCCTTTTTTCGCAGCCCAAACAATGAACGACTGGGTGCGCGGTCGTCCATTTTCTCTGGAGTAGGGGATTCGCGGTCCTTCTCCCGTTTGAACGTGAAACCCGCGGAAACGGAGCGGGAGATGACAGAGGGCGGGCGCAAGCTAGCGCTCTGCGGTTGTGGTGGGTTTAGACGGGATAGTCTGTAATGGGGCTCTGGGGATGCTGCTTGGTTGCGAAAAGACTCGGCGGTGGCAGATCCTGGCGGGGACTGAAGCGAGCTTGACAACGAGCGAGCGGCCGCCATTATATAGTTACGGCAGGGTCTTTGCCGACGCCGTGCGTGGGTTTGCCGTGTGGGTCGTAGTCGGGAGTAGATGCAGAGTAGAGTAGGTTGGCCGGAGTCTCGTCGTGGTCAAGAGCAGAGGTGCTCGAGTGATTGGGTTCGCAGGGATCAAATGCCAAAGCTTTACAAGGTTTTCTAAATCCGACGACCACTCTCCCAGCCTCTCAATCGTCATCCTTCTTTGGTGGGGGTCCCGTGGGTTGCAGCATTTTCTGCTCCCGAGCTGAGTAAAGAAAAAAAATAAGCGATGCGTAGCAACGCACCTCCGTCATCTCGAATTTCACGCGTCCAAGACTTTCCCCGTCCGCAATCGCAAGAAACGACGTCAAGGTAGGGTGGCCGACGATCGAGGAGAGCGTGTCGCGATGCTGGTGCGTAACCCAGTCGCTACAGAAGGAGTTCAGACGCAACTGACCGCAACAAAACCTGCCACACGACGCACAATTTCGACAAGTCCGCATGCCCTGCGAGTCCCATTCAGTTTCGTCTGCTTCCCTCCAGGAACGCGAAGAACGTACCAGTCCCAGTGTACCTGGCATGGACTATCAAGACACATTAATCAACCCTGCGTTGCTCGAAATACTCGGCTTACGGTGCTCGAGCTGTGTGTTGGCGGTATAACGGAGCTCCGACGACTGGGAGAATGGGTCTAGTGCAACCCCGAGATGCAAAACAACGCGCTTACCATCGGTGCTGGTCGTGGTTTTGGTCCAAAAACAGTAGACGGCTGTGTCGAGCTTTATCAGCCAACGTCAAATTCAATCCATCTTCAAGTTGTCGCCAATCCACAGTGAAGAACCCCGGTCAAGCTCACGCAAGGCGGCGTCAAGGATCTGTTCCGGCTTCTGGAGATTTTTTGGGTTTTCCATCGTGACGAACGTCCATCGTATCTTCACCTCGTCCAGCACCTCTAAATACTATAGTACAAAGCTGTCTGTTTGGGGTTTGCTGTGTGTGTAAGTTGGTGCTACAATGAGATCGTGTAAATTCACCGCCGTCGCCTCCCACCAGGCCCACCACCACCCAAAACAACCATCTTGTTGTTCCGCTTCCTCCCTCCACCTCCACCCGTACTAATACGGGACTCCAACTCATGCCAGGCCGCGTCCATATCCCACTCATCTTCCTCTCGTTCCCGAGAAGACGACACCGCAGGCCGACTAGACGGCGCTACGGGAGCAGCATTCGCCGCCGCCGCAAAACTCCTAGCTCCCCAAACGCCGGTAGGCGCAGGCTGAGGTTCGGTCGGCGGAGCCAACACAACCTCATCGACCGCCGGTGAATGCACAACATCACCAGCAAACCGCCAAGTCGACGTAGGAACCTCCCTCTCCCGCTCGCGTTCGCGTTCCTCGGCACGCACCCGCGCCCTCTCGTCCTTGCGCTCCTTCTCCTTCCTCCTCGAAGCACGCATCTTCAACGGGCCCTCGAAATTCTTCAGCCCCGCCTCGCCCACGACTCCCAACAAATCCGCCTCGACGAACACCACATCGGCACCTTCCGGCATATGCGCAAGGTACTTGCACCGCTTGCGCAGATCGTCGTTGACGGTACCCTCACCAGACGCATCGACCCGAATCGTGATCGTGTCCGGGAACGCCGCGTAGCTGCTGAAATGCGCCAGCAGGATCTTGATGTCGAGCGGGTGCAGGAATATCGGCAAGCCCGACGCGGCTTGGTAGTAGTAGTACGTCGAGGTCGACGGTGGGGGTGGATTGACGTTGCGCCTCTTGGTCCGATTGTTGTTGTTCCCGGGAGGGTCAACCCGGACCGCAAGAAGCTCCTTGGGAACCTCGTCGGTTATTGGCTCCTGCTTGCGCCGCGCGACTCTGGCTTGGATCTCAAGCTGGTCTCGAGTGGCCTTGTCGATAGCAGTTTGGAGTACGGCAGATTCCAACGCAGCAGCCTTGGCCAGCTGGCGCTGGACCTTGGCCTCGGCAGCATCAACGAACACAATCCCAAGCTCATCCGTCATGCCGGAGAGGAGCCGCCGCTCGGCAGCCAATTCGTCCAAGTCTTGCGTCAGATCCACGATGAGATACGACGGCGTCGCGAGCATGAATTTCGCGTATTCGAAGACGTCGGGGAGGAAGTGGAATGGTGCCTGGTGTGGGGGCAAAAGATCGGACGGCCAGGTGTGCGACCGGGGTAAAGCGAGCGTGGTAATTTGCGGGCGCTGCATGAGCCGTAGCCGCATCGTCGAGCCAGGAGCGACCGAAGCGCTGTCGAGGCCGATTCCCGAAGAAGAAGACCCCGCGACGGGTTCCTCGGTATCTTCTTCCGTCTGCGCTGGACCGTCGAACCACTTGACGGCCTTGAGCTGCTTCTCGTTGACGGAATCGAAACAAATTGGGCATCGAGCCCACTTGTTATCGGATGTGTGGAGGTAGTGCAGGATGCACGGAAAGCAGAAGACCTGGAGCGACATCATTCGTTAGCGAATTGCGGGGTACGAAAGGGAGACGAACGTGGCCGCATTTCGTCATCCGCGGGGCAGTAGGCGGCGCCAAACAAATAGGACAGGTTGTATGGCCTTCGTTGGACGCTCCGGTTGCGGTAGACGCGAGGGCCGACGACCGGGGAATGATGACCTGCAGAATATCTTGCCATTGGAAGAATCTACAGGGTCTTGTGTTATCGCAGAGCCCAGACGATGTGAGAGAGGTTCTTGCATGTCTGGGTCCGCGAAATGAACAGTGTAGTCGCCGTTGGGGTTCATAACGAAACGGTATTGCGCGTTGACGAAGCCTATCGGAGCAATTCGGTATACCTCCCATCGTCGAGCCAGGCTACTCACGTTCCTTGTTCCAAATCCCATGCGTGTTGCCTGTCTTCCTACTGCGTCGCGGGATGCTGGTAGGTGGCTGCGTTTGGCGCGGAGGGAGCGTAAAGCTGAGGAGATGGTTCAAGTTCTGGTTCGACGCCATCTTCGACGCCCGTCTCGGAGTGAGCGGAGCGCCTGCCGGGGCCCTTGGTGTCGACATCGCGGCGGAGGAGAAGGGTATGGACGTGAGTTGAGAGCAGTTGAGTCGTTCCCGACGGCTCCCTGCCAGTGGGAACCGACAGAGGCTTGGTGAACGTGACTCGGTTTCGCTTCCGCACGTTCGCGACCCGACCGATTCTTATTCGAGGCGGCACAAAGTAAGCAGCGGAAATACAAGCAGAAGTATATCGAGGGCGCGAGAGATTTAAGCACAGAGAAACGACGAAGATAAATCATCCAAATATTGACCCTCCAACTCTTATTGAGCAAGAAAGCTCAGGATTTGGACTCGGAAGGCTCTCCCAAGAAGTATTCCTGCATTGGCATGAGTTATTCAGCATAGAAAGCGTCGTAATTCCTCACCTCTGGAGTGAAGAACGGGATACCCACAGCAGCAGCCCACTCCTTGTCGCTGTCGTGGAAGTCTTTCTCTCGTTTGGCGGTTTTTGGCCGACCAGCTGCATCACCAACGAAGAAAGACGCGGATTTATCTGCGTAGAGTCAATACCAGAATAATCAGTCCCGTAGAACCAACCGATTTCGACGTTGTCCGCTGCGAACAGCGTTTCCAGCTCTTCCCACATCCCAACGTCTGGTTTGCGATACTTGTCTTTCTTCAGTGCCGCGAAAATGCGGAAAGGCACGTCGGGAAGCTGCCGACGCGTGAACAACGCGCTAAACGCGTCCAGATCTTGTTCACTTACAGCTGCAGCTATCGAGCCCACTTTCTTCTTCCATTTGTCTCTTGTCAGGTCGGATTTGAGACCAGCTTGGTTGCTGAAGAACACAATCGAGTACCTGCAGCAGTTCAGAGAACACAGAACGCAAAACATTAATCCCACTTACCCCTCCTTCGAAAGCTCAGCGAGTTTCCCTGGAACACATTTGTTCCACCACCTAAAGTCGACTCCGTTGAAAGACTGTACGATAACCGTGCCATCCAGGTCGAGCGCCGCGACCTTGGTTGAGCTCTTGGGCTCCAGGTTAACGCCATGCAAGCACGATTTCGTGGCTCCGAATGGTGACTCCCAGCGGAATGGCCCCGTCTCCACGGGCTTGGCAGGTTTGGCGAAGAAAGGGTGGACTTTGGCCGCGTTCAACGCGCTGTCGTTGTTCAACCGACTTGAACGCGACATACTTTTCTGTATCTTGGCTGGAGGCGTGTCGCCAGTTTCAAGAACGCGCTTCTTCGACCCCAGATAGATCTTCGCTGGGCTGGTAGAGGCCATAGAGCGGTGGCAAACGCGTGCGACGCGATTCAGCGTGTCTGTTGATGATGGGGGTTTGGGTTAGAGATCGCCGTGCGTGCATCGATGACGTTTGTCCGGATCCTCGTCCTCTCTTGCTTCCTACCATGACGGCGGGCGCAGAGTCCGCGGACTCTAGCTCGCACCCCCTTCTTGCGCTCGTCTCAGCATGCTTTTGGGTCATCTGTGAGTGCGGATTTCCACCCACGTTCGCCGCTAAACGCAAGCCTTACTCAGTGTGGCTTCTTTCTTGGGTCAAATCCCTCACCATAACCGTCCCCCGCACCATCTATGCCATCTTGTCCTACTCGATGACCCTTACGGTGAGCGAGAGCGGTATTTCTGCCATCCGGGACTCATCCTTGGATCCGAAAAGCTCAACTTTTGGTCCTTCGCCGCGCTGTTCCTCGTTTCAGCAGTGGCCGTTAACTACTGGATACGATTCCGCTACCTCAATGACTACATGCAACTCAAGGAGCCTCCGCTGGTCAAGCCCGACGCGAATGAGCTGCATCCAGACGTCAATACCGGTACGCCGTCGCCGTGTTTCGTCGCACTAGAGGCTCATTTCAACTAGCGGAGCCTCCTCAGAACTTTCACAACTATCTGGATGACTTCCTGCAAGCCGTTCGCGTTTTTGGCTTCGTGCGTTATCCGCTCGCGTTGTGTTCTCAGCTTATGTTGCTATAGCTCGAGAAACCCGTGTTCCACGAGCTTGCGCGGCATCTGCAGACGCGTCGCTTAATCGCAGGCGACAGCATGTCCCTCGACCAGGACAAGAGCTTTTACTGCGTCATCGACGGCGAGGTGCAAGTGTTCGCCCACACCGGCAAGGACGCCGACGAGGGTATCGGCAGCTTGGAGGACGAAGGCATGAACGGGTACCAGCTGCTGAACGAAGTCGGCAGCGGCGGAACGTTATCATCGCTCTTCACCATTCTCTCGCTCTTCACTGAAGACGTCAAGATGAGCTGGCAGGACGACGAAGACGGGATATTCATGCCCCCGCGGACGCGAAATAACTCGGATATATCCAGTCTGAACCTGCAAACACCCCGCATACCGAACCAGAGTACACCCCAAATGCAGACGCGTCGGTCCTCGACATCTTCGACGACGTCGACGGTCCATCCCGAAATTGCGATGCTCCGCGCCAGAGCAGGGTCCATGTCGCCGCTTTCGATGGACGGGTCCGAGACGGGGCCGATGTCGCCGTCTCCACCGATAGTCCCTCCCAATCGGCCGGCGAACGTCCACCGCGGAGTGGTTGCACGTGCAACTGAGGACACGACGTTGGCGGTGATACCAGCCGAGGCCTTCCGGCGGCTCACGAAGAAGTTCCCGAAAGCCGCTGGCCACATCGTGCAAGGTAGCTTAGTTCTACGGTCGCTCCTCGTTGACTGAACCAAGTCCAGTTATCATCACGCGTTTCGCGCGAGTGACTTTCAATGCTGCTCACAAGTATCTGGGGCTCACGTCCGAGATCCTGCGTACCGAGCTGGCCATGAACGACATTGCGTGCTACCCGCTCCCAGCGTCGTTCTACGAAGGTGGCGGCCTCGAACATCTCCGACATCGTTTCGACGGCATGAGGCCAACAGAGAGCAGCGACGACTACTTCAACTTGACCGGAACATCCCTCGTCAACTCGCCGCTCCCCACAAACTCTTCGCTGTCGTCCAGTTCGGACACGGTTGGCAGTATTCCGAACCCGAGCCTGACCTCGAGCACCTCCAAGGTCCGCCTCGTCGACAACCCTCTCGCTAGACGCCCAACCTCATCCCAATCCGGAGTCTTCCGCACCTCTCCGCGCCATACCGTCCAAGCCGGCGACTTAATGACCTCGTCCACGCAAATCAACGACATCTACCCCGCGTTCAAACGCACCTTCAGCATCCTCAACACCCCAAGAGTAACACGTGACCCCGCTATGTCCGAGGCAGTCCACACCCGGCGCGTATCGACTGGGGACGATTTCGATCTGCGCGACGAGGTCATGTCGTGCATCGCCAAATCGATTGGCCTGCTGCAGCCGCCGATAAGCGGGACCGAGAGCATCGAGGCGTCGCCTGCTTTCTTGCCATTTGATACAGGCCGGCGGTCATCCGGGGAACTCCCAACTTCGTTTGGGTCCCTCTCTTTACTCGATATTGGCGACGATTCCTCGTCGATGACGGGCGGCTCGTCGACGATCGCATCTGGAGACGCGTACATGAGCGGGCTTGACAACGAGGTCGAGATTTTGTACTTTGCTGCTGGCTCGACGTTGGCCAAGGCTGGTGAGATGAACACGGGGTTGTTCTATGTCATCGAGGGTACGTTGTTGTTGTGCTCCGCTCGTGGATAGTCACTCACTGAGGAATACAGGTCTTCTCGACATCCTACTCCCCGTAACGGAGACCCACGTCCGCAAATACGCACAAGACGCGTCGCCTTCCGTGGCAGATGCAGAGCCCTGGCGAACGCCAGGTGCGAAGAAGGAGGCGAATCCGCAGAAACTGCTCTTCACCGTCAAGCCTGGAGGCATCGCTGGATATCTAGGTGCGCCAAAGCCACTTTTTCTGACCGTCTACTCAAGGCCGTGTTTAGCGGCGCTCTGCAACACGGCCTCGTATGTCGACATCAAGGCGAAGACCGACGTCTATGTCGGCTTCTTGCCCTCTCATGCGCTGGAGCGGTTGCTGGAAAAGCGTCCGATTGTCTTGTTGACGTTGGCAAAGCGTTTAATATCGCTGTTGTCCCCTCTTCGTAAGCTCTATTGCCTCCTACGAGTCCCACCTAACTTGTCATAGTCCTCCAAATCGACGCGGCTCTTGACTGGCAGCAAGTCAACGCCGGACAAGGTACCTCCATGTTCACGTGACAATCTTACATAAGCTCACATTAGGACAGTCCTCTGGCGTCCAGGCGATATCAGCGACAGCTTCTACATCGTCATCAACGGTCGTCTGCGCGAGATAACAGAGTCTGACTCTGGCGACGTTACGATTACTGGCGAGTACGGCCAGGGCGACACTGTGGGCGAGTTGGATGTTATCACAAGCTCGACGAGACGGACGACCGTGCATGCGATTCGAGATACTGAGCTCATTCGGATGCCGCAGACGCTGTTCAATGCGATTAGCGCGAGGTGCGGTACGATGTTGTTTCTGGTACCTGTATATCTAACGGCCCGGCAGGAATCCTCAAACGACTGCACAGTAAGCTCTGCTCATCCAGCGAGATTCTCTACTCATCCAGCTTGCAGGCTATTGCGCATGATTGCCTCTCGCGTCCGCGACGAACTCGACTCCTCCTCACTAACAACACAATCGCGCAAAGCCTCGGACAACAACAACCTCAAGACCGTTGCGATCCTCCCGGCATCGCGGCTCGTGCCCATCGACGCGTTCGCGAAGAAGCTGCAAGCCGCGCTGGAAGGTATCGGGGCGACGACGTCGTACCTGAATCAGGCGTCGATGTCTTCGCACCTTGGACGGCATGCGTTTACGCGTATGGGGAAGCTCAAGGCGGCTGGATGTGGGTTCCTGGACTTCTCCTCGGGATTGGCGTACTTATTCTTCGTAGGGTTGGCTGACCAGGAGCAGAAGTTCCGTACAGTGCTGTACGTGGCAGACTCTCCAGTCAACAGCGCATGGACGCAGACGTGTATCCGCCAGGTGGGTGGTGCAACTACACTTTCTCGAAATCCCGCTAATCATGTTCAGGCTGACTGCGTTATGGTTGTGGGCATGGGCGACGACCCCTCGATTGGAGAATACGAGCGCTTGTTGCTCTCGATGAAGACGACGGCCCGCAAGGAGCTCGTACTGCTCCATCCGGATCGGACTGTCATCCCCGGATCGACGCGCGAGTGGCTCAAGCTACGACCATGGGTCCACCAGCATCTTCACATCGAGCTTCCTGTAAGAATTATTTAGGCTTCTCTCACTTCACTCACACGTGACCAGGGCTTGGTCCTACCCATCTCCAAAACCCCCGCACCAAAGGACATCGAGGGCGTCATCACGCTCAAGAACCTCCGCGAGAGAGTCCAGAGCGAGATCCAGAAGCTCCGCAAGACGAATAACGACTCGCGAAGACAGCGGCCGTCGCATATGAATGACTTTTCGCGCCTTGCGAGGAGGATATGTGGGAAATCGATCGGGTTGGTGCTCGGTGGTGGTGGCGCTAGAGGAATTTCGCATTTGGTAAGCGGTATATGGGTGCTGTGAAAGGATTTGACCTCGTCGCAGGGTCTCATCCGGGCTTTGGAAGAGTACGGTATCCCGATCGACCATATCGGCGGAACCAGCATCGGCGCGTTCATCGGCGGGCTGTATGCACGCGAAGGGGACATCCTGTCGAGTGCAGGTCGTGCCAAAGCGTTTAGCAGCCGTATGGGCAACATCTGGCGGATTCTTTCGGACGTGACCTATCCGCTCGTCGCGTACACCACCGTACGTCTGTCTGTGTTGCATCCTACTGGAGCTGAACGCGGTACAGGGCCACGAATTCAATCGCGGGATATACAAAGCGTTTTACGACCTGCATATCGAGGATATGTGGCTTCCGTTCTTCTGCAACACGACGAACATCATCACGTCGCGGATGGATATCCATGAGGTGCGTGCGCTGCTCCTCCGTCTTTCGCCGGGTCTTTCTGAGCAGAGAAACGCAGAACGGATATGCATGGCGCTTCATTCGCGCTTCGATGACGCTGGTCGGTCTGTTGCCTCCGCTTTGTCACGAAGGCGGCATGCTCGTCGATGGTGGATACGGTATGCATGCATTATAATGTGTCTTGAAGGCCTCTCTAAACAGTCTTTAGTGGACAATCTCCCCGTTCGTGTACACCACCTCGCACGTGACCTATCTAACTGAACCTACTCAGGTCTCGACGATGTTCTCGATGGGCGCGAGCTCGGTGTTTGCTTGCGACGTCGGCGGAGTAAGCAGCTGCCTCCACTCGTGAGTATCTCTGAAGCTAAGCTAACGACGACTGGGTAGCTGGACGACAACACGCCACGAAACTTTGGAGACACGGTCTCGGGCTGGTGGCTCATGATCAACCGCTGGAATCCGTTCTCGAACGCGCATCTTATTCCTCCGATTACGGAGATTCAAGGGAGGCTGGCGTAGTACGTTTCTCTGACTTCCCCTTGCTGACCTGAGCTGATGCGTTTGCGTTTTGCTAGTGTGTCGAGCGTCAAGAAACTCGAAGACGCAAAGGTCGCGCCGGGGTGTATGTACATCGCGATGCCGGTCCAGGAGGTACGTGCCTCTCTCTCCAAAGCTATTACAGCGTTATCCTAACACACGCACACACACAGTACGGAACCCTGCAGTTCAGCCGGTTCGCCGAGATCCAGACCAAGGGGTACGAAGCTGCGCTGGCGATCCTTGAGAAACTGGATGACGAGGGACGGTTGCCTTCGCCGGTTGTAGACGGGAAGGAGAAGCGGGCTGGGGCGAGGAAGGGGCGTGGGGTGAGGAGGAATTCTGTGTAGATGTATTGTAGCATATCATATACTTACTTGGCATACCTACTTTGTTTGTTTGTTTGTTTGTAGCATTAATACCGCATTGCACTAGCGTTGAACTCGAAAGCTTGACTCGGAATCAGACTCGGACGCGTCACGAGATACAGAAAACTCTGTTGTTGACCACGACCATATGTACACCGACTCGGACTCCAAGTCAAGCTTACTATACTCCCTCTACTTCGCATTCGTCGCCTCAGAATCCAATATATCCCCAACGGACGGAAGCATCGGGAACCCATCCTTCGCGGCCCACCATCCTTCCCTAAGCCCGCACCGTTCGTCCAAGCCAGCAGCGATCGACTCGGAATGGAACGCGTCGTACGCGTCACGGTCTTCATGCGCTGCGCAGGGGTAGCAGATCGAACTAGGACTGCCGCTTTGCATAAGAATGCCAGTGCCGGTGAGCTCTGGCAGCGCCGCAGTGTAGTCGCCGACCCAGGGATCGGAATCCGGCTCGGGAATGCGGCCAAACTTGAAGAAAGACGCGTTGCATCCAAGTTTTCCCGGCTGCAGCAGGAACCAGGGCCTGACCTCGGTCACGGCCGCGTCTAGTTCGTTCTGAACGAGCACGGGCGTGGATGGGAGCGGGGAGAGCTCGGACAGCTCCGGCTCCACCGGCACACTGGCATCTGCGAGTTGCTCACGGCTGTCGTCGACGACCGCCGGCACTTCGAGGGACGCGAGGTCGATGTCGACGTCCTCCAGCTTGACCTGCACCGTAACCAGGTCCGAGTCCGAGTCGTCTGCAGTCTCCGATTTCGAGGTCGCGTCCACGGACATGCAGTGGTCTTCCGCAGTTCCTGCACCATCCTGGATCTCTTTCTTCGGTCTACCGCGCCCCTTACGAGTCCGAGTCGGCGCGGTCAAGACCTCGTCTGGAATAACGATGCCAGCAGGTTGCCCGACACTGGCATTCGATTCCCCACTCGCCCCATCGTCCGCCCACTGGTCCAAGAACGCACGATACTCCGCAGCCTCACTGGCCGCTTTGACTTGGTAGGGCACGCGTGCATCGGCACTGAGGGCCTTCCACCGGTCGCCGACGTATCGCGGTTCGCGGCGCGACTTGTCGGCAGAGGGAGACAGCCTCTGGAGATACTCCGCTCTGAAAAACAAAACGCGTCGTCATCAGCGCCGCGCCCTCCAACGGTGAAAAGCGACTCGGACAACCTACCGAAAAACGAAGAAGGCGTTCCGGGGTTTTGGCACGCGGCTATATTTTCCAGCGTCGTCGAGGCGGAAGAGGGTCGTGTTTTTGGACGAGCCGCGGCCGCGCGAGCCTGCGGTGCCAGTGGGTTTGGATGACGGTTTCCGGGCCCGGGGCTTGCCAGTGGGCTTCGTACGTGCCGCCGGGATTTTGAGGGTGATGGGCGGGGCTAGCACGGGCAGCGACGGCAGCGACGGCAGGACGATTTGCGAGCCTAGGAAAGCGTCGGCGGCCTCGGAAGTGGGCTCAGGCGTCGTGATCGTCGTTTGTGGCGTCGGCGTCGGCGTCGGCGAATAATTCGAGCCACTCAAGCTCGGACTTTCTTCTTCGCGAGGCCTAGGGTAGGGAGTGCTTCGTCGAGCCACAGGCATCTCGGCGGGGGAGAGAGAAGAGCGAGGAACTGGGAGGTGTGGGTGCACTTGACCTTATAAACATTGGCAGTCGCGAGACCCAAACGGACGGTGCGAGTCAGCTTAATCGTTGCAAAACGGACGGAGACGCGCGGCCGGCCCCGCCGATCGTGTATTTTCTCGCTTCTCTAACGGCCGCTCACTCAAACAAACTTTGGAAGAATTGATGGTTATGTCGCACTCGCGACCCTGCGCGACATCGATATCAGCGGCATACGGCGCACGGCCTGCGGGGTTGAAAATTTCCTAATTCTGGATCCACGAGGCGCGGCGGAGCGAGCGGTGGCGCTCCGTGGGTCGCCCACTGCAACTGATCTAGTGATGGCCATCAATGTCCGTGGACCCACTCATACGGGCTCTGCGCCGTAGAGCGTAAAGAGTATCTGGTGTATTTCCTCAGTCTGAATGCTACTTACGAGGAAAACGGCATAGGTTTCTTTGGCTTTCTGGATATTTGGGGCAAATGCTAATGCCATCAATGATGTTCAACAGTGAACTCCTCGGCGCTAAGAGCCCTTGAAAATTACTTTACCTTCAGCGTCTACCGGCAGGGCTCGAGTTTCCCCGTTGGAAATTCTCTTTGCCCGAGAAGGCCGGAAAAGTAGGACTTGATTCGCCCGTAACTTTAGTACATTAGCTCTAGTACACCAAGAAATACAGTGTTGGCGTCACGCAAGGCAGTTGGGCGTCTCGCAAGATATGCGATGAACGTACTGGATACGTTTCGAGATAGTCCGCAGTGGATACCAGAGGGCTTCAATAGAAGTTGACACCTGTTTCTTCCTGTGTGCAGGTCGCGGCTGGAGATACTGCTGTCATAGACAATGGTTATTGCAAGGCTCGCCGTCTGTACATGTCCGTAGCATACATGGGTTAGGCGCATGTGTGTAGGTACGGAGCGCGCGTGTTTCCTTTTAGGGACCTAAAGCGTTAATACATTTTCTTTCTTTCTTTTCAGTCTAAACTACAGTCAAATCACCCCTCAGCCCCTCGCCGACGTCGCCTTGATCGACCCACACGACCGACAACTCCAAAACTCATGCGGCATCCCCGTCTCGCCGCACACCAAGCATCCCCAGCCTGCCGAGTCGCGATCGTCCGGCCCGGGCGGGCGTTCGGTCATGCAGGCATCGCAGCGGTGTGCGGTCGTTGGGTTGACGAGGGTGCAAACGGAGCAAGTCCATTCTGCGGAAACCGAAGCCGACGCCGGCGCCGCGGCGGCGGTACGAGCTTTCTTCGGCGGTGGGCTGGCACTGGCATCGGCGTCCTTGGGCGGACTTGAGAGACACGCGTCGCATTTCTGCGCCGCTGGGGTGTTGATGAACGTACACACGCTGCAGGTCCATGCCGAAGGAGGTGCATTAGCATTGGCAGCAGCGGAAGACGGTGCCGGGCGGACTGGTCTGCTCTTCACCGCCGGTTTGGGTTTGGGTTTGTTGGTAGACGGGCCCGGTACAGGCTTCGTTTGCACGACCGTGGTCACGGTCTTGATCTCATCGTCGTCCGAGTCAAGCGTGAGGTCAATAACATCGTGTTTGACGCTCTCGGCCGCGGCCTTGTCCGCTTCGCGCTGCGCCAACTCGGCGGACCCGTGCCCGCATTCCTTCTCATCCCGTGCGCGACGTTCCGCAGCCTGTACAGCAAAAGCGAAAGTAAAAAAAGATGATGATCAAAGCAACCAAGTAAAATCAACGTACGCGTGCAGCAAGCTCCCTCGGCGAGAGGTTCGCCGTATCCAGCCTCCCTGAACCCAGCCGCCGACCACCACCGCCACCAAGCACCTGCGCCATCTGCCTGCGCTTCTCCGCAGCCTCGATAGCTTTAGCGCGTGCAAGATGCGGGGGCAAGTCATGCGAGACGTTCGTCCCGAGGCGGTTGCCCTTGGAGTAGAACCCTTCGCCGGCGTAGCCCGAGCGCTGCAGCGCGTCGTATTCGTCTTGCAGGCCCGCAAGGAATTTGTAGAACTTCTCGTCGTGTGGGCCGTGGACGTTGTGCGTGAGCTACGTACGGGCTGCGTTGAATAAAATAATATACTTGGCGTCGGTCGAGGGGTGGCACGCACGCACCTCGTGGAGCATCGTCTGGACGACGTCGTCTTCGTCCATGAATGTATCTGGAGCATGGGCCGGTCGTAGACGGAGCAGGATCTTCTGGCCGCCGTTCACATCTACCCGACCAAGTTGAGCCAGAGATTTCGTGCGTACGCAGGCTGAGAGAGCACGCACTGAGGCCGAGAAGATTGGACTGCTGCGGAAAGAACTCGCTTAGTACAGGCAGGACCCAGCCGTGCTTGCGCATTATGGGCTTGACGAGGGAAGCGATTCGTTTGAGCATCTCGAGGGCGCGGGCTTCTTGCTTGGGCGGGCCCTTTACATGGGTGAAGGATTTGACGAAGACGTCGGTGGACATTGGTGGTGGTGGTGGGGTGGTGAGAGAGATGGGGAGACGCGTCGTGGTGGCAGTGCAGACGCGTCTAGAACTTGCTCCCAACCACCAACAGCTTTCACCTCGGCGACCTCCCGGCGCATTACTCAGGCCGCCATGGACTCCCTACCCAACGAGCTGCTCGGCGAAATAGCGGCCTTCGTGTCGCACGAAGACCGGCTCAATCTCCGGCTCGTCCAAGGGCGCTTCAAGGACGTGGTGTCGCGTTCGGCCTTCCACACCATCGTGGTACACGACAGGGGGCTGAGCGTGAGGCGGTTCCTCTCCATGGTCGACGAATGCAACGACAGGCGCGTCTGTGCGATTCCTCCGGTCGAACGGTCCCTCAAGCCTCGTCCAGCTCGATCCTGGAAAGCGTCGAATGTCTGGTGTTTGACGGCAAGGACTTGGACCATTTCGAAATGGGCACGGAGCGTGAGCAGCAAATACAAATTATGTGGCCTGTGGTTGACGCGCCAGCAGCCACCACTCCATTTATCGAGAACGCGTTCCGACGACTGGATCGCTTCCCCAACCTGCACACCCTCACGCTCGACTTCTTCCCGAGCAGCACACCCGACGAGTTCGAGATCTACTTCTCGTACTACGTCCAGATCCAGATGGCGTTCTGGAAACACCTCGCGCTGAACGACGCGTTTCCCAAGCTGCGCCGACTGACCATCGGCGCGATGGTGTCGTTTCTGGACCACACCGTCAGCGAGGCCGACCCGTTCCTCGTGCTCTTCCGCCCGCTGACGACGCTCTCCATCGACGTCGTGTCGCTCTTCCAGATGCGCCGCATCCCGTGGCAGGTCCTCGAGTTTGCGGACAACCTCACGCGGATATTATCCTTTGCGCAGAATATCACGACCCTCGAGCTCGGCACGACCTCGGAGTTTCTGGGACCCACGTCGCCGTACCATTTTGAGGAGCTGCGCTTTGCGGCGCTGAGGAATCTGAAGCTGTCGCGCATCGTGTTCGCGGGGCTGGAGGAGAGCGACCAGCCGCTGCCCGTCGGAGAGGGCGCGCCGCTCGCCGCGGAACAGTTCATCTCGCGGCACGGGAGGCAACTGCGCCGACTCGAGCTGTGCGACGCGATGGTCGCGCTGCCGCTGGGCAAGTGGCTCTACGTCCTCGCGCGGTTCCGGTACACGTTGGCTGTGCTACGGGAGTTCGTGTGGACGATAACGGATGGGGAGTGTCAGCGGCGGTTTCTTTATGGGACGACGACGGGGAGGAGGACAGTTACTTATTCGCTCGCGATAGGGCCGGAAGACAGCGAGCAGGATATCGCTGCGCTAAACCAGCTTGAGATGGATGTAGCCTCACGACCACCCATATAGTAGAATTCTTTGTAGCCGCCCAAGCCTCACCATCAAATCAGTGTCGCAGTCACCCAACTGACCTTTTCAGGAAACCACCCTTTTGGTGCGCCATTTTTTTTTTTTCGTTTGCGTCGCTGAACTCACCGCGTCGCAGTCACCTTCTGACTCCACACGATGAGTTACGTCGCAAAGGGAGAAAAAGAGTACGACGCGACCGGCGCACCCGTCCCCGGCGTCAAGATCCACAAAATTCGCATTACCCTCACGAGCAGCAACGTCAAGAACCTCGAGAAATGTGCGTTGTGCTGTTCGAGGGCTATTCGGGGTGTTGACGAGAGAGGGACAGTCTCGGCGGACCTGATTAACCGCGCCAAGGACAAGCAACTCCGCGTCAAGGGCCCCGTCCGCCTCCCGACCAAGGTCCTGAAGATCACGACCCGCAAGACGCCTTGCGGTGAGGGCTCCAAGGTGCGCCGCGTCTACGACTCTCTCTCTTGGTTGTTGCTGAAGAAGACCCCATAGACCTGGGACCGCTACGAGCTCAAGGTGCACAAGCGCCTCATCGACTTGCACTCGTCCAGCGAGATCGTGAAGCAGATCGTGCGTCGCAATACTCTTTTTCTTCTCGAGAGCTGGGTTGCTTATGTGTTTATGCATGCAGACGAGCATCAGCCTGGAGCCGGGTGTCGAGGTCGAGGTCACCATCTCCGCTTGAGCGTAGACCGCCGTTGTTCGTTTTATGACCATGCTGAAACGATGCTCTATGCGAACCCGAATTTTCTGTGGGATTGAGAAAGGGCTACGGCGACGTCACCCATCACCCAGCTCTTTTCTCTCTCCCTCACGCGATGTCTCCCAACACATTCGCCGCCCTCCCATCCGAGCTCCTCAGCCAAATCTTCCTGCTCATCGTCGAAGAACGCGGTTCCGGGTTCCCCGGCTACCTCCCCATCCCAGAACGTTTACTCGTCCTAAGCAGCGTCTGCGCTGACTGGCGCCGCTGCGCGTTGACTCTGCCCCGTCTCTGGGGCTACGTTCTAGGAATGTGGTTACATACATGGTCGCCGATGGCGAACCTGGCCATCGAGCGATCCGCGCCGCTGCCGTTCTCGTTCCTCACGTATCAGGCATGCCCACACCCGACGCGCCTCGTCGAGCTGCTCGAGCCGCTCGCGGATCCTGCGCACGCGGCGCGGTGTCGGACGTTCCAGTGTCGCGTCGAGACGTGGGACGAGCTGCGCGCACTGGAACGCGTCTCCGCGGGTGAATTCACGATCTTGGAAAGCGTAACTATCGAGTCTGGGTGGAAACACGAACACGACGCGGAGGGTCTTCCGCTATCTATATTCCCGAATGCGCCGAAGCTGCGCACCGCGCGGCTCCAAGCGCCTCTCGGCGTCGCCGCTCTTCCATGGAGCCAGCTCACGGACATCAACCTCCACCTCGAATCCGCGAAGCAATGTCGGGACATCCTCGCCCAATGCACGCAGCTCGTCGAGGCGACCATATTCGCCGGATGCTGGCCCGCCGAGGAAGCCCCAGCGGCAGGCTCCCTCCACCTCCCCGCGCTGGAACAACTCCAACTAACCATCTCCGTCCCCTCCGACATCCCGCTCCCATGCGACATCGGGGGCTGGTTCCGCGCTCTACAAACCCCCGAACTCTGGAACCTCGACCTGTCCGTGCACTCCCTGCGCCCAGATTGGCAGCCCGGCGCGTCGACGACCGGGTTCGACGCCCTACAAGACTTTGTCACGTGCACGCCCAGCATAACGCGCTTCGCCGCCTCGGAGGCGCTCACAGCGCCGCAGGTGCTCGCCGTCTTGACGCGCCTGCCCGGGCTCACGCAGCTGTACGTCGGCGGCGAGGTGGACGATGCCAACTCGCTCTTCGACGCGCTCGTGGTTTCCAGCGCCGCGCCTCCGCTGGTGCCGCGCCTCGAATCGCTCCATATCTCCATCCCGCCGGACTACTTTGACGAAGCGCGCTTCCTCGCGTGTATCCTCTCGCGCTGGTGGCCTGGCGATGAGGATGAGGATGGGGACTCGGAAGAGGCGTCATAGCGCGGCTCGAGTCGGTGACGTATGATACGACTTGGGATCGGGAGTCTTCGAATGGGTTTTCGCAGGAGTTTGAGGACGAGATGGAGCGTATTTCTGGGGAGGGGTTCGATTGGACGTGTTTGATCACTTAGGTGCCCTAGTAGTGCAGATTCTGTCGCTCGAAACCAACTCGGAGCCCCGCGTGGATGAGGAGGCAAAGAACGTTGTATTGTTGCAATGTATACAAGCCCACAATTGCAACAACTTGTACTTCTTTACCCGTGCCCTTTTGTGTTGCAGCCAGTGCTAGAGGCGCAGTCCTGCCAGTGCGCGGTCGTGATCGTATTCGGACTCCGTTTGAGTTGAGCTTGGCAGAGATAGTTAAGGGCGTTCCGAGCGTGAGGGTCGCGGAAGGCCCGGGAGACGAGAATTATTAAACGTCGCATGCGTAGTCTAAGCCGTCGCATCCCGGACCTGAGATGGATTCAAGTTTAGTTGGAATAAGTACGCTGGAAGAGACCCGGGATCGGATGCTCGCCGTGATGGAGCGGAATTCAAGCACAGCGGGTGCAAGAGGACCTTTCTATCTTCTGCCAATGCCGAGCCAGCAAGTCATTCAAGAGTTCGAGAAGCGAGCGGTTTGGGTACGCGCCGTGTTTTTGCGCAGAAAACTTCGTAGTTGCATCTATCTTCTTCCGCGTCACACTCGTCTGAAGGCGAGCTGGGTTGGTTGGATGGAAGTGCGTCATCTTGACGTTGAGAGGCTCGGGAAGGGACGACGGAGGACACGGTCAAATGCGACAGTGGCCTGGAAAACGCGTTAGCGAGACTCGAGAGATATGCTGCTGATGACGCACCGTGGGTTGGTGCCATAGACGCGGAAGGATCGAGTTTCTGTCGGCGCGCTCGACGTCGTGGTGGAAGTCCGGAATCAAGAGGGTCACAGGCCATCAACGCGCCAAACTCTCGTCCTCAACACCACAAACGACGACGACGACGGCCAGGAGACAGCGAATACATGCATCCATTACAACAGTGGCAAAGGTGAAAAAATGGTACAATCCGTAGCGTAGAGACTAACACAGCACAGCAAAATACAATCCAGTCCATCCAGTACAACGCGTCAACGAAGGCTCAATCATCCGAGTCCGCAGCTGGAGCATTCGCCGCATCCTCTGCCTTCTTCTCTGCCCAGCGTTTGCTGATGATACGGCGACTACGAGGAAGAGGAGATGAGATGAGCAACAGTCCAAAGGGAAGGGTCAATACGATTCAGACGCACCGCTCCTCGTTATCCTCAATCGTCGCCTTCAAGAGAGCCATCTGCGCCGCCTAGAGAGTCATCAGCGTCGAAGGGAAGATGGAATGAGCAAAGGAGCGCCGCACGAAGAACTTGTTGTACTCCGTGGGCTTCTGCTTCCTGCGGCCACCGGCGGAACGCTCTGTCGACGCGTCGTCAACAAGGAAAGACGCGTAAAACGAAAGAAAACGCGCACTCTTCTTCTTCGTGGACGCGTCGGAAGAGGACGAGGAGGGTGTGGAGGTACGAGCGGCCTTGGCAGGGGTCTTCTTGGTCGCGACCATCGTTGGTGGGTGGACTGCGACGAGGTTAGCAGATGAACGGAGACGACGACGACGTTGGGCCGCTCACCCGGTTGTGGAGGAGGTAGTCGAGGTGAGCGGGGTAGTGGTGGTTTGAGGGAAAGAGAAGTCTGTGTCCCGAGTAAACTTTTATACCCGCTGCAGCTGTCATTGATGGCGACCTCAGTCGCGCTCCCAAACGCGTCGAATACGAGTTCTACGCGTTATTCGTCGTGTAGAATCTCGGAAAACGCTTGGAGATGTCCAAGACGCGTCAAGAAGAGAGAAAAATGCCGCAAAACGTCGCCAATGAACGCGTTTTAAGGGCTTCTTTGCTGACGATACGACCGCCTAAGGGATAACTTTCATATCCGTACACGTACTAGTGTGCTGAATCGTCCATAAAACGCGCATATACTCAGGCTTAGCAGGCCAGAATCTTGGCAAAGTGGGTCCACACTGATAGCAATGATCGGCGTTTTAATTGGTTCCGCGGCTGGCTTGTATTTTGAACACGAGGACTGCATTCCCAGTATCGGGTCCACCCTCGACGAACGCGGTATTGATCACTCCAAGATCCATCTGCTCCCAGGTCAAACCCTCGGAGTCTGCGAACGCGCCGTCAGAGACAGGAAGGGACCAGAAAAGCGCGTACTTACTCGAGATGGCATCGACGAACTTCTGCATCGTGGCCGGATTTCGTTCAGTCAGCGCGATAATTGCACTCGCAGATGGATTTTCGCGCAATGCTAGGTTGAGAACGGCGACCAACGGAGGTATCAGCGACGGATCGAAGACCTGAAAACGCCAATTCAGTCGAAGAAACGCGTTCAACGACGAGTCGCATACGATATCTGCGCCCAAAATGAGATGCGGAGATATTTCTTCCCTCAGGAGGGCCTTGGTGACGACGATTCTGTCAGGATCGAGGGCCGCTGACCAGTCGAGAAAGCAACAGCGGACATTCGGATGCGAGGAAGACGTGTCTGCAGCTGAACTCAGCTAAACAACTAGCAAGGAGATGCCGGTGTCAACGCACTGCAAGGAAGACGGACATTATCCTGACATCTCGCAAGAACCGTTTCGTTCACATCCGAGAGCCAAACCGTGCCCGCGCCGTAATCGTGGTCGAGACATTGTAGCGTCGCAACCACACAGCCAAGAAATCCAATCCCCGACCCGAGTTCCAGTATTCGTTTGCCTCGAACGAGATCTGGGTGGCGGATGAGATACTGCGCAAGCACAAGGCTCGCAAGCCAAGTCCGCATCCCGGTGGTCCCTGCCTCAATCATCGTCCTCGACTCCAGCAGCGTTGTCTTCTGATACCATGCGAGGTCGACATCGTCGCCGTTGTCGTCGCGACGGAGACTCGGAGACGGGTCCCAAAAGTGCGTGATGTAGCTTTGCGTTGGTGGGCCGTCGGAAGAGCTGCATCGGCGCTCAGATGACAAATAGGGTGCTCAAAATCGAAGGCCGACATGTTCAGTAGTGCCAGGAAGCGGTCGTATATTCGCGAATCGATCTCAAGGTCGGACTGCCGGAGTCGTTGGTCGACGAACCGATGGAAGGAACGTGAAAACGAACATCTTCTTCCGCGCTGTGCTGTTCCAGATTCTGAACCATCCATTTCCAGAAGGTCTTCTGGTACTGCTCAGAGGGTGGATAGGCACCCAAGTGTGGGTCGAGCAGAAGATGGTTGAGGACGAAATCATGGACGAGTTGTTGGGGGGAGTTGGATGGGATACTCCAAGTTTTGTGGAGGGACGAGGCCGGCGTATCCCCGCAAGATGCGGAATAACACAGGTCGCATTCTCGTCGTTGTTGGTGGTCGTTGGTCAAGAGCGCATACTACTATGACGGTGTGATCACGCCAATGTCAAGGTTGCGCTTGACCTCGTCTTTCGCCAGCCAATTCACGCGTCCTCTGAGCGTAACTCGCCTCCCGACCCCAGAACCCGGTCTTGTCGATGCTCCTGCCGAAAACGCCGAGGCTCTTCGCTCACTTCTCGCGTCACTGAAGCCACCGCTTTCTCCCTCAGCCGTCGATGACGCACTGGAATACTTGGCGACATCCAGCACCACTGCGTTCGCAGAGGACGCGCAAAGCCGTGCTCTGAGAGACGCATTGGTCAACCAGGTCGCTGTTGGTCTCTATTCGCGGAGTCTGGACGAGTATTTGCACGAAGCGACCGAAATTGAAGCCGAGGCTGATTGGTGGAGCAATGTCGAGCGGTCTCAGCTGAACGTATTGGTGTTCCTCATCCAAAGTGCGTCTCTTGAGACTTGTAGAGGTGTTTCTGAAGCCTCTTTAGCACTTCCTGAACGTTTAACACGCGTGTTTCGGACCATCGTCGAAACCACTCGAGCACAACATATGCCACTCCAACTCTCGGTGTTCTCCCCATCCTCGTTACTCCGACTCTTCCCATCGACGGCTTTCCAGCCGTCGGCATTGACCAGAGCGTTCTTCCCGCATCTCGAAAACGAACAGACGCTGTCTGTGGTTTGGTCTCGACCATCCTCCCGAACACCGCGATTCCTGCACTCAATCTGGTCGGCGCTCTTCCTGCCACTCCATCTGACGCGCGAAGAGTGCCGGATAAAACGACGGCAGCTCGAACACATGCGGGACCGACGCGCCGAGCAATTGGGCAGGCTGGCAGATCTACGCACCGTAGCTTCCGCGTCACAGACCTTCCCCAGCACCCGGCTGACCGCGATCCTCAGTGAGCTCCCCGTCGAGCCGCTGGACGACCTCCAACACGTCCAACACATCTCTTCCATGCTCATTCCTAATCACATCGAAGCCCATGGAGCAGAGCTTGCGCAATTGCGAAGACCTTCGCGGTTGTCGCTCATGTGGCCGAAACTGTTGCTCTATCCACCGTTGGCTCTGCTCGCGGTCAGGTCGCTGTACAATTCGCGCGCCTCGCTGACGCAAATGGCGCTCGATACGAAAGAGACGATACAAGGCTTCATCAAGAACTCGCTCGTGGACCCGATCAAGGAGGTCCTGAAGACCGTTCGGACTGGCGGTGAGGACGGGGTCATCGTCCGACGCGAGGGCGTCATGGCCGATCTGGATGTACGCTCTTCTCATTCCTCTGAGGCTTGCATTAATCATCAGTAGTCTCTCGAACGCATGGCCCTCTCACTCGCGCGCGACCACCTCAACTACACCACCGCCCAGCTCGACGACCTCTCGAAACAAATCCGCGTCGGGGACCTCACACCAGTCTTGCAACTCTACGAAGAGGACATCAAGCGACCCGTCAAATCCGCACTCACCGGCACGCTCCTGCGCTCGTTGTTCATCCAAGTCCAGAAAGCCAAGGTCGACATCGACCAGGCGCTTTCGGGGATCGACAAGCTGCTCAAGTCGCAGGAACTGACGTTTGCGTTTGTGGGTCTCGCGCCTGCGCTCGTGATCGTTGGGCTTGCGTCGAGCTACGTGTCGAGGGTCTCGCGCGGGTTGTTTGACCGCGGCAAGTTTGGCCGAAGCAAGAAACGCGTCGTTGCGTGGGGTGCGATGCGCCGGATTGAGCGTCTGCTTGTGTCGCCGCCGCCGCGTGTGCATGGAGTCAAGTCTTCTGCGCTGAGCGACCATGCGACGGGGATGCTGCTCATCTCCGTGACGCGTCTGCGGGCGTATGCTGAGGCCAATTTACCGGCAAATTCGCGCCTTCGCGACGGGTTCTTGGAAGATGTTGGTGACTTGGAGGACCCGGCGATGCCCCGGGAGGAGAAGCTGCGCGTCGTTGAGCGGATGTGGAGATTCTGGGGTCCGGAGTTGGGCTGGAGCTCCGTTGCAGCTCTTTAAGTGGCAAGTCACGTGTAGGAGGAGGCCTGCTTGCGTCGTCGTTGTGCCATGAATGAGCTTGCGACAAGCACTGGCATACCCTAAGGCCCGAGATACTCTACATTTATATTCTCTAATTAAATCTTAGCAGTGAGGCTTCTCCGTCTTGCCAGTCCTCCACCCTCCTCGCAGCCAGTATCGACATAGTGCTGCCCTCCGTCCCAATAAACCCGTGTCCCCGCGATTGAATAACCGCATCGATGAGGACGGGGTACCTGCAAAGCCATAAACAACGATGAAATAAGCCAGATCACACTCCAAACCCACCAAACACCTAAATAATCTGCAGTCCCCAGACCGTCGTGATCAGGGACGAACCACCCCGCAGCTTTGACCCCGGCCCACCAGCTCGGATCGGTCTCGTCGCTGGTGACGACGACATGTTTGACCTCGATGCCCTTCCGCTCGAAAATCCTCCTTTGGAGCCTCTCGACCTCCTGCGTGTACGCATCGAGGGAGGTGAAGCAAGGTTGTCCCGGCTCTGGCTTGCAATATGCGGCAAAGTCGGTATGCCGAGCGTGAATCGAGATGAACTATTCGGGAAATTGGTTAGAGGAAGAAACAAGGTAGCGAAGAGCGGCGCGTACGGGAGGGATCGTAGTGCCGTCTGCGAGGCCGAACAAAGCTTGCAAAAACAGATCCACTAGTCGGTCGAGAGACGGGTTCCAGTGCATATGCCGGCCGACGGTATTCCAAGCTGGGCTAAGCGCATGGCGGAAGGTCAGGTGCGTCCGAACTGCGAGCAAGCGAAATGGAGACGAACCTGTACTGTAGGCCGATCTCGAATGAGTGGAACGAGCCCACGTAGTACAGAAAATCAAAGCAGAGGAGCTGCTCGTCTGGCGGGGATGTATGATGACTTCCCGGAGACGGTTTTGCTTCCGTCGTTTCGGCTAGAGCGACCTCTCGAGAGGCTGGCCACGCCAGGGTGGTCAACGCTGGAAAGCCGATGTGGAAATCGCTTGCGCGAACGTAATCGGGAGCAGGTGTGTACGCTATGTCTGCAAAGAGGAACATTGAGCACGTCGTGCGGGGACGGTAAGAGCGGCAATACGACGCACCAAGCCCAAGTCGATGAGTTACACCGAAACTCTCTCTTGGCGCCTTATCTTCGGACTGCTTCGACCAGAGATCCCAGCAGCCTATCGTGTCCCAGGTTACCTGGGTTCCGTTCCACAGCTTGATGTCGTTCCATTCGAGCACTGGCCGCCCCAGCGCTTTTGCGAGCCTAGGCACATCGAATGCCTCCCCAAATGAAAGCTGGCCTTGTGCCTCCCAAAGGGAGATGTGTGGAGGTGTGGTACGGCAGCACGGCGATTCGATTCGTCTCTTGGCCGAGGTAGATGAGATGGATCTGCCCAGGTTTTTAGGGCGGCGATTATAGGTGGTACCAAAGAACGTACGAAGGAGATAACGTCGTTGCCTGGGTTAGATGGTCAGAACGCGTTCTGTTCCAAAGAAACTGGACGCACTCCAGCCAGCGGAAGAGCCCCAGGATGTAATGTAGCGCTCATTGGGCAATAGCGCGTCTGCGCGTCATTAGCAGATCGTTGGAATAAAAAAGTTTTCCGACCTCGAAAGGACGCGCCAGGTGGTCCACTAAGCACTGTTCGCGCGGCGTATGGGTCGTTTTGCTGCTCTTTGACTGGGTTCTTCGTCGGGAATGGGAATGGCCCCGCGCTGAGCCACACATCTCCGAATCTGGTCGAAACCAGAAGGAGAGCGCTGAGAATGACAAAGACGACGAGGCCGGATAAGACTGATAGCCTCCGTGCAGGCCAGTGGGCCATAGAGGAGGAAGAAGTGAACCGAGTTCGAGGAGGCAAAGGAAGAATGAGGCGGCGGCGGCCCTTGTCAAAGAGGCATCACTGCTCCTGACTATTTGAACCTAGGCCCGGAAGAGAGCATCCCGTCCTTTCTTATTCGGCGCCGAAGGGGACCGGAGAACGCGTGGATGAAAACGAGGCGAAGAGGCAGATGACGGTCAGAACGGAAGGGTGTCACGGACGCGTCTTGGACCGACACCGCGACCATGTCCACAAAACGCAGAGTCGGCGTCAGCGCCGCGACGACGGAGGCAGCGCGGAGGGCGCTAATGCAGCCTGTGCAATGTTGGGAGAAGGTCTGGGTGGTGCCTGATGTTCTGGCTGGGAACGCCTCAGCATCGACGATGCGCGTGTCGAAATGGGTCAAAACGAACAAGACCCAGGTACGTGGCCGTAATCCAGCTGCTAATTTGAAAGATACTGACCAGATTAAAGCAATTCAGCGACGATGAGGGCAACGTTGACGAGCCGCTCGCTCCATTGCCAGATGAAGCCGAAGTGGTTGACGGCGAAGACGAAGAGGGCGACGAAAAGGACGATAAAGACGAGAACCAGCCAGAGAGCGTTGCGCCGAGCCGACCGCCAGAGCTTGAAGACCGCGAGCTGCCCTCCAAGCCCCCGTCGCCAAAGCCGCAGCTCACAATGTCTACGGAACCGTTACCCACCGACAGCGCGTTGGATCCGGCTCTGAACACAATGGAGTCGTCTTTGGACCCATCCTTGAACACAATTGGATCGACTATGGACACCCTGGGGGACGGTTTGGATGCTGGGGTCGGCGTTGACTTGGGTGCGGATGTGGGATTGGGTGCAGATGTGGACGGCTCGGGGCTCATGGACATTTCGGGGCTTGGAGCGGACGGATTGGGACTGGAAGGGGCTCACGATCTCAGTCAACTGGATCCAGGCGACGCGTTGCTTGGAGGGCCGCTGCAAATGGACGAATCCGAGGACCCATTCGCGGGTGCCACATAGAATGCTTTGTATTACTCAAAATGTATGCTCTGTCGAATCCTTTCCGGTGCTGAGCGTGCTCGAGGACCCTGAAGATACGCTTTGCAGAATACGGTCGACGTAGTTTGCTCCGCTCCTGTGCTACTTCAGTAACAGTCCCTGGTAGAGGACCAACACGTTACCATTTCTGGTGCGTTAGCACATCTGTGCCGACCGCCTTCTCCTTCTCTTGGATGAGCTTGACGTACGCCAACATTCCCTCCGTCTTGTAGCTCTTGGAGAGCTCGTACGTGGTCACGGCACCGCTGTGTAGTCCCGCGAGAGAGATGAGCTGGAAGACGAAACCTTCCTTTGCGAGGTCCCAGACGAACGTCTTCAGCTGAGCATCTGCTTTCTGTCAGTGTCGTTCTCAAGCAGACACGAATGGCTAACCAGTGTACCCCGCCTTCTGCCAGTTGAAACTCGGGCTCAGGTTATACACGAACCACTTGCCAGGGAACTTTTCGCGAATCTTGCGCGAAAAATACCGCGCTTGTTCGAGGTTTGGCTCCTTGGTCTCCAGCCAGATCATGTCGGCGTACGGCGCGTAGGCCATGGCGCGTTTGATCGCAGCCTCTGTGCCTCCGGTAACGCGATAATAGCCCTCACGCGTACGTGGTACTGTTTTGCATGTCAGCGAATTTCAGTGCAACAAGGCGGACTCACAGTCGCAATCCCAGTATACAGGCGCTCCGAGGATGTCTGCGGCGATTTCCCGTGCCTCGGAGTGTGACTTTCCGGACGCGGCTTCGGTATACGCCTGGTAGGCCGAGCCCTTGTCGTTGACTGACGACTGCTTGATCGCAGCCTCAACTGCTTCGTCGAATGTGCACAGCGGATTCTCCTCCATCCACTGTTCCTCAAGCGCATCAACCTCCGCACCAGACGCGCCGCGCGATTCTGCTTCCGCGAGAATTTGCGCGAGCCCCTTGGCGGCCTTCTTCGTGGTGCCTTGGATGTACTGGTGGTCTGCCGTGTCGACGGACGAACTGAGCAACTTGGCCGACTCGGAGTCGGTGCGGGCGATAAGAAGCATGGTGGATTTCATGAGGTCGAGTTGGAAACGGGCGGTTATGAGGCGCGAGATGTGTGTTAAGGTTGGGACTACGACTTTGCCGCCGAGATGCCCGCACTGGGACGCGTTCAGCAGGGCGTGGTGAGGCTCATATTTCAGCGCACCTTCTTCCCACCGTGTAGTTGGTCCTCCATGTGGATTCCCGACGCGCCCTAGGCCAATTAGTGTGACACAACGACTAGTTGAGCATGCTCACCGATTCGGCGAATAGCTTGGTCAGCTTGAGGACAGCGGAGAGACCACCGTGGCTACCTAATAATCAGAACAATTCTCTGGATTGGAAATGAAGGGAATACCCAGTGTCCGCGTCAGCAATAATAGGTCGCAGATAGTCGATGTATTTCATCTTCGCGCGAGCTTCAGGCGTCGCAGACATTCGTTCATCGTAATGCTTCTTGTCGTGGAGCTGCTGAGCACGAAATATTCGTTGAACTTGGTTCGGGACCGTCGTGTAGGGATAGTCTCTGGCAGAAATTCAGCAAGAACGCGATGGTTGCGACGAGCACATACCCGAGATCCGGTCCAACCTCGTTATTTCCCGTCGTGAGCACACTCGACGCGGCCCATCCCGAAATATAGACCGCCTCTTGGTGCTCCGCCATCTGGGTCATCTGCACCGGGTCAATGGCTCCCATCGTGTGAACAGGCTCGCCGGCCGCGGCGCGTTCAGTGAACAGCGCGAATAGTTTGTCGGCAAGTAATGTTGAGGGAAGTGGGAGCACGGGAAGCGATCCCTGCTTCGAGGCAACGTCTGCAGGCGTGTAGGGCCGCTTAATGTTGCTAAATCGCGGGAGGGCGAAGAACTGGGCCATCTCGGCCGTGCGTTCTTCGAATTGCTTCGTTTCTTCATCCAAACTCGGAGGTTTGAGTGGTAGCGCTGTTGAAGACATGGCTCTCGCGACGCGAGCAGCGGTCAGCTTGACGCTGCCGCGACAAGAGAGCATAGTGGGGAGAAACCGGATGAGGGTTGCCGGAGAGTAGCTACAAGTCCCGTGTCGGATCAGCTCCGGCTTACTCTTGAACCAATGCCACCAAAACGCGTCCGCTCCCCTTCACCCGACAAGGCGCGTAAAAAGCGCGTCAATGCCGACGTTATTGTCATTTCAGACGACGACGAAGAGGATGACCTCCAAGACATCCTCGCCCTCATTAAGCAGAACGAAGAGAGCGAGAGGCTCGCGCAGCAGCTCAGTGGCGGCTCAGGGTCAAGCTCGACTGCGGAGACTGAGGACGATGCTGCAATGGCCAGGCGGTTAGCTGCAGAATGGGCAGAAGAGGGCATCGAGCCGCTCGCGGGACCCTCTTCTCCCAACGACAAAGACCCACTCGGCGACGACCCAGACCGTTCTCCAGACGAGAAACTCAAAGAATATCGCTCATTCTTCACCATCCAGCGACCATGCACCAAATGTGGAAAGGCGGTCGACTCGCCTCGCGGATTCGTACGTCTTTCTCGGCACGTTTCCTGGCTCGCCAAATCTCTTTCAGGTCGTGTTCTCCCCAACCTCAGTCCCTGGAGGGATCTCCCCGTCTCTCGGCATGCTCCTACACGCTCCGTGCAGCTCCTGCGGCACCAACCATTGTCGTGGTTGCTTCACACCCCTCGCATGCTCTGCCTCGTGTAGAGGCAGCGGCAAGAACCAGAAATGCAGCGTCGAGTCATGCTGCTCTGGAGTTCGCGCCATCGCCGTGTTCGAGTGCCTTGGAGGCTTCGATCGTTTGTTCCTTGGCGAAAGAGCCTCTGCCGCATCGCGTTCGCTTGAGCTTTCAAAGCAAGCTCAACCGAAGAGCAAGAGTGTCGGCCCCGGAGGGACGGGATACGGGGCAGATAGTCGTGGTGGGTATGGGTACGGCGGCGGCGGCTCTCGTCGGGGTGAATTCTCCCCCTCTGCGTCCTCCAAGCAGAAGAAAGCACAACTTGCCGACCATTGGGACGAGCTTCTTGGTCGTGCTCTGCAGACTCTCACAAAACTCCTCCCATCTCCCTACTCCGACGACGCCCGCGAATACGATCTTCTCCCGCACGCGTCTCTTGGCTATCTCATCTCGCTCTCGCAAATGCCAGAGCTACTCGGCACACTCCTGCGGAACGATTCGGTCACCGACTGGACAACTCGCAGCGAAGTCTATTATGCGATGATCGCGCTCTTGCGACGAATGGCCGACTGCGAACTTACAGTCGAGGTCCTCATCGCGCGCCGATTCTGCTTGGAGAAAACGTGCGGGCTGGAAGAGTGGATGTGGAACGATGCTCACGTTGTGTTAGCTTGGGAGCGTGACAAGGATGGGCTCTTGGAACGCGCCCCGCCGTTATACGACTACTTCAAGAAGCTCACAAGGCAGTGCGAGGCATTCCTTGCAGGAGCGCGGGCGATGATGGACGGTGGCGAGGATCGGGACGACACCGATACAGTTCATGCTATTTCGTTATGCGGCGACTTGCTTGCAGCCGCAAACGATATGGAACGCGCGATGTCGGTTCTTGGACGCGTCGCTGCGGAGTCGACGGCCGCCTCTTCTTCTGGCAAAGGGAAGGCCCGCGACATCGAGAAGGAATACGCAAAAGCATGTGAAGCACTTGCATTTGCGCATGTGGAGATGGACATGCGGCAATACCACTACCGGGATCTCCTCCAGCAGACCCAGTCTGCGACCCGCGCGCCGAATAAACGCCTCCATCTGCTTAAAGAGCTAGCGACGATGGCGACGAGTCTGCCCGAGGGCATATTCGTACGTGTTGACGAGGTCCGGAATGACGCGATGTGCGTGTGCCGATTTGGATTTTGCGTTTGACGCTGACTTTGAGCAGTAAGGTGATGATTGCAGGACCGGAGGGAACCCCGTATGCGGGCGGATTGTTCGAGTTCGACTGCTTCATGCCGTTGGAATACCCTTCGACGCCACCTCTGGTGCACCTGCGCACCACTGGAGGCGGCACAGTTCGGTTCAACCCCAATTTGTAAGCACTCTGCGTTCGTCGACGTGGATTTGCAGCTCATGCGGCGTTTGGAACAGGTACAACGAGGGCAAGGTGAGCTTCACAAGCTTCTGTGGGGTCTCTTGATAATAATACCGCCACAGGTGTGCCTCTCGCTGTTGGGAACGTGGCCGGGGCGCCCTGAAGAACAATGGTCTGCGACGAAATCGACCCTGCTGCAAGTACTCGTCAGCATACAGAGCATGATCTTGATTGACGCGCCGTATTTCAACGAGTACGTGGTTTTCCTTGTGTCTAGTGCACGAGTTGTGGCTCAAGGCGCACGTACTCAGACCTGGCCACGGCCAATCCAACCCGCGATCGCCAGCGAGTATCAAGTACAACCTCGAGATCGAACGACAGACGTGCCGATGGGCGATCGTTGACTGGTTGCAAGACGCGAACAAGGACGGTCTCTGGAAGGTTTGTGTGTGTCCGCCACCTTTTGTAACTCAACTCAAATATGCTTGGTAGGACGTTATCGCGTCGCATTTTAGTATCCGGAAGGACAGGATACGAAAACAGTGAGTTGTTGTTCGCTCGAGCTTGGCGTTTGAGGCGTTTATGATTTGGTGAAGGATGCTGGAATGGGCGAAGAAGAATCCGGGTATCCGTAGTTACCTGGGCCACCGTTCCCGGCAGACGACAGACCTGGTCGCGGGTTTTGACGACGCGGTGAAGCGCTGGCTCCAGTAGACAACTGCTAAAGGCAGTTCTGCGTGCCAGGAACACAAAGAAGGCTTCGGATTCGTTCCATTCTCCGCGACTGACAGGCGCTTCGAAGAGCCTTGTTAAGGTCGTTTACCTCATCGTCGCGTCCCCGACGAAATCTCTGGGTCCATTCCCGTCGCGTGTAGCGCGCAAAATCGCGCGTAAAATACCCATCTAAACTCTGTGATTGGCTCCGGTGGCCACGAACGCCGCGTCCGCGATGACGACTAGGCGACCGGAATTGGGCCACTACTGTCAGGCGAGAGGAAGTTGCTGGGCGGGCGCGGCAAATGTCAGGAATAGACTTCTGAGCCGTATATATGGGACGCCTGGCTTCGTTTCACCCCACTCGTCTCCCCACGGAATTCGAATGGCTCTCGCTACCACAGAGTCGACCCTCATGCACTCTGCGCTCACTGCCGTCTCTCCCACTCTGCGCGAATTCGACTCGGTCGCGTTTGGTCGACCGGCCCAGGGTCCCTCGACGCGTCTGACCCTCGCGTCGCTGCCCACCGAGGTCTTGCTTCACATCCGGCTTTATCTCGTTCCTGCTATCATCAACCACTCAATCGCGCTCTCTGCAAACTCCCTGGAGCAATACGAAGCATCCACACGCGACTCTATGTGTCCCCACTGCGCATTCTACAACTCATACGTCTATGGGCCAGACGTATTTCTGTGGCACCCATGCGGCTGCATCTCCAGTCGCGCGCCTCATCCAACCGAGCGGTTTCGCAGCCGAAACGAATGGCTCGAGAGGCATCTGTCGCGGAATTTTGGAGGAAGGGGCATCTGGGACGTGGTGATCGAGGTCGTTGGGGATTTCGACTGCATTCCGCAACGACGAGGGAGGCCACAAGAAGCGGGAATGGTCCTGGTCGTGCCAAAACGCGACCCGGAGGTTTCGATTGGGAGGTTGAAGAGAGATATGGGCTTGGGTTGCGACTACGAGGAACCTTGCCCACCGCCGCGGCAAGTACGACTGCCAATGCCACCGAATCCAGCACCACTGCCGGTGGAGAAGGAGTCACTGGTCGTCAATGCGCTCGACGCGTTGATAGCACCGCTCACGATATCCATTTCGCTCGTTTCTTCGTCTCTGACGCTAGTTTTGACGGTCCTATGTTACTATACACGTCCAGCGGCCCTTAGATTGATGTAGAGCGTAGAATGTTCAGCATTAGGTAGACGTAGAATGAACGGGGAGGACAACATGCAGAAAAACGTGACTTTCACAGCCACCTCTCGACCACGTCCTCGACTTCCACCTCCACGCCCACCATAGACGCCGCCCACGACGAGCAGCGATGGCTTCCTTCGCAATGGCCTTCTACAAGAAGGAGGACGAGTCGGGGCTGAGCAGCTATTACAACAACAAAACCACAATCCTCCAAGAAGCCCGCGTCTTCAACGAGTCCCCCATTAGTCCGCGGAAATGCCGGGCGCTGCTCACCCGCATCGTCTACCTGCTGTATGTCGGCGAGACCTTCAGCACGCAGGAGGCCACCACGCTCTTTTTCGGCGCGACCAAATTGTTCCAGCACAAGGATGTGTGTTGTGTGCTGCGTTCCCCCATCCGAGAGTTTACTGACGCGTGTATTGCAGGCGGCCCTGCGACAGGCGGTCTACCTCACCATAAAAGAGCTCGCGACCACGGCGGAGAACGTCATGATGCTCACGAGTAGCATCCAAAAGGACATGCAGCCCAACTCGGAGGTCATCTACCGGCCGAATGCCATCCGCGCGTTGTGCCATATCATAGACGTGCGTCGCTACCACTCAGAAACACGACAGTATTTAATCCGAACAGCCTTCGATGGCGCAAGGTGTCGAGCGTTTCTTCAAGGCCGCCATCGTCGACCGCAACCCGTCCATCTCGTCCGCGTCGCTGATATCCGCGTACCACCTCTTCCCCAACGCCAAGGATGTCGTGAAGCGCTGGGTGAACGAGGCGCAGGAAGCGGTCAACGTCAAGTCCGGTGGATATTTCGGCAGTTCGGTCACCAGCGGTGGATTTTTCGGTGGCGGGAGCCAGAACGCGGCGCAGACGGTGCCCTCGTCGAGCAACATCACGCAGTACCACGCCCTCGGCCTGCTATACCTCATCCGCCAGCAGGACAGGATGGCCGTGACGAAGATGATCCAGCAGTTGGGTGGTGGAAAGTCGGGCTCGGGCACGACGTTGAAGAACGCGATGGCGCTATGCATGCTCATTCGGTATGCGGCCAAGGTCATTGAGGAGGATCCCAAGTGCGTGAATTCGGTCTCCGGAAAATAGATACTGATTTTCGGTCAGCGTCCAACGGCAAATGGTCGAGCTGCTCGAGGGCTGGTTGCGGCATAAGAGCGACATGGTCAACTTTGAGGCTGCGCGCGTCATCTGCGAGATGAAGAATGTTACGTCGGCCCAACTGACCAAGTCGATTGCTGGTGCGTTGTCCTTCTCCAATTTCAAGCTCGAGCTTATTCTGTGTCAAGTTTTGCAACTGTTCTTGTCGTCGCCAAAGCCTGTTCTGAAATTCGCTGCTACCCGGACCCTTGCCGCCCTTGCCTTGACCCATCCCTCGAGCGTCGCTGCTTGCAACGTCGATTTGGAGAACCTCATCACCGACCCCAACCGTAGCGTCGCCACGTACGCGATCACCACCTTGCTCAAGGTTCGTAAAGTGTACCCTTATTCGCATTATCTCACTGTTCTGCAGACGGGTAACGAAGCCTCCGTCGACCGCCTCATCAAGCAGATTACGGGCTTCATGTCGGAGATCAGCGACGAGTTCAAAGTCATCATCGTCGACGCCATCCGCTCTCTCTGCCTCAAATTCCCCGCGAAGCACGCTGCGATGCTCACGTTCCTTTCTGGCGTTCTGCGGGACGAGGGCGGCTACGACTTCAAGCGGGCTGTTGTCGAGGCGATCTTCGACATGATCAAGTTTATCAGCGAGTGCAAGGAGCAGGCGCTCTCGCACCTCTGCGAGTTTATCGAGGACTGCGAGTTCACGAAGCTGTCTGTTCGGATCCTGCATTTGCTCGGCATCGAGGGTCCGAAGGCGTCGCAGCCGGCCAAGTACATTCGGTTCATCTACAACCGTGTCGTGTTGGAGAACGCGCCTGTTCGGGCGGCTGCTGTTGCGAGCTTGGCCAAGTTTGGGCTCAATTCGAGCGACGATACGCTGAACCAGAGCGTCAGCGTGCTTCTTAACCGGTCAGTTTTTGTCCCAGTCTTTGTCACGTGCTCACTGGCTATGCAGCTGCTTGGACGACGTCGACGACGAGGTCCGCGACCGTGCTGCGATGTATCTCAAGGTCTTTAAGAAACAGTCCCTTGTTGAGCCGTACGTGAAAGAAGGTACGAAGCTGTTTTTTTTTCGGAAGGCTGAGGCTTACTGCTTTCCTGCAGATTCCGTTCTTTCGTTGGCTGCTTTGGAGTCGAAGCTCGTCGCATATGTCAAGGATCCTAGTGCTTCGACGCAGGCCTTCGACGTCTCCAGCATTCCCAAGATCAGCCGTGCTCAAGCTGCTGCTGAGGCTGCCCGTGCGTGTTGTCTCTGGTTTCGTTCGAAATTATTGATCGCCGTTTTAGGACCCAGCTCACTCGACACCATTGGTGTTCCTGCTGCGAAGACGACTGTCGATGGACCGCCGCCGCCGACTGCCGCAGAGACCCAATCTGCATATGCGGAGCAGCTGGCCGCTGTACCGTCGTTTGCGTCGTATGGGTCCGTGCTCAATAGCAGTGCCAAGCCGACGCAGCTTTCGGAAAGCGAGACGGAGTACCAGGTTTCGTGTGTCAAGCATATGTTCACCGAGCATGTTGTGTTCCAAGTGAGTTCCTTCCCACTCGTTTTATTTGTTCTTGTGCTGATTATTTTCGAGTTCAACGTCTCGAACACCCTGCCCGACACGGTCCTGGAGCAAGTCACGGTTGCGATGTCGTCAGAAGAGGGCAGCGGGCTCACGCAAGACTTCATTCTCCCGATCCCCAGCCTCACAGCGGCCAACTCACCCGGAATCGTCTACGTCTCGTTTACGCGGGACGAGCCGGACGACTACGTGACTGCGACGTTCCCTTGCACGCTGCAATTTGTGAGCAAGGAGATGGATCCGTCGACGGGCGAGCCGGAGGAGGAAGGCTACGAGGACGAGTACCAGCTGGAGGAGGTCGAGGTCAGCGCTGGCGGGGACTATATCGTTCCGTCGTATGCGTCGTTTGGCGCCGAATGGGATCGGATGAAGGGCGGGCCGAGCGTTACGGAGACGTTTGGGCTTGGGGCGTCTGTGGATGGGCTCAAGGGTGCGTTTGTGTGCTGTTGCGTCGGAGTCACGTGTTTCTGACGCTTCTTTTCTTGGCAGCTGCGTGCGATTCGATTATCGAGGTGCTCAATATGGAGCCACTAGGCGGCACGGAGAACCCTTCGTCCACGTCGGTACATACGTTGCAGCTCTCGGGCCTCGTTACGGGTGGTGGAGGCAAGGTGCTTGTGCGCTGCCGGATGACGTTCTCGCAGGGTGTGGGTGTTACGCTGGAGCTGGGTGTGCGGGCGGAGAAGCAGGATGTGTGCCAGCTTGTTGTGAATGCTGTTGGTGGTTAAAACGGTGCTGTTCGCGTGGAATTTATCTTTTTCTCCCTTTTTTTTTCGCTTGGATGTCACGTTTGGTGCAACTCATCCGCTAGTTCTTTTTCCCTGCTGCTTCGGCGACTCGTCGTGATGATCAACCGCTGGCTTCGCACCTGCTCGGATGCGGGCCGAATTGCAGTCAGATGAGCAAGCGGACAAAGGCGGAAGGTGCCCCATTCACCATCGATCCCTTTATCTGCTCGATCCCGACGTACACCAAACAGGGACAGCGGTAACTCGTCCACGAGGCTGCGCGGCGGGGCCACGAGTCGGCGGAGGAACAAAGGGCTGCCCCTCCACATTATCACATCTGACAGCTGGATCCACAGTGCTAATAACGCGGGGTAAGTGTCCCACGGGTATGCTGTCCATAAAATACATACATACCACCACACCGAATGTGGACACACTCACTGGCACGCGTCGAGCTTGAGTATGGCGCCCTCTGTCGACGTCGCGCAGTGGAACCACTCCACGTACCTCCTCACCACGCCTGCCTCTGTCGAGGCTGCCAGTGCGAGCAAGCCCACTTCCCGTAGAGGCACGCCTCCGGATCACATCCCTCGTCCGCCGAACGCGTTCATACTCTTCCGGTGCGTCGACCACGGTCTATCTAATCTCGTTCCGTACTCATTATCCGCACGCAGCAAAGCCAACGCACACCGTATCCCGAGAACGGTCACCAAGGACCAGAAGCGCATCTCGCGGTCGATCGGCGAGCTCTGGCGCGGTCTCTCCGAGGACGAACGCGCGTACTGGCAAGAACAGGCGGAGCAGGCGAAGCGCGAGCACGCGGCGCGCTGGCCCGACTATGTGTTCCATCCGGTGAAGAAGACCGTCGTTCCGCGGAAGCGCAAAGTCAAGGGCAGCGGCGCCGCGGACAAGCAGCGCGACAAGGAGGTTGCGCGGCTCATGCGTGCGGGCAAGGACGGGGATGCGCTGGCGCGTGCTGTGCGTGCGCGCGACGAGGGGCGCGATGAGGTCGCCGGGCATGGCCATGGCCATGGCCATCCGGAGATTCTCGCGCCGACGCCGTCGTACCTCGCCAATCCTATTCCCGAGTATCGTTCCTGGCATCCCCAGGCACCGCTCGGGAATGTGTTCGACGTCGACGCCGGTGCTGCTCACCAAGACGACTTCTCTCCGCTCATGTCGTCGACGTCGTACGACTACATCCACGACGATTACCTTGGGCCGATCCCCGACTCCGAGATGCCCTCCCCGCTGGGATTCAACAGCCTCTACATCGACCCGCAGATGCATGGATACGATTTCACGCACTATTGAACGGGGCTTTAAGTTTTCTTTCAGGTTCTTTAGCAGACGCTCTTATACATAAACACTTTCGACGTGCATAATGCGTTCGTGTTGTATCTACCTTGCCCTCCTTACCCATGTAGCTTTAGCAGAGATCGTACCAAAACTTGAGAAAAATAATAGCAAAGTGAATGCTCTTTTTCGGTGTGCGCCAGACAGAGAGAAGATGTAGGCGCCCACATTCGTGGCGACATCGGACATGCATGAGCTCAAGTTTGATGCGTTGATCGCGCGTGACTCACCGCGGTTCTCCAAGGTTGACCACCACCAGCAACGACAAGAATGCGACCTGGTTTATTCCGCATCCTGCGGGGATACGCCGGCCTCGTCCCCCCACAAAACATGGAGTATCCCATCCAACTTCCCCCAGAACTCGTCCATGATTTCGTCCTCAACCATCTCCTGCTCGACCCACACTTGGCTGCCTATCCGCCCTCTGAGCAGTACCAGAAGACGTTCTGGAAATGGATGGTTCAGAATCTGGAACAGCACAACGCGAAAGAAGATGTTCGTTTTCACGTTCCCTCCATCGGTTCGTCGACCAACGACTAGTATTCCGGCAGTCCGACGTTGAGATCGATTCGCGAATATACGACCGCTTTTTGGCGCTACTGAACATGTCGGCCTTCGATTTTTGAGCACCATATTCGTCATCTGAGCGCCGATGCAGCTCTTCCGACGGCCCACCAACGCAAAGCTACATCACGCACTTTTGGGACCCGTCTCTCCGTCGCGACGACAACGGCGACGATGTCGACCTTGCATGGTATCAGAAGACGACACTGCTGGAGTCGAGGACGATGATTGAGGCAGGGACCACCGGGATGCGGACTTGGCTTGCGAGCCTTGTGCTTGCGCAGTATCTCATCCGCCACCCAGGTCGCTTGAATTTGCATCTCCCGTGATGCAGGTGCTGAATCCGCTCCAGATCTCGTTCGAGGCAAACGAATACTCGAACTCGGGTCGGGGATTGGATTTCTCGGCGCTGTGGTTGCGACGCTGCAAGTCCTCAACCACGAACACGGCGCGGTTTGGCTCTCGGATGTGAACGAAACGGTACTTGCGAGATGTCAAGATAATGTCCGTCTTCCTTGCAGTGCGTTGATATCTCCTTGCTAGTTGTTTAGCTGAGTTTGACCACAGACACATCTTCATCTCATCCCAATGTCCGCTGTTGCTTTCTCGACTGGTCAGCGGCCCTCGATCCTGACAGAATCGTCGCTACCACGGCCCTTCTGAGGGAAGAAATATCTCCGCATCTCATTTTGGGCGCAGATATCGTATGGCGATTCGTCTTTGAACACGATTCTTCTGCTGATTTAACGTTTTTAGGTCTTCGATCCGTCGCTAATACCTCCGTTGGTCGCCGTTCTCAACCTAGCATTACGCGAAAATCCATCTGCGAGTGCAATCATTGCCCTGACCGAGCGGAATCCGGTCACGATGCAGAAGTTCGTCGATGCCATCTCAAGTAAGTACGCGATTTTCGGGTCCCTCGCCGTCGCTGACGACGCGCTCGCAGATTCAAACGATCTAAGCTTGGAGAAAGTGGACTTTGGCGTGAGGGAAAGCGCGTTCGCTGAGGGCGGGCCCGATGCAGGAAACGCAGTCGTCGTTTACAAAATACGAGATGGCCGCGGAACCAATTAACACGCCGATCATTGCCTCCGAGGTTGATCAGTGTGGACCCACTTTGCCAAGATTCTGGCCTGCTAAGCCTGAGTATATGCGCGTTTTATGGACAATTTAGCGCAGTGAAAGGCACCCAGACATAAATAACCATCTCCCAGGCCTTCGTATCGTCAGCGAAGACCGCGCAACACGTTCATTGACCACTATCCGCGGCGCCGTTTTCTCCTTTCTGAACGCGTGTTGGGCATCTCCAAGCGTTTTCTGAGACTCTACACGACGAATAACGCGTAGAAACTCGTATTCGACGCGTTTGGGAGCGCGACTGAGGTCGCCATCAATGACAGCTGCAGCGGGTATAAAAGCATACTCGGGACACAGACTTCTCTTTCCTTCAGACCACCACCCCTCTCAACTCGACTACCTTTTCCACAACCGGGTGAGCGGCCCAACGTCGTCGTCGTCTCCGTTCATCTGCTCACCTCGTCGCAGCCCACCCACCAACGATGGTCGCGACCAAGAAGACCCCTGCCAAGGCCGCCGGCGCTCGTACCTCCACACCCTCCTCGTCCTCGTCCGACGCGTCCACGAAGAAGAAGAGTACGCGTTTTCCTTCGTTTTGACGCGTCTTTCCTCGCTGACGACGCGTCGACACTCGCAGAGCGTTCCGCCGGTGGCCGCAGGAAGCAGAAGCCCACCGAGTACAACAAGTTCTTCGTGCGCTCCCTTCCTCGTTCCATCTTCCTCTTCGGCGCTGACGGCTCTCTGTGACTCCAGGCGGCGCAGATGGCTCTTCTGAAGGCGACGATCGAGGATAACGAGGAGCGGTGCGTTGTGTTGACCTTCCCTTTCGACTGTTGCTCATCTCCTCTCCTCGTAGTCGTCGTATCATCAGCAAACGCTGGGCAGAGAAGAAGGCAGAGGACACGGCTAATGCTCCGGCTGCGGACTCGGATGATTGAGCCTTCGTCGACGCGTTGTACTATACTGGACGGACTGGACTGGATTGTATTCTGCTGTGCTGTGTTAGTTCTACGCTACGGATTGTACCACTTTTCACGTTTGCCACTGTTGTAATGGATGCATGTACTCGCTGTCTCATGGCCTTCGTCGTCGTCGTCGTCGTCGCTTGTGGTGGTTTAACGTGTTGATGGCCTGTGACCCTCTTGAATCCGGACTTCCACCACGACCTCGAGCGCGATTGGCTCTGCGAAGGTCTCCGGCGCCCATGCCTCCGCGCATGCCTCAAAATGCGCGCCGATCACGCACGACTGCGGGGCAATTCAATCGTCGGCGTCGGCCGGCCCGACGGTAACTCTTCCATGAACGACAACTACAGCAGCTCCTACTCGACGCGTTCCGTAGGCGAACAGGGCACGGAAGGTCACTCCCAGGCTCCAAGTCTTCAGGAACCCTCACAACAGCCTCGAACTAGATTTCCGTGCCTTCATTGCGTTCAACGGACACGCCGTCTCGACCCTGCACGACATCCCACTCACACCTTCCGATGGCCGCTCTTCCAACGAGATCCTGGACGAGCACCATAGAGAGCTGACTCTGAATATGGTCGTCGAATGCCCGAGATGGACCTCTGCCAAGATGACGATCTCGACGACGGAACCGTTCACCCCAATTCACCAGGCGGTGACCAGCAAAGGTCGCCTTGCGTATGTGCGGAACGTCTTCCCACACCACGGTTATATCTGGAACTACGGGCTGCTCCCGCAGGTGCCATTTTTGTCCCTCTTGCTGCGTCGCGAGATGTTGATTTCGCCAGACCTGGGACGAGGGCGCCCCCGTTGCACGTATGCGAAATTGGGGAACGAGTCGCAAGCATCGGCGATGTCCTCCGTGTTCGCGTTCTTGGGATCTTGGGACCACGCGACGAAGGAGTCTTGACTTGGACGCTGCTCGTCGTCAACACCGCGGACCCATTGGCGAAACGTCTGCACAACCTGGGCGATGTCGAAAGCAACTGCCCAGGTATCATGACGGCCACCAAAGAATGGTTCAGGTTGTATAAGCTTCCGGACAACAAGGACGAGAACACTTTCGATTTGAAAGACGTTGCGCACCGCGAGTATGCCCGCGATGTAGTCCGCCGCGCGCACGAGACTTGGAAGAGTCTTGTTACCTTCGCTGGGCCGACACAGCTCGTCGACCTCACGAACGTTACTCTGCGCAACTCGTCCACACTGGTTTCTTCTCAAGACGCAGACAAGAGTGAGAATTTTGCAGCCACTGAGCTTGGAATCGGCACTGCGCCTGCAGATCCCGACTCGGGTGCGTCGCATTTTACTTGTTCTTCATCCTTCTGAAACACGCACAGCTACGAAATGGTGGCACATTGGGACGCGTTTGTAACCTTGTATAGTTGTTTATCGTATCGCATGGGGTCCGGCTGTCTGGAGTGACCGAAGCGGCTGAGAAATTATGGGATGATCCCCAAACCGCGTTGTCTCTCCCCACTACCCTCGTCGATGCGCCACTGCTGCAATGCTCCCCTCTGCTAAAGTTATCCATGTCGACACGCGCGGGGCTGTAATTCTCTCCGAAGAGTCACCGGAGGTGCGAGATGATCAAGGTGTTTTTGCCTCTTCTTCTCAGCGTCGTTGGTGCAGACAAGGGACAGTCGCGAGAAGTACTCGAGCGTGAATTGCTTGAGCTTGAAAATAATCTCGTCCTGCCAACGCGAAGTCTTGCTCTCGCAAAGTCTTGCTCGAGTTCGACCCAGCTCTTATATAGGTTTTCGGCGCGCGTTCGTAATCATAAGGTAAGTGTGCCGTTTCTCTTCGCTTGGCCCGCGCAGCGGAGGAAAATTTTCATTAATTTACGGCTTCGAGGTGCCTGGAGGAGGCGTTCCGAGGCCGTCGCTCAGGGTCGCGGGAGGAGCAAATTCTATTGGGGCTACTCGACGTGTACAATTCTAACCGAGCGCCGTCTCCTTGAGTCCAGCGAGGCGTTGGCCTCCGGCGGTAAAAACCTTGGAAATTTTGAGCACTTGGAGCGTGAAAAAACAGTAAAAATGCACTCACTTTTACCATCTGATGGCGCATCAGAAACGGCGAGCGCGTTTCGGGCGGGTCGGGGTCGGCATCTCGCAGCAGCGCATTGGCGGTTCGGCGCGGCGTCGATTAGAAGCTGAGCGAGAAGTCAGCGAAAGCCGACTTGGAAACAAGAAAACTGAGCTAACCTCCGGAGCAGAGCTTCGCCCAGGCGCGGTCCAGCTCGGACGCGAGGATGAGGGATGCGAGGGATTGGCAGCTTACCTCGGCTCAAGCGCGTCGCGTCCACCTTATACAGGTTGGCGGTTCGGCGCGGCGTGGATTCACAGCAGGGCGGATTCCAAACAGCCTCCGCAGAGTCTGCAGGAGAGCTTGGGTTAAAACTCCGACGCGAGGAATGCTCTGCGCCGCAGATTGAGTTGCTGACAAGGAAAATGGAGTGATGAGCTCACCTGGGGAGACAGCGCGACCGCCGTCGACGTAGCTTTGAACTCCTCGTGGGGCGCCGCTCGCCGCGGGGCAAAAACCTGTGGTCAAAAGTAAGTGATTTGGGCGAGAGAAACTGTTTCCTGAACGCACCTCAGAGCACCAGGAGGGATGCGAGGAATGCTCTGCGTGAGCAGAGTGAGCTTCTGGCAAGTGATGGGAAGGGTTAAAAACTCACCAAGAAAAAAGGCGCGACGGCGGCCTGCCGTCGACGCAGCTTTGAAGTCCCAGTTAGCTGCCGCTCGCCGCGGGGCAAAATCCTGGGCAAAAAAGTCAGTATTTTGGGTAGAAAACGCGCTCTAAAACACACCTTTAAGTGCAATGAGAGTGGAACCGATAGACATAGGAATGGCGGGACGCCGGCCCGCCGTCGACGCAGCGTTTGATTTCCAGCTGTTTGCCGGCGGGGCAAATTTCTGGAACAAAAAATGAGCATCTCCGCTTGAAAACTCCTTCCTTCACACACGGGAATTGGCAGCCGGTGTCCTATCTTGGGCAGGAGAAACGGCTCTAAAACACACCTTTAAGTGCTTTCCGCCCGTTGTTGGCCGCGATGGCGGGACGGCGACCCGCCGATGACGACGCAGCGCTGGAGTCCCAGCGGTTGGCCGCGCGGCAGTTTTCTTGAAGAAAAAATTAGCATCTTCCTTAAATGCACTGCCGGAACGCACCCGAAACGGCAGCCGATAGCCGCCAAGTTGATGCCGAACATGCCGGCATTCATCGGCTTGACGCGGGAGAAAGAAACAGCGACGGCGCGCTATTGCCGCCGCGGTTCTGAGCCTCGGGAAGGGTGCCGCTCGCCGCGGGGCAAAATCCTGGGATCAGAAATCAGCTTTCTGAGCCAGAAAAGTGTCCTCGGAGTGTACCTTGGAATGTTGAGGTGCAGCCGAGGCGCTGATGGCGGGCTGAGCAGCCGCGACAATGCTCTTGCCGACGCAGGTGCAAATCGGAGGTTGTTGTCGCCCGCTCGCCGCGGGGGAAAGCTCTGCAAGGATTCCTCCACATGAGCAGAGGCAGGAAGACGCATGATGAACTCACAAAAGCGTTGCTGACTCGGTACATAGCTGACCTTATACTCGACGTGTTGGACTAAGCGGAATTGCGGTTGGCGGTTCAGCGTGGCGTCAAATTGCGGCGGAGCTGAGAAAGTTGAGCGAGTTAGAGCTTGAATGCACTGGCAGGGAATCCCTTACCTACTCGGTTGAATGCGAGGGGCCGACATAGACTGGTTGGACGGCGAGCTGCCGTCGACGCAGCTTTGAGCCGGACTTGGGTGCCGCTCGCCGCGGGGCAAAAATCTGAATCCAAAAGTGAGCATTTTTCGGGCAAAGTGTGCTTCCAAGACGCACCTTGAAAGTCGGCTGAACATCAATCCGATGTGCCGGAAAGAGGGCAGAACGGCGCGCCTGCCACCAGTGAACCCCGTCGGAGATCGTCGGCGGGCTGCAACAGGTGGGTGGAGGCAGCGACAGCGCTGCGGCCGCAGTCCAGCGATTCCGCTGCGAAGAAAATCTGGAAAAGAAGTCAGTACACAGTTCTGAGTGGCGTTCCGGAGGACTTGAGAGAGATGGGACTTACTGAAGATAGCGGCGGGATGGGGAGTAGGCGGTGAGGCTTTTAAGAAAGCCGGCGTTGCAGAGCGTATATATTCGGCACTTGAGCGCGCGACAAGTTCATCCAACGCTGAAGAGAATGAGGCAGTGAAATGGTTGGGGACGAGAGTGAACTCACCGTTCCTGGGCACGTCGCGGGTACCCAGTGGGGTCCCGAGAGTGCGACCGAGAGCTCGGCAGAGACGTTGTCGCGTCAGCTGGGTCGAGTTGAGACTTCGAGCGAGGAACAAACGCAAAAAGTGAACACACTTGTTTGAATAGCCTAGCCGAACGCGGCGGAGGGCGTACGTTGCCTACGCGGAAAGTTGGAGGGTGGGCCGACGGTGGGAGCGCGAAAAAAAGCTGCGCGGTGAGGTGATGATGATGGTTCGGGACAGAACGAGTGATGCGGTGACAGCATCGCGTCGGCACTGACGGCAGCGGCGCGCTGGCGGGCGGGAGACGGTGGGCGGGAGTTCACAGAGTGAAGTAGGAGGAGACGAGGAACTACTCCAGTATTTTTGATCCAAAGCAGCTGCGCTCTGTAGCTTGAACTTAGTTCACCGCGAACAAAAACATCCTACCTTGCAACGGCCAACCTTCGCCGTGCGCGAGTTCACCGCGATTAATTTGAAACACGCCAGGGGCATGGATACGCCGGCGCTGGAGCGCCGTGGACCTACAGAAACGGCGAACTCAGGGTTTTCCGTAAAATGTCGCGTAAATGTTGTATGCCGATATGTAGCGTCCGCTCCGGTGTCTATCGTCAGATCTTTGGTGTAGTGGTCTACGCTGCCGCGCCTGCTGCCGCGCCTGCAGCTTTCCGCTCCATCTCTTTTCTTGCTGGAGCCGGTTCGAATCTTTTTAAAAATTCTGTTTGTTTAATTTTTATTTGGAGGTGAATACACCCCAAAGAGCCTATTTTGGACAGTGAACGCGACCGCAATGCCGCTGGATTTTTTAGAGCTTTGCCGCCGCCGTCGCAGGCGGTGCCGAGCGCTTTGTGGGCGCATCACGTGCACTCTTCGCATCTCCTCCTCGACCAACTTGAGTTCTCAGGCGGCGATCCTCATCGGGCACTGACGTAATCAGTTATTTGAATGCTAAAGCATCCTCAAGACTCATTTTGAGCTTTCCAGAGGCTCTCGATGCGCCTTGGATCTCAAGATATCTTCCCCATCAACCACCGATCCAAAACTACATCGGTGCGCTCGATAAGCGCGATCCTTGCGCTAGTGTACGTAATGAGTATTCTTGAAATATTCTAAGCCTCTTTCACGCCTCTAAAAGCTCAACGCACTCCGCGATAGACGGCACACCGCGGAAGTGTTCAAAAACCCATCTCCGCCGCGCGCCGACGGGGATTGCTTGAAACACCAGACACTTCCCCTGGAGCTGTCAACAGTATACAACATGTGCGAATTTTCTCAGCAATTCTCTTCGCCGCTCAGGGCTGGAATTTGAATGGATCCTCCCTCCGCTGTGTTTCTCTCTCGGTGAGGGCCAGTGGTCTTGTACTCGCCGGAAAATGACGCTGCACAGGCTTCAATACCAGCTCAAACCTCTCCCAAGCCTCAGATCCGCCCCCAGCTCACCGCAAACACGATATCCGCCCGTCCGCATTTGGCCAAAAGTCAACCACCGTAAGCCTACGACACCAAATTCGGATGCGCGGCATCGGTCTCCCGCACATCTAGGGTCATACACAAACACTTCCCACTCGCTTACTTGGCCGCGGCGGCCGCAGGATGTATAAAATCCTGGCAAACCACCCGCGCCGTCAGTCCCTCTTGCTCCCTCCCGTCATCTTGCTCTTTTCCGCACCCAACCCCAGCACGACCACAACCTTCGTGTACGTGCGGACCTACCTGGTTCTCTTCACCCTCGTTGCTTACTTTGTGTTTGTTGTCCTTAGGGTCCTTTCAGGTCGACTTGCATGCCAGTGCGTGTCCCCATTTCATTTGCTTTCAACTTCTCCATTCCTTTTTCAATCTCTACATTTCATTGCTACCCACATACCCCGCGCCAACACATCACCCCGCGCGTCCAAGTCGTCGCGTTCACCATCCACAACCCCGCCGCTCGGGTCGCTGACCACTTGCCCAGACCCGCCTCCGCCTCTCCAACTCGCCGAGCGGATGCCTACAAACCGGTTAGTCGTGCTCTTCCCATCCAAACGCTATAAACTCACTGACTGACTTGTCTTGTTTCGCAGATCGCGCGACCGCGTTTCGTTGAGCTCGAGCCGTTTGAGAGATCTCAAGTACAAGGTGAGTTAACGCGCCTTCGAGTTTACCAGCAAACTCACTAACATTGCTGTTTTTGCCGCGTTTGGCTGGTCGGCGTCAAGAGGTCGCGTTCGAGTCGCCCGTTCTGTAGCGAGGCATCCACCAGCAGCCCTACACCAACAAGGTTAGTCGCGCCCTTGGTTTTTTTCTCAGAGTTGACTGACCTTGAATAGAATCTCGCGCCTCGCGCCGACCCAGTTCTCCGACGAGCTCGTTAGGGTACGTGTATTTTGCCGTTCACGTCGTCTCACTCGCTGACGTCGTTGCGTTTTGTAGAGCCGAGGTGGTCGTGTAGGCACCTTGCAGGAATATTCATCCCTGCATAATTACAGGTCAGTGCGTTCTCGTTCAGTTGCATTTCAAGTTCGCTTACCTCCGTTTTGAAGCGCGTGGTTCATCTCGCTCCGGCCCACGCAGTCCGTCACAAACGCTGAAGTACAAGGTGAGTTAACGCGCCTTCGGGTTTACCAGCAAACTCACTAACATGGGTGTTTTAGCCCGCGTTTCGCTGGTCGGCGTCCAGAGTCGCGTTCGAGTCCTCTGCGGGTTCTGCCGAGCTGACCAAGAACTTGGCAAGAAGGTTAGTCGCGCTTTTAAGTTTCTCTCAGAACTAACTGACCTTGAATAGAATCTCGCGCGTTGAACGGATCCGCGCGCCGACGAGCTCGTTAGGGTACGTGTATTTCGCCGTCCGCGTCGTCTCACTCGCTGACGTCGTCGCGTTGTACAGAGCCTCGTTCCTGCACAGAACAAGTTAGTGTGGTCTCGTTCAAGTGCATTCAGAGTCGCTTACCTCCGTTCCACAGCGCGTCATTGCGTGCAGTCTACAACAGAAACGTGAGTATTTCGTCCCATTGGGTTCGGAGATCTGCTCACCTTGGCGCACAGAACACGTTAACGTCGACCCAGAACGAGCGCACCGACGGGAGCAACGTCACCGGTATGTACCGAATGGCCGGCTCGCGCGCTTCGGGACTCCAAGGCGCTGCACAAACGAGTTGAGCATGCATGTACTCGGGTCGAATTCGCTGACCTTAGCTTTAGATCGTTTCAGGTCGTCGCTGGTCGTGGTACGCGAGACGAAGTTGATGATTTGGCGGACCGGCGCTGGGCTGAAATGCAAAGTGAGCAAAATGGGTTCCGACTTGTATTCACTGACCTTGAAAAACAGAAGACGGCGCGGCGAATGGGGTTGAGTGGAGAGGAACGACTGGGCTTGGCGCAGGGATTTGGCGAGGGGGCGGAAACGTGCTACAACTGAAAGTCAGTGAACGCGTCTCGGGTGCAAATCCGGGCCAACGGACCATATTCCCAGATGGTTTGCTTGGTGAGCGTCGTTGCTGATGTTGGGCGCGGCTGATTGGCGTCGGGAGGTGCGGGGAAGCACGGCGGAGCCGGGTGAGATGCGGCTCGGGGCGAGCTGGGTGTGGTATCGGCGTAGTTTTGTTGCGCGGTGTCGTCGATTAGGCTGGCTGGGAGGTGCTGGCGGGCCGCGGAGTGAACGGGGGAAGCCGGATGTGACGGCGGGAACGGTTCGGAATGCGCTGGTGTTCTCGGTAGCCGCGGGCTTTGACGTCGACGGCCATTGGCGCGCTGTTCGTTCCGTTTTTGGCGTCATCGGAAGACCGCGCTGACGACGCTGACGTGGTCTTGGTCGCGACCTGAGTGGGTTGGAGTGCTACAAGCAGGTAAGCAAAAGCAACCTCGACTCGAGCTCGTTCACATACCTCGGTAGATCCGACACCGACGCGCCGTTCCCGACTTGGACTCGACGGTGCATGGCAGTATCAGATGGTGAGGGTGTTAGGCGCGGCTGACTGGGGTCGGGAGATGTGGGGAAGGATGGCGGCGGTGGCTCAGGTGCTGCTAGGCAGCAGGTTGATTGGGGTTGCTGGGAGCCGTGTAGTGAACGGGTGTCGGTCCGGAACGACCTCTTCCGTGCGTGTCGTTTTCCGCGATGTGGAGAGGGAAGCGGGAGCGGGAGCGGGTGAACGGGAAGAGATCGTCGGCATAGTAGCGCAGGCGTGAGTGAGGGTCAAGGCCGAGGTGAAGAGACTGAATCAGCAACCACGCGCGTCGACGACGAATGTTGCCCAAGGTTCATACCGGGATCCTACTTGTCGACTAGGAATGCTGGGAGATATTTGCCCTAGCCTACAAGAGCCTACAAGTGGCGTGCGGTCACACAACGGTCTGCACGACGGCGGGGCAATTCAATCGTCGTTGTCGTTCGTGGTGTTGAGGTCGCGCGTTGATGGCCTGTGACCCTCTTGATTCCCGACTTCCACCACGACGTCGAGCGCCGGGGCCGACAGCACTTGAAACCCGATCCTCCCGCGTCTATGGCACCAGCTCCCAGTGCGTCGTCACCAGCCTCTCTCGTTCATCTCACTGACGCGTTTTCCAGGCTACTGTCGTATCTCACCGTGTCCTCCTTCGTCCCTTCGTCGGTCTCTGCGAACCCACACGCTACCACTCGCCTGCTCGAACCCAGACGATTGCGAAGGACCACAAACCTCCCTTCAACGTATTCTTCTGGGCGCATCCGCGACTCTCAAGCTCGGAACGCCCGTATCCCTGCGAAGCCCGAGCCACACGGAGTCTGAATACGAGCACGGAGGAGTGCGCCTCATCCAACATCGCTGGTCTGCCTGAGCGGGATTCTCGTGCAGATCGACGATGGGACTCGCATTATCCGAAGGGCCGGGTGCATGAATAAGGGCACGGGCACGGGTAAGCAAGTACAAGTTGCTGTTGTGGGCTTATAGACTGCAACAAATACAACGTTCTTTGCCCCCTCATCGAGCAACAGAATCTGTGACCCTCCTGGATCCAGACTTCCACCACGACGTCGAGCGCGATTGGCTTTGCGAAGGTCTCCGGCGCCCATGTCGCCTCAAAATACGCGCCGATCACGCACGACTGCGGGGCAATTCAATCGTCGGCGTCGGCCGGTCCGACGGTAACTCTTCCATGAACGACGACTACAACAGCACCTACTCGACGCGTTCCGTAGGCGAACAGGGCACGGAAGGTCACTCCCAAGCTCCAAGTCTTCACGAACCCTCACAACAGCCTCGAACTAGATTTCCGTGCCTTCATTGCGTTCAACGGACACGCCGTCTCGACCCTGCACGACATCCCACTCACGCCTTCCGATGGCCGCTCTTCCAACGAGATCCTGGACGAGCACCATAGAGAGCTGACTCTGAACATGGTCGTCGAATGTCCGAGATGGACCTCTGCCAAGATGACGATCTCGACGACGGAACCGTTCACCCCAATTCACCAGGCGGTGACCAGCAGAGGTCGCCTTGCGTATGTGCGGAACGTCTTTCCACACCACGGATATATCTGGAATTATGGGCTGCTCCCGCAGGTGCCGTTTCTGTCCCTCTTGCTGCGTCGCGAGATGCTGATTTCGCCAGACCTGGGACGAGGGCGCCCCGTTGCACGTATGCGAAATTGGGGAACGAGTCGCAAGCATCGGCGATGTCCTCCGTGTTCGCGTTCTTGGGATCTTGGCACCACGCGACGAAGGCGTCTTGTCTTGGACGCTGCTCGTCGTCAACACCGCGGACCCATTGGCGAAACGCCTGCACAATCTGGGCGATGTCGAAAGCAACTGCCCAGGTATAATGACGGCCACCAAAGAATGGTTCAGGTTGTATAAGCTTCCGGACAACAAGGACGAGAACACTTTCGATTTGAAAGACGTTGCGCATCGCGAGTATGCCCGCGATGTAGTCCGCCGCGCGCATGAGACTTGGAAGAGTCTCGTTACCTTCGCTGGGCCGGCACAACTCGTCGACCTCACGAATGTTACTCTGCGCAACTCGTCGACACTGGTTTCTTCTCAAGACGCAGACAAGAGTGAGACTTTTGCGGCGACTGAGCTTGGAATCGGCACGGCACCTACAGATCCCGACTCGGGTGCGTCGCATTTTACTTGTTCTTCATCCTTCTGAAACACACACAGCTACGAAATGGTGGCACATTGGGACGCGTTTGTAACCTTGTATAGTTGTTTATCGAATCGCATGGGGTCCGGCTGTCTGGAGTGACCGAAGCGGCTGAGAAATTATGGGATGATCCCCAAACCGCGTTGTCTCTCCCCACTACCCTCGTCGATGCGCCACTGCTGCAATGCTCCCCTCTGCTAAAGTTATCCATGTCGACACGCGCGGGGCTGTAATTCTCTCCGAAGAGTCACCGGAGGTGCGAGATGATCAAGGTGTTTTTGCCTCTTCTTCTCAGCGTCGTTGGTGCAGACAAGGGACAGTCGCGGAATCTACGTGCGTGTTTTTGCAGCTTGTAACTTAGAGGGGGTGTTGAACAGGGCTCCAGCTGCCCAACCACATTGAACCGGTGTCGCACATTGCCGTCGACGTCGGCGGCTCGTTGGCCAAAGTCGTCTACTTTACCCGCTCCCCGGAACCTCCTTCGTCCCCTTCTATCGCTGCTACGCATGGAAGCGGCACCCCGAGCCATATTTCCACACCAAGTCCACGCTCATTGTCTCCGGAACTCAGCAACGGCCTGCTCCCAAAACGAAACGGCGCACTCACACCTCTTGTGCTCACCAACGACCAGCCTCCGGATGCGCTGACCAGCCTGGCGGACGGCTCGTTCATGCGCGACACCATTCTGCGACGAACGGTGCAGCATTTTCCCGGCGGGTCGCTTAACTTCGAGCGCTTCGAGACAGACTCGATTGACGACTGCGTGGCGTTCATCCAAGCGCTTATCGCTCGTTCGGCCGAGGTCAATGGTGTATCCATCGAGGAAATGCGTCGAGGCGTCAAGATTATGGCGACGGGCGGAGGCGCGCACCGATTCTACGAGCTGTTCCGTGGAACACTCTGCGTCGATGTGCAGCGAGAGGACGAGATGGAATGCCTCATCGAGGGCCTCAAATTCATCACGCTTATCCCGGACGAAGTCTACTACTTCTCCGACGAGCTCATCCAGAGCGTCTCGGCGGGCAAGACACCCAACGCAGCGGCTGCTGGGGTCAGTGTTATCCCCGTACCGCTTGAACGACCCAGCCCGAATCCGCCTGCATACGCGGTCACCTTCGAGCGCAACCCGACGCCGCAGCTGCCCTGTTTGCTGGTCAACATCGGTTCGGGAGTATCGATCATCAAGGTCGACGAGGACGGCACGTTTGAGCGCGTGAGCGGGACGAGTCTTGGTGGTGGGACATTGTGGGGTTTGTTGAGTCTGTTGACGCCTGCGACCACGTTCGATGGTGCGGTTCCCGGCTAGTTCAATTCGCAGACTAACCCAGCCTCAGAGATGCTCAAGTTCTCTGAAGGCGGCGACAATGCTACGGTTGACATGCTCGTTGGCGACATCTACGGACAAGACTACAGCCGCCTTGGTCTCAAGTCGACCATGATTGCCAGCTCGTTCGGGAAAGTGTTCAAGAAGGGCGGCGAGAAGGGCAAATTCTCCGCAGAGGACATAAGCCGGAGCCTGCTATACGCCATCTCCAACAATATCGGGCAGATAGCGTATGTGGCTCTCTCTTTTTGGCGGTTGCGTGCTCAACGGATCTGGTACAGGTATATGAACGCCGAGAAATATAACCTTGAACGAATATATTTCGGTGGCTGCTTCATCCGAGGTGTGTTGTGTTGTTCTAGTGCTGTTCGGGGATCCTGGGGCTGAGTTGTTTCTGCTCACAGGGCATCCCGCCACCATCGCAACCCTGTCATATGCGATCCGATTTTGGAGTAAAGGGACGAAGCGAGCGCTGTTCTTGCGACATGAGGGATTCCTGGGCTCGATTGGGGCGTGGCTCAGGAATATCGGGCTGGACGAGGAGGAGGGACAAAACTTAAAGGTGCGATGATCGTCCAATTTTTGACGGTGTATCAGTAGAATGCCGGTGGACAGCCACTGCTGCTATAATTTTGGCATGACGCCATCCCCACACAAACGACCTCGCGCTTGCCGCTAACGCTAATTGATTAAGTTTGCATCTTGTCGCCCAGGTGTTTGCCATGGACGATGAATGGTACTAGAATGGAGCGCCCGCCGCCTTGGTGTCTCAGACGTCTCCACCCGGTGGATCGTTCGCGTGTGCCCCTGGACTGCGTAATCTTGGGGCCGCTTGAGCATGGGAACATGATCAGTGCTCGAGCTAGATTGTGCAGCATCCTTGGCCATGCGGTCCCGGAACGCGGCTACATAGCTGGCTAGTAGCGGGACGAGGCTTTAGAAGGGCGCGGAAGGAGGAAGGCAGGATACCAACGTCTATTCTTTCGCGTAAAGGTCCGCTGCTGAAATGTTCATACGGGGAAGTGACGATCACAAAACCCAATATACACCATGCTGTCTGTGAAGCAAATTGGCGTTCCGTTTGTCATTCATCTAAATCTCCCTTGCCTCCGCCCCTCATGGCCGACTTGCAGCAGCAGCCCAAGAAGCCCCGCCATCGCCATAGCGCCGTCCAGCTCGCTGCGCTCAATGCGCTCTACGAGAAGACCGAGCATCCCACCCTCACCCAACGTACCGAGCTGGCGCTGTCGCTGGGATTGTGCGTCTTGTCGTCTTTCATCTTGGTCCTCTGTTGTGCTTACCGATAGCGCCCATCTACAGAGAAACAAAGAGCGTCAACGCTTACTTTCAAAACAAGCGTGCCTCATTGAAGAAGCCACGAGGCATCTACGACGCTGCTGGCCCCGCTTCTCGCAAGGCAGCAGCCCATACACGCCCCCCCATCCTCCTCGTCCGCTTCCTCCTCGTCTTCGCGCTATCCCAGCTCCGTTGTCGACGATGCACATTTTCGATCACAGGCACCGCTCGATCACCAGCAGCTGGGAAATCAAGCGCAATATAATTCCCCAGCCGATCCCGATTTGGGGCACCTGTCTCGAGCAGTCGTCGACGAGCTCGAGGCGATCCGGAGGCGGAACCCCTACCCGACGTTCGACGAGTCCAAGATGGTCGCGGAGAGGCTGCAGGTGTACGTCCTTGTCCACATTTTTTTCGACGATCCCTGGCGTTAGTAATTGACCATGCTTCTTCGGTTTTTCACAGGCACCACTCGACCATCATCGACTGGTTCCGGATGCACGATGATACGCGCGACCACTCGCTGAACCTGCCCCCGCTGGTCAAGACGATCCCATCGCTGCGCCTGCCGCCGCTCAGTGCCTTGCCGCCAGCGTCATCCACGAGCCATCCGTCACTGGCGGGGATTATGGAGGGCGGCTCGCGACGGCTTCCATCTGTCCATGAAGAAGACCATCATTCTTACGCATCTCCGGGCCGTCAGCAGCGTTCTCCATCCCCGCGCGACAACGCAGCCCCGTATAGCACCGGCAGCTCAGCAACAACCGTCACCCGGCCACGCCGCGGACGGCCGGATACGATGCAGCTCGAGGGTCTGCGGCGGCTGCTCGCCAAGACGGCCAACCCGACGATCGAGGAGCGCAGCGCGCTCGGCCGTGAAATCGGGATGGACCTTGTGAAGGTGTCGAATTGGTTTCGGAACCTGCGACAATCAAAAGCCAAACGTGCTCGGCGGCAGATGGAGCAAAGCCATATGCAGCCTGGGAGCGAGGATGAATCGACCCATTCGTCCTTGTCTGGCGACCGGGTTTATCTTTCGTCGACGTCGCCATCGCGTTCGGAGACGCCGCCGCCGTCTGCGACGAGCTATAGCTCGAGCGTCGAGGCGGTCCCGGCGTTGACGCGGAGTTCGTCGAGCTCGGACGACTCGGAGGCACAGCAAAGGGCCCGTTCGCGTGCCTGGATGCGGCGATTGGTCCATTCGAGCGACGACGAGGAAGAGGTGCAGGAGGCCGTGACGCCTCCTCCGCCAGCACCGATGCCGATGCAGGTCGATGCACCACCACCGCAAAACAAGGCATACGAGGACGCGATGCTGCTGCTCTCGTTCCACCAGCACGCCGCTTGATGGTTTTCAGGCGGAGATTGGATTCATACATACATTATTTATTTGTTTTCGCTTGAGAACGAACAAACAAACGAACGAACGAAAAAGTACCGCGCACTCGCGTACGTTGTAGTTTTAGTCGCATTAGCATTTTGTCTAGTCCGCTTGCATGGCATTGGTATTGGCATTGAAATCGAAGGAGAATTGGTTTGAATGGACGCCACTGGGAGTGGGAGCGAAGAATCTCCAGCCAGGGCCGTCGCGGTTGGGAAAGACGTATTTCGGGCGTCACGGTTTTGGCTTGCTAGTGCGTGGACGGCGGAGATGGGTACAGTATGTGAGAACGCGGTTGTGTTTGTGCGCCGGGGGCTGGCTTCGCGATGGGGTGTATTTTGGATGCACTGTGGTGGTGCTTGATGCAATGGTGGAAGCGAAAAAAAAACTGCATTAGCAGCCATCTTGGGAAGCACTGCAGCGCGGGTCGAGTGGTGGTGGTGGGTTTCGGCTGTCGCCCGTGATCTTGAGCGGACATATCTTTTCCGAGGGCTGGAGAGTTGTGGTCTGTAGTCTGCGTCGCGGAAGAATTGCGCTCTGGGGACATGCTGAGCGTGAGGACGCGACGGAATTCTGAAAAGGTGTTTGTTTGTTGACCGGAGAGCTTCGAGGTGGATGAATTTGAGAGACCGCAGTGGTGGTAAGGGAGGCATACTTGGAATAAAGGTGGTGGGACCGAGGGAATGGTTCGACGAGAAGTTCTGCCAGTGCTGCAGAGCAACTCCCTACAAGGGCCATGCTGTTTTTCTCGCAGCCCCCGAAATTCGGGTTTCTGGTCGTTTGGTGAAGAATTCTGCGGAGATTTGTCAGCAAGAACGGTGGTGAGGGTCGGCTTAAGTCGGTGTTTGTGGTCGTTTGGGACGAGACGCGGTTCCTCACGTGACGATTTCCTTTTCGAGAAATTTAGGTTTGCCTCGTGTGGATGTGACCTCATTGCGTCCGTACGGCCATGTCGTCGTCGCCGACACACATAATCTCCACTCCGAGAGCGCCTCGGTCGACACACCACCGACGCTCGTCCTCAACGCGTTCATCGCCGCGCCAGAACCGCGGCAACACGCCATACCACAGCCCTCGCAGTCCGCGCAGCCCGGCAAGCCAGCTCGAGGCGGACTTGCATGAGCCTGTGTCGCCGACACCCTCGCGATCGCGTTCGTACGCAAATTACGTCGGTCCGCCGACTCCGGACGTGGTCCCGGAGAACCTGCACCAGACAGACGATGTGTTCAACGTCGATCCAACGAGCGGGGTGTTGGACGCTGCGGGCGACACGTATCAGGCCGAGATTCCGCCTGCGGGGAGAAAGCGGTTCGTCGGAGGGTTCGTGGGTGGGCTTAAGAGGGCGTGGGGGCAACGTGGTGGTGCGGCACGGCCGGACGACGGCTTCGGGAACGAACCTCCGATTCCGTTCCCTGAGCCGGCCATCATACACGACGAGGAGACCGAGTACACGCCGGTGCCGCATTCGGAGCGGTTTATGTCGCCGGAACAGGAACGGTACTCGTCGCCGATGCCGGAGGCGTCGACTTCGCAGTATCGTGGTGTCCCGTTGGAGACGCCGTATGAGGAGGACGAAGAGGATCTTTACGACGACGAGGAACGACCAGGCCACGAACGACAAGAATCCTCCGCTTCCACTGCGACGATGCATCAGACGCAGGAGCATTACGAGGGCACGACGATCGTGAACCACGAACCTCTGCCTCCCCCGCCTCAGCAATACGCCAGTCCACGCTTCTCCGAGCCACCGCTGGACCCCGAATACGGCAAGATGGCATCTGAAACGCGGTCCGAAGCGCCGATGGGCTACATCGCGCGTTTCCAACGATTCCTGAAGGCGATCAACGACCTGCCTTGGGTTTCACCTGACCGCGTCACGGTCGACTACATCCCCGCAGGCGCACGCGAGCAGATGGCCTTGGAGGACGCCATGAACAGCACGATTGGATCTCCACGACCGCGACCGCGCTCACGGGCGCGTTCTGGCGTTAGCCGGCGCAGCTCGACGTGGTACATGTCGAACCCTTCACAGAGCATGTTCATCACCAGCACGCCCCGCCCGCCGCTCCCAACCGACGAGTTTGGGCAACCCATGATGCCCAAGGACATCCCGATGGCGTTTTCCCCACAGCAACCGACCGTGACGACGCAGTATCCATACATGTCCCCCGGGGAAGAGTCGGACCTGGTCTACCGCCCTTTGGAGCCAAAAACACCACCGCGGACGCCCCCGAAACCACTCGCCGGCGCGCTGGGCTTCAACACCCCTCGAGCGGGGACCTCGCGGCGCGTGCCCCCGCCGCGGTACTCGCCCGACTTCGATGGCCCGCCGGGGTCGGGGACGTATCGCCCGCCTGGGTCGCCGCGCTATGCGATGGGCGGGTACGTCCCGTATGAGCAGCAGCCGAACCAGACGTATACTGCGTCGACGATGAGTTCGGTTGCGCCTAGTGTGCGTGGTTGAGTACCAGTGTGGTGCTCAAACTCTCTTGGGAGGGTATTTATGATATTTATTCATGAACTCATGGACACTACTGATTAGACGGTGTATGTTGACTGAAACGCAATGTACGAGTATGCACCAGACACGAGCATTTTTGGACTTGTATCCTAGACCTTGCACGTGATCGTGCCGTTTGTTGACATGGACCCACACTCGCGGTCATGGGCCTACACTTCTACACCGAGAGTCCCATCGGTCCGTTGACTCAGAAAGCGCGTCTTCTCCCCAGCTTGTCGCTCTTACGCCACCGGATTCCTTTCGTCATATTTGGCGAAGACGCACTCTGCATCGCACACTTTGTGCCGACTGTCCTCTTCGACCAGCATATCCTTGTGCTCGACTCAAAGCTGCAAGAAGCCGCTGCGGCTATCTGCGCTGATGGTCCGTATTCCCTCAGCGCGACGGACACAGCGGACACTTGGAAGGAGTCTCCGTGGGTACAAGGAGGCGGGCGACATGCGTTCAAATTGAACGAAGATACGCTGCTTCTCGTCCCGAGCGATGCTGAAGACGCTGTAGAGGTGAGACTGGCCTTCCCCTTCCCTGGTCTGCGCTTACTTACTTATCGTTGACGCGGCCCAGCGCATCTTCCTGCACAAACAATCTACTTTCCACTTCGACACGGAGGAAAATGCGAGCACCATCCTCAACCCTAGCCCTCCTGGACCAAAGTTCCGTGATATTCGCTTTCCGAGTCTCCCCGCCTTTCTCGACAGCGCCGTGGCCACCAACACCGAACCGCCGCTGCCGGTGTTCCATTCACAGTTGGGCAGGACACTCGAGGTTTGGATCTCCTACCTACTCTTGTATGCGGTTCCAGGTCGGGGTCGTCTCCGAGTCCGAGTCCGAGGCGGCGCACCTGAGCTCAAACCGGCTGCCCTGGATTTCGTATCTCGGTTAAAGGACGAGACCCAGCCCACTATGATCCGCCGAATGCTGGGAATGCAACCGCTTCCCTTTGAACAGCGCGTACTGGAATGGAGAGATCTGAAAGCTGAGCGGTTGTATGCTCGCCTTTTTGTTCTTTAATGAGCTTGCAATTAACGCGATCACGCAGGGCCCGGGCAGGGATACCGTACAAACCGTCGGAACACATGCCTGTGGTGCCTTTAAGCATTTTCGCAAAAACGGATGCCGCTAGACCAGTCCCTGCGCTTCCTGACCCGCGTCTCACGCCGTAGGCCCAATTTTTTTGCATTCCATTTCCTCTGTTCATCAAGATGCTTGCAGTATGGTTCGACGACGAGCAGACGGTGCCGGCGGGACTCTCGAGGTGTATTGGCGATCGCTACCTCGATACGCAGCCATAGCCAAGACTTTACTGCGTTGACTTCATGAATTGCATTTCCCCTTCATTGGAGATTCTACGCGACGCCCTTGTATCGAGCAACACCAACGCTCGTTGACGTCTCTCCATACGCGGCAGCCCAGGCGTCCGAATGCACCAACTCATTCCCCTGCACCCCGCTGTGTCCCTTCACCAACGCGAACTTAATCGAGCACGGCTTCGCGGCGTGACGGTGAAAGCGCCGAATCTCGTCCTCAAACTGCCGGATCAGCAGCCCGTCGCTCCTCTTTCGCAAATTGGGCTGCAAGAGCTTGTCCATCGCCTCTTTGCAGTCCATGAAGAGGGTCGCGTTCAAACCCGCGTACGAACGAGATTGAGAGCGCGAGTAGTGTGTGGCGATGGCCTTGACGAGACGAATTCCTAGGATCGCACCGAGGAACTCTGCGTCGAGAGAGCGGTATTGCGAGGCCTTGCCGAGGTATTCTTTAAGGACGATGGTGCCATAGGGCGTGTTTATGGCGCGCGCGGCTGCGCCGACGCCGAAGCCGCGCCGCGAGCCGTCGGTGTAGATTTCGAGGGTAGGGACCTTTGCCTTTGTAGAAGTCCTGGTCACGTGCATCCCTTTCCCGACTCCAGGAAGAAGAATACACGATGCAACGCTCGCGCTGGCGTGGATCCCGAGTCCGAGTCCGAGGCGTGTCGCTGTGTTCATGATTGTGTGCGTAGGCGCTGCCAGTGTGTGGATGTAGTTGTGGATTTGTTGTCGTTTATGCTCTTGGAGTTGGTGGCCGCGGGCTTATATATCGCACGGCGGGTGTTCAAAGCGTGTGTGGCCATGGCCATGGCGTAGCTTGAAACAAAGGAAAGGCGTTTGCGCGGCGTTCGCTTTGGTACCGCACGGGCCGGCGCATCTTGAAAGCGTCGGCGCCTTTTTTTGAGCCTTGAGCGTGTGGTGTCGGGAGCTGGAGTTCTTGGGGATCGTTGGAGACGCAGAGTAGTTTGCTTGGGAGTGCTGGGTCGCCGACAAGAGTGCGGAGAGAGCACAGGAAGAATTTGAAGAGGGTCGGAATCGGGGAAAGGCAAACGCATTCACAAGCACAGTGCTTTGGCGTTCATAAATGGCTTCCGAGAGCTTTCTTGTCGAGTCGGAATGCTGGGAGGTATTCGAGCGTCGCCCTAAGGTTCCTCCAAGTCGCAACATCGACGTCGTAGACCGGAAGCAAGTGGCGTCCGATCACACGCGTCGGCATTTCTGAATCGGACACCCACCTTCCAGCAATTAACTCGATGAACGTCAACAAGGCCTTCGCGCGACACGCAGTTCGTGCTTGCTGTCCATGACCAGGGGATGCTGCCACCGGCCCCGCTCGACTCCGTAAAGCTGCGCTAGCGACCCTCTGAATAAAAGCCTGGACCTGCAGAGTCGAAACAACCCCCACCTGCAGTCCAATGGCCACCCCTCGCTACAGCAACTTCTTCGACCCCTTCGCGGCATGCAACGTCGTGCAGGCTACGGACGTCTTCACGGACACCAAGGCGCTGACGGTGCCGCACATTGACGCGCCGCCGCCGTACAGCCTCGCCCTCAAGAGCGTACTGAACGTGGTGACCGCGCGAACGCCGAACAAGAGCACTTGGGACGGCTCCGAGTCGTTCCTAACGTACACGGCGCAAACCAAGCTCAACATCCACGGCCAGGGAACCGTCATCGCCAACTGCACTCAGCCGGTGGCCCTGCTTTTTGCGTTCGCGACGGACGACCGCAACAAGTCGAGTTTGTACGTGCAGGTCACGGACAAGAGCGTCGAGTTTGGGTACGGGCCGTCTGCGCCGCCTGGTAGCTCTGGGTTCCTCCCGGCGGACCGCGTCCAAATCACAGGCAAACCCATAGGACCGACGGACAACTTCTTGCGTCCGGATATGCCATATCCTGCACGCTACTGGGTGTCGGTGGACCATAAGAATGGTGTTCTGCGCTTTGGCAGAGACTACGCGAATCTTTCGATGGCGATGTATGAGGCGCAGTTGAAGGAGCGGGTCCCTCCTGGTGTTTACCACTGGATCGACGAAAAGGTAATGATATTAATGCGACTCTCGAAGCACTCGCTAACGTCTTTCAGTATGCCTTCATCGACCAGCTGACAACCGTCACCGTACAACAGTCCGGCGGCAGCTTCACAGCTGTATGTCCACTTTTCCAACTTGAATCAGTCTGACCTGCTTTCAGGCGCCGCTACAACTCGTCTACCAGCCACTCCCCGTTGTCCAGAAACTTCCTCCGATCATCGTGCCCAACGATGCAGTCACTCTGGAACAACTGGCCACGGGAAGCGTCACCGTCCCCGCGAACCTCACCCCGGAATGTCAACGCCTCTACGCCAACGTCGCAGGCCTAAACATCCAGCTCGACACGCCCGACTTCCCGGACTTCGGCCTGGCAATCCAACACTCGGTCAACACCGAGGGCCTCCTCTGCGAGAAGCTGCTCAAAGCCAAGGCCGGCGAGTTCGGCAAGGACAGCACGTACCTGCGCATCACCCTCGGCGCCGACTTGGGCAACTCCCCGGGCTCGCCGTACGTCCTGGAGATCTGGCCGGCAATGCATGCGTCGCCGATCCACAACCACGGCGACGCGCATGCGGTGATCAAGGTCCTCTACGGGGAGATCAAGGCGTACTACTTTACGTCGCTCTATGAGGCGCATCCGGTTGGACCCCCGGCGAACCTCCACAAGGGAGACGTTACGTGGCTCGACCCGAATAACTATCAAGTTCATCAGTTGTCCAACGAGAGTGAGTGGGCTGTTCATTGCCCGCCACGATGCTGACGAACTCCAGACCGGGATGGTGCGATCTGCTGCACGATTCAGTGCTACTCGTACGGCGCTGAAGATAGTCGACACTACGAGGATTTCGACTACGTGAACGACAAGACGCACAAGGTCATCGAGCATTTTGAGCCCAACAGGTCAGTCTAGGCGTGTTTCTGAAGGCGAATTCGTGCTGATGCCAGCGCAGCGATATGTCGTTCTTGGACTTCAAGCTGGCGATCAGGGAGGAATGGGCAAAGACTATGAAGCAATAAGCTCTCATGTAGGTACGGTAGCTTATACACGAGCGCATCCAACGCCGCAGACCAAGAGAGAGAGAGCGAAATCGGAATTGGCCCGTGACATTTCGCCAAACGGATTCCTCCTACTATCCACACAAAATTGACGTCTGGTGAAACACATTACTGGTCCAAGCCCGATACAACTTTTAATACAAAGAGAAACGCGAAAGCGACGAGGAAGCAACTAAGTCCGGCGTAAGCCGTACTTTTCGCTCAACAATGCTAATACCTGTTGCGCCGGATGAACAGCAACCGCAGCATGTTCCCTCCCGAGATTTCGCAGCCACTGAGCAGGGTCATACCCGCACATCTCCTGCCCATTCCCTGCCCAAGTCTTTTGCGCTGCAAACCAGCCTTCATCAGCGAACACCGCGCTCCAGATGTGCCCCGCCCTGACACGCTCGATGAGCGGCGGTTGCTTGGAACCCAAGGCAGCTCCGAGCACGCGGTCCAGATCCTCGATTTCGTCTTCCGTGAAGCCAACGGCTGTCTGGAAAGCGGGGTGGTGGCTGAGATCCAGCGCCCAGTCGAGTTTGACGCGATACGGAGCGGCTGGATTGCAAGGAAGCGGAACGTCGGGGCTGCCGCGGCCAAGGCAGCCATTGACCGTGCCGTCGTCCCGGTTGGAGACGAGCAGCGCCCCAGACACGACCCGGGCCATGACATTCTTCTGCAGCACGTAGAGGAGTTTGTTCAAGATTTTGGCACCGTCGACGTAGCCGCCATATGCCAGGGTATCGAAATGGCGGATAATGACGAATAGCGGCGCGCAGCGAGATGGGGGAAGGGCTCGAATATATTCCTGTAAAATCGTGAGCAAGGCGAAGTGTTGAATGTCGACGTTGAGCTTACTGCAAGCAGTTTGATGTAATGCGACGGGTCGAGATACGTGTCGGTCTTCGCGTCGATCCACGGAATCTTGTCCCAAAGTTGGTACCGATCGAGAAACAGTCGGTATTGCTCGCTGAGATACTCGCAGAGTTTCGCGGCAACGTCTTTGGTCCCTCTGATGCAGGAGAAGTCGAGGTCAAGAACGTAAGAGGTATGCAGGCCGTTTCGAGGAGCATTCGGTTCCACGGGTGTGGCAAATGGGTCGTTGTGCTTGTCATAAACCAGATCCAACCATGCAGAGATCAGAGAGACGAAAGTTTCGACTCCAAAACCTGCTGGTCGCCGAAGAACAAGCGCGTAGCGACAGTGGAGAAGACGAGAGAATTGCTCTAGCGCATAGGGCTTGAAGACGAAGGGGATGCCGTGTTTGTCCATGATGTCGTGGAAGCGTTCGTAAGATTGAGGCAGACCCTGTTCGTCGCTGAGCCAAGTGCACATAAACAGATCGCACTCAACGCACCTTTGCCATACCGCCGCGAACGACCACAGTCCCGAAACGGTGTATGAGAGGGTCTGAGCTGGAGGAAACCCGTGGCGACGGCGACAAAGTTTTCGAGGATGATAACACCAAGACGACCTTCTCTGATTCTGAGTTTATATTCCACGAGAGTTGCTGTGTTGCGTGGCGTCAGTGAAACGGGCAGGCGAAGGAATGACGCGTACCTTCGCGTCTGTGAGTTCAGAGTCTCCTCCGTCCGCCGAGACCACTCGCACGAAGTCGTGGATGAGTGAGGAGGGCGGTGTTGTTGTACCTGTCCGCATCGAGTGCGGTGAGCCACCCGAGTCGGTCAAGCCATCTGGTGAGCTGGGTGGAGTGGCATATTCGGTTTCATCTGAGAGATTTGTTTCGGTGCGTTGGAGGCTATGACCTCCACTGGCGAGGAACATGGTGGTCGGAAAGCGGACGGAGTCACTTCGTTGACACGCGACCACGTGTCTCGCCATTGTTGCCTCATGCCTCCGCCTCCGAATTCGAAGGGCTACTTCATCCGTGTCCAGGGCGCACCCCACCCTTGCCCCTTTCGAGTCGACGACACGGTCACTTTTTTTCCCGAGACCTTCGAAGCCGACTTTCTGGAGTCGCAAGATGTCGCTGCGAACAACTCGGAAGCGCCAACCACGGCAGACGTAGTCGACAAGCTCTTGGAGCACCACGATCTCGTTGCCTGCATGGGAGCCTGTCCCGCGAGTAAACTTTTGCGCTTGGTCAAGTCGATTTACTATGCGAAGGACCGGAACGACCCAAACATGAGCGGCGGCGTTGCGATGCCCTGCGTTGATAATGTCGCGGAGCCAACAACAAGAATTATCGAACCCCAGCCGATTCCCAACATGGGCGCTCGACCTCCTCTTATCCACCTTCTCGTCGTCCTCCCCACCTTGCATTATTTCGTGACTACGCAAGGGCGTGGTGTCGCAACGTCATGCGTCCTTTTCGGCAGAGAAACCATCCAGTGTATTTCTGTCGAATCTTTTTCCCTGGAGCCTACATCTACCGTCGAGACGTTGCTCGCTGCTTGTCAACAATACCACGACAAGCAGTGTCCAGACGACAACTGCTCAACATTCTCGGAACACAATCTGAATGCCGCGCATTTTTATTGCGAGACGAGATCGAGAGGTCCCCGAATGCACGCGAAGAATCTGATCTGCGCGCCTGCAACGCTGTCGCTCCCGATCCTGGATATGCGGATCCGCGATGACCGTATTCCGCTCGATCCTCATATCTTCTCGGGACCGCAAGGTGTCCAACCTCTTCACCTCGTCATTGTGCTTTCGCAACCCGCGCTACTGAAGAGGCAAGCGGAGGAGGAGACGCCTTACAATGCTGATCGCGATGGGAAGCGTCCTCGTCGGATGAGCGCTTCGCCCTCGACTTCCAACCCAGACGGTTTGCCGAGGCTCGAAGTCGTGGGCGACCCCCTTCTGCGCCTGTGGCGCTACTCATCGAGACCGCCGGTAAGCTGGAACGGTTTCGCGACTTTGGTTTGAGCCTCATTACGCGATCTTCTAGTCTGTGGGCTCGTCTTTCATGCAAGACCAGCGCACACAAGCAGAAGGTGACCCCACCGACTGCGACACTCTCTTCATCGACATCACCTCCGCTCCGCGCGACTTGATAGACCTGGCCTACGACGCGGAGCACAATTCGACAATCGCGGAGATCAACCATCCCGCTTGCGCCACCGTCGAACAAGCCAGCTATCTCTTGGACTCTATCGCCGCCCTTTTTGCAATACAGGACGAGGACGCATGGGCCGAGAGGTTCGCTTCCTTGGGGAATCATCGACCGGAGGGCACGCCAGTGTTCTACTTCAAGATCATTGCCCAGAACGTCCAGGACCTTGCGCCAGAGCACTTGCTAGATTGCGTTCAAGACGCATGGCACAAGTATGGTGCGTACGCAGTCGACGAGATGATCGACGAGGAAATTCTTCAATCGTCGGATCCTTCCGTATTATTGGAAGCCATCCTGGTATGTTACGCGCTGCATCCTTCGGTCACGGTCGCCAAAGCTGACTCTGACAATATAGAAGATCATGAAAAAACACGGTCATCGCCTCTTCTTCGCCGCCAAGTTCTCGATTGAACTCTTGGACGCGTCGCAAGAAGACTACGAGGCCGCAGAGGAGCTTTGGGCGGGAATAGCCGAAGTTCTCAGCAACTTCAGCGAGACTGCCATCGTTCTGAGCATCGCGCCGTGCTCCGGCCTAAACCTTCTCTTCGTGAGCGGGAAATATTTCAATCGGCGACCCACCAATCTCCTATGCTTCGATACCTTCGTGAAGCATTTGGGCTTCAGCCAGGAGCAGGTGGAAGCCCTCGTGCCTCAGTACTCGACACACCCAAGTGCGAACCAACTCGCTGCGCGCATTCTCAAGGAACGTTGTCGGGTGCCATACGGTCCCGATAACGCTCTCAACACCCGGTCATATCTTTATCCCCGCCGGCTTGTCGTCCACGTGCTGAAGGCTCTCTCCGCTGGACCCAGTCGCCTGGCAGAACTTGCCGACAGCTCCGACCTGGAAGGCTTCCCGCGCGTCCCCGATCGGCTCTGGAACAACGTTATGTTGTTTGCCAACGCTGCTGGTGTCAGTGGAGAGCCTCCCCATTCCATCCTGAAGACCCTGATCCGTCAGTCGGAGCCCAAGCCAGTCGAGATCGTGCCCAACGCCGTCGGAGCCAGCCTTGCGTTCGACAAGTACCGCGTCACGCGTTACATTTCGCGCCTCGAGGCCCAGCAGCACACAGACGCGGCCAAAATCGAAATCAATTGTTTATTCTTCTTCCTGGTATTGAAGGCGTACGGGCTTTGCGACGTGTTCTACGAGCCTTCGGGGTGTGTTGTTGCCGCCTTCGTGAACAGTCGCGTCGGGTATCGAGTGCGTTACATTCTCCTTTGACCGTTCAAAGCGCGAGCTAACGTGGACAAAAGTTGCAGAGCCGAGTCGCACTCTGGTTCGACCCTCGGCGAAAATGCGTCCACGACGTGTTGAACGACCCGCAAGTGAATTTCGTCGACTGGCTAACCGAGAGCACCGAGCTGGAGCTTTCCAGTCGCGACACGAGCATGATCTCGGCGATGAAGGAGAAGGACATGCAGGTGCTGGTCATGGACCTCATCATTGGGATCGATTACAGAATCGGAACGGATGGGATTTCTAAGCCGCTGATGGAGGTCAAGGTCGCGCCCGACCCAGGCCCCACGGTCTCTGACGCTCAAATCGCTTTCAACCGCATCGACGGCGTGATCCCCGCAGACACACGCCTGAATCGTGCTGCCGGTAGTGTCGCGGAAAACACCCTCGTATCTCAAGAACTGAAGAACGCCCGCCTTCAGGCGCTGCTGGAGGGCACCTACGGTATCAAGATCTTGGCAAATCTGACCTACACCGAGAGGCAGAACATTCTCACCGGCCTCCTGGAGTGCCTCCGTGCCGGACGAGACGAGCTGCAGAGCTCGATCCAGCGTTTCGTCGACGCCTCCATTCACGAAACTTCCGGCGCGCTCCGTCAAATCATCAAAAATTCTAAGCTCGAAGACCGCAACTGGAACGGGTCAGCGACCATGGACCACCCTTTGGACGACAAGGGCTCGTGGATTGGACCTACCCCCAAATTGCAAGAACTTTACTACTGGTTCCCGGAGGATAACCGCCGACACCGAGTGCCCGTCACCAAGCAGATCCTCGAGGCTATGGCACAGGGAAAGGAGTATCCTGAATGGTTGGGTCATGGCAGAGTGGGCAGCAAGGACCTGCTTACATGGGAGGATTCCGTGGGGCCGGGACACACGATCAGATCAATTGTGCAAATTTTCATTGGCGGGGTTTCGTTCGCTTTCGAGATGCCCTCCGTTACGACGAACCGCATCTACAAATGGCTGGTACGCGCGAGGAGCAACTTCGAGCGGTAGCGCGAAGCCAAACTCTCCGATACCTACTGTACTATGTAGCTCAATCGAACCCAAGGTCCCCAACATCTAATCCGCGTCCAAGTTATCAAGTCTCTCGTTCACCTACTCCACAGTCTCCTGCAGCTGCAACATCCACTGCGCCCACACCTTCCGTTCCTCCACCGTCCCCTCAAACACCCAATGAACCTTCCTAATCTCGCTGAATCCCTCCGAGAGCTGCGGCATATCTCTTAGTCTGAGCTCGTTGAAGGAGGTGCGAGGGAGCAGCTCGCGCGAGATCTTCCCCTGAAAGAAGTTCAAGTCGTCGTTAGAGGGCTTTTCGAGAGCAACACACCTCGCGGTCCCTGACGGACTTGGGCGCACAAAACGCGCGATAGCAGTTATTGTGGTACGCCAACTCCCTCGAGCCAGTGAACAGCATGCACCGGACGGGCACGCCGTGCGTCCTCGCGAGGTCGAGGTAGAGCTGGCGGACTTTTGGTTCGTGCATGGCGTTTTGCTCTGCAGCTGATCATCAGAAGAAGAAATGAAAGAACAAGGAGGGAGACGCGCACCGACGACGCATCTCTCGCCGGCTTTGAGCGCCTTGTCCAGCTCCTGTACAGACTTATCGCGAGAAGGGATGTTAATGTGTTGGTACCCCGCGGGCGCGAAGTAGGTGCGGTAGAGCGTCGTTTTGCCGATGCAGGGGAGCCCGACTAAAAGGACGAGTTCTTGGGTTGGTTGCGGTGGGAGGAGAGGTGACGAGGTGGGTTCGTGGCGCGGGACTGTGGGCTGGTTCAACGTCGGTTTGTGCTTCAAGGGCGACTTACGATGCAAGGGAACTTGAGAGACGTGAAATCCCTCTAGTTGCACGTTCGTGTCCGTGGGGTGTCCGAGGAAGTATTCCTGAGACTTTGCGTGAATAAAACGTGCACGAATACATTTGAGATGCAGAACCTCGGGAGTGAAAAATGGAATATCGAGGTTAAGCGCAAACTTGCGGTCGATCCCGGTCGAGTCTCTGTTGCGCTTGCCTGCGGGGTTTTGCCGGCCTGCACCATGACCGACGTAGAAAGAGGCGGATTTGTCTGTAGTCGCGTAAGTGGTCTCGAAGGTGCTATCGAGCGGCTAGACGTACCGATGTTCACCCCATCGTCGGCGAACAGTCGTTCGAGCTCTTGCCACATGCCCGTCATGGGTTTGCGGTATCGGTCTGTTTTGCCGGTTGCAACGAACATGCGGAAGGGTGGTACGTTGGGCATCTTGGAGACTTCGTGAGCTACATGAAAAGCATTCGAAGGTAACTCACTGAGACCAAGGCGCGCTCTAGTTTCTCCTTCCAGCCTCTTTCTGAACTGAGATTCTCTGAAGGACCGAACTGGGACAGTCGGAGCTCGTTGGTGAAGACCACGATGGCGTAGCTGGGTGTGCATTTCAGAAGTGAATGAATGAAAGAATGCGCGACGCACCCATCCTGGACCAACCCCGCGAGTTTCCCAGGTACGCACGCGTCCCACCAGTCTGGCGTCTCGGTCGTGGTGATTAAGGTGTTCTCCAGCGCGAACGCGGCGACTTTGCGCGAGCTGCGGGGTACGAGATGTTCTGCATGCATGCAGGTTCGCGCCACCGGGTCTAGCCACTGCAACGCGCGCATGGGGCAGATGGATTTTGGCGTTTTGGAGAAGTTTGACTGAACTGCGAGCCGTTAGACGCGTTTAAGAAGCGGGAAAGCGGAAGGAGATGCCTTTGGCGAGCTTGGATGGAGGCGGCGACTCCAAGGAGTCGGATTCGCGCGCCCGTTTGTTGGAAACTTGGAATTGTTAGCTTGAGTGTGTGGCGAGTAAGCGCCGCACCAGCAACCGTCATTTCGCGCGTAAATCCACGGAAGGTCGCGTGGAGTGGTGGGATGAAAACGCGTTTATGACTGTCACGTGCCAGATTGGTACAACAACCTGCTCCTCGACCTCGCCATGTCCAAGCTCTCTTTCCGCTGCGAACGCGGTTACTCGACGACTCCCATTCCCTACTCAGAGTAGTCCTCTTCAAAGTCTAGGACAACCGTCGGCGATCATCGCTCAGCAGCGGCAGAGTCATGTGGAATCACCGGAGCTTCACATCGCCGGAACCGGTCAAAATTAGCGCCGTCATCTGGACGCGGTTTCCAGTGCGGGTTCTCCCTGCCAGCTTGTTCCTGACCACCATCCCGGCCACATAAAACGGTACAACAACAATGCTGGCGCGTCTCTCGCAGGTCGAGGCTGCTCCCGAGTCCTTTGTACGTGCTTCAGACCACTCGCAAACCGCTACTGCGTCGTCCTGACTCCCCGTCTAGTCCATGGACATGGAGAACCTCCGTCTCATCCTCCCCGCGTCTTCGAGCTGGGGACGAATAGCTCTGTCTTGCATTCCCCCGGCTGGCAGGAATCTGCTTGCCAGCATTCATCACGACATTGAGAGTGTCGCGCATCTCTTGGCTGCGCTAGAGGTATGCCGAGGCTGTATTTTTATGTCGAATCGGGTGTTGACTCTTTTTCTTCTTTCCATTCCAGCCAGAAATGGACCTGTCCTCCGAGTCCGAGGCGACGCCACTAGCGACGGACAGTCTCAACGCCGACGCATCAATACGGATACCAATACCGCGTATTGTGGTAACGCCCTGTCCGGACGCGCCTCGGGAGACGTCCTGCTGGGTCCCGATGCAAGACAGCGCTTTCCGGACGCGGCTCACGGTCCCTCTACACCCCTCACTCAACCGCTCCTTCCCGCCCATGGCCGCATCCCCGCGCCGCGTCCCGGTCAAGGCGTGGATATGGACCAACGGCCACTGGCAAGCGACGACGCGCGGGCTTGAGCCGAGGCCCCGTAAACTCCAGTGCCGGAAGAAGAAGAAGAAGTCGCGGCAAAAGGCGGGTTTGTGAGCTATTCCAGGTCGCGTCGTGGAGGGTTGGTTCTCTTGGGAGGTTCGGCAGACTCGGACGTTGTTGTTCGTTTGTTCTGGCGTGAACGCCGCCTTCGTTGGCATCCTTTGGGCTATAACTGGGTAGCTTTTTTTGCTCTCTATGGGGCTGTATGTTGTCGAATAGCTGTATCATGTATGGCTGACACTGCAATTGACTCGAAAAAAGGGTTCAATCGGCTATTGTGGCTACCAGGTAGTCCATGACCACCTTAAGACCCTCGTTCCCGCCCAACCTCTCCATCTCCGCACGAATCTGACCCTCGATCTTGCGCAACACCAACCGCGTATACTCAAACGACTTGGTGCGATTATCCAGATACGAAATCGCCTGAATCTTCAATGTCGGTGTCTTGGGCCGCTTCTGGAGGATGTCTAGATTGAAAGGACGTCGACGTGAGCAGCACGATTGACTGGAAAGTCCCTGGAGTTTACTTTCCTAGAAGTTCTCGATTGGATGTATCCGCTTGTATACCATGCACGACGGGGAAGGAGAATTTCCCTTCGGTCAGGTCTTCCGCGAACCCTTTCTGGGAGGTGTACTGCCCTGCCGGGTGGTATGCAAGTTACGATCAAGTAAGTGAGGCAAGACGACGTACATCTTGGTTCCGAAGATTCGAATAGTCGTCGCGGATTTGGTAGAACACCCCGATGAGGTTCACCAGTGGCATGTAGTCGCTGTTGAATGGGTCCGTTTCGTGGATCGTCCGATATAGACTGATTTGCGCCTACTTACGTTTCGAGGTTGGTGGTGCCGCATGCTTGGAGGAGTTTGACGCCGGCGCGGAGGAGGCCGCTGGTTTCTGAAGGTGGTTGAGCCGGAGGAAATGCGATGTCGGGGTGCGTGCTTACTGTCGTTCACCATCGTGATGTATTCTTCTTCGCTCGGGCAGGAGAACGTGTCGCGCCAGAAAAGGTCGAGCCCTTGACCGCGATGCAGGGAGAGCAGCTCAGCTATCGCTCGAGGTCAGCCAAACCAAGAGGAAATGGGGTTGAACGGACCGTTGATGCTGGACATGAGTTCGACTGGGGAGAGTGTCGAGTTGGGGGTGATGAGCGAGAGGATTTCTTGGTATGCCAGAAAGTAGACGTAGTTCGCTGAGTTGATCGTTTGCGGGACTCCGTATACTTGGTGCGCGACTGTCGCCCATCAGAGAACCGCAGGAGTTAGAGATGAGTGGTACCTGGCTGGCCGCGTCTCAACGGAGATTGGTCTTCAATATCATCGATCCTGGACACAGACAGGTGAAAAAACAGACGAGTAGAATTTCCGAACACACGCACATGAGGCTCGCGTCATGAAGCATGGCGAGAATCTTGGATATGTGCTGGAGCTTTGCTTGGGGAGCGTTTATCCACGTATTGAAAGCAGCCAACACCTTTCCGCTCGAATCCTTGCCCGGGATTTGCGTGAGGTAGGTGTACGGTGCCAGTACACGCTGATGAGGGAGAGCATTAATATTAGTTTAGCGGTGAGTAAATGGCTTAGTTGCAACCTCTTCTTGCTCGGCAGGCCATTGAGCTGATGCCGTTGAGAGACGCGAGAGGATGTTGTCGTACAGAGACATAATCAAGGACGACGACTCTTCTAGTTTTTGGACGTAAACGCGTCGAGTCGAGAGATATTGCGGGCACGATAGATTCAAGACGGACAACGCGTCAACGCTGCGCTTCTCAAGTTGGAGAACCCTTGGCGCTGGCGTGAAAAAAGGAACGACGGATCTCAAAACGACCGCCGTAGGCCAGGCGCTCCACTGTTCAAGTGGGAGTTGAAGAAGAAGAGGCGGTGATGTGCAATCAAACCCAAACGCGGCTTGACCTGAACCTTCATGGGTCGTCGACCGTAAACGCGTTCTTGGCCTCTGCAGTCGCCAATGGAGTCATCGCAGATCTCGTCTCCTGTATTAGGCACCTTCAGCACCCAGTCGTCGCGGTCCCGGAGCAGCACAAAGCTCACAAACGATGACCTAACGAGCCTCACCTCGTTCAACCCCTTCTCGGAAGAGGACGAGGGCGAGGAGGGCTTCGTGAGCAGCATCTTCGCCCGCATGAAGAATACCCTTGCCCCGTTAACGTCCACGACGACCACCAATGCCCCCACGAATAATACCACGACCAGCTCCAATACCACAGCACCAGCCTCGGAGGCGCGCAGGCCGTCGTACAATCTCCCGCAACTCAACTCCAACTTCTCCTCGAGGACGAACAGCTCGAACGACCGGCCTGGCTCGCTGGCCGCGGTGCATGCAGCGCAGCCCGCCCCGCCGCTCGTCTCCCTGACGCCGGCGCAATCCGAGGTCCCGACGTACAGCGTCGAATTCGACCGATCGCCCTCGCGGAATGGAATGTTTCCATCTTACGACTCGCAGGATGGAGGAATCTTCGGCACCTCCATCCCTGGGTTTCCAATCCAGGATGACGCGCGTAGCATCAAGACCACGACGAGCTTGCATCGCTCGAATTCGGTCTCGAAAGTCATCCGAAGGATACGGGGCGAAGGTGTGTGGCCTTCATTCTCGGAATCGCATGTTCTGAACATTCACTGTAGGCTTATCTCGGGACTACTGGATGGATGACGAGAATTGCAAGGAATGCTATGACTGCGAGAGCGTCTTCACGACATGGAGGAGAAAACATCATTGTCGGATATGCGGTGCGTGGTCTGCGTTTTGCCTTAGTGGCGCGACGCTGAATTAGCATTTCAAGGCCAGATATTCTGCTCCCGCTGCGCGTCGAATATCATCAAAGGCTATCGCTTTGGGCACGACGGGATGATACGCGTGTGCAATCTCTGCGTCGAGAAGCTCGCCAAGGTCGATGAAGATGACGACGACGACCGCCGTTCGGTGGTGTCCTCGGTCATGTCTTTCCCTGCGCACCAGCTCGGAATCGAATCTATGTCGCTACCACAGCACCCGCAATCCCCATTCTCCGCGTCGCAGCTCTTCAGCCGCACCGACGAGCCGTTCAATCTCTATTCCATTGCCGAGACCAAGAGGCGAATATCGGGCTCGGACGAGAGTGGTTTTGGCTCGCGGCCTATCACGCCGCCGATGCGCGAACGCGACGATGGCGTTTGGGAGACGCTCAGCGACAATCCTGCTCCATTCCGACGCGGACTTTCAGACGACGACGTGCAGGTGCACGACCCGTTCCACATCGACGAGTCACCCATGAAGGCCAACTTTGAGTTTCCGGGCGCAATACCCATCAACGTAGACGCGCCGAGCTCGATCCAATTCCCCAAGGGGTCGCCCGACCATCTAGACAGCCCCGGACCGTATAGAATGAGATCGCGGTTCAATTCGTACGGGGGGGATTTCGAGGTGGCGACGCCGTTTATTCGCAGTCGCGTGCAGAGCAGGTTGGACAATTTCCCTGAGGTAGGATGGCGGACGAGGCGAGAGAGTACCGCGTAGGTTCCATCCTCTTTTCGTTGGTAGATCACGTTCTCACGTGATTTTGCAGGTATGCGCAAGAACTGAACCTGACTTCGATGCTACACCTCAAGATCATGCTCCGGCAGATGCTTGTGACCGAGGAGATCCCGAACGTCAAGGCCTGGGAGGAAACGCTGCTCAAGCTCGCGCTCCGGATAGCTCGCGAGCTCACGTTCACCGGTCTTCCCCATCGACAAGGCCAAGACATGGACGTTCGTCGCTATGTCAAGATCAAGAAGATTCCGGGCGGCATACCCTCCGATTCCGAGTACGTCGATGGCGCGGTCATCACCAAGAACGTCGCCCACAAGCAGATGTCGCGGACGCAAAAGAACCCGCGAGTGATGCTTGTGACGTTCCCGCTCGAGTACTACCGGCAAGAAGGGCAGTACATGCACTTTGCGCAGGTCGTGCGGCAGGAGAAGGAGTACCTGGGGAATCTTGCGACGCGGATCGCGGCGCTGCGGCCGCATGTGGTGTTGGTGGAGAAGTCGGTGTCGCGATTGGCGCTGGAGGCGCTGGCCAAGTACAACATCGCTGTTGCGCGGACGGTGAAGCCCTCGGCCATCCAGACTGTTGCGCGGATGACGCAGTCTGATGTGTTCTCGTCGATGGACAAGCTCGCGCTCGAGCCGCGTCTGGGGCACTGCTCACGCTTCCGCATCCAGACCTTTGACCATCCCCTGATTCCTGGCCGGCGAAAGACCTACATGCGCTTCGAGGGGTGTTCACGTGACATGGGCTGCACCATCATCCTGCGCGGTGAGAACATCGAGACACTCCGGAGGATCAAGAAGGTCACACGGTTCCTCACGTTTATCGTCCGCAACCTCAAGCTCGAGACACATCTGTGGAAGGATTCAGTCATCACCTTGCCGTCGTTCAGCAAGGACGCGACCCCGTCGTCTCCTGGTCGGCATGCGTTCACGCTGAGCATCTCCTCGGTGACGTCGCTCATGTTCCCGTCTTCGCTCTCCACGCCGCGGTTGTCCAATACGCCGACGCCTGGGATGCGACCGCAGGAGATCCTGGTCGAGGATGACAACGAGGACGAAGAGGACCTTCCAGACGATGATGCTGAGCAACGGCGGCTTTCCAGGCGCATCGACAAGGCGCTGGAGCCATACAACATCACCTTCATCTCGGTCTCTGCGACGTTGAGATTCCCTCCGCCGCACCCCATCCGGCGTATGAAGGAGCTTGATGTCGAGTTGCTGGAGGCCAAGCGGCGTTGGGAGGACGAGGTGATCCGGCGCGAGGAGAAGAGTCATCCGCAGAGCGCGCTGGTCACGCCGCATGTCGTTTCTCCGCCTGTGATCGACATCGTTGCTGCCAGTGCTCCCGAACCGGACGACCTCAATGCTCAGATCGAGGCGCTCGCGGTCCCGAACCTGAGCATCCCGCCTACGCCGAGCGAGGGCCCGACGCCGCGGATGTTATCTCCGCGAACGATCGAAGAGCAGCAGACGAGCTATTTCGCGGTTCCCAGTGGGGGTGTTATGTCGCCAGTGTCGTCTCTTGGAGGATCGTCATTGGTGGCTTCTCCGATGGCCATGGAGGACGTACGAGAGCAGCTCAAGACCGTCGAGGATATCGAGCTCGAGAGCAAGTATCGGCAGTTGAAGGGCCAACACGAGGAGCAGAGACGCATTTGGGAGTGGTACCTTCGGTATGCGGCACCATCACGTGACTGTCGCGGCTTACTTTTCTACAGGAAAAACGCTGACGACTTTGTCGTGGAGAAGTACCAGTGCATCAGCATGTACGAATACGTGATTCCTCTCAACGAATTCGGCCTTCAACGCGCCTGCTTCGCCCCTCAATTGCACTACTACACCTTTTACGGCGAAAACGACTGCACGCTTGGCCAGTACATTGAAAAGTGCGTCAACGACACGCTCGTGCAGTTCCTCGACCCAAAGGCCATCTGCACCGGCAAAGGCTGCGACCAGCCGCTCGCGCGCCATTGTCGCGTCTACATCCACAACGAGACGCGGTTGTTTGTCGCGGCCGAACAATGGGATGGGCAGATCATCGGGCGGATGAACCACCTCCCTGCGCCGGATCTCATCACGACCTGGAGTGCGTGCCGCGTGTGTGGGTCCGCTACGCCGTTCATCCCGGTCTCGGAGGAGATGCAGCGCTACTCGTTTGCCAAGTTCATGGAGCTGCATTTCTACCCCGCGGACGTCAAGCTCGTGCAGGGTGCCGGGTGCCAACACAACATCTACCAGCACCATATCCGATATTTTGCGACCAAGGGCATGACGGTGCGCTTCCAGGCCGACCCGATTACGCTGCACGAGGTGGTCTACCCGCCGTTCCGCATCCGCGTGCGCGCCGAGACGCAGCTCGAGCTCAAGAACAACGACTTTGAGCGGCTGCATCGGCGGAATCTGCTGTGGTATACCGGCCTCATCGACGACCTCAAGCTGATCAGCATCGACGCGGCGACGGGCGACGAGGAGAACGACGCGAGGCTGAATGCCGATGTTAATAAGCTGATCGCACGTGCCGAGATGGAGAAGGAGGACATCAGTCGGTTGATCAACCGCATCTACCGCGAGTCGACGCCGACGGATACGTTTGCGCTCAATCAGGTGCATTCGTACCGCCAGGACAAGATCGTTGCGTGGCAGCAGGACTTCGATCGGCTGCCCAAGCCTAAACCGCTCGAGCGCGGCAAGCGGACGTCGACGTTTGGTTCGGTGCGGTCGATGTGGCCGAGGCGGTATGACCTCGCTGGCGCGTTTGATAGTCCGCATTTGCCGTCGTCGAGTGTGTCGGAGGCGGAGGAGGGGCCGTTTAACTTGGGTGGCGGTGGTGGTGGGATGCGGAGGGTCACGGGCGATTCGTTCACGTCGACGTCGTCTGCGTCGGAGCCTGAATCCGAGCCTGGCGCGGCGGACGAGCGCGTCATCGTCGTCGTCCCGACGGCTCAGAAGGAGGCTTCTGGGAGCGTTCCGCCGATTGCTGAGAAAGAGAAAGAGGTCAAGTCGGATCCGGAAAGCGACTCGACGATTGGTGCTGGACGGGACGAGGCTTCGCCAGAAGGGTTGAGCTCTCCTCAGCCTCCGGTACGCGTTCAGGTATTTTCCAAGCAAGAGCTCGAGTAACACTTTTGATATTAGAGCACGTCAAAACCCCAACAACCCTCGAGGCTACCCCGTCGAACGAATAACCAACTCAACGTCGCCGAGCTCGTCAAGAAATACCAGGACTTCTTGCCTCCCCAGGGCGTACACGATCTCGCCAAAACCGCATTCCCGCCCCGCATTGTGGTTTCGGAGAGCGAACAAGAGTATAACAACTCGCCTATTCGACTTGGCCCGCGGAGCAAGAGCCGGCACCGGCCATTGGCGAGGAAGCAGTCGACGTCGGACTTTGAGCAGGGATACGCGGCGAACATCGCTCCCAAGTACCTCACGCACTCGCGTCGCGCTGCGCTGCCCGGCCCGCAGAGTCGGATTCCGGGTCCGGTGGATATGCGCTCGGAGGACTCGTCGCGGCGGCCCTCGCCCGAAAAGCGTTCGAGCAGCGGCAAGGGTAAAGATGTCCGTTTCGGTCGGTCTTCTCGGCCTGCTTCGCCGCCGCCAACGGCGAAACCGTCTGCTACCACACCTGGTGGAAGGTCAACGAAGGCGCGGGTACCTGGACGGACGACGCGGGATAAGACGCCATCGCGGCCTACCACTGGCGCTGGGAGCAAGTCGACGTTCCGCAAGCCGACGGGCCAAGGGACCAAGGTGTCGAACATCGCGAAACACTTTGAGCGGCTGGGGCGGGATGCGGAGCGCAACAAGACGCGGTATGCGATCATTCGCGGACGGCGGGCGCGGCCTGTTGCGTCTGCGAGAGCCAAGGTGGAGGTTCTGGATAGTGTCAAGGATGCGATCAAGGACGAGTCGGATAGCTCGGACTCGTCGAGCGAGGCGGATGATGAGGGCGATGAGAACGAGGAGGATCCGAAGCCGAAGCCGAAGTCGACGACGAAGAAGCCGGAGACGGTCTTGGAGGAGGGGAGTTCCGAGGGGCAGCTTCATTCGTCGCCCGAAGATAGCACCATCCTCCCTGAGGTCAAGGTCGAGTCGGTTGTAACACCGGAAGCCGCTCCGCCTACTGCTGTCCCACATTCGACGACGACCCAGACCGTCGAGCCGCCTCATTCTACCACTCGCGTCCCGCCTCCTGGTCCACTATCCCTCCCGCCCTCGCCGTTCTTGTCCTCGTTCAAGGACGCCGGAAACCCGCTGACGCCGCCGCCCACGGACATGGATCTCGCGGGGGGTACCGAGCGCAACTCGATTCTCAAGGCCATCTCGGGGTTCTGGCAACAGCCTCTCCCTTCGCGCAGTCCGTTCGAAGCAGATGACCCTATGAACGATCCGGAGCATATATTCCGTGAGTCGTCGATGGTGGTAAGGACGGACGAGCCGACGTCGATTATCGCGCTTGCGTTGAAGTGAGTGTTATCAAAGCACGTGATCAAAGACTAACGATGGCATGTGTAGCTCGCCGCAATACCGTGATATGCTCTCCAAGTCCCGCGCGGAGAAGCGGACCGCTGTGAGGGAGGCCAAGCTGAGTGAGGGCGAGGCGTTCATGCCGGATGATCGGTCTGTTGCGGAGTCGTCGTCCACTTGGGGTGTGGTGGATGTGGATGCGGCAGAGTTGGCAGACCCAACGGAGGACATGAAGGTTGCGTCGTCCAAACTTCCTTGGGCCATTTGTGAGTCACACAAATCTGGTTTATTCCGTTTACTCATGTTTCTTTCACGCAGCTTTTGAGAGTGGCGGCCTGACGATCAGCTGCACTGTGCTTTATCCGGAGCAGTTCGATGCGTTGCGACGCACTTATGACTGCGAGAAGAGCATGATCGAGTCCTTGGCGCGGTGTATAAAGTGGGACGCGAGCGGCGGCAAATCCGGCTCGGTGTTTCTGAAAACTCGAGGTTGGTGCTCTAGTCTTCGGTCACGTGCGTGAATATTCATCGACTCCACTCAGATGACCGTTTCATCGCGAAGGAGCTGTCGCGACCGGAATTGCAGACCATGGAGACGTTCGCACCTGCGTATTTTGACTACATGGCGTCCGCTGTGTCTGCTGATGTACGTTTTTACTTCCTTCACCCAAGAGCACCGAATGCTGACGTTGTGGTTAGCGCCCGACGCTGCTCGCCAAGGTCTTTGGCTGCTACAAGCTCACGTTCAAGAAGAGTGGCAACGGCAAGGACAAAGCGCCGAATGGCAAGTCAAAGTCGACACAAATGAACCTTTTGGTCATGGAGAATCTGTTCTACAATCGGCGTTTCTCGAAGGTGCGTTCTTATTCAGCTAGAGTGGGCGTTTGGTTGATAGAGTTGCAGCTCTACGACCTCAAGGGCTCGACTCGCAACCGCCATGTCCAGTCTACGGGCCGCGAAAATGAGGTCCTGTTGGACGAGAATCTTGTCGAGAGTGCGTGCTGTGGTTCTCGCAGCGTGATTTTTATAGCTGATGTTCGTGGCCAGCGGCTCATCTTGCACCATTCTACCTACGAGAACACTCGAAGCGGATTCTCCGCGGTGCTCTCTACAACGACACCAAATTCTTAAGTGACGTGAACGTTATGGACTACTCGTTCTTGGTTGGGGTCGATAGCCAGAACAACGAGCTGGTCGTCGGTATTGTCGGTAAGCCAGCCCAGCCCATTGACTTTCTCTCGAGCAGAGCTGATACCGTAACAGACTACATCCGCACGTACACTTGGGACAAGAAACTCGAGAGCTGGGTTAAGGAGTCCACTTTCCTGGGTGGTTCTGCGCGCGGCGAGCCGACGATCATCACGCCCAAGCAGTACAGACAGCGTTTCTTGGGTGCGATGGAGCGGTATTTCCCTCTGGTACGTTCTCTCCTACACTGTTGAGTTCTCCGTTTCTCTGTTCTCATGCGAGGGAACTAACTAGGTGCCCGACCGCTGGATGAAGCAGAAAGACTCCCCAGAGTTTGCAGAGGATTCGCACTTGTTAGAGCTTTGGCCGGATTGGTAGATGGATTTGTTTTTGGATGGTTTTTTCCTTCTTCTCATTTCATGATTACCCCTCATACTGTATAACATACCCACTGCCGCATTTGTACACTACAACGCACTGCTATTACATGCTTTCGTTTTCCTTGCCTCATCTGCGGAAGGCTCTCACGTGATGCAGTAGCGCATATTCTCCTTTGCTCTAATTCCAACCTGTTTCCGGGGCGAGGGTATGCAAAAAGATAGCTAGTCATACATGAGAACCTACACATTTGCTGAATCGATTTGCAAGAAAGAGCTCCTTCCTTCCGCGCGCGTCCGTTTCGTGTCAACCCGGGGTTTGGGACCTCCAGAATCGTGGAAAGTAGAAAGCATCAAGAGCAAATGGGAGATAAATAGGCGATTCAGTAATTAAGTAAGTGGGAGGGTGAGAACGTGAAGTTGGTGGCTTAGAAGCCAACGAGTCGGAAGAGGAGGTACAAGAACGATCCGGTGAAACGGATCGCCGATAGGCCGGCTCTGCGAACACAGTTAGAATCGAAGCAAGTGTGCCAAATTGGAAGAAGAGAAAACGCACAGAGCGAAGAAAAGGAACTGGAGGTACGGGTTGAACGTCGAGTCCCCGCTGGACTTGACATACTGCTCCACCCAGTTGTTGAACGCCGTCGACGTGAAGGCAACGATCATGAGCATGTTCGTGCCGACCCACGCGAGCACGACGTTGGTGCGGCTGTTGCGGTCGTGGTCGGCCTGCTTGGTCGCAGCGTCGCGGTGCTCCTTCTCATCCGGCGGCGGCACCCGCAGCGCGTTCCGCGATGCGTTCCAGAGCTGGTCGACGTCTTCCTTGGATGTGACGACCTCGACTTCCATCATCTCCTTGCCGTCCTCGCCCTTGATCTTCTTGGCGCCGCCGAGGTCCTTGGCTGCGCCGTTGTCGCCCTTGGTACCCCAGGTGACATCGTGCAAGTTGCACATGGCGTACATCACTGCAAAGCAGAGTTAGCATATCTGGATAGGGCCGAAACCAATGTCGATGGTGAAACGCACTCAGAATGTTAACGTCTATAGACAGGATAGGTCAGTGAAACAGCCAAGCCAAACCATAACAAAGCCCAACTCACAGGACGGGAGGAAGAACATGTACTGCAGGAAGCTCGTGAACATGTGCCACGGCTCAAAGTGCATGAACGAGCTGATAAAGTAGAGACCGTACGTCGCCAGGAGCGAAATAACGATATCGCGCAGCGTCGCGTTGGTCTCGAGCAGCGTCCCGATGTGCTCCCATTCCTTCAAGGTGACCTTGGACACGGAAAGGTAGACCGTGAACCCGGCACACCAAAGGGTGATGATGTTGCACAGTCCGAACAGCAGGATCGCGATGACGTAGATGGGCTTGCTGCCTTGCGGACGATTGCCGAGCGAGCAGACGGTGACGACGAAGAGCAGCGCGATGTACAACTTGAGGAAAACCTCAAACACATCTTGACCGGCACCCTGGCTCAAAAAGTTGAACGCGTCGGTGTTCTTGTTGTCAGTGGCGGAGGAGACGAGGAAGAAGAAGGCGAGGTAAAAGTTGGCGATGGAGGTCCAGGTGAAGACGAGTTGGATGCCGTTGTAGATGAACTCGAGTTGGAGCGCGATTTTCCGGAAGAAACCCTGGCCCGAAGACCAGATGCGGAACCAAAAGAGTGTGGCGTGGAACGAGGCGAAGAGCGAGCCGTTCAGCCACCGACGACGTTGGGAGATAAACTCGGGGACTGTCGTCGGCACGTCGGTCGAGGCTTTGGCGCTCTTGACGTATTTGAGGCTGCGAGACCCTTTTGAGCACACACGCGAAGCTGGTCATTCGAGCAACTCACGTCCAAGCTTCCCGCTTCTTGGTCACAATCTCGAAGCAAAGGATACGATCCTCAGCGAGGTACATGTTACGTTCTGCAAAAACGTTGGTCCCTAAACACAAATGCTGACCAGACGAAACACGCACCGAACAAACCAGCACCGCCGGGTCCACCAGAATGCATCGTCTCGCCCTTGAAGTAGGAAGCGAGCGGGCCCTTGCCGTCCGGTCCATTTTGCAGCGCCTTGTAGCGGTAGGCACTGAATGCACCGGGCAACACGCTGATGTAGCCAAACACACTCTCGAGGGGCTTGTCCAAGATGTTGGACATCTTGTACTCAAAGTTCTGCGACGCGGCGAGCGGGGAAGTGAGCAGCAACGAGCATCCGCGGCCCGTGTCGACGCAGATCTCGCCGCAAGCACCACCGACGCCCGAGTGCTTGTCGAAGCACTTCCAGAGCTCGTAGATCGAGGTGCTGGTGGGCTTGGTCCCGACATCGAGGAGGATACAGACGTTGGGCTTGATGAGCGGGCCGAACGCGTTGAAGAACCAACGGTGGCTGTTGAGCTTCTTCTTGTTCTGCTCCTTGAGGCAGAAGAGGAGCTGCACCGGGCAGGACCCCTGCGAGACCTCACCCGACGGCGTGGCGATCACGCTGGACGTGTACTAAGGAACGGATGAGCTTGGCTGATGTGATGCGACGGTCGGAGGGGGACGTAAATACCTCGAAAATGTGGGCAGTCACGTCTTTGCCGCCGACTGTGTCCTTCGCGATACCGTCTTGGTAGACGCCCATAAGGTTGAGCACTTGGAGCGTGCGCTTGTTGACCTTGTTACGGCCATCGGACACAATGCACACAACAACCTTCTTCCAGCCCTCGGGGCCCCACGTCTTGGAGCGGTCGCGACTGACAAGATGCGCGACATTCTTGATGACGGCGTTCATCGTCTTGCAGAAGAGCACCTCGTCCTCGTTGTACATGGTCATGACGATGAAGAGCTCGGTTTGGCGGCCGAGGAGGAAGGGGCGGAGCGAGTACTTGTTGCGCATGAACTCGTCGGGGTCGCACGTCGCGGCAGTGTAGCGCATCTTGGAGAACTCCTCGATGTTGGCTTTGCCGGCAGGGATGATGTGTGAGGGGACGGGCATGTCCAGGACGAGATTGCCGTTGACGAGTTCGACTTGGCGGATGCTTCGCCGTTTCCTGCCACAGAATTTAGCACAGAAAAGCACACCCGCATTGGACTGAGACGCACATCATCTTCTCGTGGACGGCGCTGTAGCCAGAGTTGCTGTGGGCGTAAGGCATCCCTGGTCGTTGAGGTGGGTAATTGGCACCATAGGGCATGTTCGGCATGGGAGGGATGTTGACCTCGCTCATGTTGGGGTTGAGGTGAACCTGAGAGCCCGCGTAGCTGTCGGCGTAGCTCTTGGACTCCCAGTTCTGCTCGTGCCCATAATCCGAGCTTCCGCCACCAGTATGGTAACCTGAGTTGTTATCGTAGTAGGCTTGCTGGGATCTGGGCCCCCGCGTGTATGGTAAGCGACAACGAGGCGTTTCGGAGCATGAATAAGGACGCACTGGTTGGGCTGGTTGTAGAACTGGCTGGGCTGGGTCGCCTGGTGTTGTTGATACGGCTGGGAAGGTTGCCTCTGCGGGTGGTCATAATACGGTTGCTGCTGCGGCTGCTGGGGCTGCTGGTAATAAGGATCGTGGTTTTGACGATAGGCCATGACGAGCGAAAGAGGGGAGGGGTCAACCCGAAGACAGCAGAGGTGGGGGCAGGAGCCAAAGAAATTCGAATTGATGCATTCCGGTCGCGGCAGCAACAGACATCAAAGCAACACAGCCGACGCGAATACACGGATGTTACAAGCTAATCCCACACGCTGACTGCGCAGATGGCGCGTTCAAGGAACGATACGGTCCCAGCAGCAGAAAATGTGCCCGCTTGCAGCAAAGTTTGTCCAAAAGGCTCAACGAGAATATCTGCGGTACTGTACGGGCTCTAGCATCTCTAGGCCGCTGAGACGGCGCCCGTGGGCCGCCAAACCCGACGAAAGCTGGGCTAGTTTCGAATAGGACAGCATTGGAAGGACACCGATGAGTCGTCGGCACTCTCCGTACCACTTATATGTAACGCGAGCCGAATTGCGGTGGGGTTGCGTCGATGGAGAATGCTCGAAGGCGGATTATGTTGCTAGTTAGTGTCCTTGTGCCGTGGGTGAACAAGGGAAAGAAGTGGTCGTCCTCGTCGGAGTTTAGGATGCAAAGCTATCACATTCCGAGTCGCTCAGTTATAGGTTCATTTGTCTTCAGATTGACGATTCCATGAAAGTCGCGGGCCAGCTTCTCGTCGCGGTCATTGGTCAACTTGCTGGATCGTGCTGGATGCACTGTGAGAAGCGCTGTTCGACCTCGTCAGCTATGATATCGTTTCGGTACAGAAACCACGCAACGTACTCAGTGCGACAATCGATGGGCTCCGTTAAGTGTGTCCGGGGTTATTTCGAGGAAAACTGCAATAGGCCACGGTGCGTTCATCATTGAAGGTGTTTGTCGTCGTTGGCGCATTCGACTGGAGACTGGTAGTTTGTCCCGAATGGCGTAGATGACCTCCACAATTGTGCTTATTACTGTGGCGAACAATTGCGATGCGGACTTGGCGGACCAGTCGGCCAAGAAAGAAAGCGGAGGTGGAGTTGTTGGAAAGCCGCCCAGAGAGCTGTTAGATTGCTGATGAGACGGAGTTGGAGTTCGAGCTTCGAGGGCTGTTGAACAAAGAAGAGCAGCAGGCGGTAAACGAGCGGTGACATCGATCAGGCCGTTCGGTGAGCAGAGCCGGACCTTTGGAGGGGTCTTGGGCGGGTCGCGGCATAAAGGGCTCAATTGTCGGAGCAAGCGGCGTCGACGGCAACGAGTAGGAATGGATGCTTCATCGATTGTGGCCTTGAGCGCTTGAGCCAAGAATGGGAGAAGGTGTTAGTTGACTCGGTGACACTCTTGTTTCCGCCCCTCATCTTGGTTCACGGCCCTCATTTTCCCCTCCCCCCGCCATCCCCTCCGCCGTTTAATCCTCTGTATGTCTGCTCTCTAGTCCCATTCCCTCTTTTTCTGTGCTGTCCGGGCATGCTGCGTGGCATCTGCGTTGCAAAACGTGGAGCGGGGGCCTGTGTTGGTCAGCCAGTCGGACGTCCACCGATGCCCACAAGATGTCGTCGTCGTCGGCGGGGCCATGGCCCTAGGGCGGCTCAAGCGCTCACTGTTTCATCAGCTGGTCCCGCACTGCCGCAGCGTTTGCGACTGCCCCCCTCCACAGCCCTCTATCCGCAGGCCCATCACTATGGATTCCTCTGTCGTGCTCCTCTCTTCTTGCATCCACCTTTGCTGACCCCCCTTTTCGTTTTCCAGCTTCAAACTTCCACCATGGCCGACAGCTCCTCCCACAGACTAGACTTGCGTGTCGGCGGCAAGTACAGGCTCGGCAAAAAGATCGGTTCGGGATCTTTCGGTGCGTCCCTCGTCCATTCCTACGCTGTTTTCCGCTTGCTCATTGCTGTCATAGGTGACATCTACCTCGGAATCAACATTATTTCCGGCGAAGAGGTCGCTATCAAGCTCGAGTCGGTCAAGGCCAAGCACCCGCAGCTCGAGTACGAGTCCAAGGTTTACAAGACCCTCGCAGGAGGCGTCGGTGTCCCCTTCGTCAGATGGTTCGGCACCGAATGTGACTACAATGCGATGGTCCTCGACCTCCTTGGCCCGTCCCTCGAGGACCTCTTCAACTTTTGCAACCGCAAATTCAGTCTCAAGACCGTTCTCCTTCTCGCAGACCAACTGGTTAGTCATTTGTACACGTTTCTCGCTTATTGTTTCGCTAAAATACCATCGATAGATCTCGAGAATCGAGTACATCCACTCGCGCAACTTCATCCACCGCGACATCAAGCCCGACAACTTCCTCATGGGCATCGGCAAGCGCGGCAACCAGGTCAACGTCATTGACTTTGGTCTCGCCAAGAAGTTCCGTGACCCCAAGACCCACCTTCACATCCCCTACCGCGAGAACAAGAACCTGACGGGCACTGCTCGCTACACGTCCATCAACACTCACTTGGGTGTCGAACAAGCTCGTCGTGACGACCTCGAGTCGCTCGCCTACGTCCTCATGTACTTCCTGCGCGGCGCCCTCCCGTGGCAGGGTCTCAAGGCCGCCACCAAGAAGCAGAAGTACGACCGCATTATGGAGAAGAAGATGACCACTCCCACGGACCTCCTGTGCCGTGGCTTCCCCAACGAGTTCGGCATCTTCCTCAACTACACTCGCGCGCTCCGCTTTGACGACAAGCCCGACTACTCGTACTTGCGCAAGCTTTTCCGTGACCTCTTTGTTCGCGAGGGCTACCAGTACGACTACGTCTTCGACTGGAGCGTGCAGCGCGGCACCCAGGACGACGGCAGCTCCGGCCAGAACAAGACCGCAACCGCCGGTCGTCGCAAGGTTGTCCAGGAAGAAGAGGACCACCGTGCCAGCGACCGCATGTAAGCCTATTGTTCTGTCGGTGATAACGAGGTTGTCTGACGGTTTCCCTAAGGCTCCGCTCTCACACTCGCCAGGCCCAGCAAGGTGCGCCTGGCGCCGTCGGCCAGCAGAGGGGCGCCCGCGGCCGCGAGGCTGAGCTCTGGTAGATGATTGATTCGCAATCGTCTCTAGAGAAGGGTGTACGGGTACGCCCCGAGTGTGGCTGAGCAAGCGGGGAGAGGTGGTCACGTGAAGTTGTTGTTGTGTGCTCAGTCAAGCGCTGGCCCTATAGACGTCGGGAGCGAGGAGGAAGGGAGTGGAGAGCGAAGCGACCTGGGATCGTTCTATCCCGCCGCCGACGAAGACCCTCAAGATTACGTCGGCTGTCGCTTTGGCTCTGGTTTGTTGCGGATATTCGAACTCGCCGCGGTTGCCTTTGTCTCTCGCTAATTACTTGCTGCGCGGCGCGGCCCAATAACGACAGCTTGGGCCCCGCTGTGCGGCGCGACCGCGAGCAACATGGCACCGCCCCTCCACAAACACCCACACTCCGCTACCCCCCGCATTCCCGCCAGGCGCCATCTGTATATATCCACACGGACGCTATTTCCTTTCAAGCTTGTAGCCGCCCCGACCTTAGGGGAGGGGTGCTCTCGCTGCCCAAGTTCCCCATCACCTCGTTTTCTTTTCCCAAACATGACTTGTTCCCACTACTAGCGCGACCGTGTTTCCCCCTCTCTAATTTCCTCCCTCATCCCCCCCACGTCCCCATTCCACCTCCCACATGTAACGATTACTTCCCTTTTGGATACGGTATCATCCATGGTGACTACACGCTCCTTGCAGTACATTTTTTTTCTCTTCTGTTCTCGCTGCCTCTCCCGTCCGGTTTTTTCTTTTACCTATCATGACCACGACCTTCCTCTCCACCCATCACCACTCTACCATCCCCCACACCATTTGGCCTTGTTTTCTGGGTTCTATCACGTCTCCCTCGATCTGGTTTGTCCTCCGCCCCGGTACTCGTTCGCGGGCAGGAGAGGGCGCACGGAGGGCGGTGGGTTGCGGGTTGGGTTGGGTTGGGTTGCGGACGAAGTACGACGACGAAGAGGTGCTGCTGTTGTTGGAGGAGGATGAGCTGCTGAAGATGCGATCGCGAGGCGGTCGTATCTTTCCTAATAGACGTGGGTTCTTTCTGTGCGCGTTTTTGTGGTGTTCGGGGCTTTGCGCATATGTGTACGGACGTTACTTGTATGTGTACCCCCACCCTTCGCCCCGGCATCCTCTATACGTACAGTTTGTTACCTACGAAATCAATGAGTGTTGTTACTTGTAAACCTTTTGTGTGAGCTCGCATCTGCGAGGAAACGTGACTGACCTCTCTCAACGCGTCTTGCCACCATGTCCCGCTCGACCCAACCTTCGTTCTGACCACCTCCTGAGAAACTGAGCCCCGTGTCTCGAAGCTCGCGCACGACATGTCTTCGCACGACGTCCACAAAGCTTACAAACTTGTCCGCCATCTCAAGACGGTTGTTGGAGCAGAATTGGAATTTGCGTTCGTCGCAGAGGACGAAATCTCCCTACCTCTGCAGCGCCATCTCAAGTCCTGTTTCGCATCGTCCAGTTCCGTCACGGAGTCGGAAATCGAGGAATGGCTGAACAACACGTCCCTCTACGGAGCATTTGGGAAATGAATCCTCCCAAGTTCCAATCGTTCCATCAGTTCCATCAGTCCCATCGGAACTCTGACACTGGCGCCGACAGTGCAGCCGACAGCTGTCTGACACCCGGCATGGGAGGGCCGAGATTCAGAGACACAGATCCGCCTTGGATCCGCCGACCTGGAGCAAATCTGAGTAATGTCATCCCTTCCCCTGGCCAGGGCCACACCATGGGGGTCGGGGTGCATGAACAAGAGTCTACCAACGACAGCCTGTAGTCTCGTTGAACATGAGCTAGGCGAGTCGTTGCGCGTGAGGTTTGAGATCACGCGTAGCCGCGGCTCAGGAGAATTTACGCAGACGGCGGCTCATTCAGCACACGCCGATGTTAGGCATGATTGATGGAGTACAGTAAATTCTGCAGCTGCAGGCCCGAATAAGAGCAATCCAGCAGCAAGCTGAGTCGCCCTGAGCAACCTGCCTGACGGCGGGTCAGAGTCTTGGAGCGCCGGCGGTGACACCGCCGTTGACGCGATCGATGCCAAATGCCTTGATGGAACTGATGGGACACTCCGCTCTTGGGACGATTCAAATCCCGAATCCTGACCCCCCACGGTCAGAATCGGGATTTGAATCGCCCCAAGAGCGGAGTGTCCCATCAGTTCCATCAAGGCATTTGGCATCGATCGCGCCAACGGCGGTGTCACCGCCGGCGCTCCAAGACCTGACCCCCGTCAGGCAGGTTGCTCAGGGCGACTCAGCTTGCTGCTGGATTGCTCTTATTCGGGCCGCAGCTGCAGAATTTACTGTACTCCATCAATCATGCCTAACATCGGCGTGTGCTGAATGAGCCGCCGTCTGCGTAAATTCTCCTGAGCCGCGGCCACGCGTGATCTCAAACCTCACGCGCAACGACTCGCCTAGCTCATGTTCAACGAGACTACAGGCTGTCGTTGGTAGACTCGTTGTTCATGCACCCCGGACCCCATGGTGTGGCCCCTGGCCAGGGGTAAGGGATGACATTACTCAGATTTTGCTCAGGTCGGCGGATCCAAGGCGGATCTGTGTCTCTGAATCTCGGCCCTCCCATGCCGGGTGTCAGACAGCTGTCGGCTGCACTGTCGGCGCTCAGTGTCAGAGTTCCGATGGGACTGATGGAACTGATGGAACGATTGGAACTTGGAGAGCATTTGGGAAATGAATCCTCCCAAGTTTCGTCAGAATTCGGGATTTGAATCGTCCCAAGAGCGGAGCGTCCCATCAGTTCCATCAAGGCTTTTGGCATCGATCGCGTCAACGGCGGTGTCACCGCCGGCGCTCCGAAGACTCTGACCCGCCGTCAGGCAGGTTGCTCTCAGGGCGACTCAGCTTGCTGCTGGATTGCTCTTATTCGGGCTCGCAGCTGCAGAATTTACTGTACTCCATCAACCATGCCTAACATTGGCGTGTGCTGAATGAGCCGCCGTCTGCGTAAATTCTCCTGAGGCGCGGCTACGCGTGATCTCAAACCTCACGCGCAATGACTGGCCTAGCTCATGTTTAACGTAGACTACAGGCTGTCGTTGGTAGACTTGTTGTTCACCGCACCCCCCATGGTGTGGCCCCTAGCCAGGGGGTAAGGGATGACATTACTCAGATTTGCTCTCAGGTCGGCGGATCCAAGGCGGATCTGTGTCTCTGAATCTCGGCCCTCCCATGCCGGGTGTCAGACAGCTGTCGGCTGCACTGTCGGAGCTCAGTGTCAGAGTTCCGATGGGACTGATGGAACTGATGGAACGATTGGAACTTGGGAGGATTCATTTCCCAAATGCTCTCCCTCTACGACCCTGTCTCCAAGCGATGGACCTGTATTCCGGAAAATACGACCGCCGAGAAAGCTCTCTGCGAGCCTATGGTCCACATCCTGAACGCGGTCATCTCCGAATTCGGCCACTCTGAGAAATACGACGCATCCGGGAAGACCATCCAACGGCGTTTGGCCAAGGACACACATCGATACTCTCTCGACGCTGCAGACCCCGCTAGTCCGTTAAAAACACACCCGGATGTCTGCATATTGGCGAGTGGCGGTTGCATAACCGACGATCCTGCCATCTCCAAGGATCTCTCCTATGCCCAGGTCGCAGAAATCTACGACAGCAAGCTGAACATTTCGTTGCTGGAGCTCTACGCACGAGAGGTATTCATCCATCAAATGAACCGGAATTTCGTGCGCGTCAACATCTTCACGGACAACTATCTTCGGGTCTTGCAATTCGACCGTGCTGGATGTTTCTATTCGCAACTCATCGACTACCACTCGAATCCCATGTTCTTCATTCGCCTCATCCTTCTTGGGTCTTCCTTCAACGAGGCCTGCGTCGGTTTTGACCGCTCGATCGTATGGGACAACGGGCGGCGGAAGCTACAGATGAAGCCAAAGCAGTTGTTCTTGAATGGGGAGTGGGTCGACAACATCGACGAAACAAGCTACGAGTTCGACGTCGACCCCACCCCGATCTTTGCCCGTCGTACGATTCGCTCGCGCGGGACTGTCTGTTGGCGCGGAATCCATCAGGGCAAGGTCTTCATCATCAAGACCTACTGGCGAGGTGAAGGCCGCATCTGCGAATCGCAGTTCCTTCGCGATTTCATTGGCATCAAGGGCGTCCCTCAAATGCTTGCATTTGAGGACGGAGTCGAGACCATCAAGACTCTGCGCGGTTTGCCGACCACGGAAGACATGATTGCGGACTGCACGCCTCCTCGCGTCGTCGTCAATCGTACGCTCACGCGAATCGTCATCCCCGAGTATGGCGGCACCCTTGAGCAGGCGACTTGTGCTCATCACTTCGTTTGTGCGGTCCGTGACATTGTCGTTGGTGGGTCCATCCTCTCTCTTTCTTGCTTTCAATACTGACCTTCGGCTCCCCAGCCCATCGTCATATCGCAACTTTGCTGCCCGAAGAGAAGCGCGTCCTCCACGCAGACATCACTCCTGCCAATCTGCGCCTCGCTTATGGAGAGGGCGATTTGGGTGTCCTAATCGACTTTGATCTTGCAAAGCGTATCCATGATCTTGTAGATGGCCATGGTTCTGCGGAGACGGATAATTGGACGGTAAGCGTCGCACCTTGAACTCTCTTCCGTGTTCAAACTGTTCCAGAGTACGCCGCGATACCACTCGATCCGGGTTCATCTTCGCAACCAGCCTGGCTTGCCGCTTCGTCAACCCATCGACGACCTCGAGTCAATCTACTACGTGATATACGAGGCGCTATACGGATACGATGAAAACGGCACGCAGATACCCGAACTCCCTTTTGGGTCCGAGTGGCTGCGGTCGTTGACGGCGAACGATAAGGAGCTGGCAAGTCTCAAAAACGCTTTCCTATACCTCCCTCTTTGGCGCGTAAGGCGCTTCCCTGCCGACGCCGACGCCGTCGTGCTGAAGCAGATGATGGACGACTTGCATCGCATATTCCGCGAACACACCCACGCGCTTAACCAGCTCATGGTCGCGCACGAGCTCGAGGAAGATTCAGGGATGGTTCCGGATCCGCCGGCCCATAACCTCGCCACGACCCTAGACGTATACGAACGATTCTTGCGAGCTATCGACCAGGCGATTGTGAAGCTGAACGATGCTGGCCCGTACTTGCGCCCACCAACGGACGCGCCTCCCGTGGAACCACCTTCATGAAACCAGAAACATTTGCCAATCAGCGGAAGGGTGGCTCCAGCCAGGACGAAGACGAGGAAGAGTTTCGGCCGTTGAGATCCAGTCGTACACCAGGAGAAGCGCGTCTCGATTGTGCCTGGACAGTACTGCGCGACTCGGAACCGCCCCAACGCCTAGATCTCGCAAGGTACTTTGAAAGTTTCGTTTGAGTTGGTGCAAGAGACACTAGTACTTCATCACCAGTAGCACACAACCAGATATGCAACCGCATTGTGAGACGGCCTTCTTAGTCGAGTGTAGAGCCCAGGTAAAAAATTTAAACTTGACTGGCGCAAACTGCCTAAGAACATTGGTACGCCAGATACGATGAGGGAGGCATTCGGTTACTATATGGGTGGTTGTTGGTAGGCTTTTTCAGAGGAGCTGGTCGCGTTGGAGTAGGAGGGAAAACAAGAGGACAACTATCCCGTGAAGCGGCCGGTGGTGGTGAGTCAGTGTCAGTGTCAAGACTTGACTTTTACCTTCACCCACGACGCGTCTGACATGGCGAAGCTAGAAGAAACGTCCATCCTGGACTACTTCTCCAAGAAACCGACCCATGGACCCGCTGTTTTGCGGCCCGACAGGCCGACGCAAGCGCGTCGAGCTGCCACTCGTTCGGAGGCCAACTCACGGCTGCCCGTCCAGCAACTCCCCTTCGAGCTTCTCTCGGAAGTCATGCGGCTCGCGGTCGAAATGACCATCCCAACGCCATACTTGTGGAGAACACTCGTGTATGTCCGCGGTCTCTCTCGCGTCTGCTCGCGATGGCGGGATGTCGCGTTACGGACACCTCAGTTGTGGCTACTCGAGTACACGGAAGCGACAGGTTACCCGCTCAGTCCTCTGACAGAGCTGTTCCTGGAGCGCTCTAAACCGTTACCGTTCCGCGTCGTTTTGGCCTCGCCCGAACGCGGGGCTTATGACGACGACGATGAGGACGACGAGACCTGGAACCCCGAACTTTCGGACCTCATTGCTACGGGATTTGGCGAGACCATCGATCGGTGGGGCGACCTCGTTCTGCAGATTCGGGACCGCAGCGAGTTCACCGACCTCGCTGAGCTGCCGCGCAACCGCGCAGCAAGTTTGACGAAGTTGGACGTTTTGGTTCGTCTGCTCAAGGGGAACAGATGGCAGGGCCCACCTCTGGACATGTTCGCCACTGCTCCCCGCCTTACCGAGGTCAAACTCCGGCTCCATTTTCTCGATGACCCCGTGGTTGTCATGCTCCCCCTTCCTTGGGCGCAACTCACTACCTTGACGGTCCAATTCGACACGGCCCAAAGCACATTCGACGTCCTCGCTTGCTGCCCAGCTCTGGAATCCCTCGCGATCTGTCTGCCTGCGGCACCCCTCATCGGCTCCCAAAAGTTCCCGGACCTGCGTCTGGCTCGCGTTAAAACACTCGAGCTGAACATAACTTCCACGTCGACCGGTGGATGTCTTCATCCCTTCCTCTCGGCCCTCGACCTTCCCGCACTGGAGTCATTCCACTTCGACGTATACCCATTAGCGTTCGAGTGGTTTTACGACGGGTTCACGACCTCGATCGAGCGTTTTCTCTCCCGCAGTGCTGCCATTTCGTCCTTTACGTTCGCTTTCCTGCCTACACCGTCGGCTCAGGCTCTGGTGCAGTTCTTACGACTGATGCCGGCGCTCAAAAGACTCAAGCTCACCAGTATTCTGGCTGAGGAGTTTCTTGACGCGCTTCAGCATCCACCTATCGACGGAGGGAAGACACTGGTTCCCCTCCTCGAGGACCTTGAAATCACTGCATTTGGACACAGGTATCTGCAGCTTGTCGAATGGACCGAAGCAAGGCTTTTGGAAATGCTCTCGTCTCGATGGGTTGGTGCGGGCTCAGATACGTCGAGCAGCATTTTGCGTCTGCGGCGTTGTCGATTCGAAGCGGATGGCCTCAAACCGCTTTCGACAGACTTCCTGGAGAAGATGGGGAAGATGGAGGAGGAAGGGTTCGTTTGGAATTATGTTGTGATTCATGGAGAGGATGCAAGCGACTGGAGCGACTCGGACGACGATCACTCGGAATGAGGACGGGGTCCAAAAAGAACACAGAACGGTGTAATTTTCATCGACTTGTTGACTGGGATATCATCGGGGTCTTCGGGGAGCTCGTACTTTTGTTTCACAGCGCGCAGACGGCGGCCATCACTGGTACTTCAAGTTCATGATGGCCGCCCACTTTGCTCCAAACGACCATGTCCTGCGCCAGCGATGCGTCAAGCTCGAACGCCAGTCAGCTTCTCCCATTCGAGCTGCTCTCCGAGATCATGCTGCTCGCGGTAGAAGCCAATTCTCGCGTCGTGGACCTCAACGGACGCTTAAACTACACAACTCGGATTGACTCTGTTACTAGACTCTCTTCTGTGTGTTCGCACTGGCGCAACGTGGCACTCAACGTCCCACAATTGTGGGTTCTCGAATTCGGCGACGCGTCGGGATTTCCTCTGTCGCCTCAGGCGCAGTTGTTTCTCGATCGCTCCCACCCATCCACCTTCTCCGTCAGTCTCCATTACTCCTTCATGAACCGCGACTGGGGCCACGGCTCGAAACCAACAATTCGCGCCCTCGTCACTTCAAACTTCCGGCATACAACAAAGAGATGGGCCTATCTTTCGTTGACGATTCGCACCAAGGAAGAGCTATACGACATTGCTCAACTTCCTCGCGATGGTTTCCAAAACCTCCACCACCTTCATATCCAAATCGACGCTCGCATTGGGGAGAATGACGCTCCGCTTGACGTTTTCGCGGATGCACCCAGTCTTTCGACTGTTTTCCTTGGACTGGATCGTCTGCGACAGCCTGCCGCGACGTTCGTTCCACTTCCGTGGCCCCGTTTGGCCCAGCTCTCCCTCGAGTTACCGGCTCATCGCGATGTATTTGACGTCGTCTCGCGATGCTCGTCGCTCATTTCTCTGGTGTTGTCCATCCCAAATGGGCCCACGGATGACGACCAAGCGGAAACCACCATCCGCCTGGAGCATCTAAAGAACCTCGTTCTCCGCACAACTCGCAAGACCAAACTCGCATACATGGAAAGCTACCTCGCCATTCTGGACGTCCCAGCGCTCCAGGTGCTCAATCTATCCTGCCGCGTCTTCCATCCGGACTGGTTCAGCGACTTCATCGTCCCCTTCGAGACCTTCCACCACCGCATATCCTCCCTCACCACCTTCCTACTCACGCGTTTCCCCTCCAACGCCCCAATGACGATCCTCCTCCGCATGCTTCGCGCCATGCCGGAGCTCAAAGAGTTGTCCCTCGCTGATTTCCCCGAGTGCAACCTCGTCTTTGACGCGCTTTGCCATCCATCCTTGGTGGAGAACGAAACGCTCCTCCCGCGGTTGGAGTCGCTCATGCTGACCGTCGATTTGGACGACGACCAACATCTCATGAAGACGGTGTTGTCGCGCTGGGACACCGATGCTCAATCGAGCATCTCTCGCCTGCGCCGATGCCGATTACAAAGTTGGATAGCAGAGCCGTTCGTTTTGTCGGATGTGTTCATAAACGAGATGGCTAGAATCAAGCAGGAGGGTTTTATCTGGGAGTATAACACGTAGCGGAATTGGCGGAACCTAATGTAGACTGTACACTTTAGACGCAGTTAGGCATGTTAGAGACGTCCCGAGCTTTAACACGGCCCTCGTATTCACGGAAAACAAGGAATGCACATATAGGACCACCTCACGCGCAGAGTCCGAATTGGCAATGCAAAAAATGCGACTCTCTCTATGCTATCTACGTACGGTACACGAAAGCGATGCGACGGTTACAAATACATATTACCTACAACTTGCAAGAAAAAGAGGAGGAAGAACACAGAAAGCGTGCTTTAAAGTAAGAAAAAAAAGTTTTTAAAAAAATCATCCGGTTTTCTGTCTCTTCGCCGGCGGCGGATTGGCCTTATCCGCGTCCTTCCGCTTCTTGTTATTCCCCTCCCGATAATTGCGCATCACAAAAGCTCTTGGAACTTGAGCGCCAGCTGCCCAGCCTCTGAAGGCTCGCCGTTGAACAGGATGGCGTTGTCCGTCATCAGATTGATGTCCGCCTCGAAGGCTTCGACAGTGGGGTACTTGTCGTTGTTCAAGTTCGTCCGGATGGTCCTGAGATCGCGCGGTTTCCGGATGACGTCAAAGTACGTCGGGATGCCGAGCAAAACGGGGTCGACGGGCTCGCGGAAGATCCAGGAACTAAGCGCGTCTCGCATGAGCACACAATCGACGACAGGGAAAACAGAAAAATACGCACACGTCCTCCTTGACAAGGTTATTCATTGCCCTGTAACCCGCGCTTGTCCAGCTTCTTCTCCATCGCCTTGGGCCACTGCTTCTTGAACACCTTCTCGACTGCGTCCGCACATCCATACGCGTAGGTCAACGGAGGGTTGAACTGTCGGCAATTGGCGAACACGAGCTCGATGTCGTCTCGGAATTCCTCCATCGTCGAGTACAGACCGGCGCCCAGCTTTCCATGATAGTCCCAAAGTCCATCGGATTCACAATCTCTTGCAGGTACCTACAAAATTCGTGAGCATCGGCACAGGAAGAGGGGTCGCGCAGGTCACTCACGTTGGACAGCCGTCGCGTTCTGGGTCGACGGGACGAGCAAAAAGGGCACTCTCGGGAACCTTATTGAGCTGGTTCATGAGCTGCTTGCACTTCTTCACGTCAATCGGCGTCGCGGCGGCATGCGCAGGAGCGGGAGCCGCAGGAGGGGCGGCGGAAGCGACAGGAACGACGGCTCGCGACGATGACACATGCGCAGAAGCCGAAGCCGAAGCTGAAGGTACGATCTCCCTTTCCTTGCCCTTCACGGACGGGCGATGAGAGCTGGACGAGGACGGTCGAGACTCGGCGCCATTCACCGACGGTTTCGGCTTCGACAGGCTCAAAGTAATCTTAGGCCCAGTCGACGTGGAAGGCTCTGGTGGTGTCGGTCGAGCCTTCTTTGGCGCGATCAAGTTGAGCAGAGCGTCGTCCGCGTCCTCCTCCTCTTCCGTCGACACGTCGGGCTTCTTCCGCTTGCCGTTCGGCTTGCCATTAGGCGGGGCCGTCGAGCGATGATGCAGCTCGTCTCGTTCCCTTTCGATGGCAAGGACCTCTTGTAAGAGATCATGTGACCCGTCGTCCTCATATGGCGGCGGCGGAGGCTCAATCGGTGTGGTATCCTCGACTTTGACCTCCGCAGGCTTTCGCTTCGGAGGCTTGATGGAAAGCTTGGGTCCGCCACTGTCGCCCGTTTGAGCTGGCGGCTTGAGCTTGATAGTCGGTTTGGAGGTCGACGGCGTCGGCTGCGCAGGTGGGGTTGTCGAGGCTGCAGGAGCGATGACCCGCGCTACGGGTACCGGCTTCGGCTCGTCCTTCGCTCGAGATTCGAGGGTCTTGTTGATGATCGTCCATTCTATACGGGTAGGTTAGCCAGCGTTTTGTGCCCGAGTCCAAAATAAACCCACGTTTCTCGAAATGCGTCTCCAACGCCAACGTCTCGTTGTGGGCATATGTCGCGACAGGATTGTACAGCTTCGCGTTCTTCATCATCAGCCGAAAGTCCTCTCGGAACGCGAACCGGTCCGCGTATTGGCCCTGCTCGAGCTTTTGCTGCATCGTGCTCAAGTCCATAGGATCCTTGACAATGGCGAAATAACTACAGAGAGCCGTCAGCAAAGAAAATGACGACAACAAAAAGCCACCAACTTTGGCGCGTTATCCCGAATCGGATCGACGGGACGCAAAAAGAGCTTTGCATGCTTGTTGGACTGCAGCTTCTTGAACAACACCCGCGTCGCCTTGAGATCGCTCAACGACATCCCAGCAGCCTGCGCCTTCAACGGAGCAGGAGGAGCCACCACCCTCGGCGCTGGCGCTGGCTTGGGCGCATGGTGTTGATGTGAAACGCCATTGACTTTGGGCGCAGGAGGAGCCCTCGGTTTCGGCGCCGCACGAGCCTTGGGCGGGAGTGCAGGAATCGCAAACGTGACCTTTGGCGACGGCTCGACGCTGGGAGTGCGAAGCGGGGCCACCCGGCTTGCAGGTGTAGGCGCGCGGAGAATGACCTTGGGAGTGGGAGCAGGGGGAATAACGGGACTCGGACTAGGCGCAACAGGGCCTGCGAGCTTGAGTTTGAAGGGAAGGATCGGCGACTGTTCGGGAGGCGGCGTCTCCGGCACCTGGGTTGGCTGGGATGTGCAACTTCACCGTCGGTGGCGTCTCTTCGACGGGCTTGAGCAATAGATCGCTCAGCTTCAACAACAGCCAGCGAACTTCGTGGTCGATCTCCGGCGACCTGCGAGTGTAAAGATAAGCCATCGAACACGCCCAGCTGCTCGAAATACTTACAGCACAAGCGGCATCATCATCTCTCGGAACACTTCGTTCTTCCCGACCTCCTTGTCCTTGCGTAACGCCTTGATCATCGCATCCAACTCGGTCTTGCGCGACTGGCTGTGGTTCGCAGGGACCGAGCCATCCTCCTCGATCAACAGAGACTCGGAGTCCTTGGAGGCAACCTTCATCTCGCCCATTTGAACCAACAAGGCGAGACTCTGGCATGCACTCCGAGCCACATGGCGTATCGTCCTTGAAGGATCGTACGCCATGACGGTGAGAACGTACTTCATGAGAAGAGTCCGTCGAATGCGGCGATCCGAACAGGCGTGTAGTTGCCCTCACTGAACGAGATTGAGCAAGTAAGGAAAAATCACGTGAACAACGACGTACCAAGTGACCGACCGGGAAAAATTTAAACTGCAACGGCGCGCTGGGAATGAGGTTTGCCACCATCAGGACCATGTAGAACTAGATGAAGTTCAGCAAAAGCAGTGAGAGGGCCAGGAAGCGCACCTCCAAAGCGGCAACCGTGACGTTGTTATGCGTCGACGGTGACCCTGCTGCAGAGAGGCCGGCTGAGCCAGAGCCCATCCGCGAACCCAGTGTCCGAATGAACTTTTGGTTGGATGTTGACCCCCATCCACTGACAAGCGCGCGCGTGGGCGAGCGCATGCCGCGTTTCGAGCGCCTGCTCGATGGCGTCCTCGTAAGTCGACCGTCAACAGCGAAAAGGTCCAGCTGTCGAACCGCGGCATGGGCATCTCGTCAACAAAGGCGAGTTTGTACGACCCAAAGGGATAAGAGCCGAATTCGGAAGTGAAGAAGCTCGTCGCAGAGCCAAGAGTGGAAGTCGATGTCGTCGATGGATTCGTGGCCGGGGAGGCAGAAAGCGTTCATAGGCGGCTGCGTCGAGTTGCCTTCCTCAACAAAGTGGTCCGGCGGGATCGAAAGCATGTGGAATGGGCCGTCGGCGAAGGCGATTTGTTGTACCGAGGTCAACATCGGCGGCGTGAACAGAAAAATCGTCTTGTGCGAGTTGTACGGATGTGCAACCTAGCAGGGTTAATTAGCGCCCAAGTACCAAATTGGCGCGGCGACACACCTGCTCGACCAGCTCCCCACTGCGTACGACCAGCGTCGGGTTGGTATCCGGAGGCGCGCTGTCGTCCAACGGAACGTCTTCGAGGTATCGCGGGACCACAAACTCGAACTCCCAAGTGCACTTGTCCTTCACGTTGTCAACGCAAGGGACCCAACACCTCGCAGCGTCGGGTGACGAAGGCGTCGTGTAGACATGCGGCACTCGCTGCGAACAAAGAAAATGAGTCACTAGTCGCCGGGGGTCATGGCCGGGGAACGCACATATGGATACGACTGGGTCGGGACCACGATTTGGAAACCGTCCACCGGATTCGTCGAGCGATTTGGGACCGTCAGTGTAGAAATGTGCATGCCGATGAGGTAGGCAACCGGATGGAATGGAATGTTTAAGCCCAGATGGAGCTGCTTGAAAGCGCAAGAAAAAAAAGAATCCTAGCCCTTCCTCGCAGGCAACAGTCAGTTGGCCAACTCACCTGCGGTAACCGTAAGACACACCTCTTGACGCAAAAACGAAGAAGAAAAAAACGCTATACCGCTGCTTCCTCCGAGACACCCGCCCTCCGGACGCCCTCTCCCGCCGGAGGACAATAGCTACCCGTTCAACTCACCATGCCGTCAGTCCACAGCAAAAAAAAAAAAGCGTCACTCACTAGACCACCCGCACGTGTTGCATCTGCGGGACGAGTTTCATGCTGCGGATTGCTTTGCTTGAGAAGGGGACGCGGGGCTGGGGCTGGCGGGTGATAGGATTGCGTGTGGAGACGACGTGCTGGAAGAAGCCACGGCGCGGTGTGATCCGAACACGCTCAGAGGCTAGGACGGCGTAGCCGGGAGTGTGGGGGAAGACCGTTAATGCTCCCGCAATGTACAACAAATTTATACGGCGTGGGGCCCTTGGCACGCCAAGCGCGGGAGCAAAAATCCCTGATATGTCGAAGCCGTGGGTGGTGACGTCAATGTCAGGCAAATTGTCCATGGCGTACCAGCCGCCAGCGCCGTTGGGAAGCTGCACCCACTGGGCCTCGTAGATAAAAACAACGCCGGGCTGGATCGTCTCGAAATGAAGAGGAGGAAACCAGACCCCCCTGCCCCGGCGCGAGAATCGTGCCATTTGGACCAATGAAAGGAGCGCCGAAGGAAAAATCAAGGTAAATGTCGGTGGAGAATCCGCGAGGATGGCGGGATGACTGTGATCCTGCGAGGCGGTGGGTATTTTGGACGACCACGCCGGGCGGGACAACGAGTGGCGGGCCGATGAAGGGCGGAGGTAGAGGTAAGGGTATAGTACCCGGGGGCCATATAGATATGCCTAATGGCGGGAGATGCGGGTGGGCCATGGAGTGGAAGTAAGGAGAAAGTTGGTGTCACGGCTGTTACCCCTGGCATTCAGCACAAACCATCTGACCGCGTAGTCCAATAATATATGTATGCTATGGAACGGACAAGTCTCTCCATAATGAGGGGCCAAGGCGCGGGCTCCTCTGCTGGTTATCGCGCTGATGTGGGGTCAATACGCGTACCAGAGAGAAACAGGCGCAAATAACAGAACTGACCTCTCGCTTTCGGACCGCGGGGAGGCAGAACGCGCGGTAGAAGTTGTTGCGCCAAGCAAGGTCAATCGAGCCGGTGAAGAGCATGGCGCGTACAGGCACACGGTGTTTCTTCGCGATGTCCAGGTAGAACCGGCGTGTCGACGCGTCGCGGTTCGTGTTGTCTTCGAGCACATCAGCGACGACGGGATGATTTGAATTGCGCACCGACGACGCGTGAGTGTCCCGCTTTGAGCGCCTTCTCGACCGCCTTGACGCACTTCTCGCGTGTCCCGAGAGTGTCCTGGTTGATGTGCTCGTAGCCTTTCGGTGAAAAGTGTGTGCGGTAGAAAGTCGATTTGCCAAGGCACGGGTATTCGATGAAGAGGACGAGTTCTTGTGTTGTTTTCAAGGGAAGCAGAGGCGACGAGATGAGTTCGAAAGGCGGGACTAGGAATTGGTTCTCAGTAGCGATTTTCAGAGAACGAGCCTAGGGGAGCGACGAGGGATGGAATCCTTTCAAGCTGAAGTTTAAATCTGGGTCTTCACCAAGAAAGTACTCCTGGGTTGCAGCATTCAACTTCGGAGGAGAAACAAACGAGACGAGCTCGCTCACCTCTGGGGTAAAGAACCGAACACCGACATTCAACGCCCTTTTTCGATCTGTTCGGGCAAAATCCTTCTTCTTGCCGCTGTCGTGATAGATGCGGCCTGCAAAATCGCCGACGAAGAACGAAGCCGACTTGTCTGTATCGGTACTATGTTAGTGGACGAGCCAAGTGCATGCGGAGAACACACGTACCGATTTTGACGCCGTCCTCTGCGAAAATTCTCTCGACTTTATCCCACATGCCCGTCATCGGTTTGCGAAATTTGTCCTTGGCAGTTGCGGCTAGCAAACGGAACGGGACCTCAGTTATCTTCGAGTAGGGCCGTCAGCACAAGAGCAAAAAAGTCCCGGGAGTCTACTCACTGCTGCAACGATCAACGCCAGTTTCTCCTTCCATTCGCGTTCGAGTTTGAGGGCCGCTTGGTTGGTGATGATGACGACAGAATAGCTAGCAGTGGTCGTCAGACATGGATCGCACCAACCATTCGAGCCTGAGCACACACCCTGCGTTGGCCGCCTTCGCCAGCTTGGTCGGCACACCTTCTTTCCATCAGCGCCATTCCAGCGGCGGCGCTTTGGACGACCACGACGCAAGGATTGTTCCGTCGAGGTCGAACGCGGCGACTTTGCTTCTGCTTGGGGATTGAGATGCGTCGCGTGAAGACACGTCCGAGATTTCCCGAGTGGTTCGAGCCATCTCAAAACACCAGGCTGCGTGGAGGAGGAGGATTCGGGTTTGCTGGGTTGGACTGTTTGTCAACGTTGTGAGGGGCGTTCAAGGCTGGGACAGCACGACCGTACGCTTAGTGACTTTGGCTGGCGGAGACGAAGAGCCGGCGGAATCGGAGTCAAGACGTCTCTTTTTGGTGGGCGACGCCATGAGAGACGCGTTCAAGTCGCGTCGTGCCGAGTCACGTCGAGCGGCGATCATGATCACATCATCCCTTGCCACCAACCATGTTGTCGCCAGACGAGGTAGGCTGGAACCGAGCCACACGGGATTTACTTCTCATTTCGTACAGGAAGACCAGCTCGTTGAATTCATAAAGGCCACCCTGACAGCCAACGGCGTCGACCTCAAGGCACTTGAAAACGCCTACGGTCCGCCGGAGGATATCATAGGAGTACGTGCATGCTTTCGAATCTGCGATAATTTTCGTACTTAAGGTGTTGGCTAGGGCGACTGGCCTGGCCCGCCCTTCCCGCATCGCATTACCCCCGTCCCCAACGCCGATGTGGACCTCCTCATCTGGGCCGGGGGCGAAACGCAACGTATGGGGCGCTTCACGTACTACTTCGTTCGCCGAGGAACATTGGAACGGCTTGGTCGGGAGAGGCACCACAAAATGCAAGTCTTCCAATCGACCTATTCTCCTCATGTGCCCTGGGTAAAAGCGATGGGACTGAGGCTGACGACGGAATATCCGGGACGGACGTTGAAGATTGTCCCGCCGTCGGGCCCGACTTTCTTTTACACATTCCCGAGCTTTGAGGACCTTGAGTTGCCAGAGATTAAGAAAGAAGAAGAAGAAATTAAGCTTGTGTAATGGACAGTTGCGGGCATGGGTTCCTTGTTTTATAGCCTTGTACGATGCGTGTAGATGTGGTTGGTTACAAACTACCTTTCTCCAACGGTCCGGACGCGGAATTTGAGGCAAATGTGCTAGATGGAGCACGAGTGAAAAAATGTTGCAAAAATCTAAACTGAATTATAGCTAGATGCGACGAGCGAGACATTATTCGGTTGTATGGGTGATTAATATGATTGTTCGTTAAAGCGGCTGGTGGTGGTGTGTCAAGACTTGATTTTTACCTTCACCCACGACGCGTCTGACATGGCAAAGCTAGAAGAAACGTCGATCCTAGACTACTTCTCCAAGAAACCAACCCATGGACCCGCCGTTTTGCGGCCCGTTGTAATTCATGGAGAGGATGCAAGCGACTGGAGCGACTCGGAGAACGGTTCGGATTGAAGAGGACGGAACCATGGAAATCTAATTGACTTGTCGACTGGGAGATTCCTCGGGGTCTTCGGGGGAGCTCGTACTTTTGTTTCACGAGATAACAGCGCGCAGACGGCCATCACTGGTACTTCAAGTTCATGATGGCCGCCCACTTTGCTCCAAACGACCATGTCCTGCGCCAGCGATGCGTCAAGCTCGAACGCCAGTCAGCTTCTCCCATTCGAGCTGCTCTCCGAGATCATGCTGCTCGCGGTAGAAGCCAATTCTCGCGTCGTGGACCTCAACGGACGCTTAAACTACACAACGCGAATCGAATCTGTTACTAGACTCTCTTCTGTGTGCTCGCACTGGCGCAACGTGGCACTCAACGTGCCACAATTGTGGGTTCTCGAATACGGCGACGCGTCGGGATTTCCTCTGTCGCCTCAGGCGCAGTTGTTTCTCGATCGCTCCCACCCATCCACCTTCTCCGTCAGTCTCCATTACTCCTTCATGAACCGCGACTGGGGCCACGGCTCGAAACCAACAATTCGCGCCCTCGTCACTTCAAACTTCCGGCATACAACAAAGAGATGGGCCTATCTTTCGTTGACGATTCGCACCAAGGAAGAGCTATACGACATTGCTCAACTTCCTCGCGGTGGTTTCCAAAACCTCCACCACCTTCACATCCAAATTGATGCTCGTATCGGGGAGAATGACGCTCCGCTTGACGTTTTCGCGGATGCACCCAGTCTTTCGACTGTTTTCCTTGGACTGGATCGTCTGCGACAGGCTGCCGCGACGTTCGTTCCACTTCCGTGGCCCCGTTTGGCCCAGCTCTCCCTCGAGTTACCGGCTCATCGCGATGTATTTGACGTCGTCTCGCGATGCCCGTCGCTCATTTCTCTGGTGTTGTCCATCCCAGATGGGCCCACGGATGACGACCAAGCAGAAACCACCATCCGCCTGGAGCATCTAAAGAACCTCGTTCTCCGCACAACTCGCAAGACCAAACTCGCATACATGGAAAGCTACCTCGCCATTCTGGACGTCCCAGCGCTGCAGGTGCTCAATCTATCCTGCCGCGTCTTCCATCCGGACTGGTTCAGCGACTTCATTGTCCCCTTCGAGACATTCCACCACCGCATATCCTCCCTCACTACCTTCCTACTCACGCGTTTTCCCTCCAACGCCCCAATGACGATCCTCCTCCGCATGCTTCGCGCCATGCCGGAGCTCAAAGAGTTGTCCCTCGCTGATTTCCCCCGAGTGCAACCTCGTCTTTGACGCGCTTTGCCATCCATCCTTGGTGGAGAACGAAACGCTCCTCCCGCGGTTGGAGTCGCTCATGCTGACCGTCGATTTGGACGACGACCAACATCTCATGAAGATGGTGTTGTCGCGCTGGGACACCGATGCTCAATCGAGCATCTCGCGTCTGCGCCGATGCCGATTACAAAGTTGGATAGCAGAGCCGTTCGTTTTGTCGGATGTGTTCATAAACGAGATGGCTAGAATCAAGCAGGAGGGTTTTATCTGGGAGTACAACACGTAGCGGAATTGGCGGAACCCAATAGACTGTACACTTTAGACGCAGTTAGGCATGTTAGAGACGTCCCGAGCTTTAACACGGCCCTCGTATTCACGGAAAACAAGGAATGCACATATAGGGCCACCTCACGCGCAGAGTCCGAATTGGCAATGCAAAAAATGCGACTCTCTCTATGCTATCTACGTACGGTACACGAAAGCGATGCGACGGTTACAAATACATATTACCTACAACTTGCAAGAAAAGAGGAGGAAGAACACAGAAAGCGTGCTTTAAAGTAAAAAGAGTTTTAGAGAAAAACACACATCATCCGGTTTTCTGTCTCTTCGCCGGCGGCGGATTGGCCTTATCCGCGTCCTTCCGCTTCTTGTTATTCCCCTCCCGATAATTGCGCATCACCTGCGCGAAAAGCTCTTGAAACTTGAGCGCCAGCTGCCCAGCCTCTGAAGGCTCGCCGTTGAACAGGATGGCGTTGTCCGTCATCAGATTGATGTCCGCCTCGAAGGCTTCGACAGTGGGGTACTTGTCGTTGTTCAAGTTCGTCCGGATGGTCCTGAGATCGCGCGGTTTCCGGATGACGTCAAAGTACGTCGGGATGCCGAGCAAAACGGGGTCGACGGGCTCGCGGAAGATCCAGGAACTGAGTGCGGCATGAGCACGTGATCGTCGAAGGAAACAGAAAAAATACGCACACATCCTCCTTGACAAGGTTATTCATGATGCCCTGTAACCCGCGCTTGTCCAGCTTCTTCTCCATCGCCTTGGGCCACTCCTTCTTGAACACCTTCTCGACCGCGTCCGCACATCCATACGCATAGGTCAACGGAGGGTTGAACTGTCGGCAATTGGCGAACACGAGCTCGATGTCGTCTCGGAACTCCTCCATCGTCGAGTACAGACCGGCGCCCAGCTTTTCCATGATAGTGCCAAAGTCCATCGGATTCACAATCTCTTGCAGGTACCTACAAATTTCATGAGAACTGGCAGGGGAAGAAGGTTGCGCAGGTAACTCACGTTGGACAGCCGTCGCGTTCTGGATCGACGGGACGAGCAAAAATGGCACTCTCGGGAACCTTATTGAGCTGGTTCATGAGCTGCTTGCACTTCTTCACGTCAATCGGCGTCGCGGCGGCATGCGCAGGAGCGGGAGCCGCAGGAGGGGCGGCGGAAGCGACGGGAACGACGGCTCGCGACGATGACACATGCGCAGAAGCCGAAGCCGAAGCTGAAGGTACGATCTCCCTTTCCTTGCCCTTCACGGACGGGCGATGAGAGCTGGACGAAGACGGTCGAGACTCGGCGCCATTCACCGACGGTTTCGGCTTCGACAGGCTCAAAGTAATCTTAGGCCCAGTCGACGTGGAAGGCTCTGGTGGTGTCGGTCGAGCCTTCTTTGGCGCGATCAAGTTGAGCAGAGCGTCGTCCGCGTCCTCCTCCTCCTCCGTCGACACGTCGGGCTTCTTCCGCTTGCCGTTCGGCTTGCCATTAGGCGGGGCCGTCGAGCGATGATGCAGCTCGTCTCGTTCCCGTTCGATGGCAAGGACCTCTTGAAGAAGATCATGTGACCCGTCGTCCTCATATGGCGGCGGCGGAGGCTCAATCGGCGTAGTATCCTCGACCTTGACCTCCGCAGGCTTTCGCTTCGGAGGTTTGATGGAAAGCTTGGGTCCACCACTGTCGCCCGTTTGGGCTGGCGGCTTGAGCTTGATAGTCGGTTTGGAGGTCGACGGCGTCGGCTGCGCAGGTGGGGTCGTTGAGGCTGCAGGAGCGATGACCCGCGCTACGGGTACCGGCTTCGGCTCGTCCTTCGCTCGAGATTCGAGGGTCTTGTTGATGATCGTCCATTCTATATGCGTAGGTTAGCCAACGTGTTATGTCCGAGCCCAAAATAAAACCCACGCTTCTCGAAATGCGTCTCCAACGCCAACGTCTCGTTGTGCGCATACGTCGCGACAGGATTGTACAGCTTCGCGTTCTTCATCATCAGCCGAAAGTCCTCTCGGAACGCGAACCGGTCCGCGTATTGACCCTGCTCGAGCTTTTGCTGCATCGTGCTCAGGTCCATAGGATCCTTGACAATGGCGAAATAACTACAGAGAGCCGTCAGCAAAGAAAATGACGACAACAAAAAAGCGACCAACTTTGGCGCGTTATCCCGGATCGGATCGACGGGACGCAAAAAGAGCTTTGCATGCTTGTTGGACTGCAGCTTCTTGAACAACACCCGCGTCGCCTTGAGATCGCTCAACGACATCCCAGCAGCCTGCGCCTTCAACGGAGCGGGAGGAGCTACCACCCTCGGCGCTGGCGCTGGCTTGGGCGTATGGTGTTGATGCGAAACGCCATTGACTTTGGGCGCAGGAGGAGCCCTCGGTTTCGGCGCCGCACGAGCCTTGGGCGGGAGTGCAGGAATCGCAAACGTGACCTTTGGCGGCGACGGCTCGACGCTGGGAGTGCGGAGCGGAGCCACGCGGCTTGCAGGTGTAGGCGCGCGGAGAATGACCTTGGGAGTGGGAGCAGGGGGAATGACGGGACTGGGACTCGGCGCAACAGGACCTGCGAGCTTGAGCTTGAAGGGAAGTACGGGCGACTGTTCGGGAGGCGGCGTCTCCGGCACTGGGTTGGCTGGGATGTGCAACTTCACCGTCGGTGGCGTCTCTTCGACGGGCTTGAGCAACAGATCGCTCAGCTTCAACAACAGCCAGCGAACTTCGTGGTCGATCTCCGGTGACCTGCGAATGTAAAGATAAGCCACCGAACACGCCCAGGTGCTCGAAATACTTACAGCACAAGCGGCATCATCATCTCCCGGAACACCTCGTTCTTCCCAACCTCCTTGTCCTTGCGCAGCGCTTTGATCATCGCATCTAACTCGGTCTTGCGCGACTGGCTATGGTTCGCAGGGACTGAGCCATCCTCCTCGATCAACAGAGACTCGGAGTCCTTGGAAGCAACCTTCATCTCGCCCATCTGGACCAACAAGGCGAGACTCTGGCATGCACTCCGAGCCACATGACGGCGAATCGTCCTTGAAGGATCGTACGCCATGACGGTCAGGACGTACTTCATGATCAGCGGCGAGTACCACTTGGTCAAGAAGAGTCCGTCGAACGCGGCGATCCGAACAGGCGTGTAGTTGCCCTCACTGAACGAGATTGGACAACCACGAAAAATCACGTGAACAATCGACATACCGAGTGAGCGGGAAGAACTGCAGCGGCGCGCTGGGAATGAGGTTTGCCACCATGAGGACCATGTAGAACTACATGAAACGCGTTCAGCAGACTCGGCCAAAGACGCGACAAGGAACGCACCTCCAAAGCCGCAACCGTGACGTTGTTATGCGTCGACGGTATTAACCGGTCCATGCTCCGATAGCGGTCCACCTCCGCCAGTATCTGCTGCAGCAGATCTTGGTCTTCCTCGTTGTACTCGTTGCGGACCTCGGAAGGAAGCAGCTCGCCACGCTCCGGAGGCGCCATCGAGACGGTCGCATATCCTGCTGCAGCCATTATGGTGCATATATAAAAGCCGTCCGCATACTAGGAACATCAACAACCGAAGAGTTTCGACGAGAAGGAGACGTACGGCATTAGAGGTATTGTCGTTATACCGCAGCTGGTCAATAAGGAATTTACGGACAATCGAGGGCGATTTGCCGTTGTCGAAACGAACGCGAGAGATGGCGATAACGAGACTCTGTGCAGAAATAATGAATACCACGTCAACTCGCAGGGCAAGTAACGCACCTTGCGAACAAAGTACTCGGGAAAGTCAGAAAAGTCGTTTGGTTTCGGAACGTATGTATGCGCAAAGAGGTCCTGTTTCGGGTCCTCGGGCTCGTAGCAGTACCGCAAGAATAACTTGAAGAGGTGGAAGAGACCGAGGTACTTGAGCTTGTGGATCGAACACTGCAACAGGTGAGCCAACTAGACGGAGGGTTCTGCGTGCATACATTAACGAGCGCCAATGCAGCTTCACAACGAATGCGGAAGTAGTAGTTCGACACGAGGACCGTCTTCGTGAGCGTGCTCGAGACGATGGCAGTCGGCTGCTTCGTAAGTGCCCGCAACGCCTGTACAATTCAGAGATCAACACCACCATCCTCGAAAAACAGAAAAACAATAATACCTCTAGTTGGGCAACAACATCCCGATCCCGTTGAAGCTGCGAAACCCACATAAAGTCCGGCTGGTCAAAGTTGAGCTCCGCGATCCACTCGAAATCAGCGTCCATCCGGATCCACTCATACGTGGCTCCGTTCATCGCATTCTCGTCCTCCTCTGTCCAATCCTCGACCTTCCAGTTATTCCGCTCCGCCTCCTTCTCCCAAATCTCCAGCCCAAACCCCATATCCACCAACCCCATCGCCTCCGCCGCCTCCTGGTCGCCCTCGGCCGCAGCCTGCGCCGCCGCCTGCCGCGCAAGATACCGCTTCGTGTTCCGCCGCACGCGCTTGTACTTGGTGTTGAACGGCACCTCGTAGCGCTTAAAGTTGGACTGGATGTCCAGCACGTGCTCGTACGGCGTCCCGTCCGCCTCGTGGATGCGCACCGTCATCTGCCCCTCGAACGTCGGCACCGGCTTATTCATCGCCACCATGTACTCGCTGTTCTCGATGTTGCGGTGCGCCGAGCAATCCTGCTTCATCGTGATCTCGACCGCCATCTTCTTGCGATTGAAGCTGGCCGAAAAGTAGAACGTCGGGCAGCCGCTGCCGTATATCCACTGCTCGGCAAACGTCCGCAAGTCGACACCGCTGACCTTTCGACACGTCCGCAAGAACATCTGCGTCGACAACGACGTAGAATCGCCCGTGAGAGCAGACAAGAAGATCTTGGGCAGCACTCGTGAGAGTCCGAGGGACGTTCCGCTCTTGCCCAGCTTCCGGTCGAGGCAATGGAGGACAAGCGGCGCCTTGAGGTCCATGAACGCAACCTCGGACGCGTCTGGCGGCTCCAATCGCGTCGGTTGACATAATGGCGGCACGGTGCCGTTGTCCCGTTCGACAACCCGCTGCATATCCTTCTTCAGCCGAAAGCGGTACTCGTTGTTACCGAGCAGCTTTTTGATGTAGAGGCCGGTGATGTAGAGCGAGAGCCCATTCACCAACCAAGTGTCCGAATGAACTTTTGGTTGGATGTTGACTCCCATCCACTGACAAGCGAGCGCGTGGGCGAGCGCATGCCGCGTTTCGAGCGCCTGCTCGATGGCGTCCTCGCTATAAAGCAAGTCGACCGTCAACAGCGAAAAGGTCGAGCTGTCGAACCGCGGCATGGGCATCTCGTCAACAAAGGCGAGTTTGTACGACCCAAAGGGATACGAGCCGAATTCGGAAGTGAAGAAGCTCATCGCAGAGCGAAGAGTGGAAGTCGATGTCGTCATGAGGGATTCATGGCCGGGGAGGCAGAAAGCATACATCGGTGGTTGCGTCGAGTTGCCTTCCTCAACAAAGTGGTCCGGCGGGATCGAAAGCATGTGGAATGGGCCGGCGGCGAAGGCGATTTGTTGTACCGACGTCAGCATCGGCTGCGTGAACAGAAAAATCGTCTTGTGCGAGTTGTACGGATGTGCAACCTAGCCGGGTTAATTAGCGCCCAAGTACCGAATTGGCGCAGCGACACACCTGCTCGACCAGCTCCCCACTGCATACAACCAACGTCGGGTTGGCATCCGGAGGCGCGCTGTCATCCAACGGGACGTCTTCGAGGTATCGCGGGACCACAAACTCGAACTCCCAAGTACATTTGTCCTTCACGTTGTCAACGCAAGGGACCCAACACCTCGCAGCGTCGGGTGACGAAGGCGTCGTGTAGACATGCGGCACTCGCTGCGAACAAACAAAATGAGTCACTAGTCGTCGGGGGTCATGGCCGGGAACGCACATATGGATACGACTGGGTCGGGACCACGAATTGGAAACCGTCCACCGGATTCCTAAGGCTATACGCAATGTTGATGGCGATAGGTGCAAACTCGGACGCGGCTTGGGTGGACTGAGACGAAGGTCCGGGCGTCGACGGTTCAGGTGTTGCGACTGCCAACCAACGGGTCAACCAAAGAAGCCCGCATTTCGAAGAATGACGACGACGCACCTTCAGTAACCAGTGGATTTGCCGCATTCCCCGTCTGCCGAATGTCCACGTCGGCGGGTATCGCAATTGCCAACTCGCCCTCCTCACTCTCCTGCAGGGCCGTGTAAAGCTTGCGCTTGAGCTCCGGATGTCGGTGGCAGTCGATGGTCTCTGGCGGGCCACCTAGGCTGATATTGGCCAGGGGATCGTGGTGCACAAACTCGGCTGGTTGGTTGGCGACAGTGACTGTTTGTATGGCTGTAGACAAAACAAGGGTCGTGAGCTCGAATAAACGGGGCTCGCGGCACCCATACTGCACTGGCGCGAGTTGAGGTAGACCGTCCGGAGGTCCTTGCTCGTCGGGACAATGGTAATCTCGGTGTAACCCTGCAAACGAGCGGATATGAGCGCGCACGACACACAGTCAACAACGGCTCCAGACGCACCCAGAGGCATCCCGAAAAGTCAATCTCCAGCACGACCTTTTGGTGACTAGTAAACACAGGACGGGATGTCAGTACCAGGCGTGTTTTGAGCGGGGAAAGGGCACGTATATGGTGAAGCCCCGACGTGTTTGTTCACGAAGGGGGATGGATTTTGCGTCCATTTCGGACACGGAGACGCCAGCACACGCACTCGACGCGGTCGGTAGGCGTTTCGGGGCGTTCAGCGGGGGGAGACGACGGGTGAGAGCTGCTCCCCAGTCAGAGCGATGGACGCTCTGTACAAGGGGATCACGGTGTCACTTCCCGACTAAACTCTTCCTCCAGCTTCACCTCGTCCGACGTTGACCCCGTCCTCGTCAAACGGAGCTAGTACTCTTTGAGACGCCAGCCGCAGAATCGCACGAATCCTGCAAAAAATGCCACCCAAAAAATCCCTCTTCCGCCAACCCGGCGCCCAACACTTTCAACTCGTCCACCGCTCGCAGCGGGATCCACTCATCCACGACCCCGAAGCAAGCACGCACGTCCTTAAACCCATCGCGCGCAAGGGCCAGTCCCGCGCCGAGCTCGAAGACCAAGTCCCCGTTTCCGACCGCACAGGCAACGTCGGCGAAGCGGCGCTCTACGGGATCTACTATGACGACTCGGAATACAACTACATGCAACACCTCCGCGCCGTCGGGGTGCAAGAAGACGGCGTCGAGAGCGTCTTGATCGAGGCGCCGTCGTCGAGAAAGGGCAAGGAAAAAGAGATCATCTCTCTCCCTGATGGCGTTCTGGCCTCCAAGACGGAACTGCCGCGCAACTATGAATCGCAGCAGGCGATCCCAGCAAGCATCTCTGGTTTCCAGCCGGACATGGACCCGCATCTGCGGCAGGTCCTCGAGGCGCTCGAGGACGATGCGTTCGTAGACGACGGGCTAGAGGACGATTTCTTCGGTGAGCTAGTCGCAGATGGCGAGCGCGGGAGCGACGAGGACGTGGAGTTTGAGTTTGCGGAGCAAGGCGTAACGGAGGAACCACTGGACGAAAATGCTGGATGGGAAGAGCGTTTCTCGCAGTTCAAAAAAACGCAGACAAGCCGTGCTAAAAGCGACGATGATGATTCAGAGGGCGGAGACACGATTGGGCGGCTACCAGAGATGTCGGTCATCGGAGGCAAGCGTCGGAGAAAAGGCACCAGCGACGCGTCGGGCTACAGCATGAGCAGCTCGTCGATGTACCGAAACGAGGCTCTGCAGACTTTGGACGAGCGATTTGACCAGGTATGTTACCCGTTCAAGTCTTTTCTTACGCTTAAATCCTACAGATGATGCTAAAACAATACGAGGAAGACGATGAGGAGGACGACACTGAACCCTCCGCCGACGAGCCAGACGATGACGATGCTCCACAACTCATAACCTCACGCGACGACTTCGAGTCCATGATGAACGAGTTCCTCGACGACTACGAGATCCTCGGCCGCAAAATGAAGCCCAAGCTCGAAGGCGACAGCGGCGCAGCGAAACTCGACACGCTCCGCCGGGCCATGGGTCAGGACGAACGTGTTCGGATCGAAGACGGCGACGATGAGGTCGACGACATCATCATGCCTCTCGACATCGACGACCGCAAGGATCGCTGGGACTGCGAGACCATCCTCACCACCTACTCCAACCTCGAGAACCACCCGCGCCTCATACGGGCACGTGATGGCGAAGTCCGTAAGAAAGCCACCACAAAAATCCACCTCGACCCGCGCACCGGCATGCCTCTCGTCGTCGTCTCCGAGTCCGCTTCTGAGTCCTCAGATGACGACGACGATGACCGTCCGCGCCTTGGGACGATCAAGCGCGACCGTAATGAGTCGAAGGAGGACAAAAAGGCACGAAAACAGGCCGTCAAGGAGGAGCGCCAGGCGCGGAGAGTGGAGAAGAAGGCGACCAAAGAGATGTTTGGTGCCGAGTTCAAGATGCAGAAGAAGGGACTAGCCAACAAGGAGAGGAAACTCAAGAGCTTATAGTACATACACTACTATACAGATGGCCTATGTCTCGTCCATTGCGGTCCCACTAGATGCCAGTCCCCTTGAAACCTTGTCCAGTGCCGCGCTGACCGCGACAAACTTCTCCACATTCGCAACGTCCGGCAACAGATCCTCTCCCCCACCATCTCCCGCTTTCGCCAGTAGTTGCGCCGTAACCCACTTTAGATAGCCCGTCTTGCCCATCTCCCACTGCCGCGTGCCTTCTTCAGACTGCCTGAGTTGTGTTATTGCAGAGACCGTCGCTGGCCTGAGTTCCGGCAAGCTCGACGCGACTTTCTGCATCTCGAGCAACGCCTCGGGCAGCGCCTGTGTCTGGATCGACTCGTACTGCGCAAGCTCCCCAAGCAGCCTCCGCATCCGTCGCGTCTCGGCCTTCTTCCTCTGATTCGCACGAACGAGTTCCTGCCGCAGCTTTCGTTGCTGAATCAAGAACAATGAGCTCCAAGTCCCAGTGGCAGCACAAGAAACACGCACCGCAAACATCTCCGTCCTCATCTGCTCAATCTCCTCCCTCAACTCCTTCAACTCCCGCGAACTATGCCCCAAATCCAACCCCTTATTATGCCGCATAACCAACTGCAGCTCCGCCGGCACCGCAAAGATATTCCTCAACGACCACGCCTCGAAGAAATCAAACGCGACATCGGTGTGGAACTCCAGCAGCGTCTGGAACGCCACCAGCCCCTGCTCGATCTCGCCGTTATTGTCGAGCTGGCCCTTCTCCTCGGCGCGAGTCTGCAGGTAGCTCTCGAGCCCGTTGACGCCGTCTTGCACCGTTTGGTTCGCAACGTTGATGAGATCGTCGAGCAGGAGCTGTGGCGAGAATCCGAGCGCCTCTGTGAGCAGCTCCGGATGGATGAGCGCGGGTCGCGAAGGCTTGGCTGCGTCTTCGCCCATGGTGGTTCTGATGCAAACACGCGTATGTCATTTCACGTGCGCGCCACGGCTTTAACCAGAACGATCATCATCTCCCGCAAGAACACGCAGCGCGAATAAGCTGCGGCCTCTGCCAGCGCCAGACAGAACGTTTTTCGAATATTTCCTCTTTTGGCCGAAACCGACCAAGATATTCGCTGACGCGAACCCGCCTTTGCAACTCTCCGATCGCCTCGGCGGCTAAATCGGCCTTCGCGTGAGCGACTTTTCGCCATCCCGTGCCCGACATACCGTCTGCCAACACGAGCTCTGCAACAATGCTGAAGAACGCGTCTCCATAAAAGTCCAACGCGTCGCTGCAAAACACCAACTTGAACAACAGCAGCATGTCTTCCTACACCTCTTTCGCAGTCTTCGGCGCAGGCAGAGTCGGCACCCCCATCCTCACCTTGCTCGCCGCGACCCCCAACCTCACCGTCGTCCTGCTCGGGCGGCCGGGCTCCAAGAGCTTCGAAAGCCTCCCTCCAGGCGTCAAAGCCGCGCCAGTCGACACCACCGACGCAGGCGCCGTCGCTGCCGTCCTTAAGGCCCACAAAGTCGACGTGGTGATTTCCGCGGTATCCACCAAGGCGCTCGCAGCGCAGGGACCCATCGCAGACGCCGCGAAAGACGCCGGCGTCAAGCTCTTCGTCCCGTCCGAGTATGGTCTGCCCACCGATGGTCAGACGGCTGGTCCGCTGGGCGAGAAGAACAAGATTGCTCGTAAGTTTCTCTATTTTTGGCAATATTCGCGAGCAAGGAATGAATTTCGCGGTCAGAGAAACTCAAGGCTCTCGGGGTCCCTTCGCTCCGCATTCATGTTTGTTTGTTTCACTTTGTTCAGAGTCTTACAACGACTCAAGGCTGAACCGAGAACAGACCGGCCCACTCATGGACTTCCTCCCCGCGATCTTCGGGTACCCGTACAACAACAAAATCTCAGTCATCGGCGACGGCGAAAACGAGATTTCCTACACATCCATCGCGGATACGACTGGTTTGTCGTCTGTTCCATCCCAACACTCACACCGCTAACCCGACTGTTAATGCAAGGATTCGTCGTCCACGTCCTCACAACCCTCCCACCCTCTCATCTGGAAAACAAGATCTTCCGCCTACAAGGCGACCGCATCAAAGCCAACGACCTCGGCGCGCTCTTCAACACCACCGTCGAGCATGTCGACGAGATCCCAGGCCCCATGGGGGCCGAGACCAAGGCGTTCATGCTCGTTGCGAACCAAGGGCCGGGAAGCACCGGTTGGGATGGGTTGACGAGGAAAGAAGGCACGGGGGAGAACGCTGCAGGAAGCGCTAATAAGCTGTGGGTGGGACATCACTGGACGACGATTAAGGAGCTGTTTGACTTGTAGTCGAAGTCGGAGTCGTCGTAGGCTGCGATGGGAACAAGCTCTGGTCATTCGCTTGCGCCCTCAAGCAAGCTAAACCCCATCCAATGCTTGTTTGAAATTTATTCGAGGCCAGAGCAGCATCCGTGAAGTCGTTTGGTGTAACGCTCGCGAGAGAAACGCCTTTGCTCGACGCCGAGGTGGACAGAAATGGCATTGTTTTAATTTGTCGCTGCCGGGCAGCATAGTGAAGAAGTTGTGGTGCTAGCAGTCCATTAGAGAAGGAAAGAAAAACTAAAGAGCTGCACCTTCCGTGTAGAAAAAGAGCGAAGTACGCGGTTGGCCAGACCGCGCACTTCGGAGGTGGTGGATCAGAGCTGGAAAGGTTCTCGTTCCATGCAGCGCGGTCAACTCCAGGGCTGCGGTGTTCCGTCGCTTGCGGCCGTCTTCGGGCTCAGAGCCCTCGACCGTCTGCCACCGAGCTGGTACAAGACCGGTTACCCGAATGAGACCAACGAAGAACACTATCGTCACTGGAAGCCTGCGCAAACGGTCGGTCACTGTGCCTCCGTTGGTCTGATTCGCCCCCGGCTCTCGGCTCTAGCGTCCGTTCCCCGTCGTCTCTCCATACGCTTTCTGAAACCGAACGCCCCAGTCGTCACCATGGTTTGTTTTCTGTGTGTGTTAGCGGGTTCGAACGTGGGCACCCAATCTAGGTGAGACCGGCAACTTCCGGCGGAGACTTGATCCCACTTGACCACTCGTCCCCGCAGATCCGACAGCCCAACTTGCACAAGTGCAGGCTTGAGGGTCACCTACAGTGCAGAATAAGCCTTTTTAAGAAACCTCATTCACCCCAAACAAGCATACATAGACTTCGCATTACTGAACGCTGGGCTGAACTGGAATCTGGGCTGTATTGAACAACTCGCATTCCCAGAAAAAAGTCTTCTCTTGCGCATGGACAGTTCATACTGGTGGATGATCAGGATACACGGAAAGAAGGAACAGAGGAGACGAACCCAGACACGACAGCTTGGACGAGGTCGGGGACGAGATCTGCTCGTATTATTAGGGAGCTGTTTGGTTTGTAGTCGAAGTTAGAGTCGTCGTAGGCTGTATAATGTAAACAAGCCCTGGTAATTCGCTTGCACCCTCAAGCAAGGCTAAACCCCATCCAATGCTTGTTTTGAATTCATTCGAGGCCAGAGCAGCATCCGTGAAGTCGTTTGGTGGATAGTTGTATAAATCGCATCGCTCGCTCGCGAAACGCCTGTGCTCGACGCCGATGTGGACAGAGATGGCCGTAATTTGTTGCACAAGCACTGAAGTTCCGGTTCATTTGGACACTATTATAGTCTTGGTGTTGTAGCATTCTTCTGGCGACCAGTCTGAGTAGGTTTGCGGAATGTTGAGTTTGCTGGTGGTCGTGGAACGAAAGCAAGCAGCCTCCGTGACGTTCACGCGTTTTGATCTCAAACCACCATGGCCTCCGAACCCTCCGAAGCCGAAGCACTCGAAAAGGACCCCATCTGGGTCAGCAGCCGTACCGCACGCCAAATATTCGCGCTCGGGCAAGTCGAGAAGGTAATTAATTCCTATCCTCTCAACGCCGAATACCGACACTGTCAGGACATCTCGCGCCTACTCGCACTCGCCGCATCGTCCATATCTCTGCTCACCCTCCCGCAAACCGACGGGCCGGAAGATAATCTACCCAAGGATGACGAGCGGTCGGAGCTCTTCGTGTTGGAGGTCAACGAGTACTTCGAGCGTCTCAACGTGCGTTTACATCTCAGCTTCCTCTTCCGCAATTGTTAACCGCGTCTCTCCTCAGACCATCCAAAGTGCCATTCGATCGTCCCTTGCGCAAATAACCCACTCGCGCATCGCGCCTTCTGCGATCAACGCACCCGCACCAAACTTCACACCGCCGTCGCTGGGCGTGGGCCTGCCTGCTTCAAGCTCGGCGGAGAAGCAGAATCGCGGTTTGCAGGAAGAACGCGTCGAGCGCGACGCGTGGAAAGGCATCCTTGACGCGCTTCAGCGGCTCAAACTCGAGCAGGAGCAGGAGAGCGAACAAGGCAATGCAGAAGAGGGCGGCGACGTCGAAATGGAGGCGACTCAACCAGCGCTGTAATATTACAGGTGCGTTTTCATTTCATTCCTCATCTTCCTCGTAAACTTAACAGCGATTACAGCGCCGCCTCTTCGAGCACGCCCTCTGCCTTGAGATACTCCTCATCCGTGGCCAACTCCGGCTCTTTCTTGGCGGCCACCTATAAGCGCCCACATCAGATGCCCGCGCGCAAAAGAAACAAAACAAAAACCAGCAACCCACCACGGCATCCCGGAGGTCGTCATACGCCTTGGCCAATCTCCCCTCCGTGTCCGTAATCATCTTCTGGGATTCTTCCAGCATCCGCGTCTGTTGCAAAAAGGACTGCTGTTGAGCGGAACGGCAACAGCCAGACGCAAACGCAAAAGGGGATTTCATCTCTAACCGCATTCTTGACGTCCCACTCGTCCGCCCCGTCCGCGACGAGCTTATCCTTCTTGATCTTCAGATCGTCCGCCTCTTTCAGATACATGTCGTGTTCTTTTTTCAGCCTGCAGTGCGGGGATGCGAGGGATGAGTACGGGAAGTGGTTAGTCCGGATTTGGGTGCGTTGGGAACGGGGGTAGATGGCTGGCTGGCTGGCTACAGTAAACGCGTAAACGACAAGGCACGCGCGTCGGCCAGGCCGCGGCGGGGCCCCGGTAACACCGGCCGGCCGGTCGACTACTTTGGGCTTGGACTGGGGCGTGCCCCCGCCATCGCCACGAGTAGATGGCTGGTCCGTCGAACCAAAACCACCCAAACAAGAACAGAACGCGTACGAAACCATAAAGAATGCACTGCTTGCTTACCGTGAAGTCGCGCCGGCTTTGATCTTGAGCTGCCTCCGGAGCGCTGGGATGTCTGCCATTTTGCGGTTTGTTTGTGTGTTGTTTCTCTGTTCTCCCGCGTTAGCGTTATAGCCCTTGCCTCGGCCCAATTCAGAACCACACAAAGCGGAAAGGCGGAAAGCGGGGACGTGTGTGGCGTTTTACAAGCGCAGGGTCGCGTACCTCGAGGTGTATGGCGAGTGAATCTGCCTTGTTCGTGTCGATTCGCTGCGTTTGAGGGCAGTGGGAAGGCACTTACACTGGCAGAAGGAAACGCGACACGGTCGGGCTTATTCTGGGCACGCGTCCAAGTTTGCGACGACGACACGAATGTCGCGTAGATGACGACGGGGTGAGGCAAGTTTGCCGGCGCCACAAGCCACAGGATTCGTCGAACGTCGAAAAGGTAGCAGCAGAAGAAGATAGGTCAAGATCTGATCTTTCAAGATAACACCCGGATCCAGAACGCTCTCTCTGTGGCGCGTTTAAGGAAATTGAGGGACACGGAGACGAATGGGTTTGTCGCGAGTCGAGTCATTGCGAGTCAATCCAATACTTAGGCCCATCGCCTGCAGGCAGGCCATCGCAACGACGCGTCGACGCGAGGCAGAAACCGCGTACGCGCCGTCGGCGGAGAGAGCTCGACAGATCCAGCCCCTTGCCCTGCCCTGCCCTCGCTTCGAGCTCGAGTTCAAACACAGATTCACTCTTCACACTTCCAGTCCCAAACGCCGCCACCGCGAAAAAGGACAGAAAAAATCAGTTGTCGCCTCAGTCACTCATTCATTCATCGAACACGCTCAGCAAATCCGCATCTCATTCATCTTCAGTCGTTAACACACAAACACACCGATATCTTTGCGATAAATCCATGTTGCGATGCTATGTAGATGTATATATGGGGTTTGTTTGTGCGGATGGGTGGAGGTGCGTATCTAAAAATGCAGTCGTAGGTAGCGTAGCAGGCGGGGGTAGGTAAAAACACAGTCGAGGGGCAGCTATGTACAAATGGTAGGTGCGCAGAGTCACGAACGAAACAACGCGCAATCTTGAGACCGCTCGGCGGACAACCAGGGTGGGTGAGTACGACCATGAGACGCGAGAACGAACAGCGAAGAAAAAAAGAGCCAGCCACAAACTCGCGAGCGCGAGCCGTCGAGGCAAAGCACTCCCCGTCCAAGTCTCCCTCGATTCGCGCAGCCGCTTCCGCGCCGCAAGCAGGGCGGTAGCACGACGGACGAACGAACAGAAAAATCCACAAGCTGGGTGTGTGGGTCGGGATCGGTCGACTGGCGACTCGAAGCCGCGCTGGCCAAGCGTCAACGTAAACACACGTCCATGAGCCCCGTCGCGCACAACACCGCCGCCCATCGTCCCGCCCAAGAAAATCGGAGGAGAAACTAGCCCCGTCACGATCAATCCCGGCAAACGAACGAATGGGCGAGGCGGGCGCAGGCAAGGACCCAAGGGAGCGCGGAAAACGGACGCAGCGCGAACATGTTGCGTCGTGTCGTCGTCGGAATCGATGAGGGCGGGAGAGAGGAGGGGTTGCGAGAGGGTTTGTGGATTCTTCGTGTGCCGTCGTCGTACGCGTGCAAAACCACCGATTGCGTGTGTATTGCGGAACTAATCGCGTCCAGGAACGAGCCACTGGAGCGAAAAGCGCGAAAAGAGTCGGGGAGGACGAGGATGGGATGGGGAGGAAGCACAAGGGCGTCGACCAAGGGACGACGGGTCGTAAAAAAAGTCGATAGCGTGGGGGGCGTGAAAGCATGATGCGACATAAGTAGAATAAGTCAATGCGGGTCGTGAGGAGGCGGCAGGGTCGTTGTCGTTGTTGTCGATGGGCAAGCAAGCCGACGCGCCGTTCAGTTGACGGAGGCGCGTAAGCAAGCAAGCAAGCAAGACCGACCGCCCCAGCAAACGCGCGCCACTGAGCATGAGCAACGCGCAAAGCCGAGAGAAGGTGGCCGCGAGGAGGGAAAGCACGCCCAAAGGACGAGTAATCGACGCCGGTGTATCGGCGACGCACGAGGACAGACAAGACACGTCACCACAGTAAAGTGGTCGTTCGTCTTGTCGTCGACTCGCGCGGACGAACAGTTGAGGATTCGGGGGGCAGGTTGAGCAGAAGACAATGCGACGGTTGTAAAAAGAGAGGACAAGAAAGTTCCAGAGGCAGAGCGAAGCGCGCCCTCGGCAAACCCAACAAGTGGGGCCGAGTTAAAGCACCTCAAGCATCGTGCCTAGGTCTTGTGTCGGTGTCGTTGTTCTGCAACCATGGGCCGGGCATCCAATGTCCATCGTCGGATTCGTCACTGAGGAAGGTGTTTCCGTCGCAAGCCGAAGCTCTCGACGAAGCGGGTAGCGGGTGGGCGGGCGCGGAGAGGGGGGGAGCGTCGGCCAAGCGACAGGACTGCCGGAGGGGAGATGGCGTGTAGTATATACATTAATGCGGGGGCGGCGCGGGTCATAAATCAAGCTGTCGGTGACCAGCCAGGGCGCAGCCGATGTTTTGAGGAGCGGGGGCGAGGGCGGCGCGAGAACTCAATACGAGGGGACCATACCGCGCGTCTGGACAGCGCGGACGGACAGGACCTCGTTGATGTGGCGGAGGTGCTTGACCTGAGTCTCGGCCTCCTGCAGCCGCTTCTCGAGCTCGCTCTTGGCGACCTCTAGATTCCGAACGTGGTTCGTAGCTGTGGAAGCAATTCGTCAGCGGTTGATAATGAGAACAACGAAGAAACACACCTCGGTCGAGAAGAGAGACTTTACTTGATTTCTGGTTGGTGGGCGGGAGCGTCTCCTTGAGGCGGGCGTACCCATCGCGGAGCTCGTCACGACGGCGCTGCTCGGACTCGATGCGCTGCCGGCGAATGGTCTCGCGGCGCGTATCAGGGCCACCGCTGGTGTTGGCGGCAGACGGAGCAAAGTCGTCGTCCTCGTCGTCGCTCTCGTCGTCGATGGAGCGACGAGCAGCGGCCTTGCGACGAGGCGGGCGCGCAATGGGGTTGTAGCGACGACCAGCCGCGGCGCTGGCACTGGTGGCTGCCTGCTGAACGTGGGCGTGACCAGCGTTGGCGAGCGAGCGGGGGATGGCCGACGGAGAGTGGATCGGGGGCGAGAGAGACCCGCTGCCGCGACGGCGGTGCGCAGCCGACTCGAGCTGGTACGACGGGCCGACCAAGGACGGCGGAGCAATGCTGTCGAGGGCCGTGAATGCCTCAGTCGGGGAGCCGAAGGGGCCCGGCGCGGTGCCCGACGACGAGGGCGACGAGGGCTGGTAGTAGACCTCGTTGAGCGTGTGGTTGAGGCCGAGGCCGTTGTGCAGCTCGTGGAAGCCCGAGGTCGGAGATGTCGGCGGGACTAGACATCATCAGCGATCATGACGCGAAAAAAATGAAGACAATCCAGCACTCACGGTCCATCGCGTCGAGACCCGGGGTGGGGTAGCGGATGTAGTCGCTGTCCAAGTAGGAGAAGCCGGCGTCGCCTGCGTCCAGGTACGAGGCAGGAGCGGTCTTGGGGGCGTGGTCGAACTCCATTGAAGATAAAGGGAAGCAGGAGATGGCGCGGCCCAGCGACAGGGAAAGGGGAGGAGAGCGCGGTGGCGGAGGAGGAGGAGGAGGAGGAAAGGGAGCTTGGAAGTGTCGATTTGATTCCGCGGCAGTATTTATACCGCGCTTCGGTCCAAGTGCCCAGATGTGACGAGATCGGGCAATCGCATCCATCGAGATCCAGTCCAGGATTCTCCCCAATCGGGCCTCCTCGGATTCACACCCATTCCGCCACACATGCTTTTCATTTTACTGGGCCCCGTCAGCGCGGGCACAAACACACTGATATTCGAAAAAAGTCACAAGGCAATAAGTCAACGGTAAACAAGGTCATTAGCAAGAGTCGTAAGGGTCGTCAATAGGTCATTACAAGAGAATCGGGATAACCAAGGAGAATGAACAGTGTCCTTGAGAGATAGGGATAGATGAGAGAGAGAGAAACGGATCCCGCCTATGCGTAGTATCCTGTGGACGCGCAATCAGCTCAAGATCCGCCAGCCAAGGCAGCAGCAGGGCGCCTACCGTTTCCGTATGGTCCTTTCATTCCAGAGTACTTGACCGTCCTTACGCAGAAGCGCCAAACCAGGAAGAACATGTATATCTGTTTCGCCGACAACTCAGCGACCGCGCCAAACGGAAAAGCGGACAGACAACGTACTTGGAATACAAGGTCGATGAGCAACCCGACGATGAAGGCCGTGTTGGTGCCGTTCACCCCAATGATACATATTTCGGTGGGCATTGCGGGGGACGTAGAGTAGTTCTTTGCGGCCGACTCCCAGTACAGGGTCGCGCCGTTGTCACATTCCCATTGGATATTGTCTTTCCTGCGGCGCAATTCAGCAAACCCCACCTTGGACAAAATGAAAACAGGAAGCGCACCCTCGCTCCAACTCCACGATCATGATAATGGCGCGGATGGCGGAGACGACGATGACAAATGGCCAGATGAACTGCATGGCGCGAGCAAATACGTATGATCGCTGGATGGCGTCAGCCGACTCAGCGCAGGGGGTGGCGACGACTACGCACTACGGAGAGTGCGCCAATGGTGATTGCGGCGACGCCCATGATACCCATGCCGATACCACCGTAAATTTGCCTGCACGCAAAGATTAGATATATGACTATGCTGCGGAAATGAGCAAGCGACGTCGACGGACCATTCTGGGTAGTTGAAGAACAAGTATTGGCCGTACTCGAGCAAGAACAAGCCGCCGCCAAGGCTGTACAGCTGTTTACGAGCACGGTTAGCGACGGACGAAGCAAAACGGAAAGTATATCGCACGAAGATCGCCACAGCCCAGGCAATTGCACCAGCCCGCTATTTCGACACACTCAGCCCCAGTCAGCTCCCAAAACCACTCCCCACGCACCAGAGGAAGAATCAGCAAACAGTTGTCGCACCTGAAGCGAGTGAATACAGGGTAACCGACTACGAAAAGCCGACGCACCACATCGTGAAATGAACGTCGAGATCAGGGGTTCAAGAACAAGAAGATTGTGAGATCAGCGCCGGGGATGAACGAGCGTCGGTGCTGGGTGTCGCGGTGGTGGTCGACGGGGCCGTTGAGCCGCAGGAGCGCTGTTTGCGTCGGTGGAGCGGGAAAGGAAGGGACGGGTCACGTTACGCTATGATGCGGCTAACACTCGAACGTGCACGTCCCCCCGACACAACGGCGGGATTTCCGCTGGGATTCTGCGTACCTCGATGCAAGGGCGTGCTCTGATACAGCTCGTGCACACGTTCACAACATTGCACTCACTAAAACGGTAGTTTTCTTCATTTGTCGGCTGCTCGCAGCTTCGAATCTTCGCGACAAGCCGGCGACCTTACCCAGGCACTGGCACCCGTCAGTTCTGCCGCCGTGAAAATCTAGCTTTTGCGGACTAGAACCCAGTTTCCCGTTCTTGCGGCCCCATCGCCACCAATACCCGCGCCCAGGACGGAATGCCCTCTTGCGACGAGACACACTCTCAAGCTCAAGTGTCGCAAAATCCAGGAATACCAAACACAACATACCACACATCAAGTCCCAGCAATCCGGCGCCGAGCGGTGCACGTCGTCTCGTTGTCGATCTCATCTGCATCCTCGCGTTTGCCTTCAGGCGCCAGCCTCTGAAACAGCGCTAGTCCGGATTCTCTGCTTGTCGCGAAACTTGCCCACCGTCTATTACGCTGTAGCGGTTCCTTTCCCTCTGCAGAATTGACGTTGTCACCTTCCTGTGCCCGACCAACCTCCGCCGATTCAGAGGCAGCTGCGCTATCGCCAATAGGCGCCGGCTCCGACCCTGGGTTCTGCGTCCTTGGTCAAAGCGGACCGCATCTTCCATTTCGACGAACGTCGCGCATTCGCGGTGTTATCTCGCCAATACTCAAAACACGGATGAACTCGCTGGCCTAGCAGCTCATACATTCCCCTCCAAGGAGCCTTTTCATTCCATCAGCCTGCGAACCACTATCCATCTTCTCATATCGCATTCAGCAACTTTCCGCGTCTGGCTCATTTCCTCCCACTGCTTGATTCAGAAGCCGGAAGCACCGGATGTTCTGGCCTGCAGCTGCAAAAGACGTGCGTGTCAACGAACAAACGCGCGTGTAGATCGCCACCTCTTTCTGCCTTCTGGCGTCCCTGGGGAGTAGGATGTGCCCAGAGGAAAGGAACCTACACGCTATTGCGTAGACATGGGTAGGTTCGACGTCCGGCATGCCCTACACGTGTCAATCCTCCAAGAAAAAATTTGCGCCCTCGTAACTCATCGACAAGCAACCAGCTGCAACGAAAAAAGCCCTCCCTCCAGCTCTCGCTGACTCTGAGCAGATCCACTCTGGCGGTCTGCGCCAAACCTTTCACGCGTCGATTGGAAGCTGCAGAAGCAGGCTCTCTCTTTCTTTTGCATTTGCGTTTCGTTTTCGAGGGAACAACCCGGCCGCCGGTCTCGGCCCTCGGAGAACCAACCAGCCTCAGGTTCGGGCAAAACGGACTCGGGATGGGCGACGGCGAAACAAAGTTGCGCTCCGCCAGTGAATCAGCGTTCGTATATTCTTGTTGTGAGAACGCTCATCTACTGGACAGTAACTGGCTTTCAGTGCTATCCCCTTATCGGATGGAGCAGCGTTCGAATTCTCTGCCTGCAACCTGTCAAAGCCTGGGGAGGGGAGGAAGAAAGGAGGATCGGCCCTTGCTACACCGGTCCCCACCGATGTACAGGCAAGTTCTTTGCTCTCGGGGCCTGAGCTGACGAGTGAGTTCCAGACGCTCGGAAGAGAAGGTAGACTCGGAAGGCCAAGTCCTCCGCCGACAAGCCGCCGCGGACCGAACCCGATCAGCTTGCCGATTCGCCCGCTCGGTCAGTGTGGGGAATACAGAAAAACTCAAAGAATCGCTCCGTCAGTCCGAACGTTAACGTCCGTCTCCGTCAAGCAGGTCACACACAACTCACTCATCTGACCTAGCCTCCACAAATCGCCCTTGTATATCGGCGGGCTGATGACCCTGCATCTCTTCATTTGCCGTAAATCCGGCGTTCAACGCCCCGCATTCCGCTGAATGGGACTCTCTGTGAAAAGAACAAGGGGAGGACAAGATCAAACTGATCGCAACGAATATTTGTTCGAATTTGGTTGTTCTGGTTCTTCTCCAGCCAGCGCAGCGCGGCTGCTACACTGCCTCCGCGTAGCCCGCCGGCAACGCGGACACGGCGAATGTCTTGTCTCTCTCTGATTCGGAGCTTGAACTTGGCAGCGGAGTGGTTGTCGCGACGCATTCGATAACTTGCCAATGCATTATCGCGGCCCGAGCTCTCCCGTTCATAGATACGCCTACACCAGCTCAAACAACGCGCCAACATAGATAAACATTCGCGGTAAAGCTCATTGCGTGAGCAGGTAAACTTTTCATCCGCGCCCAAACTCGAACTTGAGCAGCTGGACTTCATTTGGTGGCGCTGAGCTCCCGCTAGACCGGCCTGACCGAAGCCTGAGGCCGCCCGTCAGAATCCCGAACAATCCAAAGCCGACTTCTCGCAGGTCAATAAACGCACAAAACATAGATGCGGCATTAAATGCCTCCGCGTCTTAGCACCACTGTGACTTGTCTCTAGATAATCAAAACAGCGTAGGCGAATCAATCGCTGCGGAATTATGCGTCGCCCGCGATCGTGTCGCGCGTCAGACCCACCTACAAAGCGCCCTCATAAGCGAGGTCAGATGGCGGCGGGAGACGCTCGCGCTAAATCCCGACGCTGCTCCACATTGGCATCTCATCCCGCGTTCGCGGAGTTGGAATGCTAATAGACTGATTGGAGAAACTTGAGCGCATCTAAGGCACAGAAGCGGCACACGGCGGTCCGATCCCCACGACGCCGGGGGCACACCAGCTTAGACTTCCCAGCGCGTCTCTCTCGCGGCTTAGCCCCATCCGAGTTTCGATGCTATTTCCGACCCGGAGGCGCGTTCTGAAACTCTGTTCTTTGACATGTATTCCAACCACTCGCTGCACGGCACATGATCCCCATTGCAGACGCGTCTTCGCGTGTTTTCGCGACGCGTCTGAGGACCGCTGAACGCCGCCAACGCGCTCATAATCTTTACTCAGTGTGGGGCCCCAATCTAATCTTATCAAATTGCCCCATTTAGGCCGCTGATTCAGAAAATATCGAGCGTTGTGGAGCTCTTGCGGCGGTGAAAAGGTTTTTAGTTTGACATGTTCCAGACCGGGACCCGCGCACGAGCCCGAGGAAGTGTGGAGCGCGTCTGAACTCCGCGACGAGGACTGCAGATCCGCCACATAAACGTCATTTTCCGTTCCGTTGATTGGACCTGATTTGTGGGTCTGAGCTTCCCGCTGGAGGTGGAGAACTCTAACAGACAGAGTATTCGTGTGAAGGATCCACGCGAGCCTGACTTTGGACCCCGCGGACCAACAAAAATTTGAACCCACTTGAAGGCGCCACCACGCCGCAGAGAGGGATCGGGACTCTTCTATTGGGTCGGCAACGAGAAGAAGAGAGAAAAAATCAAACTTTCCGGGTTCGTCGACTAGGAAAGACACGCTCCAAGGGCCAATCTCTTGCCCAGTCGGCCAACCTTGTTAGAATATGAAGGATTCGATTAATGGCTTCCGAGTCTTGACAGCACAAAACCAGGCTTGAATCTACGAGGAACCTTGTCAAATTCGCAAGCCCGGTCCTGGAGTCGCTCGAAGCTCAGCTCGTCGCCTCGGAAAGTAAACAAGAGAAATCATGCAAGTGTTCGAACTCCAGAAATGTCCTCACTTGCTTTCCATTGTATTCACGCTCGATGAATGGAAAGTTTCTTTCAAGCTCGCGCGTTTACGTCGCAGGGCGAGACCAAGTCTATGGCCGTGGGGTTGGAAGTTCATAACACGAGAAGAAAGGTGCGTTTGAGGGCCCGAGCGAGAAATTTGCGAGTGAGTCCTCCGAGGAGGGAAACTGTCCACGAAACTAGCCGTGAGCAGTCAATCTCAAACGAGGGTGAACACAGCAACGAATGAGTGGATTTCGCCAACTCTGGACGCGATCGCAGCCACTTGGCGGTGCAAGCGCAGCAGAGCTCCAACTCGGTTGGAACTCCGCCGCCACTCGACGTCGCCAAAGGAAGAAGATGCACCAAAGAAAAAATCCCAGGATTGCTTTGCGTCTGAGACGGGGACGGGCAGCTGAAACCTGAACCGTCGAACCCGGAGCTACAGGAGAAGGAGACCGCAGCCCTCGTAAACAGTGCAGATGACCGTTCTTACTTTGGCTCTGAATAAACAACTGAGCGGTTCACCGAAGAAGTAAACGGGAAGAAAACGCTGGCGCGGGACACCGATCGAACTATCAGTCGTGTGCCAATGGCTGGCTCTTCAAGGTCGCGTACTTGATCACCATTGAGCGGTGTCTTTCGAGCCAAGCGAGAACCAAGTGCGCATTCAATCTGCTTTGTTCCGTCGTGACAAGAACCTGAAGAACCAAAAATCGTGAGACCGCTTCAATTGCGCAAGTTCCGTTCGCGTACTCGACTCTGCAACTTTGTTGATACCGAGCCACGGCGATCGGACCTCGTGGATCTTATCTCGAAGTTTGGCGACACGAGGGTGTGAGCGTACTGCGTTTCGTTGCCCCCCCGTCTTCGAGCAGTGCGATAAATTCCTGGGGTCCACGAAAAAGCGGGCAATTATGTGTGTATGCATCTTCTGCCTTCGTTGCGGTGCTCCGAGTAGAGTGGCGTTCAAATTCGTTGCCTTGAGGCCCGAAGATCCGGAGTCCCTTGACGTCTTACCCCAGCTCTGTGCCAGTGAGCAGCTCCGAGTTCTGCATTTCGCACGTCTTGGGTTCTGGTTCTCGGACCGCGGCCGATGGCGCGTCCGAGTCTTGTGAGCTTGAACAACTTGACGTTGTGGCAAAATCCACGAGCCGGAAGCGGAGGCGGATTGACGTGCAAGCCACGAGGGCCGGCGCCTTTTGCGATAAAATTGAATTCCTGTGCCAGTGGGTGCGTCGATTACATGCAAAGTTCACCTCGAGGTCGTGTGCTATCTGCATTTCGTGAATTTCCGCTCGCGGATTAACCGTTGCTGTTACTTTTCATATCTCTCTGTATTTACCTCGCGGTCGGCCGAGGAAAACTTCGTCCGATTGAGCGTGTAGGGCGGCTCCGCTGTGTGCTGTACTTCTGTGCATCGTATCGTCCTCGGCTGAAGTGGCCTCGAGGTCTGCGGGAAAGTCGGGTTCCATTCTATCGCAGGTTGTTAATGCGCTACTCCTCCAACTTCGTCCCACCACCGCCGTGCGGCGTCCTCGGTGGGTGAACTCGTCCGCGACTGCCACTTACCTAGTTGCTGAAGCGCCACAGGCGAGAGAGCGACCGTAAGCGGAGGCACTCCTCCAAAAGTTCTTTAGGGGCGCTCTCCAACCTCGGTCTGTGTAACACCCGGCGCCTCTCAGCACCAAACCCAGACTCCAGAGACGCGGTCCCGGCACCAGTGAGATCCGCCGGTCGACCCTAGCCCGTCTGCAATTCACAGCTCCCCGACAAGACCTTGAGCATCCGAGTCCGAGTCTTCGCGAGCAACCTATAACCACGCCGCATGTCGCACACTTGGCACAACCCTACAGCTTGCTCCAGTCCAGTCCGGCTCCAGGACCCGAAAGTCCCGAGGTCGCCACACGCCCCAAGCAAGCATTGAAGCAAGCCGCAGTCTGAGTTGTCGAGCCCCTCGCGCATCGATCTCGACCGACTGGTTGGCCCCGAGGATAAATCGAATCGAATCGAATCGAATGCTGGTCCGGGTCGGTCGAGCGCGCGCTCCGAATCGTCGTTGACTCGAAAATACGCGTAAATGGTCCCGCTGAGATGCAGCCGGTACTTTTTGTGCGCCGAAATGGGCGTTAAAAGGTGAGGTTCGCGTCCATTCCTCGAAATCATGGCGGTCGTTGGTGACAGAACGAACGGAATCGAGTCAGCATCACATGAGTCTTCCTCAAGAAAAATGTACAGTTTATTGCGGGGGACTTCGCTATCTAACTCTCAGTACCAATCTACACTAACTAGGACAAACAAGAGGGAAGGAAGCACAAAGACGAGAGTAACACTAACTACTGACTACAGAAACAAACTTGAACGCGCGGTGGGGAATCGAGTCCGAGTTCGAGTCCGAGGCGACGGCTATAGCTACAAGCTACACAGTCCGTGGAGGAGCAAGGGGGATGATCATGAATCGTACGGGGACGAGGGAAACACCCCGCGGTTTGTGGGGGAAACGCGGAAGCGCAAGGTTCGTGGTAGAATTCGTGAGGGTTCGTTCCGTTCCGTCGTGAAGAGTTCGTGAGTATTCGTCATGCGAGGAAAAAGATCAGGCAACGCGCAGAACGCGTCGCCGACCCAGCCAGCAAGCACAGCGCCCGTCGCCTACTTGTCCCGCCCATCCGCGACCGCGACCAGGACCATCCTCGCGAAGCCCCATCAAGAGGCGACGCGGCAGATGGCACACAGCGGCCACAGACAGACGAGAAAAAACAAGCGAACAGAGCGCGTCCAGCCCGGCAATCCATCAACACACACAAACACGTCTCGAAAACCCCAAGCGTCGACTTGGAAGGACCCAACCTCCCCCGAACCGAAACCACCTCGTCCCATCGTCCGTCCTGCCCGGTCCTAGTCGACAATAGGTGTACAAGCCCCGTGCAAGCCGGCCCTGAGGGTCGACTGGCAAAAGTGGGGGCGAATGGCGTCGTTTTTCATCAAGAATTCGTGAGTGTGTTTTCGTGTTAGTCAGCATCACGTGCCGAGCGAGTATCTTGGGTCCCGCGTCGTCGTCGCGTGTTCGTCGTTAGTGGTTGGTGGCGGTGAGCGCAAGGGGTAGAAAGCGAGGAAGGCGGGAAGCGAGTGTGGGTGGTTGTTGTTGTTTGTTTGTTTGTTTGTGGTGATGTGCACGGCACGGCACGCAAGCAGCGAGAAGATGCGATTCGAGAGCACGCTGCTGCCGCCCGGGGTGTCTCGGAGAACATTCGTGTTTCGGCTGGAAGTGTACAAGACGAGAAACGTGCGATGTGAGACTGCTGGAACGGCGAAAAAGAGCCCAGCAGCCCGCGGAGCCAAATGGAAAGGTGGGTTTCGCTGCCCATCGATGAGGAAAACCATCGGCGTCGTCGCCGACAATCCCATCGATGCAGGAGCACAGTCGTTTTCTCCGAGGAACGCAGACGCAGAGAGTCCGAGTCGGATCGGAAAGCGACTGCTCATCGATGCACGAGAACGAGAACAGTGCGCCAAACGAAACCGCGACAGGCCCCCACGAGCTAGCGCCGATCGGGGCGACAAGTTGGACAGCGAGCTTCTCCTTCTCTCCACCAAACTGCGCGCGGGACCTGCAGGGTCTTCGCATTCCCATCCCACCGAAACCGAAAACCGAGAGCCAAGAACGCGGAAAGAGGGCGTTGGAGTGTGGTGTGGTGTATGCGGTGCGGAATGTGTGTGGGTGCAACAAGAAGCGTCAACGCCAAATCAAATTGGCGCGACGAACGCAAGAAAAAAGTGGTTGGGGCGACGACCAACAAGATGTGCCGGAGGAGTTGGCGGCTCGGCGGAGTTTGGAGAGTGACGCAGAGGGGTTGGTGCTGGCTCCAGAAATAAAGAAGATCCACGGAAGAGGACCCTCGATTCGTTTCCGGAAGGGCCAGGACAGGGATTGCGCCACACTGAACATTCCTTCGATCAACGGGATCAGAACACGCGTTTTGCGCAAGGCTGGCTTGCGCGGCCCTGCGTGTTCTTGTGTGTTCCGCGGAGGCGACCGTTCTCATGTCGGGAGGTGCACCAGCACCCTTGTTGTTTTGTTTTTTGTCGTGTCGTCAAAATATCCGCCGGGGACGTCGCCAATAAAAATCAACGATGTAGAGCAGGGGAAAGCCAAAAAGTGTGTAGCAGCAGTCCAACAGCAAAGCAAGCAGGCAGCAGTCGAAAGCAGTGGCGTATCGCGGTCCCATCAATATCCGCGATCCGACGGGGTGGTCGCCGTGGACCCGTCTTCGCCGCGAAGATCGTTCGCGCCCACCAGCGACGAGCTGGGATGGAGGATGTGGGTGGCCGGTGTCTGAACCTCTGGCGGCGGCGAAAGCGGGCGTTCGTACATGCCTGGAGACGGCGTTTCGAGTGCGCCAACGCCGAGCTTGTCGTTGAGGGCCTGCAGACGGCGAATCTCCTCCTCGAGGGACGCAATCCGCTCGTTGAGGCTCTTGTTCTCGAGCTCGAGGGCCGCGATGTGGGTTGTGGCTAGACGGATGATGAGCCGATTAGAGAAACACAACGGTTGCGCGCGTACCTCGCTCCAGCAGCGACACCTTGCTGCTCTTCTGGTTGGACACGGGGAGGACATCTTTCAGCTTCGCATAACCGTCACGGAGCTCGTCGCGACGACGCTGTTCGGCTTGGATGCGCTGCTGGCGGGTGGCCTCTTTGCGCGTGGTGGCGACGTTCTCGCCAAAGCCGTAGCCTGCGTCTTCGTCGTCCGAGTCGCCGTGACTTCTGCCGCGTCTACTACGACGCGGAATGGAGCCTGTGGGCGACGGGGTTGGGTCGTAGCTACGGCCATGGCGCTGGACGAGGCTGTTTGCACGCGACGAAGTGGGAGAGGCCTGCGGAGAGTAAATACCATCGGCAGATGTGTCTGAGCCGGATAGCTGTGGCGATATGGGGCCGTCTGAGGAGTACATCTGGTCGGGAGAAGGCGGAGGCGAGGGTTCGATGGATTGGACATGCGGGGAGGGAGCCTGCTGCGGGTAGAAAGGGTAGGGTTGGTGGAACTGCTGGAGCTCCAGCGGGACCTGGTGGCCTGAGAGAGAGGTAAGTAAATGCTGCTGCAAACACGAGGCGACGCACGCTGCTGCACTTGATGGCCATGGTACGCGGTCGGGTAGTATGGCTGCTGCTCATGCCCGTCTGGCGTGTAGAACGCGTACGAGTCCGGGTGGTGCTCCATAGATGTCGGGGGTCGTGAGGGTCGTGGTCGTAAAGGTGAAAGGTGAAAAGTCGTCAAGCTGGGTCTAGAAAGAGAACCGGGGCGGCCACTATCTGATGTCACGTGTTGCCAGCACAAAAAAAATGGTTGTTCTCGACCACCACCATTGTGCGTAGCTCTCCCATTCTTCTGCTCCCCATTCTTCTCCCCTACGCATGACGACCTCTACCGAAGCAATTAGGAAGTGCCGTCTGAATGCCTCCGGGTCTTTGGCCCGTTGAGCAGCAGCTGTCGAATTCGGTTCTCTGATTCTTCCCTTTCCTTTTTTTCCTCTCAACGTCCTCTCTATGCCCATTCTCATCGCCTCCTTCACAGGTCACACAGTCTTTTCCGCCGTCTACGGAGATGGAGGGAAGGATTATTGCTATCCCGTATCGTACACTGTCATTCCGTTTTCAATCTCTCCATTTCCTCCCCCATCTCCCTCCTTGCCTCTTCCGCAACACCCTCCAATCCCTCCAACACACGCGGCAGCACCGCCCGCGCCACAACCACCAACAAAATAAATATGAACACCACAAGCGGGGCAAGGGACGCTGGGAGCACACCAAGCAATAACGGCTCGAGTGTCAGCACGAACCGCACTTCCGCGGTGTCTGGGCGCCGTGGCGTCGTCGCGTAGAACCCCGGAAAGTAGACCCGGTAGAAAAGGGCTATCCACCGCGACGAGTGCGGCTTGAATGCAGGCGTGAAAACACCCGCGTCGGCGCCGCTGATGCGCGCGTATTTACGCCGGCCGGACGCGTCGGAGGGGTCGAATATGGTTATTGCAAAGTCTGTTGGGCTCTGCTTGTGGTTAGAGTAGAGACCGCTAGAGTAGGGATCCAGGCATACCGACGCAGCGTATGACAGTCGCAGCGTGTACTGCTTCGGACCATGCTCAGGCAGGTCGAGAACGAACCACGACTCTGCTGGCGGTGTTATACTCCAGTTCGTCGTCGTCCGCGGATGCAGCACGGGCCTATAGACCGCTCAGCATCTGTTTGCTGTGGAGATTCTCCGCTGCAGACCAGTCGGGTTTCCGTGCATGCTGCTTGGCTGAGGAGCCAGCCACCGCCGCAAAGTTCACAATTTCGGTGTTGGCGACGACGAGAGCGGGGAGGAGCAAGGCGCCGAGCAGGCAACGCATGGCTTAATGAACGCGTCGTGCAAGTTGTGGATGGCAGCCTCGCGTGAGCGTGATGCGGGTGGCGGTGAACGCGCTGTTCTCGTCTTCACCCATTCTATTGAGGCACACAGGAAAGCAGCCACAATTCGTGTTGAGACTCAATGAGAGCAAGAAATCTCATACGGCCATCACGAAACAACAAACTTGACCGCTGCGACCACCAGAGATGGCACACTTCCTTGGTTCTCGTTGAGAAAGTCCCGCATCTTCGTCTCTGCAACGACACTGTCGAGTCTGAGTCGACACCTCACTGGCAAATCCTCTAGCATTCGTCGTTTCCGGGGCCTTTCAACTTCCAACCGTGCCTCATCGGGGCGCCCATGGACACGGAAACACACAAAGACGCTGCAGCCACCGCGACGCTTCCGGAGCCCGACAAGCGCGCATTGCAGAGCATCATGGACAAACTCGTCAACGACAACATGCACGTTCTCCTCAGCCTAGTGATTTTACTCATACTCCCAACTTACAGCTCCTGGATCTTCCGCGAACCCCGACCACGTCGCCCTCGCCATCCCCCAATACCCCTCGATCATCAAGAACCCACGCGACCTGCGTACCATCCGGACGAACCTGGACCGCAACGCATACCCCACCGTCGAGGCGTTCGAGGCTGATATTAAGCTGATGACGGACAACGCGATCTTGTTCAATGGCGAGAGCTCACCGGCTGGGGATATCGCGGTTAGGTTCCAGGAACTTTTCGAGCGGGTTATGCGTGAGTATCGCGAGGAGAAGATTCCGAGCAAGAAGGGGGACAAGGGCGATCTGCCGCCCGAGAAATGATACGCGCACCAACTCATCTTCTCTTTGGCTAGATCGCCAACCTGCGAGTTGGGGCTCGGAAGAAGGAAGCGCGGGTAGCGCGGATCGGACCATCAAGGAGAACAAAGCCGGACCCACGATGATGATTCTCGAGTTACTAGGATGCTACGTCCCATTATACAAGCTTGATCTCTTCTTCTTCTTTCTTGATCTCCGGCCGCTGAATGTCCTCAAAGCTGGGGAAAGTGTAGAAGAACGGCAGCCCCGACGGCGGGACAATCTTCAAAGTCCATCCCGGATATTCCGTCGTCGACCTCATTCCCCCCGTTTTCGTCCAGGGTGCATGAGGCGAGTAGGTCAAATGAAAGACCTGCATTTTGTGGTGCCTCTCCCGACCAAGCCGTTCCAATGTTCCTCGGCGAACGAAGTAGTACGTGAAGCGCCCCATACGTTGCGTTTCGCCCCCGGCCCAGATGAGGAGGTCCACATCGGCGTTGGGGACGGGGGTGATGCGATGTGGGAAGGGCGGCCCGGGCCAGTCGCCCTTGCCAACACTTTGAGTACGAGAACCAGTGCAGGTTCGAAAGCATGCACGTACTCCGATGACATCCTCCGGCGGACCGTAGCCGTTTTCAAGTGCCTTGAGGTCGACGCCGTTGGCTATCAGGGTGGCCTTTATGAATTCAACGAGCTGGTCTTCCTGTACGAAATGAGAGGTGAATCCGGTGTGGCTCGGTTCCAGCCTACCTCGTCCGGCGACAACATGGGGGTTACTAGTTCAACTTAGGGGCAAGCGCTGCTGTGATCCTGATCGCCGCATCTACTTATGTAACTCGGCACGACGCGACTTGAACGCGTCTCCCATGGCATCGCCCACCAAAAAGAGGCGCCTTGACTCCGATTCCGCAGACTCGTCGTCTCCGCCAGCAAAACTCACCAAAGGTACGCTTACTCGCAGCCTGGAGCCTTCGGAACGTACCTCACAGCATGTACTTAGTTCAACCCTCCGTGCCCAGCAAACCGGAATCCTCCTCCACGCAGCCTGGTGTCCTGAGATGGCTCGAACCACTCGGGAAATCTCGGACCTGTCTACACGCGACGCATCTCAATCCCCCAAGCAGAAGCAAAGTCGCCGCGTTCGACCTAGACGGAACAGTCATTGCGTCGTGGTCGTCCAAAGCGCCCCCGCTGGAATGGCGCTGGTGGAAGGAGTGTGTGCCGACCAAGCTGGGGCAGGCGGCCAACGAAGGGTGTGTGCTCAGGCTCGAATGGTTGGTCCGATCCATGTCTAACGACCACTGCTAGCTATTCCATCGTCATTGTCACCAACCAGGCGGCGCTCAAATCGCCCAAACTCGAACGCGAATGGAAGGAGAAACTGGCGTTAGTCGTTGCAGCAGTGAGTAGACTCCCGGGACTTTTTTGCTCATGTGCTGACGGCCCTACTCGAAGATACCTGAGGTCCCGTTCCGTTTGCTAGCCGCGACCGCGAAGGACAAATTTCGCAAACCGATGACGGGCATGTGGGATGAAGTCCAGAGGATGTTCGCAGAGGACGGTGTTGAAATAGGTGCGTTCTACCTTGAAATCTCCTACTCCGCTAACACATCGAGGCAGACAAGTCGGCTTCGTTCTTCGTCGGCGATTTCGCGGGTCGTATATATGGCGACAGTGGGAAGAAGAAGGACTTTGCTGGCACGGATCGAAAATGGGCGTTGAATGTCGGTGTTCGGTTCTTTACCCCAGAGGTTAGCGAACTCGTCTCGTTTGTCGTTTTTCTCTTCCGGAGCTGAATGCTGCAACCCAGGAGTATTTTCTTGGTGAAGACCCAGATCCAAAATTCAGCTTGAAAGGATTTCATCCCTCTTCGCTCCCCGAGGCTCGTGAGTGGAATGTTCTCCGAAAATCATCGCTACTGAGAACCAATTCCTAGTCCCGCTTTTCGAACCCGTCTCGTCACCTCTGCTTCCCTTGAAACCGACACAAGAACTCGTCCTCTTCATCGGATACCCGTGCCTCGGCAAATCGACTTTCTACCGCACGCACTTTGAGCCGAAGGGCTACGAGCACATCAACCAAGACACTCTTGGTACGCGCGAGAAATGCGTCAGGGCGGTGGAGAAGGCGCTCAAAGCGGGACAAAAATGTGTCGTTGGTAAGCGTTTGTGTATATTCCACTCTCATCTGGTTCCTAACGTGCTTCGAGACAACACGAACCGCGACGCGTCGACACGCCGATTCTACCTGGACCTCGCGAAGAAACACGGTGTGCCCGTACGCGCCATGCTCTTCACCGGCTCGATCGACCTTGCGTGGCATAACAATCTCTACCGCGCATTCTGCCTCCCTTCGTCGGTCCAGGAGCGAGAGGTCCGTTCATGTCTCCTTCTCGTGCGCGTATTGACCGACTTCCGCAGCCCTCGCGCGACCTACTTCCCTTGAGCGCGTTCAAATCCTTTGAAGACAATTACGAAGAGCCGCAGCTCGCAGAAGGGTTCATGGAGATCAAGAAGATCCACTGGGTTTTTGATGGGACGGAGGACGAGCGGAAGAAGTGGTTGCAGTGGTTAGAGTTGGACGAGAAGAGGAATTGAGTCGAACCTAAATCCGTGTAGCAACATTTCTTGTAGCCTTAGTTTCTTGAGTTTCTTGAAGATCCCCTCGCGTCGGCCACGTGCAAAGTACCTTGCCATCTTCCACGATGAGCTCTTCATCCAGCGATTCCGGAATCATCCCGATCTTTAATTTGGTGCTGGCTCTGACCAGATAGCTCAAAGACCTTGCCAAACCTTGCCAAATCTAGGCGCCATGGCTACCTATACCCCTTACTTCACTGTCTTCCACCGACTACGATGACCCTCGGCATTTCCTCCCTGCCATTCGAACTTCTGTCGAATATCATGGTTGTGGCCTATCGGATCCAGACGAACACCTCTGGCGGGCCACATCAGGAAAAGGGCCGATACTTGCCGTTGACTTGCACAAGTCCTTTGGGTACTTGCAGGACTTGGGCACTTGTGGATTGCCTTGTCGGCGGACTTGCGTCCTTGTGAAGGTACTTGTAGATTTCACAAGGACTTTTCAATCGCATTGTGGACTTGTAGGACTTGTGGATATCCTTGCGGATCTAAGAAAATAAATACCCAGACTGATTTTGCTGCTTCAGCCAGCGAGACTGTGAGTAGTTGGGCCACCGCTTGGCCGCGGCGTACTGCCGTCATCCCGAGATCTCCGAAAGCATCTGTCAAAATGCATCGGCCGAGGTCGGCGTCGTGTAACCGTCGTGCAACGCGCAGCCTGCTGAGGCTATCCCAGCCCGTAGCCGATGGTGCCGCCAAGCTGCTGAACTTGTGTAGTGCTTGGGCCGCGTTGCGTCGGGGAGGGGGGGACAAAAATAGCATGAATGATGGAAGTCTCCATAGAAACGCAATAAGTATGGCGCCATGTTGGTTGCGCCGCTTGTCTTCTTCCCCCCACCTCGCCCCCCCGCTTGTCGTCGCATCGGCCTCTTCCCCTTCCAGACCTCCGTCGACGTCGTCACCGTCGTCGTCGCCTTCGCCGTCTGCCAGCCCTGCAACCACCCACCTCATGCGCCATCCCAGACCCCGAAGCTGGCCAGCTCACAAGCCGCCCGCCCACAAGCCGCCGACCCCACCGACACTCTCTCAAGACTCACAATCACTGCGTCGGCCCTTTCCACCGTCTTCCAAGTCCGTCACCGCCCACGTCCCTCGGTCCCGCCCGCCGCAGCCATAACCCCGTCAAGGCTGCCGCCATTGCAACCCACGCCCATTGCCTCGCGCCCGCCGCCAGTGCCCCAAGCACGCCGTCATGCCGTCTCAAGCCAGTTTCCCATGCCTCCCACTGCCCATCACCCAGGTTTCCGTTGCCGCATTCGTCTTCCCTGTGTCGCGAACACATCCCCACGCTGGATGGTCCAACTCTGGACGTGGTGCGTGCTCATGTTCGCGACTGTTCTCTGCTGATTTGTTCTTTAGATCGTTTTCGTGCCCCCGCGACCGCAGGAAGTTGGAAGAGGAGGATGCTGCATGCGCAGCAGGAGGAATATGGGGGCTGAGTAGCCGGGATGGGCGCGTCGTGGTCTTTGGCGTATATCGGGCCCTCCGCCACCACCATTGTACATGTCTCCACGATCTATTTATTCAATCGCACGGTCGTTTCACGCTATTAAACTGCTTCAAGACCGACTTTTGTGAGCATTGTAAGGTCCTTGGTAAAGTCCTTTTCTGGACTTGCAGAGAGCCTTGTAGTACTTGTAGGCCTTGTACAAGGAAGGGACCTGGCTTGTACAAGTCCCACAAGCACTTTCGGGCCTTTTAAGCCTAGTCGGTACTTGTCGAGACTTATTTGCACTTGTAGTACTTTCAGAAGTGCCACAAGTCCTCCCCAAGTAGCGGCCCTTTTCCTGATGCATCGAATTTGCACGAAATTCGGGTTCCGTTGCGTCTCAGCAGCGTCTCCCAGCACTGGAGACACGTTGCGCTGAGCACCCATGAAATCTGGGACACCTACCTTCCGATTTCGTGGAGCAGGACCCAGGGCGTCTTCACATCCTGGGCGCTCACCAGGCTCTTCCTCGAAAGGTCTGCGCCGCGTCCATTCAAGTTCGGCGTCAGCGACTTTACATTCCCCTACGACCTCATCCACCAAGGCAGCCTTCATGGTCTTCAATCGGCACTGGAGACTCTCCGGGACTATGCGCGGCGTTGTTCCTCCCTCGAATGGGAAGTTACTTCACTACACGATCTTCACCAACTGTCGCTGGTGTCCTCGGAACCACTCGATATCCTCGACTCTGTCATGGTTCGGTTCAGTAGCGACGATGACTTCGGGCTGGCAAATATCTGGGGAGGGCCCGACTTGCACCTCTTCCAGAACGCGCCACTGCTCCGCAAAGTCGTGCTCTCCTGGTCCGAAGAAAACAGCGGCACAACTCCGCTGCATATCTTCCTTCCTTGGGAGCAACTCACCACTCTCGAACTCAAAATCAACGCTCCGCAAATGTGTCTGGAGATCCTCGTCCAGTGCACCAACCTCGTCTCAGCTTCCATTACAACCGATCGTTGGCCACTCGATGCGCCGCTTCTTCACGGCCTGCGGCGCCACCAGACGTTGCCCATGCTGCAGAAGTTGGAATTCTTCTTAACCGTCACAGACGGGGACGAAAGTGGGCCTTGGCTCTCGTGTCTCGACCTTCCCGCGCTCAAAGAATTCGGGATGCACATCATTCCCGAGCAAGACGCCATCGCGCCGCTCGACGACCGGCGAATTCTAAATCGCTTCTTGGCGCGCTCGAACACAATCACGCACTTGGACACCAAGTACTTTTTGGACGTCGACGAGCTTGTGCGTGTGTTGGCGCACATACCACGCCTCACCGAGCTCAAAACTCGCGGTATTCGTGACCACACGCCTCTCTTCGCCGCATTGTCCGCTCTGGACGACCAAACGCGTGTCCTCGCACCTCACCTCGAGCGACTCGAGCCGCATATCATGGAGCTAGCTACCTTTGAGCTGGAGCCTCTTCTCCAGCTAGTTCGGCGTCGTTGGTGGAAAGACGGCGCCGAGCCCCCAGTTCCGGGTCTGCGTCGTCTGAAGCGCGTCCAATTCGTGACCCATGACAAAGACGCAGATGCTTTGGAGGACCTCATGGATGGATTGTGGCCAACTTTGAAACAATTCGTCGTGGAGGGGTTTGTCTGGGAATACGAGCAACACTAAGCTAAAACGCGGACCGAGTACAGTACATTCTACATGCGATATTGCATTCCATCAACGCTCGTCTCTCTACATACACCATCTGCGGGTCAGGTCCAACGGTCTCGGACTAGACAACTCCGGGTTCTGGAACTCAGAGGTGTCGCCACGATTTCGTTTCACGGTATCCACATGCTTCTGCGTCGATTCGGCACCTTCACGCATGAGAGAGTTCAACGCTTTGCGGCGCGCCGGAAACCGAGCAGGAAATGTCCCTGCCCGCGCGCTCACAGGCGTCGGAGGCTCGGGAGCGGGAATACTGGCCGCCTTGCGTGTGCGCAGGCGGTTCCACTCAGCAAGCTTCGCCAGCTTTCCTTTGACCCATCTGGCGATCTTCCGATGCGCTCTCCGGGCGCGACGGTGTCGTTTGCGGGCGATGGCGTATGCTTCGTAACTGCATCGATATTTAGTAAACACGGACCACTCGGTAGCGGACAATCAGCACCTCAGCTCGAACATCACATCGCGTAGGGTCCGCTCTTGGCTCTCGCGCAGCAGTTTAACCAGGCACTACAGGCGTGTCACGTGATTTTTCGCAGTGTTTCCTGGAAGACTTACCAAGGTGATGCTCTTCCCATTGTCGCCCTCCCAAGCGAGCTGCGAGTCCCTGCAAGATCCAAGCGAGATCACGTCCGCCTTCACCATGCATTCTACAGGCACCTCTTCATCCGGATATGGCACGCTACACCAGCCCGTACATGGGGCGTCCGATGTTGGGCTTTGGCACATGGCAGATCCATCCAGAAACAGGCTTGGTGCCACTTCGAGTCCAACGTTCCGCAAATGGATCGAACGGAAGAGCTGAAGAGCAAGCTCCCGTAGGTCAGGAAAGCAAGCAGAAGCATGGTTGTCGTTGGAGATAAGAGGAGCCGTCGAGCTACCGGCGGTTGACTGACGAGAAGCCTGGGTCGGTTCTGCGTATTTTAATCGTCCTGAAACGCGATAAATGAGGCATTAGGCTACCTACCTTCCGGTTTACTAGAAGGGCGGCGGTATCTCCAAGGAACGAAAACGCGGTTGCAGCGAAAATGCGTCAAATCTAGTCCTTGAATGAGGATATCTCAAGACATTATTCGAGAGGACGTACCCAAAAGCGAGCCGGAATGGCATGTGTCGAGTACCGCGACGAGGTGGGATCCGGGCGGCAGGGGATGGACGAGCCTCCAATACAGTTCCTACCAATTCATAAGACGGGTCAGGATCGAGCAACAGACTGGGTTCGCACATTGTCGACGATTCGTTTTTTCTCGCCATCATGCGGTACGAGACCTGAGTGCCAGTAAGTAGATGCTACCAGTGGTTTCGTTGCTCACATTCGTCCATGCCATCGTCCTCGGTGTTTTGCTTATTGGGCTCTTGCTTCGAGTGTCCACAATCTGCGACCTGTTGAACAGACGATCGACGGTCCTAATGGGCCACAAACAGTGAAAGAAGAATCTGTCTCCTGCTTGGGCATCATCTACAAGATCCTGTACCGCTTTAAGCTGCAAGGAACGATATCAGAAATAGACAGCGCTCAAGAACGAGGACCCACTATATTATCGCGCGTCGGCAATGTATGTTCTCCGTCGTCCATCAGCACGGTGATATCTGCGTCCGTATATCCGTAGCTGGGTACGCAGAGGTGAGCCAACCAACACGAAAGTTTTGAGCGACACATACGACTGTATGAGCAGCGCTCGCATTTCTCGTACATCGTTGTGGGCTCCCTCCAGCTCATCGTAAGCGACAGGTCCCAGACATCGTCGAATGCCAATGAGAAGCGCGCGTTGCTGGGGACTTCGACTGCCGCTGGGAGTGCCAGTACCAGTGGTGCTGGATTGAGATGCGGCGGGGGAGTGGGGCACGCGAGGTTTGGGTTGGGTCGGCACGCGCGGGATCGCATTGGCATTGGTCGGGGGATTCGCCGGTCGGCTGCCGGGAGGCGCCCGAGTGAGGAAGGTCATTTGGTGGAGGACTTTGGTCAACACATACGAGCGTCGAGCATCATTGAATCTTTATACCGAGCGGCGAGGCTGTGGCAAAGATTTTTCGATGCTCCAGCTTGCTTACAGAGCGTCTGTTGCCGCAAAACGGAAGCAAATGCGGCCCTCCACATCGCGACGTTCCAATCGGAAAGCAACAGCCCTCGTCGTCAGCTGGTCGGTTTGTGGATATCGGTGGGCCGCCGGTGGCGGCCTTGGCGTCGGAAAGAAGGTTCGTTGAGCTTGTCTGAACTAAATCTGGAGGCCGAAGATATCATTGAAACGCGACTGCAGGCACCGGGAACGATGATGGAGGTCAAGAGCAAAGCCGCAACCGCGTCACATGCATACAGCGCCTCTCCGCAAACCTCTCCGATTGCCACCCACATCTATGCCTTCGCATCGTAAATACGCTAAACCAACTCTCCACCACATGTCGTCCCGGACGACAATATATCGTCTCTACCTCCCCCGCGTCCCGTGGGCGCACAAGCCCTAAGATGACCAACAGTCGCCGCCGCATACCGTTACCGCATGAAATCACCGGCACCCCATTGACACGCCCAGACGGCAAAGCATCAAAGGGCCCATCCCTCCTACATAACCCACCTACCCTCCATATCCAACGGCCGCACACTCGAAAGCTCCGGATTCTGAAACGCGTCCAAATCACCACCACCCTTCTCATACGCCATCATCAAATTCCTCCTCAACCCGTCGACGTACTCGCGCACGTCCGCGAACGCGTTCCACGGTCCGCGAGCGGACTGAACCGGCAACGTCTGTCCTCGGGGGCTAGCGCTGAGTGGCGGGGTCTCCGGCTCAGGGATGCTATCCGCCTTGCGCCGCCCGAGCGAGATCCTCGCGCGCGCGGCGTTCACCCACTTGACGTATTTGGGTCGCTTCTTCTTTGTGCGGCGGTGCCGCGCGAGGGAGATCGCGTATGCTGCGTGGCTGCGAAGCCATCAGATTCAGAATTGGACGAAGCTGGTTCGCAGAGTTGGAGGTATTTACCTTAATTCAAGTAGGAGCTCTCGCAGAGTCCGATCCTGATTTTCGCGCAACAGGCTAATCAAACACTACGGGGATGAGCTTAGGTCAGCGCGGAAGTTTCTCTATTTGTTGGAGCACTTACAGTTGTCATGCTCTTTCCTCCATCGCCCTCCCAGGCCTGCTGCGAATCCTTACACGACGCAAGCGAAATCACGTTCGCCACAACGGTATCGGAGACCCGCAGATCATCAGATACTTCTTCGTGCTTGCGGCACCAGCCTGAACACTGGTACTGCGGTTTCGGACTCTCGACGAAAGCATCCTCTGGGCCGTTCGGAGTCTCTTGTTGAATAACGTGGCGTGGCGGACGCTCAGCGATACCCCAGCCTCGGATCCGTCTCATGATCATCCAAGCAACGTCTCGGAGGCTGGGGAAGCAACTCGAAGTGGAGGCGTGTTCGTTTGTGTCCGGGACTAAAGGCGCCGTTGGCTGATCAAAGCTACCGAAAATCTCCTGGATCGTCGGCACACGAGCTCCGCGGCGGACTGAAATGTCTTGAGCATCGAAAACGCTGCACAGAGAGATCACGTGCACCCACCATTATGCGCTCGCCTCTCGTCCAGCAAGTCCTTGTGATATCCACGCCATATCCACGGCACGTAGACGCGATTACAGCGGTAATGCTTCAAGTCTGTCGCCTCAATCAATCAAGGTCAAAGGGACGACGGAAAAGCCCGTACCCAAAAGCGAGCCGGAGTGGCAGGTATCTAGCACCGCGACAAGGTGCGATCCTTGTGGAAGCTGAGCGACGAGTGCTCGATGGAGTTCCTAACAGCGATTGAGATTGCGAGGAAGAAGAGGAGGCTTCGTTCTTACGTCGTCGACGATTCGAGCGTCCTGGCCATCTTGCGGAACTAGACCTGAGGATGCAAGTTAGAAGGAAGATCCAAGCAACAGCTTCCAGTTGCTCACATTCATCCATATGATCCTCTTCCGTGTTGGATTCATTGGGAACTTGCATTGAATGTCCTGAGTCTGGGACGCACATGCTGTGAGCCAGCAGAGAGTAAAGGAAGGGGTCGAATACGAACAGTGGAAGTAGAATCTGTCGCCGGATTGAGCGTCCTCCACAAGTTCGTGTATGGCCTTGAGCTACGGCAGAAGGTTCTCAGCAAGTAGTCAACGGTTGAGCAAACTAGACGCACGATGTTCACCCGAGTCGGTGCTAGATGCCTTTCGTCTTCATCGTCAAGTAGGATGGTGATATCTGCATCTTTGTACCCGTATCTACGGGAAAAGACAGATTAGCAGACTAACTCGACAATGCTGGTGCCCACGCACAGGTCGACCAACAACTCCTTCATCGCCAGAACATCGTTATGAGCTCCTTCCAGCTCGGAGAACCCCGGTCCTGGGCATCCCCGAATGCCAATGAGAAGCGCCCGCTGTCGAGGTTCCCGGCTGGGAGCCACGGGCCCGATGCTGTTTCGCGAGCTGGAAGGCGATCCCGGTGCGCTAGCGATGGCGACCGAGTCCACTGGGATCTTGATGTCGGGCAGCAGCGCTGGCCGCTTGCTGGGCGTGGCACGGGTTAGCGGGGGCATATCGTTGTCGAAAGAGGTGGTTAAACGCACCTGGACGGGCTAGCATCATCTACTTTTTATGTGGAGCGGAGAGGCGGTGACGCCCGAATCTTTTTTTTCGTCCTTCATCTGGCGTGGCATTAATTTGCGGAGACGGAACCAAAGACGCGCAGGCACATACGTCTCAAAGCCATGCTAAATCTCCATTCGAAACGCCTAACAGGCAACGTTTACAGTTCGGTGAATGTCGGTCGCATCGCTCATTGAGCTTGTCTGAGCTAAATGCGGAGACCGGAAGGCGTTGAAACGTGTTAACGCGGTTGAAGACTGAGAGCGATGATGGTCAAGAGCAAAAGGCGCCGTCACACGCGTGGAGGCATCGCCTCCTCTCAGCTCGCGAAATCAGAACTAAAACCAAGTGCGAGCAGCAGAAAATCTTTTCTCTGCTGTCCGAGTCTACACAACATGCCAGCGACCAATCAAGATATAACAGAAATTTTGCTGGTACTGTACTGTATCGCCCCCAACTGGTTCTTCCACCCAGAAAAACGAGCTGGATAGCGTATTTTTTTTTTCGCTGCGGCGCGGATGATTTTGGGGGCTCGGCGGTGCCCAAAGCCTGAGGTGGGTTAGGGGTCCATCAAATGATCATCTGATGTCAAATCACGTGTATCTCTCCAACCTTGGTTCCTCTCCACGACCATCGAATACGACCAGGACAGAATCCCATTCAAGTACCAGAATATCCACACCGCAATCGTCATTCTGTGCACAGTCTATCCACCTCACGCAAACATCGCGCCGTCCACGCATTCCCCGCCACCAGCACATACACCAAAGCAGTTCTCCGCCATGCACCATCCCCGCAGACAATGCACTGCATCCACACCGGGCAGCGTCGCACAATTCTTTCCGCCGAACACATCTCCCGGCCTAATTGCTCAGTGAAATCCAGCACGTCCACGCACCCGCCATACGAATCTATATGCACGTGACGGCGACTATTCGAACATACCCCCACCGCCTCCGGCACCGCGGCAGCCTCCAGGAAGCACGGGGTGCTCAGTCGATCCGGAAGATCCTTGAGATCAATCTGTTTTGCCCAAGTTCGACCAGACCGTGGCATGAAAGTATTGTCCTCAGGCTCGGGCGCCTCTCGGCAATCCGAAGCTGCTTGGTGAGCCATTAATCATATTCCTTGCGTCGGAATTCGCTACACCGCAGAGTTCGAGGTTTCAGACAGTGCGAATGTTGTCAGCAGCAAGAAAAGCTGGTTTCTGCGATTCCTCCCTGCGAGGAGGCGTTACAGTCCAACTTGACTAAAAGAAGGTCTTGGACGAATTTTTTCTTCTGTCTTTACTCAGCACGCAATTTTCTGGTCTTACTAAGGACTCAGTCCTCGAGAGCCTATAAAAGCGATCGCCTGGCGCTATAGTTTGCCTCATCTTCAGCGCAATCCACATTGAACATGTCTACTCCAGCTTTCACTGCCAAAACGACCGCGAAGGAGGTCGCCGACGCGTTCGCTGAACAGATCAAGGGCAAAACAGGTACTTTTCGTTCGTTAGCGAGTCTTTGCGCGATGTTGATTTTGTCTGGAACGATAGTGCTCATTACGGGGACCTCGTTGAAAGGCCTTGGGTTCACCACGGCTCAGGCGTTTGCCAAGAACGCGGGTCTGGTCATCATCACCGGACGCAGCCTGCCGAAGTAATACGTTTTTTTTATTGCCAGCCATTCCGAGCTGACGCAGCATAGGCTGAAGGAAACCGAAGCGGCGCTCAAGGCGGAATATCCTTCGGCGAATATTCGACCACTCGTGCTGGATCTCGCGTCTCGCGCCTCGGTTCGCAAGGCAGCTGCTGAGGTCAACGCCTACCCGGAGCCCCTCCACGTACGCGTCCTTATTTTTCGTCCCGACGGAATTCGCTGAACCCCGACAGATCCTCATCCACAACGCCGCAACCATCATCGGTCCCTTCGCCCTCAACGAGGACAAACTCGAGTCCCAATTCTCCTCAGACCACGTCAGCCCATTCCTCCTCACCAAGCTCCTCGCGCCGAAGCTCCTCGCCTCCACCACCACTGCCTTCGCGCCCCGCGTGATCTTCGTCTCGAGTCTCGCGCACACCTTCGCCTCCATCGACTGGGAGACCGCCGCGAAGCCCGACGCGAGCAAGTACTCCGCCATCAACGCCTACGCACAAGCCAAGGTGGCGAACGTGTTGGCCGCCAAGGAGCTCACGCGTCGTTCCAAGGGCAAGATCCAGTCGTTCAGCTTGCACCCTGGGACGATTGCGACTGGTGAGGCTCCGGAGAACGTCGCGACTCTCAAGGAGATCGGTATGAAGTTCCAGCTTGAAGGCGTTGGCAAGCGAAGACTGACCGTGACGGTGTTCCAGGGATCTACACACCGGAGGGAAAGCCCAATCTGGAAGCGGCCCAGTGGAAGACTCGTGAAGAGGGCTCAGCGACGTAAGGGCGAACGCGCATTTCCCATTATATATATATACGAGAGGCTGAGATTCCCGCAGGACCATCGCTGCAGCGGTCGATCCGAGCCTCGAAGGCAAAGGCGGGGCTTATCTGGTGGATTCGGTCCTCGCGGATGATCAGGTTTCTGCGTTTGGTGCGGACCCGGCGAACGCGAGGAAACTCTGGGACCTTACCGAGGAGCTGCTTGGGGAGAAGTTCACGTTCAACTGAGTTTAGTGGCGAAAAGAGGGACGTGTTTCGGTAATTTTGGACATAAAAACTTGAATTGCAGAGCTTGTGGCCATATTCAGCTTTGAATGAGTGGAGGTGTCCCGGAATTGGCGAGCTGCGTGAAGACCAGCGGGGAGAATGAGAGCTCAAAGAACCGGTCACGTGTATCCGCTGGACCTCCTCTTCGACCGCGAATATCTGAGGCGTCCCCACCATCGACAAATCACATAACCGCGTCTCCACCTCCACGTACAAAGGTGTCTGCCAGCGGACTGGCATCTCCACATTCTCAAACAAAGGGCACAAACTAATATACAGCATAACTAAGTATGTAAGTGGGGGTACGGTGCGTCGTCGGCGTAGGCGTAGGCGTAGGCGTGGATGTAGGTGTAGGATGGTCCAGCTGCAATGTGGCCAAAAAGAAAGAAAGAACACGAAAAAAGGCGGGGAAAGAAAAAAGAAAAAGAAGGGGTAGCTCGTCAGTATGTAAAAACGAGAGGCATGAGATGTGGTTCGTTAGTAGATGCGCGTAGATGGGGTTGTGTGCGTATTAGATGAGCGATTAGATGACGAATAAAACTCGTCAAGGACCAAACCAACCAAACCAAATCAACGAGGTGGCTGGTCGCGAGGGCCGAAGCCCTGGTGCAACTCGGAGTCGAAATCCGGATAGATTAGATGGTGGCGCATCGTCGTCGTCGCATTCCGTGCCGCAAACGGATTAGTCGCAAGCCCTCGTCGCCAAGGTGTCTGCGATAACGCAGGTCATACGACCCCCTCCGACGTGCTCCCGGAGTTGACCCCGGCCAGCCCAACCCAGCCCAGTGCAAACATGAACACGCACACCCTCACCGCCTCGTCTTGAGCGACCTCAACCTCTGCAACAGTACCTCCGCCTCATCCGGCCCCAGGGTCCCCCGCTTGCGCTCCGCATCCAAGCCCGCCTCGATGCTCTCCAACACATCATCAATCAGCTCTCGATAATCCACACCGAAAAACTGCGTCAGCTTGGCCGCGCGTTTGCGGCGCATCTGGAACTCGGTCGCTGCCGGGTCGGGCGACGGCGCGAGCGTCGTGGCATCAGACTGCATCGTGGCGACGGAGGAGAGCGACGAGATGGATGCGCGCGGGAGGAGGCCTAGTGGGAGCGAGCGCCGGCGTTCCGACTTGGACGGGGAGGAGGAGATGCCGCTGCCGGCTGCAGGCGGGGAGGGTGGCGGCGTCGAGAGCTCGTTGGTGGTCTCGTCGTTGAGGTATTGTTGCAGCTCCGCCAACGATTCGCGGTCGTTCTACAACACCCATTAGCCCCAAAAAAAAAGAAGAAATAGGAAGCACGTACCCGGTCGATAATATCATGTAGCGAGTTCAACGAATGTTGGTAGTGGTTGTACACAAACGAGCCAGCCGACGGTTCCACGTCCGCAAGCAGATACTCGCCCGAATCGCCCGTCCGCGGCCGCCTTGTGGACTTGCTTCGGCGGTACGACGACTGGTTCATGTTTCGGTGACCAGGAGGGGACGCCACTGGAGGAGACGGCGGTGGTGTATGCGCAGACGACTTGCGTGACGAGAGGGTACCACCACCGCCAACGGCAATCGGAGGAGGCGTAGGCGCGTTTGGTCCAGAATGGTACAAGTCTTGCGGCGGCGCAACGCCAAAGACCTTGAGTTTATTACAGTCAGCCAGCCACACCTAACGAAAAAGCCAAAAAAGAAACGCACCTTCTCCATCTTCTGCGCCCTCCTCACAATGATCGCCTTCTCCTTGTCGTTCAAATTCTCCTTCATCCGATCCCAATCCGACGTCCAGCTCCCCGCGAGCACCGCAGCCGAGCTGCTCCGTCTCCGCTTCGTCACCCAGCTCTTGATTGTGTCCGTCCCTGCACCACCACCAAGCTCAACAGGCGAAAGCGTCCCATCGGGCCCCACAACCGCCGGCTGCAGCGCATCCACAAAGCCCGGGCCCAGCACGAGGTTCGCGGGGACGCGCGACCCCAGGAATCGGTGCAGCTTCGCGAGCTTGTCGCGCCGCTTCCGGCGGTCGTCCTCCGCCTGCGCCTCCGGCGTGAGGTTGATGCTATCCGCAAAGGACGGCGCAAGCGATGGTTTGTGCCGCAGAGTACGTAGCGCGCCTCCCTCGGTCGCGGAGATGACGGACACCGAGTCGTCGGGGCCGAGTTCCGTCATCTCGCGTTCGGTTTCTGCCCCGTCGCTGTCGTGTTGTGGGTCGTCAAGGGAATCAGACGATGACCCGTTCGAGCCAAAGTCGATGAAGGACTGTGGTGACGACGGGGCCACTAAATCCGAAAGCGAGACGGCAGCAGAAGACGCTGCACCGTCGTCCCGATTCTGGGGCGGCGTCGAGTGCCTCCTCCCGTTGATGTCCAAATAGATCGTCTTGTCGGGTGCTGGCCACGGAACGGGCTGTCTCGGCCGTGCAGAGGCGGGCATTTGGCCGACGAGGTTGAGAGACGCAGCAGGACGGTGACGGCTCCTTGTAGTCCCCGCCGGGGAAACGTCGAGAAGGTCTTCAGCAGCTAGATCGCCCGCGCCGGGGGTCTGGCCAAAAACCTGTGTCAGCTTGCGGCTCTTGCGAATGAGCTGCGCGCGTTCGGCGGGGTTAAGGAAGTTTGTTGTGGGCGGCATGGTGTCCGGAGGGAGTGCACGGATGGGGAGAGTGGGTGGAGGTGAATTAGGATGTGATGAGTGGGTGCTACGAGGGAGTGTGTTTGGGCTTGCGTGGCGCCTGCGGCTGCTAAAATCTGGCTTGGGGGTAGTCGGAATAGGAGGCTTCGCAGGGGGAGCAGGGGACGAAGAGGGGCCGGGGATGCCAAAACCTTCATGATCATCGGCCGCGGGTGAGGACAGATCAAAGTCGATGAACGACTCGCGGTCCGACACGGAGCGCGACATGGTGGGCGGGTGCCTGGTGCTCCCGATGGACTTTGGCGACGACGACGGGGACTCGCTTGTGCGCGGGGACTTGACGAGTTTGTTGGGTGTGCGCCCGCTGCTGGTCGTCCGCCTGTGCTCCAGCGGTGCTGGGCGTTTACTGCGGAGAGCCAGGGACGAGGTGGACGGGAGTGAGTGTTTTGGACGAAGGGAAGGGGAGGGTCGGCTATCAGGTTTGGATGATGTGGTGGTACTCGAGGACGGCGATCTATCTTGGGTGGCCGTCGCGACGGGACTAGTGGGCGTCACGTTGCTCCGCGAGTCGCGTCGTCCCCGCATCGGCTCCAGTTTGCCCTGACCCAGCGACGACCGCCGCGGTGGTGGCGAAATCGGCGTGTTGGGCTCGTCGTCGAAATGCGGCGCGGGGTTGATGTACGGGTTTGTCTCTAACGACTCGATGCTCTCCTCATCCTCCAGCAATGTCATCGTCGTTGTGTCCGGACTGTGCCGCGGGGACATTGGCGCCGGCGACGACGACGCCGTCGGGCTCACGAACCCCGGCCTAGGTCGTCTTGGCGGCGGCGGAAGCCCCACGCCAACGCCAACGCCAAAGGAAGCGGTGGACGACGGGGAAGCGAGGGATGCAGAGTGGGCATGGCGGATTCGTCGGACGCGGTCCTCATGCTCCAGAAGCGCATCCAAGTTGGACGAAATGGCCAGCGACTTTGGTGGATGCGCGACCTCTGCAGCCACACTCATGGTCGTGGAACAAGGACACGAAAAACAGCGAGAGGAAAATATCAAGTATGTATGTAACGGCAGCGCGTGAAAAACGCGCAACGCGGCGTTGATAACGCGGCTTGCAGGTTGCCTTCTCCGCTCATGGCAACAAGGGACAACTCGACAAAGGTACAGGTACCCCGGTTTAAGATTTTTAACCTTGCACGATTAGGTTTCAAACAAACCCTTGACCTCACAAAAGACAAACTACCTCAGCCTCACAAGATTCGCGGCTGTAGAACACCAATCGCATCTATCTGTGGCGCCACCACCACCACCTACACAGCAGTACGCCCCCGTCGTCAGCCCGGGCCAACCACCGGTACCTCGCGACGTCCGTCCGGAGCGCCAAGTCAAGTCGGCCAATTCCCGGCCCACCGGAAGATCTCCGCACCCCAATTCATGGAGTCTTTGCGACTCAAACAAGACAAGAACTCAAAGACAAGGGTCCAACTGCAGGCGCTGCTTGAGCAGCTTGTCCAACAAACAAGCTCAAGTCAGCGCTCGCAGGCCATCTCACATCGACGCGCCCACACCTTCACAGAACATTCCATACGGCCCAGCTACGGCCTCACACGAGCACGACATACGCGCTGCATCGCGGCAAAATTCAAAAAATTGCAATCGTCGGTCGGATCGCCGACGACCCTCGAGGCTCGGCTCGCAACCCCCGAACTTCAAACTTGCCGAACAAACGTCGACGTCGTTGTCGACGTCAGTCAAAAACGCCGCGCCGCGCCCATTCAATTCGAAAAGAGAAAGAAGCTGGATCGATCACGTGTGTCTGGCCTTTGTCTCTGCCCGCACTTCTCCGTACCCCGAATTTACCGACCAGCCAACACCTACGGTTGACGGGACGGTTGCGGATGAAATTCGTTTCTGACATCCACTTGACGTCGTGTTATCGGGATATGATAGCAATCCAGCGCGATCAATTTGCGTATTTCGCGCTGATTTAGACTCCGCAGGGTGCGGGGCAAGTAGCTGAGCCTGAATCTGAGTCCGATTGTCTGCTACTGGCAGAAAATGCAGCGATTTTCGAGCCATCACAGAGCTGATCGCGATTTTCGTAAGATGATGACAGGTGATATGCATTCGGGACAGGTCAGATCCGGTGTCAAAACCGGTGACAACACCGCCCGAAGCTGCCGAGATTGCTGATGATGTTCCGGTGATGTTCCAACTGATTTGTCTTCGGCTTTGTGCCAGTCGGTCATATTTGAGAGTAAGTCATTGTGCAGAATGGTTAGGCAGTCATCATAGTGCTCCGAGGCTAGTCTCTGGGCACCAAAGCTCCCGGCGCCGCTTCCGGCAATGACGGCATCTGTCATCGAATGCTCCCGGAAGCCGGACTCCGGATGACATGTCAAGCTGCCGACTGCGCCGGGTGTGATCTCCGAGAAAACTCGTGATTTTAGCCGGATCCCAAGTGATTCTAAGTACTACCTCCTTTGCAAGCCCATCTAACCTCTAACAAGGGCTTATTTCTCGCCAAAAGACCGCCGATGTAAGGTCAGCATGATAAGATAACTCTCGCTTCCCAGCAACTGTCAAGATTGAATTTCGGAATTCATCCGCAACCGTCCCGTCAACCGTACAACACCCCATACTTCATCAATTAGAAATATGGTAGCAAGTATTAGCAAGGAATCAAGTTCATTAATATTCAATTATCGAGTTGATCTCATACAACGCGTTCGCTGCATAAACGAAGATGACTTCCTGGGTCAATTAAAGAAGTATGGAATTTAACGCGCTGACGCTCTAAGAACTCCAGCGGAGATGAAGGAAGCAACCAAACAGCAATACTGCAATACTGCGGCGCTTCCGAGGTCATATTCGTACGCTTCCACCACCTAGATTGCGAACCTCCCTACGCCCTTCCCTCGATACATAAACTCCCGCTCCCAAGCGGAATTTACGTTCACCGATACACCGCACCCCACACCTCATCCAACTCATCCGGCCTCTCCAACTTCGCCCCGCCACCCTCAACACCAACACCCACACCCACACTGGCCCACGCCTCCCGCACCCTCTTACGCTCCTGCGCCGTCAAGAACCTCACGACGGTACCGAATCGAGGAACAGCGGCGAACGCCGTTAGGTAGGCTTTGCTATCCAGCCCTGCCGCCGAAGATGACAAAGCGTCGACGATCTCGACGAACAACGCGGGCTCCAGGGACGTCTGGAAGAGTGTCGGGAAGGATGTGGGTGGGATATGCTGCCAGGCTCGTTAGTATTGATGTACATAAAAGCAGAAAAAAAAACCGACCGAAAGCAACGACCGCCGTACCCCAACATCCTGCGTAACCTCCCACGCTCTCGTAAACTCAAACAGCGTCGTCGGCGTTTTGCCCTCGTACTGCGCTTGGAGCAAAGTCTCAGGCGCTTTGGGCGGCGGTTCCGAATTCGGCATCGTAGGCACGGATGCTGGCGTCTTGGTCGTAGCCGACGCCGGCGCAGCGTTCTCCGCCACCTTGCTGCCACTCCCACTCCCGCTCGGCTTGCTCGCGAATATCGTGTTCTCCCCCGACGCGCGAAAGATCCCACCACCCACAAGACTCGGCTTGCTCGTGTCCCGCGCGGTCTTGGCTTCCTTGAACGACGCAGGTGGAGGTGTGGGTTTCGCTGCAGGTGCCGGAGCCGGAGTGGATTTTGGCGCGGACGATGAAGATGACGAGGTGCCGTTTGGTGCGAGTGGACGCGACGAGACGGGTTTCATTAGGTCGTCTTTCGGTATAGGCGAAGATGCAGGAGCGGATTTTGTAGCTGCAGCCGGTGTAGGCGTTTGCTTCAAGGCAGATTTTGGTTTTGGTTGCGGAGTAGTGGGCGCAGGCGCAACTTGTTCCTCCGGCACGACCAATTCCCGCTTTCCATTCGCGTCAACGATTGTAATCGGCACGCGTCGTCGTTTCGGAGGCGCGGAAGGAACGTCCTTGGGGACGACTTTCTACAATCCGGTGTTATCCAAAATCCCAAAGATAGCATGAGTGGAATTACCTTGGCCGGAGTCGAGTTCGCAACCATCTGCGCGACTTTTTCCAGCTCCTGCTTCACAGACTGGTTCGCAGGCTCCAGTGTGGCCGCCTGCTGCAGATCTAGCGCTCGTGTTAAACAAAATGCCGCTCATGTTGCCCGAAACACGCACCTTCATGCGCCCCAATAATCTTGCCCAACTCCACCCTTGCCTGCGCTCTCCGAAAAAGCGCCTTGACATTCCCTTTACTCAGTCGTAACACCGTCGAACAGTCGCGTTCCGCATCTTCATGCCTTTCCCCAGGTCAAATTTCCGCATAAAAGAATGAAATCTAACGCGCTCACATACTTGCCGAGCTTCAGGTACGCCGCAGCGCGATTGAGCGGGAACGTCGCGTCGCTCCCGTCCGCGAGTATCGCTGCGGTGTAGTGCCCGATCGCGGTGGGATAGTCTCCGGCTTTGAACGCCTCGTTGCCCTTTTCTTTTTCCTTTGCAGCCTGTGCGGCCATGTTTGGCCCGGGTTGGGCGTCTGAAGATGACGGTCGGAGGCAAAAGAAGTCCAAACGTGACTCGGACACGCCTTGCTCTCGACCACCACAATGGCGACTGGTACTTGGGACTCGTCTGGTTCGTCGCTCTGCTCTACCTTAGTCGACTATTCCTCTAAACTGCACGTAGCCATCCCAATCGACCCAGCCCTCCAAGCCATCTCGTAAACAAAAACGCGTCCTCCACAAAACGTACTGAAACCCACTTCCAGCGGCTCAACACCAGACTACGTGCGTCTCCGACCCGTCCCATACACCACACATCGCTGAAATACACTCTTTTAGGTCCGACCAATACTAGACCGAACAACAAACGGCCCCCTCAACCCCAACTTTGACGCCTCCGCCTTCAAACCCCGTCTCGACGCCATCGCAGCACACCACAAACTCTCCGGTGGATGCCAGGACGTAACAGCGCGCTACCTCGCCGCAGCCCTCCGCATCCGGCTCGAAGAGCTCGTCAAACAAATGCGCGACGCGGCGATGCACCGCACCGACACGCTCTTCGACCAGGACGCGTTCTACGACGCCGACAGCACGACGCCCATGTGGAGCATCGCCGTCCGGAGCGACGTCAGCAAGCAGGCTGCGTTGCTGGAGAAGCTGGAGAGGGAGGAGGAGCAGAAACTGCGGCGCGAGCGTAAAGAACGCGCGGACCTCACAGCCGCACATGCCGCTGCCCTCGCCGCGCAGGCAGCAGCCGGCAGCAGCGGGGACTTTGACGACGACGGCGGCAGTGGCGGTGGCGCCGAGGGCGGCAAGCGGAAGAAGAAGAAGGGCGACGGGCCGGGCGTAACGGCGCGCAACATGTCCGAGGACGTACGCAAGAAGATGTCCAACGCCGTCGCGAGTCAAGCAGCGGGCATTGGCGGCAAATATTCGTGGATGAACGCGACGAATGCGGCTGCTGCGTCCGCGAAGCCTATACGAATGACCAATGCCGCTTCATCAACGCCTTCGACGCCGACACCAGCACCGAATGCAGGCGGAGGGTGGGCAAGGGCGTACGGTGGCAAAACGGCTGCGGCTGCAACACCAACAGCCAGCAACGCCGACGGGGACTCAAGAACTGCTATAACTCTACGAGATGCCCAGTTCGTTGTTCACAAAGAACGAGGACACGGTGGAGGTCGGGGAAGCGGCTTGGGATGGACTTGACTCTACTTCCACGTGACTTTCCATTACTGTCCATGTACTACTCAAGCTATACGCTACAAACGTCCAGATCGTGAAAAGTCCTCTAAATGTCCTCACAAATCATCCCCCAACACTCCATAAATCCCAATCCCCGCACCCACCAACCCAACCATCGCCGCCACCCACACCCCCGGCGGGAGCAGCGCATATCCCGTCCCTTTGCCATTGAACGGAACATACTGCGCCGTCGCCGTCGCGCTAGCAGACGCAGAGCCGCCGCCAACTCCGCCTCCAGTCAGATTCGCGCCGTTGGGCTAAGAAACGCGTCAGTAATCCTTGCCACGAAGAACCAAGTCCAAAAACCTACACCAATAGGCCGCGAGTTATCCGTAAACGCACAATCGTTCGACTTGCACAAACAATTCCCCGCAATCGGGTCCCAGAACGGCGTCGAACAGTTAGCAGGCACTGGACTCAATTCAGCAAAAATAGAAAGCAAGCAAGGAAACGAACATACGACGGAACCGCGCCTGCTGCCCATCAGGAACCTGCTGCGCCGGATTCGGATTACTCGTCGTCGGTGCCTCCTCCGGACACCCATAGCACGTAAAGAACGGGAAGTCACTAAACGGGCAATGGCTCAACAACCCCGCTTCATTCTGCGGCATCCCGTTGCAGATCTTCGTCGACGCGTCGACCTGGGGCGTCGAGCACTTGAGCGCCGCGACCGAATCGAGCTGCGACACCGGCACAGGGTTCTGCACCCACGCAAGCAGCTGCTCGTTCGACACAATCCACACATTCTGCTGCTCCTGCGCCCAGTCCAAAAACTCGTTGACCATATTGATCGTCGAGGTCGGCGCGTCGACACCGGGGTACGTCGTGCTCAAGTGGATCGGGTGCGTGTACAACCCAATCGGCTGGCGGTTGCCCGTGTAGTGCGCCGTGAACGTGTTCTTCATGTACGCGAGCGTCGCAGAGTCGTTGACCTTGCTCCCGCCATTCGCCGCATCAAGCCACGGATCCATCAAGTGCGGCCCCGCAGCGCCCAGCTCGTCAAAGAACGCGTACATCGGGATCTCCCAGAAGCCCGGAAGCACCGGCTGGCCCTTGCACGAGCCCTCGACCTCGAGACAGTCGTTGGCCATGCCATAGTCGAGTGTGTACGGCCAGAACGCGTCCGTGCCCGGATCGGTGACGGGAATCGACGCAGACGAGGACGAGTCGTACTCGAAGCTCGCCTTGTACAGCATCTTGAGGGTGTTGACGCTGTAGTTCAAGTACGGCGCGCGGAACCCTTTGATGGAGGACAAGGGGATCCCGGCGAGGGCGTTCAGCGCGATGAGGTTTCCGTCAATCTCGTCTTCCGGCGGGTCGCCGACGTGGGTCATAGTGTGGTCTGCGATTTCGTTGCCCGCGACATACCAGTCTGCCAAGACTCAAGATCAGAAAAACGAGCTGAGGAAATTCGAGAGGACGCACCGGTGACAAGCGTATAGTTTGTGTAGTTCAACGAAGTGAAGTAGGTCATCTTGGGCGGGCATCCATTCGGATTTTTCCGGTGCGCGAGGAACTGGTTGACCGAGTCGAGCGTATATGATTGTACCGCGTCGTCGGCAGTGAAGACGACGAACATGGGCACGTCTGACTGTGTACCAGAATAAGCAACCAGAAATCGTCGCGGAAAAAGACACGCGCCGGACTGAGTCCTCCGGGCGGCGAGGTCGATGCGCAGTTGCATTTCGGTAGTTGGCATTTTGAGGCGTCGCATGAGTAGCCCGCGGCTTCTGAGCTTGAGGTAGCACCGGTGAGCCCGCCGTCGTCGCCGGCGAGGACGAGCAGCGGGGCGAGCAACGCAAGCAAGACTCGCGGGAGCATGGAGGCGGAAAGAAAGACAGAGGGTAGGCTTGGCCGCGGCGTCATGCCAAGCCTAAATTCGACACAAACCAGGTTGCCTCCTGCTTTCATCTTTCTTTCGAGCTTCAAATTGCTCTCTGCGGCGGGTCTCCATTCATCGAGCTCTGGTCGGAGCCTAGTCGAGCTCTACGACGCAAAACGCGCGGTCCATTGCTCTCTTTCGCCTCCCAAGTTGGCTGGGCATGCCATGGCATCACGGGCTTGGCTGTCCGCTCGAGGCTCGGCGCTCGCAACGGTCCTCGTTTCGAATTCGCGTTTGCCTGCAGTTTGGGTCAAATACCAAGCACTTCCAAAATCGCGTGTTTGCTACGTCAGGCCTCAGGTCCGTTTCATCTGCAATGGAAGAGCGCAGGCCAAAGGCGCGCGTTATATTAGACTGAGGATGCGTTAATCCAGAGCATCTTAGAATTGGGTGGGCGTGTGGGGGAAATTGCGCTGACAGCGCCGACGACCTTTTATACCGCAGCCTCTCGACATAAATAGATTTGATCAACCGCGGCGGCACAAACGCGCTGGTGATCCTTCGTGAGGAGACGAGGAGGAAGTAGCGATCCCATGAATCGAGGATCGACCGGCTTCAACTTGTTCAAGCCATCGCCATGCAAGGCTCGAATCAAGTTTGCACTCCGGGTGCGGACCGGCGCGCGGCCGGCAACGCCTCGGGCCGAGCGATCGTCGATGATCCGTCAATCATCCGTCCAAGGACCAGCCTTGCGCCCCCAAAGGGAAGAACAGACGAACAAGAGCATTTTCTACTACTACTATCAGCCAGAACCAAACACTGGAATCCACTCTACAAAATCTTCCGAATCCACTCAACCCTCGGCGCATGGAAAACATGCCCGCGCTCCTTCTTGAGATACACCAAATACACCGCCGCGCCCGAAAGCACGCTCAAGAACGAGACCAGCGTCGCGTAGCGGAACTGCGACGGGCGGGAGAGGATCATCGTGAGCATGTACCTTGGAAAGTGTATGTTAGCTTGAGGAATCAAGAGGATGAGGTTAGGACGAACTTACTTGAGCAGATCCGCAAAACTCTGCATCGTGAATTGCAGCGCAGTGATGGTATTCCGCCGACGATGGCTCGTTAGTGCGTCTTGCAGCTGTTTGGTCTGGATGAGGTCAAAAGACCAAAGCCCAATCCGCGAAAGTGCCATTCCTACATTCACCAATACCCATTAGCGCACAGGAATACTACTACTCAAAACAAGAAACGCACCTCCAAACAACAAAACAGCCCCAACCGTATTCCTCGGCCCAAAAACATAAAACGCCGCCATAACAGGCAACAAACAAACAACCATCGACCAAATACTCCAGCTGCCCGCGCGCGCGCTCCCGATCTTCGCCTCGAGCGGCACGGTGACGACGGTGCCGATGAGGCCCGTGATGACGCAGAGACCACGCATCTCTGCCAGGAAATCGTCTCGGAAGTCGAGGGTTTTGAGGTAGCCCAGCATGGTGCCGTCGAATCTGACAACGATTTCAGAAAGAGTAAGCGATATGGAAGAGGGGAAAGCGCACGAAAGGACTGTGAGGTATAGCAGCGAGATGGAGAGCGAGGAGAGAAATACAGGTAGGCGGACGAATTCTTGCCAGTCTTGGACGTTTAGTGCGTGCTTGATGGTGTCGAGCAGCGGGCGCGGCTCGGGTGCCGATTCCGAGGACAAGGAAGCCCGTTCCGAACTGGCGTCGTTGCGCTGCTGCTCCACCTCCAATACCGGAAACCGCTGGTATACAATCTGTATCCAGTAAACCTCAAAGACCATCGTCAACGCTGCAACGATTCCGAGAACAACAAGCGAAGTCGGCCCACGGCCATCCTCGCCATCATACGACACCGTGAGGAATGACACAAACATCGGCGCAGCCAACTTGCAGAGCAAGTTAATCTGGCGCAGCGCGGTGTTGAGCTTCCCAAGGCGCACGGACGAGCCTGCAGCGATGCACGTTGCCCAGTCGCGCTCGACGGCAATGGAGATTACCGTGTTGGAGAGGTGCAGGCTGCAGCCCGACACCACGAGCAACGCGAACACAGCCCATGACGCGCCTTCGAAGCGGTCGTTGAAGAGCCGCAAGGAGCCAACGCATGCATATGCGCTCAACGCTGAGAGCTTCTGTACGATAATCGAATATCGCACGGCTTTGAGCTTTGAGATCTTGTCGACGAGCCGACCCGCCCATCGAGAGAGCAGTATTCCGGTCACTGGATATTAATAGCAGTGGTTGGTCGACAGTCTGAGCGGTAGCGCATTTGGGAGTTATTGGCGCACTGACGGGTCATGGAGAAGCCAAAGATAGAGGAAGGCAGCAAGGTGTCCTTGTAAAACACGATGAGATAGAGGTACAACGCAAATTCGGCAGTCCTGTCGCCCCATGCGCTGCAAAATGGGTCAAAAATCGTCCCGAAAGTCGGGTGAGCCGCTGTACCTCGAGAAGTGCTGGATTAGAAGGCACCGAAGGCCAACAGGATCGAGCGGCGCGTCCGCGTCGGTCCCTCCGAGCAGCGGCGTTTGCTCAGCCAGTGACATGATGGCGGGAGCCAAGAAGTTGATGCGCCGTCACGTGTTTCGCTGAGGGCATAACCGCGGTACCGTTTGTGCATTCATCGGAGCAAAAATCCGTTCTTCAGGGACACACACACACACTCCAAAAAAGCAGCAGAAACACGCACAAAGTCGCCATATCAACTCGATTTGCACATCCAAAGGATCGTATCAATGTCGCGTCGAAACGCAAGAAAAACAACGCGTGCACACAACACGCAGTTGAAATTCTTCGAAGGAAAGGAGTACCAAAAAATATCTGCGAAGCCTCTTATATTCCAACGAGGCCTAGACGCCTTCCCCGCTCTCTCCCACCTTCCCCAACACCACTCACGATCACCTATGGCGTATCTCTTCCGTCTCGTTCTACTGCTTGGAGCGCTCCGTGTCGCGAGCAGCCTGGATGTGGCCGACGTGTTGGCGCCTTCCGTCGCGTACGTCGTCTTTCGCCACCCGGTAAAGAGTCAGGCTCAACGATATCGCAGAGACCAAGAAGTTCTGGCCGTCGCTCCTCCAGCCGAACTTGAAGCCCAAGTCTTCCATAAAACTCAAAGCGGCGCGTGTTATCCCGGCTACGAGCTTGCCCAAGGCGATCTAGTCAACGTCTGCGCGGCCTGCAGCCCGGGAACTTTCAGCCTCGGTGGTGATCACGCACGGTGTCGACCGTGCCCGCTTGGTTCGGATTCGGATAGTGTGAGTGTCGTCGTTGTTTCGGGAAAACTGCTTGTTTTTCGTATTAATGCACTTGCAGGGAGCTTCTTCGTGTGTTTGCCAGCCAGGATACTACTCCAGCTCCGGAATAACGACAGCACCGGCATGCACGCCTTGCTTTCGAGGGTACAGCTCGAGTGTCGGGGCGACGGAGTGCCAGCCAGAGCCGCTCATTCAACTTGTCGATGTTGCCGAAGCACCTTCGCGTCGCCCAACCGCAGAGAAGTCCGGCGGCTCGGAGCGGAGATGCAAGCAAGGAGATGTGCTCTGTCCTGTCGACGGCAAGCTCGAATGTGTCGATGCCTTGAACACAGCTGAGTCGTGTGGCGGGTGCATCGGGGCCGACAGCATTGTGCCCGGCCCAGCACGTTTGCGACTTGCCCAGCTCGACTTCCATGACGAGCCGACGGAGTCGCTGGACTATACCGAGAAGTACGTTTTCGGTGGACGCGACTGTACGAAGATTCCGGGCGTTGGCGAAGTGTTTTGTCAAAAAGGACAGTGCGTAGTGGAGAGTTGCGTGTTCGGGTATGTTTTGCGTGGTGGCAAGTGTGTAGAGTACTAAGAAAGCGAGATGTTGTCGGATACCCAACGTTCGAATGCGAATGAGTGCTCAAGACTGGTTGAGGACTGGTTGGTCCTCTGTGAACGTGACCGCAGGCTTGATGCTCCCGCTCACCGTCTTCGCGCAGACCTCATGTCGGCGCTCTCTGCTGGCGGCCACCTTCCTTACCAGCAGGCAGTTCAGCACAACCCGCGCAGTATTCGCGAAAAAGCAAACCTCAACGCGCCGAATCCCGTCCAAAAAAGCCATGGCGGCAAAAGCTCGACGGCGCGCGGCCAAGGAGGCCAAACTCGTCGACCATTCGGATGATATGGGGCTGGAGGCGGCTATTGCCGTCCTACGAGTGCGTAAACTCTCTCATTTCCGCGTCAGAAAGCTGAGCTGTGGATTTAGGCAGCAGAGGTGTCCCGCCCGCGAGGCTGCTTCGAGCTATTCGTCAAAGCCGACCTGCGGGGCAGTGGCGGTGGTATCTCCGTCCCCAAGGGCCGCATAAACATGCCCTTCGAGCCGAAACCTCGCGCAGAGGACACAATTATGGTGTTCGCCGAGGGCCGGCAGGCGGAAGAGGCGAAGCGGGCTGGCGCGCAAATCGTCGGTGGGGCGGAAATGATCGACGGTGTGCGTGGTCTTTGCGCTTTCTGTATTCATTTGGTTTGAACGCGGTTTTACAGGTTCTGAGCGGTCGTTTGCGCGCCAACACGATTCTTTGCACGCCTGCCCTCATTCGCACCATCACACCGCGACTGGGTCGTTTCCTCGGTCCACAGGGTCTCATGCCCGCCGCACGTAGAGGGACGGTCACCGACGACGTCGAGGCGTACATCCGACGCGTCAAGAACAGCTCAGAGTGGAAGTCGGATAGGCTAGGTAACATTCGGATGCCGATTGGGAGGGTGCGTTGTGTTTTCTTTTTTATTCCTGCTGCGCTCAACTCATGTTTGCTTGCAGATGGACTTTCCCATAGAGAACGTCGTCAAGAACTTCCGCTATGTTATGGACTCGATTAAACGCGTTACGGGCAACGTGAAGTTGCGTAGCGAGGCTCGAGAGGAGAACCAGCGCAAAGGTTATTCTTTCCTGCACCCCCAGCATCTCTCGTGGCTCACTCCTCGCAGTCATCCCAATCAAGAAAGTAACGCTGAGCACGCGAAGCACCCCAGGCATACCCATCGTCGACTTTTAAGTAGAAGTTACAGCTAATAATACAAACTATTCGCTGGGGTCTACGATACATTGTCATCCTCTTCATCCGAACGCGATTCTCCCCACTTCTGCCTGTACATCTGCCGCTCACGCTTACTCTCCTTCCTCGCAGCTTTAAGCTCCTCCGCCATCGCAGCATAGTCTGCGCCTTTCCGGGCATTGGCCTTGAGGCTCCGCTTGCCGATATCCGCACCGCGGATCGGGCCCGAACGGCCCTTGGACCGCTGCGGCTGGTATCGCTCCTGCGGCGCATTTTTCGGCGGATGCGGGAAGACGTCGCCCCACTGCGCTTTGCGTGCATCGTAGAATGGCTGTTTGCCCTGCGACTTGGGGATGGTCATGCGCATCACTTTGCCTGGACAAGCAGAACTTTTAGTTGGGGCCTGTTATCAAATGAAGAGGAAAAAGACACGTACCCTCGGGCGTGCAAGCGTCCAGGATGATATGCCCACTGTTCTTGATGGGCTGGAATATCAGGCGGGGCCAGTGGTACGCCTCCTTGCGCAACGCATCCTCCAGCCCGTTCGTACTCGACGGTTCAGCCTCCCCGACCTCCAAATCCAGCTCCACGTCTTCTTTTTCCAAGGCCAAAGCCTCGAACGGCACCGGCTCCGTCTCGTCATGCAGGAAGAGCTCCTTGACAGGCAGCACCTCCCGCTCGCGCTCGATCGCAGCCTGCCCGACCCTCCCCACCCGCCCAAAATTCGTGTTCGGGACGGCCGGCCGCGGGCCACGTCGCAGGACGACGTACGAGTATCCCATGTCCTCGTGACCTTGCCCCGAATGTTTCGTGAGGCGGACAAAGGCGGGCCGTTGTAATCGCTGGGAGAAGCCGCAGACGAGCTTGGTGTCTCCGGGGTGGAAAAGCGGGCACGGGCGGTCGTGTGGGCACTGTCGCGGGTAGAAATGAGATCGAGGAAGAGGTTTGGTGGCCGGGAGACAGACAAGCTTACCGGGGCGACGACATGGCAACCATGAATAGTCTGGTCGGCAGGTTTTGTTGGAGGGCTTCCGTCCTCTGCGGCGGGTTGGTCTTCAAGAGCCAGTTCCTCTTGCGCCGACTTGACTTCTTTCGTGCCCCAGGTCAGAACAGTCTCCCGTGCCTGAGCAACGGCCTCGAACCCTTCCGTGGTGTTGTGATCTATGATAACCTCATCGCAACTATGAGCTTGTCGTTCGAAAACTGACAGTGGACCGACAACACAGACTTACCAGAACATCTGCACCGCTCGACCACATCTCCTTGATAAGCGCCTTGCGTGCAACATGGGTAGAGAGAGAGGATAGCATGAAGGCCGAGAGCGCGACCGTGTGGCGGCCTTCTGACCGGGAAACTATGTCGTTGTCATGGAGGGACTTGCGCCACGACACTCTCAATGCCCCGGTGTCGATGTCTGGCAGAGCTTGAACGATGTTTGTCCACAAGGAACGAAATGCTTACTTCGGAGCAGGCGTTTGCCGACTGTGACCAGCCCTTCGCGCTTGTCGATGCCGACATATTCTCGTAGGGTGGTATTGGCAACCGCCAGGTTGAGCGTATCGCGTTGAGAGCCTGGGGAGTTTGGCTCCTGAAAAGTATACGCGCTGCTCCTTGAGAAGAAAACGTCGGAACGAGATTTCGCTGACGCCAGTGAGAACTGAACTTACCACAGTCCGCTACCCGTCGCGGCGCCCCAGTCGATGATTCGTTCGACCCGCCACTCGGGTTCCAATCGGCGCTTCAAATGTCCCAGCACAGCGGTGATAGCGGAGAAATGGGCAGGCAGCGCAATAGACGCAAACGCTGAACCATCCCGTTCCGCATGTTGACGAGATTGCGCGCCTGTCGAGTACGTGGTGTCGAATTCTGCGTTCCAGCCCCCAGTCGACTGTTCGGTGTTTTTGTCGAGGAAAAGCCGTTCGGCATCGCTGTGCAGCTGCCGTTTGTCGCTCTCTGCGGATGGGTTCTCGTGAGCAAACGTCCTCGGCGTATCGTACAAGACATGTACCAGAGATGATGAGATTTATCGACTTCTCGAGCTCAAACGGGAGTACAACCGCGCCAAACCCGGCTCGTCCGAACTCGGCGGCTGGGGATCGCCGGCTTTGAGAAGGATCCTCTTCGTCGGCGAACTGTGTCTCTTCCGTTTCAACAACAGACGCGGTTCCTTGATATTCCTGCGGCGGAACTTCGACAAGCCGCTTTTTCTTGAGCGCCTCGTGGGTTTGTGGGTGCGGTGTGCGTTTTTTCGTGTTGAGGGTAATGTCCACGTCACGGAGCAGGTCCCGGAGGGCAGGGTCCAGGTCTGCGCGTAGATTGGGGTGCGCAGCGTACGCTGAAGACGCGAATGGACGGGCTAGGACATGGCGGAGTCGTCGCGCAGAGCAAAACATAGCGAGTCACGAGAACCCATCACTGCTTCGTTTATGGCACCGACGACGCGTGCCGCACCCACCGACGACGACGAAAGGCCCTCGAAACGCTCGAAAGTCTCCGACGCCGCGGATGACGACGACGAGCAAGAGGAGGAGTTGCCCATAGATGAGCCCACGACGGCCAGGGCAGCTGACCAGTACCTCGACACGGTGCGTTTCTCGGGCAACTACACGGCGCCACAATGCTCATTGGCCCAGATAAACCGTGCAGTGCTTGATTTCGACTTTGAGAAAGTCTGCTCTGTGTCCACGACCAACATCAACATCTATGGATGTCTCGTCTGCGGCAAATACTTCCAAGGACGCGGTCGCAACTCCTACGCGTATTCTCACTCGATCCACGACGACCACCATGTCTTTATGAACCTCCAGACCGCAAAGGCAACCACTGGTGTCTTTTCGACGCGTTTCTTGTTGCTCACATGTCCGTTAGGTCTACGTTCTGCCTGACGGTTATGCCGTCTCGGACCCATCGCTCGACGACATCGCGTTCGTCCTGACTCCCTCATTCACTCCCGCGTCCATTGCAAATCTATCCACCTCTGCTCATCTGGCAAAACCGTCTTACGACTTGACCAACAACGCCTACTTGCCGGGCTACGTCGGCCTGAACAATATAAAACGCAATGACCATATGAACGTGATAATTCACTTTCTACTCCATGTTCCGCCTTTGAGAGATTATCTCCTTCTCTCTGATTTGCGGGGCAAGGAGAGCGAGCTGCTGAAGCGATTCGCGGGGCTGGCGAAGAAGTTGTGGAACCCGAGACTGTTCAAGAGCCAAGTCAGCCCGCACGAATTTCTTCAGGAAGTGAATCGTGCCAGTGCCGGGAAATTCAGGCTCGAGCAGCAGGGCGATCCCGTCGAATTCCTTGGCTGGCTGCTGAACAGGCTACACAAAGATACCGGGGGCACGAAGCGGAAAAATTCCAGTACGTCGCGTCTTGCGCTCTCATGCTATATCGGTCCGACGAATTTCTAGGCATTATATTCTCGACTTTCCAAGGAGAACTGCGCGTGGAAAATCAGCAAGTGCTAACGCGTTCTGACGTTAGCTCCAACGAAAAACCCCGGTTTGATATCGCTCGAGGTACCAGTGGCTTCCACACGTCCCCAGCGACTGGCCGACTCATGCCCGATAGAAATACAGTCCGCAGTATCGCCTTTCCTCTTTCTCGCGGTCGACCTACCGCCTCCGCCGCTTTTTCAGGACGCTGTCGAGAAGAACATCATTCCCCAGGTTAACATACACTCTGTGTTGGCTAAATACGACGGGAAGACGTTCCAGGTAGTCTATCATCTCCGTTCGAGCGCCAGGGACATTCTGACGTCGTCTCCAGGAGTCTGCGGGTCAGCTCAGACGCTACAAGTGCCAGCGGCTGCCGCCGTACATCATCCTTCATTTCAAGCGCTTCACGAAAAATCAGTTTGTGGAAGAGAAGAACCCGACCATTGTCAACTTCCCGCTCCGGGGCCTAGATTTCAAGGACTGTGCGTGGGGGCATCCAGCGCGTCGATTCTCTAAACTTAACTCTTCCTCTCGTTACTCTTTATCAGATGTCGATGCATCCCCGTCGGGCGAGTCCACGCTCTACGACCTTATTGCCAGCGTGACCCACGAGTCGGTCGCCGGCACGACGCGCGACAAGGAGGCCACAGTCTGGAAGGCACACCTGAGGGCTGCGGGCGGGGGCGGCGATAATGAGAAATGGTTCATGATCCAGGACCTCATTGTCGAGGAGGCGCGTAAAGAGATGATTTTCCTTGGGGAGACGGTTTTACAGGTCAGTGTCTGCTCTGCTCGTCATTCACTGCTACTGGAATTTTTTGACTGATGAAATACCTCTAGATCTGGGAGCGCAGGGTCGATGACGGGAAAGGCGCCGCCGCCGCCGCCAGGAGCATGGAAGTTGATAAGTAAAAATGTATATAGGCGCTCGTTGGTGAATACAGTTGGCAGAGAAACCAATCGGAACAGAGTCCCGGCGAGAAATATGCGGAGCGCGAAGTAACAAAGCCAACTCATCGTATCTAACCACTCTTGGACCCGCTTTCTGCCTGTGGGTTGGTCGGGCGTGCCTCTGCGGCTGTCGCCTTGGGTGCTTCCACTGCCTCGTGCTGGCTATTCCCGGTCTGCGACTCTGGGTCGCGCCTGGAGGTATCAGTTCGTCAGGAATAGCAAACGCTAAACGCTCCACCTACTTTGCGGGTTTCTGCCCTTGAATCATGGGCATGAACGTGTAAACTGCGACCCCAACGCCTACAGAGAACCTTTCAGAGTCCAGAGTAAAAAATCTGTCAAAAAAAAAGCCTTACCGGCGGCGGCGGCGATCGCGTACTGGAGAGGTGTTTTCTGCATCTCACGCTTTTCAGACTTGGCCTTGGCCTCTTTCGTCCAGTATGGACGCTGTAGCTGAGCCAACTGCAACGCGAGTGAACCAAGGCACACGCTGGCGCGGTGACGAACCACCGGCAGATCAAGGTGGACGTCAACTTCAAGTTCGTCAAGCCTTCAACCTTCAAGCGTAACAAGGTTTTCTGTGGTGGCGTGTCGTAAGGCATACGCGTCCGGCACTCGCCTCCGATGCCACTTGTCGTGCCAGATCTGGTTTAGTGCGTTAATGCAGAGAAAGAACAAAGACGGGCGGCGTTCAAGTCGCCGATGCTGGCGAATGCAAGCTACATCCAGAGGTATACTCCCGAGATCTGAGAGGAAAGATGAAGCCGCGCAGTGACGTCGAGGCTGGTGGCACAAGCGGACGCGACAGCTTGCGGAATGCACCGAGTACAGGATCGAAAGCAGTTGGAATACATACACATGCAGGACAAGGAAAACAAGTAGTCCGATCAGAGGCTCATGCAACTCCCAGCGCGGTGCATGCTGCCTTCGCTGCCTCCTCCTTCGCTAGGACTTTGGTCGTTCCACTCCCCGTTCCTTTCAAATCGATTCAAACGATAGTCGAGGAAGAACGGCAAAAAGAGTCGCGCACCTTTGGTTACCCCGTCGACTAGCCACTCGTTCAGCAACATCGTCGAGAGCGTCCGTACACCACATACCTTTACATTCCATGGTCCAGGTTCGCGCATTTGCCTGTCCTGTGGACGACTCGCCCCAGCTGAGCGAGGACGCCTTGCCCTGGCCCTGAAGCCCTGACGACGCGCCGTGTCAGCGTCGGAGCGCTGATGAGGGAGAGGGAAGTAAAGAGCACAGTTATGAAGCTTTGTAACAAAACCTGCGCGACGAGTGAGCGAGGGTAGCACACAAAGAGAGCCCACTCACTCATGTCGGTCGCAAAAAAGAAATACGAAAAGTGGGCGTATAGCTGCGAGGTTACACTTGCAATTCGAAAAGAGACGCTGGACTGCTAGGCTTTTATGGAGACCCTTCGGGACTTGATGGAAAGCTGTCGGGTCAGTTACGGAGATCCACAACGGGGAGTCTAACAGGACATACCTCATCTTCAATAGACATGGGTGCGCCCGCGGTCCAGATCCAACCGACGATTACCCACTCGAGCGCTCCGCTTCTTGCGTGATAGGGGACGGGAACAACTTGAACACGTTCTCCGGGCTCGGTGCGATTTGAGGGCTGCGATGGACACCCGGAGTCTCACAGTCTATCTGACGGCAGTGGTACGCACACAGTTCGTCGGGATGTTCCTGAAGACGCTGACAGTGCCGTTGGCGTTCAAAGAGAACGTCATGGCGTGGATTGGCCGGTCAGCGGCAAAGGAAATTCACCTCAATGGAATAGTCCGATAGCTGGATCCTCGTTTTGCGGGAGAATTAAGAGCGTTAATGTAATTGGGCCTATCACGGGGCCGTGAACTCGAAGACTAACCATTTTTTGCCTTGCGTGGTGGGTAAACACTTTTCGTCAAAGGACCCGGCGTTACTTCACGGCTCTGAGGGATCCTGATGCTGCGAAGATCGGGAGACTGAGCGCTGGGAGCCGCCCATCTATGATGTTTTTCAGTACTTGACATGAGAAGGACGAGAAACTACCCGGAGTATGAGCAAAACGGGTCGTCAGGACGGCGATAACTGAGGTTAGGACCGTTTGATCGCATACATTTACTCTGTTTCGAAGCCCACGTTCTCGAAGTTTGGCGATAGAAGCCGGAGCATCCGATCGGTTGTTGGAATAGCGGTCAGCCTGCACGCACACGCGAGAAAGCTATACAGAGAAGGTCGCGATAAACGGGAGCAGGTGAGTTGAGACCGCGACCAGGGCCACTGCAGCCAGGGACATGAAGGTCACCAGGGACGACGGGGCTGATACGAACATGATGAGCTGGGCGATCCACGATGGATTCTCGGTGTTCGCGGCCTCGACGAATGGGTCTCTGCGTTCCTTTGCCTTCAAAACCGCAGAAGACAGTTGTGAATGATGACACAGGCGCTTGTCCGTCGCGGAGTTTCATTTGGAGTGATTGGGCGACTGGCAGGGCACGGCAAGATGTAGTACCGGGTTCCAATTTTGCGCGCAGCCTCGTGCCCATCCAGACCTGTCTTGAAGAGCCGGAGCGAGAGAGCTAGACGATTTGGAGCAAGCGCAAATGGCTCGGCATGAGCCAGCCGGGGATGAATCGCGATCGGAATGCGTCGAGTGGCGGGGGCCGTGTACACTTGGGCTATCAGTTTCCTCGAAGGCGTGGACGAGCAGCCGGTAGCCACCTTGATCTTGTGCGCGTTCCTGAATCCCATGACGATGGACCGAGAAAACACATCAGTGGAGGCGGCGAACTTTGCGTGTATACAATCTGCGAGCTTTAACAGCCGCCGGCAGACCATTTCGACGTCAGATGCTGTATAGCGCCATCGCTCGACGCTTATGTATCCGTTATGGGTCCCGCTGAGGCCGTGCGTGGACTATCACCGTCGTGGTGGCTGACAAGAACAAACATTCACGTGCTTTGATGGGATGACACATTCATCAGATCGCAACAAAACAAGGAAGTTTTGGAGTGGAGAGCGTATTACAGGCTTAGAAAATACAAGTATTTGTTTGAAAACAGAGCGGGGATTTCTGAATATTTGGGACAAACGCCCCAGGAGCCACAAAACCGACTTCGGCTTGGTTTTGGCCTTCTAACCCGTGCCAGTGATATACTGCAAGGCTTGCCTAGCCGCCGCATCCTTTGCAGCGTTCTTAGTATTGGCGATCCCGCGACCATAAACCTGGCCGCTAACTGAAGGCGGTCAGCGACTCGGACTTGGCCATGCAAAGACATTTCCCCCGACTTACTATACACGGTGCACGTCCAGGATTCGTTCTCTCGGGGACCACTAGCGTGCTCGTCCCACGTCATGATGTAGCCGCGACGCTGGACGTAGTTGTTGAGCTCGGTGCGCGGGTGTTGGGTTCCTGCATCGACGTCCGACGAGGGGGCTTCAGCTTCAGGCTCGACGGGCTCGGGCGCCGGTTCGGGGTCGCCGACGGGCTCGGTGGGCAAGGACGGCTCACCAGACATGAGCCTCGAGGGTGTAGCGCTTGAATGAGGTCTATACCCGCCATCTGAGCCAGCTTTTATACAAGAAAAGGGCAACCCTGTGCGAATTGCGGAGCTACGCCCAGATTCCCCCGAGCTGTTGGCCTGTCTGTAGCTGGCGCTTGCGCAGGAGCGCCCGGAGGAGGGAGGGAAGGGACGAGTCAGCAACTTTCGAGATCGGGAATTTCGACGTTATCGATTATTTTTTTTCTTCTTTTACTGGGCGCTTGCCTGGTGATGGATATTGCCTTCGGTCGTTCGTGCAAAATGGAGGGATCGCGGGCCCCGGTGCCGCGATTCAGTTGAGAACAAGCTTTCCGCCAATGAGCTGCGAGCGATCTACAGCTGGGAAAGCGGTGTAGGGTTCATTTTGTCGTGGTCTGTGCGGTAGGTAAGTAGGAACAGAAGCGGTCGATAAGATAAAGGAACGCGTACAGCTCGAGCTCGCTTTCGCAAGGAGTTGCATGTCCGCTCGATCAGGTACAGTGCGGGTAGCGTTTCTGGCAAGGATTAGAAGAAGATAATCCCTTCGAATGATGCTCACAGGAATGGAGAGCGAAACAAGAACAACAGTTGTTGGACGTTGCGACTGAACGAACACAGCGCCAACCAAGGTCCGGTGGCCACTCGGCAAGATATCAGCCGCGGCTATGAGCGCGTCTGAAGATCTAGTAGAGTCATGAATTGATTCGTCCGAGTTGTTGGTCGATTAAATCTCTCACAAGGTAGAAGACCAGGGTTTTTAGAACGCCGCGATGACTCCCCAGGAAAGGCGCGGGCTCAGGCTGTTGGTGCTGTGGAACGTCGATGACTCGGGGGCATTCACAGGACGCAATTGCAAATCGCGAAACGACCAAAAAATCCTTACGCAATGTCTCCATTTTGCGCCCAGAAGCAGAAGCCACCCAGCACACCCGCGCAACTGCGCCAGAGCCCAAACCTTCTTCAGTTGTGAGCTGATACCGGGCAACGTGCCCCGATTCCTGTGCTGGTCGCGCGGCGGAGTCGAGAGGGGGTCGGGCGCCTAACAGCAGTACGGGCGCTTAAAGGCATCCCGATTGGGACAACAAAGGCCTCGGGCGTCCCGAGAGGTGTAAATGCGACAAGGATATTCCGCGGTCCATTTTGCGTGTGTAGATATGGTATTTGGGATTGGCAATGGGCAGTACAGACACAGCGCGGCTAATCCGAAGGTGCTTGTGGGTTTCTGGCATGTGTACTTGAAACGATATCAGCCCTGATTATCGCATTGGCAGCAGATTGGGCACCTGGGCGGCAACGCACATGGAGACTTTAGGTTCTGTGTCGCGCTGCTCTGTTCGGAGTTGGAGTGAAGTGAAGGCAAGAAAAGGCACGCCATCTTCGACAACTGGAACGCGCGCTGGTGGGCTGGATGTCCGGAAGATCGACGGGCTATCTGAACGACGAAGATAGCTTTGGTGTATGTGCGCGTAGTTTGAGTTGCCGCAGGACTCCGCGGACAACAAGTGCGGAGTCGGCGTCGATCTCGGGGATAGGCGGAGCCTATGTGCGGTATGCGAAGCACCACGGGTCAATTTCGCCGCGTATTCAAGAGACCCGGGTGCGACGGAGGGCGAGGGATGCAACAGCAACGTCACCGACAACGCGAATGAGCTACCTATGTTCGTCCGTCGGTCATTGATTATGCCGATAGCAAGCTCGAAAAAGCACCTTCAGCCGCGGTAAGCCATCCTGTTGGGGCAAGAACACACTCGTGGATGAACGAGTAACAGCATCCACGACGTGCGTCTCTGTCCTAGGTGGGTCACGTGTCAGAGAACAAGGGCAGGTACCCGACGACGGGAACGCACATGCTAGCCAAATCTTTTCAATCTCCCGGCCCTACATTGGGCGTCAGAAAACAAGAAAAGGCTCGACAACGGGAACGCACACTTCGTACTGCGTCCGCGGTCGAATATAGGTTAAGTTGCCGGTGGGTAGGTATCGAAGACCGAGTGCTGTGGGCGCAGATCCTGTCCGAGTAAATGCGGCACTTGCATGTCTCAGACAGCGCAGAGCAGCCAAGGATGTGAAACAGCAACGACGACGGCAACGACGGGGGTATAAGTAAATCCGAACGAGCTGTTGTTGTCGACGATCGGGGTGTAGGCCTAGGCTTCCCGGAGGTAATTTTGCGTACTGACGCCGCGGAAGGACGACAAAACGGGTTTGAATTTGAAATCGAGTGCGGGTGTCCGCGGCGGCTTTTTTCTGTTTGTGCTGATGAGTACATAGGTCGTCAGGCCCGGACTTGTTCATTCTCGATCTGCCTAACCAAAGGTCAGAGACGATAATGGGTGTCGAGGAGACGTCATACCTTGTTTGCAGACGTCCCTCGGCAGGGAGATGGGCAGTTGGTTGGTCATCCACAACGAACGGAATGTCGTACTCGGCAAGGACCTCGATAAACACGCCGGAAAGACGAGTCGCCGAATGAAGCTGGTCGAAACGGTGTCGAGCACCACCAACATGCCGAGTGATTTTGCGGTCGTTTGGAGCCGAAAGCCGGAGAACACGCTGCGCGGCACGGCTTAAATTTTGCTTCGATGAACTGGCGCCTTCCTGTAGCCAAGGACACCGGAAGTAAACATGGTCGCGGGAACGAGGACGTGGCGGCGGTACCGATGCTTGCGAGGGTCGGAAAGCGGGCTTGAAGCGGCGCGCAACGGGCGACCGGAATGCGGTTAGACTGCATGCCGGCGGTCGAACGTTTGGACAACATTGCGGGCAGGTTTCGTCTTGTCGGTCGAGACTTTCGATTCGTCGCTGAGGAGATGGGATTTTTTACGTGGGCTGGTTGAATGGCGCGAAGGATCGTGAGGAAGACGAGTTTGCCGAGGTCGTGATCAACTGATTTGTGTGATGCGGGCGGCAAGGCGCCACGCAGGGCGGTGGGACAAGGACGTTGGAGGGACAGGGCGGACGAAGATAGGACAGTTATTGAGAGGAGAAAGGGCGGCTTGGCTGAAGAATAGGGACGAAGAGAGGCAGACCACATCAGGCGAGCTGCGTGACCAATGCAGCATCAGGCTTTCCCAGTGCCCACCACTCGACCCAGCCGGGCGTTGTCCTCTTCCCCCTCCTCGCCGTCGCCGTCGCCGCTGAGCTCAACGGCCACGCCCTTTTCCTTTCCTCGTCCTTGGTGTGTGCTGTTTGTCGCTGTGTCCCCGCACTGACGCCCTTGTCAGTAATCCCCCCGACTCCCGACTCGTTAAACTATGTCGCAAAACCAAGGTGACATCCAAGAGCGCATTGCCGCTGCCCGTCGTGAGGCAGAGAGCCTCAAGGAGAAGATTCGCACCAAGAAGGAGTCGTCTGCTGACACTAGCTGTACGTCGTCGTCTCCTGGCACCGCCGCGCCGTCTCACACTCTCGTCTAGTGCGCGCAATGGCCGCAGAGGTCGACCCGCTCCCGCGCATCGTCATGAAGCCGCGACGGGCCCTCAGGGGACATCTCGCTAAAATCTACGCGATGCATTGGGCTGCCGACCGCCGTCACCTCGTCTCTGCGTCGCAGGACGGCAAACTCATCGTCTGGGACGCCTACACCACCAACAAAGTCCACGCTATCCCGTTGCGGTCGAGCTGGGTCATGACCTGCGCTTACTCCCCCTCGGGCAACTTCGTTGCTTGCGGCGGTCTCGACAACATCTGCTCCATCTACAACCTCAACAGCAAAGACAACCAGGGCGTCAAGGGTGCACGGGAGCTCAGCGCCCACTCGGGTTACCTTAGTTGCTGTCGGTTCATCAACGACCGCCAGATCGTGACGAGCTCGGGTGATATGACCTGCATGCTCTGGGATATCGAGGCTGGTGTCCGTGTTGTCGAGTTCAGCGACCACACTGGCGATGTGATGAGGTGCGCGCCCAACACTCTTGCTCGCCCTGACATGTGCCATCAACTGACCATCTCTCGACAGCTTGTCGCTCGGCCCTAACCAGAACGTCTTCGTCTCTGGTGCTTGCGACGCCACGGCCAAGCTATGGGACATTCGCAGCGGCCGCGCAACGCAGACCTTCACCGGCCACGAGTCTGATATCAATGCCGTCCAGTGCGTATCAATTTCGTCTGCACAAAAGGGGGGCGCTTCTGACGGGTGGTACCCCAGATTCTTCCCGAACGGCGATGCATTCGCGACTGGCTCTGATGATGCTTCGTGCCGTCTCTTCGACATTCGCGCGGACCGTGAGCTCAACACCTTCACGCATGACAACATTCTGTGCGGCATCACGTCCGTCGCCTTCTCTATTTCGGGTCGTATTCTGTTTGGTGGCTACGACGACTGGACCTGCAACGTTTGGGACACGCTCAAGGGCGAGCGCGTCGGTGTCCTGACCGGCCACGAAAACCGCGTCAGCTGCCTTGGTGTGAGCACCGACGGGATGGCGCTTTGCACGGGAAGCTGGGACAGCACGCTCAAGGTATGCAAACCAATTCAGTCCTGGCTCGCAACATGCGCTTACAAGCGATGTTATGCAGGTCTGGGCATAAGCGCAGAGTATTTTACCCTACCCTCTTATCTCGACATGAAAAGACTCGCTCCCGTTACCTTCGCATCGCGCCACAGCTTCCTCCTTTCCTCCTCCGCACCCACCCGCTCCCCCGTGCCACAGAAGAGATGGCACGGATGGACGCCGAGAGTCAGTCCTTACACGAATTTATACTACGTGGTTTTGTTGCGGTGGTTCCGTCCATATATCTCGGCGCTCTGGTACCTACTTACTCTCCTCCTGCTCGACGTCCATCCAGCTCTTTTTTTTCCGTATATATCGTTTCAATTTTATTTTGTTCAACTCGGGAATGCGTTGCGTTGTCTGGGGGCGAATGAGCGGGGACACGTGTGGACCATCAGCTTTACTCTCGACTTTGACGCTTATGGCCGACGAGGATGAACGCGCCGCAAAGGCCGCGCGTGCCAAGGCCATGGTCCGCCTCCGTCGCCTCGTTTACGATACACGGCAATTGACCGTGCTCCTCGCATAGCTCAAAAAGCGGCAACAGAAGAAGGCCGCGACTTCTGCTGCTGGGCCTGGCGTAGCGTCACCTATAAGCCCGCCGGGCTCGCGCTCGATGACGCCTGCGCCCGTCGAGCCGGACCCAGAGCCCGTACCCGCACCAGCGGTACAACAACCGGTACCGGTACCAGCACCAGCGGCAGCGCAGGCGGTGGCCGACGAGCGACGCGATCTGGGCGACGTGTATGTTTATGTCTATGCGTTCATAATCCGGAACGCGTTTTTCTTTTTAACTGACTGAGGATTCGTGGATTCTAGATTCGACGTATCGAAGGACGACCCGTCGGCGGACAACTCGTGGATTAGCTCGTTGGCCCGGGCGCCGTCGCCGACGAAACAGGTTGCGCGGTCACCGCTCCCGACGTCGTGGACCAGTTCAACGACTTCGCCGCCGCCTCCGCCTGGACCGTCGTCGTCTTTGGATGCACAGCAGGTTCAGGATCTCCAAGCCGAGGTGGATGCGTTGCGGGCGGACGTAGCGCGTCTGGGGCCGTTCGAAGCGCGTACGTCCAGCTCTACAGTAATTTTTTACACCATTTCAGAAGCTCAGAGAGGATCACAGAGGCTGCACGAGCTGCAACACAGCTCGCGGAATCTTCGCGCGCGGCGCAAACGCTGCAAGCCGAGGTCGAGAGGCTGCGCCGAGATGTTGCGCGTCTGGGGCCGTTCGAGGCTGGTATGTTCTGGTTCTGTTATTCTTCGAAATCGTTGGTTGAATGATGTTTGGTTTGCAGAGGCGGCGCATGTTGCTGGCCAACTCGCGGAATCCTCTCGAGGCGCGCAGGCGCTACAAGCTGAGCTGGAGAAGCTCAGGGCGGATGTCGCGCGTCTTGCACCGTTTGAATCGCGTACGTCCTCTCAATCCGACCTTCTTACACTGGCTAAACGAAGCACGACAGAGGCGACACAAACTGCTGCACAACTCTCCGAATCCTCCCGAGCGGCAAAAGGCCTACAAACAGAGCTCGAGACGCTACGGAGGGACGTCGCCCGTTTGAAGCCCTTCGAGTCGCGTATGTTTGTTCGCTGGTTATTTCTGCACTCCTTCTCAAATTTGATGTTATACAGAGGCAGCACAAGCAGCAACACAACTCGGGGAAACTTCCCGCGCCGCGCAAGCCCAGCAAGCAGAGTTGGAAACCCTTCGAGCGGAAGTGGGGCGTCTCAGGCCCTACGAGTCGCGTATGCTCCTTCATTTTTCCTCTTTCCTAAACTAAAACATCCCCGCAGAGGCAGCCCAAGCCGAGGCACAACTCGCAGATTCATACCGCACCGCACAAGAGCTCGAAGCGCGCGTCGAAGAGCTCAACGCCGAAAACGACGAGTTGCAGCAAAATCAACAACAGACCATTTCGTTGTTGGTCTCGGAGAAGGCATCGCTGACAGCCGAGCTGGAGCGGCTTGCGGATCTGGAGAACCGTGCGTTACTTCCCTCGTTTCCAAAATATTAGTCCTCACCAAGTGGTAGATGCAAGCACGACTCAAGCAGCCCTCGAAGAGGAACGCGCCGCAGCCAAAGAGCTCGACGAGATCGTCCGCAGACTGCGCACCGACCTCGGCGAAGCGACGCTGCGCATCCAACAGGCCGAATCGCGACAGAAGGAGCTCTCCGAAAAGGCACGTGACCAGGAGCGTGAGCTGCAGCTGGCCACCGCGTCGTTGAGCGACTCGAAAAAGGAGGCGGAGAAGCATGAGAGGCGTGCGCGGGAGTTGAGGGAGCAGATCCAGAATGACGATAGGCTGGAGAGGGCGGAGAATTCGTTGAAGAATACGCAGAATAGGGCGGATGAGCTGGAGTTTCAGCTTTCTAAGCTCAAGCAGGTGAGAAGCTGTCCTTCATATGCTGGAGATTTCTGATGAAATATAGGCTCATGGGACACTCAAAACCGAACGCGACCAAGTCCATAACGACGTCAAGACCCTCCGGGAAAGCGAGGAACAATGGAAATCCAAGCATTCTTCGCTGCACGAACAACACACCACGATCCAACAAAAACTCGACGCGACCACCAGCGAGAAGAGTCTGCTTTCGCAGGAGAAGACCGCGCTGCAAGCCCAAGTCGTGACTGCACAACAAGCACTCGCCCAGCTCAACGAAAAGCTGCAACAAGCCACGTCTGAACTGGCGGCGAGCAGCCGGCAACTGCAGCTTTCGCAGAACGAGCTCAAGGCTGCGAGCCGGCGCGCCGAGGACGCGGAGAAGACGCAGAAGGACCTGCAGACCGAGGGCACGTCCCTGATGCGCTCCCTAGACGAGATGCGGACCAAGACCGTCGAGTTGACCGGCGCGAAGCTCGAGCTCGCGGAGCAGGTCGACGGGCTGCAGCATTCGGTCCGCAGTCGGGATGCCACTATCGCGCAGCTCGAGGGTGATTTGGATGAGGTTCGGGACGCGAAGGAAAGGGCGGAGAGGCACGTGCAGGAGATGGTGGCGGAGCGGGATAAGGACCGGGCGTTGGCGCAGGCGAGCTCTGGGGAGCTGCAGAAGGCGTATGCGGACCTCAGGGAGGAGCTCGACTTGGCGAACGATAGTATTCGGGCGCTGGAGGCTGAGCGGGCGAGCCACCGGCAAGAAAGCGCGAGGAGGATCGACGAGGTCGAGCGGTTGACGGCGCTTTCGAATGCTCAGCAAGATGAGTTGTTGGCGCTCAGAGCGGAGCTTTCCGAGCAGCAAAGTGCTCAAGAGGAAGAGCAGAGCTTCTTGCAGCGGGCGCAGAACGAGATCGAGTCTCTTCGTGCCGAGGTTGCGGCCAAGGACGAGGAGCTCGAACGCCTTCGGGATGCCGTGTCGACGTCGACGCCTGATGCGCAGTCGCTGGACCACGAACTGCTCAGTTCCCTGCGGCAGCAACACGCGCTCGAACTGTCGACGGCCCAATCCCAGATCCGGTCCCTCGAAAACTCGCTCTTCGACGCGGAAGCCAGGTCACATGCGTTGCGAAAGCAGATCAGCACGCTCGAGGACCAAGTGCGATCTTCGGGGTCCGGCATCCACCGCGCGGTGTCGCCACTCGCGAGCATCCCGTCCTCGTCTCGGCCCGCCAGCCGTGCCTCGGCGCGAACGACGGCGACGAACATCGGCTCGCAGCCGCTGGCACGCACGCTGTTCGACCAGAACCTGACCGCCGAGACGCGACACAAGCGCAAAGTCAGCCTCAGCATGCTCAAGGCGCGCATCGACTCCGAGGTCGCCGCCCAGCACCAGGCCCACTCATCGCATCCGCCATCACGTGCGCTGTCGCCAGTGCTGTCTGCGGACGGGACCGCGACGGGCACGACGTCGCCCCCCGTTATGGTGCCCTCGGCGCATTCACATCGGCCCCAGTTCTTGGACGACTCGCATGTGTTTTGGTGTCATTCGTGTCGGGGGGATTTAGTCGTACTTTGAGGGACAGAAAGGACTCGTTCGATTCTTCTGTTTGTTTGCTCTTCGAGATTTGCTACAAATGTCACTGCAGGATTGGGAAGTGTACATGATCATTCGAAAGTCCGTTCCGTCTGGGAGGTGGGACACCATGGATGAAGTGCGAGAGAAAATAAGAGTATGACCGTCTGCGCCCACAAGTCCGCCAAAAGCAGGCAAACCAGCACTTGACACAGACAACCACACGCGCATTAGGACAAGGTAATTGGATCCAACTTTGACTTTTATATTCTGCGAGCAAAAAAGCCCAAACCACCACTAGCTATAGGTACTCGTACACCGCCAACTCGAAAAAAGCAAACAGAAAAAAAAAAGCCATTAATGATGATGAGTTGCGCCTCGACAAGTGGCAAGGAGGGAAGCGCAGAATAGGACGGAGGAGATGGGTTAGGGTAACTTTAGCGTATCGTAAGTATGTATGTACCGTGAAAGGTTGGTGGGTGCTGGCCCGGCCCGTATGTTTTTGGTTACTCCAAGAAAAAAGACCACGCCGCGCGCCGTTGGAAACGTACACGCGGCGGGTGTGTGGTGGTGGGCTGGACGCAGCAGAAAAGGGAGGTGCGATGCAAAATAAGTATGCGGACACGGCGATGGATGCGATGGATGCGATTGGATGGATGGATGCGAGGATGGATTGGATTGGATGGAGTGCAAAGCGAATATCGAAAGGTGAGAGGAGGAAAAAAAAGATCTAAACCAGTATGCGGAATGGATTGTTTGTTTGTTGCTGCGGGGGGACAGAAATGCAGGGTATGTGCCAAGGTATATGCAAAGAAACTTGAAAAGTGGGTTTGTTGTCGTCGCCATTGCTGCTTGTTGGAAGTATCGCAAAAAGATTAACCGGGTTGCGTCGCGTAAGTTGTTTGTTTGTTTGGTCGTCAGTTTCGTCAAAAAGATGCCTTCGAGGTCGTCAGCACAAATCTCCAACAAAAGTTGTTCCTTCCGTACCTCAAATCGCCAAAGTGCGCCTTCGCTCCCAGCCTTCGAGCATGGGCACCCTACGGGCCGGTATCTTCGCCCTCGGCTTCGGAGCGGGACTGAACACATCGTCCACATCCACATCAAGCCCCATACTGTCGACGTCCAACGAATCGCTCAAATCCAGCCGCTCCAAATCGACCTCAATGTCAATAGCCTCCAATTCCACCGTCACGGTCGTATCGAGATGTTCGAGTTCAACATCCACTTCGAGCTGGTCGAGCGTCTTGGTGCGCTGGATCGGCGGGCTGGGGCGCGGCCGACGACCCAAAGTCGGGGAAACGACAGTGGGTTTCGGGACCTCGATGTTGGTGGTGTCCAGCACGACGTCTTCGTACGCTGGTGGCAGGCGGTCGTCCTCTGCGATGTCGCCAACTCCCCAAGTCCACCTGCCGAGCTGTGATGGGCGGAACACCTGCACCATCTCCGCCGTCTTGAGCCCGCTGCGCTTGTCCAGCCGTGCTCGGCGCAGTCCGCGGCCCTCCCGTACACGGTCCGCTTCGTCCTTCTGCATCGCGTTGAGCTGCCTCGACGCGCTCGACTGCGCCAACACGCTCCGGAGGCGCGTGGTCATGCGGACGAACGCCGCATGTTCCGCTTGGGCAGCCTTCTGCGCCCTCCGCTGCTCTTTCCTAGTTGCGGATGACGAACTGGAAGGTACACGCGGGTGGGCGCTGCCGGAAGCATGCCGCGAGTGGACCGGCGAATATTCCGACGGCCGGCGGAGGTGTGATGCCGTCAGCGGCGGCACGGCATCGTCCTCGGCAGCCTCCAAGTCCTCGTCAGCACAAGTGAAATACGAGCTGTTCGAGTCGGTGGACGCCTCGACCGAATGTCCACCTGCGATCGCAACGTCGATGTTCGTGTGGCCTGTCTCGGGTGTATGCACAGACGAGCCATCCGAGTCGCTGTCACTGTCGCCATCGCCAACGACGCTCGGCACTTGATCGTCGTCCTCAGACTCGCTCTGGCTTTCGTCAGATGACCACGGCTCAAAGGTCGCGTGCCGGGGCGAGATAGGAAAGGCAATCGAGTTGGGGGAGAATTGAGATTGCAGGGAGACGGTCTCGGCAAGCGACGGGTATTGCGCCTCGAGTTCACGCATGCGGTCCTCGGCACGGCGCAACATGCTCCGCGCAACCCAGGCGTGGTAGCCGCCTCCGCCCGAGGCTGGTTGTAGAATATCGTCCATGTCTTCGTCTTCGGTCCGCTCGAAAGAGGGTGTGTTGCTTTCAAATAACCCGACCGCGGTAGCGAGTTGGGGCAGAACATGTGCGCGGAAGGCGTCGACCAGTGTTGAACGGGCCCGACGACGCAAAAGACGCGGACTGAGCTCTTCACGACGCAATGTAGACGGCCTCGGCGCGTCGGTTTGTTGTTGGGAGAATGCCGAAGACGGAGCAGATGGTGGAGCAGAAGGTGGGGGCGTTTCGAGGTCATGGGTAGAAGGTGGTCGGTCCTCTTCTGACGGTTCTCGGGACTCGCGCGACGCAGAGGACGCGCGCCGAGTAAGTTTGAGAAGCGGAGAAGGCGAACGAGTTGGAGACGTGGGCGGCGACGAAGCAGGAGGCGAAGTTGGCCCCGGCGTGAACGTTCTGAGTTCGTCAGTTGCAGGAACAACAAAGAAACAAGAGCAAACATACGCGACGAGAGCCATTAAAAGTGACCGTGAGCGCACCAGGCGGCTCTTGGTGAACCGCGTACCGCTCTTGAGCGACGCAGGGGGCGAATTGAGAATCTGCTCCTTGACCTTGGCCTTTGCCAACGTTGTCGTTGTCGCCTCTTCCCGTTCGCGCTCGATGCTGGCCCTGCGCTCAGCCTCCAAACGTTCCCTCTCCTCTCGTTGCATACGCTCTCTACGTAGGCGGTCCTCTTCTTCGTCCGCCACGCGCTGCACTCGACCGCTTTCCTCGACGTCAAACACAACCCGGTCGAGCATCTCGCGACACTCGTCACCCATGTCCCACTCCTCGGTCTTGCCGTCGAGAAAAGAGCACACCACCTGCCCCCCAGGCAGGTCGAACACGACCTCCTGCAGGAGGCTAGGCAGCGCGGCGGCCCTGTCCAGCGCATGCATCGACGGCGGCGCCTCCAGGTCGTCCGCCGCAAGCCTCGCGAGCTGCGTCGCCCATGCGTGTGGGAGGGGCAGGTTCGCCGGCAGGTCGGGGAACGACAGCGCGAAAAGGATAGTGGGCGTCGCTGGCGCCGCCGCCGACGGTGTCGCAGACACTTGTGGCGTCAGTTTTATGAGCATGGCCACGGGAGAGAGCGAATGGGAGCGACACGGTGGGGTCAGAGGGAAAGGGAAAGGGAGAAAGCGTGGTTGTGGGTCCCCTAATATGAGTAAATGGCGCCAGATATTTTGGTGGCGGGCGCCAAGCACGTCGGTGGTGGAGAAAAGACAAGACGCGCGCGGACCCAGATGGGTGCCAATGAACGCTTGATTGCCGAGCCGGTGCTTCCAGCATTTTATCTCCATCGCGCTTCTCGTGCCCTTCCGTGGCCGCGCTTAGATTTGCTCTCCCTTGCTCTGCAGCCACCCAGGAGCAAACCGATAGCAAACTAGTACACAGGAGCAACGCAACGCATATGGAATTTCCGATCGTGTTTCGTCAACTGACGCCCTAAAGCGCTCCCGGACGCGTAAATCCGGACCTCATCCTCGCAAAAGCAGGGCTGAACGACGTTTCAAGCGCCGAAACGCGATTGAAGACGCGTATATTTGCGCTGAAAACGCGTCCCCGCGCAAACCCTGCGTCACCAATGAACGCACCACTAAATCCCCTCTAGCGCAGGGCCTGCTCACCCGTTGGGCCCCAAACACACAAAGGACGCCTCTAACAGAGCGATGACGCATTGTGGGCTCTATTAGCGGCGCCTCCGTGGCCGCTGGCCCCGCACACACTCGAAATGGACGACTTGGTCCCTTGGAATCGATATCAATTGCGGTCCGAATCCCGAACAACCTTCCCAGGAACACGAAAAGTCGAAGCCTTGCAACCCGAAGCTTGATGCGCGTTGTGCAGAGGTTGTTGGAACGTTCGAAGCGTACATGCAGCTTCGTAGGCAGGTATCAGATATCACAGTTGAACACTGCGATGCGAGGATGAAGGGAAACATGTGGGTCCCGGCGGAGACCGGGCTGCGAAGGTCGAGGATCAGTCGAAGAATATGTACAGGGCGCTCCGCGGTGGATGGAATGTGCTGTTGTTGTCGGCGAAATCGCGGGTGGGTCGCGGGCAAGAGCGGAGAACAGTTCCGCTTATAGTATTCGACGGGGTCGGGCTGGGCATTGGAATTGAGTTGGAAGGATCGTGTCACATGAAGGCGTCCGTCCGGAAGTATCCCGAGTCTGAGAGACGGCTGGCCCCTTTTAATCATCGTCTCCAGGGCCGCAAGCCTCCAAACGTTGAGGACGTCGAGGGGAAGGTCGGAGGAGCAGGGGCGTGGGGTCGCGTAATATCGAAGAAAGAGAAGGAAAGAAGGAGCTCTTTCTGTCCAGTTGCTGAGAGCTTCAATCCGTTGCTTGAGCTTCAAGTTGCTGGTGGCCGGAGGCAAACAGGCCTAGGTCGACTCACGTGCAGTGCGACTGATGGCAAAAATCCTCTCCGCATCGAGTCTTTCGTCAATTAATTCTGGGTAGTGGAAACAAAAACAGCACAGTATACTAAGCTACAGACAGCTACAACACTCAATAACCCACATTAATCCGCTTTCCCTTAACCTCATCCCACCTCTCCAGGGACTTGACAATGAAATGTGCGACATCAGCGCGCGAAATGGTGTAAAACTTGAGTTCCTCCTCGCTATACCGATACGCAGACTTTCCCTTCGGCTCTTGCTCATCCGCAAGCGACTTGCCGTCGGTCAACAGCGCCGCTCGGACAACCAGCACGTTCGTGTAGCTCCCAGCAGCAGGCACGCCCGGCCGTTCGCGCCAGTTCTCGCCGATGAACAACGCCTCGGGCTCGGTCGCCCCGTCCAGCCCCCACGTCCAGCCCGCACCGTGAGCCAACACGCGCTCCATCGCGAGTTTGTCTTTATGCGGTTGGACGATCGTGCTGTAGAGCATGCGCATAGGCAGCGGGAGTGCCTTGTGTGCGACGGGGGAGAGTCCGATGGAGGAGAGGATGATGATCTTCGGTTGGGAGGAGTACGCGGGCATGGTGCAGAGGACGTTGAGAAGGCATGCAGTGACCAGGTTGGGTGGGTCTTGGATGAAGCCTTTGGTGATGTTGAAGCCGGGAATTCCGCCTTGAATGAGAAGTTAGAATTGGACTGTTGGAGAAGAGCAGCCAACGAACCGACTGTAAACAGCAGAGTGTCGACAGTGCCAGCCGACTCCCATGCGCGGCGCGCGTCTTCTTCCTTCAACGCGTCGCCTTTGACCAGGCGCGCCTTCCCAGAGCGAACATGCCGCTGGATCGTCTCGTCCTTGTCGAATGCAGACGGAGATCGTAGTAAGAACGTAACAGTAGCGCCCTTCTCTGAAGATACTATGAGAAGGCCGCAAATTCAAGGCAAAACGCGTACCAAGTAGACGAATGCTCGTCAAATAGCCAATATTGCGCGAAGCGCCAACAGCGAGGACATTCATGTTGCTAAAGCTCGTGGACATCGTTGTTGTCGTTGTTGTCGAGCTCGTTATTTGCAGTAGAGATGGTTTATGTCGCGTCTCGGGGCCTGGTATTTATACCAGACGCCCCTCAGCGAGCAGCACTACGTGTCTGACTTGATTCGGCGAAATAGTCTCGCCGAATCTTCCGAGCGTTCGCGTCGGCGCATCCGAGTCAGGGCTGCGCATCGCCTGCGTCGGGCTTTCTTGTGTCAGTCAAACACTGCGGTTAATCCCGGTTACGTCGGGAATCGGGATATGGGGTATATCTAGGACGCCAGCTTGACGCCAGCGCGACTTGAACGCGACCCCAAGTACTGTCAATGGACAATGCGCGCTGGAATTCGTGTGGGCGCGACAAGCAAAAGGACAGCAAACTCGGAGATCGTGGAAGAGGACAAGAAGGGCTGGTTCACGTGATTACGCGTTCCTCGTCTAACACTTTCGTCTTTCTCCGAGCTACACCACAACCAATTCCCTTCCCCTGCACCGTCACCATGACTGGATCCCTATCCAGACGCTCAGTTGAACGTGAACTTCTCCCCAAGTAGCTCCTCCGTAAGGTCCCACAACTTCTTCGCGTGTCCATCGTCCGCAGCGAAAGCCGAAACTTGGCTATCGGCGACGACAGAGTCTACCAGATACGCGCCGCCCTTGCCCTCGAGGCTTGGATCGACTGACGCCGCGACGGTTCTATCGCCAAAAGAAATTACTCGGTGCCTAGGACTGGAACGGGAAACCACTGCACTCACGTTGCCGAACCTTGCTCGCGCGTCTTCCACTGGAACTTCTCAGTGTTGGGTTTCCCATCCGCCGTGTATATCCCTGCCAGAATGCGCAATGAGCCACCAGAGAGAGCCTCCGAAATTCAATCAAACGTACCAAGCGCCTGCATCGTCTCGATAGTCTCCGGCGCCTCCCCAGTCGCGATCGCCCCAGGGTGCAAGCTAAACGCCTGGATCTTCCCCGCAGAGCGCCTTGTAAGCTCCTTCGCAAACAACACATTCGCGATCTTGGCCGCCGCGTACCCCCCAATGGCGGTGTACTTGCTCTCATCGGGCTTGGCGAGCGTCTCCCAGTCGATGACGCCGTACGTGTGCGCCCCGCTCGACACCAGCACGGCGCGCGGCGCGAATCCCGGCGTCGTCGACGCCGACGCGAGCAGTTTCGGAGCCAAGAGCTTGGTGAGGAGGAACGGGCTGACGTGGTCCGAGGAGAACTGCGATTCGAGGTTGTCCGGGTTGAGCCGGAAGGAGCCGATGACGGCTGCAGCGTTGTGGATGAGGATCTGTGCAGCGAGATTTCAACAGCGAAAACGCAAGAGTGAGGGAAAGCGTACATGTAGCGGCTCCGGGTACGCGTTAACCTCAGCGGCTGCCTTGCGCACCGACTCTCGCGAAGCGAGGTCAAGGACCAGCGGTCGGATGTTCGCTTGAGGATATTCCTTCTTGAGCGCATCTTCCGTCTCCTTCAGCCTACAGTAAGTATTCTCCGTCAGCGGGCTCCACGCATAACGAGAATCCAATCGTACTTGGTGAGACTGCGGCCAGTGATGATAACAAGCCCAGCATCCTTCGCAAACGCACGAGCAGTGGTGAACCCAAGCCCCGTCACGGACGTCCCGGTGACGAGCACTACAAAAGACGCGCTTAAATGCATGGACATTAGTCGAAAGGCCTCAGCATACCAGTCTTTCCCTTGATCTGCTCCGCAAAAACTTCAGCAACCTCATTCGCAGTCGTCTTGTCCGTAAACGCGGCAGCAGGCATGTCAGTTCGAGTTCGAGTTCGAGTTCGAGTGCAAGTTCACGTCGTCCAGTTGTGTTGTGATACCCATGGTCGCGAGAGCGTCCGCTTTATAAGTGGGACCCGAATCGGTAAGCCGACGGCCCGGGCATTGCAGTACTTCCTGGACGCGTCATGGCAAACTCGAAAGAGCTGAGTAAAACGGTGGGTGGCCCGCCTTCAGACATGCACTCAAGGCGTAATCTTGCTTCTCTTTGCAGGCAGGAAAATCTAAGCGCTGAGTAAGGTGGTGGTTAAACGGGAAGGGTGGGCTTTGACTTGATGGGTGATGTAATCGCCAATCCCGAGTGCGCAGGGAGAGGACCAAGTTGATCCAGAGCATAGTATGTAGCACGCAGTAAGACGCGACTGGTCGACTGGTAAAGCAACGAACCTTCAATATCACGGTGGGCGCATTTGGTCACGTCTCCCAGTTTACTGCATTTTTTTCTTGGTTGCGTACTCGACCTACTCCCCGACTAAAAACAGAAGAATGAAAAGTATGCATTGCAGTTATGACCGATAGCGAGACACTCCCTCTGCCGCCGCCCTTTTCTCTGCGCCAGTCGCAGCATCTCCAAATAAACATACGCTCCGCTCCACCCCACGAGAGGCAAGCATTTTACTTCCGCTTCTTCACCGTCGACGCCTCCTCCTTCTTCTCCTCCTTCTCGTCCTTGCCCGCAGGCGCAACCGGCGCAAGCTTCGCAGCCTCCTTCTTCGCCTTCTCGTTCGCAGCCTTGTCCGCCGCGGGCTCCTTGTTCTGCGGGACCACACACCCGAACAGCGTGCCAACCATGCCGAGGACCGTGAGGAACGCGCTGAACAGGACGATGCCCGTCTCGGGGTACGTCTTGGCAGCCAGAACGGGGTCGATCTTCGCGAGGTCGATGAACGTCAGGGCCTTGTAGCGCAGGAAGCCAATCGGGTCCTGTGCGAACACCGGCGCGTCGACGTCCTCGTCGTCGTCCGTGGACGCATCAGCGGGCTTGGACGCAGCAGACTCGAGCGGCTTCTTGACGTCGAAGGTCTCGACCGCGAGCGCCTTGGCGTCACCCGCCGAGTGGCCGACGTAGATGTTGTCAAAGAGGATGTCCTCGGTCATGGTCCAGAGCTCGATACCGACACCGCCAATCTTGGCAAGCGACTTGACGGGGTTGAGGTCCTCGTAAAAGTCGGGGTTGGCGATCTTGCGGGGAGACCACTCGCCGATGTAGGCGGGGTTGTCGATGAACGGCGCGTACCATTTGCCCTTGTAGGCCGGGTTGGCAATCATCGGGCGCTTCCACTCGCCACAGCCAGGAGCCTCAACACAGAGCGGGTTGGGGACGCTAGGCGCGATCCAGTCACCGTCCTCCTCGTCGTCCCACTCTTCCGGCTTCTCGGCGTCTGGGTATCTGTTTAGTTCTGAACACCGTTCACAAGAAGATACACACCAGGGTCGGGAATGGAGGTCGGCTCGTTGTCGAGCCAGCCCTCGGGCTTGACGGCCTCCTCGTCGACGATTTCGTAGGGTGCGTCCTCGTCCCAGTCCTCGGGCTTGGTCGCTTCGGGGTCTTCAATCCGCTTAGCGTCAACCCAGTCGGCGGGCTTGAAGTCCTCGGGGTCGTCGATCTCTGCCTCGGGGTTGACGGGCGGCTGGAAGTCCTCAAGGAGGCTGCCGGTCTTCTCGCTGATGCCGTTGAGCAGGATCTCGTAGGTGTTGTTGGGGCTGCGCGAGAGGACGTCAATAACGCAATAAAAACTGCGGAACGGGAAGCACACGAACTTGATAATGAGCGTGTAAAGGTTGGTCAGCTTCTCGATGGTGGGCCGGGGCGGGAGAGCGAGGTGCTTCTCCTCGAATTCGCCGGTCTTGGGGTGCTTGTAGCGGAAGATAAAGTGAAGCTAAAAGCAGTCAGTCCACGGACTCGTGATGCACCAATCAAAACGAACCTTGGTGCCGGGGCAAGTCAAGTCGGGACCGAACATGACGACCCAGGGCGTGGTGTCGGAAAACTCCTTGCCGCTGGTCTGGAAGCCGTCCTCAAGGAGCTTGAGGTAGCCACCACCGCAGTTGCCGCCCTTCTGGTACTTGACCTCGTACTGTACGACGAGCGGCTCGTCCTTGAAGTCGACGGGGGACGCGAACGGCGCCGAGATGGCGTGGTGGGCGGCCTTGCTCTTGGCCACGAGACCGAGGTCGCCGTCAATGACAGAGATGGACGGCTCCTCGACCTTCCATTCGCCGACGTAGCTGAAGGTCTCACCGCCGACGGGGGTCTTCTTGGTCGCCTCTGACGGTGTCCAGCGGTCTGACCAGTCGTCGGTGAATTGCTCGAGGAACGGGGCTTGGATGGAGGTGGGCTGCGGGGAAAGTATGAGCAAGAGAGTGTGCCAGCGAGACACAGAAAACGCACGGTGAAAGCGGGTTTGCTGCCTTCCTCTTGTGCGAGGGCGCCTGTGGCGGCGAAGGCGAGTACGGAGAGCGCTACGCTTCGCATGGGGATACGAAGGGCCGGAGACGAGGTTAAGACAGTGGATGAGCTGGAAGAAACGGGTTAAAGGCGTTACAGGCTTTTATGATCACACGCAGTCGTGGCGGCATACGTGGCATCACCCCGAACCGCGGCCATGTGAACGCCGTCTACCCCGAGACTGCTCCGCGCTCTTCGATATCTAATGCGTTCTCTCCTCGTCGCGTCAATTCGCCGAGACAGTGAAGACGCGCCAAGCACGAAACAGAGCTGACCTACAAACCACAGCAAGCACCGTACTGTGGCGAAACTAGCAAGCGCGACGGTCGAATTTGCAATGAAACTCGGAGAGCAAATTGGATCACATCCATCTTGCAGCGAACCATCATGGCGGACCCATTTACCAAAACTCGAGCGTTGTGGATGAGAGTTAGCCAGCCAGACCTTATCCTTCGTCCCAGCGACGGTGGCAACATCTACGTCCTCCAAGACATCCTCGAGCACTACTCTGAATACTTTGACGAGCTTCACCAAGAATCGCGTCCAGGAGCTGGACCAACACGACGGATATCCCATCGTACGGGTCGACGAGAACCAGTCGCTCCTGCGCGCTCTACTTTACCGTGCACATCCTACGATCCTCGTACCGGACTCTCCCACCACAACCACACCACCTTGGTCCCGGCAGACTTCGAGCACTTCGTCGACATATACCGCGCGGCCGAGAAATACCGCTTCCGCATCGCACTCAGTCTGTACGCAGATGATTCGCCCCATCGTGCCTGCACACTGCAGATTGCCACCGAGTTGGGGTTCGACGACTTTGAGGAGAACATGATGCCGAAGGGGACCCTCGAAAAAGTAATCATGGGCTTGGTACCATGTCCGAAGTATCATGGCTGAGGACTCTACAACAGTCTAGAAATACAGGCTGGCTGCGAATACAACTATACAAGCATAAGCAAGTTTTCGGAAACGGCGAAACAAAGAAAGCACTCACTGTCTCGTTTGATCTTAATCTGCGCCTCCTCCAACTTCTTGAACAACTCTGCATCCCCAATAACCCGCGCCGCATCCCGCACCTCACGACACGTCTCATCCAGCCTCGTGATCACCCTCACAATCGTCCCCTCCGCGACGTCCGTCAGCGCCGTAATCTGCTCAAACGGCACGCCTTTGGCCCACTCGTACACCACCTCCACCAACCCAAACTTCAAATTCGACCGAAAGTCCTCCGTCGCGACCTTGTGCGCGTCCTGTATCCGCCCGACCCGCTCGCTGATCGCAATGATCGCCTCCCTGCCCGCCTCGAGCGCTGGGGGTATCACGGGCTCGATCTCGGTCTTCTCCTGGAACACGAAACACGAGAGGAGCGCAACGACCTCTTCCGGCTCGTACGCGGCAAGAGTGTTCTCGAGGATGAGCTCCGTGAGGACAAGCTCGTTGACCGAATTGATCTCGCACGCAACGCGGCCTTTAAGCAGCACGGTCGAGTTCTCGTCGATAAACTGGAGCTCCTGCAGGACTTCAATGCGTTGTTCGTAATCTGGGATCAGCTCGAGGTTCTGGTCCGAGATCGCGAGTTTGAGGTTGGCGATATTGGACCTGAGGACTTTCTCCCCGTGCAATATCCCGTACTGCATAGAGGGTTAGTCCACGAAGAGGAGGCCGAGAAGAACGCCGAACATGTTGCTCAAAGTCCCCACAGAGCAAACGCTCCCGTCCAGCAAGCTTGTCGACCCTCGCGTTCCGTGCACGCAACGTCTCCTGGAACTCCAATGACCTCATCCTTGCCCAGTCGACCTCTGGAATCGCAGGTGCCGCCGCCCATTCGTCAGCCAGACCCTGCAACTGCGATAGCGCTTCCCGCATGCGCGAAATAAGATGCCGGTCGACGATGGCGTCCACGTCAATCTTGATTGTCCGGCCCGTGATCATGGCGATACTAGTGAGGGGCACGGCGGTGACCTCGTACACGGGGTTCTCGACGGCGAGGGATTGGGGCGTTGGTGGCCAGCGCGGCGTCACTGCTTGTGGGTCCACATCTGCGAACGTTTAGAAACACATATCCGCATAAAGACATGAAGAAGCTCACTGCGCTTTTGGCTTTTGGTCGCTTCGTCCACCAACGCCAACACAAAATACGTCTTGAGTTTCTCGAGAACCCCCATTTCAGACGCGACAAGCGGAGCGGCTTTCAGCAACACTGCGAGACTGGATTTGAAATGCTGCATTGAGGTCAGAAGAGGCTACTGGCAGTAACAGAAACCATACCGAATCCCGCAAGACGACAACGCGGCCTGAAGCGAGCAGCTTCGACCCTTGTGGATGACCAACCGCCATGGTCAGCAACCGCTGATTCGCAGCAACGATGGCGAGCGAGTCGTCATAGTACGACTCAATATCCGTTCCGCAGATATCGCAACTGAGCTTCGGTAGGGTCGATAGCGTTTTCTCGCTCTAATCAAGACGATTTTTCAGCCACGTCACGTGATGGATTATATAAGACTCACCTCGAGAACCTGCTTCTGCTGGTCGGGAAGTAGCCGCTGAGATGCATTTTCGGAGAAGCTGCGCTTAATCATCTCTTCGACTTTGAGCGCCTCGACGCGCAACAGATTCAAGATCATATTGTACGTGAGCCGGAACTGCGAGGACAGTTTCGTGGGTGTGCCGAGGATCATGGTTTGCAGGGTTGTTTGCTGCGAGTGAAGTCAATGTAGAGAGTAGATAGAATGCGTTCAACTTACCTCTGGCAAAGAATCGTTAGCGACGATGATAACCGTCCCCGTCGCATCAAGACCACGTCGACCAGCTCGACCCGCCATCTGCGTGTACTCGCCAGGTAGGATGTCGCGGAAGCTGCGGCCGTCGTGCTTGCGAATCCCAGAAAAGACAACACATTTCGCAGGCATATTAACGCCCTATCATCCCGTGAGCATTGAATGAAGGAGATAGCATCAAACGCACCATCGCAAAGGTTTCGGTCGCGAATAATATCTTGACCAGACCCCGCGCAAACAAAATCTCCACAACCTCCTTGACGAGCGGCAGCAGCCCTCCGTGATGTACCCCAATCCCACGCGACAGAAGATCCCGCATCCTCGCGATCTGCGGCAACTTCTTGTCCGTCCCCTTCAACCGCGACAGCGCCTTCTCAATCGCCACATGCACCTCGCTCTTCTCCACCGAGGTGGTCAAGTCGACATTCGATAGCGTCCCCGCGTTCTCCTCGCACTTCTTCTTCGAGAAAGTAAACACCACCACGGGCAGCAACCCTTTCTTGCGAAGATGTCCGACGAGGTGCACGTAGAGGTTCTTGTCGGCGCCGAAATGCATGGTACGCGCTGGGGCACCGCCACCACGTGGCGCGGCGCCACGTGCGGGAGTGACAGCTCCGCGCCCACCACGCTGTTGCCCGCGCTGAGCACCTTGTCCACGCTGGCCCGCTGCAGCCCCACGAGCGCCGACGCGCTGAACGGGAGGGAGGCCAGCTGCTTCGCGTTCCTTGTCTTGCTTGCGGCGAAGGGCTTCGCCAGCATCCTTGTATCCCAGGGCGACGAAGTTACGTGTCGAGTCGACGATCTTGTACATCTCGCGACCAGCGTAGAGGTAGTGCTCGAGGGGAACAGGTCGTTGAGCAGTCGAGATGACATAGATATCCTTCTTCTTGGTCCGTCTAAGGTGCTTGTGATCAGTATTCGATCCACACAAGCATATCGGAAAAGCTCACCCAACCCAGTCCGCGAACTCTTTCGTGTTGGGGACCGTCGCAGACAGCAGGATTATGTTGACGTGGTCAGGCAACATAATGATCACTTCCTCCCAAACGACACCGCGCTGTGCTGGTCAGAATCCGGCTGCGCGTGAATAGTGAACGCGTACCTCGGCATCATTCACATAGTGGACCTCGTCGAAAATAACAAACTCCACATCCCGAATGAGGTCCGCTCCTTTGTACAGCATACTGCGCAGAATCTCGGTCGTCATGATCAGACAACTCGCTTCGGGGTTGATTTGCACATCTCCAGTCAGGATGCCAACAGAAGACGAGGAAAAGGTCTGCTTGAAGTCGCGGAACTTTTGATTTGAGAGGGCTTTTATTGGCGACGTGTAGATGGCACTGCGGCAGCTTGAGCGGGTTTCAAGAAAGGCTGGCGACCTTACCGAGTCATATGTTTCTCGGCCAACGCAATGGCGTATTCAGCCACGACAGTTTTTCCAGCGGATGTATGGGCGGCGACAAAGACAGAGTCTCCCATCTCGAGATGGTACACGGCTTGCTTCTGGAATGTGTCGAGTTCGAATGGATACTACACCTCGTTAAGTTGTAGTCGCATTCAGGGTCGAGAAACGACGCACTTTATGAGCCATTTCTGGTACGAGTTCGTGAAAGTTCGATAGCGGGGTGTTGACGTCGATTACATGCGCCCAGTCGCGCTTTTGTATTATGCGTTTTGGTCTCCGAGACGCGGGCTTGACCGGTTTTAAATGAGAACGCTGCGAAGCAATTAGGACGCGCCGAATCGAGTGAATGCAGCACGTACAGTCGTTGGGAGAAGATCGTCGACATCGTTCGCGCCGCTAGGGAGTGGCGCTTCCGGTTGCTCTTCTTCAAAGAACGCGTCGCCATCGGCAGCCTGGAAACACGGTGAGCTGCAAGCATTTGCGAAACAAACCCCGCATACAATATCGTCGTCGTCGTCCGGCTCCCCGTCAATACCCAAATCCAGCAAGCTCTCGTCAACCTCGTCCGGGAGCATCAGCCCACGAGTGAAGCCAGGCGGAATGGTCTTGAGCCCCTTCGAGCTTGATGCGGTGGTCTCAGCGACGACGACATCTTCTAGTCCGCCAGGCCAGAAGGGAACATGTCCGGAGCGCCCGCGAACGAAGTTCTTGGACGGCCCGGGCGCGCGATCCATTGAGGTCGAAGTCAGACCGGTTGAGGGAGGCACATTCGGCACCTGTAAACGGTTCAGCAGCTGCTCTCTGCGCAGAAAAACGCGCAGCGCACCTCAACATGGCCGGTGACGCGTCCATCCAAGCCCGTTCGCACAAAAGAGACGCTTGTCGGTGGCGGAGATGGCTCGTACTTGAGCAAAGAGCGAACCGAGAGCTCCGGTTTCCAATGGCTAGCGCAAAAATGAACGAAGAAAACGCGCAAGGGCGCTTGACTCGCACAGCTGGTAAGTCGGGAGCCAGTGTTGGGGAAGTGTTGGTTTCGGGAGTAAGAGTTTCTGCTCGATCTCGCGGTATATTTCTTCAGAAGATGGGATACTGTCGAGACCGAGCTCCCTCAGCAGCTGGTCTCGAGTGGAATTGGCCGGAGAGACGATGTCCTGGATGATGCGCCGCCGCTCGGCGCCATCCATGCTGTTGTTGTGGTCAGAAGCAGACCAGATCCGTGACCCTTGAGCTTTTTGGCGACCACGATGGTCGCGTCCGAATAACTACAACAACGACGGCTCCGACATGCAAGACGCGAACACTCTCGGCATAAGAGCCTAGCTCCGACCGCAAGAGTTCTAAGCTATCGGTCATCCCAGCCATTCTTACAACGTTTCATGGGCTGGTTTGCGACTCTGACCTTGCCCAACAACCACCGCGTACGGAATCCCACCAGTCGTCCCCAGCGGGTGTCCGAATTATCTGAGTCGATGACCAACAAGAATGTCCATTTACAAGTTCCTGAGCTCACTAGGCAGAACGATGGGAGGTACGTGGCTGATTTATCCTGGCAAGCACGCACTGAACGCGCGGGTAAAGGACACAGACCGTCGTCCATGGGCGTTTTCTCGAACAAGCGAACCCTGATTTTGATTCTGGGACTATGGGGGAGATAATTTCTCCTGCGTCGCCGCTTTCATCTCTTGAATCTTTCTTCACTCGTACTGACCTGTATCGCGGCGCCGAATCTTTGAGCTCTCGTTTTGCTATTTGATCCGCAGCCAGACAAGGGGCTCAATTCCAGCCTGCCTTTCCCTGTCATCATGCTTTTGCGTCCACCAGTCCTCGTAGCTACTCCGTTGGGAGTAGTTGATTCGGAGGTTCCAGACTTCCTTTCTTCCCGTCTTCGCTTTATTGAGTCTTTTTTGCAGAATATCTATGTTCTCGCCGCCATTTTCCTAGTCGTCGGGACCTCCTGCATATACGCGCATATCATCGCAGCTTCTTGGTGGGGCATAAGCATGTCTACTTTCGTCACGAAGCTGCTGTTGTTGTGGATCGCAGATTCCGCCCCTGCGTTGCCCTCTCTATCCCACGATCCCCAGGGCGTCAAGGCGCTGCAAAGCCACATGTTTTTCGCTCTGGGGGGCTTGTCATTCTGTGAGTTTGCCCTCGTAAAAACGTCGTCGTCTTCTGACTCCAGAAACAGTCCACGCGCTCAATCTGCTGCACCAGTCCACATCGGCCTTCTTCGTGACGCTATTCGGCGTTGGTTGCTGCGACTTCTTTGCGGTGCATCTCCGGACAGTGGTACAGCGACGAAACAGTGGACGAGGAAGACGACGATGTTTGATACGATAGTCCTACTCTGCAGTTGTTCAATGTAACCTTAGAAGCTATGTTAGGGGAGACACGGCCACCACCTATTACATCCTGGCTTAGCCCTTCATGGTTCTCAAAGAAACCCTCCCCGTCGTCCAGGTCCGCGGTCTCAATCCGTTCCAACTCCTCTGAATCCATCCACAGCATAGATCCCGACTGGCCACCGGCTTGATCCTCGTCTTTGTCGTCGCCCTCTCCGCTATCTCAACAGCCTACATCCAACTTTGGGTTCCGGTGCCTGTGGTGTTCCCCATCCTGTTCTTGGTCCACAAGCTGCTGGCGGTGTTCACTTGTTGGGCCGGGAACAACGAGATACAGCGCGCCACTATCTACTTACGCCCGATGTTTTCTTTCTGCAAGTCTTGATGTCGAGGCATAGCGCTGGTCTCACCTCGCACAGGTTACGTTTTCGGTGCGCAGAACCGCAAGCAAATGAACTGGGATACGTTTCATATCTCCGCGCTGGTGATCTTCTGCGACCTGGTGGTGGCAGATGCGATATTGAGGGCGAAAGGGACTACGTTGTTGGATTGGTTCAAGCATGGAGATGAAGCTGGCACAGAGCTGCCAGTTCGTGGTTGACATAGTTGTAGTCGTTCAAGTAGAACTCCGTTGGCGCAGAAATGTCATCGGTCGAGCTTCCGAATATTTTTCTCCGCTGTCGCATACAGTATGCTCGCGTTGACTTATTCTGACGACGGAGTGACCTTCACTGGGGGAGGGCCTGCAAACAAAATTCCTGGACGGCCGCGGCGCGCGATCCATTGAGGTTGAGGTGAGACCGGTTGAAGGGACCTGTAAACCGTTCAGCAGCTCTTTTACGCACAGAGGAACGCGGCGCGGACTGGATCGCGGCGTGACTGTTTGGTTTTGGGTGATAACCACGATGTCGCTCTTCCGTCGCAAACTGCTATCGCGTCCGGAGCTACAGGGCGTCTTCTACACTCCTGCAAATTTTGGGAGTTAGCTCTGACATAGAAAAGAAGCAAGCGCTTTTGCCATCAAAATTCGACATTCTCCAAGAACCCCCACGCCAGCACCGCTCCAGGGATGCCACCAAGCGTCTCGAGCGGGTCTACTGGCGAAATTCGTGTCGATGATCCAACGGAGAATGTCTGGAGCGTGTATGTGAAGCTGCTGAGCTCACACGACCGCAGGTTGGCGGAGCAGTGGAAGGTGCGCTCCCCCTCGCACTTGAAGGAGTCGTCTGAACGCAGCGAAACTACATAGGGCGACATGAACTCTATTTTGATCTTTGCTGGTCTCTTCTCCAGCAGTTTAACCACTTTCCTGGTCGAGAGCTACCAATCCTTGACGCCCGCGGCGCCGGATGCCAATGAACAGCTGATTCTGCAGCTCACGCAGCTGGTTCTTGCGCAAACGAACGGGACGATTCCAGCCATTTCCGCAGCGTCTCAACCGTCAACGCGAACCCCGACATCCGCGTTCATCTGTAACGCACTGTGGTTCTCCAGCCTCGCGTTCAGCCTCATATGTGCACTTTCCGCGACCATGGTCGACACAGTGCGTCCACCATCTGCCGAAATAGCCATGCGCTGACCGAAACTGCGCCAGTGGGCAAGGAATTATCTTACGACCATCGAGAGCGGCAGCTCTGCGCTGCACAAACGCGCTCGAATGTCCGCGTATCTGCATCGCGGCATCCGTGTCTTCCACATGAACGCCCTCGTCGAGCTCATCCCGACGTTACTGCACTTCTCATTGTTGCTTTTCTTCGCCGGGCTCGTCGAGTTCCTGCGCCCCATAAACCTCGCCATCAGCTACCTCGTCCTGGGTATGCTCGTCCTATGCGGCGGTCTCTACGCCGTTGTCACCTTCCTCCCATTGTTCTACTCGAACTGCCCCTACCAAACGCCGTTATCCGGTCTCTGGTGGCGGATATTCTGGTCATTCGGATTTGTTCGTCAACGAGAAGACGTCAAGAGCTCCGTGGCCGTCTTCGAGTCGATGGAGCAAGCGCGTGAAGCGGACGCGACGGAGATTTCGCCGAGCCGGGATGCCAGAGACTTCGAGGCCATGCGCTGGACGTTGTCAAACCTCCAGGAAGACAGCGAACTCGAGAGTTTCCTGGTCTTCATGCCACAGATGGTGTCTTGGATCGATTACAGCGCCAAGCTGCTCCTCTACCAACTTCTACATGACCGGAACCTCTCAATTTCCCTGCGATACCGCATCCCTCGTCTCTTGGCTACGTGCGCCGACGGTAACGTGACAGGGCCGACGGCGCACAATCGCGCGACGGTATGCTTGCACGCGATCTGGTCTTTGACCATGATGGCCGTGCCGCTATCCGTCCCGTTCGCCCAACCGTCTCGGAAGACACTGGCGTTTGACGAAGAAACGCTAATCAGCATCCTTGCGACCAAAGCGCAGCTCCCATCCATTTCGGATGCGGCCGATTCGGCGGCAGCAGTCGTCGCGCGGAACCTGCTCGATTTGTTCGTTGAGCTCGCTACAGCGATGCAAGCCGAACTCGATGCGGCATTGTTGTCTGGCGAGTGGTCGCACCAGCGTTTGTCCAAGCGTCGTGGACCTGAATGGGCCGCAACTCGTGTTTCAGTGTCCATCAGAAACGTTCAGCGACAACTCCAGACACTCGAACAACTGCTTTCTTCGCTGGAACGCGTTACGGTGCCCGTTGTCTACATGGTCGTAGATTCTTTGCGCCAGCACCTCGACGACCTTATCGAAATCGTGGTATCCTCCGGGAATGACGAGCGGCCGCTAGCTTTGGAGACGGCGGAATACGTCCAGACCTATCTGCAGCTGCTCCATCAAACCGGCTTCGGGCTAACGCTCGATTACATCGCGACCCTCGTACACAACACGTCTCCACTGCTCCCCCCACGAAGCATTCAACACGCTCCGTCGACTATTCCTCAAAGCCACCAGCAGCAGCGACGATTCCTCATTAACGCTTCATGCACAAACCCAACTCGTGCAGCATCTTGACGCCGTGCTCGAGCAGAATCCCAGCCGGGGGACGTGGCTCCCTGCCAGTATCATCAACCTGCTGCTCGAACTTGCGGGATCGGCGTTGCGCGACCCAGGCTGCGCTATGAAAGCTCACGGAATCATCAGCCACTACATCGCCGTCCTCCCGACGCCGCTTCTCCTAACACGTGATACGGCCCGAAAAGCGCTCGCGCTGCTCGATAGTGCGATTCCGGTCGAACGACGATCGAGGCCGGTATCTGATCTACTTGGCTCGCATATGTACGCCAATACGAAGCTCGCAAGGCCAAGTCGGCCGGGGACGACGCACAGGGACCTGGTGTTGCCCACCGCCGCAGCGTCGACGGCGAATCTGGAAGTAACGTTGTTCCGCAATGGATCATAGCGGGCTCTTGTCGTCACGCTCATCTCACACGAGGGGCGATCTTCCAGCGGCGTCTTTGCCAAGATGTTGGGATGTTAGGACGGAGAGTCCGGGGGATCGCGGGCATGCGATGAAATCAAATGAATAGGGAGAGATTTGCTTATATTCTTGGGCCCTTCGCTAGTGCGTTGGTCTGTTTCGTGCTTTCCCCGCTCGACGATGGGTGCTATCTGGAGCCAGTTCTTCCCTCCCAAAGCCACGTTCTCTGTCGATGATATTCCGGACTTGACTGGCCAAGTGAGTTAACTCGTGTCCTGGACGAGTGCGACGGTTATAGGACGCGGGATAGGTCATGCTGGTCACCGGCGGAAACTCCGGTATGCCAGTGGAACGCGTCGACCAGCCGAATCTTCTCACATTCCTCTGCAGGCATTGGCAAGGAAGTCGCCAAAGGGCTCCTTGCGCACAACGCCAGGGTTTACCTTGCGGCGCGCAACGCGGAGAGCGCCAAGATGGCCATTGCAGAGCTCAAGACGCAGACGGGGCACGATGCGGAGTTTTTGGAGCTCGACCTCGCAGATCTAGGGTCCATCAAACGTGCGGCGGAGGAGTTTACGAGGTGTGTTTGTGAGCTCTTTGCTTTTCTGTGTGTTTGATTCTTGTTTTCAGGAAAGAAAAGCAGTTGAATGTTTTGTTCAACAACGGGTATGTGTTTTGAGTTCAACAGAGTCCAAGCAGATTACTGAGCAGATTTCAGAGGCGTCATGGTGGGTCTGCCCGTTGCCCAACGTTAACCTTGATTGAGGACCCGACCGTAGCGTCCCCCAGTGGACATGCTCACGAAACAAGGATACGATCTTCAATTCGGGACAAACGTATTGGGTACGTTCTCCGGTCGTGCACCGTTCACACCACACTAAGGACTTTCAGGCCACTTCTACTTAACCAAACTCCTTCTCCCTACCTTGATTACAACCGCCAAGGACTCAGGAAAACCCGCACGCGTCGTCAACACGTCTTCTCTGGTGCTCGAAGGTGCAGCCAAGTTCGATTTCGCGACTTTCAAAGAAAGCCCGGCGCGGGCGAAGTTGGGCACCTCCGGGCTGTATCAACAAAGCAAGTTCGGGAACGCGGTATTGAGTGCAGAGCTGCATCGACGATACGCCGAAGAAGGGATCGTCTCGATTGCGCTCAATCCAGGGAATATCATGACGAACCTCGGGCGATATCTGTCTCCTGGATTTCTGCGTATTCTTGTGCGCATGCGGTCTCTCCCCAAATTTGCCATTTCTGGATTCTTAGTAGAAGTACATCGTATATGATCCACCGCTCGGTGCCCTGACGCCGTTGTACGCGGGAACGGTCAAGGAGGGCGAGGGCTTCGGTGGAAAAGTTAGTAGATTCCAGACAACATTTTCCTCTCTTTCTGACCTTGGACACAGTTCTTGTTCCCGTGGGCTCGGATGGGCCAAGTTCCTGCCGCTGTCGACGACGCGAATAACGGCCGCGAGCTTTGGACGTGGTGTGAGGAACAGGTTGAGAATGTCCCGTCCTGAACTGCAGGATTTATTTCTGTGTATTTTATCTGCCTGTAATATGTACCCCAGATTTCAAGCGGGCCCGGACCGTTGCCAATTTCGTCAGTGACGCCCACATCACACGCGTTGTCTTTGCCCCGCCATGAGCGATACGCTCTGCAGCGGGTTGGTCTACCTTTGCTGCTGTGCGTCGACTGTGTCTCTCTCCTTATCATTCTGCTCACGTCGCTCTTCGTAGGCTGCAGTCAAGCCACCGAGCCTGGCACCGACGGCTCCGGTTTCTGCGATGGCCTGCGCGGCCACCGGAAGAGTAAGCGCGACCCGCGGGAGAAGGTGTGCCATGGTCTTTTCATCGCGCCAAGCTCGCGATTCATCCGCCGTAGGCTTTGAAACGCGAGTTCATGGCCCGCGACTACCGCCGCGACGGGGCCACAGGCAGAATCGTCGTCGAACAACCTCCGGGACCGATAACGCAGATGGTCACTGCACCAGCGATGATACCCGCGCAAGCAGAGACGCCGCCGAGGACCTTGGTCCCTAAGCCGATGCTGGCGAGTGTGCGTGAGAGTCCGAGTGGGGAGGCGGATCCACAACGTTGGTGCGTTGACTTGCCAGTGTTTCCTCACCCTGCTCTGACGGGATTTCCAAGATTTGTGTAGCGTCTGTGCTGAGGTGGTCTGTCTGCCGCGCACCTGTGGCGTGTCGAGAGATTTAGAACTCGTATTGGACCTAGATCGTATGGTCCGTGATAATGCTCCTTTATCTCTATACGTGTAGTTGACCGTCTCTTAGATTTATGTATGCTTAGTACTTCTCCATGAACGCTCGGCTTGTATCGGAACCAAGATATCACGGAATTGCGACATGGGCTTCGCGTCGTGCGTGCCTCAAGTCGTGTCGGGTCCCAACCGACGAAACTGAGAATTATACTCGAAGGAGAGCCATCTCGAGTTAAAACTCATGCATCAAGTACAAGTGTGTTTGGTCTGCGGTCTGTCAACCGAAACGTTCCTTCGCCAAGGCTTGGAACATTGCCATAGTCTGGTCATCACGATCGCGCATTGCGCTGACCCGTTCTCGAGCAGCCGTCGCCTTTGCCTCCCGTATCGCCTCATAGTTCCTTTTTGCAGCGTCGCGTTTCGCAATTCTAAGGGCAGTTTAATAAGGTCAAGCAAGTCAAAAACAAAACATACTGGGCCTTGAAGCTGTCCTTTTCGCCAAGCAGCGTCGACTCGTCCGCCTCAAGCCCTTCGTCACCGCGTTCTCGGAAAGACCGGTCCGCCTCCCTCTTAGCGCGCTTCTTCTCGAGCATGCCTTCCCGTCCGACCTCTTTGGGGCCCACCATGTCCTCGATGCGGTCGCGCGCCTCTGCTTTGTCGCGTTTTCGCTTCAGAGTTCGTTCCTCCTGCTCTACGTCGTGCGCCACATCGCGTGCGTATGCGAGATCCGATGCAGAGGGAAGTGTGGGCCCTTGGACGCGTCCGGACCGCGATGAAGAAGAGGTACTTGGATGGGTTCTTGAAGATGATTCTGAGGGTTTGTGGTATGTTGCCGCGCCGACTTCCTCTCGGACAGCGCGTAATGCGTCATCGTCTGCACGGGACTTCTTGAACGACCATTTGTAGCTTGTTTGCGCGTCGGCGGAGACGTTGGATGGATCCAGGCCGGCGTAGAGTTTGCTTGGAAGCTTTCCTCGGTTCCATGCCTACGCTGCATCGGATATCCAGTACTTGAGATGGAGATAATGCACGCACCTTGACGAATTTGCGGAAATAACTCCGAGCTCTGTCGCCCGAAAGCTCGTCGAAATGGCGCTTCTTCTCTGTCCTCAGCCAGACTCGAAATTCATCGCTCTTCCTGAAATAATCTTCTTCTGAGATACGTCCAGCACCGTGCGGCAGCTTCAGAGAGTCCGAGTCGTCTGAACGGTCTGAGCCCATGTGTCTGGCGCGAGGTCGAAGTTACTGGCAAGAGGAGGCTGCCGCGTGACCGACCATCAGAACCATTTTCGCCACTCCCATGTTGGCCACGACCACCTCGGCGCGCTGCAGGCCACAGCAGGCGTTGACCACGCTCCAAAACCATGCCAGGCACTACGCCAAACCCGTCGACCCCACGCTCGGCGACCAGCGCATAGCGCTCATCCGGCGAACGCTCTACCCAGGAAATTTGCGCAACAAGGCGACGCCGACGGGAACTTGGCGCTCGGACGTGCGCAAGACCATTCAACGCGCGATTCCGTCGGTCCAGGCGCACGATACCATCGAGCGGGCGTGGTTGCTTCATCGGCGCCATATTCGAAAACGCCGCGAAGAGGAAATCGCGCGCAAGTTTGAGTGCATGCGTACGGCGATGGATGAGCTGAGAAGGGTGGATATGAACCTCTATATGGAGGCAAACAAGGTCGAGGATCCGAGGAAGCGGACGCAGAAGGAGATGGAGACGCTCAAGTCGCTGCCGGGGCTGGAGGGACGAGCGTTTGACGCGAGGATTCGCGGGTTGTTCCCGAGGGAGTTCAGGATACCGGTCGACACGCCTTCGAAGAGCGGGTGGAATTACCAGTGGACGTCGGTCGAGCGGTCATTGTAGGGGTGCCAAAAAATACAAGTTTGGTTCAACAACGACAAAGCAGCAATCACATCCAGCGATCCTCTCTCATGAGCCCAAAGTCGCCGAAACCAGCGTCAGGACCAGGTCCACCGCGACTTGACGGCGCGGTCTTGCCCACAACAGCGGAATGCACGTCCTCCAGAGCCTTTGTCCACTCCTTGAGCGCCGTGTACCGCTTCTTTTCCAAACTCTGGTAGCGATCCAGTTCAAGTCGCATACCGACTTGGTCGATTCGGCCTTCGACCTTGCCCTCCAAGATCAAACCAATGAGCAGCTCTTCAACTTCGCTGATTTCGACGTTGAGTTGCTGTCGAATGTGTTAAACGACAGTAATGAATGGAAAGCGAGCAACGCGCCTTGGCAAGGAACGAAAGTTCCAGACGCGTGTAGGGCTTGATCAGGTCGATGAGGTATTGTGTCCGCAAACTGCGGAGAAGCTCTCCGATGTAGGACCGGATGAACGGGTCGTCCATAATCGTCGTGCGGTTATCTGTAGGGTGTGTTAAATGTGTTTGGAAGACGAGGTACAGACGAGCCTTTGAGGATCTTTTCCGCTGCATGCACCTCTCGCCGTTGGTACGCGTCGACCAAGTCCGTCATGGCCTTGATTTGCGGGTCGGTCTTGTACGGCTTGGTTTCCTGACTGTCGAACGGGTTGACTTCGCTTCCCGTCAACATGTTGGCCAGCACGAGGTACTTGAGGACCTGAATCCGTTGCGGCGAACCAGCCTCGTCGTAGTTGCGGAACGACTCGAAGAAATCTTCGGACGCGCGATTCCACTGCCGCTCGCCCATCCACATCTTGCCGCCACATTCTTTGATGACGCCCATGATACGCGGGTGCGGGATCGCGGAGCGGACGGCGTTGGTCGCGTTGTAGATTTCCTTGAGCTTCTTGTGGTTTCGCGTTTCGTTGTACATCTGGATTTCGAGGGCGTAGATTTCGAGCAACTGTGTGCCGCGTTGGGATTGTGACTCTTCGCCCTCGCCGCCCTCGGTTGTGGCCCCGTGAAGATCACGGATGAGCTGCAAGTATCCGTGAGCATGTCGCGATACGTGGCCTTGGAAATCGTACCTTGGACAACCGTACGTACTCTTTCCGATCTAACCAAAGCTTGGCCAGCTTCAGGTTGGTTTTGACGGAAAGACGCTACAGGCGCATGAGCTTTGGTGCGGGCGCTCAAACGGAAAACGGCACGCACCTCATTCTTGGCCTCCTCTAAAGCCTTCTTCGTAACCTGGTAGAATTGCTCGAGAACATCGACGTCCACAACCACACCGACGCCACCCTTGCCGCCACCGACATAGTCCAAAATGTTATTGATACTCTTCTCAGAGTAGTTGCGTGTTACGGCGGATTTTGTGTATGTCAGTAGCTCTGTGTAGGTCTTGAGAGCATCCGTGGGACGTTTGAGGCCGAGGAATAGCAGTTTTGTGGACTGCTTGAGTGCTTTGAACCCCCTTCGTACAGCGTATCAGTCTCGTGCATTGGGGTATGACTCGCGATATCGCACCAGTCGCCCTTCTCCTCCTCCTGGTCAACGATAGCGCGGAATTCCTTCAAGGCCTCTTCAGGATTGTCTTCCTTTTTCGCTGCAGGGAGGGGTTAGAGTCATCAACTCAAAGAAACAGCAGCAGTACGCACACTTGGCCTTGTAGTACATGTTTTCTACATCCGCGGTCTCCGCCTCATTTCCATCGTCGCCGTCAGAGTAGTCGAAGCCGTAGTCTTCGTCATCGGAACCTTGAACGTGCTTTGAGAATCTATTTGCAGCATTTGCAGAGCAATCTACCTTGCATGTAATCCGCGTCATCATCATCCATGGTTCCTGTGAGGCGGTTTAATACGCTATAGCTTGAGACCAGAGGAGAGTCTACAGCTGGGGTTGTGTGGTAGACGGTGGCGGTCGGATTCAAGTCGCGCCTGCCTCGTGATGGCTTACATCAGAGCCAACATCTTGTCCTCTGCCATCGTCGACGCGTCTCGCCACGACCCCCGACGCTCCTCCACCGCCGCCACCGCCGCCGACGACGATAAACGGCTCGCCATGTTGCACGACACGATTCGTTTCATTGGGACCATCGTCATGCCCGCCCCAGACTTCTTCATCCCGCCGTCAGATTCGGACCCGCTTCACCACTTCTCAACACGCGACCGCCGTTCTGCAAACAACCTCTCGACCTGTGCGTCCTCGCCGCATGGTCATATGTCCAGCTCTGAGAAAATCGCCGTATGCCAGCTGCCAGCAGGACGACCATGAACTCTTTCGCGTCGTCTCAGTATCTGCAAACTCCCGTAGCCAACAAGACGCGGTCGCCCCGTTCGAAATCGCCCGCGGAGCAGCAGAAATGCTGCTCGTGCCACCTTCCATACGCTCCGAATACGAATGTACGTGTTCTTACCCTTCTGATGAACGCGAACTCAAGTTCAGCCAGACCGCGACCCCGACAAAACCTTCCAGCAAATCTGTATGTCTTCTCAAGCCGTGTGGCGCATTCTGAAGCGGGATAGCTGTCTGCGAAGCCGAGTCGTTTGCCAGAGGTGCGTGTTTACAAGTTTCGTCCTTTGCTTTACTGATTTCCTTAGCCTTCGTTCTACGGACATCGAAATGTGCGCGTTCACTTACCCTCGAGATGTTTTCCGCTTATCCGAATCCAGGAACCTGCGCATCCCTCGGTCTCACCAGTGAGTGACCTTCTCTAGATCCTTTGCTCGCTCTAAACCGTACAAGATGAAATACAAGAGCCTTGCCGCCTTGAAACAGCCTCCGAACCGAACCTCGCGCGCCCAGACCCATAAGGTTTGCCCTGCCAGGCTCTTGTTCGATGTTGCTGACATCGTTTTGAAGGCCGACGAAGCTATCGTTTCAGAAGTAGGTCAACGCTCTGACGCTCGTATAGACCCTCATGCTTTCAGATGGGTGAACTAGCGCCGAGGAAGAGGGTGCGGTTTTGGTGTGGTCATCGATCCTTCATTAACCAGTTTCTTAGGTTTTGAGGGAAGAGACGAAGGCGAAACGGGAGTCGAAGATCGTATGTGACAACTTTAGAAAACGAGCCGTTCTCATGTTGTGCAGAAAACGGCTATTCATGTGTGGGCTGAGGGCCGATCGTACGGTTACGGGACTCGCACCAAGGTATTTCCGACCACGTGCTCGATGCCTAGCACTAACTCAAAGTGCAGCGGTCAGCAATGTCCAGGAAGAAAACATCCAAGCAATCTACGACCACGAATACCTCAAAATCATCAGTTAGCCCGAAGCGTAACTCGTGCAAGACCCACGACAGAAACAGCTTTCTCTCGCTGCCAAGTCGCGGGGCCAAGTCGGACGGTGGACGGCGGCTGAAGAGTAGGGATGGCAGCATCGTCTCCGTGAATCGCTTCGGATGGGTTTGTGAGGTCGATCAGCGCGAACGTCCTGCTAACGCTTTCTAGCCATTGTCCCGACGCAACAGCACGCTATCGTCAAAGACGCGACCTCCAGCGAAGGGGCCCGGGAATAGAAACCAGAAGGTGAACTGACTGCTCCCGGAAATATATTGTGGCTAACATTGAAGCGTAGCCGAAACCGCCTCCGCTGCAAGCACCCATGCCTCGTCCACGATCCTCTTTCGAAGTCGACTTGTCGCCCATCATCGAAGATGTCCAGTCGTTCCCCAGCATGGTCGATATTGACTCCGCCTTCGAACCACTCAACCTAATGAACAGTCGTCGTGTCGCTACCATCGACGAGGAGCGCGAGGAAGACGATTCCAGAAATTTTGATCATGTGAACCTCAGCGGATCGTTTGTTCTTCAGTCGACGTCTTGCTGCGATATGAAGAGTGTGTGTTCAACTTCATGTTTAATGAACCCGTCTCATTTTTTCCCTCCAACAGACCGCCAAGAAGACTGTCCGCCATTGCCTGCGCTTGTATTGACCTTTCCTACGCCCGAGCCACCGGCGCTCCCGTCGTTTCCGCCAAACAACTCCGATTCGCGGCTTGGCAGCGCCAGTTTGACTGTCCCGACGTTTCCTCGCTGCACGCACTGTGGATTTGGGTTTGGGCTTGATTTTCACGACCTTGAAGTTCCGTATGCGAGCAAACCTTGCCGACTTTGCGAGCCGCAGTGGGTTGCGTGCAAGATGTGGTACCAGCCTGCCGGGTCTGATGCTGGAGGGGGAGGAGCGGTGCCGGTTGGTGCTGCAGATGGGCAGGGAGAATACGGGGTCGACGAGCATGGGCAGATGCATATGTCGATGCGCGACAAACGGAACGCGACCACTGCGACGACGACGCCGACGCCGACGGTCGAAGAAGGCTATGCCCGGTTCTCGAATGTGATTATCAAGGACAAGACGACGAAGCGGGGGAGTACTAGTGTGATCTGGAAGAAGGTGACGAGGTTGTTTGCTAGTGGTGCGAGACGCGCGAGTGTGGGTGTCGGTGCGGAGGTGGAGGTGGAGACGAAGACGAAGGCGGAGAAGCGGAGGCGCCGGAGGAGCTTTTGGTGGAAGGTGAAGTAAAGGACTCGAGATTTGTTTGTGTAATGTTTGCCAACTCTTTGAAATCGGGAGGAAGCCTCTGCTGTGTTGATATCCGGCTCATTTTTGTAGTCAACAGGTCGACGAGCTCAAGAGGACCGTCGACTGGCATTGCGATAATCTGAGTAAGCACAGTCACATGTCTACTGGACGATATGCAAAACAAGCTCGAGCAAACCCACATGCAGGCCGCATGCTAAGTATGGCATTACAGCAGAAAACAAAGGCGTAAACCTTCTCTAAACACACGATGCTTGAACTCTAGGAACCACGAAGGATGAAACAACGTCCGCGGCCCGAGTTGGTCCTCCACCACAACGTCTTTCAACGTGCCCAAACGCGACTCGACCATCTCTGCGAACTCGACGTAGGGAAAGTCGACCGTGACGGCCGGGGAGCCGACGTCGAGGAGCTCGAGCTCGAGAGATTGGAGCTTCGGGATGAGGTTGCCCGTGAGCGCGAGCATGAATTCGCGGCCCGGGGTGCCTTGGAGTTTGAGTTTGAGTGAGGTGAGGAGCGGGGTGCGGAGGAGGAGGTCTGGGAGGTCGTGTGGGGATGCGCAGTTGTCGAGCGATAGGTGTTCGAGCCTGCGTGAGTGAAGCAAGAATGATTCGAGCGCTGGGGAGATGGGGAGGAGCTCGCGGTGGTCGAGGTGGATGGATAGGGAGAGGGAGAGTTTGGTGAGGGACTGTGCGCGGATGGAGCGCAGGAAGGGCTGGAGGTGCGGGTGCGCTTCCGAGGTGGAGACGCGCATCGTGAGTTCTAGGTCCGCCAGGTGCTCTAGCTTGGCGGTTACGGCAAATTGAGGAGGGAGATCGTCGCTGTCCGACCACTGGAGAGTGGATATCTGCGCGGAGACGATGTTCTCGCACGATTGGAGGATGTCGAGGCACGTGAGTGGGCATGGATGGGCGAGGTTGAGGTGAGTTAGTTGGGCCCATTGAATGGGAGGGAGGATGAAGTTGGTTGGGACGGTCAAGGAGACTGTGTGAAGGAGGGGAGCGTCGGTGAAGTCGAGTATTGAACTGTCCCAATTTGCCGCGTCAGAGATCCAAAAGTCCACTTCGACGAGGCGTTCCCAATGGCCCCGGATAAGCGGCGCCAACGCGGCGACCTCGGCCTTTGAAAGAGGCGAATTGAAGTACTGGAGTTGGAATTTACGCCAGCGGTTGGATGCCTTGGCCACTCGGCGCGGTAGCTCGACGGCCTGCTTGTGCCAGATAGGACACACGTCGACGTTAACGGAATGCTGCCCAGATCGGTCGAGGAACATGTGGGTGGCCTCGACGGAGAGACGGCCCATCCGGTCTGTTATGGGCATCTTCGGGATGGCCCAGAGACGCGGCGACTCGATCATGATGTGGCGCCATAGCGCGCAGACGCGACATAGAGTCAGAACGTCGCGTGCGTTTGGCGGGAGGAGGATTCCCGGACCGCGCGGTGGGCCCCAGGTGCATTCGCGGGGAGTCAACGTAAGAGAGAGGATCTCTTTGGTGAGTTCATATGGGAGCGCGTAGATTGGAGCGGTTTTGGCGACGAGGGCTGCACTATGGCGCATTGTGGCCATGGAGGCAAGACACAAAGAGGTCAAAGAGGCCATGTGGATGCCCGGGACGCAGGGCCGTGGACAGCTGTTATGTGCTGGTCTTTGACCGTTGAACAGCAGACATTTTGGTGCCGTTGATCAGACCAAACGCGTGTGGTTGGTTTCCGAAAGAGTTGCGAGGAGGAGCTGAGCATCAGGGTCGAGGTCGAGGTTCAAACAGGAAAATGACGTGAACCTGTCGGCTTGCCTCCGACGCCCACGATGGTGAGCAGTTTTCAGCCTCGACGCGTCAAACTCACTCTGCAGGCCATGAATATAACAACAGGCACCGCAGAGCTGCGGGATATCACAAAAATGGAGCGCATAGGTCCGCTTGGCTCGCAGCAGACGCGCGTCGTCGTTTCTGAAAAGTCATAGGCGCCCACTCGCACATCCGCGGTCTCGGGCTTGACGACAGGTTAGAGCCGCGCGCAAACTCGCAGGGGATGGTGGGGCAGGCAAAAGCGCGCAAAGCTGCGGGGATGATTCTCAAAATGGTGCAAGAGGGCAGGATCGCGGGGCGTGCGATGTTGTTTGCGGGGCCGCCGTCGACGGGGAAGACGGCTATTGCGCTGGGTGCGTCTGTGGTGCTGCGAACCGTCCATTTGGTTCTGATTATGTTGAAGGCATGGCGCAAACGCTGGGCTCGGACGTCCCTTTCACGATGATTGCTGCGAGCGAAGTGTTTTCGCTGTCCATGTCCAAGACGGAGGCTCTGACGCAGGCCTTTCGACGGAGTATTGGGGTTCGGATAAAAGAGGAAACAGAGCTCATCGAGGGTGAGGTGGTCGAAATACAGATTGACCGAAGTTTGACTGGCGTAAGCGCCCTTTCTTGCTGGACGTGTATGACGGGCAAACACGCATACAGGCTACGAAAACCGGCAAACTCACGATTAAGACCACGGACATGGAGACTATCTACGACCTCGGCACAAAAATGATCGACGCGCTCTCGAAAGAGAAGGTCCTCGCGGGGGATGTAATCGCCATTGACAAGACCTCTGGCAAAATCACCAAGCTTGGGCGCTCTTTTGCAAGGTCGCGCGACTACGATGCCATGGGCGCCGACGTGTGTTAACTATTTCGTTCGTTGTTCGTTGTTTGCTGATGGATGTACAGACAAAATTCGTCCAGTGTCCAGAAGGCGAAATCCAAAAACGCAAAGAAGTCGTACACACCGTATCGCTGCATGAGATCGACGTTATCAATAGTCGAACGCAAGGGTTCCTTGCGCTGTTCGCCGGCGACACGGGCGAAATCAAGCCTGAGCTGCGCAACCAAATCAACACCAAGGTCGCTGAGTGGCGCGAAGAGGGCAAGGCTGAGATTATTCCCGGCGTAAGCGCGTCTTCTTCGCCAGCTCATTCGCGCTGCTGACCAGCTTGTAGGTCCTCTTCATCGACGAAGTCCACATGCTCGACATCGAGTGCTTCTCGTTCCTCAACCGCGCGTTGGAGAACGAGCTGTCGCCTCTGGTGATCATGGCGTCCAACCGGGGCATGGCGCGTATCCGGGGCACGAAATTCCGCTCCCCGCACGGCCTGCCCGTCGACCTGCTCGACCGCGTGCTCATCGTCAGCACCAAGCCCTACGCCGAAGAGGACATCGCGCAGATTATTCAGATCCGGTGTCAGGAAGAGGACGTCGTGCTGACGCCCGAGGCGGCGAGTGTGCTGACGCAGATGGCGCTGGAGACGACGCTGCGGTATGCGCTGAACCTGATTTCGTGCGGGCAGGTGCTGGCGAAGAAGCGCAAGGTGGTGGAGGTGGGCGTGGAGGATCTGCGCAAGGCGTACAAGTATTTTATGGATGAGAAGAGGAGCGTGCAGTGGTTGAAGGAACAGCAGGGCTCGTTGGTGTTTGAGGAGATCAATGGGGCTATGGTGGACGATGTTATGATGACGGACTGAGTGGTGTTATCCCGTGTATTTGCTTTGTACTGGGGCCCGGGGGAAAGTTTCAAGCTTGTCGCGCTGATAGGTCAATCAGAGAATCATTGATGTTGAGTGACAAACATTTGATTGACGCCCACTCTTGGCTTTCGCTACCACTCTATGGGCCTCTCAATCGTCTTTTTCTCGTTCGCTCCACCAGCGCAGCGTCGCCAAGACCCTTCCCGGCGTCTATCACGATACGGAGCGCAGAGCTCTGTGTTGTCCAATTGAGTGCCATCAACGGCGCTTAAAATGAACCCTTTCCCGTGTACACCGCACGCTGCCCGTTCCATCAGCAATAAGCGGCGCGGCAACTTGTAAGGACGGCAGCGATTTGGCATTGACCCCAACCGTGTATATACAATACTTTCCTTGCCTCTCCCCACCACCACTCGATGTCCTCGACGTGGAACTTCACGTTCGACGACTCCTCGCCGTTCCTTACTTACAGTGCGCTCGTTTTCTTCGTGTCTTGAAGCTTTCTCTGACCGTTTCCAGCTCCTTATGGTACTGTGCTTTGGTACTTGTGTTCCAAGATACGCGTTGACGCGCGAATTAGCCGATGGGTCAGGCTCTGGTCTTGGGAAGGGCTGGATTCCATGGTACAGCACCACTGGGTTCCTCCCTGCGCCTGGCGACGGCGGCGCTGGCACATCCTACCATCTCACATCGTTGAGCGGCGCTTCAGTGCAGCTCAAATTCTACGGCACGTTCGATCGAGCGCTCCGAAATCAATTAGCTGACGGTAAATTTTTTTTGCAGGGACCGAGGTGTATCTCTACGGAGACATCAATAACAGTTCGTACACGGCCTCGATTGACGGTGGTGCCGCGTCTTCGTTCTCGCCGTCCAATTCGGCGCTTTTGTATTCGGCCACTGGCTTGCAAGAGGGTTCTCATTCTGGTATGTTGGTTCTCTTGCCCTACCTTGAGATGGTTGGTCTAACGGTCTTCCAGTTACCCTCACTGCGAAGCCAACTGGGTCGGAGCAGTTCGCTTTTGACTATGCTGTGATTTCAACGCCGTACGAGTACGTTTGTTGTTGTTTGCAAAAATTCCGAAGTCGCTGACGCTCTGTCGCAGAAAAGCTGCACCATCAGAACTATTCGTCGACAACACGGACTCCTCGCTGTCCTATTCGGGCACCTGGTCCCCCGAAAACGCGCCGGGCGTTCCAAACGCGACCGTCTCTCACGTATGGGAACAAACCGTCGGCAAGGACGCGAGCGTCTCTCTGACAGTCAGCGACGCCGTCGGCGTCGCGATCTACGGGATGGCGGACTGGGGCGGATGGGTGTACAATGTCTCGGTGGACGACAGGGCCATGAGCTTCAACGGCTCGACGTTCTGGCAGGTCCCCGACGCGTTGATGTTCTACCAGGGAGGGTTGGATCCGACCAAGAACCATACGGTTACGCTGCTGAACCCCAACTCGGATCCGACGCTCAAGCTGAACTTGAACTCGTTCCGTGTGTTTTCGACTGGTTCGCAGAGGAGCGCTTCGACGACTGGTGGGGCGAGCGCAACCGGCGGCGCTCCCCCTCCCGCTTCTTCTAGGTTCGTATCCTCACGCTACCTTCTCTTAACTCGCGTTTCTTACTCGATGCAGCGCCGCAGACACCTCCGCACCGTCAAAACACACCTCGGTCAACGCCGGTGTCATTGTCGGCCCGATCGTAGCCGTCCTGGTCCTCGCGTTCGCAGCCGGGTTCTTCTGGAGGTGCTTCCGCAACAAACGGCGACGCAACTCGATCCTTCCCGACGCGCTCGACGCGGAGATGGTGCCCTCGCCCCAGGCGCATCGCCCCGTCTTCCGGATGATGGGCCAGACACATGGCGGAGGCGGCTCGAGCACGTATTCGCTCTCTGCTGCTGCGGGGACTAGTCCTTCCGAATGGGACTCGACGCCGTACTATGATGAGGCCACTGCCAGTGAGAGCGGGACGCGTAGTCCACCGTCGACCTATGCGCCGAGTTCGACTGGGTTTACGGGTACGACTGTGACGCGCGGAGAGAAGAGTGTGTTGTCGTATGCCTCTCCGACGTCGCCACTACCTGCACCAGTGTCGGCACCGGCACCAGCAGCAACGGTGGTGCCTGCAACTGGCCTCGACCCGCATGATGTCGACCGCCTTGTCGAGCTGATTGCGCAGCGAATAGACCCTGCTGGGCGCCAGCATGATGCGACTGCACCCCCGGAATATCGCGGATACTAGCTTTATCGTTTACATTAACCTTTTTTTTGTTCGCAGTAACTTGTTTGTTCATACTAGCTTTCTAGCGTCGGTACCGGTCCAGTTTACTTGTAATTTGTTGGATGTATCTAATTAGAGAGGGAACGTGGAGGGCAATCAAACGATGTGTTTCTCTTCTTTGACTTCATGGGCTGCATTGGATTGCTCCTTCTCGCCGTAGAAGACCATTCCTGCCACTTCTTTCCACTTGAGAATATCCAATCCAGCATGTTTGAGAACCAAGTTGGTGGCTAGGACGTCGAAAGCCAAAGCAGTTGCGGTTGTGTACACCACGAGAATACTGTTTGGCGCGTTCCAATCGGGTGTTTCAGGGGCGAACTTTGTGAGAAGCACGACGACGTTCGCTGGAGGTGCAGTGCATCAGTCGAGAGAGACTTCTATGAGGAAGGAAGACGAGCGCACTGATCGTCGACGATGCCAACTCGGTGAAAAAGACGCAGGTCATCAGGATGCCCCGGACTTGACGCTCCTGCAGCGGTCCGGATCCCGGATCGGCCCGGGACAGCCGGCCGTAGTGGAGGGCGAGACGAACCCAGGCGTGGATGTAGAGCTTGGAGCCGAATGTGTATAGAGCCAAGTCCGTCGGGATGTAGCCGATGTGTACGAGGGCGTAAGGTCGGAATGTTGACGCTAATGTGAGGAAGATGACGCCGAGGAGGGTGAAGAGGTTCTGTTCACGTCCATAGTAAGTATGGGATGCGGCTTTTGGGACAGTGAAGTGGGTCGCACCTGTCTTGAGCTGAGCTCAGAGGTTGTCGAAAACACCGTGACTGTCGGAAAGGTGGAGGAACTCATGGTGGTTGGGGATGAAGGCAATGCGAGACACGGCGACTTGCGTTTTTAACGTGAGATTACAGGAGTCGGGGAGGCCGACCGAGACAAGAGAGAAGAAAACTCGTCGTAAAGGCGGCTCCCGAGTGCAGAGCAGATTGTAGGCGTGATTCTGTGCCTTGGGCAAATGCGAAGAACTGAGAGAGGTGGTTTTGAACAATTTGCAGACGGGTGGCGCGTCCTACTGAAAGGGCAGAGAAGCAGAACGAGTCGGACGAAAGCAGACACGAGAGAACAGGGATGTAATGACACAGGCTGGGCATCAGGGAGCGCAGCCTGAGAGCCGGCTCGGCGCGGATCGCCGCTTGCAATTTCTCCTCAAACCTTCATCCGCTGCGGATGGAGAGCATGACCTTGAGGCGCCTTCCAGGGAGCTGCGACCGATGTTCGAGGAAGAAGAGTGCGTATTGCTCACTCATTGCTGGATGTTCAAGCTCATCCCGTCGTAGTCCGGTGTAAGACCCATCGTCAAGACGTAGACCGACTGACCGGGAATTTGAAGGTGACCGAGCGACAAGCGACGGAGTCTGCACCAACTGCCTCAACTCCAAAGCAGAATGCACGCATTCGCGGCGGAAAGTGCGTCTTTTGGTTCTCCGAGCGGCGTCGTTTGCTCACGGCTTCTGCAGATTTCCAACCACGCTTCAATAAAGGCTGTGCGTTCCGCCAAGGAGCACGTCTCGAAGATCCTGTCTACCACGACCATTTACATCCCTTCTACCGATTTGGCAGCAACGCACCAGATTCTCGTCGAGGTCGCGCAATATGCGCGCTCCTTGGAACAGCACGTCGTTTCGCTACAAAACCAGTTGCTCAAAGTCGCGCAATTGAGCAAGAGCCAGCCTGTACCCGATGAGAGTCCCGCTCAGGACGAAGAAGAAGAACCGCCGGACCCGTACCCGCGCGCAAGCGCCTTGAAGCTCAAAGACAATGACCTTCCCTTGGCCAGAACAACGAAGAGTTTCCAGTTCCTTCAAGCGGTTCTACGCCACGTTCCCGACAACACACGACCGATGCTCGAACTTCCGTGGCAGAGGCCGGAGTTTTGGAAGCAACAGCAGGTGCGTTTGCCTTTCTCGCAAAGCGCCGTCGCTGACCCGGTGTCTAGTGGGAAAGGATCGTCAACGAGCGGTGTAAACTGAAATCCGCCTCACTCGTTTTCCCTGAAAAGGATCTCCTCGACGCGCTCCTTGACCTCTACTTCGCCAAAGTCAACCCGATTTTGAACATCCTCCATCCACCGTCGTTCCATGCAAGCGTCGCCGGCAAGCAGCACATCAAAGACCCGCACTTTGGATCGCTCGTTTTGCTTGCGTGTGCACTTGGGAGTCGCTTTTCCGATGACCCGCGCGTGCTGCTCGATGGGACGACGGACGAGCACAGTTGTGGCTGGCGATGGTTCGCTCAAGTCAGGCCCATGCTCATGATGCCTTGGGGCAGCCATCCGGGCAGCTTGTACCAGCTGCAGTCTTGCTGTGTTCACTCTTTCTCTCGCTTTTTTTTTCGTGTGTTAATCAAGCTTTCAGCTCTACATTTCCTTCCTCACGGAGTCTTGCATGGGGATGCACGACGAAGTATGGTTACTGGCCGGCATGGGCGTCCGCTTAACCCAAGCACTCGGCGTCAACACGCGTAAAGGGCCGGGATACACGCGCCCTGGCGTGTCACCTCGTGATGCGGAACTATACCGCCGCGCGACTTGGATGCTCTCAGTCTATGATTCGTTGATGAGCTGTGCTCAAGGCAGACCTTGTTTTGCTCATCTCGAGAAGTATGTCCCTCGTTTCGTCGCCCACTGGTGGCTAAGAAGTATAGGATGGACCTCGAACCTGCCCGACCGCTGAAGGACAACGGCGAATTGGTCGAGGGCACGAAGGACAATCTTCCAGCCGAGGTCGATGTGATGAATCACTACGTCAAGCTAGGCGGGATCATCATCCGTATCCATGAGACCTTGGTAAGCCGGGTGATATTTTGAGTGGTTTTTTCTAAGCTCGTTGCAGTATCCTGTAGGGCGCCAACGAGGAAATGTATCCTCAGAGGAAATCATTGAGCTCGAGTATGTCGAGCTTTCCCCGCTATGCCCTTACTCATAGACTCTCCAGCTCGGCGCTAAATCGATGGGCAGAAAATCTGCCTGCCCATTGTGAGTGTCTTCTCAATGCGAATTTCGCGAAGTTAACGGCGTCGTAGTAAATTGGAACGCTAACCAGGTCAACCCAGTAAGCAAACACCTTGCTACAGTTTCGCGTAGCTCATGCATTTATTTTCAAGATATTTGTCGACCAATCAGCTCTTCTGTACACAACATACTACCACAGTGAGCGACTTTTCTCTCTTTGACGGCCACAAGTAACCTTCATGGCAGCGCAGATAGTTTTGCACCGCGCCTTCATCCCGATCGGGGGACGAAATCCCGCATCTTCCAGCGTACGAGGTTTTTCTCATCAGATTTATTTTGTCGATGACTGGCGCGCAGGTTGACCTTCCTTCGTTGTCAATATGCGCCAATGCGGCCCGCTCATGTATCCGCGTCGTCGATAATCAAGCCAAGCGCGGGTCTGGAATACTCCAACATCCACATCTCAGTGTACGTCTTGTCATGTACGTCCTTCCATCCCAATGACCTTGTTCGCAGAAAGATCTGTTTGATGCTGCGGTCGTCCTCATATTGAACATCATTGCTGGACGGAGCAAGATCCAGACGCAGGAAGATTATTCGCGCGCGACAGTGGACCTAGAGAGCTGCGTGAGGGTGCTGCGGTTGTACGAGCAGCGGTGTGTTTCCTTCTTTCCTTCACGTGCTCGCGAGTGAAGAATTTTTCTTTGGGGTAGATGGCGCTTCGCGGGGCGACGCTGCGATGCGATTTGCCTCGGCCTGCGGCTCGTCAAATACGCTTTATTTGATCCCAGTTTCGCTTTGCCCAGTCCCGGCACGCTGCACTCCGACTCTCCGCCAAGTTCGGAGGACCAGAATGTTCTTCTGCAGGCGACCAGCGCTTCGTCCACAGGCAATTCCCCGCCCGATTCTTCCTCGGCGTCTGTATCGGAAGCGAGTTTTTTCGTCGACGCGCCGCCGACTGCTGGTATCGAAGCACGGAGCTCGTACGCGCAACGCGAGCTAGGTCACGACGCGGCTGCGCAGGCGCATGCCCACGCACAAATACAAATGCAAGCCCTCGAGCAGTCGATGGTGAACACGCAGCATTTGTTCAACGGCGCTAGCCTGCCGTCGGTTTCATCCTCTTCCCTCCCCATGGACGTTCACGTCGGTGCGGACGACATCATGGATTTGGAAGTTATGCTCGGGGCGACCTTCGATCCGCGTACGTCTTCTCGAATATCTTCGCGCAATTTTCGAAGGCTTACTCGGATGACAGAGGTAGGAATGTTTGACAATGGCGCGTATTATCCGCAGGGAAACGCCATGGGTAACGGCCAGGGCGAGCAAAACCTGTGGACTATGTTATCGAGTGGTTACGAGTGCGTTTTTGGATTCGCTTGGGACTGTCTGACATGTTCCGGTTTTGTAGGTGGGGCGATTGGAATTCCTATGCCATGGAATGAGAGTGATGAATCAGCTGGACGCTCATCGAGCGCGTCGTAGAAGCAAAAGTGGTGGTCGCACTTTCCTCTGGAGAGGCAGCGAAGCAGGAATAATGATTATCGTATCACTGTATGAGCTCACTAGTCGTGTGTCTCCTCTCTTAATAGCCTACTCGCACATTAATTGTACTGCCCTCCACCTCGTCCCATCGCCCAGAGACATTACAGAGCAGCCCATACATGTTTCCAGACACGCACACGTGACCTGACGGAACTTCGCACACTACGCACATAGTTCTTCAACAAGCATTGCATTAAATTTAACAGTGCCCTCTTCAAGCCTATGACACGTTCCCATTCCACCTTTCGCCATTGACTTCAGTTGAAGGCGAACTTCTCCCCCAGCAGCTCCTCGGTGAGGTCCCAGACTTTCTTCGCGTTTGCCGGGTCATTGGCAAAGGCGGAAACCTGATCCTCCGCGAGGACGGAGTTCACCAGATAAGCCCCGCCTTTGCCTTCGAGGCGCGGATCGATGGCTGCAACCACGGTCCTACGGGTATCTCAGCCTCTTCACACGAAAAAAAGATTGTGCGCTCTTACGTCGCTGAGCCCTCTTCACGAGTCTTCCACTGTGCCGCCTCCGGATTGGGCTTTCCCTCCGCCGTATACAGTCCTGAAACACCGTGAGCCGTTGTTTTGCTGACGATTTTTTGAGGACTTGCCAAATTCCTGGAGAGTCGCAACGTTCTCTGGTGCCTCGCCTGTCGCAATCTCCCCAGGGTGCAAGCTGAACGACTGGATCTTCCCATTGGACCGACGAGTGAGCTCTTTCGCAACCAACACATTCGCGAGCTTGGCCTGTGCAAAACCGCCGACGGGAGAATACTTGGTCTCGTCCGGCTTCGCGGCAGTCTCCCAATCCATGGGTCCGAAGGCGTGCGCGCGAGCCGCGACGAACACCACTCGTGGTGCGAAAGCCGCGGTCGCGGAGGCGAGGAGCTTCGGCGCGAGCAGCTTGGTCAAGAGGAACGGGCTGACGTGGTCCGAGGAGAATTGAGACTCGAGTTTGTCCTCGTTGAGCACGAAGGGACCCATGACCACGGAGGCATTGTGGATCAGAATCTGTTCGGGATTCAGCGAAAGCCGCGCCGGGGATGAAAAACAAAAAAAAATACGTACGTGGAGAGGTTCGGAGTAGGCATTGACCTCGGCAGCTGCCTTGCGCACCGAGGCGCGAGACGCGAGATCAAGAACGAGTGGTCGTATATTCGCCGAAGGATATTCTGCTTTGAGTGCCGCTTCGGTTTCCTTTAGCCTGTCCCGCGTTGAATCACCTTGAAACGGCTGGCAATGAGAGAGAGAAAATCTCACTTCGCCAGGCTGCGTCCGGTGATAATGACCAGACCCGCATTCTTGGCGAACGCTTGAGCGGTAGTGAACCCAAGGCCTTTCAGCGAGGTCCCCGTAATAAGCACTAATCGTTCCAGACACAGTCAACATCGCGCAAACCGTCTGTCTGTCGAACGAAAAAGTACCTGTCTTGCCCTTGACCTGCTCAGGGAACGCGTCGGCAACCTCCTTCGCCGTTGTTTTTGCTGTGAAAACTGGAGCAGACATGTTTTAATACGAACTGAGCTGGGAATTCGTTCAATGAGGGGACCCACAGGACCAAGGAATCTCTTTTATAGGCTTCGTAGAACAGGGCCCTTAGTAAGTAAAGCCCAAAGAATTCCCAAGCTGCGGAGGGAAGCCCGAGCACAGTATTTTTCATGACTCGACCGCGCGCGCGGTGTGAGTCCAGTTCGACGATCGAGGTTTTGGACCAGGTGGTTGTGGTGTCGATGATGGCATTGCCGTATTCAGTCTATCCAGATTGAGCCAATTCGGTTACGCTCGATTTGGACTTTGCATCACTTGCTAGAGTCTGGAGACTGAGGGGAACGACACAACAGCTTGCAGTGGCAGCATTTGGGTGGGCGAGAGGAAGAAGGAGCAATGATTATCTTATCAATGCATCTTACTTGATCTAGTCGTACCTACCTAATAGCCTACATTAATCGCCTTGCCCTTCACCTCGTCCCATCGCCCGAGCGACGTTACGATAAAGTGCGCAACATCCGAGCGCGAAATCGTGTAACAGCGCAACTCCTTCTCACTGTAGCGATATCCCGGCTTGCCCTCCTTCTCGCGCTCATCCGCAAGCGACTTCCCGTCGGTCAACCACTGGCACGCAGCGCGGACGATCAGGACGTTATCGTACGTGCCGACCGCGGGAACACCAGGTCGCTGTTGCCAATTCTCGCCGATGATCGAAGCGTCTGGCTCGACATTTCCGTCGACGCCCCAGCGCCAACCAGCACCATGAGCAATAACGCGCTCCATGGCCAGCTTGTCCTGGTGCGGTTGCTCGATGGTGTTGTAAAGCAGACGCATCGGCAACGGCAGTGTCTTGTGCGCGACTGGGGAAAGGCCGGTTGACGAGAGCACGATGATCTTGGGTTGTTCGGCGTATGCAGGCATCGCGCAGAGGACGTTGAGGAAACACGCGGAGACGAGATTGGGTGGGTCCTGCAGGAAGCCTTTGGTGAGACTGAAGCCGGGGTTCCCGCTGAAGCCTTTTCAAACGCATCAGCACTTGCGAGTATACAACGAGGGAGAGATGAACGAACCGACTGTGAACAAGAGGGTGTTGACTACGCCGGCAGTATTCCAGGCCCGGCGCGTGTCCTCCTCTTTCAAAGCGTCGCCTTTGACCAAGCGGACTTTGCCAGAGCGAAGATAGGACTGAATCTTGTCGTCCTCGTCGAACCTGGACGGATCCCGTAGCAAGAAAGTGACGGTGGCTCCTTTCTCTGCAGAAAAGTAAGATAACTTTCCAGACAGGCAAGTGAGGGATTCTGACCGAGAAGACGAATGCTTGCCAAGTAGCCGATGTTGCGCGAAGCACCAACGGCGAGAATGTTCATGTTGTTGTAGCTCGTGGACATTGTGGTTGTTGAGCTCGTTCAAGTTGTTTGGGGTAGAGATGGGTTGGGTTGGCCTCCGAGGATTGGGATTTATACTAGACATCCCCTCAACGAATTCCCGATGCTCTGCGAGCAGCGCTGCGCGTTTGCTTCGACTCGGGGAAGTAGTCTCGCCGAATATTCCGACCGTTCACGTCGTGGCAGGCTGCGCATTGCCCACAAGCAGACGACGACTGCGGTTGTGCCCGGTACCGTCGGGAATCGGGATATGAGTGCGAGTTCGGCACAGATGTTCGTTGACTGGGACGCAGACGGCAGCCGTCGAGGCGGGGACCTGCGGGACATGGCGTAGGGGAACAAGTTTCCGTGACTCAGCTGATCAGGTGACCTGATGGGACTTGTTGTCCGCTCTCACCTAAGTCTTCGCGCAGCTCGTCAAGACCCATTCACACTCTGAGAGGATCACGCCTCAGCACCAGTTTCTCGAATAATCTTCACTCCAAGCCCAAGACGACCACAAACTCTGCATTCACAAAACTACAGCAACACATCGCCCTTGATTTCAGTTGAACGTGAACTTCTCCCCGAGCAGCTCCTCGGTGAGGTCCCAGAGTTTCTTCGCGTTCGCCGGGTCATTGGCAAACGCGGAAACCTGATCCTCCGCAAGGACCGAGTCCACCAGATAAGCCCCGCCTTTGCCTTCGAGGCTCGGATCAACTGCTGCAGCAATGGTCCTAGTAGATCTCAGCCTCTTCATATAACGGGAAATTTGCGCTCTTACGTCGCCGAGCCCTCTTCACGTGTCTTCCAGTCGAATTTCTCGCTGTTGGGCTTTCCGTCCGCCGTGTAGATTCCTGAACACCGTCAGTCTTCGTCCGCCGACGGCTTGAAATGAAATTCTGACCGATCTCCTTGAGTGTCGCCACAGTCTCTGGCGCCTCGCCCGTCGCAATCGCGCCAGGGTGCAAGCTGAACGCCTGGATCTTCCCGTTGGACCGACGCGTCAGCTCTTTCGCAGTCAACACGTTGGCGACCTTGGCCTGCGCGTACGCGCTTATGGGCGCGTACTTGCTTTCGTCCGGCTTCGCGGCGGTCTCCCAGTTAATGGGCTCGAATGTATGCGCGATACTCGAGACGAAGACCACTCGCGGCGCGAAAGCCGGGGTCGCGGAGGCGAGGAGCTTCGGCGCGAGCAGTTTGGTGAGGAGGAATGGGCTGACGTGGTCCGAGGAGAACTGGGACTCGAGCTTGTCCTCGGTGAGGGCGAAGGGACCGATGATGGTCGCGGCGTTGTGGATCAAGATCTATCGGGATTCAGCGAATGCCGCATCGGGACGAAAACAAGGGTACGGACGTGGAGAGGCTCCGGGTAGGCATTGACCTCAGCAGCTGCCTTGCGAACCGAGGCGCGAGACGCGAGGTCGAGCACGAGAGGTCGGATCTTCGCCGAGGGAAAGTCCGCTTTCAGTGCCGTCTCGGTTTCCTTCAGTCTATCTTGCGTTAGCATAGAATCGCTAGCAGTGAGAGGAATTCAAGTTCTCACTTTGCCAGGCTGCGTCCGGTGATAATGACCAGACCCGCATTCTTGGCGAACGCCTGAGCGGTAGTGAACCCAAGGCCTGTCAACGAGGTCCCCGTAATAAGCACTATCGTTCCAGAAACAGTCAACCTCGTGCAAAGACTCTCTAACGAACGAAAAGTACCTGTCTTGCCCTTGATCTGTTCCGGGAACGCGTCGGCGACCTCCTTCGCGGTGGTTTTGGCTGTGAAAGCTGGAGCAGACATGTTTAGTGTGGATCGAGTCGGATGTTCGTTCAATGAGGCAACCCATAGCGCCAGGAACCTCCTTTATAGGCTCTTGAGGACTGGATCCTTAGTAAGAGCCAAAAAATTGCGTGCTGAGTAAAGAATTCGTCCAAGACGTTCTTTGAATCACTTCGGACGCCGCCTGCTTGCAAGAAGACATCTCAGAAAGCAGCTTTTCCTTATGCTGACAACATTTGCACAATCTGAAACCTCGAACTCTGCGGTGTAGCGAATTCCGATTCAAGGGCTATGAATAATATTAATGGCTCACCAAGCAGCTCAGGATCGCCGAGCGTACCCGAGCACAATATTTTCATGATGCATATGAACACGGTGAGTTCAAGATTTGTTCTTTGGCGAGTTTTCGTCGTGCGAGGAACAGTCAACGAAGGGCTGTTGTGATCCGGTGATGGATCGTCGCTGTCAAAGTCACGTGTAGATCACACTTTCCTCCGAGCCCAACCCGCCGTCCCTTCCATGCAGGGAGCAACTACAGCAAGCCTGTACTCGGCCATGCAGACATACAGATGACTCGCTAACTCTGGGGCCACTTGGTCTCTGCAACCCACTCCATATGCGGTTTAGGCACGGACTAGGCTGCTCAAACGCGGCGCGTATCAAAACTCCACTATGGCCATCACCAACAACGACGCCAACTAATTCATCAGTCCGCGACCCGGGCGGCGCTCCTGGCTTTCGTCCACCATGTCCTCGACGTGGAACTTCACGTTCGACGACACCTCGCCGTTCCTGAACTACAGTGCGTGGTACATCTCCGCGTCGTCCTTGAGCCCCGTTTGTTGACTGTTCGCTCGCAGGGCCATATGGCACGTCTTTTCCTCCGTCCTAGTCTTCGAAACAAGCGATACTCATGCGGAAGCAGCGGATGGTTCGGGCTCGGGCTTAGGGAAGGGATGGACTCCGTGGTACAGCGGATCGGGATTCCTCTCTTCGCCGGGAGAAGGCGGCACCGGCACTTCATATCATTTGACGTCGCTGGGCGGCGCCTCGGTGCATTTCACGTTTTGGGGTGCGTCGCGTCCACCTTCGAGCCATCCCGAGATCGACTCACTGAAACTTTGTGCAGGCACCGACGTGTACCTCTACGGCGACATTAACAACAGCTCGTACACGGTCGCGCTTGACGGTGGTACTGCGACCTCTTTCTCGCCATCCAAATCGGCGCTTTTGTACTCGGCCACTGGCTTGCAACATGAAACCCACCTTGGTAGGTGATTGTGCTCGAGCTCGATGTATGCGGAGATGGTCTCTAACGGTCTTCAGTCAACATCACTGCTACACCAACAGGCTCCGAGCAGTTTGCTTTTGATTACGCTGTGATTGGAACGCCGTACAAGTGCGTTGTTGTTCTCTGCTATTCGACAGTCGCTGACGCTCTGTCGCAGAAACGCTGCGCCCTCAGAACTGTTCGTCGACAACACGGACACCTCGCTGACCTACAAAGGCACGTGGTCACCACAAAACGCGTCCAATGTCCCCAACACAACCGCACCGCACGTCTGGCAACAGACGGTCGCGCAAGACGCCAGCGTTTCGCTCCAATTCAGCGATGCCGTCGGCGTCGCGATCTACGGGATGACGGACTGGGGTGGTTGGCTGTTTAACGTCTCGGTGGACGGCGCGCCGATGCAGACCTTCAACGGGTCGACGTTCTGGCAAGTTCCAGACGCGATGTTATTCTACCGAGGTGGTCTGGACTCTACGACGAACCACACAATCACGCTGCTGAACCCCAACTCGGACGCGGACTTCAAGCTAAACTTGAACTCCTTCCGGGTGTTCTCGGCTGCGTCCCAGAGCAGTGGTGCAACAAGCAAGTCTTCGGGTACATCAAGCCCGGCTTCTACTGCAACTAGCACCAATGCGAGGTTCGTCGCTTTTTGTGTTTGTTTGTAGTCCGCATCTCATCTCGTCCGGCAGTGCGGAAGCCTCAACCTCGAAACATTCATCGGTGAACGCGGGCGAAATCGTGGGCCCGATCATTGCCGTTTTGGTGGTCGTTGCCCTCGTAGGCTGGTTCTTCTGGAGACGACGGCGTTCTCGGCAGCGTCAAGCAGCAGCAGCATCCTCTGACCCTGCGGCTGGATATCAGCCACATCGCCCCGTCTTCCGCGAGTACGACTCGTCGACCGCTGCTACATATCCCACTTCCGCTCCTGGTTCCCCGCCATGGGTACCGGCGCCATATCACGACGAAACCACGGAAAGCAACGGCCCGTCATCGACGTACGCCCCTACGTCGACTGGGTCACGCCGAGAAAAGAGATCTATGTTGGCATCATCGCCCTCCCCACCACCTACGACGCCCCCCGCCCGCCCCCCGCATCTGGACTCGCCCCTCACGAGGTTGACCGCCTCGTCGAGTTGATTGCGCAGAGGATCGATGCTCCGGGGCGTCGCCATGATTCGACTGCACCACCAGAATATCGCAATGAATTTTAGGATTGTATCAACATCTAATCTTGATTCTATGTTCTTTGCTGGTCTGCTGATGCGTATGCATGCGATGAGCAGGATCTGCCTCGTTCAGCGCTCTTGATCACACATTTGCGAGCTTGGCCTGTGCAAAGGCACCGACGGGGGAGTACTTGGTCTCGTCCGGCTTTGCGGCGGTCTCCCAATCCATGGGTCCGAAGGCATGCGCGCGAGCCGCCACGAAAACCACTCGTGGTGCAAAAGTAGCGGTCGCGGAGGCGAGGAGTTTCGGCGCGAGCAACTTGGTCAAGTCTCTCGCATTATTTCTGTGGACATGGTCCGAGGAGAATTGAGACTCGAGTTTGTCCTCGTTGACCACGAAGGGACCCATGACCACGGAGGCATTGTGGATCAGAATCTGTCGGGATTCAGCTCACCTGCAGCCGGGCGAGGATCAGGCGAATTTCCTTTTTGGGGTTCTTGGAATGCGATCAACCCGTGACCATGGATGGGCACACCCACCAAACCCAAGATCGAGCACAGGGATAGGGAGAAGCCCGGTCCTTCTGCGACGGCGTCGTAATTAAACCCACGCTCATTGGCTCGAGCTGGAACCTCTCGGAGCCAGGGCCCGGAAGACCGCTCGGCGGCTCCCAGGCCTCACAACCTTCCTTCGAGACCGTGACGCGACATCCGACCTCCGAGTGGGAGTTTCCCCCGGGGACTTGTGTGGTACACCGACAAATTCCCCACGCGAGCTCTATTTCTGGGGGCACCGGAGAACCCCTCTGGGGTATTCTACTTTTCGGGCAAGAGCCTGAGAGTTGGTTCCCAAGCTCTAGCTAAACTCGGTATACTATCCGCCTCCATCAGTCGCGTCCACGTTTGTGGCGCCCCCGCGCGCGCGTGCGCCGCGCCAGCGCTGGGGCGGTCCTCACCGCGGAGATAGATCCCTTGAGAGGCTGTCGGCGGACTCTTGCGACCGGGCACAGTCACGGTTGTTTGAGCAAGGACATGTACAACCTCGAGGCAAGGCAGAAGGTGATACCCGTCGACGACCTGTACATATATGTACACCGTTGTGCGGAGGCTGTCACCGGGTCGTCCCTGGCAGTGAAACTGAAAGGTAGGGTTAGGCTTCGCGATCTTGTGGACTTGTTTAACTGGTCCGAGTCGGCGGTCCTCGTCATTGGATGTCGAACTCAGATCTCTTATTACGGATATCGCGTCGGCGCTTTAGATATGATTACCTGAGAGACACCCTCGGCCAAGGGATCGATATTTTGCCGTGTCTTTGGCGATGTTGTAATAATTTGTGGGCGCTCGGAACGTAGTCTGCCGGACACGCGTACGGACGTTAGCCTCTATGTCCGCCGCCGCCGACGTGATGGCGGCGTTTTAACCCAGTCTCGGCGGCGACCAGCCTCGGACCAGACACCCAAGAAAGGAAACTATGTACCCCAGTTGGGGGGGGGGATGAACCTCTGAGCCGCGTAAGCGGGGGCCGACACGACCCCGTGTCTGCACTGCATGTCGTTCGGTTGGATCGCGTTGTCGTGGATTCTTGATTGCACAGGTCCAACAAAGCTTCCACCAATCCAGAACGGCTTTATTTGCCCGATAGCCCCGCCCGCCGTGCGTTTGGGGGAAAGTGTGAGGTATTGGTACAATTGCTGCGGTTACATTTTAATTCTAGGATAATGTAGTTGGTGAACGAAAACATAAGCAGAGCGCGAGATAAACGTCTGTTATACAACTTAGAATGCAGGATTAAAAAATGCGTGCGTTGTGTATGTGATGCCGGAGGATGAGAAAAAGACAAGAGTGAGGAGTTAGTTGGCGACCTTGCGGCAGTAGACGCTTTGGCAGCGAATATACTGAGGGAGAGCCGAGTCGTGCAGTTCCCGCTCTGCGTTCATTTGCAACTCGTCGACGATCGCTTCCGGCACGCCGCTTCCCAGCAGCAATGGTCGCCCGGACTTCAAGAAGGACTGTAGGGGTGTTAGTTGGACATTCGCGCGGCAGCAGATGGAAACAACCACGAACCAGGATGTCATCCCGCATCTGTGCTCCGATCCGTCGTTGGAAGTCGTTGAACGAAGGATGCGGCGACACGGGGACCCAGTAATCGGTGCATACAATCTGTTCCAACAGTGGGTTCTCCCTACACCAACGGCAGAGATGCGTCGCGGCATCCGGATAGCCACCCGCGCTTTTGGCGGCCCGGTTCGCGAAAATCATCCATCGGGCTACCCAGGGCGGCGCGATGGACGAGGTTTCCAGCTCGCACCGACGGTGGTTCCCGTCCGGCGAGTGGTCGTACACATGGAAATCGAATTCCATGAGTGCTAGTAAACCTCCTGGCCGCAGGCAATGGGTCATTTGCCCAATCAAGTTCGGGTAGTCCTTGATCTGAAAGCGTACATTCAGAAGACCCGAAATGAGAAGCGTGTTTTATGGGTTCAACGTACGCCGGAGGAGATAAGTCGAGCATGTACGACGTTGAAGTCGCCGTAGAAGTGCTCCAGTCCAAGATTAATGTCATCGACCTCACTCCTACACGGCAATTCAGCGTCTGGGGTACCGGCGTCGGGCGGGGTGACATACCTGCAGTTATCTGGCATCGTTCTGGTCGGCGCGAACATGGCGGATCAGCGAATATGAAAGGAAAAAGAGAATAGGTGGATGCGTACAGCGACTGCATTGGTACGAGGTCCACGGCGACGGCCAAGCAGTCGGGAAACTCGCGAGCGCGGTCCATTATCCTTCAATGAGATCAATTCAACGCTTGGAGTGAGGTGCCCAAGAATGCAACTTACCACGCTCCGCTCCCACATCCGAGGTCGAGGATGGATTTGGTCTCTCCGGACGCATCCTCCGCCATTACGTCGGGGAGACATGGCGGATACTTGCCCATAATCTCGATGAACATGTCGTGCTGTTTATCTGTGGGCACGGAATGAGCCCCTCGGATTTCGCGACCGGTGGGTAGCAGCCGGAACGCACTGAGCCGGTCGAGCTCCTCGTCGTCGGCAGGCAGACGGTAGATCTCGGAGTAGTTGTTGAGCTCGCGCCCGTACTCTTGGCGGAACGCGCTGGCGCGTATAGAGCTAGTGACCGACAAGACAGAGGGCGTCGGAGACTCGGAGCGGACGGAGAGGTCGTATGAGGTCTCCGAGCCGTATGTGCTGGGCGGTGCGCTGAACGGGGGGACCGAGGCAACAGACTCGTCGTCGCTTTCGGAGCCGTGGTCGTGGTGGTCAACGTCCAGCGGGGCCATGGGGGGAAGAGGCAAAGGCAAAAAAGCTAAGCACCGCAGGCCATAACTATTACCGCGTTTCTGCCGGCGCGACCGTGGGCTTTCTTCCGGCGGAGAAGGGGATTGAATGGCCGTGTGTTGCAGACGCTTGATGTCCGAAGTCAGATCAGGCCAACTCAAATGCAAGTCACCGATATCTGTTCGCACACCCAGATTCGCGTTGCCCTCCGATGGCCCCGACAGCCTCCGCCGCCGCCGCAACGACTTGGGGCAAAGAACCAGCACGATGAACTTTATGTGGAGTGATGGTGGCGCTGGCGTGTTATCTTATCCAGCGGTGCTACAAATGCCTCTTCAGGCCCTGGTCAGGCGTGCGAGCCGAGATCTCAGCAGCTGGCCAACTCGACATATCGCCAGGCCCACGCCAATCGCCGCGTTAGTGGCCAATATCTCCGTATGCAGTGCTGTGAGCTACTTCTTCTTGAGCGCTGCGAACCGCTTCGCCAGCGCATCGAACTCGTCCTCCTCCGTCGGCGGACTCTTCTTCACCTCGATCTTGGCCGTTTCATCCTTGCCTGCCTTTTCCGGAAGCACCTTTGACCCAACATCCGACTTTGACTTGTCGGAGCTTGCCACTGTTGATTCTTCCTCCTTGGGCTCTCCATCCACCGCCGACGCCTGTTCCTCGGGATCAGTCTCGGTGATGACCAGTAGGTCCTAACCTTGTTCTCGTCTTCTTTCTCTGCGTATTCGGGCGATTGTGGCGTCCAGTCGACGCCATAGCCTTTCGCGATCTCATATAGATACGCGTCCACAAGCGCCTCGGAAGGCATGTCGTTCACGAGCTTGCGAAGGACCTGAACAATGAGCGAGTGATCAGTTCCTGAAGAAGAAGAGGGTCTACGACTGACGCGGTCGCTGACAAGCTTGCGATCTTCCATGACCGCCACAGAGAACTCGCGACCATACTTGTGCATGAGGATGTCGCGCAAGACGTGGAGCTCTGTTGTGTGCTGGCGTCGGTGGCGTCCCGAAGAGCCGAAGAACGGGCAAACACACACACGCACCTTTCAATTCGGTCCGCGGTGCGCCGTGGATGACGCTAGAGTCGCGTTAAGTCAAGGCATTACACCGAGGACCCGGTCCTACGAGGCGACAGCTTCTGCGATACCGGGATCGGGTTCTCGAGCGCTGCTTTTCGTCAAGACGGGTTCACTTCGGAGTCGAAGAAAGGACCGACGTTTGCTCGAGGAGGCCGAAGCGAGCCAGGAGGAGCTATCGAGAGATGTAGAGTTGCTTGGAGCAGAGGTGCGGATGCCAACCTCGCAGTAGAGTTCCAGCAGCTCCAGCAGCTCGACATGGATGTCCTCGTTGATAACTAGAGGTCTTTCGGCGCGGTTCCAGTCGCGATCTTGGGCGGTTGCTCACCAGATTCAGTCTTGATTCTCGCGGTTTCTACTTTGCCACGCTCGAGAAGGCTGGCAATGTCTAATAGATAGTCGACGGGCCGATAATCGCGAGGGTTTTCGGGTAGATACCTCTTCGCGCGGCCTTCGCTTGAGCCTCTTTCTTCTGTTGGAGCGTGCGCAGTCGCTGGACCGAGAGGCTATTGAGGGATGGGTGAACGACCAAGATTGGTATTAAAACGATTACCGCAGCTGAACCTAAAAGAGAGTGAGAGAACAAAGCACTGTATACACGTTGCAAGCCACCTTGGCCTTCGGGCCGTTGAACTGCATCGGTGTTAGCGGAAGAGTACGTGACGAGCGTAGATCTTCCGACTTGGTTTCGACGTTGAGCATCTCTGCCCCGGACGACGCCCGACCGCAGCTCTTTCTCCGGAATCAGGAGTAATCTCAAGTACGCAAGCCAAAAATGAATTCCGTGATGGTTGTCCTTCATTTTGCAGGTTGTCTGCCGCCCTCCATGACGCTCGCGCACCCCATGCGCCAATCCCTCCATCTCGACATTGGGCCCTCTGTGTCCTCGATATACTCGTCCTCATCGTCGTCGCCGGCCTCGACGTCCATCCGCGCCAGCATTGGCACGGACCGAACGTCGCCTACCGACAGCATGGTCGACTTTGTGCTCTGTTCGGTGCTTTGCATGTTCGACTTTGAGTCGACCGACGCGGACCACCTCCAATTCCGCAAGAACGAGATTTTGGATGTGGTCAAACAGGAGGACACAGGCTGGTGGGCTGCGATGCGGCGCGGCGGCGACCAGATCGGCTGGATTCCACAGGCGTTCGTCAGCCCGCTCACCGAAGAGATGACAGAGAGGCTGTTGAATGTCCGAGAAGAGTTGAGGGTCTACGAGTACAGTGCCGAGCAGCTCTACAACGCGGCGCCTACCGTCACCACCAATTGGTACGACAACGACCCGTCTCCAATCCCCTCTCCTGCTTTAGTCCCCAATGGACTGGTGCGTGGTCGGTTTTCTCGAAGGTGCTATTTGGCTGACGCGCCACGCAGCGAAGTCCTGGATTCCCAGTCTCTCCAGGCCGACGCGGCTACCCCCCGCCATCCCCAATCACTCCCATGCCACAACCGCCCCTACGCAGTGCACCGCTTTACGATAAACCTACTCCTCCGACCCCCGATGCAAACGACTATCCCCAAAGCGCTCGCGACCGGTCCGAGACGGTGCCTTCGATCAGCCGAGCGGCCAGTCGGCGCCAGCCAATACACCTGCAGGACCAAGCTACTCTGTCGCGTCTCTCGACGCTCATCGAGTCTACCGGTATCCGAGACTCACCGAGCAGCCCTGATGACGGGAAGCGGCGCAAGATTGAGAATATCACCGGAAGCCCCGAGGCGTGGCTGGACACGCGCGCAGCGCAGGAGAGCATCCCGTCGTATCTGTTGCCTACATACGCGGATCAACTCAAGGTGGATGCGGATGGCGTCGTGCGAGCAGGCACATTGCTTGCGCTAGTGGAGAAATTGGCCTCGATGCCGATGACCAAGGACCCCATCAGTGCGTGCCTGTATTTCGCAACTCTATCCACAGAATTGACTGTTTAACAGAGGTCGCACACGAGAAAACGTTCAAGGATATCTTCCTTACAACGTTCCGGACATTTACCACCGCCAACCAGCTCTTTGATCTTCTTGTCGCGCGATACCAAATGGAGCGCCCGGAAGGGCTTTCCGACGAGCAGGCATTGGAATGGCGCGACAAGATGCAGCTGCCGACCCAACGTCGGATCCTGACGTTGTTTACAATGTGGCTGCAGGACCACAGGTTGCTGGAAGAGGAACCGCACATCGCACAGCGCCTGACCGACTTTCTGACGCAAATAACTGAGCCGCCGCCACTGGCACTGACCGCCAAACTGATTATCCGGAGCATCGAGGACTTGGTACGCGTTCCTGGATCTATATTACTCAACCGAGCGTTCTCTGACTTTTTCGCAGACTTTTGCCAACCCGGACGACGCGTCGCCGACTGTTCCGCCGCGAAAGGGCCGCAAGACCAAGAACCACAAGAACGAGTTGTTACGACTGGATCCCAGCGACATCGCGGAACAACTTGCGCTGCTCGAGTTCAAGCTCTACGTCAAGATCACTGTGCAAGAGTGTATCGCGTACTCCAAAACGCAGACGGGCAAAAAGGTCGAACGCCTCACGGCGTTTTGCTCAACACACGACAAGCTGGCTGCTTGGGTCAAGACGAGCATCTTGACTAATGACGCGTTGGGTAAACGCGCCGATACGGTGGACTTTTGGATCAAGGTCGCCGAGGTGCGTTGCGTGTTGGGCTTCGCTGTGTTGTGGTTATCGAGCTAACCGTTGTTTTATCGCCAGAAATGTCGCAACCTAAACAACTTCGCGTCCATGAGCGCAGTGATCAACGCGCTCTCGAGCACGGTCATCAGCAGGCTGCACCTCACCTGGGCACACGTCGGCCGCAAGTCGATCCTCGAGGCGCTAGTCAAATACAACGACCCCACGGGCGGGTTCTCGGGGTACCGCGCGCTGCTCGCCAACGCGGAGGGCCCGTCGGTGCCGTTCATCGGGATGTACCTCACGGACATCGTGCACATCTCGGACCAGTTCAGCGACCGGGAGCTGCCCGAGCTCGGCGGGCAGAAGGAGCTGTCGTTCCTGCAGAGGCAGCGGTGGTACGACGTCGTGCAGGTGATGCTCCGCGCGCAGAGCAAGCCGTACTTGATCGCCGAGAGCGAGAGCACGACCAATTTTATTTGGGGGCATTTGAGGATGGACTCGATGAAGGACCAGACGTGGTTCTGGGAGAAGAGCCAGGAGGTGCAGCAGTCGGAGCTTGCGCATGCGGATATACGCAAGGGTTTGGAGGCTGCTGGGTTCTAACCGTGGTGTCTGGTACACTGCAAAAGGCAAGGCGTAATTATAAGTGTAATCTTATTTGGTCTCTTCACACCTGCAGGCTGTATCTCGAGGAAGAAAATGGGAAATCATCTGTATAATCCGAGAGAAAGATGCATGAGAAAATGTGGCGTAGGGTAGGATACAGCGTAAATAGTGGTGGGAGGTCCGTCGTCGTCTACTTAGCAGTTGCATGCCTCTTGGCCAGGCAGCGCCGCGGGCTGCTTGTTGAGGTCGACACCAGACCTTCCGCCTGCACGACCGGCTCCGGCACGAGCGGTAGGTGGAGGGGCGGTCAACGGGAGCTTCTTCGCTGCAAAGCCGATGAGCACAACCGACGAAATGGAGAAGAACAACGAACGCACCAATCGCGGTGAATATCTCGGACACGCCCTCGCCAGTCTTGGCGCTCGTCTCGGCCCACATCAATCCCTCTTCCTCTGCATACTTCTTGGCCTCTTCCTCGGTCACCTGGCGGCGCGCAGCAAGGTCGGACTTGTTCCCGCAGAGCGCAATGACGATGGATGGGTCGGCCTGGCGCTGCAGTTCGCGGATCCAGTTGCGTGCCTTCTCCAGTGTCGCGGACGAGGTTATGTCATACAGCACGACAGCACTGCGCGGCGAGATTTAGAAACGGGTGTGCTGCGGCCACGAGCCGCCACGCACCAGTTGGCATTCCGGTAGTACATTGGCGCCTGTGAAGGTTAGTCGGCGTTGGAGGCACAATGCGGAATGGGCGTGCGTCATACGAGAGACTGTGGTGCTGTGGTCAGCGGCGTTCGGCGTTGAGGAATGAGAGCATTACCTTGTATCGTTCTTGCCCAGCCGTGTCCCTGCGTGGAATTTGAGTAAAGCGCCATCTCCGGGGTTGTCGCGCACCATATCTCGAACTTGACGGTGGTCTGGTCATCGAGGGTGACGGTCTGCGTCAAGAACGCCGCTGAGAAGAACAGCAAGAATGAGGATGGTGTCGTTGGTGGAGATGAAGAGGACGTGGCCCACCGCCGATTGTGCTCTCCCGGTAGTCGTCGAATTGGTCCTTGACGAAGCGCAGCACCAGCGACGATTTGCCCACAGCAGACTTGCCTAGGAGACAGCGATTAGCTGTAGTGCGCCGGAGAGAGCAGAGAGGCGCTGGGACGGACCGAGAAGGACGAGCTTGAACTGGAATTGCTTCGACATGGTGGCCGGCTGCAGGCTACAAGAGTCCGTGACTGAGCATCTGATCAGACCACTCTGTTCTCGACTTCCACGACGTAGCGTCATCGCCCGGAGCTCCCTCCCTCCCACACCCGTCTGCTCGCTCGCGTTAGCCTTGAGAGTTGAACGTCTGTCCGCTCTGAGCTACACACCTGAAAAAAGTCAAAAAAAGAAAGACACAAAAGAGCAGCAGCAGCAGAAAAAAAAGATGAATCGTCACCATCCCTACGGCGGAAACCCGAACGGAAACAACTTCGAGCGACGCGGCGCCGGTGGCATGTCCGGTCCTGGTCCCGACCGACCCCAACGTTTTCAGCAGAACCAGAACCGCGGCGGCAGAGGTGGAGGCGGTTATGGCCGCGGACCGCGCTCAGGCAGCGGCAGCGGCGGCGGCGGCTATTCGGGATACGACAACATGAGCAACGGCCCCGGCCCTTATGACCACGGCGCGCCATACCCTCCCGACTCGGCCCCGTACAATAATTATGACGGCCCACCGCAAGACCCGTACTATCAGAACCCGTACGGCCAATACCCGATGAATCCTGGTCCGCCGCCGTATGAGAGTCAGGGCACTGGTTATGGCTACGAAGGTGCGCTTGAGCTCCCCAACTTTGATACCACCAAAAGGGCGTACGCACGAACCAAAAAAAGGCACGCGGGAGATGTGTTTTTGCTCTGAATGCGCAAATGCAATTGAGGCACCAACGCACCGCACCGCACCCACAACGACGCGACTGTCAAGTGTTGATTGCTTCTCTCTCCGCGTGTCGCTGCTGCTGCTGGCTTCGCTCTCAGTGCTGTGCTTCGCTTGCCTCTTTTTGGATCGTCCCGTGAAACAAACCGATTCTCATGATGTTGCGCGTTTTTGCGCGTGGGCAGGCTCTAACTACGGTGATGGTGACAATCGCGGCGGCGGCGGCGGAGGACGGCGGCACGGCGGTCCCTCCGGCAGCGGTGGTGGTGGTGGTGGTGGCGGGGGCGGCGGACGCAAAGATCGAGAAGATAAAGTTCACGACTCGATCATTGAGGAACGCATCCAACGCGAGCGCCCGTGCCGTACGCTGTTCATCCGCAACATCAAGGCGAGTCGCTTCGATTAAACTTTCTGCGCCACTTTCCTGGAAATAACATGCTTTTGTTTAGTATGAGACTAATAGCGCGGACGTCCGGCGCCAGTTTGAGGAACACGGCGAGATCAAGACGTTCTTTGATCTGATATCGACCCGCGGGATGGTCTTCGTGACCTTTGTGCGTCGTTCCCATCCGCGTATCTGGTTCGCAATCCACACACTAACCTTCCTTAAACGCAGTACGACCTCCGCGCAGCCGAACGCGCACGCGACCGCCTCCAAGGCTCCGAGATAAGCGGCCGGCCAATCGACGTACACTACTCTCTCCCGCGGGACGACTCCAAAACGGGCGGCTCCGAACGCGACAAGAACCAGCAGCTGCAGGGCTGTCTGCAGGTCACCCTCCGCGCGTCGCCGTCGGGGCAGCCGATCGACGATAACGAGCTCGGGAGGATGTTCGCGCAGTATGGGGATATTAAGGCGATTACGCCTGTTGGGGATCGTATGGAGTGCGTTTTTTTTTTCTTCTTCTTTTCGTTTTTTTTTGTTTGGATTTTGACGGTTGGGTAGCTCGAGATATGTGGAGTACTACGACATTCGGGCGTGCGACCAGGCGTTCGAGCGGTTGCGGAACCAAGGTCTGCAGGACGGCGTCATGGACATCGTCTTTGCCTGGGACGAGAAGGAGATCAGCGGGCCCGGTGGTGGCGCAGGTGGAGGTGGTGGGGGTGGTGGAGGACGAAGTGGTGGGGGAGGCGGGGGAGGTGGTGGTCGGGGCGGACGTCATCGCGGTGGTGGTGGTGGACACGGTCGTTCCGGACGACGCGGTGGTGGTGGTGGTGGTGGCGGAGGCGGAGGCGGAGGCGGGGGATACGGCGACGACCACCAGCATCGAGACGACGGGTATGGTTCACGTGATCGTCGACGATTCGACGACGGGAATGATTTCGGACGCGGGCCGCCTGGGCCTGGTCGGGGTGGATATGGTGGGCCGCCGCCGCCGGGAAGATATGACGGGCCACCTGGTCCTGGTCCACGAGGTCCGCCTCCTCCTGGGTATGATGGACGAGGTTGGGATGGACCGAGAGGGCCACCTGGTCCGCCTGGGTTTGACCCTAGCCGTGGTGGTGGGGGTGGTGGGGGTGGTGGATATGGAGGGCCTCCGCCGCCGCCGCCGATGGGCATGGGCATGCCGCCTATGGGTGGTCCACCTCCGCCAGGGATGAACGGTCGTCCGCCGATGGGGATGAACGGCTTGCCTCCGCCCCCGCCGCCGCCTGGCATGAACGGAATGCCTCCGCCAGGTATGAACGGGCCTCCGGGGATGCGCCCGCCGATGCCGAACTATGGCGCGCCGCCGCCGATGATACCACCGCCTGTAACGGCCCCAGCCAACAACAAAAACGACCAGACGGACAAGATCCAAGCTGTAAGCTCTTTTTCTTGACGATGACGAGTTGCTGAGTTTCGCGAACAGCTTCTTGCGGCACTGAAACCAGCCGAAAGCAACGGCCCTGCACCCGTAGCGCCGCCCGTCGCACCAAACCCTCCACCAGCAGCCCAACCACCGCCGTTTTCCGGCTACGGACAACCACCCGCGCCGTATGCGCCTTTCAGCGCCCCTCCTGCACCATCGGCACCAGCACCAGCCGGTCCAACATCGACACCGACAGTGCTCCCGCCTCATGTGCTCGCGCTTCTGCAGCAAGCACAAGCACAAGCACAACCTCCGAGTTCGTTCCCTGCGCCGATGCAACAGCAAAATCGCGGGATGCCGGGAATGTCTCCACCCCCACCAGCGCCGCTGCCTGCAGCTCCGATTGGTGGAGCAGGGACGGGGCAGACGTACGAGCAGCTTTTATACCAATTGGTTTGTTCTTTTTTCTTTTGGTTTCGGAGAGGAAATGCTGATCCTGGAACAGAGACAAGCAGCAAAACCGCAACATTAACCTTCTTGACCATTCAGCCGTACATATACATAGCTTCGCTCTTATGTTGTATTAGCCTACCACGTGACCGCTCAGGCTCTCCAGCGATGCTCGTGCTATCGCGTCTACGCGAATCGCTACAACAGGTGCTGGTCGCTCCAGACCTGCACACTGCGATTCTGCTGTCGCCGTCGGGGCAGCTCATCTCGTTCGCGTCGTATCCAAGTCGCCGGAAGGACGACATTCGGGTCATTGCGGGGCTCAGTGGCGAAGTATGGCAGGAGACGCAGGAATTGGGCTCGGGCATGGTCAATAGCGAGGTGCGTGCGTGCGGCGTCCCGAGGCTGAGTGAGGGCTGACGCGTCGCACATACTAGCTGGGGCGAATCGTCGTGCTGCCGGTGGATGATTTCGAGAACATACCACAGCCGCTACCGGACGACTACCAGCCGTTGATGCTCTTGGTGCTGAACTCGACGGATAAGGTCGAGTGGGACGAGTTGCAGGCCAAGGTATCGTGTTTTATTGCCGACTTCCCGAATATGCCCGCTCACACAGGCTCACCAGGGACGAGCACTGGCCGTTCAAATCGCGCGTCCGCTCACAAGATTCCGCGAATACCTGCGCCCGATGCGCAAGCCTCCACCACTGCCGTCTGCGTTTGTGTCGCCGACGAGGGCGGGCGGTCGTTAATTAAAAAGACGTTCTGTAGTAGATGATTTTTCGTTGACATCACACAACTTGCTTTCTACCTTCATGCTGCGATGGACCGACGCGCTGGCACGGTCTACGCTGTGCCGCCGCAGACTCTACTCGGTCCATGCTGCCCAGCCACAAAAAAGCGCGTCGGCGCCGGCACACCAGACGCGTCCCGTTGACCCCGCCTCCGTCGTGGGCCCCGACCTCGACCGCCTGCGCCAAAGCCTACTCACGCTCCTCGGCTCGGCGCACCCCGGCCTCGACGAAATCGCGAAATACTATTTCCTGCACCCGTCAAAACAAATGCGGCCTCTCCTCGTGCTGCTCTTTGCGCGCGCGACGAATGGGCTGGGGCGGGACTGGCGCGAGCGGAGGTGGGCAGCAGAGTGCGAGGGCGAGGCGCAGCTGGATCTGCCGCTCACGCGGGGCGATGTGCTCAACGACTGGAACCCGAGTATGCCCGACACCACCACGTCCTTCCAGTCCGTGTTCTCCCTCGTGCCCCCAGCTTTGCACCCCCAACGCCCTCCTCTGCCTACCGAGCTGGCGCTTCCCACCATCCCGAGTCTGCAGCCGCTCCTCCTCCCGACGCAGCGCCGCCTCGCGCAGATCGTCGAGATGATACACGTCGCGTCCCTCCTGCACGACGATGTCATCGACCGCTCCGCCCTCCGACGGGGCGTACCCTCCGCGCCCGCGGCATTCGGGAACAAACTGTCCGTCCTGGGCGGCGACTTCCTCCTCGGACGCGCGAGCACCGCGCTGTCGCGTCTGGGCGACCTCGAAGTCGTGGAGCTCATCGCGAGCGTCATCGCCAACCTCGTCGAGGGCGAGATCCTGCAGATGAAGGACGTCGTCGCCACGCCCACGGTCAACGCCGAGGCGTGGAGCGTGTATCTCAAGAAGACGTACCTCAAGACCGCGAGTTTGATGGCTAAGGGGTGTCGCGCGTCGGTCATCCTGGGCGGCTGCGCGCAGGGCGAGGTGTGGAAGGAGGTCGCGTATGCGTTTGGGAGGAATTTCGGGCTGGCGTTCCAGGTGCCGTTTTTTTTTCTTTTTCTTTTTTTGTGTGAATATTCTCTCACTCGCGGGAATATTATATTATTCACAGCTTGTGGACGATGTGCTGGACTACGAGTCGGGCGAGGCGACGCTGGGAAAGCCCGGGGGCGCGGATTTGCAGCTTGGGCTCGCGACGGGGCCGGCGTTGTACGCGTGGGAGGAGCATCCCGAGCTGGGCCCGCTCATTCAGCGCAAGTTCGAGAACGAGGGAGACGTAGAACTCGTGCGTACCTTCACCTTCCACCTCCACCTTCTTCGCATTAACTGAAACGCGTTCTAGGCACGCGACCTCGTCCGACGCTCCTCGGGCGTCGAACGCACACGCGACTTGGCGCGGGCACATTCGGAAAAGGCGCGCGAGTTGCTGCAGTTGTTGCCCGACAGCGACGCAAAGAGCGCGTTGGAGGTGATGACTGAGCGCGTCATTACACGGACATCGTAGTTTGCTGAAGCGTGTATTGTGCCTTGCTTGCTTGCTTTTCTTGCTTTGAAGCGGAACGTATACGTAGCTATAGATAGGATGCGACGCGTGAGGCGTTGATAATCGCTTTCTGACATTCTTTTCTGTGGGTTTGAGGGAGATTTTGAGGATCTATGAGGCTCCGTGGGGGCTCACACGACTAAGTCCAATATATACGCTCACCGTCTACTCGAAGCGCCGTTTGCCATTAACAGCGGTCGACTGTCAGAATATAACCTCGAAGTGAGCTGGCCGGGAGAAGAACCAGCGACGGCGCCCACATCAATGTCACGTGTCAATGTCACGTGTGCCTTCCTGGACTCAACCCTCATCTTCAGAATTCGAAGCTCACTTCCATCTTGCTTCCTCTCTGAGTCTGTAGACTCTCTGAGTCTCTCTGGGAGCGCCAATGATTCTATATCAACGCCGAAAGCCCGCTTATTAATCCGACGGCGACTAGCCCGAACACCTTAAAAAGAAGAGAAGAGGAAACCCGCGCTGGGAATCTGTCTACACACGCGACATGTCCAGCGCTGACCCAGTTTTTACCGAGAAGACGACCGCGGCTGAGGTTGCGGAGGCGTTTGCTGAGCAGGTCAAGGGCAAGACTGGTTCGTCTATGGCTTGGGGTATTTTGGGGTTATACTGACTCGGACCGTGTTCGCGCAGTGCTCATTACTGGAACGTCGGTTAAAGGTCTCGGGTTTGCCACTGCGCGTGCGTTGGCGAAGAATGCGGGCCTTGTTATCATCACCGGGCGTAATCCGACCAAGTGCGTTTTGTGAAGTTCCGTGTTCGTTGAAGCTCAGGCTGATCTGAGGCATCGGATAGGCTGAAAGAGAGCAAAGACGCGCTCAAGGCTGAGTTCCCGCAGGCCAATATCCGACCACTCGCGTTGGACCTTGCTTCCCGTGCGTCGGTGCGCAAAGCTGCTGCGGAAGTGAACGCCTACGCCGAGCCGCTGCATGTACGGGTTCCTCCCTAACGCATTATCATTCACACTTGCTCACCTGTACGAAGATCCTCATCAACAACGCCATCGCGCCCATGGGCCCATTCACCCTCGACGAGGACAACCTCGAAGTGCAGTTCTCCCTCGACCACGTCAACCCGTTCCTCTTCACCAAGCTCCTCACACCCAAACTCCTCGCCTCTTCGACGCCGGCTTTCACGCCGCGGGTGCTCTTCATCTCGAGCATGGGGCACGCCATGATCCCGGGGCTCGACTGGGACCACCTCGTGCACCCCGACGCGGCGAAGCACGATCCCGTGGGGGCGTATTGTCAGTCGAAGCTGGCGAATGTGCTCGCGGCGAAGGAGCTCACGAGGCGCTCGAAGGGGAGGATTCAGAGCTTTAGTTTGCATCCGGGGACGATCGCGACTGGGGAAGACCCCACGACGGTGGCTTCGCTCATGGAAAAGGGTTGGTCCCTGCCGTGCTGCTTGCTTGCTTGCTTGCTGCCGGGGTCAACATGCTGACCTTCTTCTAGGAATATACACGGCGGAGGGGAAGCCCAACCTGGAGGTGGCAAAGTGGAAGACACGTGACGAGGGCGGGGCGACGTAAGTACCAGTGCATTTCGCAAACGTTCAGTTTCAGGATACTGAGATATGCGGTCTCCCAAACCAGAATCGTTGCGGCGGCGATCGACCCGAGGATCGAAGGCAAGGGCGGGGCGTACCTCGTCGATTCAGTCATCGCCGGGGACGACCAGGTCTCGCCGTTTGCTTTGGAGCCGGTGAGTGTTTGTTTGTAGAGTGTGTGCATGTGGTGGCTCATGAGGACTATGCTCGTTAGGCGAACGCGAAGAAATTATGGGACCTCACTGAGGAGTTACTTGGGGAGAAGTTCACTTTCGAGTGAGCAGAGAGTGGAATGGGAGGAAACAGACAGACAGGTTGTGCTATCAGCAGTTATTTCAAGAGCAAGAAAGTTGCGCCATCTTGAAGTGCGGACGATGACGCGTTTACTTGTTGGCTAGGGCATGCGCCCACATCAAAACCCACCTCGCTCAATTTCGGACCTACATTCTTCCGTTTCCGACCTTCCCTTCACAGTCTTGCTTCCTTGGAAGCTTTACTCAGCAAGCGCTTACTAAGCGCCAGTGGCGCCATAAGAAGCTGAGGAGACGCTGCGTATGTCTCGGAATCTCTCCACAAACTCCGCACACACACACTCATGTCTTTCCCGACTTTCACCGCAAAGACGACAGCGACCGAGGTCGCAGAGACGTTTGCTGAGCAGATCAAGGGCAAGACCGGTCCGTCCGATTGTTTTCTCCCAGCCGCGGAAACCAAGTATTCTCGCACAGTGCTGGTAACCGGAACGTCGATTAACGGCCTCGGCTTCGCGACTGCTCGTGCATTCGCAAAGTATGCGGGGCTTGTTGTCATTACTGGACGTAGCTCGTCGAAGTGCGTTCAAATTCATGCATATCTGCTCCGAAGTTTAAGTCTGAAACAATACATCGGATAGGCTGAAAGAGAGCGAAGAGGCGCTCCAAGCCGAATTTCCACAGGCCAACGTCCGACCACTTGTACTGGACCTCGCTTCCCGTGCATCGGTGCGCAAGGCTGCCGCGGAGGTGAACGCCTACGCCGAGCCGCTGCATGTACGACTACATCTCTTCCAGTTCTCCAAACATTCCCGTTGCTCACTGCTACATATGATAAGATCCTCATCAACAACGCCATAGCCCCCATCGGCCCGTTCGTCCTGAACGAAGACAACCTCGAGTCGCAGTTCTCCCTCGACCACGTCAGCCCATTCCTCTTCACCAAACTCCTCGCGCCCAAACTCCTCGCATCCACAACCCCAAATTTTGTGCCACGCGTGATCTTCGTCTCGAGCGCCGGCCACTTGCGCGTCCCCGGACTGGACTGGGACGTGCTCGCACATCCAGACCCCGCAAAGCACGACGCAGCAGTCGCATATTGTCAAGCCAAGGTTGCGAACGTGCTCGCGGCCAAGGAGCTTACGAAGCGCTCGAACGGGAAGATCCAGAGCTTTAGTTTGCATCCTGGGACGATTGCGACGGGGGAGAATCCGGTGACGGTCGAGTCGCTTATTGCGATTGGTTAGTTAGAATCTTGCCCGTCGCCGTCAAGCGCAAGAGGGTGTTGACTGCTTGTTTTAGGGATATACACGGCTGATGGAAAGCCTAACCTGGAGGCGCCAGTCGGGTGGAAGTCGCGCGACGAAGGCGCAGCAACGTAGGCTGTCGCGGTCATTCCGTTGTTCTTGGGAAACTGAGAAACGATAAGCACCGTCGCTGCGGCGATCGACCCAAGGCTCGAAGGTAAAGGCGGGGCTTACCTCGTTGACTCGGTCATCGCGGACGACCAAGTCTCTGCGTTCGCCTCGGACTCGGTGCGTTACTTTGCGCTTTCGGCAGAGTGTAGCAACTCACGAGCATATTAGGCGAATGCGACTAGACTCTGGGACCTCACCGAGGAGCTCATTGGGGAGAAGTTCACGTTTTGAGAGACTGATCTGAGAGTATGTGAGTGTAATTGGGTTAGTTTGTACCGAACAAAGCCAAGAGAAACGAAAATTGGGTTTTACATGGGGGTATACGGTCACGTGCCTCCAGAGAAGTGCTGTCAGCTTTGAGCAAGATGGTCGTCCAGAGAAATGAGCAGAGGTGGTGTGCAAATTCTAATTCATTATTGCTGCGATTCCATAGGATACAAATTCCAATCGCCCCACCTACAATTCGGGGCATGTCAGGCGAAGTATCATCATACGGAGAAAGCACGCACTCGTAACTACCTGAGAGCAGGTTCCACGGGTTCTGCTCGCTGTAGATTTGTGTTGCGGCCATACCTTGCGCATAATGCGCGCCGTTATCAAAGGTCGGTGCGTCTATTATCGCTTGAGTGACCCTCCAAAACAGCCTCAAGAAGACGTACGCGGATCGAACGTCGCCCCAAGCATGGCCTGCAAATCCATGATGTCGTCCGCACCAACTTGAACGTCCATAGGGAATCCGGAAGTTGATGACGTCGGCGGCAAAGCAGCTCCATCGAAGAAGTGCTGTGTGTTGGCCATAGACTGCTCGAGGGCTTGCATCTGCATTTGCATTTGTGCTTGGGCATGCGCCCGCGCTGCTGCATCGGGATCCGGGTCGTGCTGCGCATACGAGCTCCCCCGATTGGTAAGCTGAAGTTGGCGGACCGTCGACGAAAATGCTCGCGTCGGACGCAGACGCCGACGAGGAGGACTCTGGCGGAGACTCGCTACTGGTCGCTTGAAGAAGAATGTTTCCGTCATTGTCGTCTGGGACTGGTGGAGACTCGGAGCGCGGCGTGCCGGCAGTCGTGAAAGTGAAAGTAGGGTCGAACAACGCAAACTTGACGAGCCGTAGGCCGAGGTAGATCGCATCGCAGCGCCGACCCGCGAAGCGCCATCTATCCCGAAGAAAGATACTTTAGTTGCGAGCAGGCCAGAAAAGGTGAGAACGGACCGCTTCTCGTACAGCCGCAGCACCCTCACACAGCTTTCTAGGTCCACTGTCGCGCGCGAATAGTCTTCCTGCGTCTGGATCTTGCTCCGTCCAGCGATGATGTTTAATATGAGGATGACTGCGGCGTCAAACAGGTCTCTCTGCGAGAAGAGACTGTTGAAACGGAAACACGCATGGAAGTACAACACGTACGCTGAGGTGCGGATGATGTAGTATCCCAGTACCGCGCTTAGCTTGGTTGTCGACGACGCGGATACACGAGCGCGCCGCATTGGTACAGATTGATAAGGATGGGAGGTCGACCTGTATTGAGTTAGTAATGGACTGAAAAAACAAAAACCTCGTACGCTGGGGGAGGCCGCATTTCGACTCCCAATCGGGATGAAAGCGCGATGCAAAAGGATTTGTGCTGCGATGCGCTTATTTGGGTGACTAAAAACGGAGAAGACCCACTCACTATGATAGTATGTTGCGTATAGTAGAGCGGATTGGTCGAGGAATATCTGGATAGTGTTGCTCATGAGGGGCATGCAACTCTCATAAGACGGCCGCTTGCATGGTTGGCTTGGTTGGCATTCCATTTCACTGCGATGCCGTCAATTGGGATTGGGGATGCTTAGTACCACACTCACAGTGGTCGGGCAGGTTCTCTACCCACCGATTCAAGGCCGAGCTATGTAGACTATCAGCATAGACATCATGCACAGGTTCGACGCACTCGAGCTCCACAATTTCCTCAGAGGATATATTTCCTCGTTCACGTCCAACAGGATACTATAGCGATATTCAAGAGGAAACATGCAGATACGACTCGGCTTACCAGGGTCTTGTGAATGTGGACGATGATCTTGGCCAGGTCAACATAGCCATTGAGCACATCGACCTCGGCTGGAGGGCGGCTGGCGTCCTCGGATTCGTCGACCACTTCACCGTTATCCGTCAGTGGTCGGGCAGGTTCGAGGTCCACTCTATCTGGGTTTAGCACTCATTCATCGGCGACTCGGGTAACATACTTGTCGAGGTGGGCAATCCAAGGCCTGCCTTGCGAGCAGCTCATCAATGCGTCATACACAGCGAGCATCCAAGTCGCGCGGCGGTATAATTCCGCATCCCGGGGAGTTACGCCAGGCTGAGTATAACCTGGGCCTTTGCGTGTGTAGACTCCAAGCGCTTGCGCCAAGCGAACTCCCATGCCGGCCATCAACCAGACTTCGTCTCGAATCCCCATACAAGAGGCCGAGATGAAGGTGATGTAGAGCTAAAAACGTCAGTAACATACAGGCCAGGAGCGAGGGGAACAGCGAACACAAAAATACTGCAGCTGGTACAAGCTCTTTGGATGGTCGCCCCAAGGCATCATCACCATTGGGCGGACTTGGGCAAACCACCGCCAGCCACAACTGTGCTCGTCCGTCGTCCCGTCAAACAGAACGCGCGCGTCATCGGAAAAGCGACTCCCGAGTGCACACGCCAGCAGAACGAGCGATCCAAAGTGTGGATCTTTGGTGTGTTGTTTGGCGGCAATGAGTGCGCGAAATGATGACGGGTGCAGGAGGTTCAGTTTCGGGTTGATTTTGGAGAAGTAGAGGTCGAGGAGCGCATCGAGGAGGTCCTTCTCGGGAAAGACGAGTGGGGCGGGCTTCAGATTACATCGCTCGTTGACGATCTTTTCCCACTGAATACGAAATGAGGCTGTGATTTGCGGTAAAAAGGAACTCGTACCGGTTGTGCCTTCCAAAATTCGGGCCTTTGCCAAGGAAGGTCGAGCATAGGTCGTGTGTTATCGGGAACGTGGCGTAAAACCGCTTGGAGGAACTGAAAGCTCTTTGTAGCTTTACTTAACGGGAGGTCCTTGTCTCTAAGCTTGAAAGCGTTCGCGCGGGGGAGCCGATCTGGTGGAATTTCCTCCTCCTCCTCCGAAATAGCGGTCTCATCAGGTGCAGGACTGCCCTGGGACGATTGCTTGACTTTGAGCAGCTGGGTTTGTAGCACCGCGACCTGCTGCTCCAAGGAACGCGCATATTGCGCGACCTCCACGAGAATTTGGTGCGTTGCTGCCAAGTCCGTAGAAGGGATGTATATTGTCGATGTGGAGAGGATCTTCGAGACGTGGTCTTTAGCAGAACGCACAGTCTTTATTGAAGCGTTGTTTGTGGTCTGCCGAAATTTGAGCATGGCCTCCCGGGACTAGAAAGCAAACACGCGCCTTCCGTCGCGAATGTGTGCATTCCGCCTTGGAATGGATGCAGTTGGTACATACTCCGTCGCTCGTCGCTCGGTCGCCTGCAAATCCCGAGTCAGTCGGGCTGCGACATGACTGCGCATCTTACACCGAACTGTAGCGTCGTTAGTTGGAGAAAACAGTGATGAGAGGGCAACGCGGACTCTTTTTCCTCCAGCATCGGTCGCAGCTTCCTGGAAGGCGTTTCAAACCTGCGCTGTCCATATATAGGCTCGCAGGATGAAGGTTGGAGGTGAAGAAGTTGGGGGGAGACCAAGTTAGAAGCCGTCGGCGCAGATCCGTTCTCACGTCAGCATCGCTTGCTTTCAGCGCCACCTCGACAGGAATGCCGACGCAGCCATTGCGCAGCGACTGCGTTCCCTCGACCACCTTCAGAAATCCCGGCGCTCATGTCTCTTCACACCTAGTGGACTCGCATAAATAGCAGCGGCAACAAAGAGATATGCCCCAACAAACCGCCAACCACACCTGCTTTACCCCCACACCGATGTCGAGCTTCACCAACATGGACGTTCTGGCTATCGGCGCGTCGCGCAACATCGGCTATCTGACCAGTCTTCGTCTTCTTGGTTCGTGTTCTCTTCACTTATCAGCTCAGCTTCTCACTCCTTCTGCAGAGAAAGGCGCCGTCGTCACATTTATGTTGCGCTCTCCGTCCATATTCGACGAGGACGAGAAAATGCAACACTATATTCGCTCTGGCAGAGCGCGTTTGGTTCAGGGCGACGCGTTGAAGGAGGAAGACGTACGTCGTGCTTGGGAGGCTGCCGGCGTAGTCGACACTTTACTTTTCACCGTTGGTCGGTGTTTTTCTCATCGTTAAGTGGCGAGTGCTGACGCGTCTGAACAGGCTTCAGCGGCAACCCAGGTTTCAGCTTCACCAAAGGCTTCCTCCAGGACCCACCCAATCTCGTCTCCGCGTGCTTCCTTAACGTCATCTGCACGATGCCTGCATACGCCGAACAACCCAAGATCATCGTGCTCTCGTCAACCGGCCTCTCCCCGGTTGCGCACAAGACTCTGCCGTTGCCGATGCGTCTGCTTTACAACACCATCGAGCAACCGCATCAAGACAAGCTGGCCATGGAGCGCGTTATTGCTCATGGTGCTGGTTGGCGGTGGGGCGTCGACGGGACGGTTGAGCCAGACGCGTCACTCATTGGGGAAAATTGGCAGCAACGACCTGGTCTTCCAGCGGAGGGCTCGTACAAGAACGTTCTGGTCGTTCGCGCTGCTTGGTTGACAGATGGCAAGTCGCTTGCGGATGAGCGCGAGGCGAAAGGCAAGCCGGGATACCGCTACAGTGAACAGGAGCTGCGCTGTTACACCATCTCGCGCGCTGATGTTGCCCATTTCATCGTTACGTCGCTCGGGCGATGGGACGAGGTCCAGGGCAAGAGGATTAACGTAGGTTATTAGCGGTGAATCCAATGCCTCAGTACCTCTATACCTCTATATTTAATTTCGCTGAGGACAGTCTGTTGTAATTTGTTTCCTACATGTATGTATCTCCACCTATAGAAATGGCCAAGTCTGAAAAACTAGAATATAGCCCGAAGGCACACCCCTCATATTCCTCCATGTTTCTCCCGCAAATGAGTATACACACTCCCACCATCACTCCCAAACATCTGCAAACAAACCCAACACATATGCGTCTTGCACCTTGCGCACGTCATATGGTTACATCCCGCGATCTTCTCAATATCTACCCCGCACTTGGGGCACGCCTTGACGCCGTTCGCGGCCCTCCACTTCTGCAGCGCCTCGAACCCGCCCGACGCCTGGTCGCGGTGTTCCTCGCACGTCAGGCCTTCGTGGAACGCGACCTTGCAGGAGGGGCAGATCTGCGTGAGGCAGTTCGGGCAGGTTAGGACGCTACCCGTGTGCGCATCTGTACGGAAGACCATCTCGCAGTCTGGTGTTGGGCAATAGGCGAATTCGCCGGGACGCGAGTTGACGTAGGATAAAAACGCAGATGTGAGGATTCGTTCTTCTTCGGCGGGCGAGACAAGGGTGCGGATGAGTGAGAGTGGAAGGGAAGTGTTGCAGCTTTCGGTTCCTGTCTTCGCGGGGCAGCAGAGATCGTCGGAAGACTTGATCAAGTGGCCAAGGCAAGAGCGGCAGTACACGTGACCGCAACTGAGCTCTTGGATATCGTCCTCCTCGGGAGGGAGGAAACAGACCGGACAGTCGGCACCACTCGCGTTCGCTTTTCTGGTGCTGGACGCAAGAAGACGGTCGATGGCCCCGCGAATCTGCCGAATCTTGTCCTCTGTTCCGCGAACACGCAAGTCGCGAACGACAGGATCGAGCGAGATGTCCGCGTCCTCGAACCGCGCTCGGAGCTCCGGGAGGTGTTTCATCACCGCCGACATCTGCAGCGGACGAAGACCGAGCCGCTGATACGCAGCTTCCAACGAAAGGAGATGGGCATACAGAGTCTCCTCGCACTCCTCGTGCTTCGTAGGGTCTCCAAAGTAGCGCACGGTGCGGGTACGACTGTCGGCTTGGAGGTCCACGCCGAGCGAGTCCGAGATGGTTCTCAACGCGTCGGGTTCCGTTGAACTCAGCCACGAGTTGTGCCAGATGATGTCCCCGTCGTAGCAGAGAATCCTACCGCGCAACAACTCGTCGAGTCGATGTTTGACGAGACTGAGGTTCGCTGCTACGGTTGCCGATGCCCGCACGACAACGGGATTCGCTTGTTTGCCTTCCGCGTCAAATTCGTACCAGCGCAACTTGACGTCCGTCGCCGTCGCCGAAATGCGCTCGAGTTCCAGACGAAGCGCGGTGAACTGGCGATGGCGAAGCTGGTACTTGATCGAGTGGACCAGTTCAGCGTACAACGGGGAGTTCTGGAGCTCGGCTTGTTTTCGACCGCGGAGCGACGCAACGGCATTCGACGCGTCTTCGGGACGCGAAAACTGAGCGATGGCAGAGACCTTGACCTTGCCGGGCTGCGCTGGCAGCAGCTCAAACGCATCGAGAGTTCCGTACTCTTTGAGAAGAGTGCCGACGATGGTCTCCCGTGCAAAGTCGGACCGCGGGGGCTGTTTGATCGAGAAAGATGTCGCGTTCGCACCCACAAAACGGCTCAACTCTGCTTGGTTCAGGCGAGTGGGCAAGCCGCTGAGGACGACGGAGAACGATGTCGTTTGACGATGTGTCGGCTGCTGGAACGTCGCTTTAATAGGTTGGCTGTTGAACATCTTCCCATCAAGACGACGAGCGGCGGTCTGAGCAGCCACGATGCTCTCATAATGCGCATAAGCAACAGCACTCGGTCTGAACCACGTGAGTTTGACCTTGGTGCTCCGCAGCACCGCCTTGGTCAACACACCCTTGCCCATATCGAGGGTAACAGCGAGCTTATGGCCGCGGAGATCGTGTTCGTGAAGCACAGTGACTGCGGACTGGGCAGCGGTGTGGTCCACGAACTCGACGCGCGCAATCTCTGCATCGCCGACTTCGTTCATGGTGACGGAAACGAGGTCGCCGAATGGCTCGACGAGAGTGGTGACCTCTTGGTGTGTTGCATGCAGCGGAAGGTTCCGGATGATGACCTTGGCGCTTTCGAGGGCCGTCTGAACTTGTCCGACCTTGGCCCCATCGGTGAAGCGGACGACGCAGTTGTACAAAGAGAGCGTCAAAGACTGCGATGCCGGGTCGGGGTCGTTGATTTCCTAGAACGAGCATGTAAGCGCCGCTGTTGATATGAGTGGGGTCATGAAGCACCTTCTTGATGTAAGTGACCGAGCCATGAGGCTTGAAAGAGGCGCCCGTCGGTTCTGGATCCGGGGCTGGCTACAGATGAAAGCGTTGAGAAGGTCGACGAGTAGGCAGGGCGAGCTGAACTCACCGACGCAGCTCTTGCTGGACGAGTCGCAGGAGCACTCGCACTCGGTTCGGGGTGCTGGAAGCGGCAGTCGGCTTTGCTGCACCTCCCTTGCTGATAGAAGGTGCATATTTGATTCGACTTGGACCACGTCCTTGCGAAAGGGCTGATAGCAGGTCTCGAGAAACTCGTTGCTTGGATAGCCGCAACGATTTCATGACTGTTTCTGCATGCTGCCCCATAGCGACAAGCGCCGCGAGCATAGTGCGGACAAGGGATGCCCACAGTGGGTGTTGACGCTGGCCCACCTCCGGCTTGTGTCGGTGGATGGTAACGGCGACAATTCGTTCCAAATGTGCAAGTTCCTTTGAGGAAGTGTGGACAGACCGGTTGAGATTCGTCTGTGGCCATCGATGGTGGAGGTAAGAGCCCAGAAGCGGCACGTTGGTCTGGCGCTTAAGCTTGTTTGAAGTCACGGTGCGGTGCTGGGTGGTTAAAGACGATCTTTGGCGAATTGACCGGGACGCGGGATGCGTGGGCCATATCCGCGCGGGCTCGCCATAGGTTCCAAGGGAGACGGAGCCATCTTGCCGTGGACGACGTGCTCGTCCAGGATAAGGTTGAGAGGCGTCACATGTACACGATGTCATCTCCAATCAGTTGATTTCAGATCCGGATCTGATCAAGAGCTGATCCGGTGCAAGACTCGGTTCCGATCCTTAAGTTTCTTTTGCTCTCCTCTGCTCAAGTTTAGACCCGTTGTCTACACCTTTTCAAAGTTAACGGGCAAGCGTTGCCCCAGTGCCGCGGCAACGCAAGCCTCACCAAACAGAGCCCTGCCCAATTGTAATGATAATCGCGTTCGCCCACACGCACCGATACCAGGTGTTGGAGGGCATGTAAGTAAGTGGTCTGTTGAATCGTCTTCGCCATTTCGGTTTGATGGCGCGCCGTCGGTCTCCGTCTTGACTCTCCGCTAGCCGGACAGAAATACTTACCTGACTCGGACAAGACCGTCACCGGCTTGCTTGCATTTCCTGGAGTTGATTGTACCCGGCTTCAAAGTGCTGTTGTGGAAGCGGAGCGCAAATGACAACAAAAACCCCTACACCCGCAGCTCCGAGGATGCTGAAGCCCTGAATGGACACAGATAAACCAGCGGTATTACTTCACGAAACATGACACGCACACTGCTTGGGAGGGAGCCTTGTTGGAGCCTGTTCTGCTTAAAGAGAGGCAGAGCGCGGTACCACGGCTGGTTGGCTTTGTGTCCTGCGCTTGTGGCAGCCCTGGTTATTGCTGATTCGAATTCGCGTTTTTTGTCGGTACAATCTTGAGGAGATAGGTCGCTTGTGTTCTTGAGAGTGGAGATCGCGTGGTTGTAAGCGTCTTGTGCGGTTGCCCAGAGACTCAATTTCTGAATGATGACGATGTTTCAACAACTGCACCGAGCAAAAACAAACGCCTACCTCTGCGATGGCCGCGGTTCGGGCCCACGCCTTCGTATAAGAAGGGTTGAGCGTTGTAGCCTGCAACACGCGCTAAGTAGGATTCGACAAGAACGGAACTTGAATAACAGCACCTTTTGTGCGTCGTCCAACGCGTTGATATATCTGAGGAGACCATGATGCATGCTGCATAAGCCCTTTGGCAACTTCCTACTTTTTCAGCGCTAAAGAGGCTGCCGCACGATTGAAGTAAAACACCGCGTTATTGGGGTCCTCCGCAATGGCCTCGCAGTATTTTTGGTACCTGGGAAGTTCTTTACAGCGAGGTGGACGCCATGAGACGCGCTTACGATCCAGCGTAGTTGCCTTGACCATAAAGGGTGTTGCCCTGCGCCTTCAGCTCTTCGGCTTTGGTCGACATGGCCATTGGAACATAGATTGTGGGAGAGAACCGGAGTGATCACGTGTAAGTTCGCAGGCGTGGAATGCCTACAAACACAAACACTGAAAGACAGAGTACACTGACATAGTTCATCCGGCTACAACATTACAGCCACGCAGGCGTCCTCACATCATCCAAACTCAACTTCCCAGCAGCGATCTTCGCCTCACAGTCACGCCTAAATGCGATCGCCTTCCGGCATTTCTCGGCCACACCCTCCGTAGACGACGACCGCGCGCCAGCGCCGCCCCATATCACGTCCGACTTGGACTTCGAGTCCTCGATCTGTTGGCATATGGGGAGCGTCACGCTGAGCTGGGATTTGGCCATCCAAGCATGCTCAGCGGCGAGGTAGAGCATGAATGTCGCTTCTTCCTCGTCTGCGCAGTAGATTAGCGTTTGCGTAAGTAGGAGCAGAAAGCGTAAGCGAACCCTCGGGATATGCGTTCGCGGAGCGCATATAGAACCTCGACGCGGACGAAAAGTGGGTCGAGGCTTCCGAGGTCGCGCGCGCTCGTTCTTTGAGCTGACCGCGCATTCGATGCGTCCACGCCATCGCGCTGTAGGCGTCTCAACGATAGGAACCAGAAAATGAAGGATGTACCCAAATGCTTCCGCGATGGGGTAAACATGCTGCGCGGCGTATATGGCGGGCTGCGTCTGCTTGAGATTGGCGGGTTCTGGGATACTGTTCTCGGTCTCGGCTTTGAGTTCACGGGCTAGGCTCGAAATATCGTCGACGCCGTAGCCACTGTTGCCCTGTAGGTAACTCTAGAACGACGGCATCAAAATCGCGTCGTAGAGATGGTTGACGAGTCTTACCCCCATTGCCAGGCAGACATGGAAGCGATGAACGCTGCGGATGAACCCGGGTTTGAAGATATCGAATCGAGACTAGACGCGCGTCAGATGTGCTGAGGAGTGTTTGTTGTGCATTACGTCTTTAAATTGCTGCGCACCCCATTGCAGGACGTCGAGTGCACGTTTACACTGCTCCGCTGCGCTTACATGTTTGCCGGAGTTGTCTTCCAGAAAGGCGGCGATGATCCAAGTGTGAACGCTCGCGGCGATGGATGGGTAGACTGTGTCCATGGACGAGGTTTTGAGGCGCCGTTGAATCTCGGACTTGAGTTGCTGGATATGCGCCGACGCGAAGACCTTGTAGTAATTGCTCTCGTATTGCACTGTCGGTGATGAGGCCTCAAGAAGCCAGTGATAGAGTGGAAGCTCGTACTTTGGGCCTGGAGGGTTCCGAAGAAGACTTGCACGCCGCCATACATCATGGGTCTGACGGCTCTTTTATCGTAGAGGATAGCATCGGCCATGAACGCCAGGGCCTGATTTTGAATGAGAATGTTTGCTTGGAAGCCGGGAAGGGGCGTACGCCGGGTTGTGGACGAGTACGAAAGCTTTCGAGGCAGACCATCCCGCGTTTGAATTGCTATCGCTGTTGAGAATGGCATTAAGAACATTGGGTTGGCACCGAACCTCTGCTGCATGAACGTGCAAGAATCCCTGTCGTACGTGAGCCACCATCGGGCCGGGAGGCTCGAAGGACACATACACTGCTGGGCACCGGCTCTCTTTTAAGTTGCTTCTGCTGGATCAGCATGGTCGCGCGATTACTTGGGTGTTGTCCGATATCATCATTGTAGGATATTCTCCACAAAGTCTTTGGCACCGGGATTGGTCTTGATAGCTGATTCGGTTCTCGCTAAACCAGTTTCGAATATGACCTTGAATATGGAGTGCATGTCGGCGGAGAGCTTCTCGTCCGATAGGGAACAAGCTAGGCCTTTGGTCCAAGCATCCTTGGCGGTATTCAAGTGCCCTAGTTCCTGGAAGCTTAAGGTTAGCACGAGAAACAGACGAGGAATAGACCAAGGTAACATGCGCTGCAGCCGCGACCCGAAGCCAGCCTTTTGTGTACGTTGGATCGAGCTTGGTGGACTGGACTCCTGGATTAGCGCCGCCCCACGACGAGTTTCGTCTCTGACTTGGTTCCCGTCGGTCATAGAGTCAAGGTACTTCGCCAAATGGAAAGAGCAGACAGCCCGATTCGCGTACAACACAGCCAGCGGCTTTTTGTCATTGCCGGACTGGGCAGATATGGCTTCCGAGTATTTACTGTGCGCTTCGGCATATTTCTGGGCTTCGAAGAGGTCGTTCCCCTCGCTCTTCAGCTGCTCTGCCATGAGGCTCGGAGACAAGCAGAGTGGCGTGATGGCATCAACACGTTCACCTCAGTCTCTCTTAGAGCCCTTCACCTCGGCTTGGACCCGCTCGCGATTCTCTCTTCTTGCTGGCCTTAACGACACGCGAGAAAGAAGGCCCAGGATGCCCAGCAGTAGGCTCAAACAGCTCAGGTCGTCAGCCGCGATGGACGGTGTTTACTCCATTGTCGCTGGGTAAGGTCTGCCTATCCCTTCGAACTCAGCTAACCATAATCCTAGCCTTCTATTGCGCGTCCTGATCGACGCTGTAACATTTTCTAACATGAAGGTGGCGGGAACGGCAGTCGGACTCTGGGAAGGCGTTGTTGTGCTGCACTATGTCAAGAAGGTGCGTCGTTGTCGCTTTAAAACGCCTTTATCTTAACAAAACACAGGCCCCGACGTCGTCCGACCCATATCTGGCGCTGGGAGTCCGACTATTCGTCGATTTCATCGTCACAGAGAGCATCTTCCGATTAATGATTGTTCTTCTTTGGACGACTCTGGGCTCGGTGCTGGCCGATGTCGCGCCTGGTGTTTGGGTTGGATATGGGTTGAAGAAGCGCTGGAGCAGGTTCCGGCAGGAGCTATATTGGACGGGACGAAAGTTGCTCCGAAAACGGAGGACCGCGACGGTCCGTTTCGCCGTGACCGCGCCTACGATCGCGTCTTCGGCCGCGTCGGACGTTAGCAGCGTTGCGCCCTCGACGGTCGTCACCGCTGCAGTCCCTGCGTCGACCATCGTCACCGAGTCGCTGGTCCCAGACTCCCCAACCATCTCCCAGCCACCCAGTCGCCCGTCGCATCGGCGCCGTCGTTCGGTTCCAGAGACAGTGACTTCGGCTCCGGAGACGGTGACGCGGTCCAACAGCAACTCGACCTCTTCAGTCTCAGGCTCCGAGGCATCCACCGTCAGCTACACCGGTCCAGCCAGCACCATTACAGCCTCAGTTTTCCCTACCGAGTCGGTCACCTTCCGCTCCCAATCTCCGTATCCCCAATCGGCGACCTCGTCCCACATAACAATCTCGCATATCATCCCCGTCGAGCCTTCAGAAGAAGACTCGGCATCATACACTGTTTCCTCGACGCGGTCCTCGTCGCCCACATATTCGTTGGAATATTCCGATGACCCGTCAGCGACAAACCCCGTCGACATCCCGACGGATGACGAGGATGAGGACGATGTGATTGTGCACATCGCCAGTCGGGAGATTCCCATTTTGGAGGAAAAAGAGACGCCGAAGAACAACCCCATTGTTCTCCCGCCGACCCCTTCGGACACGTTCCGCGATTTGGACAGCACGCAAGGCGCCGATGAGGTTCCTCCATCGCCTTGGATGCCCCATATTCCAGATCCAGAGGATGTGGACTTGATGGATGATTGGGAGACGGTTTCTGTGGACGAAGCTGAAGCGCGGCCTCCGCCTTTGCCGCCGAAAGACGAGTCTCCGACGGAGGAGTTGGTTGTTGTTGTTGTGCCAGAGGACGGCAGTGGCAGCGATACTCTCAGTATCAATGCACCGTCGACGATCGCGCCGTTGCGCCGCGAACCTGATCCTTCCCCGGAGGAACCTCAGCCGGAATTCGTCCAAACGGAGCTTTCAGTACCTGAGCCGGAACTTGCGCCGACGGAGCTGACGGTATCGGTGACCGAACCTGTAGCGGAGCCGACGGTGTTGGTGGTCGAACCTCCGCAGCTCGAGCCATCAGTTCCTGAGCCTACTGCCGTGGTTGAACCCGAACCAGTCGTAGTGCCGACGGAACTCGCACCGCCGGTCGTTGAAGAGGTCGTTCCTGAACAACAGCCACCCGTTCCTGTTCAAGACACAACTGAGACCGCAGCACCCCTTCCAGACCCAACCCCCACTCCCGCCCCCGAGGCAACCACGTCAGGAGTTCTTTTAGAGGACCTTCCCCCTCCCCCTCCATTATTACTCGGCGACGAGGTCGCACGAACTCCCCCACCATCCTTCGAAGACCTGTACGGCTCTGAAGACCTTTTCGGCTCCGAGACTGCCACAATCACGAACGCCGCTCGCGAAACACAAGCAGCACCAACAGAGTCCACACGAGCTACAACGCCACCACCAGTGGCCTCTCCGTCCGCATCCGTGCGCCACGCGCTTTCGCTTCGCAAGGAAGCGCTCGAGCTCAACGCTCGCATCGCGACACTGGGCCGGAAACGCAAGATCTCGCTGTCGGAGAACACGGCGGAAGCGCTGAGTGCGGCGATGTTGGCGAAGATTGAGATTGACGAGGCGGAGAAGGAGTTGGCGGAGTTAAATGCCAAAGCGGAGGGTGCGTTTGTTGGAGGTTCGTTTGCTGTCTTTGCTCCAAACTGAAATGCTGATTGTTTTCTTCCAGCATATAACCCACCGACTGCATCATTGTACGAGCTCAACACGACCGGGTTGACGCCAGAAGAGGCCGTTCGACAAACGGAACTACGCCTCGGTCAACTTCTGCTGACGCCCGTCCCGCCGGTGGGGACGACGCCCGAAGACCTCGCGCATGATTCGCCCAACCGCGGAGCGCTGAAGGTTGTGATGGAGCAGAGTATCAAGGGCCGCTTGGTCAAGACACAGCTGCTCTCTGCGTTGGCCGAGTACGTGCTGTTGTTCTTTTCATCTACTACGTGGTCGACTTATTACTGTTGCAGCAACGGCTTGAACTGGAATGAAGACACGACGAGGCCCAATGTCGTATTCATCCTGTTGCCTGTCATGGCAGAGTCGCCGACGGAGGACTCAGCTGAGGGAGAAGCGGCGCAAGAGGGCGACGCGGATAAGAAGAACGACGGCGAGGAGGACGATGCAAAGGAGTATTAGATACGTACAGTGCTTGACCTTTGCTTTCATGACTACGATTTCTTTTGTATTGATGATGTATTTACTGGGATGTTACGACCTTGCTTTCGATGTTGTTCAATAACCAAACCGGCATCGGCGACATTCCATCATCTCTCTCCACCTTACTCTTCTTCCGAACCCTTCGCAAGCGCCTCAAGGTCCTCTTCCTCTTCATCCTGCCTCGATTCGATCGTGCATCCGTGCGTGCGTCTTGGGATGGACGTCCTACAACGGCACTCCAATGAGTAAGGAACAACTCAGAGCCGGAGAACCCAACATAATGCGCGACCCCAAAACAATCGTCCAGCGTCCACGCCCCCTTGGCCAACTGGCGCTCGCACTCGGCGATGAACTGACTCGCTTCATCGTACTTGGCTGTCGTCTGCTTGCTTTTCATGGACGCCTCCCAGATCTCTTTCGCTTGTGGGATGGCGTCGCGCACGCGTCGAGCGAGCGGAAGCGTCAATCTGATTGGGGCGTGTCCGCGGAAGAGTGCTTCAAGGGCTATTGCGAGGAGATACGGCCTGGATTCGTCGTCTGGCATCTGAACTTCAGCAGGAACAAAGTCGAGGCATTGAACGGAACTCGAGTACCGGGAGGGTACGCCTCCGCCGCTTCCACGTACAGCTTGTACGAAGCAGAAAATTCTTGACAAGAGGCTACGATAGCAGCTTCGGCCTCTTCAGAGTCGTCTGCCTCGTCTGCTTTGAGTGTGAGCTCCAAGCCTCGTTGCATATGCGCCCATGCGACGACGCTGAAGCCCGCCATTGAGTGGATGAAATCAGCTTAGAAGGACGACGCACGAAAGAGCCTGAGCTTTCGGGTAGATCCAGAAAGCAGCGAAGAAGCCCTGGCCGTTGAATGAGGTGGGCCGCTCGCTGGCGTCGGTTTCGTCCTTCAGGTCCTGCGCCAACTGGCCAATTTCGTCGATTGTGTAACCGCAATGGTCGTCATTGGCGCGATACACCTAGAATGATGAGATAGATACAAGAAAAAGGCGTACGCCTTGTCAATGATCGCATGCGACATACCCCGAGGAGATTGGCCAGTCGCAATGTGCGTACCGCCCGAAGGATGGTGGGTTCGAAGATTGCACCCCGTTCCTTCGTAGGAGGTTAGAACAAACACGTCGGCTCGAAAGATAACAAATTTAAACCGATTTCGGAACGTTGGCATATATACGACGTCCCCACTCCAGGATGTCGATGGCCCGTTTGAAGAACTCGTCTGCCGTGTTCTCCCGGCCCATGTTGCTTTCCATGACCGCCCGGAGGATCCAGGCTCTAATCGTGATCGCGACAGCAGGTCGGACGGCGGACCAGCTCGAATTTTTGAGCCTTTCTGGAACTTCCTTCATGATATCCTTCGGCCCCGTGTCCCCCCAGCCGCGGAATGCCTGAACCTCGATTTTCACTGTCGGGCGTTCAGTGTGCCGATGTAGAGTCGCAGAGATGAGACCCACCTTGTATCTCGAGATTGGTGAAAAATCCGGGGAAGTCGGCATGGAAGACGCGTTGGTCGGTCAAAATCGCGTTGGTGAAGAGCTCGAGAACCTATGCTGAATGAGATTGTATTCCGAGAATCGAAATTCTCATACCATGCCACCAGGCTTGAACAAATCTCGACCGCCCTCTTTCTTGACTTTCATCTTCCGCAATACATCCAATGCTTGGTCAAATTCATGGAATGCTTGAAGAATGACGAGGCCCTGCATTTTCGTGAGCGCGACAGATTGAATGCCGGTGAAAGATTTCGACACGAACGCTGCTATTCGGCGCTAGCTTGTTTTGTTTGTAGAGGCGGCCAGCGCGCATCCACGGCATTATCTGCTGGGCCCGAAAAGACGACATCTGCGTGCGGTAATCCCCTTGTTCGACTTTGCGCTGATGCTGGGTCCTTGCGGTCTCAGCCGCATTGGCTTTTGCTTCGCACTCGGCCTTGAGTACCGGGTCAGCGGTGATTTCCGCCGCGGATTTCCACATTTCAGCTGAGGTCGATAACATCCCGACCGCCTGCCAGCGACGTGAGGCCTTGAGGTCTGCACGAAACGGGTTTGCGTACATCTGCGGCGGTCGCCGCGCGTATGAAGCCTTTGACGAACGTCGGATCCGCTCTGGTGGCCTGAAATCGTCAGACTCGTACATCTCACAACAAAATAGACAATGTTTACTTCTCGTCCGTCTTGGATCGCGTCGAGGTAGCTGGCATCGATGTGAATGCAACCATGGGACGCCGAGAAGCAGACTCACTCTTTCAGGTTTATCGAGGCCGCAGCACGATTACTGTACAGGATGGCCAAAGTCTTTTTGTCCTCCGGGTCGCATAGTTTGATTGCCTCGGTGTACTTTTGGTACCTGGGTGAAAGTAGGAATACAACCAAGCCGCGCGGTGGCGTGGCCATGATAAAGCCTTACGCGGCCGTGTAGTTGCGTTGTTGGTGAAAGGTATTTCCTTGCAGCTTAAGGGCATTCACCGCATCGCTCATGGTGGCGCAAGGCAACCTGGCGGTGATGATGGATCACTCCGTCAATCCAACTTGTGAATGCTCTAGCTCTGGACTTCAACCTCAAGACAAAAGAATTTAAATCGGAGTGGGTATCTACGTTATGCGCTACTCTGGGACCGGTATTCTGGCGGCGCGCCGGTCTCGTTACGGGCAGCACTAGAATCGATTCGCTGTGCGATCAATTCGACAAGGCGGTCGACGTTGTGAGAGTCGAGGCCGGGTGTAGGAGGTGCTTCCGACGGAGGCGAAACGGAAGAAAAGCGAGTTTTCCGGTTCTGAACACCTTCATCGATTGTGGTGTCATCCGTGCGGTACGGAGTCGGGACCCACAGAGCTCGACGAGGGATTGCTCGGCGCAATATGGAATGATGCGACGGTAGGGCGAACCCTGCATCATTTGGCGTAAACGACGAGCGCCGCCGTCGTCTCCAGAAGAGCCAAGCCGCAATGGCGAGGATCGCAACGGCGATAACTGGGCCCAAGACGAGACCAACATTGAAGGACGCGTGCTTGATTTCTGAGGAAGTTGCTGATGCACTAGGAGATTGAGCATGTTAACCACTCGATCTAACCGGTGACGAACCTGGCATTGGGACTCAAAGTTACTGTCGAAGAAGCAGAAACGGTTTTTGCATCGGATCCGAACCAATCGAAAGTGCTTGTAGCAGAAGTAACACTGCGAGTTGTTGCGTCGGACGAGTTTGCTCCATCGGTAGATACCGTAGCAGAGTTCGGCTCGCCGGACGCGATAATCGATACAGATGCCGTTGAAGAAGTAGTAGTGAAGACCCTGAAAGAGTTCAAGTTCAGCTTGAGGTCCGGATCGTTGTTGGGGTTCCGCAACGTGACCGTGTGGCTTTGCGCCGGGTCAAGACCGCCTTGGTAGAATAACAACGCGTCGGGGACTTGCCAGAACGTCGACCCGTTGAACGTCGTCGTCGTCGTCTCATCCACAGTGACATCGTAAAGCCATCCACCCCAGTCGGTCATCCCGTGGATAGCAACACCAACAGCGTCACTGATCTGCATCGACACGCTAGCGCCTTGGTCGACGGTCTGTTGCCAGACGTGTGAGACAGTAGCGTTCGGGACACCTGGCGCGTTGTGCGGAGACCAGGCACCGGTGTACGTGAGCACGGACTGGTCGGTGTTGTCGTAGAATAGCTCAAACGGCGACTCACTATTGAGCCGTCAGCAAAAGAGAGATGTAAGCCCGGAGCGCGCACTCCAAGGGAGTCGAGATGACCGCATAATCAAAAACAAATTGTTCGGAGCCAGAAGGGCGCGCCATGATGCTCACTAGCCATGTTCTCAGTTCTTTTCTTGAACACCGGGCACGCTTACTCACCGGAATGTGTGCCTTCCTCGAGGCCACTGGCAGAGTATAATAAATCTGAACCTGACGGCGAGAAGGAGGATGTTTCGCCGTCAATCTTGACCGTATACGAGCTGTTGTTTATGTCTCCGTAGAGATGTACACCTGTTCCTGCAAAATCATATCAGCATATCGAGGGTTGTCCTCCAGGGTTCAGGCAACCGTGGAAGGCGAACGCGATAGCAGCGCCGTTGAGCGAAGTCCGATGGTAGGACGTTCCAGCGCCTCCGTCACCATGCGAAGAGATGAATCCCGAGATGCTGTACCATGGAATCCACCCGTTCGCAAGACCTGAACCGGAGCCATCGGCTGTTTCGGGCCACTCAGCGCCTGCGCCGAGCTTTTCAAGGAAGGAAAGGGCACCATAGGGAGCTAAAATACGACTGGATTAACCAAGGAGAAGGAGTTTAGAGAACGACGCACTGTAAATTAGGAATGGCGACGTATCGTCAATTGTGAGGTTCCACACAAGGGACATGGGACTGAGAGATGCATGGAGGACGGAGGACCTCGCGTTTTATATGCCGCGCTATTCTTGTTCTCCGGGAACAAATCTGCTGGGGACTCGTCTTGCACCAGCGGGTGTGCAGATTGGGACGGAGTTTGTGGTATTCGGCACGGACCAGACTGTATAACTGCGCGTGCTGCCCAGAATCAGTAGTCGTCGAATGCCGCGTTGCATCGTTCTCAGCGTGCCGCTGTGCAGCTGAACTGAGATAGGCTTGGCACCGTATGATTTCGCCTCTTAATAAGCCATCCATGCGTTCAGAAAGCATGTCGGAAGAGGACCCAAGTGGAAATGAACGAGAACGAAAGCGCGACATGACGGTTTGGGACCAACGGAATTCGTTGGTCACGTGCAGTGACATGGACCGGATCAGCGGAACAAAAAGTGATGTGCAGAAAACTCCAGACAGACAGACAGAATGCCCGACGCGGAGATCTGCACTGGTCCTGCGGACATAACGGCGACTGCGTTGGCAAGAAGCCAGACAAATGTACAAAGATGGCTACTTGACGTTGTGAACTGCTGGCCAATCATGCAGATTAATCCAAATTACCATTCCTGGTATTAGCGAGACGGTTCAGTATGGCGTGAAAGCTATGGTCTGCGGCAAGATATAAATGTCTGCGAGTTGCGGACCTGGGCTTCTCCATGGCTTTCGAGAAAGCCCTTCCCGAGGTCTTCCTCGACTTGATTTCTGCGCTCAATAACAACGCGCTTCAGTATCTCGCGCTGGGGATCGCCATGCTGGTCATCGCAGCGCTCTTGATGCGACCCCACATCGCGCACAAGTGTGTCTCTGACATCGAGAGACGCATTCGAGAGACTCGGGATGAGTTGGACAAAGCCCGAGAGGAGAATGCGTGGAGGGACCACGGAGTCCGACGACAAATCGAGGCGGATTTCGCACGGTTCGTAGTCCATTTATTGGTGGCACGTCCATGACGCGTAACGGACAGCGCCCAAGAAACCAAATGCATCCTCCGAGAACAAGTTCTTCAAACGTATGGGCTGCACCAGTCGCACAAACAATACATCTTTGTATTGGGACCGTTGTCGGCAAAGCTGCGAGCGTGTAGAAGCGAGGTTGAGCGAATTCAGATAGCTATCTTGGTACATGCGGTTGACATTCCTTGACACGTAGTGCTGACCCCAGTTCAGAAAGAACGTGAAGCCGGAAGTCGTGCTAGATTTTCTCAAGAAGCGGGCGACATTGAGGTTGTCCTTGCGTCGGGAACGTCGATCACGGCGCGCGTGGCAATATAGTAGAGCAGCGAAAGTACCTGAAAACGAGCTTAGGTATCTGACCAGCAAATTGGACGCGAATGCAAAACTGGGAAATCGCAGGGTCGATGCAAGCATACAGCATCCACTTTGAGAGCGCTTACGCGCGGAACATGCGGACATCGCCCTGCACTGGGTTTCATTAAGTTAACGAGACTCGCGGACAACAATACCACACTCGCCACAGGCCCGAGCTTTGCCGTCTTCGAAGCTGACGCCGTTTGCTGAAAATCGGGGTGCGCTGCTGTTGACACCGTAGACGTCAAATGCTAGCTGAGAGCGTCGGACGCCCACATGTCGTAAATGAGTTTGCGGTTGGTCGAGTATGTTTTCGTTCATTTCTTGAAGGAATATTAACGAAGTGTTGGATCATGTAGAGCCAAGAAAACTGCGTCATCTCTTCGGTCGACGTTGTTGGACGAGTACGGCCCAGAGGATCTTGGCTCGATACGAGAATACTTCCGAATTTTCGGAAATGTGTCTGGGCAAATATGCGCTTGTAGTCGCGACGTTCGACGCATACAAGTCGTGATTATGGTATTTCTTTAGTGGACCGTGCACAGCAAGCTGACGAGTTGACAGAGATGCGTGGAGGAAGAAGAGCAAAAGAAGCTGAGCGAGGAAGCGATGGAGATGAAGGTCGTCGAGGAATGGCGTCGTGGTGGCCGTCGAGAGTCAAGTTGATCAAGGATCACGTGCGAGGAATCGGGCCGCATGAGCCGAACGGAGGGAATTCGCGGTAACAAGTATACAGGGTACAGAGAATACACAGCACAATCCAAAACAACAGAGCACACAACGCACTCACTACGCACGCGTTGCTCTCGCGGACGCCTTCCTGCGACCCCCACGCGTCGAGCGCTTCGTAGTGGTGTTTTTCGCCTTGCAGTCGTCGCAATACCACTTGTCTCCCTGCGGCGTCGCGGTCATCCCCAGGCACGCCAAGTGGAACTAGCCAAAGAGTCAGTTTCCTTGCTGAGAGACAATCGAAAAAAATACAACGCACCCATTCCCAGCGGCACGCATCCCCATCGCATGCAACCATGTCTCCGAAGCTCTGGCGCTGGCAGACGCAGTAGAGCCTCTGGTCGTCCGCGTCGCCATCGTTGTCGGTACCATCCGGAGGTGCAGGATCTTGCGCGGGTTGGGCACTGCCATTGCGGACAGGCATCCCGGGGCCTTCGAGCGTCTGCGGGTGAGGAGGGGTCCAATCCGTCGACCCATTGGCGCCATCGTATGCATGTCCGTTGCCGTTTCCATTCTGGTACGACGCAAGCGAAGGGTGTCCGTTCGTAGGCGGGACATTAAAATCTCTGCCATTGCCATTGCGGGAATGACCGTTGGTCTGTGGCTGGGCCGGGTCCGCGAACTCGGCAGGCTGATTGCTGCCGACGCGATTGGCACTGGGACGGGCCCGCTTCGCGGCACCGTTTGCTGCGCGGGAGGTGGATGCCTGGGCACGGCCGTTCGTCGGGAGATGGGATGTGACAGAGACCAGGGACTCGGTCGGTGATGGTGCGCGTTCCACTCTGCATAATACAGCCCTTTAGAAAAAACACGAAAATTTAGGAAACACACAAAAGACGCACTTTTTGCGAGCCCCAGGACGCGCTCGGGTCCCCTCAGCCTTCCTCGGCGACCGATGGTCAAAGTCGTCGTCCCTTGGGACTGCGTTCCTCTTTCGCTTGGGGCTCGGGTCGTTGACATTGAGCAACGACGCAAACCCGCCCCGCCTTCGCCGCCCAAACTCGAGCGACGTCGCCGGCATGAACGGCTTGCTCGCAACATGGGGGTACGTCGTATGGCGGTTGAGGGCATTGGCATTGAAGCCGGGGATGTTCTGTGCGAGCTGGCGCAGGTACGTATCGTGCGTCTTGAGGTTGTCCGCGGCCGCACACGCCACCTTGATCTTGTCCTCGCCACCGAGCCGCAGCCGGGTCGCCTCTTCAGCGATTTCGTTGAGCAGCCACATGCGCTGCTCCTGCTGCCCCGTCCCCGACTCGATCATCTCCGTGAGCAATGTTATCTTGGAGATGAGCGACGTCTGCGACGACGACAGCACGGCGTCGAGCTCCCGCAGGTCCGCAAAGTTGCGTGAAAGCTCGATGGGAAGGGCGGAGAGTGTTTGGGTGTATTCCTGGAGGAGAATGAGGGCGTATTGGGGGGATTCGCGGGCCTCTGGGACTGGGGGAGGAGGGGCGATGCGTGGAGGCATGGCGGTCTTGGTCAGGATGGGCAGAGAATGGGACGCGGTTATCCTGCCTTCACGTGTCGTCCAAATACGGTAAATTCAGCCCCTGTGATCCTCGGCAATCCATTTCAATCTCGACTTTTTTTTCGACAATCCAAAGCTCGCATGTATTCTACTTTTACAAGTGCGTGTATTAGCGCCTTTTCGAGTCCCTCCGATCCTCCAAACTCGGAGAGATCCTTCGTTTTCTGTTCGCAAGTTCAGCCCCGCTTACTGGAAACAAAAAGTCAACATACCGTCCACGGTCTTCTGGTTCCCCACTGGGTGTCCTGTCGCCCTTTCCACCACCGTAATCCAGCCCATCGACAGCAGCCGCATTGCCGTCGCGGTCCTTGTACTTGTTTTGATTCCTCGGTCCCGTAGGCACGTTCGGCGGCAGCGGTGACGTCGGTCGCGCTGGTGCAGTCGGAACGCCTTCGTACCCGCCCCGTCCCCTTCCCCGTCCAACGAATCCACCAGCACCACGAACACCGCGCAGCCCACGCGTCCCGCGGTACGGAGGCGCTCCGCGGCCCATCCCTCCAGGCCCCGTCGGGATGTTGCCCTGCGGCGGGGGATCCATGGGGTACATTTGCTGGGACTGCGACTGCGACTGCGACTGTGACTGGGGCGGTTCCTGCGCGTACTGCTGCTCCATGCCCATGCCCATCATCATGCTCTCCTGCTGCTCCTGCGCGACCTGCTGCGCGACCCCCGCGTCCTGCATCCCCATCATGCTCATGTCGCCCACAGGCATCCCCATGGGCATCATCCCGCCCATATCCATCATGCCCATCATAGGCGCGACGCCGCCGCCGTTCATGGCGCCGTTCATCATCGCTTGCGTCCCGGTCATGACCATCGTCCGCGCCTCAGGCGGGAGCACAGTCAGTTGTTCCTCCGTCAACCCAGCAAAGTTCTGCATCCCCAGTTCAGTTTCGTGGAAAAGAAACAAAACCCAACACGCACCAAAACATTCGTCTTGAGCACATTCGCCAGTTCGCCCAAGTCTCTTCGGCGATAGCAATACGCCTCCCACGACAGCTCGTCGAAGCCGTAGTTGAACCAGTCGCTGATATCCGACCCCGGCCGCCGCCACGCCTTGTCCGTCATCGAGCTCAGGTCGACGTCGATGACTGGCCGCCCGTCCATCAGCCCCATTGCGCCAGGGTCAATAGCGGGCTGCGAGCCCATGGCGGTGACTGGCGGCAGCGTCGCTGGGTCGACGCCATCTGCGACTGCTGCGAGGACGTCTGGTTGGGGTTGAGGTTGGACCGGCGCAGGGACGGCGATCGCTGGTGTGGGTTGCGGCGTTGCTGTTGCTGCTGGTGCAGGCTTGGCAGGCGTCGGCGTGTTGGGTATACTTGTTAGCGACGCGCCGCGTTGTAGGGGAGTGTAGTCGGTTGTTTCCGAGCTTCCGAGTGCCGGAGTCTTCAGAGGCGCACTTGCTCGTAACCGTGCATTGGCTGATCTACGTCGCATTAAACCCCAAACTAACGCTCTGGAAAGCACTCACCGTAGGTCTAGAGACCGCGACTGCGGTTCCATGATAATTTCGACATCCTAGAGGGGTGGGTTGAGTCGCTTCTTGGAACGACAACAAACTGAACACACCTCTTCATCGTCCGTCGTCTCGTACTGCTCGTCCTCTTCCTCTCCATTCTCCGTCTCCACCTCCGCCTCCCGCTCCGATACAATGCTCCACCCGGACGCCTCTGCTTCCTGCAACTGCGTGATGATAGGCGGGGTGCTCTCCGACGTCGTCAAAGACGCCGACCTGCGTTGCGTGCGTTACTTCAACAAGCGAGACGGCTCGCAGACGTACGAGGGGGTTACTGAATCACACGCAGGGTGGAGTCAACAACAGGATTGGATTTTGCACGGAGAATACAACAAGAGTTCTTGGTGTAGGCGCAAACACACATACCCGCTGTTGGCGTTACTGCTGCCGCCGGCTCTGTTTCTCCTCCGTACAAAAAGTCGTCGTCGTCGTCCCTGGGATGAAGAATGAGTTAGATAGAAAGGCAAGCGATGGAGCACGGACATTGTGGTGGCTTTGAGGCCAAATTTGAGGGTGGTCGTTGAGAGCAAACGGGTCACGCGAAGTAATAAGCACTGGAGTAGCTGGGGGTTTGCGTTGAAATACCTGGCTAGCTCCTTGCTAGCTCAGTACATACAAGCGGGGCGAGACACGACGGGCAGAACACCAGATGCGCCGTTTACGCACTCGCAACCGACAATAGTGACTGAGCCGCGTCCCGTCGCTGCGCCTTGGCCTGCTGCTGCGCCTTCCACTCGAGATCCCATGCCCGCAGTGAGTCGTCCTGGGCAATCTCCTCCTCTCTAGCCCGACGCTGCGCTTCTCGCTCACGCCAGGCATCCAGACCATTTTTGGCGATGTAATCGCGTGCGCGGCTTTCACGCTTACGCTGCGCAATCTCCTCGGCGTGCCGCTGGCGGTATGCTCGACTACGTTCACGGGCCTGCCGACGTTGTTGCTCTGAGACTTGCCCGTCTTCTGCGGAGGCTCTAATTTGAGCCATTCGTTCCCGGGCTTTCTGCCGCAGCTCGTCTTTGTTCTTTTCGCGGTATCGAGCCGACGCCTGTCGTCGAGCCAGGATGGTCGACGCCGCGCGGGGAGTCTTGACTCGACCCGGGAGAGGAACAGTGGGCGGCGAGACGGTTGTGGTAGACATGTACGAATGCAATCTTGCCTTCTGATCGTGAGCGCGTCGCGTCGAAATTATTATGCTAGGCTACATTCACGGCGCGGTCTCCTCTAATCCACGACGAAGGCCCTCAAGCGTCCTTGCCAATGTTCCACCACTTGCCTCGCTCAGCGTCATCGCCAACTGTGTCCCCGGCGCACTAATCAGCCCCAGTAGCTGCTCCCGCAACGTCTGCAACGTCGGGAGCTGCGAAACATCCTTCAGCCGCGGCGGGAGCAACACCTGGTTGTCCAAAAACGCGCCGAGCACCTTCAACTCAGGGTCCACCAGCTGCCTGACGCGCTTCATCCTCCGACCGGGATTCGCCGGGTCTGCGTTCTTTTCCTCCTCCTCCTTCTTGAGCTCCTCCGCGGTTTTTGGTCGACGTGGGGGTACCGTGCGGTCGAATGTGCGCAGGATGGCTTTCAGCTGCGGTGGGTCGAGCACAGGCAGGGACAACACCGCGAGCGAACCAGAGACGCCTTCTGTCATTTGTGCGATGTGGGCGTTGTCGAGGGTTGGATAGGCTCGCAGTGCGGCACCAAATATGCCAGAACGGATGACCGTGAGCAGCGGCGGGGGCAGCGCATCGCCAGCTTCCTCTTCTGCATCTGCTTTTTTGGTCTTTCCACGAGCGGACGCCTCGGAGACGTCTCTCCGCAGCTTTGCAAGACGGTTTGAAGTAAAGTCGTTGTGGTTGAGAAGGAGGAGCGGGGCGCTGGCAGAGCTGTCGAGCATGCGCGTGTACCAGTTGAACTGGTACGCCTTCTTGCCCTGGAACCGCCGCGCTTCGAGGTCCAGCCCTTTAATTGGCCTGGGCGGCGCGACCGAGATGGCGTAGTGTCGGCATTGGGGCAGCCGCAGCTGTCTGCTCGTCGCGGTAGCGGACATGAAGCCAAAAATTGTGACGCATCGCAAAATTCCGCTTGACCTCAGCCGCCACTATGTTCGGGTTCATCCCCTTCGGCCTGGTCCTCATGGTCGTTGCCTTCATCTATTTCCGCGCACAAAATCAGCGCAGACGCGTGCTGGACTCGCTTTCCCTGCCTCCAACCACCAAGACACTCGCATTCTTCCATCCGTATTGGTACGTGGCCCAGGCCAAGCTCATTCCGCGCTCATCTCATTCAGCATAGTAATGCAGGAGGCGGCGGGGAGCGCGTGTTGTGGGTTGCAGTTGCGTACACGCAACGAACACGTCCCGATATTCTCTGTGTCGTGTACACGGGCGACATTGGTGCGACGAAAGAGTCCATCCTCGAAAAGGCGCAATCGCGGTTCTCCATAACACTCGACCCTTCACGGCTGCACTTTGTGTTTCTCACCAAACGTATACTGGTCGAGGACTCGACCTACCCGCACTTGACCCTCATCGGGCAAAGCATGGGGTCCGTCGGCCTCGTCCTTGAAGCCCTGTCGTACTTCATGCCGCACGCCTACATCGACACCATGGGCTACGCATTCACTCTCCCTGTCGTCCGTCTCTTCGGTATTCCTGCCGGGGCATACGTGCACTACCCCACCGTCTCCCCGCCCATGATCTCCCGCGTTGCCCGTCCAATAAAGCTGGCGTACTACCACGCCTTCATGATGCTATACGCACTCGCACTCCGACGAGCCCAAGTGCTCATGGTCAACTCTACCTGGACGCGGAAACACGTCGCCGCCGTGCTCGCTTACCCACCGACCCTCGGCTGGGGCGTCGTCCGTCCACGGGTCGTCTACCCATCCTGCGACACCCGCGAGATGGAGAAACTTCCTCTGGAGTCGCGCGAGCAGATCATCCTCAGCATCGCGCAGTTCCGTCCTGAAAAGGACCACGCGATGCAGATCCGGGCTTTGCACGCCCTCCTCCAAGCCCACCCGGAATACAGCAAAGTCGAGCTGATCTTGATCGGCGGATGCCGCAACGAACAGGACCAAGCGCGTGTCGATGGCCTGCGGCAACTCGCGCAAGATCTGGGTGTGCAAGACCGCGTCACCTTCCGCCTGAACGAGCCCTACCCCAGCATGCTAGCCTACCTCCGCCGCGCCAGCGTAGGCCTCAACACTATGCTAGACGAGCACTTTGGGATCAACGTCGTCGAGTTTATGGCCGCCGGCGTCATCCCTATCGTACACGCCTCTGGCGGGCCGCTGGAAGACATCGTCGTCCCGTTCGAGGGCAAAAATACCGGGTATCATGCGAAAACACCGGAAACGTTCGCAGAGGCGATACATGCGGCGTTTTCGCTTTCGCCTCAAGAGGATAGGGCGATGAGGCAGAGAGCGAGGACGTGGGCCGTACAGCAGTTTAGTGAGGCGGAGTTTGAGGCGGGTTGGGAGGCGAGTGGGTGGGAGAAGTTGTTGCAATAGTGTACAGAATTCGCGGGGACGAGGTCTATCTAATATACTCAGAGAAACTTGGACGCTGTAGTACCCGAGGTGGGCCCAGGAGCAGTGGACCCGTATTTAGCGGTCACCATGTGACCATTCATCAACCTTGGTCTTGACGGCCACCACGACGCCATTCCAGTTCTTGGATGTGCTCGCATATTTTCTTCCTCCGCTCCCCCTCAATACGCCTCTGCGGACCCAGCAGCGATCAGAGCGTGAAAGCCGTCGAATCAAAAACGAACACTGACCAGAAGCATCATCTGGATACCTCGAACGTCCCTCCTGCAACCCCGTACCTTTCGAGCAACAATTCCAAAGACCCCGAAATATTCGCACATCGAAGGGCTGCATTCCGGCCCGTACTTTTGCAACAAACGCGACCGAAGTGAGGAAGCCACTTCCTCCGTTCTGCGAACAGTTCAGTTCCGTTCAAACTTGAACAAACACCAGATCAAACGTACTTGGCCAATCTCAACTGAACATCCAATCTAAACTCCTTGTCGCACAACATGCCCTCTTCCCGTCCCCGGTCCAACATATTTCGCGTCTCGTGCAAGATGCGCTCCAAGTCGCGCATACACACCCGCGTGCGGAGCGGGCCGACGAGATTCACGGCACCTCCAACGAATACCGCGATGAAGGCAAGGTAGACGAGGGCGTTGTTCCCGAGTTCGGAGAGCACGTCGAGCAGCATCTGGAGGAACGCGGCGCCCATCTTCTTCACGCGAGTTGGAGTTTTTCGACTGCTGCCAGCTGGGCTCAGGCTTTTTATACTGAAGCTGTCTCCGCGTGTTCATCCGTTTTTGTCCCGATGGCGCCTCTTGTCAATCCAAATCCAATCCATTGTGCTGCGAAGTTTACAGCAATCGACGGCCCGTTTGGCGCCGTGAACGCAGATGATAATAGCACCAACGGTCCGATAGCACAGTGGTGAGTGAACACATCTTCAGCGGTCGGTCGCCTCAACCAGTGTAGGGCGATGTTTTCATGTTCCGCGAAGAAGTTTACTCGAGTTTGATGCTGTGCATGCACCATCAGTCCCAATTTGCTCCAGTTCTCTGCTCACGTTCGAGTTTCCCGCTATTCTAACAAGTTGTGGCTCAGGTACTTTGCTATTGCACGAGTCCTGCCCCGGCACGGCCCGCAATCGACGTTCCCGACGCAAGGATAACCTCCATATCTATCGCCTCTTGAGAAAACCGCGCACGTTTTCCGGTTTCGCGTTCCTTCTGAACTGGGCTCAGCACGACGCGACACCAAAGAACACGAACCGCTCGCACCAAGACATCAAGATGAATCTGCTCAACCTTGTTTCTGCACACTCGCAGCCTCGCCGAAAGCGGACTGAACACGTGGAGGTACTCTTTGGGCGAGTGGTGCAGCCCGTACGTTTGCAGAACTTCTGTTCGAAGGGCGCATTTGGTTTCTTGCACTCTGTTGTTGGGCGATGTTGATTCACGAGGGTTCTTCGAGGAATGTGAACGACGAACCTCGCAAAGTCTGCCTCAATTTTGCGTCTGATTGTATGGTGACTCCATGCGTGCTCCTCTTCAGCTTTGTCTATCTCATCCTTGATGTCACGGATGCGTCTCTCGATGTTGGTCATGCAGTTGTGTGCGAGGTGGGAGCGCATCAGGTACGCCGTGATGGCGAGTATCGCGGTGCCCAACGCGGCGTACTGTAGCGCGTTGCTCTTGAGGGAGGAAAAGAGGTTGAGGAAGAACTGAGGAAGGGCGTGCTCGTTGGCCATGAGTGCTGCATTGGATGTTTACGCCTCAATGCTTTATAGCAGCTCCCTCAGCCTCCTTCCACCGTGACATCCCGTCAAAAGCCGGTAGGCACCTTCGAAGCGGTGCATCAGAACCGCGCTCTAGCACCCTCCACTCCTCCGACTCGGACTGGCATCACTGGAAGGTGAGCTGATCTCCCGTGTGATGTCGAGTTCCTCCTCACGGAGACAGCGAACCTCCCGACTGGCTTGCGAGTCTATCGCTTGCTCAGCTGCAGACTCTCGAGCTCCTCTTTTACTCCCAGGCCATCTCCCGCCTGGGCTCTCTGCCACAGTATCTTGCATTTTTCTGCATTTCCGGGTCAGGTGCGATGACGTAGAGAGCCGTTGTGGGCAATTCGCCGGGACCGCGTTTTTTATGCGCGTATCCCACGACTTTGCCACCTACATGCGCGTATCCCAGGACTTTGCCACCTTCATGCGCGTATCCCACGACTTTGCCACCTACGAACGTGGATCCGTTCCCGTTTAGTGCGCTGTTGTATGGCAACAAGGACTGGATACTAGCTTCTACCAGCTGTCGTAGTGTGTATTAATAAGCATCAATCTCATCAAAGCATCATCAGATTCAAGTCTGGACAGAGCCCCTGTTCTCCTGCTTAAATCATGACCGTCAAGTCTCCTCTAGAGCCTGACTCGAAGTCGCCAGAAGTCAATCCCAAATCTCCAGGGGTTGACTCCAAGTGTGAATCTCAAGAGCTCAGCCTCGAGTCTCCAGAGCTCGACCCCGTTCCGCAGGTGCCCGTAATATCTCATTGCACTCTAACGGGCTGATTCGAGAGCAGTCCAACTTTGGCTGGTCCGGATGGTCTAATATTGGTTTTGTTGTAATCCTGACGGCGGCATCCACCATCTTCACGCACATTACCGTCAAGACCTCCGTGTATTTCGCTGTCGGCGCATTCTTCTACAAGCTGCTTTCCTCGTCCTTTGGCTGGCAGCCTCAGGACCAGGAACCATGCGACGTCGAGAGAATGTTCCAAGGATTGGGTTTCTACATAGGAATCGGCATTTCGGTCGGTAAGTCCTCCACTCGCGCCGTGAGTCATTCCTAACGCATACGTCCCCAACGGTAACCTAAAGCACATCCGATTGCCGTGTCGCTCCGACATCAGCCGCACCTTACTTGGGATTACTTGGGAGACGGTTTACGCCATCACGTTGGCTGTTCTCTGCGACTTGGTGGTATTTGACTCCATCTTGAGGGAATGGAATGGTTACACAGTCCGGGATTGGTACAGGGAAGGAGGTTTGACAAAATATGTCACCGAGCCAAGCTTGAAGCGAAGGAGATGGTGTTGTGTAGTTACCGCGCCGAGGGTCGCGACAGTAACCTCAGATCCGAAACAATGCCGAATGATCCGGCTTTATCACCGCATGAAATGAGAGGCCCCTATTCTGCATCCCTACTGCAAACCATGACCCTCAGGCCTCCGGAGCTCGATGTCAATGAATCCAAGCCTCCAGAGCTCAATGACAACAAGCTTCTAGAGCCCATCTCTGAACTCAAATCTTCAGAGCTCAGCCCCAACTCGGAGCTCGACCCCGTTCTGGAGGTGCCAACAACATCTCGTCGCAATCCATCGCTCGCCCTGACCCTCTTGCTGTAGTCCACTTTTGGCTGGTCCGGATGGTCCAATATTGGTTTTGTTGTAATCCTGACGGCGGCATCCACCATCTTCACGCATATCACCCTCAAGACCTCCGTTTATTTTGCTGTCGGCGCATTCTTGCACAAGCTGCTTTGTTCATGCGTTGGCTGGCAGTCTCGGGACGAGGAACCGCGTGCCGACGACAGAATGTTTCAAGGAGTTGGTTTCTACACAGGAATGATTGCCTCGGCTGGTGAGTGCTGTATCGTTAACGTGGGTTTTAACCAGCTCTCACATCCTCAACGTGAAGGTCATGCAATCATGGTGACATGGCACCCTTTGCCCCCGGGGACTCCGCTCGTCACCTGGCAGAACATCTACGCCATCATGTTCGCCATTCTCTGCGACTTGGTCGCCTTTGACTCGATCTTGAGGGAGTGGAATGATACAAGCCTTCTGCAATGGTACAAAGACGGCGGAATTGAAAGATACATCATCGAACCTAGTGAGGAAGAGTATGCCGCGTACTACTGGGTCAAGTCGCTCGTTCAAGAGCCCCCTGTCGAGACAGTCGAGTTACCGCCGCGTTCGTCGTCAGCTTTGTGAAACGACCCGGATACGAGGATGCGAGAACAATTCGATTAAATAGAATCCATAAAGATACAAGGCGGCGAGGGCGAAGAATGAGGTCAAGAGCAACGCGACTATAACGACGCGGAAACTTGAGCGGTTGGTGACGCCCACCGGCTTTTATCGTTTCGTCGGTTTGATGTCGCTACCCATTTAAGCACGAGGAAAGTCTTGGATGAAAGCAGTAGTCTGCTCGCGCGTGAAGAAAAAACGAAAACAAACGAGATAAGTTAAGTGTATCCAGGTCACCGTCCGTCAAACATATCCTCTAGCAAACCCTTCTCTACCGCGGCCCAGTCCACATTACCCCCACTCGCGTACACGCTCTCATACGACGAGATGCTCACGCTGGAGAAGAACGGCATCAAGTCCCGAATGCTATCCATCTGTCGGACCGAGTTGAGCATCGGCCGTCGCATGGGCCGGTCGACACCGAACATCGACACGTTTGGTGCCGGGCTGATCACGAGTCCGTTGGCTGCTGGCGGGTCCCGAGATTCCGCGACCGGCAGGCTGCCTACAATCTCCGCGATGTGGTCCATCATGGCTTCGGGGAAGCAGTCGTCGGGCCGGTATATCGCGTCGACAGTGTCGGTAATGAAAATCCATTGGTGTCTGCACAACAATGAGCCCAGGGTCTGGACGATGCAACGAACGAACGTACATTTGGAACTCCTCTGACTGCAGTGCAAGGAGTAGATCCAAGCACTTACTCGCCGAGAGGATGAGTTGTAGATCCTCAGACCCGTCGGCAGGTAGCGGAGCCGTGATTAGTTGCTCGAAGATTCGGTACTTGAAAAAATATCAGTCGCGTGAAGATAGCTCGGATGTGCACGCACTAGCTCTGTCAACAACACAGGCCAGAAACTCGTCAAGTTATGCGCCGATAACCGACATAAAAGCACGCGAATGCAAAGGTAGACCTCGCTTTGCACAATCGGCGCCGTCACATTCCGCAGAATTTCGACGAGTTTCTCTTGGATCGACGGCAGCAAGGTGAGGAAGAAGTTTTTCTCGCCCGCGAACAGGATATACGACAGTCGGCGGACGTTCAGAGAGCGCAGCAGCATCTCGTATTCCCGGTTCGTGAAGATGTTTGCGGAAGGCGCAGTGGCGACCTTGGCTAACAACTCGGGGAACGCCGCTTTGTCGAGGTCAAAGAGCGACTTCATGATCGGCTTCCACTTATCGGCAGACTCGGGGTTGCAGTTGAACAGACGATTGTCGTTGAGCAGCTCGACGACGGGCGGCCGCCACGTTTTGAGCGTCGACGGGATTTTCGTCATCTCTTCAATCATGCTCAAGACCGCAGGATCAACATCCATGGGCCTGCATCGGTTCAGTATTGGTTGGGAACGAGTTGAAGCTGCTTACTTGGACGATTTACCCTTCATCGCGGGGCTGATGATGTAGTAAACGATGTTGGTGCACGACGCGACCACTTTGTCATTGTCCATAAGGAATTTGCGCAGATTGGGCATGGCAGTCGTGGCGATAAATTGGTTGATTTGCGTCGCCAGCTCGAAAGAGGCCGGTCTTGGGTCGCCGAGCGACGACACACTGGACGCGAGTTTCTCGTCTAGCCTTGGTCAGTGCACGTATGTTGAGCGTGAGTATCAACATACCTCGAGCTTGAGGAGCCGGAGACTCGCGTCCATTTGCCATGGGATCTTTGGTACTGCGTCGAATCCACGAGCCCTGATCATACGCGCGACCAACGAAGACCACGCAGGAGTCAAGCAGTTTCCCGTACGTCTCTTGAAGTTCTTTGCGAATCCGACGATCCTCCATCGCTGTCGTTTGGGTGATCTTGTCGGCCAAAACGGCCAAACACCTGCGACAAATCAACAGAGGGTTCATCGCAGCTGAGGAAAAAACCGACCTCAGAGCGGGATATGTCTGAGGCTTGAACTCGCGCGCGCTTCCTGTGAGGTCCTTGACGAGCTGGAGATATCGCCCCCACACCTGGAGCGCGAGCGGACCCTCTAATCTTTGCAAGTACTGCTCGAGGAACTTGAACAAGACGGCTTCGGTCCTAAGACGACGGTAAGCACCAACTCAACAAAAAGAACCCCGGAACGCACAAGTCGGGATTAATCGCCTGCTTCTTGCTCTTCTCCGAGATGCCTGATACTCGGCACGTGATGCTTTCGCATATCATATGTACGGCGCTTTGGGCACTGGCGATGAGAACGTCGACGAGCTCAAAGGCCTGCTCGTATGGTACCTGCGATTCCTGGATAGCGCGTCAGAGAGATGATAAAAGCGCGCCACAAAGTCACAAACAGGCAGCTCGCGATTCCAGCAGTCGATAATCGACTCGAACACCTCCGCCGACTGCATCCTGAAGAGATGTTCAAGCACGCGACGGCATCGTAGTCTCGTTCGGTTGTAGATCATCGATAGAGTCTCGTCCTTGGACGACCAGAGCTCCCGATCTGACCATGACAGTGTCGACCAAACGAGGTACAGAACACGGACACCTTCGTGCAGCGACCGATACCCCGGCGACTTGGCAGTGAGCTGGTCGTCGGTATTCGCTGGTGTTGTGTCGGAGCTGAAGACCGTCGACACGTAGCCGAGCAATCCACCGCCCTCGGTGGACTTTTCGGGCAGCGTTTGGTCCTCGTCTGAACTCGACGGCTCGGTCGGGTACGCCAAGCTGAGCAGAACGAGTCGTTCGAGTCCGCCCAAGAGCATGATGAGTTCTGCGTCCGTCGTGCTCGACTTGAGGTCGTCGGTGAATAACCCGTCCTCGAATGTGACATGTAGAACATCCCCAAGTGAGGCAAGCAGCTGCTTGCATATGCACTCATTCAGCGGTGTAACAGCCGCTTGCAACGCTGGTTGGAATTGAGGGACCGCCATCAACACAAAGTCAAGCCAGTGTTGTAGTACCGGTCGATTTGAAGGCGCCGATATTCCGTCGACGAGTGTTTGGATAAGGAGTGGGTTGACAGCAGTCGGTCGACTGCTCGCATCTTGTGAAGAGTCGGGGCTGGTGGCATTTAGAGCAAGTTCGGGGTGTTGCTTGGCAGCATCGTTGGCGACAACCGACGCGGAGATGAGGGAATGGAGGAGATGGAGCAGTTTGTTCTGCAGATCGAGTCGTGTACGGTGGATGCTAGAGAAGAGTTTGCCGACGACGATGGCCTCGATGGTCTCCACGGTCACGTGGTCGATCTCGCCGCGGGCAACGATGGCCTGCAGCAAGTCGATGGCTGTCGACTGGATGGTCAGGTTGTTCGGCTCCATGACACTCTCCGACGCGGGCTTGGGCTCGGATTGGATGAACCGCAACAGTATCTCGACGAGAACTTCAAGATAACTGGCGTCGGGGTCAGGCATGCCTGCAGAGTCGACCCGATGGACCAGTCCCGCATGGTGCGACCGCTTGATCGATGTACCACGAGCAGTCTTGGCAAATCCTTGTCCACCAAAGCGGATAATGCTGAGGAGCATATCCAACAAATGGTTGACGTAGCGCTGGTCGAAGGGGCGTTCGTAGACGAAGCCCTGTAGCTCCTTGCCTTTGACCTTCACCACGGTTGGTTGTCGTCGGATACCAGAGTCCAGGAGGTCGAACAAAATCGGATCGAGGACACTGACAACAAAATTAGCCGTCGTCACGGAAGCAGGTACGAATTGCGTACCGTAAATACGACTTGAGACTGCAACGCATCCATGTCTCGCCAATCCGACGAAGAGCAGGGTCGTCGTTCTTGAGCGTGTCGAGGACGATCATCATGGGGACCTTGAATCGGAACCCGGGTAGCAGACTATCCTCTGTCCAAACATCAGCAACGGTCTCACCCGTACGTTCGGAGCCTACCAGTCAACCTCCACAAAACACCAAACGCCTCATACGCATCCTGAACGTTCCGCGATTCGGGAGAAGTCATCGCCTGCGCCAGAACGGACTCCACATGCGACCGCCTCGTCGCCTTTTCCAGCGACCAGATGAGGTTGACGGAGCGCGCGTGGTATACCGTCAGGTTCGGACTGAGGTACTTCAACAGCCGGGTGACCATCTTGTACATCGTCGGTCGGTCGTCCACAAGAAGTCGCGGAGCCAGAGTCGGTGTAGCGTGCAATGCAACAATCAAGGAGATGGCACGGTCCACGACGGTGAAGTTGCAGTTCTGCAGCGATTGTTAGGCTGGAAATGGACCGTACTCAATTTACTTTACCTCATTCTCCAACGTGGCAAGCACCGAAGATAGCCACTCCTCCGGCTTCCAAGTCAACGTCACCGAGGTTTCCAACCGAGTCGCGAGTCGATCCATGAGCAGTAACGACTGCGCGAGCACTTCCCTCAACGGCGCAGGAGTGCTGCATCCCTCCGTCAAGAACCGCGAACACGACGTGCTCAACGAAACGAGGTTTTGGAACGCAGATGCGAAGGGAACGTTGAATGGACCTTGCAATTCCTGGGTCACGTGCACAGGCTTGCAACCGTAGAACGTTGCCGCAAAGATGTACGGTCGCTGCGTCTGTGCAGCCGTTTCGAGATCGCCAGTGAGCTCTGGTCGCTGCACGAGGGCAGAGGGTGGCATTTTCTGAAGAATCGCCTCGAGAAGGATCAAGGTCGAGCGGACGGCGGGCGTGAGGGCTTTCGCGGCGCTGGTTTGCACTTGGATCTTTGAAATAGGTTAGCCGCGATCCAACTGGTAGCAGGAGTGACCTACATCCACTAGATCGACCAACGAAGCGAATATTATAGGGAGATGTATGGTCCGGACTTCCTCATCTTGGACGAACGTCCGCAAAACGAAGAGGACCATGTCGATCGCCTGAGATTGATGAGCAAATAACGCGTAGGAATACGCCACACACCTCAGTGTCGTTCCCACTGCCAGTAATCTCGCCGAATACAGCACCCAGCAGTTGCTTCCACAAAACCGCAGGCTCAACGGCTTCGTAGAGAGTGCTCGCGGTCATCGTGACCTGCGATAGGTCATCAGTACCCAGCGAAAAGGAAACAGGTAACATACATCTTCACCACCGTTCGCCGTCCCAACAAGGCGCTTGATCGCCTTGAACGCATCAAACACCAACGACTCTGTCAACGCCGCACCAATCTCCCACTTATCTAACAACGAAATGAAGATCTTGAACGGCCTCGACTCGGCATAGTCTCCCGAGGGTGAGGACATCTCCTCCTTGAGCGTCGACCGCAGCAGAACCAGTGCATGTTCCCTGAAATATGCGACCTGGCGCTCGCTGCCCTCGTCGGGACCTAGCAGCCAGGTATACAAGCGGCGGTTGAGCGACAGGTCCCGTCGAAGTACAACGCTGGTCGCAGCGCGCATGAGGATCGCGCGGTCGTCTGCTTGTGCCTGCCGAACTGCGATGCTATCGACGCGCATGGACTGCAGTAGTAGGTCCAGAGCACCG